>JAPWDM010000021.1:5716203-7022847 GCA_035578155.1 Brachynemurus nebulosus
AACAAGTCAAGGTAGCTTTTAATATCGGCTAATTAGCATTTACCTACGAGAAAAAGGATTTCGAATTTTTTTTTCGATATGCTTTTTTTTATAGATATATTTTGACAATTCAAGTGAAACATTTCAATATTTCGATGAGTTTTGGGTTGGTATTCACACCTTAAAATTACAATGATGACAGCTTAGGTCAAGTTCAAATCGAAGTTGAGTGGTCAGTTGAGTCATTTGCTTGGAATTTGTATTGTATAGTACTCATAATAAAAGTTCATGTTATCATCCCGCAAACTCCTTAGATTTTGTTTAAAACTTTTTTTTTTTGTACGATAGGGAAATAGTAATATTTGCATTTTAAAATTTAGCGCTACCATTTGCTGATATTTTGCAAGCGTTGATGACCTTAATGATGACATTGACGATAATTTGTATCTATTGGTGGTTATCTTTTATCCTTTACGTTCTGGGGACATATAATTCCAAAATCCAGAAATAAGGCACTACCATTTGCTGATATTTGGCTTTGGTTGATGGTTCTAATGATCACGTTGACGCTACTTTTCATCCATAAATGGTTATTTTTTATGCTTTACGTTTAGCGGCAATAACTCGAAAAATAAAATAGTAGTTTGAGGCGCTACCATTTGCTGATATTTGGCTTTGGTTGATGGTTTTAATGATCACGTTGACGATACTTTTCACCCATAGACAGTTATTTTTTATGCTTTACGTTTAGCGGCAATAATTCGAAAAATAAAATAGTAGTTTGAGGCGCTACCATTTGCTGATATTTGGCTTTTGTTGATGGTTTTAATGATCACATTGGCGATACTTTTCATCCATAGATGGTTACTTTTTATGCTTTACGTTTAGCGGCAATGATTCGAAAAATAAAATAGTAGTTGAAGCGCTACCATTTGCTGATATTTGGCTTTTGTTGGTGGTTTTAATGATCACATTGGCGATACTTTTCATCCATAGATGGTTATTTTTTATGCTTTACGGTTAGCGGCAATAATTCGAAAAGTAAAATAGTAGTTTGAGGCGCTACCATTTGCTGATATTTTCCGTTGGTTGATGACCTTAATGATGACATTGACGATAATTTGTATCTATTGGTTGTTATCTTTTATGCTTTACGTTTTAGGGACATATAATTTCAAAATCGAGAAATAAGACGGTACCATTTGCTGATATTTGGCTTTGGTTGATGGTTTTATTGATGATCCCTTCATAAATGTATTTCTTGCATATTGCAGTTATACTTTTTGTCCAGGGCATCCATGTGATGACTCATTCCTTTCTGGGAACTGGGGCTTATGAAGTTCACAAACATATGATCGTTTCCGTTTCTTCATATTGTATATCAAACGAAGTATCAACTTATAGAACAAAATTATTTTGATCGTGTAACTTCGGTATGAACCGGACCGAGTTGACTCTATACGATTTTTTGGGGATATAACCGGGGAGTGAGAGAAACTCCAACTGCCATAATAGTAACACTTTTATACGTGTGTAATATTGTAATTATTGAACGCATGTATAAAACTGGCGACTGCAGATGTAGGTACCAATGTTGCGTTGCTATAGAGGGCATTACTTATTCATTGTATTGTAAACGAAATGTACGATACTAAATTAGACATTGAAAATATGCTAGGCACATCGCAAATATAATTGTGGCGAATTACGTGGTACATATTAGGTGATACATAGTTGCAATATTACAAGTATAAAACTCTGCCGTGCTTGAATCGTCGCGTACACACATAGAGAGTGGTACGCTCGCCTAACACTAACAATTGTCTGACAAAAAAGATATTCAAAATATTCTCTTTTTATTGTTTTAAAACGGCCATTATTCAAATGAGATATTTGACTGTCAGCGTGTTAAGCCAACAGCCCGAAATTGTTAACTGTATTCATTTTTAACATCTACGTCGGCTTTTTTGATGTCGCCAAAACGTAAGAATTTCGTTAAGTACTAGATTTATGAAAATTAACATTGCCCTATGGTTGAGCCTTCTTTTTATTATATCCATATGAGTTAACCCCTTTAGTACCGCCATATATTCCAATATTTTAGATAAAAAATTTAATATCTCTGCAAGTATAATTGCAAGTTTGGTACGTTTTGCTTAATTTATTTACAACATGATCACTCTTTACGGCACTGCCTTCAGTTACCTATATAAGACAATATACGTTCGCCGTAAAATTAGTATGACGAGCTGAGGTGGTCATTAGTCCTATAGGCGTTAATAGCTGAAAATGTAGAAAGAAAAAACATTAGCAAATTTTCAATTTCAGAACCACATTACAAAAACATGTCTAGATAATGATTTACCTTCCTATACCATCCATGTCAGTATTCATATAAACTAAATAGCGAATGATTATAAATTAGTTATTTTCATCGAATCCTGATGTTTTTGGGTCAGAGTTGGTGTTATAACATGAAAATTTGTTTGTATATTCTGTCTTTAACTTGTTTTTTAAAATCGATGAAATTTGGACGAATGGTATTATAAGAGGTCCTCATTTTCCTAAGAACCAAATTGTTTTCATAAATCTTTTGACCTAGAAAAGTTCTTGTCCTCAACAAGATGTCTCAACAAGCCTCGAAAAATTTTATGGAATAATTTACAACAATTTTGATTGTAACCATTGAACGGAATGTCCCTTTTCATTGTTTTTTTTAACGTCTACCCCCCTCCCCCCAGTAAATTTTAAAAAAAGGGACGGCGTGCTACAACTGCATTGTCATATTTTTTATTGCAATCTGTACCTTGCTTCGATCCGACTAGAACAATTACTCACATCAGAGCTTCCATTAGTGGTCGTAAATTTTTTTTGATTTTGTTACATTGGGCTCTTAATATCCACCGAGATTTTTTTCATATGTGTCTGTTGGTCTTTCAATTGGCCAAGATATTCATTTTGAGCTCTTTGTAGATTCCCAGATCTTCTCAAATGCAATAAAAAACCAATTTTTAAGTTCACATATTCACAATTTTTTACGTTACGTTCACATCTCAAATTGTAATACTCGAACGCAGATCATTTAATTATGTAAGATAATTTTCAAAATAAATTTTACATTAAAAAGAGGAAAAGTTGTCAAGTCGAAAAGATAGTTTCCGTTTGTTTAAACGTTCTAGATTCTTAATTTGTGTTCGTTATCGCGTCTGTTACCGTTTCCACGTTGCTGCTGTTAAAAAAATATGAAACACTGGAAAAAAATATGAACAAACTGGAAACGATAACGTAACGAGCTACCGCCGCGATGTTTGGTGATGAATATTTCCCTACCTTTAAATATGAATACTTAACAAACCGAGCAGTGTTTAGCTTTTTCAACTGTGCGATGTAGAAAGCCACGTTTAATACACGGTTTTGTTCGCTGTATAAAAATTGTCAGTTATGATTTTTTTTAATCTTTCAAAATACAAGGTGCGTTAGGAACAGTACTATTTTAATTACTTCTCTAGAAGTGTTGAAATGTTGATGGTTTATTACTTTTCCGGCCACGTAGCGTAGGCTATATGGTGGGTCTTGACGTTTTGGGCTTAAAGAACCCAGAAACCAAAAAATTCGGATATTAATGAATACCTTCAAGTCTATTGGCGTTAGAGGGACAATATGGAGCATTTCTTGATAAAAATAGATGAAATTTAGATCAAAGTTAAGAATTTTTAGACCGAATTCTTATCAGAACTGAAAAAACTTCGCGACGTTTAGTGTTGTATAAATTCTAGCCTGTAAAATGTTCTCATTAATTTGTGGAAAAAAGGTTCTTTGGAATTTTGAAAATTTTATTGTCGCAATTTAGTGTTTTCCTGAATCACGTTCAAATAAAGTATTGATTATCAACGTATGAAAAGGACTGAACATGACACTAAATGATTTTAATCCAAATGTTTAGCAATTGCTTTAATCTCAACATGTATAATAATCAGTTTTATAAACAGTAATTAGTCACTGCTTAGTATTTTTCAAAAAACTCGATCTTAGTATCACAATTCTTCGCAAAAGTTTTTGTTATCTTTTGGCAATTTTCTTGGACTTCACGATATCTTCATCTACATGATACATCTGACAATCATTCAGGTACTAGTACCGTTAAAAATAAGCGCTACCATTTGTCGATACTTCGCTTTTGTGATGGTTGTTTGTAGGTAGCACAGCTTCTTTTGCATTTCGACCTATTGTATATTCTCGTTTCCGGTGTCGCTCAAGTTCCGGTTTTGAAATTCTACCATTTGTTGATATTTCGCTTTCTTTTTTGATGGCTTTAATAATGACATTGATGATAATTTGTATCCATAGGTGGTTATTCTTTATCACTTACGTTTAGGGATATATTACAGTTCCAATATCGAAAATAAACTAGTACTTGTGAGGCGCTACCATTTGCTGATATTTGGCTTCTGTTGATGGTTTTAATGATCACATTGACGACACTTTTCATTCATAGATGGTTGTTTTTTATGCTTTATGTTTAGCGGCAATAATTCGAAAAATAAAAATGTAGTTTGAGGCGCTACCATTTGCTGATATTTGGCTTTTGTTGGTGGTTTTAATGATCACAGTGACGATACTTTTCATCCATAGATGTTTAGTTTTTATGCTTTACGTTTAGCGGCAATAATTCGAAAAATAAAATAGTAGTTTGGGACACTACCATTTGCTGAAATTTGGCTTTAGTTGGTGGTTTCAATGATCACATTGATAGATGGTTATTTTTTATGCTTTACGGTTAGCGGCAATAATTCGAAAATAAAATTGTAGTTTGAGGCGCTACCATTTGCTGATATTTTGCGTTGGTTAATGACCTTAATGAGGACGTTGACGATAATTTGTATCTATTGGTGGTTATCTTTTATCCTTTACATTTTAGGGACATATAATTCCAAAATCGAGAAATAAGGCGCTACCATTTGCTGATATTTGGCTTTTGTTGATGTTTTTAATGATCAGATTGACGATACTTTTCATCCATAGATGGTTAGTTTCTATGCTTTACGTTTAACGGCAATAATTCGAAAAATAAAATAGTAGTTTGGGGCGCTATTATTTGCTTATATTTGGCTTTAGTTGGTGGTTTTAATGATGACATTGATAGATGGTTATGCTTTACGGTTAGCGGCAATAATTCGAAAATAAAATTGTAGGTTGAGACGCTACCGTTTGCTGATATTTGGCTTTTGTTGATGGTTTTAATGATCACATTGACGGTACTTTTCATCGATAGATGGTTAGTTGTTATGCTGTACGTTTAGCGGCAATAATTCGATAAATAAAATAGTAGTTTCAGGCGCTACCGTTTTCTGATATTTGGCTTCGGTTGATGGTTTTAATGATCACATTGATAGATGGTTATTTTTTATGCTTTACGGTTAGCGGCAACAATTCGAAAAAGAAAATAGTAATTTGAGGCGCTACCATTTGCTGATATTTTGCGTTGGTTGATGACCTTAATGATGACATTGACAATTATTTGTATCTTTTGGTGGTTATCTTTTATCCTTTACGTTTTAGGGACATATAATTCCAAAATCGAGAAATGAGGCGCCACCATTTGCTGATATTTGGCTTTGTTTGATGGTTTTAATGATCACATTGATGATACTTTTCATCCATAGATGGTGATTTTTTATGCTTTACGTTTAGCGGCAATAATTCGAAAAACAAAGAAAAAGTTTTTTGCGCTACTATTTGCTGATATTTGGCTTTTGTTGATGGTTTTAATGATCACATTGACACTACTTTTCATCCATAGATGGTTTTTTTTTATGCTTTACGTTTAGCGGCAATAATTCGAAAAATAAAATAGTCGTTTCTGGCGCTAACATTTGCTGATATTTTGCGTTGGTTGATGACCATAATGATGACATTGACGATAATTTGTACCTATTGGTGGTTATCTTTTATGCCTTACGTTTTACGGATATATAATTCCAAAATCCAGAAATAAGGCGCTACCATTTGGTGATATTTGGCTTTGGTTGATGGTTTTAATGATCAGGTTGACGATACTTTTCATCCATACATGGTTATTTTTTATGCTTTACGTTTAGCGGCAATAATTCGAAAAATAAGACTGCTGTTTGAGACGCTACCATTTGCTGATATTTGGCTTTGGTTGATGGTTTTAATGATCTAATTGACGATACTTTTCATCCATAAATGGTTATTTTTATGCTTTACGTTTATCGGCAATAATTCGAAAAATAAAGTAGTAGCTTGAGGCGCTACCATTTGCTGATACCTGGCTTTGGTTGGAAGTTTTAGTGGTCACATTGAAGATACTTTTCATCCATAGATGGTTATTTTTTATGCTTTACGTTAAGCGGCAATAATTCGAAAAATAAAATTGTAGTTTGAGGCGCTACTATTTGCTGATATTTGGCTTTGGTTGATGGTTTTAATGATCACATTGACGATACTTTTCATCCATAAATGGTTATTTTTTATGCTTTACGTTTAGCGGCAATAATTCGAAAAATAAAATTGTAGTTTGAGGTACTACCATTTGCTGATATTTGGCTTTGGTTGATGGTTTTAATGAACACAATGACGATAGTTTTCATCCAAAGATGGTTATTTTTTATGCTTTACGTTTAGCGGCAATAATTCGAAGAATATAATAGTAGTTTGAGGCGCTACCATTTGCTGATATTGGGCTTTGGTTGGTGGTTTTAATGATCAGATTGACGATACTTTTCATCCATAGATGGTTATTTTTTTGCTTTACTTTTAGGGGCATTAAGTCGAAAAATAAAATAGTAGTTTGAGGCGCTACCATTTGCTGATATTTGGCTTTGGTTGATGGTTTTAATGAACACAATGACGATAATTTTCATCCAAAGATGGTTATTTTTTATGCTTTACGTTTAGCGGCAATAATTCGAAGAATATAATAGTAGTTTGAGGCGCTACCATTTGCTGATATTTGGCTTTGGTTGGTGGTTTTAATGATCAGATTGACGATACTTTTCATCCATAGATGGTTATTTTTTACGCTTTCCGGTTAGCGGCAATAATTCGAAAAAGAAAATAGTAGTTTGAGGCGCTACCAAATGCTGATATTTTGCGTTGGTTGATGACCTTAACGATGACGTTGACGATAATTTGTATCTGTTGGTGGTTACCTTTTATCCTTTACCTTTTAGGGACATGAGTAGTGTAGTGTGGTGGCTTCACCGGCCACCACCTTATGGAAAATTAACATTGCCCACCGCCCACCACCTTATGGAGAAATAACATAGCTATGCTGTGTAGATTGCCTATATTAATAAGTAATAATATTTAAAATATATAAAATGCAGTCGGCTGGTGTATTCGATCTTTGGTACTTTATTTTACGAAGCGGGAGTGCTAACCACTACACTGTGACGTACACTGGCTCTGGACGTATTAAATGTCGAATGTATTCTAACAATTAACATTATGATCTGTATGTTAATTATGTGTACAAACATGTTTCAACCAACTATTGCCTAAGGCGGTGAATGGCATTGCCAACAAATGTTAATATATAAATTATTTATTGCTACACATAAAACTTTCAAATAGGTTTTGCTCAAAGTTTCCCGTTCACGTGATAAAAATGGATATTCAAATGTCAAATAATTTTTATGTCTTGTGGTAGTCGGTTATTTAACCATATATATCAAATAAATTTTCCGATCTTGCGGGTACCGGATATTTAACCATATGTATGAAATAAATTTTTCAATTGCATCAGGTTAGGCGTAACCTTGATTGCACACATTGACGCCACATGATTTTCTAGAACAAATACTGGAAAATTCTTGTTTTGTAATCACATGTCTAATCAACGTAACTTTTTTCGATATAAACTTTTTATTACCTATTTTTAATAGTTCAGATCAATTTTTGACAATTATCTAGTGTTAATTTTCATATATGTATTCATATAAGTGTTGTTTTGTAATACTTACATGTATAACTAGACAATTCACTGAAAAAAATACTACTGATTTTATTATCGTATTTAACAAACTGGTTTTGTTAATAATCAAACGGTGACAACAATTCCATCATACTACACATGTATGTATACATATATGAACCGCCTGACAACAATTTGCAATTCAATAGCAATATACATGTATATATTACCCACATACGACCATTCGCTCTGAGATTGTGACATTCTTTAGTAACATTGTGTTGGTACACTGCAACGATCTAGTGAACCAGATCTAATATACCAGATTGCATACATATATTATGTTTAGCCTATGAGTACTTTCACCACACTCCACATACATAGCGTTGTTTGGTTGAATACAAGAAACGATTTAAATATTATTAGTATTGTTGGTGGAATTTTTATAAAATTTTCTTATTGTGGTTACATACTTAAATATTTTCTGGGAATACAAATAATTTAAGGAACTTAATGGAATAGTACAATAATTACAAATTACAAATTGTTTGTTATTTTAAAATTTTTTATCAATGAATTACGATTGGATTACATATTTGATATATATTTCTTAAATTCAAATGGATATGTACAACAATATCGAGACTTATTAGATTTTTCTTGTTATATTATTTAAAATAAAATCCACTAATTTCGATACTGTCGGCTTTCCTCTTTCGTGTTTTCGTCCAATATAATTTTCTGTAATGTTATTTTCATAAACTTTTCTCTTAATATATCTGTTTCCTCTATCGGTGTCGTCAAATTTACCAGTATTTTCATATCCTGTGTTGCATTTTCCATTGATTCTCTTTCTGTATATTCGGATCCATGATTACAGACGTTGGAATGGCTCGGATTGTTAATAAAAATTCTTTTGGATGACCTTCCCGAGTATAAGAAACACACCCTCCTTGGTTCCTTAAATAAAGACTTTCCAAGATTATGTGCATGTTCTTCATATCCATCTTCTGTTGATGAGATGTAGCTTCTTTGAAGGCTGTATGCCAAAGGGATGTTACAGAGTAGGGAGCATCTACACCGTCTTTGGAAGTACCGGCAATCGTGGACGACATGCAAGTGTTCAAATTTTGGGATTTGGTGGTAGGAACAGATGACAAGTTCTCCACGATATTGCTGTCTAGTTCGTTCTTTAATTGTAGTAATATATTTTTCACTATCTGTATTGTTTCTGCAGGGAATAACCGTGTGCAAAATTCCTCGACGTTGTAGATCTTTAAAAATTTCTCCCAATTGGCAGGTAAATTTTTTTTCGATAGGAAGGTTTTTTGAAAATATTCGCTAATTGTCATTATTGCTTTTATCACATTTTTGTTTTGGTTCATTAATTTCGTTTTCAAAGTTGTAATCGAATGTAGCCAAAAATTCTGAAATTCGTAAGGATGGGCAAATATACATACAACAGTTAATCTTAATAATTTTTCGAAAGTTATATTTATAGCCATACCATCCAATTCATCCATTAATTTCTGTCTTTTAGTTTCAATATCATCATCTTCATCTGAACTTGATAGAGGTTGCTCCAATGGTCTTTTTAAATCGTCATTTATTTCGTGTTCTTCTTCTACGTCTGTCACATTGTCAACTTCGACATAATCTATTTTTTCCATTTTTATTTTAATTAAAGTTGTGAATTTTATCCAACTATCCGTATGATTATGCGAACTTTGTAATATTTCTTCAATATTATTAAAAATAAATTGTAAGAAATACTCACTGTCTAAATACCAGTAAAGTTCCCGGTAAGTTCTACAATTAATTAATTTTTTGCAAATAGGTGTATTAAGTTCTTGTTGCCACATTAGACTACATCTGTTTTCAATTTTGAACCTGAATATATACAGTTCAATTGCTACCTTAATGACCTACAAAAACTATTCTTGTACGCCAGTAGCTTAACACGACCGAAGTTCATAAAAGAAAATTTTTAATAAATACTGCCACCTCGTTGCCGTCGGCAAATCTTTAAGTAAATGTCATACGTATAATAAATTTTTATACTATTGTCAGTGACATTGAATAATACTAAGGGAACATTAACAATATGCGTGACCTTTAAGTAAATATCAAACAATTTCCTTATTTAATTAAAAATTCATATATGTAGAAATAATTTATTTTTTCTACATGATTTATTTATATTAATTTGTTTTATTATAACATACGAATAATAAAGGTTTTTCCTGATAGAAATATTTTTACCTTATATGGTTAATTACACATTTTCCAGTGACATTAATTTTATAAAAATTATCATAAATTATATTTTGTTTCCAAACAAGCTTATATTTTTTATGACTACATACATTAATTATATGTTAATAGAAATCAAAAATCATGTCGTAAAATATTTTTCCTACTTGATTTATATTATTTTTGTTTCCTTTAATGGCATACGCATAATAAACGCTGCCGGGTACAGCTAATTTTATGAAAATTCTGTATATAAAAGGCAGTACAGATACGGAAAGGTACATTTCCATTCAATCGTTAAAGTTGTGAAAACAAAGTGTTCCAATTGCTTTAAATCTTAAAATAAACAGTTTACTTTTTTGTTTTATTGAATTAGATTAAAAATATTTGATGTAAAATAATTATTTATTTTTTCATAATTTATTATTATATTTTAAATATTCTTTGTAGTTTTATTGTGTTATTTTTAAAGTGTTTGGTAAGTACAATAATTTTTAATTAAATTCTCATATATTAATATAATTTTTAAATTTTTTGAAAAATTTCATCATGTTCAAATGTCAGGATTGCGGAACATCATTCACCCGACGTGATGCATTAACTTGGCATGTCAACACCAAGCATGGAAACAAAATTTTAAAGTGCAGTCAGTGTGATGTATCCTTTAGTCGGACTGATGCACTTATGCGTCATATGAAAAATGTCCATGAAACGATGACTACAGCTGCTCAACCATCTACTAGTAGCGGTTCAACAAAGCGTCCAGCTGATGATAAAAATGGCGGTATCTTAAAGAAACTAAAGGTGCAGAAACCAGTTGGAACAAAGCGTTGTGATGTTTGTGATATTGATATACCTAAAGCGGCATTTAACGGACATTTGCGTAGTACTGCACATAAAGACAAAATTTGCTGCGGCACGGGAAATGAAAATGTAGAAATTGTTCACAGTGCCTTTAAAAGTCGCATAATTAGTTACCGGGTAAAGAATTGTGGAAATTCTCAGTCAGTTGAAGATTTTTTGGAGGAAATAAAGGAGAAGGTGTTACTGTTGCTGGATACGGAACTGGGGAAACACAAAGCATTTAAAACAAACTTTGAACTTTTCGGATTGTATGCGAAAAATGAAAAAGACGGGTCTGTGACGTTGGATATTAAGTCGTTTAATACAAAGAATTCGATTGTAAGAGAGTCAAGTAATATCAGTGATATGTATGACAATATGGCGGCGGTAATAACAACAAAAAGCGAGGAGTTCCTGGCCCGCGGTTCCGGCTGGATGCTTCAACAAGTTTATTACTTGGAAGTGAATATTAACAAATATAATCCAATTCGAGCATCGTCCTACATTGAATTGCCAGCATGGATTAAACGAAAGAAGACGGTCGTTAATGTTCAAAACAATGATTACGCATGCTTTGCATGGGCAGTCTCATCAGCCTTGTATCCACCTGACAGAGATGACGTAGCTAAAAGAATTTCAACTTATCCGCATTATACATCCGTTCTAAATTTTGATGGAATCGAGTTTCCAGTTAAATTAAGGATATTAAATTATTTGAATCTTTAAATAATATCAGTGTTAACGTTTACGGTGTGGAAGATAAAAGTATTGTTGGACCGTTACATCATACAACACAAAAGAGGGGTACACATGTTAAATTACTATATATTGAAGATGGTGACAACAGTCACTATTGTTGGATCCGGAATTTAAGCAGACTTGTTAGTCGTCAATTTTCAAAGCACAAAGAAGCCAAGTGTATTTTCGATGGATGCTTGCAATTCTTCAGAACTGAGGCGGGATTAGACGAACATTCGAAGAACGACTGCAATGGTGTTCGCACAGTATTGCCGACCTTGGGGAAACATATATTAAAGTTTAAGAATTTTAAGAAACAATTACGAGTTCCGTTTACAATTTTTTGTGATTTTGAATCGATTTTGAAACTATACGACACATGCTTACCAGATCCAACAACATCGTTCACAAATACTATGCAAATACACGAGCCGTTCAGTTTCGCTTATTACATCAAGTGTTCATATGACAACAATTTAAATAAATTTGTGCAATACCGGGGACCGAATTTTGGCAAAGTCTTTATGGAGAAACTAGATGAAGAAGCTAGTGATGCGACTCGAGTGATGTTGAGTCGAGTGATTCGAATGAATTTGTCGAACTCGTACTCGAGTGAGAAAAATTTTTTACTCGAGACCAATTGCACTCGAGTTGCCGAGCTAACTCGACACACCGAGTAGACACGGTGAGGGCCAGATGTTACTTCACTAGTTACAAAGAGACGGGTTGAAACTTGCACTTGGTACGATAACAATAAATAGGTATAATCTGACCACGCCAAGTAAAAAGTCGGCATAACAAAACTTTTCAAAGGATTTGTATGTTTAACACGTTGACGGTCGGTTGACTACTACTGACATTGTTGTGACTACTACTGCACGAATTAAGCTGCATTCATATCTACAGACAATGTATGTCACAGTATCATGGTAGACACGACAAATTAATATTGTTTAATGTTTTTCTTATGAGTATATTCATACATAGTGTGTATCCGTGTCTGTACGGTTACGTTACGTTATATAAGAATACACTCATAAGAAAAGCATTAAAGTATTAACAAGTATTTATCGTGCCTGCCACAGTGAGTGTATATGACGTTCAGTGTCTGTAAATATGATTCAGTCTTTATTGCTATAATGTACCGTAAAGTTTAGGTACTTTTTTCATATGTGTTTCAACTTAGATTTCGATTAAACAGTAATTTATTCATAAGAACACGAAAATAGATAACGTTTAGATAAAGTTTTTAGAAACAAAATATAACATCATATCTGAAAATATCAATTAAAATCGCAACATAATTGCCATAATAACAATAATTATTAATATAGGGTGATAGGAGTGAATGGAAACAGAAGGTGGGTTAATAGAGATGCTATGTTAAGTATAAAAGAACGAATGTAGTGTCATTAGGGGTGGATAGAGACAGGATGTGGGTTAATAGTGAATAATTATAATTATTCAATTATGGTTTAACAAAGCTGGCATTTGTCAAAAAATTGATGCACCTTAAATATTTATTCATGGGTTTTCTGGTTTCTTACAGTGTAAATACTTAATTTCTGAAGTACAGCCACATTCAAAAATTATGAAATAAGAAACTCACTCATTGATTGGGGAATTATGTTTTTACCATAGAGATAGTACATGTAGAGTAGGCAACTCTTATGCAGCACAGTAAGTGGTGGTTATGGACGGAGAAAAAAAGATGGAAAACATCTGTACTGTTTCTATTTTTGTTTCATGACGCATGCGCATTAGTAGACTTTATGTGGTGCATAATTTAAATCAACTGCATCATCTGCGTACATAGTTCAAAATAAAAAGAGATAAAAACTGTACAGTTATTTTTTATTTATTTTTGTTGGACCAACGCATTTCTGATGGCTTGTCTGCTCTATTGTATTATCTCTATGATCTATATTGTCTAATGTATATTAATTTTTTAAAATAAAGCCCTCTGGTTTGTAACGATGCAAGCTTCATTAGCTAAAGTTAGGCTAACTAAGCTCATGAATAACATTTTTGTTCTATTCCAATTTACTCGTCTTTCCCTGATTCAGCCCAGTTTACGGTATACAAACAAACTCATTCTATGTCTAGGCCAAGCCCTAAGGGTATGTATAAAAAAATGTAGATAGCAGTGTGTCAGGAGTGTGTCAAGTACCTCTTGAGGCATTTAGTTGGTCGGTGTCGGTCACCGAATGCACGATGTTTGTTATGTATTGTTAAGACCATTATTGCTTGAACTGCACGTTGCTCTGTCCGCTAATACGTGTTATATAGTGTATGTGTATATACTCACACAGAAGCAAACATCAAACCCATACCTCTACAAACAGTGTGTACCTACACAACATAGTGGTGGAAAGTGGAGATTTTTTTGTCTACGCAAGTATCAGTAGTAGAGAGATAGCAAGTTAGTTTCTGATTATTCTGTGGTCTAGGCACTATATGTGCCTTATGCCGTATAACAGTAACTGGTACATTACTTATCAAAATAGTGTATTGGTTGGGTGTACCGTGATAATCTCTTATAAACGTTAATGTGTTAAATTTTAAGAGTTTTATTACCCTCACTTTTTTCTAATCGTGTTCGCACCATATTAGGTTGATTGAACTATTGAATATTATTTTATGAATGTGTGACATGCGTGTGATTTTGAATTTAGCTTTCGTTAATATTACTAGTAAAGTATTGGTGTATAATAATGATGTGCCGAGTCGATTATTTTACCAATCGATTAATCGATTATATACTAATAATTGTAATCTACTTATAATCGGTATATTAATCGAGGTATAATCGATTACACCGCTAATTGACTTAAATATAATGATAATTTGAATTTTTCCACTTTTTAGTCAATAAAATTGAAATATTTAAATAAGAAAAATACAACTGAAAGATTTAAACAAACAAAAAAAAATTATTTTTAATTTATGAAAAAAAGACTTTCCTTAAATAATTCACAACTAAATTTAACGTAAATAAGCATTATTATTATGTTTTATTTTCAAGCAGACTTCCAGTAATTCTGTAATAAAAATACACAATTTAACAAGTGAAATTCAGATTTTTACCGTTACCGAATTTTAACAAATTTCAGTTATACCTCATTTCAGATACAATTAATCTTAAGTTTTCGTTAAAAAATTAAATAGTTCTTATATTCGAAACAAATCAATCTTTTATTATTTTCTAAAAATAAACTGCAAATTTAAAATTTACATAAATGCAATAATAAAAGAGATAAAGCCAAGAAAACGGAAATTATTTAAATTCAAAGTGACGAAGCATGGTTAAATTTAACTGAAATGAACCATAGCAATATATTCTTAAGAACAAATGCCTGTATACAATATATTATAATATATGTATATGTATGTCTCATATTACTAATTCAATAAAGGTATTAAAAAATGCTTAAAAAAATCTTACTCGAGTTGCAGGGAGTAAAATAGTTAACTCGACTGACTCAAAAACTCGAGTACAATTCGAGTAACGTAGCAAAATTACTCGAATGACTCGAGTCACAAAATCCTACTCGAGTCGCATCACTAGAAGAAGCGAGACGTCTACACAGTATTCTGGACAAACAAGTGCCGATGAAACTGTTAACACCAGCCCAGCAAATGCAGTACATAAATGCAACAACCTGTTTTATATGTGGTAATGTATTAAGAGGAGATCGTGTGCGGGACCATGATCATTTAACTGGTGAATTCCGTGGTGCTGCGAACAATGATTGTAATTTACAATACAAGTTGCCAAAATTCATATCCGTAATCTTTCACAATTTATCCGGTAACGACGCTCATTTCGTTGTACGTGAATTTGGTATAGCTAAAGAAAAAATTGATGTCATTGCCAACAACAAACAACGCTACATTTCCTTCACCAAACATATCAAAATAGATGATAATGATGGCGATAATGAACCTGATGTTGAAGAAGAAGATGACTATGTGGAAGATGATGAAAATGTAGATGAAAATGATGCGAAAAAAACAAAATCAATTCAACTTCGTTTCGATTCGTTCCGATTTATAGCAAGCAGTCTAGACAAGTTGGCTAATAATTTGAAACCGGAGCAGTTTGTTGAAGTGCGTCGAGCGTATCCTGAAGACCACCAATTTAATTTAATTAAGGAAAAGGGTGTGCTTCCTTATGAATATGTTAACAATGTTGAACGTCTTGAAGAACGCACGTTACCACCAAAGTCGGCATTTTATAGTAATCTAAATACAGCACATATCACTGATAACGAATATCAACGTGCACAACAAATCTGGCACGAATTTGAAACAGAAACATTGGGCGAATATTCAGGTTTGTATTTAAAAACTGACGTACTCTTACTGACAGATGTTTCTGGGAATTTTCGAGACGTTTGCTAGAGAACGTATCAATTGGATCTATGTCAATACCTTAGCGCCCCGGGACTGAGCTGGGACGCCATGTTAAAATATACTCAAGTGAAATTAGAACTCCTCACAGATATTGACATGATACATTTTATTCAAAAAGGAATGCGTGGAGGTTTAGCACAGTGTTATGAACGCTATAGCGAAGCTAATAATAAGTACTGCGAGAATTATGATCCAACAAAACCGTCAACGTTTATTCAATACCTGGATGCGAACAACTTATACGGATGGGCTATGTCGCAGCACTTACCAATCAACGATTTCAAGTGGGTCTCGGAATGTGAATTGAAAGACTTTGATGTATCCACGATCGCTGATGACGCTGGTGTTGGTTATATACTGGAAGTGGATCTTCAGTATCCAAAAACACTTCACGACCACCATGAAGATTTACCATTCTGCCCGGAGAATGAGAAGCCGCCGTACATCACATCAAAAAACAGAAAACTAATAGCTAGTGTTTCTGATAAAAAGAAATATGTTATTCATTACCGCAGTTTAAAACAGTGCCTCAAATATGGTTTAAAATTAACAAAAATACATCGTGTGCTCCAATTTAATCAATCGTCGTGGCTTAAAAACTACATTGACTTGAACACTGAACTCCGCTCTACATGACATGAAACTTAGATATGTTGTAGAACACTAAAAAATAAGCGAAACGTATTTTTCTTTATCGGCGGAGAAACGGTTTGAAGAGGTGAAATCGCCTAATAATGTTTACGTACTTAAAACTTGAGCTACCTTTAATTTGCTGGTTTGAATTGTAATTTCGTCTGTGCGCATTTGTTTGCTTTAAAATTTGCCTATACGCATTTAAACCTTTAGTATTATATAAACCATTTTTTGGTATGTTCATGAAAATCAACTCATATAAACCGGGGGTGCCTTCATACGTAATATTGTCAATTACTATATCATCACTAGCTATTTGAAACGGTTGATTTCCAATCATCCATTCATCATCTTTTTTGTACGGCCCGTAAACTGTATCAATACCGCTATTTGGTTGAAGGTATAACTGTAAATAATTTCTTGCTATTAATCCAAACTGTTTTGTCAAATCTTCAGGTGTCGGCATTAATTTTCGAGCAACACTTTGTGCTGATCCAAAAAATTTTGGTGTTTCAAGTACATTTTGTTGTTCTTCTGGATATGATTCAAAAACATCTTCTGGAACATCTTGTACTGTAGTATCTTCCTCCTTCGTTGGCAGATTACAGTAGTATGCAGTTTGGTTTTCTAATTTTTTCTTTTTAATTATAGGTGTAAACGTATCTAATACTTGCATTTGTTCATTTTTTGTCTCCACTTTTATAGGATGTCTTTGTTTTTCATCACTTAATTTTGTAGCTATTTCTTTAAGCGGGGCGGTTACTGGTTCTAGTGTACTTTGTAACGACATCTCTGATTCCACCTTCCCCGATCGTAAGGCCTTAAATTTTTTCCGTATATTGCTTGCCGTTTTTATAATATTCTTTTTAGCAAGCTCCTTCTTCCTCTTATCCATCTTGGTGACAAGTGTTTCATGCAACGGTCTCTCAAGAACTGAAACTTCATCATGACAGCTGCTTATTTATAAGTAAGGGATTAATATCAGCTAACAGCTCGGTTACTGCCGTAGTTATAGCAGTTGACAGCCTGTTGAAACCGGTTATCAGACTGGCTTAACACAGTTAATGCACCGGTTGGTCAGCTCATCAGCGCCCTCTCCAAAAGCGGTCAAGCTTGTTTTGATGTCTCCCATTGTGAATATCGTCTTCTTTGCAGATAGTTAAGAATCCATATTTATCTCGCCAGCACTCTTAACATAGGTTTTTGAAGTCTATGAAAGACATGTCTGTATTGATGTGGTCATCGTAAATATGTTTAAGGTTCAGATCAGCTTGTTTGAAGACAGCAATAAAATTTGTATTGTCCCGAATATTGTGTTTGGGTGCTGCTGTATACGCCTGTGTTAGGTAAAAACAATCGTCGTTGTAGTGTCGAGAGTGACAAAAATATTCTTCTATTATGGCTTTGTTCTCCCGCACAGATACATCATCGAATATTATCAATGAATTTGGTAAAGCGTCCATTGGTGGTACGACATATTCGTTATTGGAGAATGTGAAAAACCGCATACCTTTAACAAGTTTAATAATTTATTTTAGATATTCATATTTCGGTTGATGCAATGATTTGGAGTAGATGTATATATTTTCAAACGTCAAGCCATTGGGATGTTGTATTAGTGAAATAAGCAGTGAAGTTTTTTCACATCCACTCGGTCCACAAACGACTGCTCTAATACTGTTGGGTAGCAGTGGGCCGTTTTTCTTGGAGTTATCGCCATTATCCAATGACAATTCAAAATCAGTTACCGGTAGGGTTTCCCGCTGTTTTATAAATGAAGACATTTTATTAGTGTTGTACGAATTAGATTATTTCGTATACTAACAAATTACGTAAAATTTTAATCTATTTATAATATCTATAAAAACAGTTAGCATACATTTCTGTTTTCAGTTCACCTTAATATGCCTGTGCGAAAACAACAAGGTGCCAGTTGCAGACGAACAAGTAAAGTGAAAACATCTGGTAGGGGACTAATAAATTCTACAATCAACAAGCTGCCATTTGAACTACACATACCCGGCTACCAGTATTGTGGACCTGGAACTAAACTACGAGAACGACTATTGCGAGGTGACCCCGGTATAAACAAATTGGACGCTGCATGTAAAGAACACGATATCGCCTATTCACAATTCAAAAATATTAACGATCGACACAAGGCTGACTTAATTTTAGCCAACAAAGCGTGGGAACGAGTTAAATCATCAGGGGCAAATTTTGGTGAACGAGCTGCTGCTTGGGCTGTGACGAACGCGATGAAATCGAAAGTAAAATTGGGGATGGGCCATTCAAATAGGAAGAGGGCAAACAAAAATGGAAAGGAATTAATATTTGGTGCTGGAGTTCGTGATATAAGAAGTATATTGAAGAGAAACAAACTAAAAACTATAAAAGATTCAGTCAAAATAGCACTGAAAGCGGCTAAAACAATTTTTAAGAAGAACAAGAATCAGTTTACATCGCCAAGAATTATACCGATACCAAAAACTGGTGGAATTTTACCATTTCTAGTTCCACTATTTGCTGGATTGTCTGCCGTGAAGTCACTTGCTGGTGGCGAAGCTGGTGTTGCAAAAGCAATTAATACGTACAAAACAGCGCAGAAACAGTTGGATGAAAATCAGAGACATAACAAAATGATGGAAGCAATCGCTCTCGGATCGAAATCTGGTACTGGACTTTATTTAAAACCGTACAGAAAAGGATGGGGTCTTTTTATCGAATCAAAAAACCACTGAGCGAGCTGCCCAATAGACCGTTAACTAATTACGACATCTATCAGTTTGGAACCAAGCATTTACCAAATTTCCGTGGTGTATTCATGAGGGACGAATTACCAAAACGACCATGGCGAAAGGAATGCGGTGTTGTTAATTTGAAAAGTTCATCTGGATCTGGAAGTCATTGGGTGGCATATGAAAAAAACAATAAAAATGTGGAATATTTTGATAGTTATGGGAATTTGCCACCGCCTGTTGAAGTTGCAAAATATCTACATGGAAACAGTATTAAATATAATTATAATGTTTATCAAAATTATAATAATTTTAATTGTGGTCATCTTTGTTTAGAATTTTTATACAACAAAAGCAATTTTGTATAAATAAATATTTCTGTAATGTATAACTTGGTTTATTTGTGTCTTAAACATCATGTCGTTCACACTAACCTTAAGTGGAAACTCATCAATATTAACCGCTGAATATTTCCCGCCTATTGAGTTATCCGGTAATTATGTTTGTGGACTAATTAATTTCGAGACGTATAATTCTGTACCAAACGTGGATGAAACAAATAATTTGTTTCATTTCGGTGATGACGACAAGGCTCCGCATTACACCGAGATACCTGTTGGTAACTACGACTTGGAAAACTAGGAAACTTATATAGATGATATGTTGGCAAAAAGTGGTAAAAAAATGCGCAGCTTTTACTACGTGCAAATAACAATACGTTAAAAAGTTCAATTAAATGTACCGAAACAATACATTTCGATAAAGACCGATCTATCGGGTCATTGTTGGGTTTCAATAAACGAAAACTACCGGGGGATCACTACTATAATTCGGATAAGCCAATGAACATTATGAAAGTCAATCTGGTGCAAATTGAGACAAATATTACAACAAACAGCTACCTGAATAACATTGAGTCACATAATATCTATTCGTTTTCTATACAAGTTGAAGCTAGGTATAAAATAAGTGAGACACCAAATACAATAATCTATATGCCTGTGAGCGTGCAACGAATAACATCTCTAGTGCTCCGTATTGTGGATCAAGACGGCAATTTGGTTAATTTTCGAGACGAAACGATAACGATTAAGTTACACTTAAAGCCGGCATAAACACGTTGGTATTTAATGAAGAAAAACCGATACAATCACACAGTTTACAACTTACCACCAGCCTAAGCAGATCGGTGACAAGAAAGCGACCATTAACTTTGGCAAACGCAAATTTTTTACAACAGTTGGGTTTGACTTTGTTGAAAAAGAAGAAGAGAAAAGATGAATAGTATTTTAAACGTCGATACGACTATTAATTTTGATGAAAGCATTTCGAAGCTAGAGGAGCATGTATATTCACCATTTTTGAATGCATATAACAACAGCGACGAAATTCGAATTTGTATACAGGATCAAAATTTAATTTTATTACCGCACAAGAGTTATCTTTACATAGAAGGACAACTGCTGAAGAGTGATGGAACAATATCGACTACAGCGGAATTAAGCAATAATTCAATGGCGTACTTGTTTGAAGAAATGCGATGTGAACTAAACGATGTGGAAATTGATCAGTGTAAATACATCGGTCCAACAACTACACTAATGAATTATTTATCTTTAAATGAAAACCAGAGCCAGCAGCTACAAAACGCAGGATGGTGTGGTCCAGATGAAAAAATCAAAGTATCTGACAAGAGGTATTTTAGCTTCTGTCTACCGTTGGATCGAGTGTTTGGTTTCATTAACCATTATAAGAAAGTTATTATTAATGCAAAACATCAACTGATTATGATTCGTGCGCGAACCGATCTGGATGCAATTGTTTCAGTAACGGATGACGTCACTTTTCATTTACACAAAATTCAGTGGATGGTTCCGCATGTTACAGTTGCTGATGAGTCGAAATTAAGATTGTTAAAAATTGTGGAAAATAGTCAAGATATACATATCGCTTTTCGCACTTGGGATATGCACATACAGCCGACGGTTCCAATAACGAAACACATTTGGACGGTGAAAACAACGACACAATTGGAAAAACCTCGTTATATTATATTTGTATTACAAACAGATCGGCGTAATAAAAGAGAAAAATGCTACCATTTTCGATCACTGTGAACTTTTTGATATCAAGGTGTATTTGAATTCAGAGAAATATCCATACATGGATCTGAATTTAGATTTCGCTAATAATAAATATGCACTGGCATACCATATGTATTCAAAATTTCAAGAAGCCTACAATGACTTGAAGAATACTACAAATGAATCATTGATAAATTGTGAAGAGTACAAAAAAATTGCTCCCATCATATTCATTGATTGCTCTCATCAAAACGAATCTCTGAAAAGTGGACCTGTGGATATACGAATTTAATTTAAAACATCGAAGGAAATACCAGAGAATACATCAGCATATTGCTTGTTATTACACGATCGCATAGTTCAATATAATCCATTGACAAACATCGTCACGAAATTTGTATCAAAGCCGTATTTGATTTTTAGACCGATTATTCTTACTTTAGACTTTGCATCATTGACGATGACCGACGACGTGGCGATTGTTGACTTTCAAGGATTTCCAAATACAACAAAAGCACGTTTTTATGTCTTCTGATAACGGATATTATAATGATGACTACACACTACAACATTTCGTTTTTAAATCGCCAATTCCATTTTACGGTTTGAGTGAAAAGGTCCTACAGACTGTTCGATGGTTATGAAAAAATCATCATGGATTCTCTTGGATGGATGGACACATTGACTATGAACAGTTGCAATATATTTTAATGGATGCATTACGCGCAACTCGAATCGTGTACGTGAAGGGTGAAGGAAAATTTCGCTATCTTAAACAACTACTGCCATCAACAATCACCATCATGAATTTTGAAGAAGTACTCAGCTGTCCAAAGCTACGGGCCCTGGTAACAACTTACAACAGCCCGCGATGCGGAAGCCATTTTTCTGGACATTGTGCATTACAAAATGTAATATCTGTGTACAAACATTACTATTGTGAAACAAAAAATTTTTAATAAAGTAATTTTTTGAAAAAAAATAGTTTTTTTATTTATTTATTTGTTTATTTTAAAAAAAGATATATACATATATGATTTTATATAACAAAAAATATTATTAATTACAAGTATTATCACAGTGCGCAGAATTGTAGTATTCTAGCAAATTTATTTCTTCGAATTCAATCCAAAATGTTTTGCCTACTACACCATTATTGACCACGGCTAAAGTAAGTGTGTATTTCAATCGCTCAAACGACGGCGCATCCATATTATCGAACCGAGCAGGTAACGACAAGTATCCATTTTCTAATTCCAACACAGTCTTCATTCAGGTCGGATCAAATTTCGACTGGATTTCTTTGACATCAATAATTCTATATGGTTTTTTTATAACCATGTCACCCAGTTTCAACCACGGCTTAACTTTTCCAATTTTGTTAAGGCTTCTTACTAGTTCCGAAGTAAGTGCTGGATCTTGTTGACTGACACTAGCTTGATAGTTCAATTCCATTATTGACAACAACAACAATAAACTTCTTTTAAAAACGGTAACAATTAAAATTTTACAGAAACTGATGTTGTTGAATATATTACAAAAATCGAGAAATAAGACGCTACCATTTGCTGATATTTCTCTTTGGTTGATGGTTTTATTGATGAACCCTTCATAAATGTATTTCTTGCATATGGCAGTTATACTTTTTTTCCAGGGCATCCATGTGATGGCTCATTCCGTTCTGAGAGATGATGCTTATGAAGTTCCCAACGATATGATCATTTCCGTTTCTTCATATTGTATATCAAACGAAGTATCAACTTATAGAACAAAATTATTTTGATCTCTTAACTTCGGTATGATCCGGATCGAATTGAACCTATATAATTTTTTGGGAATATAACCGGGGAGTGAGAGAAACTCCAACTGCCATAATAGTAACACTTTTATACGTGTGTAATATTGTAATTATTGGGCGCATGTATAAAAGTACGCTCGCTTAACACTAACAATTGTCTGACAAAAAAATACATAGAGATCGGTACGCTCGCTTAACACTAACAATTGTCTGACAAAAAAATATTCAAAATATTCTCTTTTTATTGTTTTAAAACGGCCATTATTCAAGTGAGATATTTGACTGTAAACGTGTTAAGCAAACAGTCCGAAATTGTTAACTTGATTCATTTTTAACATCTACGTCGGCTTTTTTGATGTCGCCAAAACGTAAGAATTTCATTCAAGTACTAGATTTATTTAAAAATAACATTTCCCTATGGTTGAGCCTTCTCTTTATTATATCCATATGAGTCAACCTTTTTAGTACCGCCATATATTTCAATATTTTAGATAAAAAATTTATATCTCTGTAAGTATAATTGCAAGTTTGGTACGTTTTGCTTAATTTATTTACAACATGATCACTCTTTACGGCACTGCCTTCAGTTACCTATATAAGACAATATACGTTCGTCAGTTAAATTTTTTCTAGAAATTAGTATGACGAGCTTAGCTCGTCATTAGTTCTAAAGGCGTTAATAACTGGAAATATAGAAAGGAAAAACATTAGTAAATTTTCAATTTCAGAACCACATTACAAATACATGTCTAAATAATGATTTACCTTCATATTCTTTGTCACACATTAGTAACAATTCATACCACTGGTTACAACTGACACGTGGTCAGGGTGCCGATCGACCTGGAAAATCTGGAAAAGTCAGGGAATTTCAAGTTTCTGGAATAGTCAGGGAATATCAGTCGTAGTCAGGGATTTTTTTCAGTTTTCACCCCGGCGAATGGTTTTTCAAAAAAGTTTTTTTCCTCTTCGGTTGTATTTTTTGCCATTGACGAGCAAAAAAAAAGATGGTCATAAAAAACTTTACTTTTAGAAATAACTAACATTTAAACAATATTTTTTTTCGGAGTAGGCCCTGGAATTTTATTGAGAGTCAGAGAAAAGTCAGGGAATTTTGAAATCGGTTTTCAGTCGCCACTCTGGTGGTAAATCTAAATTACCGACAGAACATTTTGGTAAACATTTTGGGCTGTCGGTGCCATGGTAAATAATACGGCTTTAGAGTTCTTCTTGCAAGAATGGTTTAAATAGTGCGACTACCATATTAAAAATGTATGGTTGATTAACAATATGTATATATTTTTTATACGTAATGGAACAGTTTCCTGTGAAAACATAAACCGCAAATTACTTTTTTGGCTCCAAAAAACGGTTTTTGGAGGACGGATTTTTTAGTAGTAGCCTCACCGGTAGCCAGTCGATTATTCGTTTGGGGCGAATGATGGAGTAAATTGCCAAGTTTGTTGCAATGACAGGCCATCCATGTCAGTATTCATATAAACTAAATAGCGAATGATTATAGTGATTTCCATCGAATCCTGATGTTTTTGGGTCAGAGTTGGTGTTATATATAACATGAAAATTTGTTTGTATCTTCTGTCTTTATCTTGTTTTTGAAAATCGATGAAATTTGGACGAATGGTATTATAAGAGGTCCTCATTTTCCTAAGAACCAAACTGTTTTCATAAATCACTTGACCTAGAAAAGTTCTTGTCTTCAACAAGATGTCTCAACAAGCTTCGAAAAATTTTATAGAATAATTTACAACAATTTTGATTCTAACCATTGAACGGAATGGCCCTTTTCATTGTTTTTTTTTTTAACCGCTACCCCTCAGTAAATTTTAAAAAAAGGGACGGCGTGCTACAACTGCATTGTCATATTTTTTATTGCAATCTGTACCTTGCTTCGATCCGACTAGAACAATTACTCACATCAGGGCTTCCCTTAGTGGTCGTAAATTTTTTTTTGATTTTGTTACATTGGGCCCTTAAAAACCACTGAGATTTTTTTCATATGTGTCCGTTGGTCTTTCAATTGGCCAAGATAGTCATTTTGAGCTCTTTGTAGATTCCCAGATCTTCTCAAATGCAATAAAAAACCAATTTTTAAGTTCACATATTCACATTTTTTTACGTTACGTTCA
The DNA here is from genome assembly GCA_035578155.1 of Brachynemurus nebulosus. Classification (NCBI taxonomy): domain Eukaryota; kingdom Metazoa; phylum Arthropoda; class Insecta; order Neuroptera; family Myrmeleontidae; genus Brachynemurus; species Brachynemurus nebulosus. The sequence goes on from JAPWDM010000021.1 coordinate 5,741,769, forward strand.
CATCTCAAATTGTAATACTCAAACGCAGATCATTTAATTATGAAAGATAATTTTCAAAATAAATATTACATTAAAAAGAGGAAAAGTTGCCGAGTCGAAAAGATAGTTTCCGTTTGTTTAAACGTTCTAGATTCTTAATTTGTGTTCGTTGTCGCGTCTGTTACCGTTTCCACGTTGCTGCTGTTACAAAAATATGAAACAGTGTAAACAAATATGAACAAACTGAAAACGATAGATGATAAGTTTTGATGAAAAGTTACGAAAAATGTAAGAAATGTAACCTTGTGGCAACACTGTCTACATCTGACAATCATTCAGATACTAGTAACGTTAAAAATAAGCGCTACCATTTGTCGATACTTCGCTTTTGTGATGGTTGTTTGTAGGTAGCACAGCTTCTTTTGCATGTCGACCTATTGTACATTTTCGTTTCCGGTGTCGCTCACGTTCCGATTTTGAGATGCTACCATGTGTTGATATTTCGCTTTCTTTTTTGATGGCTTCAATAATGACATTGTCGATAATTTGTATCCATAGGTGGGTTATTCTTTATCCTTTATGTTTCGGGATATATTATAGTTCCAAAATCGAAAAAAAACTAGTAGTTTTGAGGCGCTACCATTTGCTGATATTTGGCTTTGGTTTATGGTTTTTTTTTTAATCTGGGGGCCAAGTCTTGAATTTAGATATCACATAACACATGTGGAAAAATGACGCCATGTGAGAAATTAACACATTTTTTTCCAGTTGCAAGTCTTGAATATTTTATCACAAAATTTAGTGGTTATTCATTTCACAGTGATATAATTATCAACAGAAATATAACCACATCTATATAGGTTGTGCTATTTTGTTTTCACATGGGATACTAATTAATTTTTTAAGTAAAATGCAAATATTATCAGCAGATTTTTGGAAAACTCACGTCTTTTCGTAAATTTTGAGTTATTACAACTCAAATCTGTTAAATTTATTAAAGTTCACTGAATTTTAACCAAATACTTTTTTAAAATTTGAACATTTTGAACATTTATTTAACACTTATCGTTAGTCTATTGGTGGTGAATGTAGGTCTAGATTTTTAACCCTCTTATTTTATAAATTCTTTAAAATTTAGGTATTTGACCATATTTTACTTTTGAACTGACTTCAGTTTTTCTAAAACCACCAGTAAATCTAGATAAATTCAAGGAAAATATTTTTTATATAGGGTAAAAGCCCCGATTGTGGAACACTATTTTTAGGTATTTCATCAAACTTGCTTATAAAAATTAATAAATGAATAAAACACCCATTTTTTTTTCTTAATAAGCATGAAACCGTTTTTTTAATCCAATGAATATGTTTTTAAGAAAATATAACCCAAGAATTTTGATTTATTAATGTTTTGTTTTATAATTTGTTGACACGTATAAAAAAACGGGCAGAATATATTAACACCCTTTAAAAAATCAGCATAGGCACCTAAAAAAAACACGTATTTAACATACATGGCATACAGAGCTATCTTTTGCATATACTGATATGACTAGTTGCGACATCTTTTGATGTATTTATGTAAGTATTTATTGATGGTTTTCTAGAAAACTGACACTTTCACCCTTCAGTCACTACATTTAATTAATTGCCAACTCCACTCACAGTCTGTTTCCAACTGTATTCCCTTGTCTCTAATTTTTGGTCAACCACTTGTTTAAATGCAACGGAATTCTATGACTCCATCAATTTTTAATTATTACATTAATTTTCCATTAATTGCGTTAATCGTTACAGTCAAACCTGTCTACGTTGGAATACAGTTAGACCCGTTCACAATACTACAAATAATAATTCTAGGCAATTTTTCCATGAATTTAAAAAAAAAAAATGGTGAAGTGCAAGTCATACTTACATGAAAAACAGCGTTCCATACATTAAGAAATTTTGAACATGAATTTAATGTTCCAGTGTATGAGGGTAGACGAACAAACTTATAATTTTAGATTTTTATATTTAAAAATTAACTATGTTTATATAAACAAATAGTTATTTAAACCAAATTCCTAAAATATGGACCAGTTTCACTAGAGGATAAAGATATTAAATTCATACTTCTTCCAAGCAAAACTTTTTTTATTTGATTTCCAAATATTTTTCGATATATTTCATATAATCATCAGTGGCTACAAAGATAAACAAAGTAATGAAAATACAATTTTTTTTACAATTTTTATGAACCTTAACATAAAGGTTATGAACCTTAACAAATTTTTATGAACTTTTACATAAAGATAACAATTTGTCACATAACATAAAACTTAAATGTTATGTTACTGTTACATCAAATTTGTATAACTTTAGTTCTGTAACGAGTGATTCCTGCGTTACATAATATTGATTAACGTTTTGTGTTCACTGGATGATATGAGAAATACCTGTATACATATAATAATAAAAACTCTAAAAAAATTATAAAAAATACTAATATTCTATATTGTTAAATTATTTAAAAATATTAACACGGGTTATTCGTTGTTTTAAAAAAAAATCCATTCGTATGCGCCAGCCCAGCAATTGGGTGGAAATTCATCCTCAATGAATAATAGTGGTTGGTAGTATTGACCAACCTTACCAAAGTGACTATTCTGAAATGCGTTACCGCGCTCTCTCATTACAAATCCGTTTGACTCTATAATTTTATATTTTAGAGCAATGTAGAATTTGTGGAACGAGTGAGTCAATATACGGTCATTGGATTGTTGGACGTCTAGCCCGTGACTGTCGCGATCTTCATTTATCTACTGAAGTACGTGCAGATATTTTACACAAAGAAGTGCTACATACACTTAGAAACGAAAAACTACGTTTAGGAAAAATTACACCCGTTCCTCTTCAAGATGAGACTATGTTAAATGTAACAATAGCAAATGTAATCACAGTATCACCATCATCGTCAGAAGCGGTAACAAGAGCAAATGAAACGACAGTATTAACGACAACAGTATTGGCGCCATCATCAGAAACATCAACAAAAGTAGGAATAATGCAAGTGTCCGCATCATCCTCAGACATAGAAATGGAAATATTTAATATTTAATAATACATTTAATATTAGACTAATATTTAATTGTCTTATCCTCTGGTGAAACTGGTCCATACTTTGGGAATTTGGTTTAAATAACTATTGGTTTACATATTGAATTTTCCCAAAATTTTTTTTTTATATTTATAACTGTATTTATGTAAAAAGTAGTTATAACCTAAGAGACCACCGTCCTAAATACTATGTATAAGATCAATTAATGGCTTTTTGTGCGTGAATTCTACTATTACAGACCTAAAGGAAGCCACAACTTATTTAAGCTAAATTTGCCCCCATCACAAAATGTGATGTTATTTCTGGTTAGGATTTTTAATTTTTACTTAAGGGGTAACATCACCTTGTGTTCACTAAATTTCACGTGATTTTCTGAGACATACCACGAACGATAGGAAAGAGATTTTTTCTAAAAGTTGATATAAATAAAAAAGCGTTAATTTGAACTTTTATTTTTTTTTTCGGAAAAAAAAACCGAATATCGCTTATAAAAGACGACGTCCGCTAGCTTTTGGACTATATTTTAAGAAACTTTTTGGTTTTTTGTTCTAGATTAAAAATTGTGACTTGTAGCGGTACGCCCATGTTGACCGTTTGAGTTTCCTTGCGTGCGCTCTGTGCCGCCATTTTGTATCGTAAAATTAAAATAAAAGATGTTTTTTGTAGTTGAGGACTAGTACTCTCATATGCACAAAACCCCATATCTCTATTTCTTTCCTATCGTTTATGGTACGTCCCAGAAAATCACGTGAAATTTAGTGAACACAAGGTGATTTTACCCCTTAATCCAAGAAATTATATGAATGTAATATATATATATATATATATATATATATATATATATATATATATATATATATATAGATATACTATACATATATATATACCATATATATATATGTATATATATATACTATGTATATATATATATATTTGTATATATATATATACATATATATATATATATATATATATATATATATATATATATATATATATATATATATATATATATATATATATATATATATATAGGATCCGCCAAAAGTTCTCAGCCTGAGTATTAAAAAATACAGAGAGAACAGTGAAAAGAATTTACTTTTCTATATAACCGCCCTCTATTTCAGTACACTTATTATAAGGTGGGATAAGCATCTCTATGCCTTTATAATAATAAGCAAATTCTTTGTAGTGATTCTCACACGATATTAAATTTTTGAAACGGTCGACATACTGAGTTTACACTTTTACAACAGAATAAATAAAACACATATAAACTCGTCCACTGCGTTTATGATTACTAGAGACTTAATACTTTCTGTGAGTATAAATTGCGTCACCTTTAAATAGGTTTAATCATGTTAGGCCGAGAACTTTTGGCGTTTCCCACGTATATATATATATATATATATATATATATATATATATATATATATATATATATATATATATATATATTATATATATATATATATATATATATATATATATATACAATCAAAATGTAGGTTTCAACATATACAATGATCCTGCGTGACTGTATATTAATTAAACATTATATTCCACTAGTGACCGCATAGTATGCGTTGAAACCTACGTTTAAACTTACATTTCATTCATGCTTTCCACCACTTAATATTAAAAATCTTAAGCAGAAATGTCATATCTGTGATGCGGGTAAAATTAGCTTAAATAAATAGTCACTCTCTTTGAGTTTATTACAATAATACTTCTAACACAAAAAAATCGTTCAATTATCTCATACATAGGATTTTTATATGGCAGGCTTTTGGATTATTCTTATAAATTCTGTAAAAGCCAACAGAATAGCTCTTCAATTTTAAATGAAAAATCTTGATGTTTTTCTAAAATATTTTGTAAAAGCAAATAACAGAACAATTCTTCATTTTTGAAGAAAAATTATAATTTTTTTTTTAATCAATTTTGTAAAAATCAACATAATACCTTTTCTATTTCATATGAAAAAATGAAATTTCTTTTTAATAAATTTTTTTGTAATTATCCATAGAATAGTTGTTAAATTTTGAAATTTTTTTAACATATTTTGTAAAAACAATTAATAGAACAATTCTTCAGTTTTGAAGGAAAATTAGAATTTTTTAAAATAAACGTTAAAAAATCAACATAATGTTTTATATGAAAAAAGAAATTATTTCTTTTATATGAAAAAAAGAAATTATTTCTAATAAATTTTGTAGAAATTTTTAATATAATAGTCGTTTAATTTTAAAAATTTTTTTCTTTTAAATTTTGTAAAAATAATTGGTTAGTTTTGGATAAAAATATCGTTTTTTTCTAATAAACTTTATATAAACATAATAGTTGCTCTATTTTAAATGGGAAAAAAGCTTTCTTTTAATAAATTTTGTAGAAATTACCTAATAATATTTATTTAATTTTCAATTAATTAAAAATCTAATTTTTTTTAAGCATTAAAAATAAAAACAATATTTTGATCTTTGCCGAAACCTCTTCCTCGGAAGATTGCTCCCCTCCACTAGTATCCTCCTCTGGTGTCCCAATTTTTTTGCCCCCCTCTGCGCATCCTTATATTCCTATAATAATCGCGCCTTTCTCTCCGTTGTCGACCGGCTGCTCCCCTTTTTTTCTTGACTAGAAACAAAAAATACATATTACATATATTTATATAATTAGATGGAACTATCGATATTGAGACGACGCAAACTTATCTAATCCTTAATAATTCCAATTTTATGTTCTATCCATTTTATGTTCTGTAAATAATTCTATGTTCTATAAATAATTTATATGCAAATTTTATGCAATAAGCAAATTTTATGTTCTATAAATAATTCTATGCATTATCATTACACATGTCCAATTTTAATGATGAAACATAACAAAATTTGATAACTGTTTAGAAATTTTATTTTGAAAATCGCCATTTTTCAATAAATTTTCAAATAAGTGAAAACGCGCGATTTCTTGAAAATAACGTAACATTTTGTAGCTAGATAATTATGTCGATTTTGATAATTTCCATCGGTGAGGTGAAATTGTGTTTTCTTTTGAATATTTCTATTGGCTTACACACATATATTAATAATAATCGACCACAAATCAAATAAATATTTTTGTGAATATAATCAAAGTTTTGAGGTCATAAATATTGACATTGACGTTTAATTGCTGCAAAATGTGACGTCACTATAGTGAGGTGTTTTTCCCGCCTCTTTCTCATTTAAAATTGTAGGGTTATTTTTTTTTTTTTTTTTGATGAGTTTTTACAAAATCTGTCGAAAATAAAAAAAATTACTTAACTGATATGGAAAAACATTGCTTTTAGAATATTTTTGTAACTTCAGTCAAGTACACTATTTCTTGGTTTCTTGACAACTTGGTGAAGTCAGAACGTTCAGACCGTATTTTATCCTATCTGAACGATAGGGGTAAAACAACCTTACCACACGGGACATTTGATTCCAAAAGAAAAATTGGCTAGTAATTCTGAGGCGCTATCATTTGCTGTTATTTTGCTTTGGTCGATGGTCTCTTTGAAGTTTTGAGAATTTGTAGGTTATTTTTCTAATTTAGTTGTATTTGGTTTTGACAGTTTCTTGGTTTCTGGCTTTTGGTATTTTATCCTATCTGAACGACAGGGGTAAAACAACCTTATCACACGGAATTGTCGGAATGGCGACTCGCAAGGGGAGGTCTCCAATTTTCTCTCGGCTCTTTTAATAATTCATTTCATTTTTATAGCAAATTTACCAGAAGAATATGAAATACGAGAACTTGTGACCTGCGCAATACTTACTAATTTATATACTATACAAATCATGTGTAAATGGATGCGTGTACAAATTTAGAAGTGACGTCAGCAAATCGTTACAAATATAAACCCGCTATAAATCCACAAATTTGGAATTTTATCAACCAAGTATTCGTTCGATATATCCACACTGAACGGCATATACTATAGAACTGTCTATTTTAATGTAGTTTGAGGTGACAAAGTTGTTTGCAAAGCTTTTGACTTTCGTGGGCTATTTGAATATGTCGAATAAACAACACCCTCTTGTAACATCATCACTAACTACACTACTCGATATACTAATTTAGCGTCAAAATACTATTTATGTGGAGTTCGAAACTATTCGATACTTCAATAGTTATTTAACATTTATAATTTGTTTTATTGTAACAATTTTTTGTTGTCGTTAAAAATTTTAATATTTTCTGACGTTACATAACAGTATTTGATAAAATTCTTAGTAATCAATAAATATCAAGGATTTTTTGTGTTTTGTCTTCGGTCGTCGGGTATTTTGATAAAAATTTCATAAATGGGTTTCCTGCATATCGCAGTAATACCCTTTACAAATTTTTTTTGAGGGCACCCATACGAGGACTCATTCATAATTAGAGGACCCATTCGTTTATAATTTGCTTCTATAGCTACCACATGACAGTGCTTCTTTTCCAACATCTGTATGACCTCTTGTATGACTTTTCTGATTTGTTTTTAAAGCTTGGACAATTTTTTACGTTACTTTCCTAAATTGATTACTTTTCGTTCTGATAATTTCTTAGCATTTGCGAATTTAAAAAAAAAAAAAAAAAAAAAAAACGTCTTAATTGAGACTGAAGAGCGCGTGATTAAATAGAATTAAAACGTTAGTTGCGTGCTTATACTTTCTGTTTAATTTTTCATTCAGTCCTGAAAGTTCTTCATTGTTTTAAAAAGTTATCTTTACTATGGTTTGGAATTGAGGAGCGGATTGAATAGGATATTTCCGTTGCGGATACGATCTCAAGTAACTATAAAACGAGTTCAAAATGGAAGGTTACAACTTGCTAATCTTCAACGATCATATGATCATTTCCATTTATAATTTGCTTCCTTATTTGACTTCCACCTGTGGTGGTTTGTATGACATTTTTCTAATTTGGTTTTCAAGTTTGGAGAGTTTTTGACGTTATCTTCGTAGCTTGATGTAATTCTTCCTGGGTGCGGACAACATAGTGACTTGATCCATTTTCTGCTCTACAAAATAAATTTTGTAATGCATATTTACCCGGTGCCAAATCAATTCAGTTAAAAAAGTTAGTTTATTTAATATTCTTAATAGATAAATTTACATGGAAAGAACCATTTTACATTGTAAATTGTTTACCTGTTGACATATTATTAGGAATCAAAACAATTCATTTATGCCAATTAATCTTAGACTTTTCTAGTTCTAGTTTCGGTTGATTTTTTGTTTTGTCTACCATTCGTTTATACTTTGTTTTGCTAGTAGCTTTAACTTTCTTCAGCAAGTTCTTTTGCCACATCTGTTGCACGTTGGCCTCTTAAACAATTTCTTCAGCAGGTACTAACTTCTTTGACCACGTCTGTTGCTCGTCAGCTTCTTACACATTTTTTCCAACAAGTATCAAATCTTTCATTCTTTCGCTATCTATAGAACCTTACCTGATTTAAGAATGAGCTTGAGGTAATACGACAGTAGTAGCTTCTGGAGAGAACGGGAGCCACCATCCCACCATCCGACTTTTTGAGTGACCTCGGATGGTGGTAAAACTACCGAGGCGGTTCTGGAATCCTCCGGCGGTGGGTGGAGCAAAATTTGGTCTCAAACCTAACAGAACTTGATCCAACCTAACAGAACCCAGCGGAACTTGACCTAACCTAGCGAAACCTAAGCGAACTTAGCTTAACCTAACAAAATTTTTTCTAACCTAAGAACTGAAAAATTCCCTAACAGATGGCGCAACCACCTTCGAGCTTTGTAAATTCACTGCTAGATGGCTCTCGTAATTTGGATAATAACGATCCCTGTGCGTAAGTTTGAAAATTCCCCCAATAGATGGCGCAGTCACCTTTGGTAGCTTTGCTAGTCTGGATACTAGTGAACCCTATGCGTAAATTTGAAAAATTATCAATAGATGGTGCTGAAAATCGGCTACTTATAAATTTCTATGTATTTTTTTAATAAAAAAATTTTTAAATGTAATATTGGCGATCTGTTTTAAAACACATTATTTGCTTGTTGGATATGATGTATGAGATTTTATTTGACGTCTTAATGACTGTTAAAAAATTTAAAACTAGGCACATTTATATTGTACAAAAATAAGAAACACTTATAATTTTAATAAAGGAATAGATACATATTTCGATAAATTTGTGAAATGTATAGTAATGTTAATGTGCGATCTATACAGTACTCTGTTAAAAGTAAAGGTCTCTACGTTGTTAAAATCATATTTTGTAAATATGAATAAATTTTTTAAAAATCTTATTCTTAAAACTTAATATATAATCACCTTAAAGTAGTTTTTGAAACATTAATTCGATGATCTTAAAGTAGTTTTGAAACATTAATTTCTCGTTATAGATATTTTTGGCCTTATTTAATTGTACAATGTTCCGTATATTTTAAGAAGATTTCCTTTTAATATTTTATATTTTATCTAACCAATGTATCTGTTTCTATTAAATTTATTATTTTCTATTGATTTAATTATAAAAAATTAGCTTATACATATACCAATGGCTTTAGTTTTGTGAGCGACTGTAATAGTAATTTATCTTAAATATGAAATTGTTTTATCAAATGTTGAATAAGCGTTTTTCGCATATTGTCACACTCCAATACCTATGTATTGTTATTATAAATTTTATTCTATGTTTAGCTATTAAAAAACAGCAAAAGCTCTGTGTACTTTAAATTTAACGGATTTTTTTCCAGTGAACTCGGGAATTAAATATACAAAGCCATATTTAAATTTTTTCAATTCTAAAAGTCAAATTTTTTCACAATAATTTCAAAACTCTAATTTATATTTAATAAAAAATTAAAAATAATTTCTTAGCAATGTAAGTATATGTAATATTATTTATGAGTATTTTAACGATACAAAGTTATAGCAAAATGCTGATTATGTACATTCAAAGTTAGAATATCGCATATGTTACGTAGATCTCATATGTATTATACATGTAAATATGCTATACGAATGTACTTGTTTGGAATTTTTATACCAGGTGAAAATTTGATTGTAAAAATAGTAAATTCTGTTAATATTAGAAAATTTATTGCCGGCAATAGTATTATTGCTACTAAAATTTATTACGAATAAGAACCTATTCATTTAACGTAAAATGTTTGGCCATCGATAATGTACTAGATTACAATTAAAACGATTTCTTTCTGTGTAATAAAACTAGCATCTTTTTATAAACTGAGCACTCAAAATTGATATGAAAATTCTGGTTTTCTAGATAGTCATATTAAGATAAACTTTTTAGGATTAAAAAATTAATGTTGTGTTAACCTTTCTACTCCTAAACAAAAGCATTTATACAGTTTAAAAAATTTTTAATAAAAAAATCGAAAATCGATAATTTTAAACAATTTAAACAATACCCATATATACCCATATGATGAAAATTGTGGACTATGAAATTCTTAACTCTTTTCTGTACATTACCCAAGTCTGTTTTTAAACTATTTGCAGTCTAATTTTGTAAAAACACTTAAAAATTATTTGTTACTATATGTAAATAATAAACAATTACAGACAAATATTTCTAAGCAAACGAATTGAAAATGTAATTTAATAGCATCATCGATAAAATACATATACAGGTTGGAAAGTAAATAACTCTCATAATTTTTAAAAAGGGACTCAAAGCTTCCCCTTAGACACTAAAACCATAGGAATATTTTTTTCAGAATCAATTAACCCTTTCCCCGTTCGACAGTTCTGCGATACTTTATTTTTAACAAATCATTAATAATATGGGTGAATGTTTATTGGTAAGAATTACATAGTTTGCACATATGTTCTATTGTGTCAGAACGTCAATGGATCAATGCAATTTAATTGCCTATATTCAGGAGCAAGTAAAACATTACCTATTTTAATAGCTCTGAAAATATACATTGGATAGTTCGTTGTAAGAATAATCATTTCTGTGAACCTTTTTAACGAATTGTTTAAGGACCGTGGTATGTAAGAAATAATAACACGCACATTATTTTAGAATATTTTATTAAATAATTAACTTTGGTATACAGCTATTGGAAAAGTTACACTGTTGGTTTAGTTTACAACTCATAAAATGTTAAAAGTTTAGTTTAAGGCCTCCTATAGGGTTGTAAATATAACCCTTTACCCGCAATTTTTTCATCACCACCGTCGACTCTTTTGGGGAGTGATGCTTTTTGGGAGTGACTCATTTTGGGAGTGACTCATTTTGGGGGTGACTCTTTTTGGAAGTGACTCATTTTGGGAGTGACTCTTTTTGAGAGTGACTCCTTTTGGGGGTGACTCCTTTTGGGAGTGGCTCTTTTTGGGAGTGACTCTTTGGTGTCATTTGGTGCATTTTGGTGTGTTTTGGTGTCATTTGATATCTCTTTGTTGCCTTTTGGTGTCATTTTGGTGCATTTTGATGTCATTTTAGTGCATTTTGGTGCATTTTTGGTGTCATTTTGATGCACTTTGGTGTCATTTTTGGTGTCATTTGAGGCATTTTGGTGTCGGTTGGTGTATCGCCAACAATGGTGATGAAAAAATTTCGGGTGAAGGGTTATAATTAAGGCCCTATAGGAGATATTAAAATAAGCTATCAACATTTAATAAGTTGTTAAGAAATCTTTGTAATTTTCCAACAGCTGTATGTTAATTATTTAATAAAATATTTTAAAATAATGTGCGTGTTATTATTTCTTACATCCAACAGTCTTTAATTCTAGTAATTCCTTAAAAAAATCACGGAAATGATTGTTCTTACAACGAACTATGTAATGTGTATTTTCTGAGCTATTAAAATAGGTAATGTTTTTTACTTGCTCCTGAATATAGGCAATTAAATCGCATTGTCCTATTAACATTCTGGTGCGATAGAACATATGTGTAAACTTGGTAATTCTTACCAATAAGTATTTTACCTATATTGTTAATGATTTTTTAAAAATAAAGTATCGCAGAACTGTCGAACGGGGAAAAGGTTAATTAATTCTGAAAAAATATTCCTATGGTTTTAGTGTTTACAGGGAAGCTTTGAGTCCCTCTTTAAAAATTATGAGAGTTATCTACTTTCCACCCTGTATATGTATTTTATCGATGATGCTATTAAATTACATTTTCAATTCGTTTGCTTAGAAATATTTGTCTGTAATTGTTTATTATTTACATATAGTAACAGATAATTTTTAAGTGTTTTTATAAAATTAGACTGCAAATACTTTAAAAGCAGACATGGGTAATGTACAGAAAAAGTTAAGAATTTCATAGTCCACAATTTTCATCATATGGGTATATATGGGTATTGTTTAAATTGTTTAAAACTATCGATTTTTTTTATTAAAAAATGTTTTAAACTGTACGAATGCTTTTATTTAGGAGTAGAAAGGTTAACACAACATTAATTTTTAATCCTAAAAAGCGTATCTTAACATAACTATCTAGGCAACCAGAATTTTCCTATCAATTTTGAGTGCTCAGTTTATAAAAAAATATGCTAGTTTTATTACACAGAAAGAAAGCGTTTTAATTTCTAGTACATTATCGGTGGCTAAACATTTTTACGTTTAATGAATATGCAGGTTCTTATTCGAAATAAATTTTTAGTATCAATAATACTATTCTTGAAAGTAAATTTTCTAATATTGATAGAATTTCCTATTTTCTACAATCAAATTTTCATTTTGGTATAAATTTCGTTTATAAAAATTTAAACAAGTAGGTACAATCTTGCTACATATAAGATGTATTTCACATATGTACGTATACGCGAAATGATAACTTGGAATGTGTCTGATCAGCATATTTGCTATTTTATGATTATAATTTTTGTGTGTCGTTAAAATACACATAAATTTTTTTTATTTTTTATTAAATATAACTTTTAGAATTGAAAAAACAAATTTTAATATGGCTTTGTATAGTTAATTCCCGAGTTCACTGGAAAAAAAAATCCGTTAAATTTAAAGTACAAAGAAAGCTTTTGCTGTTTTTTAATAGCTAAACAAAGAATAAAATTTATAATAACAATACATAGGTATTGGAGTGTGACAATATGCGAAACACGCTTATTCAACATTTGATAAAACAATTTCATATTTAAGATAAATTACTATTACAGTCGCTCACAAAACTAAAGCCTTAGGTATATGTATAAACTATTTTTTATAATTAGAAAAAAATAAATTATTAAAAGGAAATTTTCTTAAAATATACGGAACATTGTACAATTAAATAATGTCAGAAAATATCTATAACGAAAAATTACTGTCTCAAAACTATTTTAAGATCATCGAATTAATGTTTCAAAAAACTACTTTAAGATGATTACATATTAAGTTTTAAGAGCAAGATTTTTAAAAAATTTATTCATATTTACAAAATATGATTTTAACAACGTAGAGACCTTTACTTTTAACAGAGTACTGTATAGATCACACATTAACATTACTATACATTTCACAAATTTATCGAAATATGTATCTATTCCTTTATTAAAATTTTAAGTGTTTCTTACCTTTGTACAATATAAATGTGCCTACTTTTAAATTTTTTAACAGTCATTAACGTCATAGGACGTCAAATAAAATCTCATACATCATATCCAACAAGCAAATAATGTGTTTTAAAACAGATCACCAATATTACATTTAATAAATTTTTTTATTAAGAAAACGTAAGAATATATATTTTTGTAAGTAACAACTACTTTTTTAGCTGATTAATATGTTTTCTGATATTAAATAACATCAAATAATGTACATATAGATTAAAAAATGTACAGAGTGATACATTTTTGTAAAATTATGAGAATATATATGGTGTACCTTAATTGTAAATGAAAAAATTTTATATATATACGCCAAGTTTAAGATATTAAAAATTAGTTTGATTTCTTTTAGGGATCGGTGTAAATCAAAAGATCGTTTTTTTTTCTTTAAATTTTTTTTATAAAGTATTTTTTAAACAAAAATAGGTATACAATGATCACTTTTTGAACTTGTAAAATTTATAATTATATTAAAAATTTATGTATATGCAAGAAAGTGCTCTGTGAAGGAATCAAAGCTCACCAACTGGCCGACTTGTGTATTAAAATAGTAAAAAATTATTCGTAAATAATAAACAAATATTTTACTTCGCAAAAATACCACTTTTATTTTGAAACTGTGACAATATTGTTTCGAACCGTCAGTTCGTTTTCAAACAGAATAGATATTACATTCTTTACATGCCTTATATACTAATTTTATCTACCTATACTTATTAAGGGGGAGTGGTCTGTGATGTGGAAGTGGAAAGGGTGGGAGTGATTGGAGAATCCAAAAGTCAAGAAAAACAAGATTACATTACATGTGACAAGAGGCAAACAAACACGTGGCAAAAGATTGAACTTGAAAATGACAAAAAGACAATAATACAGTGAATACAGTTTTAAACAGAAATTAAAATTTAAATAAGTTAAAATATTGGAAACAAAGTTGAACTGTAAATATCGGTATAATCAGTTAAAAGGTGATTGGAGCTATGTTTATTTTTATTGCTTCTAGGATTGTTAACTTCTGTCCTTTGCTTGCCTCCTGTAACACAGTAATTTCCCGTTCCGGTGTGTGTCCAGTGTCTATTAAGTGCCTCGCAAAAGCAGAGTCGGATTTCTTATTTCTATATGACCTAAAATGCTCTGCTCTCCGGGTTTCAAAGTTTCTGCCAGTTTGACCGATGTAAAAACCATTACAATCTTGGCAGTTTAATTGGTAGATGCCCGATTTTTTAAGTTTATCAATTTTTGTTTTATTGTTATATATTAAATTTTTGTTTTATTGTTATATATATATATATATATATATATATATATATATATATATATATATATATATATATATATATATATATATATATATGCGTGGGAAACGCCAAAAGTTCTCGGCCTAACATGATTAAACCTATTTAAAGGTGACGCAATTTATACTCACAGAAAGTATTAAGTCTCTAGTAATCATAAACGCAGTGGACGAGTTTACATGTGTTTTATTTATTCTGTTGTAAAAGTGTAAACTCAGTATGTCGACCGTTTCAAAAATCGAATATCGTGTGAGAATCACTACAAAGAATTTGCTTATTATTATAAAGGCATAGAGATGCTTATCCCACCGTATAATACGTGTATTGAAATAGAGGGCGGTTATATAGAAAAAATTGTTTTCACTGTTCTCTCTGTATTTTTTAATACTCAGGCCGAGAACTTTTGGCGGATCCTATATATATATATATATATATATATATATATATATATATATATATATATATATATATATATATATATATATATATATATATATATATATATATATATTACATTCATATAATTTCTTGGATTAAGGGGTAAAATCACCTTGTGTTCACTAAATTTCACGTGATATTCTGGGACGTACCATAAACGACAGGAAAGAAATAGAGATATGAGGTTTTGTGCATATGAGAATACTAGTCCTCAACTACAAAAAACTTTTATTTTAATTTTACGATACAAAATGGCGGCACAGCAGCGCACGCAAGGAAACTCGGACGGTCGACATGGGCGTACCGCTACAAGTCACAATTTTTAATCTAGAACAAAAAACCAAAAAGTTTCTTAAAATATAGTCCAAAAGCTAGCGGACGTCGTCTTTTATAAGCGATTTTCGGTTTTTTTTTCCGAAAAAAAAAAATAAAAGTTAAAATTAACGCTTTATTTTTTAAATCACCTTTTAGAAAAAATCTCTTTCCTATCGTTCGTAATATGTCTCAGAAAATCACGTGAGATTTAGTGAACACAAGGTGATTTTACCCCTTAATCCAAGAAAATTAGTAAAAATTAAATCCTTAAGTAAAAATCAAAAATCCTAACCAGAAATAACATCACATTTTGTGATGGGGGCAAAATTAGCTTAAATAAATTGTGGCTTCCTTTAGGTCTGTAATAGTAGAACTCACGCATCAAAAGCCATTAATCGATCTTATAGATAGTATTTAGGACGGTGGTCTCTTAGGTTATAACTACTTTTTACATAAATACAGTTATAAATATAAAAAAAATTTTTTGGAAAATTCAATATGTAAACCAATAGTTATTTAAACCAAATTCCCAAAGTATGGACCAGTTCAACCAGAGGATAAGACAATTAAATATTAGTCTAATATTAAATGTATTATTAAATATTAAATATTTCCATTTCTATGTCTGAGGATGATGCGGACACTTGCATTATTCCTACTTTTGTTGATGTTTCTGATGATGGCGCCAATACTGTTGTCGTTAATACTGTCGTTTCATTTGCTCTTGTTACCGCTTCTGACGATGATGTTGATACTGTTATTACTTTTGCTATTTTTACATTTAACATAGTCTCATCTTGAAGAGGTACGGGTGTAATTTTTCCTAAGCGTAGTTTTTCGTTTCTAAGTGTATGTAGCACTTCTTTGCGTAAAATATCTGCACGTACTTCAGTAGATAAATGAAGATCGCGACAGTCACGGGCTAGACGTCCAACAATCCAATGACCGTATATTGACTCACTCGTTCCACAAATTCTACATTGCTCTAAAAAATAAAATTATAGAGTCAAACGGATTTGTAATGAGAGAGCGCGGTAACGCATTTCAGAATAGTCACTTTGGTAAGGTTGGTCAATACTACATACCAACCACTATTATTCATTGAGGATGAATTTCCACCCAATTGCTGGGCTGGCGCATACGAATGGATTTT
The DNA here is from genome assembly GCA_035578155.1 of Brachynemurus nebulosus. Lineage (NCBI taxonomy): Eukaryota > Metazoa > Arthropoda > Insecta > Neuroptera > Myrmeleontidae > Brachynemurus > Brachynemurus nebulosus. The sequence goes on from JAPWDM010000021.1 coordinate 5,758,610, forward strand.
TTTTTAAAACAACGAACAACCCGTGTTAATATTTTTAAATAATTTAACAATATAGAATATTAGTATTTTTTATAATTTTTTTAGAGTTTTTATTATTGTATGTATACAGGTATTTCTGATATAATCCAGTGAACACAAAACGTTAATCAATATTATGTAACGCAGGAATCACTCGTTACAGAACTAAAGTTATACAAATTTGATGTAACAGTAACATAACATTTAAGTTTTATGTTATGGGACAAATTGTTATCTTTATGTAAAAGTTCATAAAAATTTGTTATTGAAATTTATAAGTAGCAGCGATTTTTAGCTGATTAATACATATTCGGATATCATATGTCATCATCAAAAGATTAAAAAAAATATATAGAGTGATACATTTTTTGTAAAATTTTATGAGTATATATGGTGTACCATAATTGTAAATGGAATTTTTATAATTAGTTTGATTTCTTTTTAGGGATCGGTGTAAATCAAAAGATCGTTTTTTTTTTCTTTAAATTTTTTTATTAAGTATAGTTTTAAACAAAAATAGGTACACAATGATCACTTTTTTAACTCGCAAAATTTATAATTATATTAAAAATTTATGCATATGCAAGAAAGTGCTCTGTGAAGGAATCACAGATCACCAATTAGCCGACTTGTGTATTAAAATAGTGAAAAAATATTCAACAAACGCCATTGAATTTATAGAGGCGGTTTGTAGACTTTCCAAGCGCAATTATAGACGAAATGTTGGCAATATTGAGATAACGGAATATTCCTGTTGTATGGAATTTACAGATGATTACATCAATCTTCTTCAATGTTCTAACGCAGAATTAAGAGAACTAAGTAAAGCGAAGCGTCGAGAGGAAATTATTAAACAAATTATCCACAACTGTGAAATGCTATGTGATGAATACAAACGATTTTACGACGAACTAATTGATTTCCACAATAAATGGATTCCATTGTTGGCAATAATTAATTCTTAACACATCAACTGAAGATTTACAAATTTCAAGAAGATCTAATGTTTTGAATTGCGATTTCGAGAAGACCAATGTTTTGAATTCCAGTTTATGAGTTAGTCCGATTGGCCCTTTATTCATAATACCAAGTTTTGGATTGCTCTGTAGCCACGCCAGCATCTGCTCGTTCAAATTGTCAAATCTCGCCGGCAATGATATGTATCCAATTTCTGGTTCCAATATTGTCTTCATTTTTGATTAATCGAATTTTGATGGTAGTTGACTGGCTCCCATTATTTTATATACTTTTCCAATTTCCATATCGGAAAGTTTAATCCATCGTTTAACAGCGCCAAGATGATTCAATTCATCCACAAAATTTCCAGCCATTTTTTGAATTAAGTCTCTGTTTCCAGATGAAGCACCAGCAGTAATGGATTCCATGGTTGGCAACAATTAACTCTTAACACAACAGTTGAAAATTCACAGCAATAAGATTTAATGTTTTTTCACTAAAGTTTCGAACAAGATTGCGATTGAAGAAAATCTGTCGCGGTCTTTTATAGCAGAAAAATAGCCTGATGACGTCAACTATCACACTTTATGTAGCCATGCAGGTTAAAATCTGTTTTCAGATAAAAATATACAATCATATGATAAAATTCATTTTTGCATATTAGACAGAAATCTTCGCTATTAATATCAGCATTCCTGTTAATGACGTCAGCTAACAGTTTAAACCTGTTTCCAGATAAAATATGATAAACTTATGAAAGTAACGCCATCTTTTCGTGGAATTTGGAATCAAGGTACAGAGTTCGCGGTAGTTCAGACTAGCAAGGCCATCTTTTAATGGCTAGTTTAACTATTAAAAAGAATTTTCAGCACCATCTATTGATAATTTTTCAAATTTACGCATAGGGTTCACTAGTATCCAGACTAGCAAAGCTACCAAAGGTGACTGCGCCATCTATTAGGGGAATTTTCAAACTTACGCACAGGGATCGCTATTATCCAAATTACGAGAGCCATCTAGCAGTGAATTTACAAAGCTCGAAGGTGGTTGCGCCATCTGTTTTGGAATTTTTTAGTTCTTAGGTTAGAAAAAATTTTGTTAGGTTAAGCTAAGTTCGCTTAGGTTTCGCTAGGTTAGGTCAAGTTCCGTTGGGTTCTGTTAGGTTGGATCAAGTTCTGTTAGGTTTGAGACCAAATTTTGCTCCACCCACCGCCGGAGGATTCCAGAACCGCCTCGGTAGTTTTACCACCATCCGAGGTCACTCAAAAAGTCGGATGGTGGGATGGTGGCTCCCGTTCTCTCCAGAAGCTACTACTGTCGTATTACCTCAAGCTCATTCTTAAATCAGGTAAGGTTCTATAGATAGCGAAAGAATGAAAGATTTGATACTTGTTGGAAAAAATGTGTAAGAAGCTGACGAGCAACAGACGTGGTCAAAGAAGTTAGTACCTGCTGAAGAAATTGTTTAAGAGGCCAACGTGCAACAGATGTGGCAAAAGAACTTGCTGAAGAAAGTTAAAGCTACTAGCAAAACAAAGTATAAACGAATGGTAGACAAAACAAAAAATCAACCGAAACTAGAACTAGAAAAGTCTAAGATTAATTGGCATAAATGAATTGTTTTGATTCATAATAATATGTCAACAGGTAAACAATTTACAATGTAAAATGGTTCTTTCCATGTAAATTTATCTATTAAGAATATTAAATAAACTAACTTTTTTAACTGAATTGATTTGGCACCGGGTAAATATGCATTACAAAATTTATTTTGTAGAGCAGAAAATGGATCAAGTCACTATGTTGTCCGCACCCAGGAAGAATTACATCAAGCTACGAAGATAACGTCAAAAACTCTCCAAACTTGAAAACCAAGTTAGAAAAATGTCATACAAACCACCACAGGTGGAAGTCAAATATGGAAGCAAATTATAAATGGAAATGGTCATATGATCGTTGAAGATTAGCAAGTTGTAGCCTTCCATTTTGAAATCGTTTTATAGTTACTTGAGATCGTATCCGCAAAGGAAATATCCCGTTCAATCCGCTCCTCAATTCCAAACCATAGTAAAGATAACTTTTTAAAACAATGAAGAACTTTCAGGACTGAATGAAAAATTAAACAAAAAGTATAAGCACGCAACTAACGTTTTAATTCTATTTAATCACGCGCTCTCCAGTCTCAATTGACACGGTTTTTTTTTTTTTTTTCAAATTCGCAAATGCTAAGAAATTATCAGAACGAAAGGCAATCAAATTAGGAAAGTAACGTAAAAAATTGTCCAAGCTTTAAAAACAAATCAGAAAAGTCATACAAAAGGTCATACAGATGTCGGAAAAGAAGCAAGTATCATGTGGTAGCTATAGAAGCAAATTATAAACGAATGGGTCCCCTAATTATGAATGAGTCCTCGTATGGGTGCGCTCGAAAAAAATTTGTAAAGGGTATTACTGCGATATGCAGGAAACCCATTTATGAAATTTTTATCAAAATACCCGACGAACGAAGACAAAACACAAAAAATCCTTGATATTTATTGATTACTAAGAATTTTATCAAATACTGTTATGTAACGTCAGAAAATATTAAAATTTTTAACGACAACAAAAAATTGTTACAATAAAACAAATTATAAATGTTAAATAACTATTGAAGTATCGAATATTTTCGAACTCCACATAAATAATATTTTGACGCTAAATTAGTATATCGAGTAGTGTAGTTAGTTTAGTTTATTTGCCAGAATAAAAAATTTATAAATTTTACAGGCTCGTCAAAAATAAAAAAATAAAACAATTGTTACAACTTCAAAACATTAAAATTACAATAAGAAAAGCAAGATTGAAAAGCCGAGAAAAAGAGAAAAAAAAACATTTTGTATTTTATATAGACTACTAACTCATTTTCTCTTTATTTAAAAATTCCTGTATGCAATAATAAGCGTTTCTTACCAACATCTCTTTAACCTTGACTCTGAAGTTTCTGAGCGAAGAAGCTTTCAAATCATCGTCCAACATATTATAAAAAGTAACAGGTAGATAATCAATTGATTGTTGAGTTCTATTTAGTCTATGGTAATTTGTTGATAAATTATCTTTATTTCTGGTATCATAATTATATTTTACTGAATTTTTTTGAAAATTATTTTTGTTTTCATGAACATAAATTAAACAATTAAAAATATAGATACATGGGACAGTCAGCATACTGAAATTCTTAAAATACTGTTTGCAGGATTCAGTTTTTCTAATATTAGCTAATTTTCTTATTATTTTTTTCTATATTAACAATAATCTATTTATATGTTTAGAAGATCCCCATAAAATAATACCGTATGATATCAAGCTATAAAATTTTGCATAGTATAACATTAGAGCAACTTCCAAGCTTGCAATACATAAAAGTTGAGAAATTTGATAATAAACTGTATTTAATGATTTACACAATTTGTTAATATGTTCTTTCCAATTTAAATCAGTATCAATCAGAATTCCTAAGAAATTTACAACACACTTTGAATGATTCTTGTTATTAAAATAAATTTGATGTTACAAGAGGCTGTTGTTTATTCGACATATTCAAATAGCCCACGAAAGTCAAAAGCTTTGCAAACAACTTGGACACCTCAAACTACATTAAAATAGACAGTTCTATAGTATATGTCGTTCAGTGTGGATATATCGAACGAATACTTGATTGATAAAATTCCAAATTTGTGGATTTATAGCGGGTTTATATTTGTAGCGATTTGCTGACGTCACTTCTAAATTTGTACACGCATCCGTTTACACATGATTTGTATAGTATATAAATTAGTAAGTATTGCTCAGGTCACAAGTTCTCGTATTTCATATTCTTCTGGTAAATTTGCTATAAAAATGAAACAAATTATTAAAAGAGCCGAGAGAAAATTGGAGATCTCCCCTTGCGAGTCGCCATTCCGACAATTCCGTGTGATAAGGTTGTTTTACCCCTGTCGTTCAGATAGGATAAAATACCAGAATCCAGAAACCAAGAAACTGTCAAAACCAAATACAACTAAATTAGAAAAATAACCTACAAATTCTCAAAACTTCAAAAAGACCATCGACCAAAGCAAAATAACAGCAAATGATAGCGCCTCAGAATTACTAGCCAATTTTTCTTTTGGAATCAAATGTCCCGTGTGGTAAGGTTGTTTTACCCCTATCGTTCAGATAGGATAAAATACGGTCTGAACGTTCTGACTTCACCAAGTTGCCAAGAAACCAAGAAATAGGGTACTTGACTGAAGTTACAAAAATATTCTAAAAGCAATGTTTTTCCATATCAGTTAAGTAATTTTTTTTATTTTCGACAGATTTTGTAAAAACTCATCAAAAAAAAAATAACCCTACAATTTTAAATGAGAAAAAGGCGGGAAAAACACCTCACTATAGTGACGTCACATTTTGCAGCAATTAAACGTCAATGTCAATATTTATGACCTCAAAACTTTGATTATATTCACAAAAATATTTATTTGAATTGTGGTCGATTATTATTAATATATGTGTGTAAGCTAATAGAAATATTCAAAAGAAAACACAATTTCACCTCACCGATGGAAATTATCAAAATCGACATATCTAGCTACAAAATGTTACGTTATTTTCAAGAAATCGCGCGTTTTCACTTATTTGAAAATTTATTGAAAAATGGTGATTTTCAAAATAAAATTTCTAAACAGTTATCAAATTTTGTTATGTTTCATCATTAAAATTGGACTTGTGTAATGATAATGCATATAGAACATAAAATTTGCTTATTGCATAAAATTTGCATATAAATTATTTATAGAACATAGAATTATTTATGGAACATAGAATGCATAGAACATAAAATTGGAATTATTAAGGATTAGATAAGTTTGCGTCGTCTCAATATCGATAGTTCCATCTAATTATATAAATATATGTAATATGTATTTTTTGTTTCTAGTCAAGAAAAAAAGGGGAGCAGCCGGTCGACAACGGAGAGAAAGGCGCGAATATTATAGGAATATAAGGATGCGCAGAGGGGGGCAAAAAAACTGGGACACCAGAAGAGGATACTACTGGAGGGGAGCAATCTTCCGAGGAAGAGGTTTCGGCAAAGATCAAAATATTGTTTTTATTTTTAATGCTTAAAAAAAATTAGATTTTTAATTGATTTAAAATTAAATAAATATTATTAGGTAATTTCTACAAAATTTATTAAAAGAAAGTTTTTTTCCCATTTAAAATAGAGCAACTATTATGTTTATTTTTATAAAGTTTATTAGAAAAAAACGATATTTTTCCTCCAAAACTAACCAATTATTTTTACAAAATTTATAAGAAAAAAATTTTTAAAATTAAACGACTATCATATTAAAAATTTCTACAAAATTTATTAGAAATAATTTCTTTTTTTCATATAAAAGAAATAATTTCTTTTTTTCATATAAAACATTATGTTGATTTTTACAAAGTTTATTTTAAAAAAATTCTAATTTTCCTTCAAAACTGCAGAATTGTTCTATTAATTGTTTTTACAAAATATTTTAAAAAAAATTCAAAATTTTTCTTTCCAAATTGAACAACTATTCTATTGATAATTTCAAAAAAATGTATTAGAAAGAAATTTCCTTTTTTCATATGAAATAGAAAAGGTATTATGTTGATTTTTACAAAATTGATTAAAAAAAAAAAATTATAATTTTTCTTCAAAAATGAAGAATTGTTCTGTTAGTTGCTTTTACAAAATATTTTAGAAAAAAATCAAGATTTTTCATTTAAAATTGAAGAGCCATTCTGTTGGCTTTTACAGAATTTATAAGAATAATCCGAGAGCCCGCCATATAAAAATCCTATGTATGAGATACTTGAACGATTTTTTTGTGTTAGAAGTATTATTGTAATAAACTCAAAGGGAGTTACTTTAAGTTTACCCGCATTACAGATATGACATTTCTGCTTAAGATTTTTAATATTAAGTGGTGAAAAGCATGAACGAAATGTAAGTTTAAACGTAGGTTTCAACGCATACTATCCGGTTACTAGTGGAGTATCATGTTTAATTAATATACAGTCACGCAGGATAATTTATTGAGAATGTCATGGGGTCGGCGTTAATTAAGGCTTGTACCTCAGTACAAAATCATTGTATATGTTGAAACCTACATTTTGATTATATATATATATATATATATATATATATATATATATATATATATATATATATATATATATATATATATATATATATATATATACGTGGGAAACGCCAAAAGTTCTCGGCCTAACATGATTAAACCTATTTAAAGGTGACGCAATTTATACTCACATAAAGTATTAAGTCTCTAAAAATCGTAAACGCAGTGGACGAGTTTATATGTGTTTTATTTATTCTGTTGTAAAAGTGTAAACTCAGTATGTCGACCGTTTTAAAAATTTAATATCGTGTGAAAATCACTACAAAGAATTTGCTTATTATTATAAAGGCATAGAGATTCTTATCCCACCTTATAATAAGTGTACTGAAATAGAGGGCGGTTATATAGAAAAGTAAATTCTTTTCAAGGTTCTCTCTGTATTTTTTAATACTCAGGCTGAGAACTTTTGGCGGATCCTATATATATATATATATATATATATATATATATATATATATATATATATATATATATATATATATATATATATATATATATATATACAAATATATATATATAATAAGTGTATTGAAATAGAGGGCGGTTATATAGAAAAAATTGTTTTCACTGTTCTCTCTGTATTTTTTAATAATCAGGCCGAGAACTTTTGGCGGATCCTATATATATATATATATATATATATATATATATATATATATATATATATATATATATATATATTACATTCATATAATTTCTTGGATTAAGGGGTAAAATCACCTTGTGTTCACTAAATTTCACGTGATTTTCTGGGACGTACCATAAACGATAGGAAAGAAATAGAGATATGGGGTTTTGTGCATATGAGAGTACTAGTCCTCAACTACAAAAAACATCTTTTATTTTAATTTTACGATACAAAATGGCGGCACAGCAGCGCACGCAAGGAAACTCAAACGGTCGACATAGGCGTACCGCTACAAGTCACAATTTTTAATCTAGAACAAAAAACCAAAAAGTTTCTTAAAATATAGTCCAAAAGCTAGCGGACGTCGTCTTTTATAAGCGATTTTCGGTTTTTTTTTTCCGAAAAAAAAATAAAAGTTCAATATAACGCTTTTTTTTTTAAATCAACTTTTAGAAAAAATCTCTTTCCTATCGTTCGTGGTATGTCTCAGTAAAGCACGTGAAATTTAGTGAACACAAGGTGATGTTATCCCTTAAGTAAAAATTAAAAATCCTAACCAGAAATAACATCACATTTTGTGATGGGGACAAAATTAGCTTAAATAAATTGTGGCTTCTTTTAGGTCTGTAATAGTAGAACTCACGCACAAAAAGCCATTAATTGATCCTATACATAGTATTTAGGACGGTAGTCTCTTAGGTTATAACTACTTTTTACATAAATACAGTTATAAATATAAAAAAAATTTTTCGGAAAATTCAATATGTAAACCAATAGTTATTTAAACCAAATTCCCAAAGTATGGACCAGTTTCACCAGAGGATAAGACAATTAAATATTAGTCTAATATTAAATGTATTATTAAATATTAAATATTTCCATTTCTATGTCTGAGGATGATGCGGACACTTGCATTATTCCTACTTTTGTTGATGTTTCTGATGATGGCGCCAATACTGTTGTCGTTAATACTGTCGTTTCATTTGCTCTTGTTACCGCTTCTGACGATGATGTTGATACTGTTATTACATTTGCTATTGTTACATTTAACATAGTCTCATCTTGAAGAGGTACGGGTGTAATTTTTCCTAAACGTAGTTTTTCGTTTCTAAGTGTATGTAGCACTTCTTTGTGTAAAATATCTGCACGTACTTCAGTAGATAAATGAAGATCGCGACAGTCACGGGCTAGACGTCCAACAATCCAATGACCGTATATTGACTCACTCGTTCCACAAATTCTACATTGCTCTAAAAAATAAAATTATAGAGTCAAACGGATTTGTAATAAGAGAGCGCGGTAACGCATTTCAGAATAGTCACTTTGGTAAGGTTGGTCAATACTACCAACCACTATTATTCATTGAGGATGAATTTCCACCCAATTGCTGAGCTGGCGCATACGAATGGATTTTTTTTTTAAAACAACGAACAACCCGTGTTAATATTTTTAAATAATTTAACAATATAGAATATTAGTATTTTTTATAATTTTTTTAGAGTTTTTATTATTATATGCATACAGGTATTTCTCATATAATCCAGTGAACATAAAACGTTAATCAATATTATGTAACGCAGGAATCACTCGTTACAGAACTAAAGTTATACAAATTTGATGTAACAGTAACATAACATTTAAGTTTTATGTTATGTGACAAATTGTTATCTTTATGTAAAAGTTCATAAAAATTTGTTAAGGTTCATAACCTTTATGTTAAGGTTCATAAAAATTGTAAAAAAAAATTGTATTTTCATTACTTTGTTTATCTTTGTAGCCACTGATGATTATATGAAATATATCGAAAAATATTTGGAAATCAAATAAAGAAAAGTTTTGCATGGAAGAAGTATGAATTTAATATCTTTATCCTCTAGTGAAACTGGTCCATATTTTAGGAATTTGCTTTAAATAACTATTGGTTTATATAAATATAGTTAATTTTTAAATATAAACATCTAAAATTATAAGTTAGTTCGTCTACCCTCATACACTGGAACATTAAATTCATGTTCAAAATTTCTTATTGTATGGAACGCTATTTTTCATGTAAGTATGACTTGCACTTCACCACTTTTTTTTTAAATTCATGGAAAAATTGTCTAGAATTATTATTATTAGTGTTGTGAACGGGTCTAACTGTATTCCAACGTAGACAGGTTTGACTATAACGATTAACGCAATTAATGGAAAATTAATGTAATAATTAAAAATTGATGGAGTCAGAGAAAATCGTTGCATTTAAACAAGTCGTTGACCAAAAATTAGAGACAATGGAATACAGTTGGAAACAGACTGTGAGTGGAGTTCGCAATTAATTAAATGTAGTGACTGAAGGGTGAAAGTGTCAGTTTTCTAGAAAACCATCAATAAATACTTACATCAGTATATGCAAAAGATAGCTCTGTATGCCATGTATGTTAAATATGTGTTTTTTTTTAGGTGCCTATGCTGATTTTTTAAAGGGTGTTAATATATTCTGCCCGTTTTTTTATACGTGTCAACAAATTATAAAACGAAACATTAATAAATCAAAATTCTTGGGTTATATTTTCTTAAAAACATATTCATTGGATTAAAAAACTTGGTTTCATGCTTATTAAGAAAAAAAAATGGGTGTTTAATTCATTTATTAATTTTTATAACAAGTTTGATGAAATACCTAAAAACAGTGTTCCACAATCGGGGCTTTTACCCTATATAAAAATATTTTCTTGGAATTTATCTAGATTTACTGGCTGTTTTAGAAAAACTGAAGTCAGTTCAAAAGTAAAATATGGTCAAATACTTAAATTTTAAAAAATTTATAAAATAGGAGGGTTAAAAATCTAGAGCTACATTCACCACCAATAGACTAACGATAAGTGTTAAATAAATGTTCAAAATATTCAAATTTTAAAAAAGTATTTGGTTAAAATTCAGTAAAATTTTAATAAATTTAACAGATTTGAGTTGTAATAACTTAAAATTTACGAAAAGACGTGAGTTTTCCAAAAATCTGCTGATAATATTTGCATTTTACTTAAAAAATTAATTAGTATCCCATGTGAAAACAAAATAGCACAACCAAAGCCAAATATCAGCAAATGGTAGCGCCTCAAAACTACTAGTTTTTTTCGATTTTGGAACTATAATATATCCCGAAACATAAAGGATAAAGAATAACCCACCTATGGATACAAATTATCGACAATGTCATTATTGAAGCCATCAAAAAAGAAAGCGAAATATCAACACATGGTAGTATCTCAAAATCGGAACGTGAGCGACACCGGAAACGAAAATGTACAACAGGTCGACATGCAAAAGAAGCTTACACAAGGTTACATTTCTTACATTTATCGTAACTTTTCATCAATCCTTTTCATCAAAACTTATCATCTATCGTTTTCAATTTGTTCGTATTTGTTTCCACTGTTTCATATTTTTGTAACAGCAGCAACGTGGAAACGGTAATAGACGCGACAACGAACACAAATTAAGAATCTAGAACGTTTATACAAACGGAAACTATCTTTTCGACTCGGCAACTTTTCCTCTTTTTAATGTAATATTTATTTTGAAAATTATCTTTCATAATTAAATGATCTGCGTTTGAGTATTACAATTTGAGATGTGAACGTAACGTAAAAAAATGTGAATATGTGAACTTAAAAATTGGTTTTTTATTGCATTTGAGAAGTTCCGGGAATCTACAAAGAGCTCAAAATGAATATCTTGGCCAATTGAAAGACCAACGGACACATATGAAAAAAATCTCAGTGGATTTTAAGAGCCCAATGTAACAAAATCAAAAAAAATTTACGACCACTAAGGGAAGCCCTGATGTGAGTAATTGTTCTAGTCGGATCGAAGCAAGGTACAGATTGCAATAAAAAATATGACAATGCAGTTGTAGCACGCCGTCCCTTTTTTTAAAATTTACTGAGGGGTAGAGGTTAAAAAAAAAAACAATGAAAGGGGACATTCCGTTCAATGGTTAGAATCAAAACTGTTGTAAATTATTCCATAAAATTTTTCGAAGCTTGTTGAGATCTCTTGTTGAAGACAAGAACTTTTCTAGGTCAAGTGATTTATGAAAACAGTTTGGTTCTTAGGAAAATGAGGACCTCTTGAATGAATTGTTACTAATGTGTGACAAAGAATATGAAGGTAAATCTGCTTTATTAGACATGTTTTTGTAATGTGGTTCTGAAATTGAAAATTTACTAATGTTTTTCCTTTCTATATTTCCAGTTATTAACGCCTTTATGACTAATGACGAGCTCAGCTCGTCATACTAATTTCTAGAAAAAATTTAACTGGCGAACATATATTGTCTTATATAGGTAACTGAAGGCAGTGCCGTAAAGAGTGATCATGTTGTAAATAAATTAAGCAAAACGTACCAAACTTGCAATTATACTTACAGAGATATAAAGTTTTTATCTAAAATATTGAAATATATGGCGGTACTATAGGGGTTAACTCATATGGATATAATAAAGAGAAGGCTCAACCATAGGGAAATGTTAATTTTAAATAAATCTAGTACTTAAATGAAATTCTTACTTTTTGGCGACATCAAAAAAGCCGACGTAAATGTTAAAAATGAATCAAGTTAACAATTTCGGACTGTTTGCTTAACACGTTTACAGTCAAATATCTCACTTGAATAATGGCCGTTTTAAAACAATAAAAAGAGAATATTTTGAATATTTTTTTGTCAGACAATTGCTTCTGGCCTTTTTAGGTCCCGAAAACCTTGACCTCACATAAAATACCTTAAATCCATTTGAAATGGTTTAACTTTTTAACTTTTTAACATTATTAATTATTAGTGAAAAAATTTTCAAAATCGATTCAAAATATTTTTCCGTGCATACATGTGTACATTGTACATATTTTGTTTTGTATCATATTTAATAATATTATATCATAACATAATCTTCAATTTCTTGTTTACTTAAAAATTCAATAAAAAAAAAATTCTTCATTACATTAGCTCAGAAAATCTGTTTAATTTACATTTTTTAACATGAGATAGAACCATGCTGATTATAATGCAATAAATGAGAAACAAAACTCTATACATGTACGTGTGTTATAACACATGTATGTGAATAGGCTTCACTTGTTCTCACAAAATTCTTTAATAAAAATGTGAAATATTTTTATACTTCATAAAGAACTGAGATATAAATATAAATTACTTATTAGACTAACAAAGAAAGAAAACTAATAATATAATGGTGAAAATTTACATTTTCTCGAAAAATACTTAAAATAGAAAGAAAATTGTAAGGATATTTTCTTCATAATTTTTTTTTCCTTTTCAACGATGTAAAAATCGAACTGTCTTATGATAGGATCGAATGATAAAAAATGGCCAGAAAACCTACTTCTGGGCATCCGACGTGTCTGGCTAACGAACTTAGCCGAGCGAATTCAGAATCCAGTCCGCACACAAAATTTCATAAGCATTAGACTTTTCGTTCAAGAGTTATCATGGCGACACATCTATATATATATATATATATATATATATATATATATATATATATATATATATATATATATATATATATATGTTGAATTGAATTTCTTTGCCAATATTTTTGTTGAGTAATAACGAAAAATAAATAAATGTGGACTGTAACTTTTAATTTGATTTATTGATAAAATAATTGATTTTATTGATTTATTATACAAAGTATTTAAGATAAATTTAAGATTGATTGACGGTGATGTTATTAGCTTGTTGTCCACACACGAAGTCGTCGTGGTCGCGTAGATGCGATGCGTAGCATACCAGCATACACAAAAAAATTAAAAGTGAAGTAGGTGGGGATAACAATATCGCCCGCTAATGAGCTGCTGCCATCTGCATACTATAATGTTTCGTGTTTGAATTTCAAGTTGTGTAATACATCCAACATGCCGCCCCTCTTGAAGGGTTGTAGCCTTCAACGTGTTAAATTGAGATTTGTTTTTCGAGTGGTAAAATTGAAATTTTTGACAATGCTCGAGTGATGAAACCATTGCGAGTTTTTACTTCAACCACCCGGATAATGCCGTCATTTCCCGTGTGCAATTTTGTTACTCTGCCCAACATCCATTTTGTAGGTGGTAGGTTGTCATCCCGTATTAGAACCATTGTACCAACTGTAATTAACGGTTTGGTTTTAGAAAGCCATTTGTTACGAGCTTGTAAGCCTTGTAAATATTCTTTGCTCCATCGATTCCAAAAATGCTGTGACATCTTTTGGATGTGATTCCATCGTGACAGTCTGTTAAATTTAGTACTTAGTAATTCTGGTTCTGGAACAGCTAGTGGTGAGTCACCAATTAAAAAATGACCTGGTGTGAGTACAGTTAGATCGTTCGGATCAGAGGAAATAGGAGTAAGTGGACGAGAATTTACACATGCTTCTACTTGAGTAATAAGCGTATAAAATTCTTCAAAAGTTAAAATTGTGTCAGCAACGCCACGCTTCAAGTGAAATTTTGTTGATTTCACGGCTGCCTCCCAAAGGCCACCGAAATTGGGAGAACGAGCAGGTATAAAATGCCAGTTAATTTGTAACTCGGCTAACGGATTGTTAATTGCATCTGCATGATTTTGAGTCATAAAAGCTTGAGCTAGTTCTCTTAATTCGCGATTTGCGCGAACAAAGCTAGTTCCATTGTCGGAATATAAATTTGAGCATTTGCCGCGTCTGCTTACAAACCGTCGTAAAGTAGCTATGAATGCCTCTGTTGTCAAGGCTGTTACTAATTCCAAATGAATAGCCCTTGTAGCTAAACAAACGAAAACCACGATATAAGCTTTTGAAACAATTTTTGATCGACGACCTTCCCTAATGTTAAAAGGACCGCAGTAATCGACTCCGGTATTAGTAAATGCACGTGATGGCGTAATTCTAGAAGCAGGTAAATTGCCCATAAAAGGCTGAATAACAGTAGGTTTAGCCCTATAACATTTGATACATCCCCTGATGATCTTCTTGATACGGCTTTTACCGTTTACTGGCCAATATTTCATTCTAATTATTGTTAATAACGCTTGAGGTCCCGAATGTAAACTAATTATGTGTTCATTTGTAATAATTAAATTTGTTAAATTGTGATTTGGTAGAATAATGGGGTGTTTTTGTGAAAATGGAATAGGTGCATTTTTTATTCTTCCCCCTACTCTCAAAATACCTTCATTATCAATAAAGGGATCCAATGTCCTGATTTTGCTATTTTTACCGACAGGTTTAAATTGTTTTAGCTGCTGAATTTCCGCTTGAAATTCTTGTTGCTGTGCTAATTTTATCAAAAATTTAAGTGAATCATTGTATTCTCGTGTTTTTATTGATAATGAATTTGTACGTTCGTTACCCTTATTTTTAGTATTGTTTATAAAACGAAGTAAGTATGCAGTTACTTTTACTAATTTGTTAATATTTGAATATTTTTCAAATAATTCGAATTTGATATTTATTGTACTTAGAAAATTTTGTATTTTTCTTTTTTCAGGTAAATCAGGTTGTGCTTCGTCAAATTCAACTGGCCAATTTGACTCGTCTTCAACAAGCCACTGAGGACCATACCACCAGAAAGTGGAGTCCAACTTGTTTGCATCCACACCTCTTGAAATGAGGTCGGCTGGATTATGGGAACTAGGCACATGATGCCAATCGCTATTTTTGGTAAGATCCTGTATTTTGCTAACACGATTACCGACGAAGATTTTCCATTGATGTGATGGAGATCTGATCCACCCTAATACTATTTTGGAGTCGGTCCAATAATAAGTATCGGTTATTTTAATTGACAATGCCCTTTTGACGTTATCCGTTAACTTAACTGCGATTAGCGCTCCACATAACTCTAGTCGGGGTAGAGTAATTGCTTTGATTGGAGCAACCCTTGTTTTTGAACACAGTAATGTTGAAAAATGTGTACCATTTTGATCAATACACCGTATATATACGCATGCCCCATAAGCCTTTTCAGAGGCATCAGAAAATGTATGCAATTGGATTTGTATTGCATTTTTACAGGGAATGGCATTCCGTGGTATTTGAATATTGTTCAGTAATGACAACTGATCAATATAAATTCGCCATTCGTTTGATAAATCATTGGAAACAGGCTCGTCCCATGACATATTAGACTGCCATAATTTCTGTATTATAAGTTTTGCCTTTACGATAACTGGGCCGAGTAATCCTAACGGATCGAAAATTTGTGAAATTTTTGACAAAATATGGCGTTTTGTGATAGCCGTAGGAGTATCCGAAAGATTAATTGAGTAGCCTAAATTATCAGTATTTGATTGCCATAATAACCCTAAAGTTTTTCTGCTGTTGCTAGAATCTAAATCTAACAAATATGATTGTTCTTGATTTTTGTTTAAGTTTTCTAAAAGTAATGGATCATTCGATATCCATTTTCGAAGTTCGAATCCCGATTTGCTAAGGAGTTCTACCGTTTGATTTTTAATTTCTAGGGCTTCTGCAAAGGCGTATTTGCCCCAGTTAATAAATCGTCGACATAAAAGTCTCGAATTACTGTTTCCGCACCTTTGGGAAAATTATGTTTTTGATCTAGAGCCGCTTGATGCAAACTCTTTATTGCCAAATATGCACCACAAGCAGTGCCGTAAGTTACCGTTGTTAATCGATAAATTTGAATGGGTGAATCCGAATTTTCACGCCAAATTATTCGTTGAAAATCCCTATCCTCTTTTGCGATGAGGACTTGGCGATACATTTTAGCTATATCGGCCATTAGTACCAATTTGTGACTTCGCCATCTAATAATAATTGAGAATAAATCTTCTTGTAACGTAGGCCCTACCATAAGAATATCATTCAGTGATACACCTGTGGTGGTTTTTGACGACGCATCAAAAACCACGCGAAGTTTAGTTGTAATACTAGATTCTTTAATTACTGCATGGTGAGGCAAGTGTTGAGAAGCGAATCGCCTGTATATGGGCGTCGCATTTATACACAATAATTTTGTAGGGCAAATTTCGAAATTGTTGTGGAATTTGCGAACTTTGCTGAAATTGATTACCAATCAATTAAATAATTAATGCGGTGGGGAGAGGTTTTCTGACCCACGCGTGGCTAATTGAGGTGGCTATCAAATTTGGTATGAACAGAAGTATTCGCGCCGGGACACGGGTAACACACTGGGGTTGTGTGCGGGTTTTAATGCTATTAACAAGTGTTTAATAAAAATTATTTATTACTTTAATTATTTGTCTTGTAAAATTATTTGACTTGTAATAATCGATTTTTTCGTCGTTATCCGATAAATACGGTGATAGTGAAAGCAGGTGAGTACGTTCCTATATCATACTGGGTTAAGGGTTAGATATAATTTTCTTGTCTCTGCTAATTGTATTGCCTTAGATATTATTATTTCATTTTTTTTTTTGTATTTTGTTTAAATATATTTATTTACTTCGAAAACATCTTTCATTTGGTTCCACTTATTGAGATCCCTCAACACACAGCACGGGACTTGAACCCTCTCGACACGCTACGTTAGTCCTGTTCCGTTAAGGAATAGCAAGACTTTTGACATTGGTGGCAGCTAATGGGGTGCTAGTTGAGCCTCTCATAATGTGGAAATGGATGGAATTTGTAACGAAAAACCACCCCTAGCAAGTACTATGAGTAAATTTACGTAGGAAAATTAGTAATCTAATTCATAAAATTCTATTACAATATCATTTGAAATAAATTTAAACAATTGGGTAATTAAACTAGGAAATTAACTAGGTCAGTTAGAGTCAGCAAAAAAAAAAAAAAAAAAAAAAATTTTTTTTCCATTATTAAATACATATTAATTTGATTTTTCTTTTCTTTTAACTGAAATGTCAGCAGTAATATTTCCGTATTTTATACTAATTAGATTTATTTTTTGGGAAACAATAAGACTTCATTTTGGGCTGGGTATAACAAGAGAAAATGGAACTAGTAACTTTACAGTACCTGGAGTTAGTAAATAATCGTAAATTTCAATTTTTACGCTATTTTATACTTTTCATTTAAAGAAAGAAAAAAAGAAATTTAATCTCCATTATAATTAATCACACTTTACATATTACCTATTATACAAAAAAAAAAAAGGAAAAAATACGTAAGCAAAATGCGTTGATACTTATTTTTTTTTTTTGTTCTGTTCATGACATATGTACAGACAAACGTATATTAAATTCACGCATATATATATTCAAGCAATTAAAGGATCATATCGTTCATAAAATAATGTATGTATCCATGTATACTCGATATGTAACAAACTAATAAAAAGAATAATATGCATGTAGCCATACGCACCTGTGCAACCATATGATGTGTGTAGTATACATCATATGCATATGTACTGAATACACGGGACACACTATCACTACACATTAAAACATTACATAATATTATATTACACAGATAGTTGCAATACATACGGAAATACAACATGTATTTTAATACTTTTATTAATTATTATTATTGGAAAATAATTGACAAAATACCAGGGGTCCCAAAACATTTTGCAATAGGGAAGAAATAATAAGTTAATAGAGCTATAGGACGCTCCATAAAAATATTCAACTATAGGGAAGACTTAGGGATTAATTACCTATAAAGTATAATATCCATTACCTATTGTTTTAGCATTTATTGAAAAAAAAAACGAATTTTTTTTTTCTTCTCACCTTTTGTTTGTTTTTATTATTGCTAAATTTATATCATTTCTGTTTTTTTTTTAATTGTTTTTTTTTTTTACATTACAGGAATATTATTTTTATTTATTTATCTTTTTTTTTTTATAAGGAAAAAGAAGGAGAGAAAGACAGAATTGTGTGTAAACTGATCTCTTTTCTCTTTCCTTTCGTCTTGGTCGTTACAGTGCGTTAATTTTGATTGAATAAATGATATCATTATATATATAATTATTTATCCTTTCAAATATATACATTTTTTTTTTTTTGGGTACTTTATTTTTTGTTAATATTTGGGTATTTTCTTTGATTGAGCAAAATGACGCAAGACGCACCGCAGGCAACGACAAGTAGGTCAGTTGATTCTAAACCTACAATCAAAGTGGAAGTTCCTCGAAATAGTTTAGGGGCTTTCGTTCAGTCTATTGACGATTTCTCGGGAAAGGGGGATGTAAAAGAATACTTTGACCGTCTCGAGCAGAGGGCTGCTCTAGAACAACTTACTGAATCACAGTTACTCAGCGTTGTCAAATGTAAGTTGGTAGGAGAAGCGTATCAATTTTTCAAGGGTGAAACTTCTCTACAGGGGGGTGATGTTGTCTACAAAGCTTTCAAAGCTAAATTAATTTCGAGATTTACGCCGCAAAGGATACCGGGTGCCGCACAATTCAAACTCAGTCAAACGTTCCAGCGTTCCAACGAATCCGTTAGCCAATTCGTTACTCGCCTAAAAGTTATCGCCCAAGAAGTTCTCGAGGAGGACCTAAATCAAGCATCCGCCGCCGAAAGACCGGGAATAATCAAAAAACACGAAAATTTGGTACTTGCACAGTTTCGACAAGGGCTACGACGGGATCTACTACGAGTCGTCGGCATTCTTCTAATTAGGGAATCAAACTTAACTATAGACACAGCTACCGAAATAGCCACACAAGAGGAATTGAACCAAAGCATCCTCAATACGTCACGTCATATGACACAAACGTTATATGTATCCAACGATCAGGGCCGGAGTAACTTCAAACCAAGGGGATTTCCAAACAGAAATAAGTCGTGGAATCAGTCGAACAGGGGAGTAGCATCATCGAGCGCCAACAACAGAAATACTCAATCACAAAATCGTCAAAATTCAACAAACCAGCACGGGGGACCCGAATGTTACAACTGTTTTCAAAAGGGACATTATGCTGTCGAGTGCCGCTCTACACTTGTATGTCGGAAGTGCAGAACAACGGGGCATAGGGAAAGGGACTGCACACGCAACAACGAGTCACGGAACCGTTCAGGGAACATAATTTCAAACTCTTCTGGTAGGAACCCGAGACAAAATGGACCGTCGTCTCACGAAATTAATAATACAAAGAACCGGTCCCTAACGCAAACCGCCGGGATGGGAAATTCGAACCAAGTAAACTGGCGTACTGGATGGACACCAACAAACCAGGGCCCCGCAACTAATTTAAATTACGGCGGGCCTTCGACTCTGTCCCGCCTCGAGGGCCCAACCAATCAATAATATCACACACCTCTACTATAAGGGACGCACCAAGTATCGTGACCGCCTATGTTAATAACAAACCATTAAAACTAATTCTCGATACAGGAAGTGCAGTAACCATACTAAAAGAAGACATACTCGATTTTGACCAATATTACTCTACAAGTGACTTCAAACTTACGGGAATTACAGGAGACGAACTGGAATGCATGGGGCATGTACCACTCCAACTTTCAATAGGAACAAAACTGTACCATATTGATACTTTAATTTGTCGGGATTTACCAATAATAGCTGATGGTCTATTGGGGCGTGATTTTTTCGAATCTCAAGGGGCCATAATTGACTATAGCAAAAATATATTAAACATAAATGGCGAACCAGTACTTATGAATAAATTCAACCAGGATGGAAGTGATACTGACAACAGGGATATTCAGGAATTACGGGAATTCAAAACACATATTTTAAAAAGGGAACGTCAGACGGGGCACACCATCACGTCGGGGACTAAGAAACCCAAAAATAGCTCGCCGGTTATCAATTACAAAAGGACGAAGGATACTAAGATATCCTTAGGGAAGAGTAAGGCACGCCAGGAACAAAATGAAGCTACTGATTCTGGTGTTCAATCAAAAACAGGATGGAAAAAAATAGTTAAGACTAGCAATGGGGGAAGCGATGGAGATACTGGATCACCCATAATTCGGCCAAAATTAGGGGGCGATCAGAAGCAAGTAGTTGGCCGCTACTTTGTTTCGCTGGTGGAGAGAGTTAGCATTCCTGCTAGAAGCGAATGTGTATGCAGAGCTAGTTCAACTAATTTAGTATCCGGAACCACTGTGCTGATTGAACCAACAGAAGTACTCATGCACGGCATCAATTCCGCAAGAGTTTTAACAGAAGTTCAGTCAAATCAAGAAGTTCAAGTGTGCCTAATTAATGCTTCTAGTCAAGTAATTGAATTGAATACTGGGACCGTCGTCGGAGAAGCTGAAGAAGTTCTGGAAAATGGGTTAAACAAAAAATATTTCAACACACTGTACGGGAATAACAGTGATAATGGGAAAACGTATGAAACTAAGGGACATAACGGGGAAATAGTTCAAAATGGAAATATTTTTAATAATAAAAGTGGGAATTTACAAATGAACTACAAGTTAGGGAATGGTACTATTTACAAGGGAGTACCAGGGACAACAAAACAAACTACCTCAGAAGGTACAAGAAAATTTTGCTACAACGTATCTGAACACAGGGGTTACGTGGAAAATTCAGAAACTTGGACTAAACTACGGGATAGCGTGCAACTTGACCACTTGGATGAAGAAACTCAAACTAAGATTTTACAAGTGTTAGTAGAATTTCGGGACATCATTTTATTAGAAGGCGACAAACTTGGTGAAGCTGTTGGAGTCAAACACAAAATCGTGACCGAAAATGTAGTACCTATTGCGAAGCGACCATACCGTGTACCACATGCACAAAGGGAAATATTGAAGAATAATATTCAAGAAATGTTGGATGAAGGGGTCATCAAACATTCTCAGTCGCCGTGGTCAGCACCCGTGGTAATGGTGCCCAAAAAAACTACAACCGGGGAAGTGAAAATGAGGGTATGCATCGACTTTAGGGGATTAAACCAAGTAACTAAAAGGGACTACTATCCGCTTCCAAACATCAGTGAAACGATCGACATGTTGGGACAAGCTAAACTTTTCACTACTTTGGACTTGGCGTGGGGTTATTGGCAGATTGCTATAGCAGAAGAGGACCGGGAGAAGACAGCCTTCTCCACACCAGATGGGCATTATGAGTGCCAAAGAATGCCTTTTGGATTATCTAATGCGCCTAGTACCTTCCAAAGATTGATGGACGTGACCTTGGCAGGGCTAAAAGGGATCAAATATCTAGCCTATTTGGATGACATCATCGTTTTCAATGGAGGAGAAGTCAATGAACACATAGAACGTATAAAAGAAGTCTTTACCTGTATTCGAAAAGCAAATCTGAAATTAAAGCCTTCTAAATGTCAGTTCCTTCAATCAGAAATAAACTACTTAGGGCACATAATAGGCCGAGATGGCGTCAAACCCAATGCTACCATTACAGCAACCATTACGGTGGTCGGTAGCGTCAATCTAGATGGGAAGTGCGTCGGAGCGACGTATACTGAAGGGGATGTCACATGGGAAAACGTAGTAGTTATCGCAACCTTTAAAATTGCACTTAGGGACTACTCCGCCAGGGTAAAACTAGAAGAGGATGAAGTTCATTTGCTCGGGGGGATTATTTGTCCTTATACGGAGGGGTACTGTATGGACTCAGAGGCTGGAGAAACAATATGGGATCGACGTGTAACCGATGGATGCAGTACAAGTGAATATAGCGTCGTATATCGGGGACCAGGTAGTATCGTAACTACCAGTAGTACTCATATGGGCCATAAAGCTAGGTACATCGTAGTGGAACAAGAAGACCGCGTATTTGCCATAACACTGAAAGAAAAATCATCGGTGTGTGGAGAGAATGCCTGGTTAACCGAACATCCGAGGATCTTGGTTATAGACTGGGACCAGCCCATGGGTCGATTCATAACGTACCCCAATCCAACCACTTCAAATGTCAATCTTATGACATACATGAACAGCAAATTTCTATACGTGGAACAGTCGTTTAAACGGAGTCTAAGCGAGTACAGCGCAATGATGGTACATCGAAGATGCCTACTACAGCGAGAAATTCTAAAGAATCGATTGGTAATGACACCATTATCAACAAACGTGGTGTCAATGTTGCTGAAGAAGTCACAGGGCTACATCGGGAGAGTGCTAGGAGAAGCACTGTACTTGATGCAATGCACACCTAAGGTGGTCGAAATCCGTCGTACTCAGAACTGCTTCAATGAATTGCCTGTCAAACTCGAGGATGAAGAATTATATATGGCTCCTATCACGAGAATACTGCAGAGCCATGCCGAACAAATTGAATGTTCCCACCTCACACCGCCATTATACCAAATTGGAGGGGAATGGTTAGGTTTCAATCCTCTACCACAAACCAGGGTGAAACCGGAAACAATCGAGGTCCAGAGCGAACCGAGCCCAACGTTCTTAACTGTTAAGCAATTAAGCTCTGGGGGCATCTACACCAATAAGGAATTGGAAGACGCGCAGAGAACCCTTACGTTCGGCAACGAACGACAAGCCGTAGCGTCAATACTGACAAGAAAAATGGTGGGGTTACCGACAGATGACCAAGGATTTTCCACTACCCGGTTGTTCAACCGGCAAGAAATGGTCGCCATGGCAAGACACGCTATTTCAGAAATATGGGGCTGGTTCAGCGAAGTTGGTATAGTCACTTCCAGCTTCTTGGGGATCTATGTTGTCTTCCGCCTTGTCAAATACATCTTGGGGGTTCTGTTGCACGGGTTCGCATTGTACGAAATGTTTGGATGTGGGGCTGCCGTATTAGCTAGCTTTTGGAATACCCTAGCGGTGTGGATTTTACAGCGGCACACAACTAAAGCGACCGATGGAACTGTAAAACAAACAACACCCACCGATCCGGATAGTGTCAACGAAGTCGAGGTTGGAACTAGCAGTGCGAGTCCGGAGCAAGTGGAACCACAACGGGACGTCACCATACAGTTCGAGACAGTGTGATCTTGAATTAATGGGGATGAGGAAATAAGAAAAAAAAAAACTTTAAAACGGTGCTATTTCTAGTTGGATATACGATTCAGTGGATACAGACAAAATAGTGAATGACTGAAAAAGTGTCCATTGTTTTTCTATATAAATCCAATAAATTGTTCATAGTGTGTGAAGTGACTCAAACTCAGTGAAACCGCGGGTTAACCAAACACGGAAGAGTGTAGCATTCTCTAAGTAACAGACAATAAATAAAAACATTAAGTAATTTTCGCTAAGTTCATTCTCAATCTTTGTTTTCTTAAATCAATGTTTCTTTGTACTTCTAGTTAAGTTAATTTTGTAATTTATGTACGGGGGAATTAAGATGCTGGGATGGAAAGAAGGGAGATTTTATTTGTATATTTGTATTTGTATGTATGTTTGTATTGTATATTAAGATAACCTGCTATTGTTTGATGATTCCAAAACTCTCACGATGGAGATATTTTAATATGGAATGATAAAACTTTTCCATCAGAAAAGAACAAGTATTCTACCTTTGGATCACTAAACAATTTCAGGAAAAGTATAGATAAGTTAGATTTAATTTTGATATTGTGGAGGCAGACTCACCATGCAACGGGTAATACGTAGAAAAGGCTGGTCGCTCGAGAGAGTGACCATCTTTTTCAAAGGGGGGAGCAATGTTGAGAAGCGAATCGCCTGTATATGGGCGTCGCATTTATACACAATAATTTTGTAGGGCAAATTTCGAAATTGTTGTGGAATTTGCGAACTTTGCTGAAATTGATTACCAATCAATTAAATAATTAATGCGGTGGGGAGAGGTTTTCTGACCCACGCGTGGCTAATTGAGGTGGCTATCAATTTTGGTATGAACAGAAGTATTCGCGCCGGGACACGGGTAACACACTGGGGTTGTGTGCGGGTTTTAATGCTATTAACAAGTGTTTAATAAAAATTATTTATTACTTTAATTATTTGTCTTGTAAAATTGTTTGACTTGTAATAATCGATTTTTTCGTCGTTATCCGATAAATACGGTGATAGTGAAAGCAGGTGAGTACGTTCCTATATCATACTGGGTTAAGGGTTAGATATAATTTTCTTGTCTCTGCTAATTGTATTGCCTTAGATATTATTATTTCATTTTTTTTTTTGTATTTTGTTTAAATATATTTATTTACTTCGAAAACATCTTTCATTTGGTTCCACTTATTGAGATCCCTCAACACACAGCACGGGACTTGAACCCTCTCGACACGCTACGTTAGTCCTGTTCCGTTAAGGAATAGCAAGACTTCTGACACAAGTAATATGACGGATTGTCAATTTCGTTATTTGGAACTATTTCCATATGCCCCAATTGCAAATATTCTTTTATGAAATTTGAATATTCAGTTTTGAGCCCCTGATTGTAATTGAGTTTTCTTTCGAGTGATTGAAAACGCTTTAATGCAATATCGTATGAATTGCCCAACTGACTAGTATCACCTTTGAAAGGAAGTTTCACAATGAATCTCTTGATATCCCCTGAATCACGTATTGTGTGATCATTGTAAAATTGCTCACATTGCTTTTCCTCCGGTGACATGTTACCAATATTTGAGCCGTACATAATAAAACGCGTACTGGTTGTTTGCTTGCTTGCAATGTAATTTGAGTATTGTTTACAAATGCTGAAGTAGAAGCTTGAGC
Organism: Brachynemurus nebulosus; assembly: GCA_035578155.1. Classification (NCBI taxonomy): domain Eukaryota; kingdom Metazoa; phylum Arthropoda; class Insecta; order Neuroptera; family Myrmeleontidae; genus Brachynemurus; species Brachynemurus nebulosus. The sequence continues at coordinate 5,783,967 of JAPWDM010000021.1, forward strand.
TTCTGTTTTTGATTGAACTTCAACATTGCCTACATTTTTGTGAGCTAAATCTTGAGTTTTAGCTCCTGAATGTAACTGGGTTTCGATATTTTCCTGAACGTGTAGTAGTGAGTTATGCCTTTTATCACAAATTTTGCAATTTGAAGACTTGCAATGTTTCACTAAATGCGATTGACGCAAACAATTAAAACAAACGTTTAATTTTTTGATAAGTTGACGTCGTTCGGGTACACTTTATTTCAAGAAAATAGGGCAAAATTGAATAAAATGTTCTTTGTGACAAACTAAACATTTTTTATTTGTATCCCGCTTTACAAAATGGGTTGTGGTTTTGATTGATTTTGTGCGATTAGTGTCAACCGACAATTCGAGAGCATTACATCTGTGCTCAAGAAAAGCAAAGTATTCGTTAAGTTTCGGTAATGTTATAGCATTTCTTTGCAATTCCCATGCCTTTCGAGTTTGACTATCTACCTTTTGATTTAATAAATAAATTATTAAAATATCCCAATAATCTGTTTCGATAGATTGAGCCTTTAAGGAATTTAAATTTTGTTTTGTCAAGGATATTATTTCGCGTAACTGACTTGTCGTATTTTTACCGGAAGGTGCTAACTCAAAAATGACTTTAATGTATGAATTTACTATTAGATATTTATTGTCATACCTATCATTAAGTGTTTTCCAAGCAGATTCATAATTGTCATTTGTCAGTTGTAATGAACTAATTGTTTGTAAAGGTTCCCCTGATAATGAAGTTTTTAGGTAGTACATTTTTTCGACTGGAGTTAAATTTGAATTATTGTGAATTAGCGACTGGAATAAATCTTTGAAAGCTGACCAGGCATGATAATCCCCTTTGAAAGGTGGAATACTAAGTTTCGGCAAATGTACCGATATTGAATTTGATTGAACGCTAGAAACCGAAGTAGAATTTGCTGCATTTGAATTACTGATACTTTTGATCTTGGCTAATGTTGAATAATATTTCGATTCAACTTGATCTCTATCAGTTGTATGTGCGTCAAAATCAACTTCTTCAAGTTTAGTTTGTATATCATCATATTTTTTGAAATATGACTCTAATTGCGGCTGACGAACCAGTAATTCGTCAATATTGTCCGTTGAAACATCGAAATTTTCCGCGAATTTGACTATTCTAGTTATATTTGACTTAACTGATTTTCTATGTTTTGTTAATTGTTCTAAACTCATTTTTATTTGTTTGTTTCAGATTGTTTCAAAAGGCATATATATTAAATAAACCAAAAATACGCTTTTGCTGATTTGTAGCAGACGGAACAAATAGGTAAGTATAATTAACTGAATATGTTTATAAGTATGTAAGCAAATTGTGTAATTAATCAAATTTATTGTAAATAATTACGAATAATGTAATTATATTGTATTCTAAAATCCAATTGTACTTGTAAAATATCAAAATATGTTGAATAAAAATATTTTGTTTTTTTGCAAATTGTTAAATTTAAATTATGAAAAATATAACCGTTAATATTTCAATAAACAAATGCTAGATTTAAAATTTTATTGTAAAAAATACTTGTTACTCAAAGAAACATGCAATTGTAAATGATGTATGTATCTATGAAAGAAAAGGAAAGAAAGATACAGACTCACGTAACTGTCCAGTGATGTGTGATGTTGACTCTTTCTTACATGTGCCAATACATATGTATGTATGATTGTGCTGTTTGATGTCGCACCAATATTGTTTGTCTATGAACCATACATGTATGCGATGGCTCCGACCCACCTTCGACCGCTGTTTGATATCGGACCGTTGGAACCGTTGGAACTTGTGACCGGTGCGGTGCTCGCCAAGCTTACTGCTTGTGTTGAACTCGTTGAACCAGCCAAAGATGGACGTCGTGTGTGTTTGTTGACTATGAACGTTGATCGTCCTTGTTGTTCTGTTAACCCATTTGTTGACAAATTTTTGACTTGAATTTCTTGATGAAATCCTCCCAATTTTTGATTTTTTGTTGATATCACCATCAATATCAAAAATACGATGTAGAATTCGCCAATTTCATAGAATGTGATCTGAATCGACCAAAATGTGACTTGAACTGGATCACATCCGGCTCGAAGGACCAAATGTTGAATTGAATTTTTTTGCCAATATTTTTGTTGAGTAGTAACGAAAAATAAATAAATGTGGACTGTAACTTTTAATTTGATTTATTGATAAAATAATTGATTTTATTGATTTATTATACAAAGTATTTAAGATAAATTTAAGATTGATTGACGGTGATGTTATTAGCTTGTTGTCCACACACGAAGTCGTCGTGGTCGCGTAGATGCGATGCGTAGCATACCAGCATACACAAAAAAATGAAAAAGTGAAGTAGGTGGGGATAACAATATCGCCCGCTAATGAGCTGCTGCCATCTGCATACTATAATGTTTCGTGTTTGAATTTCAAGTTGTGTAATACATCCAACAATATATATATATATATATATATATATATATATATATATATATATATATATATATATATATATATATATATATATAAGCGAGCGTTCCAATCTCTATGTGTGTACGCGACGATTCAAGCACGGCAGAGTTTTATATTTGTAATATTGTAACATCTATGCAAATGTGTATCACGTAATTCGCCACAATTATATTTGCGATGTGCCTTATATATTTACAATGTTTAATTTCGTATCGCACATTTCGTTTATACTACAATGAATGAGTAATGCATTTCTATAGTAACGCAACATTGGTACCTACATCTGCAGTTGCCACTTTTACACATGCGTCCAATAATTACAATATTACACACGCATAAAAGTGTTACTATTAAGGCAGTTGGAGTTTCTCCCAATCCCCGGTTATATTCCCAAAAAATTATATAGGTTCAATTCGATCCGGATCATATCGAAGTTAAAAGATCAAAATAATTTTGTTCTATAAGTTGATACTTCGTTTGATATACAATATGAAGAAACGGAAACGATCATATCGTTGGGAACTTCATAAGCATCATCTCTCAGAACGGAATGAGCCATCACATGGATGCCCTGGAAAAAAAGTATAACTGCCATATGCAAGAAATACATTTATGAAGGGTTCATCAATAAAACCATCAACCAAAGAGAAATATCAGCAAATGGTAGCGTCTTATTTCTCGATTTTTGTAAAGTATTCAACAATATCAGTTTCTGTAAAATTTTAATTGTTACCGTTTTTAAAAGAAGTTTATTGTTGTTGTTGTCAATAATGGAATTGAACTATCAAGCTAGTGTCAGTCAACAAGATCCAGCACTTACTTCGGAACTAGTAAGAAGCCTTAACAAAATTGGAAAAGTTAAGCCGTGGTTGAAACTGGGTGACATTGTTATAAAAAAACCATATAGAATTATTGATGTCAAACAAATCCAGTCGAAATTTGATCCGACCTGAATGAAGACTGTGTCGGAATTAGAAAATGGATACTTGTCGTTACCTGCTCGGTTCGATAATATGGTTGCGCCGTCGTTTGAGCGATTGAAATACACACTTACTTTAGCCGTGGTCAATAATGGTGTAGTAGGCAAAACATTTTGGATTGAATTCGAAGAAATAAATTTGCTAGAATACTACAATTCTGCGCACTGTGATAATACTTGTAATTAATAATATTTTTTGTTATATAAAATCATATATGTATATATCTTTTTTTAAAATAAATAATTAAATAAAAAAAACGTATTTTTTTTTTCAAAAAATTACTTTATTAAAAATTTTTTGTTTCACAATAGTAATGTTTGTACATAGATATTACATTTTGTAATGCACAATGTCCAGAAAAATGGCTTCCGCATCGCGGGCTGTTGTAAGTTGTTACCAGGCCCGTAGCTTTAGACAGCTGAGTACTTCTTCAAAATTCATGATGGTGATTGTTGATGGCAGTAGTTGTTTAAGATAGCGAAATTTTCCTTCACCCTTCACGTACACGATTCGAGTTGTGCGTAATGCATCCATTAAAATATATTGCAACTGTTCATAGTCAATATGTCCATCCATCCAAGAGAATCCATGATGATTTTTTCGTAACCATCGAGCAGTCTGTTGGTCCTTTTCACTCAAACCACAAAATGGAATTGGCAATTTAAAAACGAAATGTTGTAGTGTGTAGTCATCATTATAATATCCGTTACCAGAATTAAATTTCAGTATAGCCAATTCTTTGACATAAAAACTTGCTTTTGTTGTATTTGGAAATCCTTGAAAGTCAACAATCGCCATGAAGTCGGTCATCGTGATGATAATGATGCAAAGTCTAAAGTAAGAATAATCGGTCTAAAAATTAAATACGGCTTTTATACAAATTTCGTGACGATGTTTGTCAATGGATTATATTGGACTATGCGATCGTGTAATAACAAGCAATATGCTGATGTATTCTCTGGTATTTCCTTCGATGTTTTAAATTAAATTCGTATATCCACAGGACCACTTTTCATAGATTCGTTTTGATGAGAGCAATCAATGAATATAATGGGAGCAATTTTTTTGTACTCTTCACAATTTAACAATGATTCATTTGTAGTATTCTTCAAGTCATTGTAGGCTTCTTGAAATTTTGAATACATATGGTATGCCAGTGCATATTTATTATTAGCGAAATCTAAATGCAGGTCCATGTATGGATATTTCTCTGAATTCAAATACACCTTGATATCAAAAAGTTCACAGTGATCGAAAATGGTAGCATTTTTCTCTTTTTTATTACGCCGATCTGTTTGTAATGCAAATATAATATAACGAGGTTTTTCCAATTGTGTCGTTTTCACCGTCCAAATGTTGTGTTTCGTTATTGGAACCGTCGGCTGTATGTCCATATTCCAAGTGCGAAAAGCGATAGGTATATCTTGACTATTTTCCACAATTTTTAACAATCTTAATTTCGACTCATCAGCAACTGTAACATGCGGAACCATCCACTGAATTTTGTGTAAATGAAAAGTGACGTCATCCGTTACTGAAACAATTGCATCCAGATCGGTTCGCGCGCGAATCATAATCAGTTGATGTTTTGCATTAATAATAACTTTCTTATAATGGTTAATGAAACCAAACACTCGATCCAACGGTAGACAGAAGCTAAAGTACCCCTTGTCAGATACTTTGATTTTTTCATCTAGACCACACCATCCTGCGTTTTGTAGCTGCTGGCTCTGGTTTTCATTTAATAATAAATAATTCATTAGTGTAGTTGTTGGACCGACGTATTTACACTGATCAATTTCCACATCGTTTAGTTCATATCGCATTTCTTCAAACAAGTACGCCATTGAATTATTGCTTAATTCCGCTGTAGCCGATACTGTTCCATCACTCTTCAGCAGTTGTCCTTCTATGTAAAGATAACTCTTGTGCGGTAATAAAATTAAATTTTGATCCTGTATACAAATTCGAATTTCGTCGCTGTTGTTATATGCATTCAAAAATGGTGAATATGCATGCTCCTCTAGCTTCGAAATGCTTTCATCAAAATTAATAGTCGTATCGACGTTTAAAATACTATTCATTTTTTCTCTTCTTCTTTTTCTTCAAAGTCAAACCCAACTGTTGTAAAAAATTTGCGTTTGCCAAAGTTAATGGTCGCTTTTTTGTCACCGATCTGCTTAGGCTAGTGGTAAGTTGTAAACTGTGTGATTGTATCGGTTTTTCTTCATTAAATACCAACGTGTTTATGCCGGCTTTAAGTGTAACTTAATCGTTATCGTTTCGTCTCGAAAATTAACCAAATTACCGTCTTGATCCACAATACGGAGCACTAGAGATGTTATTCGTTGCATGCTCACAGGCATATAGATTATTGTATTTGGTGTCTCACTTATTTTATACCCAGTTTCAACTTGTATAGAAAACGAATAGATATTATGTGGCTCAATGTTATTCAGGTAGCTGTTTGTTGTAATATTTGTCTCAATTTGCACCAGATTGACTTTCATAATGTTCATTGGCTTATCCGAATTATAGTAGTGATCCCCCGATAGTTTTCGTTTATTGAAACCCAAAAATGACCCGATAGATCGGTCTTTATCGAAATGTATCGTTTCGGTACATTCAATTGAACTTTTTAACGTATTGTTATTTGCACGTAGTAAAAGCTGCGCATTTTTTTACCACATTTTGCCAACATATCATCTATATAAGTTTCCAAGTTTTCCAAGTCGTAGTTACCAACAGGTATCTCGATGTAATGCGGAGCCTTGTCGTCATCACCGAAATGAAACAAATTATTTGTTTCATCCACGTTTGGTACAGAATTATACGTCTCGAAATTAATTAGTCCACAAACATAATTACCTGGTAATTCAATAGGCGGGAAATATTCAGCGGTTAATATTGATGAGTTTCCACTTAAGGTTAGTGTGAACGACATGATGTTTAAGACACAAATAAACCAAGTTATACATTACAGAAATATTTATTTATACAAAATTGCTTTTGTTGTATAAAAATTCTAAACAAAGATGACCACAATTAAAATTATTATAATTTTGATAAACATTATAACTATATTTAATATTGTTTCCATGTAGATATTTTGCAACTTCAACAGGCGGTGGTAAATTCCCATAACTATCAAAATATTCCACATTTTTATTGTTTTTTTCATATGCCACCCAATGACTTCCAGATCCAGATGAACTTTCCAAATTAACAACACCGCATTCCTTTCGCCATGGTCGTTTTGGTAATTCGTCTCTCATGAATACACCACGGAAATTTGGTAAATGCTTGGTTCCAAACTGATAGATGTCGTAATTAGTTAACGGTCTATTGGGCAGCTCGCTCAGTGGTTTTTTGATTCGATAAAAAGACCCCATCCTTTTCTGTACGGTTTTAAATAAAGTCCAGTACCAGATTTCGATCCGAGAGCGATTGCTTCCATCATTTTGTTATGTCTCTGATTTTCATCCAACTGTTTCTGCGCTGTTTTGTACGTATTAATTGCTTTTGCAACACCAGCTTCGCCACCAGCAAGTGACTTCACGGCAGACAATCCAGCAAATAGTGGAACTAGAAATGGTAAAATTCCACCAGTTTTTGGTATCGGTATAATTCTTGGCGATGTAAACTGATTCTTGTTCTTTTTAAAAATTGTTTTAGCCGCTTTCAGTGCTATTTTGACTGAATCTTTTATAGTTTTTGGTTTGTTTCTCTTCAATATACTTCTTATATCACGAATTCCAGCACCAAATATTAATTTCTTTCCATTTTTGTTTGCCTTCTCCCTATTTGAATGGCCCATCCCCAATTTTACTTTTGATTTCATCGCGTTCGTCACAGCCCAAGCAGCAGCTCGTTCACCAAAATTTGCCCCTGATGATTTAACTCGTTCCCACGCTTTGTTGGCTAAAATTAAATCAGCCTTGTGTCGATCGTTAATATTTTTGAATTGTGAATAGGCGATATCGTGTTCTTTACATGCAGCGTCCAATTTGTTTATACCGGGGTCGCCTCGCAACAGTCGTTCTCGTAGTTTAGTTCCAGGTCCACAATACTGGTAGCCGGGTATGTGTAGTTCAAATGGCAGCTTGTTGATTGTAGAATTTATTAGTCCCCTACCAGATGTTTTCACTTTACTTGTTCGTCTGCAACTGGCACCTTGTTGTTTTCGCACAGGCATATTAAGGTGAACTGAAAACAGAAATGTATGCTAACTGTTTTTATAGATATTATAAATAGATTAAAATTTTACGTAATTTGTTAGTATACGAAATAATCTAATTCGTACAACACTAATAAAATGTCTTCATTTATAAAACAGCGGGAAACCCTACCGGTAATTGATTTTGAATTGTCATTGAATAATGGCGATAACTCCAAGAAAAACGGCCCACTGCTACCCAACTGTATTAGAGCAGTCGTTTGTGGACCGAGTGGATGTGAAAAAACTTCACTGCTTATTTCGCTAATACAACATCCCAATGGCTTGACGTTTGAAAATATATACATCTACTCCAAATCATTGCATCAACCGAAATATGAATATCTAAAACAAATTATTAAACTTGTTAAAGGTATGGGGTTTTTCACATTCTCCAATAACGAATATGTCGTGCCACCAATGGACGCTTTACCAAATTCATTGATAATATTCGATGATGTATCTGTGCGGGAGAAAAAAGCCATAATAGAAGAATATTTTTGTCAATCTCGACACTACAACGACGATTGTTTTTACCTAACACAGGCGTATACAGCAGCACCCAAACACAATATTCGGGACAATACAAATTTTATTGCTGTCTTCAAACAAGCTGATCTGAACCTTAAACATATTTACGATGACCACATCAATACCGAGATGTCTTTCATAGACTTCAAAAACCTATGTTAAGAGTGCTGGCGAGATAAATATGGATTCTTAACTATCTGCAAAGAAGACGATATTCACAATGGGAAACATCGAAACAAGCTTGACCGCTTTTGGAGAGGGCGTTGATGAGCTGACCAACCGGTGCATTAACTGTGTTAAGCCAGTCTGATAACCGGTTTCAACAGGCTGTCAACTGCTATAACTACGGCAGTAATCGAGCTGTTAGCTGATATTAATCCCTTACTTATAAATAAGCAGCTGTCATGATGAAGTTTCAGTTCTTGAGAGACCGTTGCATGAAACACTTGTCACCAAGATGGATAAGAGGAAGAAGGAGCTTGCTAAAAAGAATATTATAAAAACGGCAAGCAATATACGGAAAAAATTTAAGGCCTTACGATCGGGGAAGGTGGAATCAGAAATGTCGTTACAAAGTACACTAGAACCAGTAACCGCCCCGCTTAAAGAAATAGCTACAAAATTAAGTGATGAAAAACAAAGACATCCTATAAAAGTATAATATTCTATCCTATAATTAAAAAGAAAAAATTAGAAAACCAAACTGCATACTACTGTAATCTGCCAACGAAGAAGGAAGATACTACAGTACAAGATGTTCCAGAAGATGTTTTTGAATCATATCCAGAAGAACAACAAAATGTACTTGAAACACCAAAATTTTTTGGATCAGCACAAAGTGTTGCTCTCACTTATTTTATACCTAGCTCAACTTGTATAGAAAACGAATAGATATTATGTGACTCAATGTTATTCAGGTAGCTGTTTGTTGTAATATTTGTCTCAATTTGCACCAGATTGACTTTCATAATGTTCATTGGCTTATCCGAATTATAGTAGTGATCCCCCGGTAGTTTTCGTTTATTGAAACCCAACAATGACCCGATAGATCGGTCTTTATCGAAATGTATTGTTTCGGTACATTTAATTGAACTTTTTAACGTATTGTTATTTGCACGTAGTAAAAGCTGCGCATTTTTTTACCACTTTTTGCCAACATATCATCTATATAAGTTTCCTAGTTTTCCAAGTCGTAGTTACCAACAGGTATCTCGATGTAATGCGGAGCCTTGTCGTCATCACCGAAATGAAACAAATTATTTGTTTCATCCACGTTTGGTACAGAATTATACGTCTCGAAATTAATTAGTCCACAAACATAATTACCGGATAATTCAATAGGCGGGAAATATTCAGCGGTTAATATTGATGAGTTTCCACTTAAGGTTAGTGTGAACGACATGATGTTTAAGACACAAATAAACCAAGTTATACATTACAGAAATATTTATTTATACAAAATTGCTTTTGTTGTATAAAAATTCTAAACAAAGATGACCACAATTAAAATTATTATAATTTTGATAAACATTATAATTATATTTAATACTGTTTCCATGTAGATATTTTGCAACTTCAACAGGCGGTGGCAAATTCCCATAACTATCAAAATATTCCACATTTTTATTGTTTTTTTCATATGCCACCCAATGACTTCCAGATCCAGATGAACTTTTCAAATTAACAACACCGCATTCCTTTCGCCATGGTCGTTTTGGTAATTCGTCCCTCATGAATACACCACGGAAATTTGGTAAATGCTTGGTTCCAAACTGATAGATGTCGTAATTAGTTAACGGTCTATTGGGCAGCTCGCTCAGTGGTTTTTTGATTCGATAAAAAGACCCCATCCTTTTCTGTACGGTTTTAAATAAAGTCCAGTACCAGATTTCGATCCGAGAGCGATTGCTTCCATCATTTTGTTATGTCTCTGATTTTCATCCAACTGTTTCTGCGCTGTTTTATACGTATTAATTGCTTTTGCAACACCAGCTTCGCCACCAGCAAGTGACTTCACGGCAGACAATCCAGCAAATAGTGGAACTAGAAATGGTAAAATTCCACCAGTTTTTGGTATCGGTATAATTCTTGGCGATGTAAACTGATTCTTGTTCTTCTTAAAAATTGTTTTGGCCGCTTTCAGTGCTATTTTGACTGAATCTTTTATAGTTTTTAGTTTGTTTCTCTTCAATATACTTCTTATATCACGAACTCCAGCACCAAATATTAATTCCTTTCCATTTTTGTTTGCCTTCTTCCTATTTGAATGGCCCATCCCCAATTTTACTTTTGATTTCATCGCGTTCGTCACAGCCCAAGCAGCAGCTCGTTCACCAAAATTTGCCCCTGATGATTTAACTCGTTCCCACGCTTTGTTGGCTAAAATTAAGTCAGCCTTGTGTCGATCGTTAATATTTTTGAATTGTGAATAGGCGATATCGTGTTCTTTACATGCAGCGTCCAATTTGTTTATACCGGGGTCGCCTCGCAACAGTCGTTCTCGTAGTTTAGTTCCAGGTCCACAATACTGGTAGCCGGGTATGTGTAGTTCAAATGGCAGCTTGTTGATTGTAGAATTTATTAGTCCCCTACCAGATGTTTTCACTTTACTTGTTCGTCTGCAACTGGCACCTTGTTGTTTTCGCACAGGCATATTAAGGTGAACTGAAAACAGAAATGTATGCTAACTGTTTTTATAGATATTATAAATAGATTAAAATTTTACGTAATTTGTTAGTATACGAAATAATCTAATTCGAACAACACTAATAAAATGTCTTCATTTATAAAACAGCGGGAAACCCTACCGGTAACTGATTTTGAATTGTCATTGGATAATGGCGATAACTCCAAGAAAAACGGCCCACTGCTACCCAACAGTATTAGAGCAGTCGTTTGTGGACCGAGTGGATGTGAAAAAACTTCACTGCTTATTTCACTAATACAACATCCCAATGGCTTGACGTTTGAAATATATACATCTACTCCAAATCATTGCATCAACCGAAATATGAATATCTAAAATAAATTATTAAACTTGTTAAAGGTATGCGGTTTTTCACATTCTCCAATAACGAATATGTCGTACCACCAATGGACGCTTTACCAAATTCATTGATAATATTCGATGATGTATCTGTGCGGGAGAACAAAGCCATAATAGAAGAATATTTTTGTCACTCTCGACACTACAACGACGATTGTTTTTACCTAACACAGGCGTATACAGCAGCACCCAAACACAATATTCGGGACAATACAAATTTTATTGCTGTCTTCAAACAAGCTGATCTGAACCTTAAACATATTTACGATGACCACATCAATACAGACATGTCTTTCATAGACTTCAAAAACCTATGTTAAGAGTGCTGGCGAGATAAATATGGATTCTTAACTATCTGCAAAGAAGACGATATTCACAATGGGAGACATCAAAACAAGCTTGACCGCTTTTGGAGAGGGCGCTGATGAGCTGACCAACCGGTGCATTAACTGTGTTAAGCCAGTCTGATAACCGGTTTCAACAGGCTGTCAACTGCTATAACTACGGCAGTAACCGAGCTGTTAGCTGATATTAATCCCTTACTTATAAATAAGCAGCTGTCATGATGAAGTTTCAGTTCTTGAGAGACCGTTGCATGAAACACTTGTCACCAAGATGGATAAGAGGAAGAAGGAGCTTGCTAAAAAGAATATTATAAAAACGGCAAGCAATATACGGAAAAAATTTAAGGCCTTACGATCGGGGAAGGTGGAATCAGAGATGTCGTTACAAAGTACACTAGAACCAGTAACCGCCCCGCTTAAAGAAATAGCTACAAAATTAAGTGATGAAAAACAAAGACATCCTATAAAAGTGGAGACAAAAAATGAACAAATGCAAGTATTAGATACGTTTACACTTATAATTAAAAAGAAAAAATTAGAAAACCAAACTGCATACTACTGTAATCTGCCAACGAAGGAGGAAGATACTACAGTACAAGATGTTCCAGAAGATGTTTTTGAATCATATCCAGAAGAACAACAAAATGTACTTGAAACACCAAAATTTTTTGGATCAGCACAAAGTGTTGCTCGAAAATTAATGCCGACACCTGAAGATTTGACAAAACAGTTTGGATTAATAGCAAGAAATTATTTACAGTTATACCTTCAACCAAATAGCGGTATTGATACAGTTTACGGGCCGTACAAAAAAGATGATGAATGGATGATTGGAAATCAACCGTTTCAAATAGCTAGTGATGATATAGTAATTGACAATATTACGTATGAAGGCACGCCCGGCTTATATGAGTTGATTTTCATGAACATACCAAAAAGTGGTTTATATAATACTAAAGGTTTAAATGCGTATAGGCAAATTTTAAAGCAAACAAATGCGCACAGACGAAATTACAATTCAAACCAGCAAATTAAAAGTAGCTCAAGTTTTAAGTACGTAAACATTATTAGGCGATTTCACCTCTTCAAACCGTTTCTCCGCCGATAAAGAAAAATACGTTTCGCTTATTTTTTAGTGTTCTACAACATATCTAAGTTTCATGTCATGTAGAGCGGAGTTCAGTGTTCAAGTCAATGTAGTTTTTAAGCCACGACGATTGATTAAATTGGAGCACACGATGTATTTTTGTTAATTTTAAACCATATTTGAGGCACTGTTTTAAACTGCGGTAATGAATAACATATTTCTTTTTATCAGAAACACTAGCTATTAGTTTTCTGTTTTTTGATGTGATGTACGGCGGCTTCTCATTCTCCGGGCAGAATGGTAAATCTTCATGGTGGTCGTGAAGTGTTTTTGGATACTGAAGATCCACTTCCAGTATATAAACAACACCAGCGTCATCAGCGATCGTGGATACATCAAAGTCTTTCAATTCACATTCCGAGACCCACTTGAAATCGTTGATTGGTAAGTGCTGCGACATAGGCCATCCGTATAAGTTGTTCGCATCCAGGTATTGAATAAACGTTGACGGTTTTGTTGGATCATAATTCTCGCAGTACTTATTATTAGCTTCGCTATAGCGTTCATAACACTGTGCTAAACCTCCACGCATTCCTTTTTGAATAAAATGTATCATGTCAATATCTGTGAGGAGTTCTAATTTCACTTGAGTATATTTTAACATGGCGTCCCAGCTCAGTCCCGGGGCGCTAAAGTATTGACATAGATCCAATTGATACGTTCTCTAGCAAACGTCTCGAAAATTCTCAGAAACATCTGTCAGTAAGAGTACGTCAGTTTTTAAATACAAACCTGAATATTCGCCTAATGTTTCTGTTTCAAATTCGTGCCAGATTTGTTGTGCACGTTGATATTCGTTATCAGTGATATGTGCTGTATTTAGATTACTATAAAATGCCGACTTTGGTGGTAACGTGCGTTCTTCAAGACGTTCAACATTGTTAACATATTCATAAGGAAACACACCCTTTTCCTTAATTAAATTAAATTGGTGGTCTTCAGGATAAGCTCGACGCACTTCAACAAACTGCTCCGGTTTCAAATTATTAGCCAACTTGTCTAGACTGCTTGCTATAAATCGGAACGAATCGAAACGAAGTTGAATTGATTTTGTTTTTTTCGCATCATTTTCATCTACATTTTCATCATCTTCCACATAGTCATCTTCTTCTTCAACATCAGGTTCATTATCGCCATCATTATCATCTATTTTGATATGTTTGGTGAAGGAAATGTAGCGTTGTTTGTTGTTGGCAATGACATCAATTTTTTCTTTAGCTATACTAAATTCACGTACAACGAAATGAGCGTCGTTACCGGATAAATTGTGAAAGATTACGGATATGAATTTTGGCAACTTGTATTGTAAATTACAATCATTGTGTGCAGCACCACGGAATTCACCAGTTAAATGATCATGGTCCCGCACACGATCTCCTCTTAATACATTACCACATATAAAACAGGTTGTTGCATTTATGTACTGCATTTGCTGGGCTGGTGTTAACGGTTTCATCGGCACTTGTTTGTCCAGAATACTGTGTAGACGTCTCGCTTCTTCTAGTGATGCGACTCGAGTAGGATTTTGTGACTCGAGTCATTCGAGTAATTTTGCTACGTTACTCGAATTGTACTCGAGTTTTCGAGTCAGTCGAGTTAACTATTTTACTCCCTGCAACTCGAGTAAGATTTTTTTAAGCATTTTTAAATACCTTTATTGAATTAGTAATATGAGACATACATATACATATATTATAATATATTGTATACAGGCATTTGTTCTTAAGAATATATTGCTATGGTTCATTTCAGTTAAATTTAACCATGCTTCGTCACTTTGAATTTAAATAATTACCGTTTTCTTGGCTTTATCTCTTTTATTATTGCATTTATGTAAATTTTAAATTTGCAGTTTATTTTTAGAAAATAATAAAAGATTGATTTGTTTCGAATATAAGAACTATTTAATTTTTTAACGAAAACTTAAGATTAATTGTATCTGAAATGAGGTATAACTGAAATTTGTTAAAATTCGGTAACGGTAAAAATCTGAATTTCACTTGTTAAATTGTGTATTTTTATTACAGAATTACTGGAAGTCTGCTTGAAAATAAAACATAATAATAATGCTTATTTACGTTAAATTTAGTTGTGAATTATTTAAGGAAAGTCTTTTTTTTCATAAATTAAAAATAATTTTTTTTTTGTTTGTTTAAATCTTTCAGTTGTATTTTTCTTATTTAAATATTTCAATTTTATTGACTAAAAAGTGGAAAAATTCAAGTTATCATTATATTTAAGTCAATTATCGGTGTAATCGATTATACCTCGATTAATATACCGATTATAAGTAGATTACAATTATTAGTATATAATCGATTAATCGATTGGTAAAATAATCTACTCGGCACATCATTATTATACACCAATACTTTACTAGTAATATTAACGAAAGCTAAATTCAAAATCACACGCATGTCACACATTCATAAAATAATATTCAATAGTTCAATCAACCTAATATGGTGCGACCACGATTAGAAAAAAGTGAGGGTAATAAAACTTTTAACGTTTAACACATTAACGTTTATAAGAGATTATCACGGTACACCCAACCAATACACTATTTTGATAAGTAATGTACCAGTTACTGTTATACGGCATAAGGCACATATAGTGCCTAGACCACAGAATAATCAGAAACTAACTTGCTATCTCTCTACTACTGATACTTGCGTAGACAAAAAAATCTCCACTTTCCACCACTATGTTGTGTAGGTACACACTGTCTGTAGAGGTATGGGTTTGATGTTTGCTTCTGTGTGAGTATATACACATACACTACATAACACGTATTAGCGGACAGAGCAACGTGCAGTTCAAGCAATAATGGTCTTAACAATACATAACAAACATCGTGCATTCGGTGACCGACACCGACCAACTTAATGCCTCAAGAGGTACTTGACACACTCCTGACACACTGCTATCTACATTTTTTTATACATACCCTTAGGGCTTGGCCTAGACATAGAATGAGTTTGTTTGTATACCGTAAACTGGGCTGAATCAGGGAAAGACGAGTAAATTGGAATAGAACAAAAATGTTATTCATGAGCTTAGTTAGCCTAACTTTAGCTAATGAAGCTTGCATCGTTACAAACCAGAGGGCTTTATTTTAAAAAATTAATATACATTAGACAATATAGATCATAGAGATAATACAATAGAGCAGACAAGCCATCAGAAATGCGTTGGTCCAACAAAAATAAATAAAAAATAACTGTACAGTTTTTATCTCTTTTTATTTTGAACTATGTACGCAGATGATGCAGTTGATTTAAATTATGCACCACATAAAGTCTACTAATGCGCATGCGTCATGAAACAAAAATAGAAACAGTACAGATGTTTTCCATCTTTTTTTCTCCGTCCATAACCACCACTTACTGTGCTGCATAAGAGTTGCCTACTCTACATGTACTATCTCTATGGTAAAAACATAATTCCCCAATCAATGAGTGAGTTTCTTATTTCATAATTTTTGAATGTGGCTGTACTTCAGAAATTAAGTATTTACACCGTAAGAAACCAGAAAACCCATGAATAAATATTTAAGGTGCATCAATTTTTTGACAAATGCCAGCTTTGTTAAACCATAATTGAATAATTATAATTATTCACTATTAACCCACATCCTGTCTCTATCCACCCCTAATGACACTACATTCGTTCTTTTATACTTAACATAGCATCTCTATTAACCCACCTTCTGTTTCCATTCACTCCTATCACCCTATATTAATAATTATTGTTATTATGGCAATTATGTTGCGATTTTAATTGATATTTTCAGATATGATGTTATATTTTGTTTCTAAAAACTTTATCTAAACGTTATCTATTTTCGTGTTCTTATGAATAAATTACTGTTTAATCGAAATCTAAGTTGAAACACATATGAAAAAAGTACCTAAACTTTACGGTACATTATAGCAATTAAGACTGAATCATATTTACAGACACTGAACGTCATATACACTCACTGTGGCAGGCACGATAAATACTTGTTAATACTTTAATGCTTTTCTTATGAGTGTATTCTTATATAACGTAACGTAACCGTACAGACACGGATACACACTATGTATGAATATACTCATAAGAAAAACATTAAACAATATTAATTTGTCGTGTCTACCATGATAGGTGCCTGTGACATTCATTGTCTGTAGATATGAATGCAGCTTAATTCGTGCAGTAGTAGTCACAACAATGTCAGTAGTAGTCAACCGACCGTCAAAGTGTTAAACATACAAATCCTTTGAAAAGTTTTGTTATGCCGACTTTTTACTTGGCGTGGTCAGATTATACCTATTTATTGTTATCGTACCAAGTGCAAGTTTCAACCCGTCTCTTTGTAACTAGTGAAGTAACATCTGGCCCTCACCGTGTCTACTCGGTGTGCCGAGTTAGCTCGGCAACTCGAGTGCAATTGGTCTCGAGTAAAAAATTTTTTTCACTCGAGTACGAGTTCGACAAATTCATTCGAATCACTCGACTCAACATCACTCGAGTCGCATCACTAGCTTCTTCATCTAGTTTCTCCATAAAGACTTTGCCACAATTCGGTCCCTGGTATTGCACAAATTTATTTAAATTGTTGTCATATGAACACTTGATGTAATAAGCGAAACTGAACGGCTCGTGTATTTGCATAGTATTTGTGAACGATGTTGTTGGATCTGGTAAGCATGTGTCGTATAGTTTCAAAATCGATTCAAAATCACAAAAAATTGTAAACGGAACTCGTAATTGTTTCTTAAAATTCTTAAACTTTAATATATGTTTCCCCAAGGTCGGCAATACTGTGCGAACACCATTGCAGTCGTTCTTCGAATGTTCGTCTAATCCCGCCTCAGTTCTGAAGAATTGCAAGCATCCATCGCAAATACACTTGGCTTCTTTGTGCTTTGAAAATTGACGACTAACAAGTCTGCTTAAATTCCGGATCCAACAATAGTGACTGTTGTCACCATCTTCAATATATAGTAATTTAACATGTGTACCCCTCTTTTGTGTTGTATGATGTAACGGTCCAACAATACTTTTATCTTCCACACCGTAAACGTTAACACTGATATTATTTAAAGATTCAAATAATTTAATATCCTTAATTTTAACTGGAAACTCGATTCCATCAAAATTTAGAACGGATGTATAATGCGGATAAGTTGAAATTCTTTTAGCTACGTCATCTCTGTCAGGTGGATACAAGGCTGATGAGACTGCCCATGCAAAGCATGCCTAATCATTGTTTTGAACATTAACGACCGTCTTCTTTCGTTTAATCCATGCTGGCAATTCAATGTAGGACGATGCTCGAATTGGATTATATTTGTTAATATTCACTTCCAAGTAATAAACTTGTTGAAGCATCCAGCCGGAACCGCGGGCCAGGAACTCCTCGCTTTTTGTTGTTATTACCGCCGCCATATTGTCATACATATCACTGATATTACTTGACTCTGTTACAATCGAATTCTTTGTATTAAACGACTTAATATCCAACGTCACAGACCCGTCTTTTTCATTTTTCGCATACAATCCGAAAAGTTCAAAGTTTGTTTTAAATGCTTTGTGTTTCCCCAGTTCCGTATCCAGCAACAGTAACACCTTCTCCTTTATTTCCTCCAAAAAATCTTCAACTGACTGAGAATTTCCACAATTCTTTACCCGGTAACTAATTATGCGACTTTTAAAGGCACTGTGAACAATTTCTACATTTTCATTTCCCGTGCCGCAGCAAATTTTGTCTTTATGTGCAGTACTACGCAAATGTCCGTTAAATGCCGCTTTAGGTATATCAATATCACAAACATCACAACGCTTTGTTCCAACTGGTTTCTGCACCTTTAGTTTCTTTAAGATACCGCCATTTTTATCATCAGCTGGACGCTTTGTTGAACCGCTACTAGTAGATGGTTGAGCAGCTGTAGTCATCGTTTCATGGACATTTTTCATATGACGCATAAGTGCATCAGTCCGACTAAAGGATACATCACACTGACTGCACTTTAAAATTTTGTTTCCATGCTTGGTGTTGACATGCCAAGTTAATGCATCACGTCGGGTGAATAATGTTCCGCAATCCTGACATTTGAACATGATGAAATTTTTCAAAAAATTTAAAAATTATATTAATATATGAGAATTTAATTAAAAATTATTGTACTTACCAAACACTTTAAAAATAACACAATAAAACTACAAAGAATATTTAAAATATAATAATAAATTATGAAAAAATAAATAATTATTTTACATCAAATATTTTTAATCTAATTCAATAAAACAAAAAAGTAAACTGTTTATTTTAAGATTTAAAGCAATTGGAACACTTTGTTTTCACAACTTTAACGATTGAATGGAAATGTACCTTTCCGTATCTGTACTGCCTTTTATATACAGAATTTTCATAAAATTAGCTGTACCCGGCAGCGTTTATTATGCGTATGCCATTAAAGGAAAAAAAAATAATATAAATCAAGCAGGAAAAATATTTTACGACATGATTTTTGATTTCTATTAACATATACAGTAGACTCTCGATAACTTTCCTCTCGTTAACTTTCCTCATTAATCCTTTCCCCTTCACACGTACACTCACTAATACTAGCATGGTGTCCTCTCCACAACTGTTACGTACGCACTAAGGTTATTTATATGTACATCATGTACATCAAGTACATCTCAATTCATGATTTTGCATACCTAGTGATATTCAGAAATAACTATGTATGTATTATAAAGTGGTTAAGTCAGAACTCTGTATGAAGTTTCAGTTAAGGTCACATAGATGCTAACACTTCTTACGTATTGTGGGTATTATGTATTACGTTATTTTGAGAAGCTTTTAATGACATTCTAATCGTTTTGGTATTAAAAATTTAATAAAATGCAATCGTATATTAGCTACTATAAATAAATTAAGTCCAGAAAGAAAGTTTGTAAATTATAAAGCGGTTTAAAATTCAAATATTTTAAAAAAATTAAATAATAAAATGTAATGTGTTATAATTTATAAGTGAAATTGCCCTAAGATATAACATTGACGTGTACAACAATATAAAATTGTAAAATAAAATAAAATTTTAATAGAAATTTAGAAATAAAATTGATTGCAATAGTGCATTACTGTGCCATTAATATTTCGAATTTTCTCGAAACATGTGCATATGTGTTGTAGTTGTGGTTATAATGGTTATGATTTACAATAACGCAATCACATGATGTAAGTCAGTGATCACAATTTTAAATTCCATAAAAATATTCCCAGATTTCTACCGGAAACTACTTACATTTTTTTATTTACATCGACTTAATAAATGTAATAATAGTGCACATTTTTTTGAAAACGTGTTGAATAAGTTTAAAAACGAAATGAAAACATGCCTTCAGAAAGTAATAATTTTGATAAATTATGTGAATCTGTTTGAATGTAGATGATGAAATTTTTTTAATTTTCTCTCTTTTTAATCAGTTTTTATAATTAATTTCATATCTTTCAATTATATCTCTGTTAAAACTGTCAAAATCGAAACCAGTGTCGGCCATTTTGATAAATATTGGCACATTGCATAGTGTTGTATAGGTATGTACCGCATGTATATAGACTAAAGAGTGGTGGCATTCGATAACTTTCCGTTTCCAAGAATTTTCTACCCCTACAGCCCCGTAACCGGAAAGTTATCGAGAGTCTACTGTAATTAATGTATGTAGTCATAAAAAATATAAGCTTGTTTGCAAACAAAATATAATTTATGATAATTTTTATAAAATTAATGTCGCTGGAAAATGTGTAATTAACCATATTAGGTAAAAATATTTCTATCAGGAAAAACCTTTATTATTCGTATGTTATAATAAAACAATATAAATAAATCATGTAGAAAAATTAAATTATTTCTACATATATGAATTTTTAATTAAATAAGGAAATTGTTTGATATTTACTTAAAGGTCACGCATATTGTTAATGTTTCCTTAGTATTATTCAATGTCACTGACAATAGTATAAAAATTTATTATACGTATGACATTTACTTAAAGATTTGCCGACGGCAACGAGGTGGCAGTATTTATTAAAAATTTTCTTTTATGAACTTCGGTCGTGTTAAGCTACTGGCGTACAAGAATAGTTTTTGTAGGTCATTAAGGTAGCAATTGACCTGTATATATTCAGGTTCAAAATTGAAAACAGATGTAGTCTAATGTGGCAACAAGAACTTAATACACCTATTTGCAAAAAATTAATTAATTGTAGAACTTACCGGGAACTTTACTGGTATTTAGACAGTGAGTATTTCTTACAATTTATTTTTAATAATATTGAAAAAATATTACAAAGTTCGCATAATCATACGGATAGTTGGATAAAATTCACAACTTTAATTAAAATAAAAATGGAAAAAATAGATTATGTCGAAGTTGACAATGTGACAGACGTAGAAGAAGAACACGAAATAAATGACGATTTAAAAAGACCATTGGAGCAACCTCTATCAAGTTCAGATGAAGATGATGATATTGAAACTAAAAGACAGAAATTAATGGATGAATTGGATGGTATGGCTATAAATATAACTTTCGAAAAATTATTAAGATTAACTGTTGTATGTATATTTGCCCATCCTTACGAATTTCAGAATTTTTGGCTACATTCGATTACAAATTTGAAAACGAAATTAATGAACCAAAATAAAAATGTGATAAAAGCAATAATGACAATTAGCGAATATTTTCAAAAAACCTTCCTATCGAAAAAAAATTTACCTGCCAATTGGGAGAAATTTTTAAAGATCTACAACGTCGAGGAATTTTGCACACGGTTATTCCCTGCAGAAACAATACAGATAGTGAAAAATATATTACTACAATTAAAGAACGAACTAGACAGCAATATCGTGGAGAACTTGTCATCTGTTCCTACCACCAAATCCCAAAATTTGAACACTTGCATGTCGTCCACGATTGCCGGTACTTCCAAAGACGGTGTAGATGCTCCCTACTCTGTAACTTCTTTTTGGCATACAGCCTTCAAAGAAGCTACATCTCATCAACAGAAGATGGATATGAAGAACATGCACATAATCTTGGAAAGTCTTTATTTAAGGAACCAAGGAGGGGAACCAAGGTTTCTTATACTCGGGAAGGTCATCCAAAAGAATTTTTATTAACAATCCGAGCCATTCCAACGTCTGTAATCATGGATCCGAATATACAGAAAGAGAATCAATGGAAAATGCAACACAGGATATGAAAATACTGGTAAATTTGACGACACCGATAAAGGAAACAGATATATTAAGAGAAAAGTTTATGAAAATAACATTACAGAAAATTATGTTGGACGAAAACACGAAAGAGGAAAGCCGACAGTATCGAAATTAGTGGATTTTATTTTAAATAATATAACAAGAAAAATCTAATAAGTCTCGATATTGTTGTACATATCCACTTGAATTTAAGAAATATATATCAAATATGTAATCCAATCGTAATTCATTGATAAAAAATTTTAAAATAACAAACAATTTGTAATTTGTAATTATTGTACTATTCCATTAAGTTCCTTAAATTATTTGTATTCCCAGAAAATATTTAAGTATGTAACCACAATAAGAAAATTTTATAAAAATTCCACCAACAATACTAATAATATTTAAATCGTTTCTTGTATTCAACCAAACAACGCTATGTATGTGGAGTGTGGTGAAAGTACTCATAGGCTAAACATAATATGTGTATGCAATCTGGTATATTAGATCTGGTTCACTAGATCGTTGCAGTGTACCAACACAATGTTACTAAAGAATGTCACAATCTCAGAGCGAATGGTCGTATGTGGGTAATATATACATGTATATTGCTATTGAATTGCAAATTGTTGTCAGGCGGTTCATATATGTATACATACATGTGTAGTATGATGGAATTGTTGTCACCGTTTGATTATGAACAAAACCAGTTTGTTAAATACGATAATAAAATCAGTAGTATTTTTTTCAGTGAATTGTCTAGTTATACATGTAAGTATTACAAAACAACACTTATAAATAATTACTGTACAGGGACATGCATGTAAAGAACAGACAACAGTATACAAAATAATTTTTCACGGAAAGTTTTTATAAAAATTATTATTACGAAAAATTTATTCATACATATATGAAAATTAACACTAGCTAATTGTCAAAAATTGATCTGAACTATTAAAAATAGGTAATAAAAAGTTTATATCGAAAAAAGTTACGTTGATTAGACATGTGATTACAAAACAAGAATTTTCCAGTATTTGTTCTAGAAAATCATGTGGCGTCAATGTGTGCAATCAAGGTTACGCCTAACCTGATGCAATTGAAAAATTTATTTCATACATATGGTTAAATATCCGGTACCCGCAAGATCGGAAAATTTATTTGATATATATGGTTAAATAACCGACTACCACAAGACATAAAAATTATTTGACATTTGAATATCCATTTTTATCACGTGAACGGGAAACTTTGAGCAAAACCTATTTGAAAGTTTTATGTGTAGCAATAAATAATTTATATATTAACATTTGTTGGCAATGCCATTCACCGCCTTAGGCAATAGTTGGTTGAAACATGTTTGTACACATAACTAACATACAGATCATAATGTTAATTGTTAGAATACATTCGACATTTAATACATCCAGAGCCAGTGTACGTCACAGTGTAGTGGTTAGCACTCCCGCTTCGTAAAATAAAGTACCAAAGATCGAATACACCAGCCGACTGCATTTTATATATTTTATATATTTTAAATATTATTACTTATTAATATAGGCAATCTACACAGCATAGCTATGTTATTTCTCCATAAGGTGGTGGGTGGTGGGCAATGTTAATTTTCCATAAGGTGGTGGCCGGTGAAGCCACCACACTACACTACTCATGTCCCTAAAAGGTAAAGGATAAAAGGTAACCACCAACAGATACAAATTATCGTCAACGTCATCGTTAAGGTCATCAACCAACGCAAAATATCAGCATTTGGTAGCGCCTCAAACTACTATTTTCTTTTTCGAATTATTGCCGCTAACCGGAAAGCGTAAAAAATAACCATCTATGGATGAAAAGTATCGTCAATCTGATCATTAAAACCACCAACCAAAGCCAAATATCAGCAAATGGTAGCGCCTCAAACTACTATTATATTCTTCGAATTATTGCCGCTAAACGTAAAGCATAAAAAATAACCATCTTTGGATGAAAATTATCGTCATTGTGTTCATTAAAACCATCAACCAAAGCCAAATATCAGCAAATGGTAGCGCCTCAAACTACTATTTTATTTTTCGACTTAATGCCCCTAAAAGTAAAGCAAAAAAAATAACCATCTATGGATGAAAAGTATCGTCAATCTGATCATTAAAACCACCAACCAAAGCCAAATATCAGCAAATGGTAGCGCCTCAAACTAGTATTATATTCTTCGAATTATTGCCGCTAAACGTAAAGCATAAAAAATAACCATCTATGGATGAAAACTATCGTCATTGTGTTCATTAAAACCATCAACCAAAGCCAAATATCAGCAAATGGTAGTACCTCAAACTACAATTTTATTTTTCGAATTATTGCCGCTAAACGTAAAGCATAAAAAATAACCATTTATGGATGAAAAGTATCGTCAATGTGATCATTAAAACCATCAACCAAAGCCAAATATCAGCAAATGGTAGCGCCTCAAACTACAATTTTATTTTTCGAATTATTGCCGCTTAACGTAAAGCATAAAAAATAACCATCTATGGATGAAAAGTATCTTCAATGTGACCACTAAAACCTCCAACCAAAGCCAGGTATCAGCAAATGGTAGCGCCTCAAGCTACTACTTTATTTTTCGAATTATTGCCGATAAACGTAAAGCATAAAAATAACCATTTATGGATGAAAAGTATCGTCAATTACATCATTAAAACCATCAACCAAAGCCAAATATCAGCAAATGGTAGCGTCTCAAACAGCAGTCTTATTTTTCGAATTATTGCCGCTAAACGTAAAGCATAAAAAATAACCATGTATGGATGAAAAGTATCGTCAACCTGATCATTAAAACCATCAACCAAAGCCAAATATCACCAAATGGTAGCGCCTTATTTCTGGATTTTGGAATTATATATCCGTAAAACGTAAGGCATAAAAGATAACCACCAATAGGTACAAATTATCGTCAATGTCATCATTATGGTCATCAACCAACGCAAAATATCAGCAAATGTTAGCGCCACAAACGACTATTTTATTTTTCGAATTATTGCCGCTAAACGTAAAGCATAAAAAAAAACCATCTATGGATGAAAAGTAGTGTCAATGTGATCATTAAAACCATCAACAAAAGCCAAATATCAGCAAATAGTAGCGCAAAAAACTTTTTCTTTGTTTTTCGAATTATTGCCGCTAAATGTAAAGCATAAAAAATCACCATCTATGGATGAAAAGTATCATCAATGTGATCATTAAAACCATCAAACAAAGCCAAATATCAGCAAATGGTGGCGCCTCATTTCTCGATTTTGGAATTATATGTCCCTAAAACGTAAAGGATAAAAGATAACCACCAAAAGATACAAATAATTGTCAATGTCATCATTAAGGTCATCAACCAACGCAAAATATCAGCAAATGGTAGCGCCTCAAATTACTATTTTCTTTTTCGAATTGTTGCCGCTAACCGTAAAGCATAAAAAATAACCATCTATCAATGTGATCATTAAAACCATCAACCGAAGCCAAATATCAGAAAACGGTAGCGCCTCAAACTACTATTTTATTTTTCGAATTATTGCCGCTAAACGTACAGCATAACAACTAACCATCTATCGATGAAAAGTACCGTCAATGTGATCATTAAAACCATCAACAAAAGCCAAATATCAGCAAACGGTAGCGTCTCAACCTACAATTTTATTTTCGAATTATTGCCGCTAACCGTAAAGCATAAAAAATAACCATCTATCAATGTCATCATTAAAACCACCAACTAAAGCCAAATATAAGCAAATAATAGCGCCCCAAACTACTATTTTATTTTTCGAATTATTGCCGTTAAACGTAAAGCATAGAAACTAACCATCTATGGATGAAAAGTATCGTCAATCTGATCATTAAAAACATCAACAAAAGCCAAATATCAGCAAATGGTAGCGCCTTATTTCTCGATTTTGGAATTATATGTCCCTAAAATGTAAAGGATAAAAGATAACCACCAATAGATACAAATTATCGTCAACGTCCTCATTAAGGTCATTAACCAACGCAAAATATCAGCAAATGGTAGCGCCTCAAACTACAATTTTATTTTCGAATTATTGCCGCTAACCGTCAAGCATAAAAAATAACCATCTATCAATGTGATCATTGAACCCACCAACTAAAGCCAAATTTCAGCAAATGGTAGTGTCCCAAACTACTATTTTATTTTTCGAATTATTGCCGCTAAACGTAAAGCATAAAAAATAAACATCTATGGATGAAAAGTATCGTCACTGTGATCATTAAAACCACCAACAAAAGCCAAATATCAGCAAATGGTAGCGCCTCAAACTACATTTTTATTTTTCGAATTATTGCCGCTAAACATAAAGCATAAAAAACAACCATCTAT
Organism: Brachynemurus nebulosus; assembly: GCA_035578155.1. Lineage (NCBI taxonomy): Eukaryota > Metazoa > Arthropoda > Insecta > Neuroptera > Myrmeleontidae > Brachynemurus > Brachynemurus nebulosus. The sequence goes on from JAPWDM010000021.1 coordinate 5,810,363, forward strand.
GAATGAAAAGTATCGTCAATGTGATCATTAAAACCATCAACAGAAGCCAAATATCAGCAAATGGTAGCGCCTCACAAGTACTAGTTTATTTTCGATATTGGAACTGTAATATATCCCTAAACGTAAGTGATAAAGAATAACCACCTATGGATACAAATTATCATCAATGTCATTATTAAAGCCATCAAAAAAGAAAGCGAAATATCAACAAATGGTAGAATTTCAAAACCGGAACTTGAGCGACACCGGAAACGAGAATATACAATAGGTCGACATGCAAAAGAAGCTGTGCTACCTACAAACAACCCTCACAAAAGCGAAGTATCGATAAATGGTAGCGCTTATTTTTAACGGTACTAGTATCTGAATGATTGTCAGATTTATCATGTAGATGAAGATATCGTGAAGTCCAAGAAAATTGCCTGAAGATAACAAAAACTTTTGCAAAGAATTGTGATACTAAGATCGAGTTTTTTGAAAATTCTAAGCAGTGACTAATTACTGTTTATAAAACTGATTATTATACATGTTGAGATTAAAGCAATTGCTAAACATTTGGATTAAAATCATTTAATGTCCTGTTCAGTCCTTTTCATACGTTGATAATCAATACTTTATTTGAACGTGATTCGGGAAAACACTAAATTACGACAATAAAATTTTCAAAATTCCAAAGAACCTTTTTTCCACAAATTAATGAGAACATTTTACAGGCTAAAATTTATACAACACTAATCGTCGCGAAGTTTTTTCAGTTCTGATAAGAATTCGGTCTAAAAATTCTTAACTTTGATCTAAATTTCATCTATTTTTATCAAGAAATGCCCCATATTGTCCCTCTAACGCCAATAGACTTGAAGGTATTCATTAATATCCGAATTTTTTGGTTTCTGGGTTCTTTAGGCCCAAAACGTCAAGACCCACCATATAGCCTACGCTACGTGGCCGGAAAAGTAATAAACCATCAATATTTCAACACTCCTAGAGTAGTAATTAAAATAGTACTGTTCGTAAAGCACCTTGTATTTTGACAGATTAAAAAAAAATCATAACTGACAATTTTTATACAGCGAACAAAACCGTGTATTAAACGTGGCTTTCTACATCGCACAGTAAAAAAGCTAAACACTTCTCGGTTTGTTAAGTATTCATATTTAAAGGTAGGGAAATATTCATCACCAAACATCGCGGCGGTAACTCGTTACGCTATCGTTTCCAGTTTGTTCGTATTTTTTTTTCAGTGTTTCATATTTTTGTAACAGCAGCAACGTGGAAACGGTAACAGACGTGATAACGAACACAAATTAAGAATCCAGAACGTTTAAACAAACGGAAACTATCTTTTCGACTTGACAACTTTTCCTCTTTTTAATGTAAAATTTATTTTGAAAATTATCTTTCATAACTAAATGATCTGCGTTCGAGTATTACAATTTGAGATGTGAACGTAAGGTAAAAAATTGTGAATATGTGAACTTAAAAATTGGCTTTTATTGCATTTGAGAAGATCTGGGAATCTACAAAGAGCTCAAAATGAATATCTTGGCCAATTGAAAGACCGACAGATACATATGAAAAAAATCTCGGTGGATTTTAAGAGCCCAATGTAACAAAATCAAAAAAAATTTACGACAACTAAGGGAAGCCCTGATGTGAGTAATTGTTCTAGTCGGATCGAAGCAAGGTACAGATTGCAATAAAAAATATGACAATGCAGTTGTTGCACGCCGTCCCTTTTTTAAAATTTACTGGGGGGGGGGGGGTTAGAGGTTAAAAAAACAATGAAAAGGGACATTCCGTTCAATGGTTAGAATCAAAATTGTTGTAAATTATTCCATAAAATTTTTCGAGGCTTGTTGAGACATCTTGTTGAGGACAAGAACTTTTCTAGGTCAAAAGATTTATGAAAACAATTTGGTTCTTAGGAAAATGAGGACCTCTTATAATACCATTCGTCCAAATTTCATCGATTTTAAAAAACAAGTTAAAGACAGAATATACAAACAAATTTACATGTTATAACTAGTTTATATTAATACTGACATGGATGGTATAGGAAGGTAAATCATTATTTAGACATGTTTTTGTAATGTGGTTCTGAAATTGAATTTACTAATGTTTTTTCTTTCTATATTTCCAGCTATTAACGCCTATAGGACTAATGACCACCTCAGCTCGTCATACTAATTTTACGGCGAACGTATATTGTCTTATATAGGTAACTGACGGCAGTGTCGTAAAGAGTGATCATGTTGTAAATAAATTAAGCAAAACGTACCAAACTTGCAATTATACTTACTGAGATATTAAATTTTTTATCTAAAATATTGGAATATATGGCGGTACTAAAGGGGTTAACTCATATGGATATAATAAAAAGAAAGCTCTACCATAGGGCAATGTTAATTTTCATAAATCTAGTACTTAACGAAATTCTTACGTTTTGGCGACATCAAAAAAGCCGACGTAGATGTTAAAAATGAATACAGTTAACAATTTCGGGCTGTTGGCTTAACACGTTGACAGTCAAATATCTCATTTGAATAATGGCCGTTTTAAAACAATAAAAAGAGAATATTTTGAATATCTTTTTTGTCAGACAATTGTTAGTGTTAGGCGAGCGTACCACTCTCTATGTGTGTACGCGACGATTCAAGCACGGCAGAGTTTTATACTTGTAATATTGCAACTATGTATCACGTAATATGTACCACGTAATTCGCCACAATTATATTTGCGATGTGCCTAGCATATTTTCAATGTCTAATTTCGTATCGTACATTTCGTTTACAATACAATGAATAAGTAATGCCCTCTATAGCAACGCAACATTGGTACCTACATCTGCAGTCGCCAGCTTTATACATGCGTTCAATAATTACAATATTACACACGTCTAACGGCCGGTTTTACAAACGGAGTTTAAGCTTAAGCTTAACTAAACCTAGTTTAAAAGTTAAACCCAGTTTATCTTCGCGTCTGTTTTACAATACACTTTAAAGGAAATTTTAAGTAAGCTTGTGTTGGCGAACTTGCTTTCAATCATTTGCTCATTTAATTCAATACATTTATGTATTTGTATCCGGCAAAGCCAGTAAAATAACTCTATTTTACCAACCCAATTACCAACCGTATGTATCCGGATATACTTCATACGCGATATACGCTACAAACATAACCTATATAGAAGTAACGCTATAAAGAAAAAAATTATTATAATATATATTAAATAAAATTAAAAAAAGAAATTTGAAATAATAAATGACACAAATGAAAAGAAAAGATCAGTAAATTTTACGAGTAATGAAACTGACGCATGGTGGCCACAGATTTTTAAAGATCAAATTCACTGACTTTTCAAGGTTTTCCAGAAATTTTATTAAAAAATTCCCTATCTATTTTGTAAAAAATGCCGCCCCTACTTTATCCCAAAAAGCGAAAAAAAATTCTTAATAGCTTTTTAACACTTTCTTAAAAAAGTAAATGACGAGCAAAAAAAAAAAGAAATCCGCGCCAATTTTTAAATCTAATCTCAAAACAAGTGAAAAATTGATTGAAGTTTTTTCCCTAAATAAACAAAATTATAAAGATCAATTTTTTCCAGTCTTCTGGTAAAATTCTTTGACTATTCCCTGATTTTTGTAGAAAGTTTAGAATGCCCTGACATTTCCAGGTTTTCCAGTAATGTGGTCACCATGATTGAGTATTTAATTGCTCTAGTAGAGAAATATAAAAATATAATCGAATCCCTAAAAACGACCTCAACCATAGAGAAGATCTTAAGTAGTTATATCTTTTCTATGATCTTAAGTAGGTAAGGTAGGTAAGCTTAGTTTAAATGATTAAGCCACCTTGATTGGTAGTTTAAATATAAGCTGAGTTTAACAAATAAACTCAATATGTAAAACGGTCTGATTTACTTAAACTTGGTTTAAATAATAAACTCAGTTTAAACTCGGTTTGTAAAACCGACCGTAAAAGTGTTACTATTATGGCAGTTGGAGTTTCTCTCACTCCCCGGTTATATTCCCAAAAAATCGTATAGAGTCAACTCGGTCCGGTTTATACCGAAGTTACACGATCAAGATAATTTTGTTCTATAAGTTGATACTTCGTTTGATATACAATATGAAGAAACGGAAACGTTCACATCTTTGTGAACTTCATAAGCCCCACTTCCCAGATAGGAATGAGCCATTACATGGATGCCCTGGACAAAAAGTGTAACTGCAATATGCAAGAAATACATTTATGAAGGGATCATCAATAAAACCATCAACCAAAGCCAAATATCAGCAAATGGTACCGTCTTATTTCTCGATTTTGGAATTATATGTCCCTAAAACATAAGGCATAAAAGATAACAACCAATAGATAGAAATTATCGTCAATGTCATCATTAAGGTCATCAACGAACGGAAAATATCAGCAAATGGTAGCGCCTCAAACTACTATTTTACTTTTCGAATTATTGCCGCTAACCGTAAAGCATAAAAAATAACCATCTATGGATGAAAAGTATCGCCAATGTGATCATTAGAACCACCAACAAAAGCCAAATATCAGCAAATGGTAGCGCTTCAACTACTATTTTATTTTTCGAATCATTGCCGCTAAACGTAAAGCATAAAAAGTAACCATCTATGGATGAAAAGTATCGCCAGCGTGATCATTAAAACCGTCAACAAAAGCCAAATATCAGCAAATGGTAACGCCTCAAACTACTATTTTATTTTTCGAATTATTGCCGCTAAACGTAAAGCATAAAAAATAACTGTCTATGGGTGAAAAGTATCGTCAACGTGATCATTAAAACCATCAACCAAAACCAAATATCAGCAAATAGTAGCGCCTTATTTCTGGATTTTGGAATTATATGTCCCTAGAACGTAAAGGATAAAAGATAACCACAAATAGATACAAATTATCGTCAATGTCATCATTGAAGTCATCAACCAAAGCCAAATATCAGCAAATGGTAGCGCCTCAAACTACTATTTTATTTTTCGAATTATTGCCGCTAAACGTAAAGCATAAAAAATAACTGTCTATGGGTGAAAAGTATCGTCAACGTGATCATTAAAACCATCAACCAAAGCCAAATATCAGCAAATGGTAGTGCCTCAAACTACTATTTTATTTTTCGAATTATTGCCGCTAAACGTAAAGCATAAAAAATAACCATCTATGGATGAAAATTATCGTCAATGTGATTATTAAAACCATCAACCAAAGCCAAATATCAGCAAATGGTAGCGCCTTATTTCTGGATTTTGGAACTATATGTCCCCAGAACGTAAAGGATAAAAGATAACCACCAATAGATACAAAGTATCGTCAATGTCATCATTAAGGTCATCACCCAACGCAAAATATCAGCAAATGGTAGCGCCTCAAACTACTATTTTATTTTTCGAATTATTGCCGCTAAACCTAAAGCATAAAAGATAACCATCTATGGATGAAAAGTATTGTCAACGTGATCATTAAAACCATCAACCAAAGCCAAATATCAGCAAATGGTACCGCCTTATTTCTCGATTTTGCAATTATATGTCCCTAAAACGTAAAAGATAAAAGATAACCACCAATAGATACAAATTATCGTCAATGTCATCATTAAGGTCATCAACCAACGCAAAATATCAGCAAATGGTAGCGCAAAATTTTAAAATGCAAATATTACTATTTCCCTATCGTACAAAAAAAAAAAGTTTTAAACAAAATCTAAGGAGTTTGCCGGATGATAACATGAACTTTTATTATGAGTACTATACAATACAAATTCCAAGCAAATGACTCAACTGACCACTCAACTTCGATTTGAACTTGACCTAAGCTGTCATCATTGTAATTTTAAGGTGTGAATACCAACCCAAAACTCATCCAAATATTGAAATGTTTCACTTGAATTGTCAAAAAATATCTAAAAAAAAGCATATCGAAAAAAAAATTCGAAATCGTTTTTCTCGTAGGTAAATGCTAATTAGCCGATATTAAAAGCTACGTTGACTTGTTAAGCTTAGTGTTATATTCTGTTTACAATTCACAGTTCACGTTCATATTGTTGGTATCGTTAGTGATATCGGGACTAATTCTGGGATTTACCCTTCCACAGTAATTAGTTGTAATTCGAACAGAATGGTATGTTGCCACTCTGTTCGTGTATTAACACCTCTCAAACCTCTTGATATCCACACAAAACCTAAACCAGGTGTTTATATTCATGGGATTGATATTCGGAAAAAAATCGAATTTAACACGCAGTTGTAAATAGCGTTTAAGCAACTCGAACAGTTTGTATTGCGAATTTAGGATATCATCAAAAAGCATAGTATTGAAAATATTATTTTACATTTTGCAATAGTATCGCAAAATAGTCCATCACAAACATTAAAATATAAATCCAAACCAAAAAATCTGAAGCAAAAAGTCAAAAAACCCAACTGCGCAAAAACTAAAACGATGGAGGCAAAACGAAATAGACTAAAAAATAGACTAAAACTCTTACAAATTTTCTTCAGCAGGTACTAACTTCTTTGGCCACGTCTGTCGATCCTTGGCCTCTTAAACTCTTTCGCTTTCTATACTATTTTACCTAATAGGGTACTTGACTGAAGTTACAAAAATATTCCGAAAACATTGTTTTTCCATATCAGTTAAGAAATTTTTTTATCTTCGACAGATTCTGTAAAAAATCATCAAAAAAAATAACCCTATAATTTTAAATGAGAAAAAGGCGGGAAAAATACCCCAGTATAGTAACGTCACAGTTTGAAGCAATTAAACGTCAACGTCAATATTTATAAATTCAAAACTTTAATTATATTTATAAGATGTCAAAGTAAAAGTAAGTATTTATTATTTATTAGAATTCTGGTCGATTATTATTACTATATATTTAAGCTAATAGAAATATTCAAAAGAAAACACAATTTCACCTCATCGATAAAAATTATCAAAATCGACATATCTAGCTACAAAATATTACGTCATATTCAAGAAATGGCGCGTTTTCACTTACTTGAATATTTGTTAAAAATGGCAATTTTCAAAGTAAAATTTCTAAATAGTTATCAATTTTTTTATGTTTCATCATTAAAATTGGACATATGTAATGATAATGCATAGAATTATTTAACATTTGACACAAATTTTAAATACAGTCAAGTACCGGATTCAAGAATGAGCTTGAAGTAATACGACCTGGTCACGGGCAACATGGCGAGTTGATGCATTTCGCCACGTTTGTCGCTCTTCGGCCTCTTAAACTCTTTCGCTTTCTAGACAATTATTTTACCTAATTAAGGTCGCGGACAACATGGCGAGTTGATCCATTTCGCCACGTCTGTCGCTCCTCGGCCTCCTAAACTCGTTCGCTTTCTATATAATTTTACCGAATTCAATAATGAGCTTGAGGTAATACGACCTGGTCGCGGACAACATGGCGAGTTGATCCATTTCGCCACGTCTGTCGCTCCTCGGCCTTTTAAACTCTTTCGCTTTCTGTACAATTATTTTACTTAATTCACGAATGAACTTGAGGTAATACGATCTGGTCGCGGAAAACATGGCGAGTTTATCCATTTTAGAATAAGTTTCTATGTATGTCTCGCACCCGCTTTTCTCCAGTATGTACATCATAACATCACCGCCCCAAACGAAAAAAAATCAAACTTTTCATCAGTTTTCACTAGATCCATTTCAGATATTCTTACAAATCTGGATTAGCCCGCTGATGGAGGGTCCGGGACTGCTGTGCACAATGGCAATTGAATTTGACTCTAGCATTAATGATAATTTGGAAATATTCTTTTTAAAAAATGTGACCTCTCCAAATTTAAAAACTGAATCGACCTCTAAATCTGAAGGTATCAAAGGAATAACAAGTAGAAAGTGAGGTTAGGGTCCCTTGCAAGACAAACATACAGTATTCATATATCATACCATACATGTATGTTGATTTTGCATATATATATAAATATATATATATATATATATATATATATATATATATATATATATATATATATATATATATATATATATATATATATATATATATATATATATATATATATATATATATATATATATATATATATATATAATGTTCCCCAAATAAATCATATTAAAATATTATATTTATTATGTCTAATAGCTAATGCATGAATCGAACCAAACACAATACATATGTATGTATGTACATACGATTTGTAAAATGAAAACCATCGATGTCTAACTTTTCGCTTTTAATATTTTCCCGGGTACATTAAATCCCAATACTTTGTTTAGTTTGGTGAGTTTTCAATGAATTTATATTTTAGGTTGTGGAGTCTTCTCACCAGAGGTATGAAATTATGAACTTATTGTTACATTGATATTTGTATTTGTACTATATATATATTTCATCCAATTACGGACTCTTCAGGTACATTACATATATAGATCTATAAGTACATGTATGTACATATATAGATCTATAAGTAATGTACTTATAGATCTATATATGTAATGTACCTGAAGAGTCCGTAATTGGATGAAATATATATATAGTACAAATACAAATATCAATGTAACAATAAGTTCATAATTTCATACCTCTGGTGAGAAGACTCCACAACCTAAAATTTAAATCCCAATAATTATAAAATTTGTTTAAAATTTATTTATGGTTTATATTACTTAATATTTAAATTGTAAAATTATTTATTTATCGTTTTAATCATATTTTAAAACGCAATATACTGTCTACTATATTAGCGTATATACCAAAATGTTTTTAAAAAAATTAAATTAAAACAAAGAGAAAGGGTGGGAGTCATAAGCATTTATGAATAACAGCCAATGAAATACCAATAAAAAACAGAAACTATTCCGTTCAAGGATTATGAAGAATCAAAATTTACGATTTTAAGAGCAGATAAGAAAGTTGTCGGGAATAAATTTTTCGAAATTTTGCTCGCGGTCCCTCCTACGCACAAGTGAAATTCATATTTCAATGCACCCCCACTATATTGTGGCGCCATTTTGAAGAAAATCATTTGTCGATTGTGTTTTTCGAAATTTTTTAGTTCTGACAAGAAAGACAAGAGTTTTTGAAGAAAAATACATTAAAAGCAATTCTTTCTCGTAAGTTTGACATATTTTGGAACTGATTTTTCCTAAATGTCATGTATTAAGTAAAATGTAAGGTGTATATTGACTTACAGCAGCACTAGGACAGGCGTGAGGTGTTAGGACAGTAGGACGATATTCTAAACATTTTGATGAACCAAAATCAGCAACTGAACTGAAATAATTTGGATTTTCATATGAATATCTTCAGATAAATTCGGAAGTATAAATAACAGACTGTCTCTCAAGTGACACGAACATCAGCAACTCATCTAGGAGGCCATTGGGAGGCAAAGTCTTACGAAAAAGATTCGCAGTTGGTAAAGAAACTCTCCAAAGACTTGAGTGACACTTTGACCTACGCCACCATGAGGATGGCTTCGTCTATACACCTGCGAAAAATTCTGATAATTCAATAAAACACAAAAAAGTCAACACTTAACAAAGATTATTTTTAATTTTGATAATATTTCGTAATTATATGTAACAGAATAAGGTAAAATGAAAACAACCTTGTGAAGACACGACAGACATACAAGACAAGTCGACATGAGAAGACATTGTAAAGGATCCCCTAATAAATTGTTTTAATAATTCCTTGGAGCTCATTGACTTGTCTACTTAAAACGTTTATCTTATAGAATGATTATACCTCATCTTAATATTGTTTTAATTTTAAACTTTTCTCTCCCTCAACATTACCCTTAACTGTACAAAGTTATCATCATCCCTCATTGTTCATCCTCCCCAACTCCACTCGTTTTAGATTCTCTAGACATGTGTTTGTACCGTATAGTTAACGTACAACTTAAGTAGTAACAACTAGTAAAATGGGTGTTTGGTATTTTTTTTTTTCAAATAATCAAATTATCTGTTTTATTCAATTTTTAAACTTGACGTGTAAAAGGCGAACATATTCAATTTTGTACGGTAAAAATAAAAAAATTATAATTAATCATAGAAAATTTAAAGGATCGAATGTTCTTTCCGTAATATTAGCTCCGTAAAATTTGTAAAACAGCACAGTAAAAAGTCCCATTTCCGACAGTTTAATTGTTTTTCTTACAAAAATTACCATGCTATCTTAAAATAGAAGAAAAGTAGAAAAGAATAAAAGAAGCTAATAGTAGAAAGAAAGAAAGAGAAGGTATCAACGCTGTCACAAAGCGAGGCAAGCTGCAGAAAGTATCAACACAATCATATATGAAGGTCACATAGCAGGACTGTTGGTGTTGCAAGTACCTGGTTAGCTGGTGTGGTGTCGTGTGGTGCCGAAGCAGTGTTCATTACAATATCTTGACGGATGGTTCATCATTTTGTTACTCCACTATCTTTAGTATTAGAATATATGTAAATAATAAACAAATAGGTTACTTCGCAAAAATACCACTTTTATTTTGAAACTGTGACAATATTGTCACACTTTCAAAACAAAAGTGGTATTTTTGCGAAGTAAAATATTTGTTTATTATTTACAAATATGGAATACCATAAAGTAACGCTCAAATCTATTAATATTATTAGAATATATTGTTGCCAATCATTTTTGTATGGATCATAAAGAATCAAAGGTCGGAAAAGATCGGGCATATTCGAAGTTTTTACAGGTACAGCCGAAGCAACATAACGTTGCGGGTCAGATGCGCAAATGAAAGAGTACGACAATAATTTTTCTGAAATTTTATAAATTATTTGATTTTTCTCTCCGTGTACTATCTATCACCTTTATCATCAAACAATTTCCTTCCTTCGCTCCATCTGAACCAACAAAATTTCGTTTTTTAACAAATTTCCGAATGGAAAATTCAGCTATTAGAGCCTGAGTCTGATGCTCGGAACCTCTGAAAAGAGTCTCTTACCAAAATTTAAATTTTTCGAAATTTTTTTACACCATGGGAAAACGCGGAAAAATTACATAAGATACGTTTTTAAACTATTATCCTATGTAAACGGGCATTCGAGAAATTTTTGTGTCCAGAAATTCGCTATGTTATGCAGGATACTACGACAGAGAAACGGCACGTTGGCCCAGCGAATCACAAAATCTAGCGTCAGACACGAACTAATTAAAATTTGTCAAAAAATTATATGTAACAAAAATTTTCTTCGATTTAAACTTCGTCTTTCAATCAGAGTTGCTTATAATTGTCCGAAACTCTTATACTGGATGAAATTTCGGTTCCGAATATCCGGTAGTTACGGTTAAAATTTGGAATTATTCAGAGCTTTCGTTTTATTTAAAACAAAATTTGAAAATTCATCACGTAAAACACATTACTTAAAAAAGAAAAATACTTCAATGACCAATATTTATAGAGAAATTGATTTATTTTTAAGTGCGTAGTTCCTTACTAGCAACCACTTGAATCATTCCCCAACCTATCATAAATCAAATTAAAGGCCATTAATTCTAAACCACTGACATCATATAGTTTAATGAAATCTATAAATTTTTTTTCTTGCGATAACATGAATTTTATTTGGGGGTCAACTAAGCCACGATAGAAAAGTCTATACAATGAACAGGAATACTGGATATTTAAGTATCAACACATTATTGTATCTTTTTGCAATTACGTTTATTTGTGGGAACAAAAATACAAAAATACCGAACTTAATTCACTCTAAAAACGATTCTTTGTGCAAAAGATACCAGTGCTACCTTGTTGTAAAATTTCAAATGTTTTTTTATTCTTTTCATTCTTTAGGTCTTGTTTTCATTATATCATAATATGCCGGATTTTATGCCAATTTTTATGTCGGCTGAAGTTCTATATGCACTCGCAAGCACATTATTCCCATTACAAGAAATATCGGATAGTGCAGAAAGTAGTGACGCATCCTACACCAACCGCTGATGACGACGAACCGGTGGTAAGGCTTGTTCATAATTTCTCTGACGAAGAAATGCTCACCAAGCACCCGGCATAACGATGGGTAATTGTTGTCGATTCGCTAAGTCTTTCCGTATCCGGTAAAACAGCTGATAAGGAAGAATTCTCGAATAAAGAATACACAACATGTCCAGAATTCTCCGAAAAATCACTATATATCATTATATATGTAATTATTTTGGGCCAAGTTTCATTTCTCTCGCCCCAGTAGATCCAGAGATATACACAAACGTATGTAGAAAATGTTCGGAATAATGGTCGAAGCCTATCACAATCCAATGAAAATCGCATAAGCGAAAATTTGTCTTTCATATTTTCCCTTCTTATGGCTTCACTCAGGGACGGACATACAGTTATTATGAGGCGAGGGGGGGGGCAAACTTTCTTGTTGGTGTCCTCTCCGAGAAAAACGCAAAATTAGACATTCTAACACAACGATATTTTTTAAATTTTTTAATTTTTCCCTGCAAAAAGTAAGAGCCGAGCAAAAAAAAGTCAAATTCACAGTTTTGGTGCCCCTCAATTTGCGTTTTTGGCGCCCTAAAAACTTGCAGGGGGCATGTGCCCCCGCGACACCTCCCTAGATCCGGCCCTGTTTTCACTATATAACCAGCATTGGCGAGAAAGTAAAAAATTCGACAAATACATATAGTTCAGCAACTCGAGCTTTTACTCTGCAGACTCTGCAGATATTATTGCGCAATACTACTTTATTTGTTTAAGTTTGATTTGTTTGTTATTCTGTAATGTCACATTTGATGGCTATTATTTGAACCAGTTTGAATGATTAGTTTGCAAGAATAATTATTTATTGCTTTGCAACATTCTTATCACTTAATACATATTTAAAATTAAACAACAGTTTAATTAAGTACAATTCCTACATTCACTTTATTGCACAAATTTCTTTAACAAAATTACTGAATTGTCTGAAGGAACGTTCAATAAACTGCACAAGTAGATTGTCCAATATTACTGAGCGTGTATGCTGCAACTACGGAATTCTAAAAATATGTTACAAAATAATGTTGCAAAATGTTATAACTTTTATGTGACACCCAATATTTTTCTGTTACAGTTGACTCACTGTATGGAAATAATATGCCAGAAAATGGATTTAATTTAACGACCAACAGTCAACCCGACTACACAAAAAAAAGTTGATTTATGTTCGAACCGCCAGGTAATGTAATCACATTTTTTGTATTTTACTATTGCGTTTTAATGAATCACAGAGAGTGGTGCATGTCAAGAAGAGGGGCACAGTGGTGCACGTTAAATTTTTTTTTTTTGATAAGGAAATTCAATAATAAATGAAATAATAAAAGCCGTATCGCACTTGACGACAATCTTCAAGTTTGCATAAAAATAAGTTTTTTTTTCTTCCCATAAAGAAGAGACGACGAAGAACACAATGAAAAATATGAAACAAGTCTTAATTAAAAATATACTATTGCCCGGGAAATCAAATGAACAGGGATATTCATACGACAACCAAACGTAATAACAAACGTAACGGTAAAGAAATGAGATTTTCACTGTTTAAATATCGTATACAATTCTTAGGTGATTATTTGTGGCAATATGTTAAAGATAAAATGTATTTTGAGCTTATTAAGGGGCTAATAAAAACGAGCTATAATGAGTTCTCGGCCCATCCACTTATAATAGTTAAGAGATGTTCCCTTACAGCAACAAAGGGTGGTCCGCCACCGTATCATTCATGTCATGTACTCCGTGAACCCCTGCCGCCAACGTCACAATGATACACGGTTAGTTCGCCTCTTCACTCCTCGACACAGAACGCACTCAACATAGCTAACCATTTTTACAAGATGTTTTAATTGCATCAAAAGACGAAAGAAAAAACTTTTCGCTACCCGGTCTAATCGAATTAAAACATAAAAATGTTTTATATTCTATTTTCTTTTTTTTTCCACGACGGCGCTCGGGAAAATTCACATTTCTCTTATTGTGATATCTTTTTCATTTGCCTCGTTTTGAAAAACTTATTTACACTCAATCATACTGCATTTAAAAGAATTATTATTATGAAAACTGTTTAGATAAACGCCCATGAATTATATTATTGTGAATGTACAGTATAACTTAATCATTTCCAACTTCGTATGCACTAAAGGATCCTTTAAGGATGTTAAGTTCATACAGTCAGTAAGAAACCTGCGATTTCTAGAAAATTTTTTGTCTTGAAGACATTGTTTTATTTTTGAATTTCCTGACACATACCTCATTTAACGCAACTTTGCCAAATGTTGCAAAGGATTCATATATTACGCTATGTTCGTTTACAATACTACGCCACATGCAGCAACAAAGTTTTCACTTTTGAGTTATTATTTGGTGATAAGGCTAACGTTCCAACAGCTGTTAAATCACAAGTTGAACCGCGTTATAATTATGATTATTATTATTATTATGAACTAAAACAGAAATTGCAACAAGCGCATAGTATAGCACGTGAAAATTTCGAAACCGCAAAATTCAAATCGAAACACAATTATGATCAAAAAGTCCATCCAATAACAGTTCATGTAGGAGATAAAGTATTCCTTAGGCAACATAATAGAGAGAAACTAAATCCATTATAATAAACATAATAAACGTTTAAAAGCTCATAAAAATAGGATAAAATTATTTCATGATGGTTAATTTAGTTTTTAGCCGAGTCAAGGGCATCCAGAATACAATGTTACTAGTCTGACGCATCAACCAGGAATATAATATAAATTTATTAGTAAATTAAGTCTAATTAAAAGTGAATGGGACCTTACTATCTAGATTAATTCGACAAATTATTATATAAGATTTTTAGAATTCGATTCTATTTAAAATTCTAGTTTTAAGTTATGTGACCGTCTTTTAAAAAATGGTTATCAATAGCATAGTCAACAAGAACATGTTTTATTGTTGAACATAATGTAAAAACTAAGTTAATAAATGTTAAAGAAAAGCAATTTAAAGTTTTAACTCTTATTGATTCTGAAAATAAATTAAAATATAAGCGTGAAAAAAGAAATTTAATTAATGCTATTGGCAAAGTAGAAAAAATTTTGTTTGACACTCTTGATTCTGATGATGAAAATTTCATAAACAATAAATTTCAGCAACTCTCTACTCAACAAACTAACTATAAAAGTATGTACAAACAAGTTTATGTAATCGAAACTATAATGTCATCATTTAAAAATTTAACAGAAACACTAGCAGAAAACAGAAAAAAATTTGCTTTAAATTTGCAAAAATAAATGAATATATAAATCAATCTACTAACAAAATTAATTTAATAGAACTTACAAGTAAACGTCCCGAGACCGGACATATCGATTTTGATGAAACTTAGATATGTTGTAGAACAATAAAAAATTAGCGACAGGTATTTTTCTTTATCGGCGGAAAAACGGTTTGAAGGGGTGAAATCGCCCTCCAAAAATTGGGGTAAAAATTTAATTTTTTAAATATCTCGAAAACGGTAAGAGATAGAGCAAAAGTTTAAAGTGGCGATATTGCTCTTTTTTAAAGAGCTATCTATTGGATAGCTATGAAAACCTTACGACAGTCCAACTTCAGAACCACTTATTGTGAGATTATTACCCACTGTCAGTGTGTTAATATTAAAAATGAGTGTACGTCAACTAATATGTAATTTAAGAGGGTGACTCACCTCCTCTCCAGTGTTGCTCAAACTGAATTTTGAAATCGAAAATTTCATTTCTACGTTATTCTAAATGTCAAACTATTTTCCATGAAGAAAAACTTCTGAAACTACCCAATTAGTACGACTATTCGACACAGTCACCCCCTACTTAACTACCCCTAGACTTAATATCAGGACATTGAGCAAAAACAGGTCAATTAGATTTTTTGACGTAGATTTCAAATCTGTAAACAAAATTTTTATATTGTTTAATTTTCACCCCCTTTTTGCAAAATTAACCTCTAAATTTTAACCCCCAGCCATCCCTGTTTACACAATTTGAACAAATTGCATACCAATAGATAGCTCTTTAAAAAAGAGTAGTATCGCCAATTTAAACTTTTGCTCTATCTCTTACCGGTTTCGAGATATTTAAAAAATTAAATTTTTACCTCAATTTTTGGAGGGCGATTTCACCCCTTCAAACCGTTTCTCCGCCGATAAAGAAAAATACGTTTCGCTTATTTTTTAGTGTTCTACAACATATCTAAGTTTCATCAAAATCGATAGGTCCGACCACGGGACGTTTACTTGTAGCCGTATCGTACACGAACATATGTATCTTTTGAATGTCATGGTAGGTGAATATGATTTTCAAACTGAAACTTTAGTAAACGGAACTTTAAATGCAAAGCAGGGTGAAATACATCCTGATTTAATAAATCCTTTCGAATTAGTACAACATATCAGTGATATTCAAAACAGATCACCAAAAGATGTAAAATATCCTTTTAAAATAAATAAACATAAAAAATTTGCGAACTTCACATTTCTTATGTAAATTCACATTTGTTTTATAATATTATTATACTACTTGCGAGTATACAGCAGTATAAATTGTGTAATGTTATTTCTTTACCAGTAAAGTCATATGAAAAATTGTTCATTTACATTAAGCCTAACATAAAATATATTGCAATTGATGACACTCAACAATATTATATTACTGTATATTATGTACTGTATATATATATATATATATATATATATATATATATATATATATATATATATATATATATATATATATATATATATATATATATATATATACTGTATATATATATATATATATATATATATATATTTATATTATATATATATATATATATATATATATATATATATATATATATATATATATATATATATATATTATTTTTTCATTTTGGGAATAAATTATATCATCAAACACTATGCACAATAAGAAAGTAATTTCGTTGCCATTTACACTTTATTTTACGTATATGTACAATTTACGTATATTTACAATTTATTTTACGTACGTATATATATATATATATATATATATATATATATATATATATATATATATATATATATATATATATATATATATATATATATACGTACGTAAAATAAATTGTAAATATACGTAAATTGTACATATACGTAAAATAAAGTGTAAATGGCAACGAAATTACTTTCTTATTGTGCATAGTGTTTGATGATATAATTTATTCCCAAAATGAAAAAAAATTAGCTGTTAACTTTGAAGCGCTACCATTTGCGTATATTCGGCTTTTGTTGTTGATAATTTTTTTTTATTTTTATGACGTTTACAGTATAATGGTCTTGTGGGATCTTAATTCAACAATACAACGTTATCTTCCTAATTTGATGTAATACGGCCTGGACGACATAATGACTTGATCCGTTTTAAAATGCGTTTAAACTTATATTTCGTTTCCTTCTCTTACCATGTTTTTTGCTTTTTGCGCAGCTTTTTTATTTTGATTTATAGGGTACTTTGATAAAAATTTCATAAAGTTATTTCTTACGTATTGTGGTCACGTTTCCTCTTACGTATTTCATTTTCTTCAGCAAGTAATAACTTCTTTGGCCACATCTGTTGCTCTTCGGCCTCTTACACATTTTCTCCAACAGGTATCTGCTTCTTTGGCCACGTCTGTCGCTCGTCGGCCTCTTACACTCTTTCGCTTTCTATACAATCTTACCTAATTCAAGAATGAACTTGAAGTAATACGACTGGTCGCGGACAACATGGTGAGTTGATCCATTTTAAAATACGTTTCTACGTATGTCTGGCACGCGCTTTTCTCCAGTAGGTATTGGCTTCTTTTGCCTTATCTCTTGCACGTTGGCCTCTTACATATTTTTTTTATCAGGTACTAACTTCTTTGGCCATATCTGTAGCTCGTCAGCTTCTTAAAAAAAAAATAAGCTAGTAGTTTTAAGAGGCTATCATTTGCTGATATTTTGCTTACGTTGATGATTTCAATGATGATATTGACGATAATTTACATCCATAGGTGGTTAATTTTTTTACCTTTACGTTTTAGGGACATATAATTCCAAAATCGAGAAATACGGCGCTACAATTTGCTGATATTTTGCTTTCGTGGAAGGCTTTAGTGACGACATTGACGATAATTTTATCTATAGATGGTTATTCTTTATTGTTTACGTTTAGGGGCATATAATTCGAAAAATAAAATAGTAGTTTGAAGTAGGGTTTCCGATCTCGATTCGATTTTATCGATACAGAGATCGTAAAAAATTTACGGGATCGGAGATCAATCCTTTCGAATTTAATTCAGAATATTTTTAGTAAAAATATGATATTTTTTCTCAAAAAATTGAGTCAAATTTTAGATTCATGTGACAATTTTAGGGCAAACTCGAAACCATTTTATTATTCATATTAAATTGCGCAGTTCATCTTCAAAGGAAATTAAAAAATTTTTTGAAATTGATTTGTGATGACCCAGTAAGAAACTTCATTTAAAACTTTCATATACCTTTTATTTTCTGTAAGTACAAAAATTGAATCGATTTTCGTCAGATCGATCTTTTGTAAGCCGATTTTCTCCTGCATCGATTCTTATTTTGACGATTCGAATCGATCCACAAGATCGATTTTTTGGCGAGAGATCGGAAACCCTAGTTTGAGGCGCTACCATTTGTTGGTATTTTGCTTTGGTTGATGGCCTTAATTGCGATATTGACGATAATTTTCATCCATAGGTGGTTATTTTTTATGCTTTACGTTTAGCGGCAATGATTCGAAAAATAAAATAGTAGTTTGAGGCGCTACCGTTTGCTGATATTTTGCTTTGGTTGATGACCTTAATGATGACATTGATTAACCATTTTTGTATCTATAGGTGGTTATCTTTTATCCTTTACGTTTCGGGGACATATATTTCCTGTTAATATTTTGTGTGAGCATTCGGTAATTATTTCCAAAAAAATAATAACACAAAATTGACTTCTTTCTAAGATTTTATTTTCATTACTCTACTTGTATTTTTTTTTATCAACAGCGATGTTTTTATATTTTAAACAACCTACTATAGTATATTTTTATATATTAAATTATTCTCATACGTAACCCACTTAATATATATTATACTTTATTTATGAGATGGGCATTGATTTAATATTATATTTTATTTTTGAGATGGGCATTGATTTTGAGATGAATTTTATTATTGAGATGAACATTTCCAACACCGAGAAATAAGGCGCTACCATTGGCTGATATTTTGCTTTCGTTGAGGGTTTTAATGATCGCATTGACGATAATTTTCATCCATAGATGGTTATTTTTTATGCTTTAAGTTTAGCGGTAATAATTCGAAAAATAAAATTGTAGTTTGAGGCGGTGCCATTTGCTGATATTTGGCCTTTTGTTGATGGTTTTAATGATCACATTGACGATACTTTTCATCCATGGATGGTTATTTTTTATGCTTTACGTTTAGCGGCAATAATTCGAAAAATATAATAGTAGTTTGAGGCTATACCATTTGCTGACATTTGGCTTTTGTTGATGGTTTTAATGGTCACATCTTCGAAACTTTTCATCCGTGGATGGTTATTTTTTATGCTTTACGTTTAGCGGCAATATTTCAAAAAATAAAATAGTAGTTTGAGGCGCTACCATTTGCTGATATTTGGCTTTGGTTGATGGTTTTAATGATCACACTGACGATACCTTTCAGCCACAGATGTTTATTTTTTATCCTTTAAGTTTAGCGGCAATATTTCGAAAAATAAAATAGTAGTTTAAGGCGCTACAATTTGCTGATATTTGGCTTTGGTTGGTGGTTTTAATGATCACACTGGCGATACTTTTAATCCATAGATGGTTATTTTTTATGCTTTACGGTTAACGGCAATAATTCGAAAAATAAAATAGTAGTTTGAGGCGCTACCATTTGCTGATATTTTGCGTTGGTTGATGACCTTAATGATGACACTGACGGTAATTTGTATCTATTGGTGGTTATTTTTTATGCTTTACGTTTTAGGAACATATAATTCCAAAATCGGGAAATAAGACGCTACCATTTGCTGATATTTGGCTTTGGTTGATGGTTTTATTGATGATCCCTTCATAAATAAATTTCTTAAATATTGCAGTTATACTTTTTGTCCAGGGCATCCATGTGATGGCTCATTCCTTTCTGGGAGATGAGGCTTATGAAGTTCACAAACATATGATCGTTTTCGTTTCTTCATATTGTATATCAAACGAAGTATCAACTTATAGAACAAAATTATTTTGATCGTTTAACTTCGGTATGAACTGGATCGAGTTGAACATATACGATTTTTTGGGAATATAACCGGGCAGTGGGAGCAACTCCAACTGCCATAATAGCAACACTTTCATACGTGTGTGTGAATTACGTGATACATATTTGTATAGATGTTACAATATTACAAATATAAAACTGCCGTGCTTGAATCGTCGCGTACACACATAGAGAGTGGTACGCTCGCCTAACACTAACAATTGTCTGACAAAAAAGATATTCAAAATATTCTCTTTTTGTTGTTTTAAAACGGCTATTATTTAAATGAGATATCTGACTGTCAACGTGTTAAGCCAACAGTCCGAAATTGTTAACTTTATTCATTTTTAACATCTACGTCGGCTTTTTTGATGTCGCCAAAAAGTAAGAATTTCATTTAAGTACTAGATTTATTTAAAATTAACATTTCCCTATGGTTGAACCTTCTTTTTATTATATCCATATGAGTTAACCCCTTTAGTACCGCCATATATTCCAATATTTTAGATAAAAAATTTAATATTTCTCTAAGTATAATTGCAAGTTTGGTACGTTTTGCTTAATTTATTTACAACATGATCACTCTTTATGGCACTGCCTTCAGTTACCTATATAAGACAATATACGTTCGTCAGTTAAATTTTTTCTAAAAATTAGTATGACGAGCTGAGCTCGTCATTAGTCCTAAAGGCGTTAATAGCTGGAAATATAGAAAGAAAAAATATTAGTAAATTTTCAATTTCAGAACCACATTACAAAAACATGTCTAAATAATGATTTACCTTCATATTCTTTGTCACACGTTAGTAACAATTCATACCACTGGTTACCACTGACACCTGGTCAGGGTGGCGATCGGCCTGGAAAATCTGGAAAAGTCAGGAATTTCGAGTCTCTGGAATAGTCAGGGAATTTCAGTCGTAGTCAGGGATTTTTTTCAGTTTTCGCCCCGGTGAATGGTTTTTTTAAAAAGTTTTTTTGCCCTTCGGTTTGATTTTTTGCCACTGACGAGCAAAAAAAAAAACGTCGTCAAAAAACGTTACTTTTAGAAATAATTAACATTTAAACAATATTTTTTTTCGGAGTAGGCCCTGGAATTTTATTCAGAGTTAGGGAAAAGTTAGGGAATTTTGAAATTGGTTTTCAATCGCCACTCTGGTGGTAAATCTAAATTACCGACAGAACATTCTGGTAAACATTTTGGGCTCTCGGTGCCATGGATAATAATACGGCTTTTGAGTTTTTCTCGCAAGAATGGTTTAAATAGAGCGAATACCATATTAAAAATGTATGGTTGATTAACAATATGTATATATTTTTTATGCGTAATGGAACACTTTCCTGTGAAAAAATAAACCGCAAATTACTTTTTTGGCGCCAAAAAAAAAGTTTTTCGAGGACGGATTTTTTAGTAGCTGCCTCACCGGTAGCCATTCGACTATTCGTTTGGGGCGAATGGTGGAGTAAATTGCCACGTTTGTTGCAATGACAGGCCATCCATGTCAGTATTCATATAAATTCATATAGCGAATGATTATATATTAGTGTTTTGCATTGAATCCTGACGTTTTTGGGTCAGAGTTGGGAGAACATGAAAATTTGTTTGTATCTTGTCTTTAACTTGTTTTTTAAAATCGATCAAATTTGGGCGAATGGTATTATAAGAGGTTTCCATTTTCCTAAGAACCAAATTGTTTTCATAAATCACTTGACCTAGAAAAGTTCTTGTCTTCAACAATATGTCTCAACAAGCTTCGAAAAATTTTATGGAATAATTTACAATTTCGATTCTAACCATTGAAAGGAATGTCCCTTTTCATTGTTTTTTTTTAGCCTCTACCCCTCAGTAAATTTCAAAAAAAGGGACGGCGTGCTACAACTGCATTGTCATATTTTTATTGCAATCTGTACTTTACTTCGATCCGACTAGAACAAGTACTCACATCAGGGCTTCCCTTAGTGGTCGTAATTTTTTTTTTTTGATTTTGTTACATCGGGCTCTTAAAATCCACCGAGATTTTTTTCATATGTGTCCGTTGGTCTTTCAATTGGCCAAGATATTCATTTTCAGCTCTTTGTAGATTATTATAATCCTTTGTAAATTTTTATTTGTCAAAGTAGGTATAATGAAAATATGACCAGTTCATTAATTTATCTTTTTTTATTTTCCATTGAATTTTATGTCAAATGAAGATAACAATAAAGAGAATTGTAATTATTATATTACAGTAAAATAAAGATTTATCAATTTATTTTTATCTGACTACAGAGAAGAGATTCAATAGGTTCAAATTTTATAGAATCCTTAATATTTTCTTTTGTGGACATGAGTGCAGATACAGTAGCCGTATGTAAATTATTGCGATGAGAAGTTTTTATTAGTTTTAATTGGCTAAATATTCTCCCCAGATTAGCATTCAAAAACGATAGTACCATTAATAATGGAAATACTTTCTTCAGATTTGGAAACATAGTTCTTCCATCAATTTTTTCTAGTTTAAATACTTTCCGCCAATATTCTTCAGCAGAGAGGCTTGAATTTAATTCATATTTAGCTACAGATGGTATGTGGTAAAAATTAAGTTAACTTCAGGCATGTACCGTATACGTTTGTGTGCGTGACGAAATTGATAAAAGCAATTAAGTGGGAGTTATGACTTTTTGAATTAAGATATGAATTTGACAATTGCAAACAATGTATATAATTTTAAAAGGTTACATAAATACGCTTAAAATCTTTTGTTACATACATGTTACATGGATTGAAGAAAAGTTACGAAGAATGTAAGAAATGTAACCTTGTGGCAACACTGTCTACATCTGACAATCATTCAGATACTAGTATCGTTAAAAATAAGCGCTACCATTTGTCGATACTTCGCTTTTGTGATGGTTGTTTGTAGGTAGCACAGCTTCTTTTGCATGTTGACCTATTGTATATTTTCGTTTCCGGTGTCGCTCGCGTTCCGGTTTTGAGATGCCTTCATGTGTTGATATTTCGCTTTCTTTTTTGATCGCTTTAATAATGACATTGACGATAATTAGTATCAATAGGTGGTTATTCTTTATCCTTTATGTTTAGGGATATATTAGAGTTCCAAAATCGAAAATAAATTAGTAGTTTTGAAGCGCTACCATTTGCTGATATTTGGCTTTGGTTGATGGTTTTTATTTAATCTAATGTGTTTTCGAGAATTTCTAGATTATCTAATTTCTTTGTATTATTTGGTTTTGACAATACAGTCCTTGACTGTATTTAAAATTTGTGTCAAATATTAAATAATTCTATGCATTATCATTACATATGTCCAATTTTAATGATGAAACATAACAAAATTTGATAACTGTTTAGAAATTTTATTTTGAAATTCGCCATTTTTCAATAAATTTTCAAATAAGTGAAAACGCGCGATTTCTTGAAAATGACGTAACATTTTGTAGCTAGATATGTCCTAGATATGTAAGAAACTTAATCCAAATGTAGCCAAAAATTGTTTAGATGTTATTCATGTAGATTTGGGTGAGTTGAACAAACCTTCGTTAGAAGGCTCAAAATATTTTTTACTTTTCAAGTATGATTATAGTCACTTTAGAACTGTGTACTTCCTAAAGAATAAGTCAGAAGCTATAAATAAGCTAAATATATTCTTGAATGTAGTAGAAAATCAGTTTGGAAGAAAAGTAAAAGTCAAAAATCTGATAATGGCACTGAAATCAAGAACATTAGAAGTCGACAAATATTTGAAGAACTTGGAATACTTCATCGCCGATCTGCTGCATACATACCTGAACAAAATGGGAGAGCAGAACGAGAAATGAGAACTATCGTTGAAGCTGCCAGAGCAGAAATTTATAGCGAAGAACTTATGGGCTAAAGCTTTAAATTATTCTGCATTTACAATAAATCAAAGAGGCACACGTTCTGAAAAAGGAAAAAGTCCAGCTGACTTATGGTTTGGTCGACATGTGAATGTTGAATACTTGAAGAAATTCGGTTCGGAATGTTATGTATTTATTCCTGACAAAGATCGTAAGAAACTGGATAAGAAAAGTCAGAAAGGCATATTCGTTGGTTACGACACTGAAGAGCAAGGATATCGTCTCTACATACCTGACAAACATGAGGTTGTAGTGTCATGTAATGTTTTATTTAGAGAAAACTTCAATTTCAATAACAATTCTGCAGAAATAGAACTGACCGATAATAGTATGCAAAAAGAGGATGAAAATCAACTAACGTCTGATGTTCAAGAAAAATTACAGGGGATAAAAATGATGAAAAAGAACCAGAATTTGAATCCGATGTTAATTGACAGGAGGAGAGTGAAACTGAAAATGAACCAAGTAAATCGGAAAAACCTTGCAAAAACAAAAATAAAAAATCTGGAAGTTATCGAAGAATCTTGAGAGACAGAAAACAAATCAAATCTCATCCTAAGTATGATGATTACTACACTGGATTGATTGGAGAAGTAGAAAATATTTGTACTGAGAAAGCATTAACTGACTCTGAATGGAAAAAGGCAATGGAAGAAGAAATGCAGTCCTTACTGAAGATGGGAACCTGGATATTAACTGAACTTCCAGAAAATCGCCAAGCTCTCACTTGCAAATGTGTATTTCGTACCAAAGATGGAAATAAAAAGAAAGCCAGATTAGTTGCTAGAGGATATGATCAGAAATATGGTGTCGACTATTATGAGATTTTTTCTTCCGTGGCTCGTCATGCGAGTATCAAACTAATCTTGAGTCATGCTGCAAAAGAAAAAATTTATATTGAAATTTATGATATAAAGACAGCATTTTTAAATGGAGATTTATCCGAAGACATATACATGACTCAACCAAAAGGATTTGAGGATGGAACTAGTAAAGTTTGCAAATTATTGAAAAAATATATGGCCTAAAACAAGCTCCAAAGGCATGGAATAACAGAATAACTAATTACTTGAAAAATTTAGGATTAACAGCTACTGACGATGATCCATGCGTATTTTTTAATGAGAATCGTTCAATCATAATGTAAATTTTTGTCGATGATGGATTAATTACTGGAAAATCCAAAAATGAAGTTCAATGTTTATTATTGGAATTATCAAAAGAATTTGAAATTACGTCTGAAAGTTTAGCAAAAGGAAAGTTACATTACTTAGGTATGGACGTTAATTTCACGAAAAACGGTATTTTCGTAAATCAACCAGATTTAAAACAATAAAAAGAGAATATTTTGAATATTTTTTTGTCAGACAATTGTTAGTGTTAAGCGAGCGTACCAATCTCTATGTGTGTACGCGACGATTCAAGCACGGCAGAGTTTTATATTTGTAATATTGTAACATCTATGCAAATGTGTATCACGTAATTCGCCACAATTATATTTGCGATGTGCCTAGTATATTTACAATGTTTAATTTCGTATCGAACATTTCGTTTACAATACAATGAATGAGTAATGCCTTTCTATAGTAACGCAACATTGGTACCTACATCTGCAGTTGCCACCTTTATACATGCGCCCAATAATTACAATATTACACACGTATAAAAGTGTTACTATTATGGCAGTTGGAGTTTCTCTCACTCCCCGGTTATATTCCCAAAAAATTATATAGGTTCAATTCGATCCGGATCATACCGAAGTTAAAAGATCAAAATAATTTTGTTCTATAAGTTGATACTTCGTTTGATATACAATATGAAGAAACGGAAATGATCATATCGTTGGGAACTTCATAAGCATCATCTCTCAGAACGGAATGAGCCATCGTCCGCGAAGAATGATATCTACGGATTTGTTGGGTCCATATGTTAGGACTAAATACGTGTTAGTGGTGGCTGATTGGTTCACAAAATTTACGCTAGCTTTTCCATTACGGGAAGCAACTGCAAAAGCAGTTTCTAAATTACTGGAGGAGCAAGTGTTCTTAGTCTACGGGGTACCCCAAGTCATATTATGTGACAATGAAAAACAATATATAAGTAAATCTCTTCGTGAATTATGCGACGCTTATAATGTGCCTAAACTCTGGTTTAACGCTAATTATCACCCACAGGCTATAAAAAGAAAAAAAATGTGTAATATAAAACGATTTTTAAACTATTGGTATGCAATTTGTCCAAATTGTGTCAGCAGGGGTGGCTGGGAGTTAAAATTTAGGGGTTAATTTTACAAAAAGGGGGTGAAAATTAAACAATATAATAATTTTGTTTACAGATTTGAAATCTACGTCAAAAAATCTAATTGACCTAATATTCAGCAAGTACATGTTTTATTTTTGAACATAATGTAAAAGCTAAGTTAACAAATGCTAAAGAAAAGCAATTTAAAGTTTTAACTCTTATTGATTCTGAAAATAAATTAAAATATAAGCGTGAATAAAGAGGTTTAATTAATGCCATTGGCAAAGTAGAGAAAAATTTTTTTGGCACTCTTGATTCTGATGATGAAAATTTCATAAACAATAAATTTCAGCAACTCTCTACTCAACAAACTAACTATAAAATTATGTAAAAACAAGTTCATGTAACGGAAACTATGTCATCATTTAAAAATTTAACAGAAAACTAGCAGAAAACAGAAAAAAATATGCTTTAGATTTGCAAAAAGTAAATGAATGTATAAATCAATCTACTAACAAATTAATTAAATAGAACTTACTGTATGACCTGTTTTTGCCCAATGTCCTAATATTAAGTCTAGTGGTATATATATATATATATATATATATATATATATATATATATATATATATATATATATATATATATATATATATATATATATATATATATATATATATATATATATATATATATATATATATATATATATATATATGTATATATGGAGCATTTAAAGGAGTAAAATCTTCTGGAAATATCGTAATTTTTAACTTTTTGAAAAATTGAAAAATTTTAGTTTTCTTAGGGAAAATTACGTGATTTTTCGGATAATTCTGGACATAGTTGTGTATTCTTTATTCGAGAATCCTTCCTTATCAGCTGTTTTACCGGATACGGAAAGACTTAACGAATCCGCAACAATTACTCATCGTTATGCCGGATGCTTGGTGAGCATTTCTTCGTCAGAGAAATTATGAACAAGCATTACCACCGGTTCG
This sequence comes from Brachynemurus nebulosus, assembly GCA_035578155.1. Lineage (NCBI taxonomy): Eukaryota > Metazoa > Arthropoda > Insecta > Neuroptera > Myrmeleontidae > Brachynemurus > Brachynemurus nebulosus. Next base: position 5,837,775 of record JAPWDM010000021.1, read on the forward strand.
TCGTCATCAGCGGTTGGTGTAGGATGCGTCACTAGTTTCTGCACTATCCGATATTTCTTGTAATGGAAATAATGTGCTTGCCAGTGCATTTAGAACTTCAGCCGACATAAAAATTGGCATAAAATCCGGCTTATTATGATATAATGAAAACAAGACCTAAAGAAAGAAAAGAATAAAAAAACATTTTAAATTTTGCAACAAGGTAGCAGTCGTATCTTTTGCACAAAGAATCGTTTTTAGAGTGAATTCAGTTCGGTATTTTTGTATTCTTGTTCCCACAAATAAACGTAATTGCAAAAAGATAAAATAATGTGTTGATACTTTTAAAAATATCCAGTATCCCTGTTCATTGTATAGACTGTATTATCGTGGCTTAGTTGACCCCCAAATAAAATTCATGTTATCACAACAAAAAAAATTTATAGATTTCATTAAACTATATGACGTCAGTGGTTTAGAATGAATGGCCTTTAATTTGATTTCTGATATGTTGGGGAATGATTCAAGTGGTTGCTAGTAAAGAACTACGCACTTAAAAATAAATCAATTTCTCTATCAATATTGGTCAATGAAGTATTTTTCTTTTTTAAGTAATGTGTTTTACGTGATGAATTTTCAAATTTTGTTTTAAATAGAACGAAAGCTCTGAATAATTTCAAATTTTAACCGTAACTACCGGATATTCGGAACCGAAATTTCATCCAGTATAAGAGTTCCGGACAATTATAAGCAACTGTGGTTGAAAGACGAAGTTTAATTCGAACAAAATTTTTGTTACATATAATTTTTTGACAAATTTTAATTAGTTCATGTCTGACGCTAGATTTTGTGACTCGCTGGGTCAACGTGTCGTTTCTCTGTCGAAGTATCCTGCATAACATAGCGAATTGCTGGACACAAAAATTTCTCGAACGCCCGTTTACATAGGATAATAGTTTAAAAACGTATCTTATGTAATTTTTCCGCGTTTTGCTATGGTGTAAAAGAATTTTGAAAAATTTAAATTTTGGTAAGACTCTTTTCGGAGGTTCCGAGCATCAGACGTGCTTGATAGAGGAACTCGTCGAAGGGCTTAGGATTTCCAACGTTTCCTTCAATTTTCAAATTTCAAAGGCTCAAGTCTTCCCGTGACAGTGGCTCTAATAGCTGAATTTTTCATTCGGATATTTGCTAAAAAACGAAATTTTGTTGGTTCAGATGGAGCGAAGGAAGGAAATTGTGTGGTGATAAAGCTGATAGTACACGGAGAGGAAAATCATATAATTTATAAAATTTCAGAAAAATTACCATGCTCTCTTTTAATGCGTGCGCGATTGACGACGAAAGTAAAAAATATATTATAGCATGGTAAAATTTAATGTGGTAGCACAACTTCTATCACACTCTTATGCACATATGTTATAGTTTAATTCGTGTTATCGTACTCTTTCATTTGCGCATCTGACCCGCAACCTTATGTTACTTCGGATGTACCTGTAAAAACTTCGAAGATGCCCGATCTTTTCCGACCTTTGATTCTTTATGATCCATACAAAAATGATTGGCAACAATATATTCTAATACTAAAGCTAGTGGAGTAACAAAATGATGAGCCATCCGTCAAGACATTGTAATGAACACTGCTTCGGTACCACACGCCACCGCGTGACAGCGTTGATACCTTCTCTTTCTTTCTTTCTACTATTAGCTTCTTTTATACTTTTCTAATTTTCTTCTATTTTAAGACAAGATGGTAATTTTTGTAAGAAAAACAATTAAACTGTCGGCAATGCAGCTTTTTACTGTGCTGTTTTACAAATTTTACGGAGCTAATATTAGGGAAAGAACATTCTATCCTTGGAGTGGCATTACTCAGAAAACCGATTGTAATTGTGTTTTATACAAAAAATCGCACAGTAATAAATCATTGGTGATTAAAATAACACCAAATGGATAGTTTCCACTCACAAATGCAAATAAATAAAATTTTGATCAATGACTTTGTTCAACACAATACGTTCCCAACTGCTGTTACAATAACACTGTTGTAAAAATTTTTAAATATTTAGATTACTGAATTTGTATATTATTCAGTTTTTGAAAATAAAATTAAACAATTGATTTTTTATATTCTCCGAACACTCGTAAAACTAATTTTACAGTAAAAAAAAATGTGGTACACCTATTTCGACAGTCAAGTTTAAAAATTTAATAAAACAGATAATTTGATTATTTGAAAAAAAAAATACCAAACATCCATTTTACTAGTTGTTACTACTTAAGTTGTACGTTAACTATACGGTACAAACACATGTCTAGAGAATCTGAAACGAGTGGAGTTGGGGAGGATGAACAATGGGGGATGATAATAACTGTGTATACTTAAGAGTAATGTTAAGGGAGAGAAAATTTTAAAATTAAAACAATAATACGATTAGGTATGATCATTATATAAGACAAACGCTTGAAGTAGACCAGTCAACGAGCTCCAAGGAATTATTAAAACAATTTATTAGGGGATCCTTTACAATATCTTCTCATGTCGACTTGTCTTGTATGTCTATCGGGTCCTCACAAGGTTGATTTCATTTTACCTTATTCTATTACATATAATTACGAAATATTATCAAAATTAAAAATAATCTGTGTTAAGTGTTGATTTTTTTGTGTTTTATTGTATTATCAGAATTTTTCGCAGGTGTATAGACGAAGCCATCCTCGTGATGGCGTAGGTCAAAGTGTCACTCAAGTATTTGGAGAGTTTCTTTACCAACTGCAAACCTTTTTCGTAAGGCTTTGCCTCCTAATGGCCTCCTAGATGAGTTGCTGAAGTTCGTGTCACTTGAGAAACAGTCTGTTAGTTATAACTTCCGAATTTGTCTGAAAATATTCATATGAAAATCCAAATTATTCCTGTTCAGTTGTTGATTTTGATTCATCAAAATGTTTAGAATATCATCTAACTGTCCTAACACCTAACACCTGTCCTAGTATTGCTGTAAGTTAAAATACACCTAACATTTTATTAACACATAACATTTAGGAAAAATCAGTTCCAAAATATGTCAAACTAGCGAGCGAGAATTGCTTTTATTGTTTTTTTCTTCAAAGACTCTTGTCTTTCTTGTCAGAACTGAAAAATTTCGAAAAACACAATCGACAACTGATTTTCTTCAAAATGGCGCCACAATATAGTGGGGGTGCATTGAAATATGAATTTCACTCGTACGTATGAGGGACCGCGAGCAAAATTTCGAAAAATTTATTCCCGACAACTTTCTCATCTGTTCCTAAAATCGTAAATTTTGATTCTTCATAATCCTTGAACGAAATGGTTTTTTTTATTGGGATTTTATTGGCTGTTATTCATAAATGCTTATGACTCCCACCCTTTCCCTTCAGCTGATTTCAAAAAATAGAAAGGGACGGCAAAGTCCTACGATTGTCTTGTCTATATCTACAGTTTTGTTTTCTCTTCCCAGTCTTTGAATCAAATTTGAACGTGTAATTTTGTAAACGTGAAAAATTTGACTTTATGTGTGTCGGCTAACGCCTGACAAACATTTGCTGGATTCGATAACATATTTAATTTTCAAAAAACATTTTGGTATATACGCTAATATAGTAGACAGTATATAGCGTTTTAAAATATGATTAAAACGATAAATAAATATTTTTACAATTTAAGTATTAAATAATATAAGCCATAAATAATTTTTAAACTAATTTTGTAATTATTGGGATTTTATTTACCCGGGAAAATATTAAAAGCGAAAAGTTAGACATCGATGGTTTCCATTTCACAAATCGTATGTACATACATACATATGTATTGTGCTTGATTCGATTCATACATTAGCTTTTCGACATAATAAATATAATATTTTAATATGATTTATTTGGGGAACAAATCTATAGCGTGGCTTATGTATATATATGCAAAATCAAAATACATGTATGGTATGATATATGAATACTGTATGTTTGTCTTGCAAGGGTCCCTAACCTCACTTTCTTCTTGTTATTCTCTTTGGTACCTTCAGATTTAGAGGTCGATCCAGCTTTTAAATTTGCAGAAGTCACATTTTTTAAAAATAATATTTCCAAATTATCATTAATGCTAGAGTCAAATTCAACTGCCATTGTGCACAGCACTCCCGGACACACCATCAGCGGGATAATCCAGATTTGTAAGAATATTCGGAATGGAACTGGTGAAAACTGATGAAAAGTTTGATTTTTTTTCGTTTGTCACGGTGATGTTATGATGTACCTACTGGAGAAAAGCGGGTGCGAGACATACGTAGAAACGTATTTTAAAATGGATAAACTCCCCATGTTGTCCGCGACCAGGTCTTATTACCTCATGTTCATTCGTGAGTTAGGTAAAATAGTTGTATAGAAAGCGAAAGAGTTTAAGAGGCCGAGGAGCGACAGACGTGGCGAAATGGATCAACTCGCTATGTTGTCCGCGACCAGGTCATATTACCTCAAGCTCATTATTGAATTCGGTAAAATAGTATAGAAAGCGAACGAGTTCAAGAGGCCGAGGAGCGACAGACGTGGCGAAATGGATCAACTCGCCATGTTGTCCGCGGCCAGTTCGTATTACCTCAAGCTCATGCTTGAATACGGTACTTGACTGTATTTAAAATTTGTGGCAAATGTTAAATAATTCTATGCATTATCATTACATATGTCCAATTTTAATGGTGAAACATAAAAAAAATTTTACTTTGAAAATCGCCATTTTTAACAAATATTCAAATAAGTGAAAACGCGCCATTTCCTGAATATGACGTAATATTTTTTAGCTAGATATGTCGATTTTGATAATTTTTATCGGCGAGGTGAAATTGTGTTTTCTTTTGAATATTTCTATTAGCTTAGATATATAGTAATAATAATCGGCCAGAATTCTAATAAATACTTGCTTTTACTTTGACATTTTATGAATATAATCAAAGTTTTGAGGTTATAAATATTGACATTGACGTTTAATTGCTTCAGACTGTGACGTCACTATACTGAGGTGTTTTTTCCGCCTTTTTCTCATTTAAAATTATATTGTTATTTTTTTTGATGATTTTTTACAGAATCTGTCGAAGATAAAAAAATCACTTAACTGATATGGAAAAAAAATGTTTTTGGAATATTTTTGTAACTTCAGTCAGTTATCCTATTAGGTAAAATTGTATAGAAAGCGAAAGAGTTTAAGTGGCCGAGGAGCGACACACGTGTCCAAAGAAGTTAGTACCTGCTGAAGAAAATTTGTAAGAGTTTTAGTCTATTTTTTTGTCTATTTCGTTTTGCTTCCATCGTTTTTGTTTTTGCGCAGTTGGATTGTTTGACTTTTTTCTTCAGATTTTTTGGTTTGGATTTATATTTTAATGTTTGTGATGGAGAATAAGTTTTGCGATACTATTGCAAAAAGTAAAATAACATTTTCAATGTAAATTAAAAATCACAAAGTGATTGAAAAATTTATCCGGATCGGCCGGGAATCGAACCCGGGATCTCCTGGTACCTAGCCAGGTGTGCTATCCGTTACACCACCGGTGCTTTGCTCGACAGGCGTCCGATACCGACAACATTCAACCACCTATGCGTATGTACTCTCTATAATGCGAGAAGCAGTTACAATTTTTCAATTTCAAATATTATCGAGTGCTTCTGAAACACTACTACGTATGACAGACTTTTGTCTGCATTTTAAACACACATAGTCATTCATATGTTCACTTATCGTTCAGCTAAACTGAAACTTTAAGCACTCGACTTCCTTGGTTAACATGACCAAAACCACATATGTGAATTAAAAATCACAAAGTGATTGAAAAAATTATCCGGATCGGCCGGGAATCGAACCCAGGATCTCCTTGTAACTAGTCAGGTGTGCATCCGTTACACCACCGGTCGGTCCTTTGCTTGACAGGCGTCCGATACAGACAACATTCAACCACCTATGCGTATGTACTCTCTATAATGCGAGAAGCAGTTACAATTTTTCAATTTAAAATATTATCGAGTGCATAGGTGGTTGAATGTTGTCTGTATAGGACGCCTGTCGAGCAAAGGACCGGTGGTGTAACGGATAGCACACCTGGCTAGTTACCAGGAGATTCTGGGTTCGATTGCCGGCCGATCCGGATAATTTTTTCAATCACTTTGTGATTTTTAATTTACATATGTGGTTTTGGTCATGTTAACAAAGGAAGTCGAGTGCTTAAAGTTTCAGTTTAGCTGAACGATAAGTGAACATATGAATAACTATGTGTATTTAATATGCAGACAAAAGTCTGTCATACGTAGTAGTGTTTCACAAGCACTCGATAATATATGAAATTGGAAAAAAAAATATTTTCAATACTATGCTTTTTGATGATATCCTAAATTCGCAATACAAACTGTTCGAGTTTCTTAAACGCTATTTACAACTGCGTGACTTAAATTCGCTTTTTTTCCGAATATCAATCGCATGAATATAACATGAATATAAACACCTGGTTTAGGTTTTGTGTAGATATCAAGAGGTTTGAGAGGTGTTAATACACAAACACAGTAGCAACATACCACCCCGTTCGAATTACAACTAATTACTGTGGAAGAGTAAATCCCGGAATTATGTCCCGATATCAGCAACGATACCAAGAATATGAATGTGAACTGTCAATTGTAAACAGAATATAACACTAAGCTTAACAAGTCAACGTAGCTTTTAATATCGGCTAATTCGCATTTACCTACGAGAAAAATGATTTCGAATTTTTTTTTCGATATACTTTTTTTATAGATAGTTTTTGACAGACAATTCAAGTGAGACATTTCAACATTTGGATGAGATTTGGGTTGGTATTCACACCTTAAAATTATAGTGATGACAGTTTAGGTCAAGTTCAAATCGCAGTTGAGTGATCAGTTGAGTCATTTGCTTGGAATTTATTGTACTCATAATAAAAATTCATGTTACCATCAAGCAATCTGCTCAGATTTTGTTTAAAACCATTCTTTTTTTTGTACGATAGGGAAATTTTAATATTTGCATTTTAAAAATTTTTTTCTCATATTTGGCCTCTTACACTCTTACACTCTTTCGCTTTCGCGCTCTTACCTAATTCAAGAATGACCTGGTCGCGAACAACATTTGCGAGTTGATCCATTTTAAAATACGTTTCCACGTATGTCTCTCACGCGCTTTTCTCCAGTAGATATCGGCTTCATTTGCCTTATCTGTTGCACGTCGGCCTCTAACACATTTTCTTCAGCAGGTACTAACTTCTTTGGCAACGTCTGTCGCTCGTCAGCTTCTTACACATTTTCTCCAACAGTCGTATCAACTCTTACACTCTTTCGCTTTCTATAGAATCTTACATAATTCAAGAATGAGCTTGAGGTAATACGAACTGGGTAATACGACGTATGTCTCGCACGTGCTTTTCTCCAGAAGGTATTGGGTTCTTTTGCCACATCTGTTGCACGTTGGGCTCTTACATATTTTCTTCAGCAGGTACTAACTTCTTTGGCCACGCATGCCACTCATCAGCATCTTACTCATTTTCTCCAACAGGTATCAACTCTTACACTCTTTTGCTTTCTATCGAATCTTACCTAATTCAAGAATGAGCTTGATGTAATACGACTTGCGCAATACGACGTATGTCTCGCACGTTCTTTTCTCCAGTCTCCAGTACGTATCGGCTTCTTTTGCCACATCTGTTGCACGTTGGCCTCTTACACTGTTTCTTCAGCAGGTACTAAATTCTTTGGCCACGCCCTTCGCTCGTGAACTTCTTACACACTTTCTCCAACAGGTATCAACTCTTACAATCTTTGCTTCCTATAGAATCTTACCTAATTCAAGAATGAGCTTGAGGTAATACGACCTGGGTAATACGACGTATGCCTTTCACGCGCTTTTCTCCAGTACGTATCGGCTGCTTTTGCCACATCTGTTGCACGTTGGCCTCTTACACATTTTCTTTAACAGGTACTAACACCTTTGGCCACGTCTGTCGCTCGTCAGTTTCTTACACATTTTCTCCAACAGGTATCAACTCTTATACTCTTTCGTTTTCTATAGAATCTTACCTAATTCAAGAATGAACTTGAGGTAATACGACCTGGTCGCGGATAACATAGCGAGTTGATCCATTTTAAAATGCGTTTCTACGTATATCTCGGTTAAATTTTCGTCGGGTCTACGATTTTATTTTGGTAGCGGTTCTAATTTTCTTTAGCAGGTACCAGCTTCTTTGGCAGAATCGGTCCCCTCGTCAGCCTCTTACACATTTTCGCTTTCTGTATAATCCTACCTAATTAAAAAATGAACTGGATGGAATTCTCTCTGGAAGGGGACAACATAGTGACCTATTTCAATAATCGCGTAATCGTTTTGTTTATAGCTGGGATCCAGAATTGGTTTGTTATTCGTATCATTAATGTTTGTAGATTTTTTTTTTGGAAGTTTAATTTTCTCGTAACTGGTAACAGCTTTTTTGCGACGTCGATATCCACGTTTTTCAGCTTCTTTTGCAACGTCTGTAGCACGTTGGCCCCTTCGTTTCCTGGACCATCTTACATAATTCAGGAAGCAACTAGAGGTAATTCGCCCTTAAAGGGGACAATATGGTGACCTTTGTTTTGTTTTAGAACTAGAAATGTTTATTTTAAGATCTACGTAAGTCTTTGTTTGTCCAACGATTGTTTTACGGCGTTTACAGTACACTTCACTTCCACATATATCTCTTTCAGTTATTTCATCTTCCCCTCCCATCGGCAGGTAGTATGAACACACTAACACGCGTCTTTGTATATGCATTAGTAAGATTTGAAGAAACAGGTAAACAATCAGAGGCGTCGGTAAAAAATTAATTTAAAAATAATTAATTAGTATCAAATACCTATGACAATTTTTAAAAAAATATGAATACGGGTGATAAAATTAACTTTAATTTACTATTTATTTTATGCACTTAATAATTAATTAATCAATAATCAGTTCACTTTTTATTTTACAGATCTTCTACATATTTGCTTATTAATCAAATTTGAACCTATCTGTGTATGTATACATATAGATATAAAAAATATTGAATATTGAGTAACATCGTATTCATACTCATTATTTCATCAGTTCATCATATTAAATATCTTATCCTCGTAAGTCTAAAGGTTTTAAAACGAAAAGAGCTGTTATGTTTATCTATAGTTATATCGTTATATCAATATGCTTGAACTTTTCACATATATTAATATGATTTACGTTATTTGTATTAGTATGCATATGCAAGCATGCATAACGTTGTGCACTACTATAGGTCTATAGGTACTTAAGCATATAGAATCAATTAACACAACCAATTTTAACAAAACTGATTAGTGATCATTTAAATATTTCTTTTTAACCCTTAAGTAAATAATACCACAAAAACATAAAATCACAAAATCAAAAAAGCATGTAATATTAGAACCCGGGATAAACTCGTTTTTTTTATTCAGTTCTTATAGAGATACTACGTTTCTCTTGTTAGAAACCAAAAAAGAAACCACCAAGGAATATTATATTTTCTCTACAAATAAAATTCAGTAGGTACATTTCAAAATTCGATAGATAAACATATTATGACAGTATGAGACAGATATTCTATTTTTATTTGAAGTATTAATTCGTTTGTCACTTTGTTCTGAAAAACTTACTATTAGTCTATTAATGTATTTACGTTCGGTGTTACAATTCTGTGTTGTATTTTTATTTGTTGTCTTCTGTGTGATTTTATTGTTGGAAACATTAAAAGAAAAATATGGACGTGCGAAAAAAAGACACTTTTTAAGTTTAGATGGTAAATGTGATTAGGGCGGTTAAAAGTGGTGAATCAATAAGTAGTCTCGCCAAAAAATACAATATTCTTTCAACCAAAATCTCTCATTTAATTAAAAATAAAGAAAACATTTTAAAATTTTATGAAAAAATGCAGCAAGAAGGAGGGACTTTCACGAAAAAAAATTAGCAGCCCTTTTCAACCCGAATTGGAAGAAGCTGTTTTTACGTGATTCATCCAAGTTCGTAGTTTAGGGGAGATGATTAGTGGTCCAATTTTAAAAGAGAAGGCCCAATTTTTTGCCAAGTCAATGGGGATTAAAAACTTTAAGGCCAGTGAGGGTTGGCTTAATCGATTTAAACAACGCCATAACATACGCCAGTTATCTTTGAATGGTGAATAACTTTCAGCCAATTCTGAAAGTCCTGGTGAATTTATAACATGTTTTAAAAGAATTTTATCTGAAGGACAGTACATCTTAGATAGAATTTACAACGCCGATGAAACTGGGCTGTATTGGAAATGTCTTCCACAAAAAACATTAGCAACAGCGTCAGAAACATCGGCATATGGTTATAAAAAACCTAAAGACCGCATTACAGTAATGTTGTGCAGTAATGCCACTGGTGATAATAAAATGCCCCCGTTCATTATCGGAAGATAACAGAACCCCAGATGTTTTAGAACTGGGGTAAATGTAAAAAAATTGCCTGTGTTATATCAGGCACAAAAAAATAGTTGGATGAATTCCACCGTTTTTTCATCATGATTTAACGAATTTGTAAAATTTGTAAGACAAAAACGGGAAAAATTTTGTTACTTTTAGATAACGCCCCATCTCATAGTATGGTGGAAACACTAAACGAACTTGACGAGAATATTAAAGTTCTCTTTTTACCACCTAACGAAACGTCCTTAATACAACCAATGTTCCAAAGTGTTGTTGAAAAATTCAAAAAAATATATAGAAAAAATTTACTAAGAAAATTGTTATTTGAATCAGAAAATTATAATATTAGTGAATTTATGAAAAAATTTAATTTTATTGACTGTTTCAAAATAATTAAAAGTGCTTGGGAATGCATAACGGAAAAAAACATTCAAAACTCCTGGAAAGAGCTTTGTGGAGACATAAAATCCGATCCAGATATTACAGAAGAAATTCAGACCTTAACCAGTGAATTTATTTCATCATGTATGGCATCGCAGGAATTAACGTTAGACGAAAATTCTGTCGAAAACTGGTTAAACTGTGATAGAAACAATCCGGGGTTCGAAATACTGAACGATGAGGAAATTATTAAAAATATTCAGGACAATAGAGTACCTATTGACGAAAGTGACGAGGAAAATCTCCAATCTAAAGAGAAAGAGGACATTAAATCACAGTTACAGAGTGATTAGTTATTTTTTAAAAGTACCTTAGTGTCAAAGTGAACAATTAAAAACACTATGTTTATTAAAAAGTTATGTATCAAATGACACGGGGGAAGTTTCAAAAGAAGACTTGTGATTGTAAATACTTTAGATAATATTAAAAAATACTTTCAAAAAAATTCCCTTTGTAGTGAAAATGATTTAAAAACATTAAGTGATTTAAAAAATATTTAAAAATGATTTGTATATACATATGTGCCTAAGCGATCGTGTTTGTGTCTAATAGTGGTGTAAGATATCTTGCAGTATTAAACGTGAGTTATAATTATAAACTTTTTTTTAAATTATAAAACTTTTATAATTAAATTATAAAACTTTTATAATTTTAAAGTAAAATTATAAAGTCAATTTCTTTTTTTTACTTTATAAAACATTTTCAAAACTTCCACTTATTTCATCTTCCCCTGTATAGTCCCAAGCATATGAAATAAGTGGAAGTCAGGTGTATAATGTTCCTGTACGATCTTTATTCAACAATACGACGTTATCTTCCTAACTTGATGTAATAGGGCCTGGGCGACATAAAGACTTGATCCATTTTAAAATCCGTTTAAACTTTTATTTCGTTTCTTACCATGTTTTTTGCTTTTTGCGCAAATTTTTCATTCTGATTTATAGGGTACTTTGCTAAAAATTTCATAAAGTTATTTCTTACGTATTCTGTTAAGTGTCAAATCACCAAAGAATAATCATTCATTTGTGGCAAGCAAGGTCTATGAAGCATCTTCAAATTACTCACTCTTATGACTGTGGTAACTGTTGTGTTTAGACCGATAGCGAATTACGTTTATTATTATTATTATTATTATTATTATTATTATTATTATTATTATTATTATTATTATTATTATTATATATTAAACTGGATTTGATAATTTCAAGCATATATATGAGTCATTTCATATCAAGTGAGGCTGACCTTGAAATTCGATGTCAGCGATTTTAACGCAATTCACAGATTATAATCTACTGGTAGATAGTAATCGATCGCCACCCCAATTTTTTCCCTGAGTCGTTTCGTTTTTTACACCGGGCTGTCTAAAGTTTGCAAAAAAATTTAAAAAAAAAATTAAAAATTTTTATTTTCCTTCCATTTTCTTAGATTTTTTAGTCGTAAAAGCTATCCAATTCACTTGAAATTAATACTGCAGCTTAAGCATGGATGGAGCTAACGAGTGCCGACAGAAAAATTCCGATATCGTTTATACCGGGTGTTTCAGAACTAGTCACACCTGACAATATATATGCTTAATTATCTCAAATGCGTGTCCAGCGAGTTCGCTTAAACCTGGTACATGTCTTACACAAGAATGGTACTACACGTCCATAAAATAAAATCCGTGGGCAATTCAAATTTACGTATATTACGACATAAAAATCAGTTACAGGGTGCTTAAATGTACTTATTCACGATTTTTGTTGACAGTTTTAAGACAATTTTTTATCTAATCTAAAGCTAGGAATGCTTATTTTAATATTTTAGAGTTATATTAAACCTTTTAGAGCAGTAAAATTAGCTCTAAAACGTATGAAATGAATTTACGTGCATTTGTATAATATTAAAAAGCTATGAGAGAGTGACTGAAATTATTTGATTCTGTCAGAGTTAGGTATGGTCAAAAATTAAAAAATCATTCATTTTTAACTCTTTTTTTTTTATTATTTATTAAATATTAAATAGTCATTAGTTTCTACGAAATTTAGCTGCATCTTCAAATGTAATGATGTTGATTACGTTTCAGATTATTTATACAGAAATTAATAATAAAAACATAATGTTTATATGTATTGTAAAATTAAACATAAATTTACTCAACTAGTTTTAATTAAATCTTAGGTAATAAGGGTTCTGAAACAAAAGGAGCGATAAAATATAATTACATTAAAAAATATTATTTTTAAAACTAATTTTTCACTATTGAAAAACACTTGGTTTCTTTTGCAGTGGAATACATTTTAACCTGTATTTGATTTACATTTTAACCCGCACTTGAAAGTATTAATTTGACTGTGAACAAATGGACTTAAGCAATTCAAATGTCGAAACTGACAACAACTATAATAATAGTCCAGGTTTTGATCCAGAGGATCCAAACCGTCGCCATCCAGGGCTACCCAGGAAGAAGTAAGTGATGAAAATTTTACTCGAGATTATTTTCTAATTATGCGCAATTTAAGAAAAAAAGTATCATGAAGAGAACACGTCAAAACATAATAAAATAGCTATTCTCTCAATTTTTGTGAAAGACTGGACTAATGAAAGAATACATTCTCTGAATTTAATGCATCAAAAAACTTATTAACTCAAGTTAGAAATCTTGTAAAAGATCAGGGACTATTTCCAATAACAGTGGCAAAACAAGGAAAGAATTTACCACAGTCTGTCTGTGATACTGTCGTGAAATCTTATGAAAGTGATGACATAAGCAGAATTATGCCTGGTAAAAAGTATTTTAAATCAGTCGTCGTTGATGGTAACAGAATTCAATACCAAAAACGTTTAATTTTGGCGAATCTAAAGGAAACTTACGCTAGTTTTAAGGAAACTTATCCAGAGTTGAAGATAGGATTTACTAAATTTTGTATGTTGAGACCCAAATATTATATATTAGCAGGAACCCCTGGTACACATTCAGTGTGCATTTGCAGAATTCATCAAAACATAAAGTTAATGATATCTGGATGTAAGCTGAATCAGTTATCTGACAAAAGATACTCTGATTATTCATCTTGCTTAAAAGCAATAACATGCAACCCACCGGAAGAAAATTGCTTCTATAATGAATGCTCTGATTGCTTAATAAATGGGATGAATTTTGAGTCAGAATTATGTGAAATATTTGAAAAAAACAACATAGAAAAGGTGGAATACAAACAGTGGGTGTCGACAGATAAATGTGCCTTAATTACATCGCAACAGAAAGTGGATGATTTTATTCAAACTTTTTCTCACTGTTTATTCGAACTTCGTCTACATGATTTTATTTGTAAAAAACAGAGTGAATTTTTAAGAAAAAAAGGAAGACATTAAAAGTGGTGAAGTGATAGTGATTGGTGATTTTGCCGAAAACTATTCTTACCAATTACATATTTTACTTTAGGAGACGAACTTCGTCAACAGATAATATTAACCCTCCTTTTGAATTGCGATACATTGATTCTGATTCACATATGTGCTTGTTTTACCGTTATGTACTAATGAGACCTATTGTCCCTATTATTCTAAATTTGTCTTCCAGTTTTCCAGAACAAAGTGAAAAACAAATTAATACTTCCAATAAAAATAGAATATCTTTCTCATACTATCATAGTATGTTTATCTATAGGATTTTGAAATGTACCTACTGAATTTTATTTGTAGAGAAAATATAATATTCCTTGGTGGTTTCTTTTTTGGTTTCTGACAAGAGAAATATAGTAACTCTATAACAACTGAATAAAAAGAACAAGTTTATTCCGGGGTCTAATATTACATGCTTTTTTGATTTTGTGATTTTGTACGTATATATATTTCAGAACAGATGTACGTACTTTCAAAAAAGTAATTTACCTTGAGCGGTGATTTTAATCATAAAGTGGCCATACAATCGTTAAATTCAAGACAAAGACTGACGTAGATTTTAAAATAAACATTTCTAGTTCTAAAACAAAACAAAGGTCACCATATTGTCCCCTTTAAGGGCGAATTACCTCTAGTTGCTTCCTGAATTATGTAAGATGGTCCAGGAAACGAAAGGGCCAACGTGCTACAGATGTTGCAAAAGAAGCTGAAAAACGTGGATATCGACGTCGCAAAAAAGCTGTTACCAGTTACGAGAAAATTAAACTTCCAATAAAATCTTCACAAACATTAATGATACCAATAACAAACCAATTCTGGCTCCCAGTTATAAACAAAACGATTACGCGATTATTGAAATAGGTCACTATGTTGTTCCCTTCCAGGGAGGATTCCATCCAGTTCATTTTTAAATTAGGTAGGATTATGCAGAAAGCGAAAATATATTAGAGGCTGACGAGCGGACCCATGCTGCCAAAGAAGCTGGTACCTGCTAAAGGAAATTAGAACCGCTGCCAAAGTGAAAAGGTAGACCCGATGAAAAATCGACCGAGATATACGTAAAAACGCATTTTAAAATGGATCAACTCGCCATGTTGTCCGCGACCAGGTCGTATTACCTCAAGTTCATTCTTGAATTAGATAAGATTCTATAGAAAGCGAAAGAGTGCAAGAGTTGATACCTGTTGGAGAAAATGTGCAAGAAGCTGACGAGCGACAGACGTGGCCAAAGAGTTAGTACCTGCTGAAGAAAATGTGTAAGACGCCAACGTGCAAGACGCCAAAATGTCATGCAAACCACCACAGGTGGAAGTGAAATATGGAAGCAAATTATAAACGGAAATGATCATATGACCGTTGAAGATTACCAAGTTGTAGCCTTTCATTTTTAACTCGTCTTTTAGTTGCTTGAGATCGTATTCGCAACGGACATATCCTATTCAATCCGCTCCTCAATTCCAAACCTTAGTAAAAGTAACTTTTTAGAACAATGAAGAACTTTCAGGACTGAATGAAAAATTAAACAAAAAGTCGAAGCACGCAACTAACGTTTTAATTCTATTTAATCACGCGCGCTCTAGTCTCAATTAAAGACTTGAAAAGAACTTGAGAATCCCATAACGTTTTTTTTTTTTTTTTTACTAAATTCCCAAATGCTAAGAAATTATCAGAACGAAAGGCAATTAAATTAGGAAAGTGACGATAAAAATTGTCCAAGCTTTAAAAACAAATCAGAAAAGTCATCCAAAAGGTCCTACAGATGTCGGAAAAGAAGCAACTATCATGTAGTAGTTATAGAAGCAAATTATAAACGAATGGGTCCCCTAATTATGAATGGTTGGAAAGCATTATTAATTATATGAGTTAACGGCTCAACAATATTTTCAGCATATTGTTTAATTATATGTGTGGAGACTCCGTCCCATCCAGATGATTTTTTGTTTTTTAATAGCATTATTGCTTTTTGCAGTTCCTCAATATCGGAAGGAAAAAGGAAAAAACTATTTGGTACGTTATCTAAATTTTTACAATATGTTTTTGGTTCTGGTAAATCTAAGGACGTTGTTATATTCACAAAGTACCTATTGAATTCCTCAGCAATTTTTTGCTCATTAGAAGCACATGTATTGTCTATTACTATTTTCAATGAAAGGCTGTTTTTATCAGAATTTAGGTTTTTGCTTTTGTTTATCATGTTCCAAACAGTTTGAGATTTATTTTCGGACTCGCTTATTAATTTTGAATTATAATCTAATTTAGTATTTTGGACTCGATTTCTAACATATTTTACTAACCACTTATAATATTATAATTTGAAAGATTATCTACGTTAATTTTTAAATGTTTGAAAACTTTAATTTCTTCGTATACTTCACGTTTATGTGCCGATAAATATTTTATTTCAGGTGTGACCCAGGCATTGTTTTTTTTTATTATTATTGAGGTGACGATCTTTTTTTAATTTAAAAGTAAAACTAGCATTAAAACAATGCATAAAAATACTGTGAAAGTAATTAAAACTTTCGTCTGCGTCGTTTGAATTGAAAACAGCGTCCCACGTCTGGTGTGTCAAAAATATTTAAAAATAGAATGACAATTATCTGAATATGATCGAACGTACCTTTTATGGGGAAAGTCATTTCCATAATCGTTTAAAATAGAGATATTGTTAAAACAAAATGATACCGGCAAATGATCAGATAGTGGCGCAATATTTTTATTTACAAAACATTTAAACTTATTAGCACTGACATTAGTTATAACATTATCAATTAATGTTATTGAATTATTTGTTATTCGTGTTGGTTCAGTAACACCAAAAAACATATTAAATGTAACCAGTAAAGTATGCAACTGTTTACCTTTTAAATCAGTGTTGTCTAAAAAATTCACGTTAAAATCTCCACATATTACAATAATAGGGTACTTTCGATCATATTGAGTCAAAATATTTAAAAGCTCTTCTAGTTTAATTAAAAAAGTTCTAAAATCCCCTAACGGTGATCTATAAATGCTACTTACAATTTAGTTTTTTCTGGAAAGTGAGAAAATTTTCAAAATTTTTCATCTAATGATTTATTGTTTAATTTTTGTTCTTATTGTATTTGTATATAAACATGACATTTCGCACAAACAAACCAAATATCTATACTACAGTTAAAGGGTCGCTAAAAACTATCGAACCGTGCATTTCGGGTAGGCAGCTATTTTTTTTTTTAAATTCGTAGAAGGACTTGTGATGAGCGTAAAACTGAGTTTTCGGGACTGTCGGTGTTGTCATTCAGCCGCCGTCTTGGAAAAAAGGTCAAAACTAATTTTTCGATTATCTTTGTAACCGTAGGTCCGACAAAAATTTGGAAGAATCATTTTTATAGGAAATTTTATTTTCTATAATTTTTATTTGAAACTTTTTATCGAAAAATTGATATTAACAAATATATTCCTAAAAGAGCGTGAAAGATTTGAGAATGGAAAACTTTGAGGGGTTATAACTTTTCTGTTTCCAACAAGATTAGTGCTTCTTATATTTTTCATAGAGAATTTCTTGGCGAACAATTTGATGTATTAACTTTTATTATTAAGCTCACAGTTATCGAGTTTGCGCGTTGCAAAGATGAGTAAGTGTGATATACAGCTAAATAAAACTGTTTACATTTTTTATTTAAATGAAACATTTTGAAACATCTATACCTATTAATAATAGAATTAGGAAAAAATTTATAAGATTTTGTGACGAACACACACCTAATCTATCAGTAGAGGACCACCCCAAGGGTGGCATAAAGGATTCCAAATTTTGAAATTTTGCTTCCTTTTTATTTTTAAGTTACGTCTTCAAACTTTAAAATTTTTGTTAGAAAAATTATACGTTAAATTAAAATTGTTTATTCATTTCTATAATTACGAATAAAAGACAACTGACATCAGAAAATTGTACTATTATTAATTAAATGAAAATTAAATATTGATTTCGTAGAGAATTTTGAAATATTTGATTTAAAAGTACAGTGAAGTCAAAATTATTATCTAGAAGTCTGGGGCCCCAAATACAACCCAAATTAAACAGCTGGACAGACCTCGACAAAATGTGAAAATTATATATTGTCATTCAAATATGAATATTACTTATTTTTGGTGGAAAGGGAAGTTAGGCGAGCGAAGCGAAGCATTATAAGTAACTTAGAATACGTATTGTAAACTATTTTATACAGAATTTTAGAATACCATTATAAAAATTGGAATAAGGTCAAAATTGTCTCCCAGAACCACAAAATATAAAGTTCAAATTAAAAAGCTGAATGGTTCTTGGCAAATTTTCCCTTATTGTTAGACACTATCAGGATTTTGGAAAAAATGAAAGTGTGATTAAAATTTTCCACCAGGACCTCCGTTCCTCAAGAAATGCTTAAACTTGAAGTACGTACTATTAAACCCATCATCACGGGTGTCTGCACAAAAATTTCAAAGTGGGGAAATTAGCTATTCTATTGAAATATGAACATGACTTACTTTAGAGTAGAAATGTCTTTAGGGCGGAAAAATAGTCAGGTCGAGGTCTGCAGGTCACAATTTGAAAGAATGGATTGACTTTTGAAATAAAAATGGACGGAAATAAAGAACTTTCTACGGAATCGAAAGCGAACGGGAATGGCATTGAAGATAATGTAACTCCATTTCGGGACTTGGAATAAAAACTGAGAACGAGACTAAATTTGATGAACTGGACGGAATTTGACCATTTTTCTCGGGATTTGAAGTGGGTAGGAATGAAAAATTAATTTTTGGAGTGGGTGGGAATGGGACAAAAATATTACCCCTTGAGGCTTTTCTACTCAAGAGTTATTTAACGAGCGAAGCCAATCACTGTAAATAACTAATTTCGTAGAAATTTTCAGGATATCTGACTTAAAAATAATTAGATCTTTAATTCTGATCATTTTACGTAGATGAAACTGCGGGTCAGAGCTATAAAATAATAAGTGTTGTAGGAAATTATATAAAACACCAAAGTGAAAACAAAACAAACATCTGAGTCAGCGAAGCTAGGACGGGACGTTAGTTTAGTCTATTTTGATTAAGTTATAACAAGAAAACTGATATTTAGCAGTTCTTCACACCACCTACATATCATTTTAGTACTTTTTATTAGAGATTTTTCAGGATGCGTAAAATTTTGAAAGCTAGTATTTTAATTGATCTATTTTATTTTGAATTATCGTATTCAAAAAAATCAACCATTTACATTCCGCTAAAAAATATGGTCAAATAAGGTTGTACAGTAAAGAATCGAAATTTTTTAAAATTTTCTATGATCCATTCTACTAATAAATATAGGTTTTAAGTAGTAACAAAAATTAAATGAAAATGTATTTCATACTAGTGAGCGCTTAGTTATACATAGTTAAACAATTTAATTTTGTAAAATATTATTTCTTATTAGTTATTACTTAAAAGAAAAGGGACCATTTTTACTGAACAAGTGTAAATGGATGAGATTTATTATTAATAAGAGTTTAAGGTGTTAAAATAAAACAATTTAAATATCACACTCATCTCCGTAACCTTTGTACACTGGCCAGGTAAGTAGACAGGCCCTAGAGCTTATAGTTTCATCCAGTTCAAAACGGGAAAAAATGTAATCTTTAAGCATGGTATATTCGAAACGATAAACAGGTAATTAATGTCCTAAATAATCATCCGATTACCATGAGACTTTCGTGCCGCAGACGTGGCGAATTCTTGCCCCATGTCTAATGTTCTTGCGAGGTATTGTCCTCGTTAAGACGTAAGTATCTCGAATTTCCATTAGTGAGTTCCGAGAACATGAGAAGAGTTGATTTTGGTGCAGTTCTAAGTTTCTACGAGGGACTGGGCGTTATCTAGTTCCTTTTGAAGGATGTGGAGTACATTGAGTCCGTTTTGGTGACCTATATGTGATGGCAGCTCTGAATCCCGACCCACTTACAGCTTTCGCTTATTCATTCATACATCCCACTAACAGTTTTGAAAAGAAAAGCTTTAAGCACTACGGATAGTGTGGAGAAGCATTAATACGTAGTATATAGTTTTAGTAATATCGTATTAGCAAATAAAGTAATGATATGCTTGATTCAATATCGTTTAAACGAATCAACAATTTTTTAATTACAATTTTCACTTACTTATTTTTAAAAGCTGTAACTTAGTAACTAGGAGCCCGATAATTAAATTTAATACTACAATTTTTTCGCCGAGAAATATTCTACAAAAAATATAAGAAGCAATTTTTTTGTCGGGTCAAAAATAGGAAAGTTATTTGACCTCAAAGGTTTTCCTTCCTAAATCCTTCCCACTACTCAAAACAAAATAAGGGCCACTCATGTTTTGCTGCATAAGTTTATTTTTATATAAGTTATAGTATAAGGTATGCTTACATTTATTTAATAAACTATTTTTTTACTAAATAACATTAATTTTAATAAGATTAAATAAAAAATTAATCCATAATTGCATTTTTTTAGGATTTTATCATTTTTATAGTCATTTTTACAGTCATCAACAAACGTTCACGCTTTGAGTAAAAGCACACATTATGCAACTTTTCGGTGATTTAATATCGAGTATGCCCTCGCCTTTTTAAAACACATTCTTGAAGCCTCCTCGGCATGCTTTCAATAAGATACCTAACGTTTTCATCAGGAATCTCCTCCCAACATCTTCTCAAGACGTCAATCAGTTGCTTTTGGGTGTGCACATCCTCTCCGGCTGTTCTGACTCGCCGTTTTAATTGATCCCAAAGATGTTCTGTTGGGTTCAAGTCAGGGCTATTTGCAGGCCACGGTAAAACCTGTATATTAGCCTCCCTAAGGACAGTTGTCGTCGCTCGAGCGGTATGCGCTCGGGCATTATCCTGCATCAGGATAAATACGTCGGCCGCTCGTTGTGCAAAGGGGATCACATGGGGTCTGACAACGTATTCGATGTAACTTTGAGCCATCACAGTACCTTCGTTCAGGAAAACAAGCTCAGTTTTGCTTCTGACTAATTCCACCCCAGACTAATTCCACTCCAGACCATGACATTAGGACCGCCAAATCTGTCGCGTTCATGAATGTGACGATCAGAAAACCTTTCCCCACTTCTTCTCCACACTGTTACACGTCGATCATCACTAAAAAACTTCACCTTGCACTCATCTGTGAAGAGTACGTAACGCTATTCCTCCAAGCCCCATTCAAGGTGTTCACGTGCAAATCTTAAACGGTTGGCATGATGCGCTCCGGTCAGTTTGGTACGGATTACTGGTCTTCTTGAATGTTGTTGGTCTTCATGCAAACGATTTCGTATGGTCTGATTACTGGCAACAGTACCAGTAGATCGATGTAACCGATTTTGCAGAGTACCTGCGGTAACAATCGACTCACGTCGTGCACACAGTCGAATGTAATGGTTTTCACGGGCAGTGGTAGCACGAACTCTTCCTGAGCCACGCTGCCGGGTTACACTACCGGTGTGCTGATACCGATTTCAAACATTTTGAATAGCCCTTCGTGAAGAACCCAACTGCAGAGCCACGGAACGTTGAGATTGACCACCCTCAATCATCGTTACGGCTCTGGTAGCAGTAGCTTCGTCAATATGGTGTCGAATTCTCGGCATTGTAAAAATAAATGATTGAATAACACGCCAAACTTCAAAAAACAACCTCAGCAATCAAGAATCTGGCGCAAACTGATTTAAAATCAAATTCAAAAAAATAAGTCAAACTAACCACTTGACGCTGTGCGACACAAAAAAACGTTTAAATCTTCCCCTCAACAATAATATCACTTAAACCTAACTGTTATCATTTACTCAACCACTTAATATCATAACAACAGTCCTTTAGAAAAGTTATTTTGACGTGGATCGACATAAATCAGTTTTAAAATACAAACTTTCAAGTGGCCCTTATTTTGTTTTGGGTAGTATATAAAAAAAAAAGATTTTTTTTTGTTATTAAAATATCAAATTGGTATAGTTAATGTTCCCTAAAATTGAAAATAATAAGTTATTTAAAAAATTTTTATTCATGGTCTTTAACATTTCGTGACTCACGAATTATTCACGACAAGAAATTAAATGTCACGATCACGCCGGGTCACGCGTGAATTAACGTTTGGCACATCTCTACTGCCTATATATGTATATATGTATGTAACTATATATATATATATATATATATATATATATATATATATATATATATATATATATTTACAATAATTTAGTTTTGCTTTTAATTAAATAAATCCTTTGATTTAAAATACGTCTTGAAAAATACGTCTTTTATAATAATCGTCCTAAGTCGTCTTTATATATCGTCCTCAAAATACGTCTCTATTTTTTTATCATAGCTAACTTAACATTATTGCTCAATTTTTAGAACAATTATAAAAAAATTAAAATACCCCTGTTGCAGCATCCTGCATAACATAGCGAATTTCCATTTACAAAAGTACGTTTTTCTCGGAAACTAGTTGATATAGAGTAATTGTAAATAAAAATACGCCTATCGCAGCATCCTGCATAACATAGCGAATTTACATTTACAAAAGTACGTTTTTCTCGGAAACTGGTTGATATAGAGTAATTGTAAATAAAAAAACCTTCTTTATGTGAATTTTCCGTCTCATTCTGCCAAATTTTTTTCACGAAAAATGTCCAAAACACCGGAAACATTTTCACGAAATTTCTTAAAAATAAGATGTTTCGTTCTTGAGTTATCGTGCGGACACTTAGTAAACATATATATAAATGTGTCGAAAATCTTACTTTTAATAAATTTCTTTCCAAGTCCGTGGACCAAAAAAAGAAACCGGAAAAATTTCGGAAATTTTTTTTTTCATTGTACTTATTAGGATTGAGCGATATACGTTGCTTTGAAAATTTTTTTATCGCAAGATCTGAAAACTAGAAACTTCCAGCTTTAAATTGCTTTGCTTACGACTATGATACGACCATTTTTCACGAAGATACAGCCATTTGAAAAATCGCTAAAAATTTGGAATTTTTTTTTATTCTTTAATTATTTCCGCTAGTGTATAATTTTATGATATTTAATGTAGCAGAAAGGTGGTTATTTATATTTGGCAGATAATCTATAAGACAAAATTTTATTGAATGTAAATTAGTCTGCTTGTATTTTTTAAATATTTGTAGGTGTACGAAATAGCGCAGAGTAAGGGCGCGTAATCGAGAATACACCTACACTCGACTGTTCAGGGCCAACGCCAATAGCATAATATACAACGATCACTCGTATCGTGATTGACTGACAGACGTGACTCTGAAAGAGAAAGTGCTGAGGGCCCACCCAAGATAATATCTTAGGTCCAGAGGTTGAAGGAAGGATCAATTGACAAACAATATTTTAAGCTGTAATAAAATATATTTACAATTATTTATTTATTTATTTACAGTGTAAAAGAAAATTCGTTTAAGAATAAAAATTGAAATTTAAAGCGAATACAACTCTATACTTATTTAGGGATTTAACAATATGCGACAACATTTAAAATATTATATGAAAGTCATATGTAAAGAAAACTTATCAAATTAAACTTGAAAAGTTCGTAAAGTCTTTCCCTTTGCGAAGACCTAGGGCCGACGCGGGAAGTATAATTCACGAATTGAAGTTCGAGAATGTATACGTAATCAAAATGAAATAGTTAAATGAATGTATCAATTGATACATATGAGCACCCGTCTCATATGAAAGAAATCTGAGAATAATTCATGACTGCATATCTATTTAGGAAACGAATGTACTTACAATTCTATAATTTCATATGCAGATTAAATATACGAACGAGGTTTCATTGTAGATGAATCACATCGGACGATCTTGTAGGATAAAATAAAATAAAATCGATTAGCAATCGATACCCGTTGTTAAATCATACTACTGTATGTGTTTTCAAGTAAACTGAATAGTCAACTACGTTTAAGTACAGCCCGTGAACTGTTGTACTTCAACTGACTGCGTACTCCAACTGATTGTTCGATGTGAGTCAGCCACCAATCAAACCTCTGAAATTACGTGTACATTTTCTAGAAAAGACGAATATGAAAACATATAATTATGTATAAACAAGTTATATAAAATTTAATTAATTAATCATGATAAAGTTAAAATTAACACTATGAGATGGCGAATTGATTTGTTATTAGAGTAATACAGAAATCATAGCATGTAGAAAAAGGTTAATTCGCTTTCTCATAGCTAGATGGCGAAACTAATTCCATAAAACGGTGGATTGAAGTTGAATACTATTGTCTTTGTTATTTGGTTTAGTCTTTAAACAAACTTTACACACATTCACAAATCCTTTTACTGATTTATATAAGTTTTTATTCCAAAAACGTTTAGCGATTTCCCTGTATGTTTTAGTTACGCCATCGTGAGAAATTTCATGATAATACTTAATTACATATGACTTTAACTTATCTGGTAATACAATTCGTTTTAATTTACGATGTCCTGTGAAGTGAACCAACAAGCCGTCGCTGATTGCGAAATTTGTAACATTTGAACCGGCCTTTAATTGACCGTAAATGAATTTGCAATCGTCAGAAAGCTTCTGGGCTTCTTTCACAGAAAAATATGCATCTGGGTTAGATAACAATGTATTTATCATAAAAGATGTATCTAAGGATTTTAAATTAGAATTTTTATTTTCATTTGCTTCCAAAGTATTTTCTTCATTCGAAGAAAACAATCTGGAAAGAGTATCAACCGTGTAATTTGCGGCACCTTTGATATGTATGGGAGTAAAGTTATATCTTGATAATGATAATAACCAGCGATTTAATTTATTAAATCTTTGTGGCGTTTTAAGAAGCCAAGTAAGAGCGGAACAATCTGTTTCTAAAATAAAGTGACGATCTAAAAGAAAGTCTTTGAAGTGGTTGATGGATTGTACAACTGCTAAAGTGTCTAACTCGTACGAGGAATAACGTGATTGAGCTGGATTTAGGCGACGGGAAAAATATTGTATGGGGTGTCGACCATCTTGAAATTGTTGACTCAAGACGGCGGCTATCCCGGTGGATGACGCGTCGCAAGAAACAATAAATTCTTTATTGAAATCTGGAAATGATAATGTAAAAATGTAAATGTAATTATAAATGTAATGATAATGCATAGAATTATTTAACATTTGATACAAATTTTAAATACAGTCAAGTACCGTATTGTCCAAACCAAATACAAAGCAATTAGATAATCTAGAAATTCTCGAAACTTCAAAAACACATCAGATTAAAAAAAAACCATCAACTAAAGCCAAATATCAGCAAATGGTAGCGCCTCAAAAGTATTAGTTTATTTTCGATTTTGAAACTATAAATATATCCCTAAACATAAAGGATAAAGAATAACCACCTATGGATACAAATTATCGTCAATGTCATTATTAAAGCCATCGAAAAAGAAAGCGAAATATCAACAAATGGTAGCACCTCAAAACCGGAACGTGAGCGACGCCGGTAACGAAAATATTCAATAGGTCGTTGAATAGTAATAGAAAGAGGTCGTAGAACATGCAAAAGAAGTTGTGCTACCTACAAACAACCATCACAAAAGTGAAGTATCGACAAATGGTAGCGCTTATTTTTAACGATACTAGTATCTGAATGATTGTCAGATGTAGACAGTGTTGCCACAAGGTTACATTTCTTACATTTTTTGTAACTTTTCATCAATCCATGTAACATGTATGTAACAAAAGATTTTAAGCGTATTTATGTAACTTTTTAAAATTATATACATTGTTTGCAACTGTCAAATTCATATCTTAATTCAAAAACTCATAACTCCCACTTAATTGCTTTTATCAATTTCGTCACACACACAAACCTATACGGTACATGCCTGAAGTTAACTTAATTTTTACTACATACCATCTGCAGCTAAATATGAATTAAATTAAAGCCTTTCTGCTCAAGAATATTGACGGAAAGCATTTAAACTAGAAAAAATTGATGGAAGAACTATGTTTCCAAATCTGAAGAAAGCGTTTCCATTATTAGTGGTACTACCGTTTTTGAATGCTAATCTGGAGATAATATTTAGCCAATTAAAACTAATAAAAACTTCTCATCGCAATAATTTACATACGGCTACTGTATCTGCACTCATGTCCACAAAAGAAAATAATAAGGATTCTATAAAATTTGAACCTATTGAATCTCTTCTCTGTAGTCAGATAAAAATAAATTGACATATCTTTATTTTATTGTAATATAATAAATACAATTCTCTTTATTATCTTCATTTGACTTAAAATTCAAGGGAAAATAAAAAAGATAAATTAATGAAGTGGTCATATTTTTATTGTATCTACTTTGGCAAATAAAAATTTAAAAAGATTATAATAAAAATATAATTGGAGATGGCAATTCGTATCAACAGAAAATTACTATTACGTAACTTTTTGTTTAAAAATGTACCTTTTAAAGTATGCCAACGTAACTTTTAGCCAAACGAGTGTGGCAACACTGGATGTAGATGAAGATATCATGAAGTCCAAGAAAAATGTCTGAAGATAACAAAAACTTCCAAACAATTCGAAGAATTGTGATACTAAGAGCGAGTTATTTGAAAAATACTATGCAGTGACTAATTACTGTTTATAAAACTGATTATTATACATGTTGAGATTAAAGCAATTGCTAAACATTTGGATTACAGTCATTTAATGTCATGTTCAGTCCTTTTCATACGTTGATAATCAATACTCTATTTGAACGTGATTCGGGAAAACGCTAAATTGCGACAATAAAATTTTCAAAATTCCAAAGAACCTTTTTTCCACAAATTAATGAGAACATTTTACAGGCTAAAATTTACACAACACTAAAGGTCGCGAAGTTTTTTCAGTTCTGACAAGAATTCGGTCTAATAATTCTTACCTTTGATCTAAATTTCATCGATTTTTATCAAGAAATGCCCCATATTGTCCCTCTAACGCCAATAGACTTGAAGGTATTCATTAATATCTGGAACGTTCCCTCCGAATTTTTTGGCTTTCTGGGTTCTTTAGGCCCAAAACGTCAAGACCCACTATATAGCCTACGCTACGTGGCCCGAAAAGTAATAAACCATCAACATTTCAACACTCCTAGAGAAATAATTAAAATAGTACTGTTCCTAAAACACCTTAGTAGGAGTTTTTGGCCGGAGCCAGCACCACCTTCCCACCTGCCGACTTTTTGAGTGACCTCGGCAGGAGGCAAAACTACCGAGGCGGTTCTAGAAGCCGCCGGCAGTGGGTGGAGCAAAATTTGGTCTCCAACCTAACGATAATCTAGTGAAATTTTTTCTAACCTAACAGAACCCAATGGAACTTGATCTCACCTCACAGACCCCAACAAAATTTAGTTTAACCTAACAAAATTTTTTCAAACCTAAAAATTCAAAAATTCATTGTCTTTGGCTCTCATTCAAATTTGGCTCTCATAGTCTGGATAATAGCAATCCCTGTGCGTAAGTTTGAAAAATTGTCAATAAATGGTGCTGAAAATCCTTTTTGATAGTTAAACTAGCCATTAAAAGATGGCGTTGCTGATCTGAGCTACCGCGAACTCTGTACCATGATTCAAAATTCCATGAAAAGATGGTGCTGCTAGTCTGAACCACCGCGAACTCTGTACCTAGATTCAAAATTCCATGAAAAGATGGTGTTGCTTCCATAATTTTATAATATTTTTATCTGAAAACAGGTTTAAACTTGTATAAATTGCCAGCTGACGTCACTAAAGGTAAACTGATATCAAATAGCGAAGATTGATAGTATGGCTACATAAAGTGTGATGGCTAACGTCATCATACTATTTTTCTGCTATAAAAAAGCTGCGACAGAATTTCTTCATTTACAATTTTGTTCGAAACTTTAGTGAAAACATTAAATCTTATTGTTGTAAAACAATTCTTTCAATTGTTGTGTTAACAATTAATTATTGCCAACAATTGAATCCATTACTGCTGATGCTTCATCTGGAAACAGAGACTTAATTCAAAAAAATGGCGAGAAATTTTATGGACGAATTGAATCATCTTGGTGCTGTTAAACGATGGATTAAACTTTCTGACATGGAGATTGGAAAAGTATATAATATAATGGGAGCAAGTCAGTTGCCGTCAAAATTCAATTCATCGAAAATGAAGACAATATTGGAATTATAAATTGGATACATTTCGTTACCGGCGAGATTTGACAATTTGAACGAGCAAATGCTGGTATGGCTGCAGAGCAATCCAAAACTTGGTATTGTGAATAATGGGCCAATCGGACTAACTCATAAACTGGAATTCAAAACATTGGATCTTCAAAGTTCATAATGGGCGCTGACGGTAGTAGTCGTTTCAAATACCGCACTTTTTCTTCTCCTTTCGTATAAATGATTCGAGTTCCGGGTAGATTGTTTATTAAAATGTATCGTAGTTCCTGGTATTCAATATATCCATCCATGCAGGCGAACCCATAATGATTTTTCCGCAACCAGCGAGCTGTGCGCTGATCTTTTTCACTTAATCTGCAAAACGGTATTGGTGATTTGAAAATATAGTGTTGTAGTATATAATCTTCACCACAATTTTCCTCCGAAGAATCGAATTTCAACACAGCCAATTCCTTTATGTAGAATTTCCCATTTGTTGAATTTGGAAATCCTTGGAAGTCAACAATTAGTGCGTCGGTCGCCATTGTGCGATGTCTAGAGTCAAATTGTTGGGTTTAGAATTCAGTAACTAATGTTTTCTTCAAAATAAAATTGGTTTTTATAGGTGCGAGCTTGCTTAAATAAGTCGTATGTATGTATGTTTACTGACTACTAACTACTAACATTTAAATTAATTTTTAATATCATACCCTAAAACTTGATTCGAATATAAAAATTCCTCATAAATTTATGTATAATTATTTTATATTATTAGCATTGTGTAATTTAAATATATGGCTATGAGTAGAAATGTTAGTTTTTATTCATATGCCGATTTTTGCTAGCAAAATGTAATAAGTTTATATTCAATAATTATCAAATGTTATAAAAAAGTCCATTTACAATTATGGTACACCATATATACTCGTAAATTTTACAAAAATATATCACTCTGTACATTTTTTAAATCTGTGTGCACATTCTTTGATGTTATTTAATATCAGAGTATATATTAATCAGCTAAAAATTGTTACATACTTACGTTATAAATATCTAAGTGTGTATTTTTTTTAAAATATGTACCTTATAAATACCGATGATTACTTACTATATCTCTAATCAAGCGATATCGTGTTATAAAATACATAAGAATTTGCTCATTTAATGTAAAAATATTTGATCATCAACAATTAAATAAAAACGAATTTTTTAAAATATATATAGTAATATAATATTTTGCATATGTACAGTACTCTGTTAAAAGTACGGGTTTCTACACCGTTAAAAAACATTTTTTACAATATCAATATATTGTAAAAAAATCATATTTCTTAATATTTTTAAAACTGAAATGTAATATCAAGAATTTAAAACAGTTTTGAAACATTAGTTTCTCCTCATAATATTTTTTTAGTCTTAAATTAATAGCACATATTCCCAATATTTTAAAAAAATTTTCCTTTTAGTATTTTATAACTTATCTAAAAAAATTTATAGCTATTTTTATCAAAAAAAAATTATTACTTGCTATTGTTAAAAAATTAGTTAAATATATCTATAGGTATTAAATGACCTCTAGTTTTTGTAAAAGACTGTAATAGCAATTCATCTTAAATACGAAATTATTTTATCAATGCTAAATAAGCGTTTTTCTCATATTGTCATACTCCAATATATATTGTATATTATTATAATTTATAAAAATGCGTTTTATTTATTAAAAAATTTAACAAAATTACAATCAGACTTCACGATATTTCTGATTATATACTATGTCATGTCTATACATATATTAACAAGTTTGCCAAAAAAATGATGATGGAAATACTAGAAGTCTTAAGACGTTAGTTATAC
Organism: Brachynemurus nebulosus; assembly: GCA_035578155.1. Taxonomy (NCBI): domain Eukaryota; kingdom Metazoa; phylum Arthropoda; class Insecta; order Neuroptera; family Myrmeleontidae; genus Brachynemurus; species Brachynemurus nebulosus. The sequence goes on from JAPWDM010000021.1 coordinate 5,868,105, forward strand.
TAACAAATGACGATGAACGATTTGGTTCATGGTATCCCAACAATAAACTTCAAACTCTCCCGGGGGTATTCAGAGATAAATAAGAACATTACATATATTGAGTGATGTAGGTAGTATATCTACTTAATAAAATTCTAACACTGACTGACTGACAGACAACGCACAGCCTAAACCGTTGGGTTTAAAAGAATGAAATTTTGCATAGGAGTTCCCTATGTGACGTAGGTGAGCACTAAGAAAAGATTTTTTGAAAAATTCGTCCCCTAAGTGGGTTTAATAGGGAATGAAAATTTGTATGTAAATTCTTTAATTTTGAAGTTAGTGATATTGAAAACATGTTACTATGGCTATTAAAATACTTACTATGGCTATCAAACTACGTTGATTAATATTAAAATAAATATTTAATAAATCATTAACTTTGACCGATAGACAACGGACAACCTCAACTGCTGAGTTTAGAGGGACGAAATTAAGCACAGGACTTATGAAAATTGGCGTTTAGGCTTCTATTTATAAATAAAAGTCAGTTGTTTCTGGAAATTTATTCCCTAGGGCGTTAAAACAGAAAATGAAAGTTTATATGGGAAGTTCATCGTGGATATTGATTTAGGCTTTTGAAAAACATTAAAAGTGAGCACAAAGTGAGTACCTAATAAAGAGATATTGTCGATGGGCAATCCCATTGGGTATACGGCTAGTATGTAAATAAAAGATAAATAAAATCAAACTCCAAAAATGTATGAAACCGAATCCAACGAAACTTAACCCATTGATCAAAACAAGTCATAAAAATTTTTCAAAAAGTGGTATTTTACAAAGTAAAATTTTCAAAAGGTGGTGTTGTGCAAAGTAAAATTTTGAATAATAATTATTATGTTTATATATCCCCCAATATTTTTACCATAAACAATAGTTATAGAAAGATAGGTAGGTATTGAAAAAAAGTGCTAAATAAAAATTTGCTTTTTATAGACAGTGAAATGTTTTAAAACTATTCGCAGTTTAATTTTGTAAAAACACCTAAAAAATTATCAATTAGAGACAAATATTATTTCTAAGCAAACGAATTGAAAATTACGTCTAATGCAAAAAAACGTAACATTCCTTTATGTAATTTTATACCATAAGAATATATACGTATACAGGGTGGAAAGTAAAATAATTGTCATCGTTTTCAAGAGCGGATGAAAACTTTAATTTGGAGTATGAAATTTTATTTTATTTTTCCGGAACTATGCTGAATTCAATTAATTAACCCTTTCCTGCACAGCAGTTTTAGATCACTATTGTTCGACGATCCTTTATTTTTAACAAATCATTAATAATATGGATGAATACTTATTGGTAAGAATTACATAGTTTGCACATATGTTCTATTGTGTCAGAACGTCAAATTGCCTATATTCAGGAGCAAAAAAAAACATTACCTAATTTAATAGCTCTGAAAATATACATTGGATAATTCGTTGTAAGAATAATCGCTTCGACGATCTTTTTTTAACGAATTTGTTTAAGGACTGTGGTATGTAAGAAATAATAACACTCACATAATTTTTAAAATATTTTATTAAATAATTAAGTAACAGCTATTGGAAAAGTTACACAATATTGGTTTAGCTTACAACTCATAAAATGGGAGTGACTCTTTGAGAGTGACTCTTTTGGGAGTGACTCTTTTGGGAGTGACTCTTTTGGGAGTGACTCTAGAAGTGACTCTTTTGGGAGTGACTCTTTTGGGAGTGACTCTTTTGGGAGCGACTCTTTGGGAGCGACTCTTTGGGAGTGACTCCTTGGGAGTGACTCTTTGTGAGTGACTCTTTTGGGAGTGACTCTTTTGGGAGTGACTCTTTGGGAGTGACTCTTTTGGGAGTGACTCTTGCACCAAAAGGCACGAAAATGACATCAGACGAAAACGCCCCAAAAGACAAAGAATACTAAATTATCAATTTATCGCAAAATATTTCTTTTTCTTTAAAATAAATTAAAATAAAAAAGTGTGTTTTTATTTAGAGGAAGACCTGCACAAATTTTCAGATAAAAAATATACAATCATATGATAAAATTCATTTTCACATATTAGACAGAAATTTTCGCTATTTGATATCAGTTTACTTTTAGTGACGTCAGCTGACAGTTTAAATCTGTTTTCAGATAAAAATATGATATAATTATGAATCACGATACACAATTCGCGGTAGTTCAGACTAGCAACGCCATCTTTTTATGAAATTTTGAATCAAGGTAAGAGTTCGCGGTAGCTCAGACTAGCAACGCCATCTTTTTATCGAATTTTGAATCAAGGTACAGAGTTCGCGGTAGTTCAGACTAGCAACGCCATCTTATCATGGAATTTTGAATCAAGGTACACGGTTCGCAGTGGTTCAGACTAACAACGCCATCTAGACGGCATAGCTTACCTATCTCCTCCCGGGGTCGCTCAAACATCGGGAGGAGGGGAGGAGGGCTCAGAATACCCATATTCCTACTACTCACCTTGTATTTTGACAGATAAAAAAAAATCATAACTGACAATTTTTATACAGCGAGCAAAACCGTATAATAAACGTAGCTTTCTACATTGCACAGCTGAAAAAGCTAAACACTTTTCCCAGTTTGTTAAGTATTCATATTTAAAGGTAGGGAAATATTCATCACCAAACATCGCGGCGGTAACTTGTTACACTATTCTTTCCAGTTTGTTCGTATTTTTTTCCACTCTTTCATATTTTTGTAACAGCAGCAACGTGGAAACGGTAACAGACGCGACAACGAACACAAATTAAGAATCTAGAACGTTTAAACAAACGGAAACTATCTTTTCGACTCGGCAACTTTTATTCGTTTTAATGTAAAATTTATTTTGAAAATTATCTTTCATAATTAAATGATCTGCGTTTGCGTATTACAATTTGAGATGTGAACGTAACGTAAAAAATTGTGAATATGTGAACTTAAAAATTGGTTTTTTATTGCATTTGAGAAGATCTGGGAATCTACAAAGAGCTCAAAAGGAATATCTTGGCCAATGGAAAGACCAACGGACACATATGAAAAAACTCTCGGTGGATTTTAAGAACCCAATGTAACAAAATCAAAAAAAATTTACGACCACTAAGGGAAGCCCTGATGTGGGTAATTGTTCTAGTCGGATCGAAGCAAGGTACAGATGGTAATAAAAAATGACAATGCAGTTGTAGCACGCCGTCCCTTTTTTTAAAATTTACTGAGGGGTAGAGGTTAAAATAAAAAACAATGAAAAGGGCCATTCCGTTCAATGGTTAGAATCAAAATTGTTGTAAATTATTCCATAAAATTTTTCGAAGCTTGTTTAGACATCTTGTCGACGACAAGAACTTTTCTAGGTCAAGTGATTTATGAAAACAATTTGGTTCTTAGGAAAATGAGGACCTTTTATAATACCATTCGTCCAAATTTCATCGATTTTCAAAAACGAGATAAATACAGAAGATACAAACAAATTTTCATGCTATAACACCAACTCTGACCCAAAAACATCAGGATTCGATGAAAATCACTAATTTATAATCATTCGCTATTTTGTTTATATGAATACTGACATGGATGGCCTGTCGTTGCAAAAAACGTGGAAATTTACTCCAGCATTCGCCCCAAACGAATAGTCGACTGGCTACCGGTGAGGCAGCTAGTAAAAAATCCATCCTCCAAGAACTTTTTTTTGGCGCCAAAAAAGTAATTTGCGATTTATTTTTTCACAGGAAAGTGTTCCATTACGTATAAAAAATATATACATATTGTTAATTAACCATACATTTTTAATACGGTATTCGCTCTATTTAAACCATTCTTGCGAGAAAAACTCAAAAGCCGTATTATTGTCCATGGCACCAAGAGCCCAAAATGTTTACTAAAATGTTCTGTCGGTAATTTAGATTTATCACCAGAGTGGCGATTGAAAACCAATTTCAAAATTCCCTGACTTTTCCCTGACTCTGAATAAAATTCCAGGGCCTATTCCAAAAAAAAAAAAATATTGTTGAAATGTTAATTATTTCTAAAAGTAAAGTTTTTTGACGACCTTCTTTTTTTTTGCTCGTCAGTGGCAAAAAATACAACCGAAGAGCAAAAAAACTTTTCAGAAAAACTATTCGCCGGGGCGAAAACTGCAAAAAATCCCTGGCTACGACTGAAATTCCCTGACTATTCCAGAAACTCGAAATTCCCTGACTTTCCCAGATTTCCCAGGTCGATCGCCACCCTGACCACGTGTCAGTGGTAACCAGTGGTATGAATTGTTACTAATGTGTGACAAAGAATATGAAGGTAAATCATTATTTGGACATGTTTTTGTAATGTGGTTCTGAAATTGAAAATTTACTAATATTTTTTCTTTAGTGCTAACATTTCCAGCTATTAACGCCTTTAGGACTAATGACGAGCTCAGCTCGTCATACTAATTTTTAGAAAAAATTTAACTGACGAACGTATATTGTCTTATATAGGTAACTGAAGGCAGTGCCATAAAGAGTGATCATGTTGTGTATAAATTAAGCAAAACGTACCAAACTTGCAATCTCGGTGGATTTTAATAGCCCAATGTAACAAAATCAAAAAAAAATTTACGACCACTAAGGAAAGCCCTGATGTGAGTAATTGTTCTAGTCGGATCGAAGCAAGGTACAGATTGCAATAAAAAATATGACAATGCAGTGGTAGCACGCCGTCCCTTTTTTTAAAATTTACTGGCGGGGGGGGTAAAGGTTAAAAGTAAAAAAACAATGAAAAGGGACATTCCGTTCAATGGTTAGATTCACAATTGTTGTAAATTATTCCATAAAATTTTTCGAGGCTTGTTGAGACATCTTGTTGAGGACAAGAAATTTTCTAGGTCAAAAGATTTATGAAAACAATTTGGTTCTTAGGAAAATGAGGACCTCTTATAATACCATGCGTCCAAATTTCATCTATTTTAAAAAACAAGTTAAAGACAGAAGATACAAACAAATTTTCATGTTATAACACCAACTCTGACCCAAAAGCATCGGGATTAGATGAAAATCACTAATTTATAATCATTCGCTATTTAGTTTATATGAATACTGACATAGATGGCCTGTCATTGCAACAAACGTCCCAATTTACTCCACCATTCGCCCCAAACGAATAGTCGACTGGCTACCGGTCAGGCAGCTACTAAAAAATCCGTCCTCCAAAAACGTTTTTTGGCGCCAGAAAAGTAATTTGCGGTTTATTTTACACAGGAAGGTGTTCCATTATGTATAGAAAGTATATAAATATTAAATTATTAGAATCCAACTGCAGGTAAAATGAATAATGAAAAAATTTTTTAGCGACAGCCTTCATATAAATTATTAAGAACGAACTAAAAGAAAGAAAATTGTTCTACATGTTTCAGTCATTTAAATGACCATCTTCAGGAAAAATCAATAATTCAGTTGTGAAACAACTGAGAAAAAATAATATCAAAAGGACATAACCTCCAAATATCAAATGGATGTCAAAAATGACAGACGAAATTAAAAGAAATTAAAAATCAAAAAATCAAAAAATTAACGGACCCCATACGAAATAGGGAAAGTCAAAATCATGATAAAATATTAGAAGACGAGATGCGACCAAATACTTACCGTATCAGGAAACATCAAGAATGTAAAATTCCAACGAAGTCGTAGAAAAAACCGGTATGTCACAAATAAATTATGTAACATCACAAAAAATTACAAAATCATTAGAAATTAGAAAATAATATAAAAGTAAAACCCAGTAATTATTACACTTAAAACACTCAATATTAACTTGAACATATTTTAGTAGAAAAATTAAATTGTTGAGGTTAGACAAGAAATTGAAAAATGATTATTAATTAATTATTAAAACAATAGTTAAGTAGGATCATGTGTAGTGTTTGACGTTTTGTTATTAAATGGCTGTTCAAATTGCTTAGATATTATTTTCATGAGAGAACGACATTGATCATATGACGAAGAATGTCTCATTAAGAATTGATTGATTAGAATTATGATGGTGTGCAATATATAATTTTTCCAGCATGTCTAAGAGTGCCCCCTTTTTAGCAAAATGTAACGGTTCAAAATTATCAGCGATCACAAATTCGTGATCGGTTTCCAAAATGTGTTCAGCTATTGCAGAATAATTTTTTAAATTAGAAGCCTTAATTGCTGCTAAATGTTCAGAAAATCTAGTACAGATACGTCGGCCAGACTGACCAACATAGAGGGCCCCACATTGACATTCGAATTTATAAACGCCTGATCTGTGTATAGGATTAATAGTATCTTTGTTTTTAGTGAGAAGACTTGCGATGGTATTACAAGAAGAAAAAGTTAGTTTTACGCCATTTTCATGAAAAAATTTACGGAACCCGTTCACTTGTGAGGATATATATGAAATAGAAGCATATCTCAAATTAGGTGATTTTACAGATTTAGTTAAATTCGGGAACAACAATGTGTCAAAGTGCTTATTTAAATGTTTAGAAAAAATTTTAAATATAAAATCGGTTTCATAACCGTTAGCATGCCCTATATGTATAATAATGGATAATTTACGAAAAAAATTAGTGGTGTTAAGTGGATAGGAAAATAATCTATTAAAAGAATAGTCGAAAAAAGCTAATTTGTGAGAAATAGGATGAGAAAAAAGTTGGTGAATACAATGGTCTGTATGTGTTGTTTTACGAAATACAGAGATTTCAAAACGTTTGGAATAATGGTCTCTTTTCACGGTGATGTCCAAAAAATTAATTTTGTTATTTTCCTCAAATTCTAGAGTAAATTTAATTCTGTCATGCAGGTTGTTAAGGAAATTTAAAAATTGCAATGCCTGGTCCCGAGTACCAGTCCAAACTACAAGTACGTCATCCACATAGCGCCTCCAGAAACCAATATATGCTAAACATGGGTGATTTGAATCGAAAATTAAACCCTCTAGATAATTCATGAAAAAATTGGCCATGAACGGTGAGCAAGAAGCGCCCATCGCTAAGCTATTGACTTGTTGATAAATTTTGTTGTCAAAAGAAAAATAGTTATAGTCTAGTAAAAGATTGAGGCACTGCAACATAGCTTCAATATTGGGGGCGTCAGAGTTGTTGTTGAAATTAGTAGTAAGAAAATCGCGAAGGAGAGATTTTAATTCATCGGTCGGGACCTAGGTGAACAAATCGACCACATCGAAACTGAGTAGAAGACAATTTTTAGGTAATTCGATTTTTGTTAGATAAGAAATAAGTTCAAATGTGTTATTAAGAGAATATTTAAAATTAATATTAGTGAATTTGTAGATATTTTGAAGAAACCATTGAGACAAACCACAAAACAAGGAACCAAAATGTGATACTACTGGTCTATATTTGCCACCAGGTTTATGTATTTTGGGGAGGCCGTACAATTTGGGGGTGACGGGATTCATCGGGATATTGACAATCTTTGATAGATCAAACAACTTAATAAAATTTCTGATTTTAGCTTTTATACGTTCTGTAGGATTATTATTTAATAAAACGAAATTAGTCGAATCTAATATATTTTGTATTTTTGTATTGTAATCAGTCCTGTCCACCAGTACCAAACATGAGCCTTTATCAGCTTTAGTAAGCCAAACATTCGAATCGGTTAATTTTTTGTTTAAACTATTGATAAGTTTGAGGTTAGAGATAGCTTCATTGTCTGTAACGTTAATATTGATATTATCCAAAAATTTCAAATAATTAATATTGTTTATACAAAGAATTGATTGATTAGAATGATATGCTAATTTAACTAAATCTCGACTGTTAGAGGAGATAGGTAAGCTATGTCGTCTAGATGGCGTTGCTGGTCTGAACCACTGTGAACTTTGTACCCTGATTCAAAATTCCATGAAAAGATGGCGTTGCTAGTCTGAACCATCGCGAATTCTGTACCTAGATTCAAAATTCCATAAAAAGATGGCGTTGCTAGTCTAAACCACTGCGAACTGTGTATCGTGATTCATAATTTTATCATATTTTTATCTGAAAACAGGTTTAAAGTTGTATAAGTTGTCAGCTGACGTTATTAGAAGATTTCTGTCTAATATGCAAAAAATGAATTTTATCGTATGATTTCGTATTTTTATCTGAAAACGGGTTTATACAGGTTTTCTCTAAACAAAAACACATTTTTTTGTTTTAATAAATTTATTTAAAAGAAATACTTTACAATAAAAATCTTTAATGTTATTAAAATAATAATATTAATAGATTTGAGCGTTACTTTATGGTATTCCATATTTGTAAATAATAAACAAATACTTTGGCGTTATTAAAATAATATTTGTATATGGATATGACATTTTCCATGGCGCAAGTTGCTCTGGACTGATGGTCACATCGAGGGCTAGTGTATGTTGATGTTTTGATTACCTCGATTTTTGTTGATACCCGTCTCTAAACCATGTTTTACATTCTAATTGTTTATAGCAGATTAAACAGTTTTGGTGTTTAATAAAAAATTTAAAAAATCGATTCATTGTTGATACCCGTCTCTGAACCATGTTTTACAATCTAATTGATTATAGCAGATTAAACAATTTTGGTTTTTAATAAAAAATTTAAAAAATCGATTCTTTGTTGATACCCACATCTAAACCATGTTTTTACATTTCTAATTGATTATGGCAGATTAAACAGTTTTGGTGTTTAATAAAAAATTTAAAAAATCGATTCTTTGTTGATACCCATCCCTAAACCATGTTTTACATTCTAATTGATTATAGCAGATTAAACAATTTTGGTGTTTAATAAAAAATTTAAAAAATCGATTCTTTGCTGATTCCCGTCTCTAAACCATGTTTTACAATCTAATTGATTATAGCAGATTAAACAGTTTTGGTGTTTAATAAAAAATTTAAAAAATCGATTCCTTGTTGATACCCACCTCTAAACCATGTTTTACATTTCTAATTGATTATAGCAGATTAAACAGTTTCGGAGTTTAATAAAAAATTTAAAAAATCGATTCTTTGTTGATACCCATCTCTAAACCATGTTTTACAATCAAATTGATTATAGCAGATTAAACAGTTTTGGTGTTCAATAAAAAATTTAAAAAATCGATTCTTTGTTGATACCCGTCTCTAAATGCTAGATGTTTTACAATCTAATTGATTATAGCAGATTAAACAATTTTGGTGTTTAATAAAAAAATTAAAAAATCGATTCTTTGTTGATACCCGTCTCTAAACCATGTTTTACAATCTAATTGATTATAGCAGATTAAACAGTTTTGGTGTTTAATAAAAAATTTAAAAAATCGATTCTTTGTTGATACCCACCTCTAAACCATGTTTTACATTTCTAATTGATTATAGCAGATTAAACAGTTTAGGTGTTTAATAAAAAATTCAAAAAATCGATTCTTTGTTCATACTCATCTCTAAATCAAGATTGATTAGTGGTTAATATTTCCCAAAATGAAAAAGTTCAATTTTTTCATAATATTTTCAAAACTATAACTTTATAAAAAATAATTTCTGAACTAGGTATGTATGTATATTTTATATATCTTCTAACGAACACAAAGGTATAAAACATATTAGGAATTCGCTGATATGCATATTTTACCTTATTGTATGTCTGAAGTATCGCACACCATAAATGTACATACATACAAATATGTTACAAGATTCGACTGGTAATTTTTATAGCAATTGAAAAATTTGCTAGTAAAAAATAGCCGGATTAATCGCGTATAAGTTATTACGTTTTGTGACTTTGTGAGTTGTGCTTAAAGCGAAAATTATTTTCGTGAATTTTTAATTTTCATTTTTAAGTTATATTTTAGTCATTGAGTTTTTTAAATTAGTGAATTTTTAAGTTATTTCTCTATTTTTAATTGTTCGTTTTTAAGTTAATCTAGTAGTTAATTAACTGTTGTGTATTTGTGTGTATTTGCGTACCAGTTTGTGAATTTTTTGTGATTTTTGCAAATATCGGGTAAGTCGAAAACATTTACTTGAAATTTTTGAGACTGTTTAAACAACTTATAATTACTTTGTGAATACTAAAAAGAAAAATTTCGTGTTTTTTAACGTTTTAAAATGTACTACTTATAGCTACCTAAAACGTGGTAATCATATACAATATACTCACTTAATGTTCTCTCATAACTTGGGCTGATATAGAGTATTGTAATGTATTAGCTGGTATTAGGTACAGTATTCAATAAACGTACAGTGTTCTAAAGTTTAAATAGCTATTTTACATATTAAAACAAAAAATTTTCTTTAATCTCGTTTTTAAATTGATTCAGCAACTTTGAAAAATATAATTTTCATTTTGTTCATAAGATAGTTTTAAACAATATTAACACTTTCAGTCCCATGGCTTCGGCATCCGAAACCAAACAAAAAATCCACAGAGGCCGACCGCGATCAATATTTAGAATAACAAACAAAACACTTAAAAATATTTATAAAAAAGATTTTATATTATTCTAATAAAAATAATTTATTACTACGTACCGGACACTTTTCATAATATTATGTTTTATCATCAAAATATTTTGCTTCATCTTTTATTTACAATAAGTTTTTTATCCACATATGTATGTATGTGTGTATTGTATGCTTGTATGTATATGTGTATTTTATCAAAATAATAACAACTATGTACTCATATTTTGACCTGCAACCTTTTGACCTGGGACATACATGTTGAATCATTTAGTGTTCTCTGGAATCATTTTTTGTACTTGTTGACATAAAATTTGTTTAAAAATATTGTCGGCTTCCGGGGAAGTCTATTGTGAAAGTGCTCGGGCCTCATAGTGTTAACAGTAAAAAATTTTTCTTTTTAATAGTTTTTCTTAAGTTTTTAAAGGCGTAATTTCATATTAGTAACTTTTTTAAAATATAATTTTTCTTTTTAAAGCGATATTAGAAGTAAAATTATTATAATTTTTTAAAATGTACAGTTTGTACCAGAAAAAATCCGTAAATAAAATTTTCACTTACTTAGTCATATTTTAAAAAGCAAATTATAAATATTTCACGTAAACTAGACAAATTCTATGTGAAATTTAGTAAAAATCAGTTTTACTATTGACTAATAACAATTTATTGGAAAATTAACAAACTTTTTTTGTGATATCTTAAAACTATTTAGCATCTAATATACTTTATTCTTTTTACGTTATGTTAAAAACATTCTTTTCGATTTAAAAAAGTGTTAATATTTATCTGAATTACAAAGTAGACGAATGGTCGGAAAACGACATTTCATATTACACGACCCAATGATATTCCAACTAAGGATAGAAATGATTCCAAACTATAAGAATTCTAGTTTAAAATTAAAGAGTGTCGATATTTTTCTGAATTACATGATCGAGCAAGTGGTCTGAAAACGACATTTCATATTACACGATTAAATGTTATTCCAACTTATGACCGAAATGATTCCTAACTACAAGAACTGCCTTTAAACATTTCTCTAATGTTTAAAAATTTGTCGATATTTATCTGAACTTGGTCGAACAAATGGTCGGAAAACGATATTTTATATTACACAACTTACTATTAATCTAATTAATGGCAGAAATGATTCCAGACGACAAAATTCGATCTAAAATTAAAGAGTTGTTTTTTTAAGCAATTGGCTAATGCTTAAGAAAATGTCGATATTAACCTGAAATACATGGTAGATCAGGTGGTCGGAAAACGACATTTCATATTACCCGACCCAATGATATTTCATTTAATAGTAGAAATGATTCCAAATTACAAGAATTCTAGTTTAAAATTAAAGAATGTTGATATTTGTCCGAATTACACGATAAACCAAGTGATCGGAAAACGACATTTCATATTACACGACCCAACTAACGGTGGAAATGATTCCAGATTACAAGAATTCTATATAAAAAACATTCTTTTACAATTTTTAGAATTTACAGGATGGGCTAGAAGAATTCCATGAATAAAATGTAAAATATTTTTCGCTCAAATTTAGTCACGTTTATTCGAAAATATAATTTTTATTTTTAAAAGTTAAATTTTCATAATAATTTTAGTATGTTACCATGCAAATATAAATTACTAAGTTACAATAATATCCACAAATACACCAAGTTACACCAAAAAATACACAACATTACACCAAAAAGACAGCAAAGAGTCACTCCCAAAAAGAGTCACTCCCAAAAAAAAGAATTACTCCCAAAAAGAGTTTATCAAATTATTCGAAAACTATAACAACTAGAAGAAAGATATTTTGATTGGTCAAACCATTTTCACCCTATTTCAAATTTCACCCCCAATTTTATCGTCAAGGCCCCTCTAATAGGTCCGACCCTGGATTTGAGTATGCCAATAGAAAGGTCTTTAAAAATAAAGGATTATACCAATTTAAATTTTTCTTCTAGTTGTTATAGTTTTATATAAATTTATTTAAAAAGACAACCCGTCAATGAGTAGATAAAAATTTAAAGTAACCGACAATTTATAGTTAGTGTGCCCCAAAAAGGGGGCACACTAACTTAAAAATGAAAATTAAAAATTCACGAAAATAATTTTCGCTTTAAGCACAACTCACAAAGTCACAAAACGTAATAACTTATACGCGATTAATCCGGCTATTTTTTACTAGCAAATTTTTCAATTGCTATAAAAATTACTAGTCGAATCTTGTAACATATTTGTATGTATGTACATTTATGGTGTGCGATACTCCAGACATATACAATAAGGTAAAATATGCATATCAGCGAATTCCTAATATGTTTTATACCTTTGTGTTCGTTAAAAGATATATAAAATATACATACATACCTAGTTCAGAAATTATTTTTTATAAAGTTATAAAGTTTTGAAATTATTATGAAAAAATTGAACTTTTTCATTTTGGGAATTATTAACCACTAATCAATCTTGATTTAGAGATGAGTATGAACAAAGAATCGATTTTTTGAATTTTTTATTAAACACCAAAACTGTTTAATCTGCTATAATCAATTAGTTTGTAAAACATCTAGCATTTAGAGACGGGTATCAACAAAGAATCGATTTTTTTTATTTTTTATTAAACACCAAAACTGTTTAATCTGCTATAATCAATTAGATTGTAAAACATGGTTTAGAGATGGGTATCAACAAAGAATCGATTTTTTTTATTTTTTATTAAACACCAAAACTGTTTAATCTGCTATAATCAATTAGATTGTAAAACATGGTTTAGAGATGAGTATCAACAAAGAATCGATTTTTTATATTTTTTATTAAACACCAAAACTGTTTAATCTGCTATAATCAATTAGATTGTAAAACATGGTTTAGAGATGGGTATCAACAAAGAATCGATTTTTTAAATTTTTTATTAAACACTAAAACTGTTTAATCTGCTATAATCAATTAGATTGTAAAACATCTAGCATTTAGAGACGGGTATCAATAAAGAATCGATTTTTTAAATTTTTTATGAAACACCAAAACCGTTTAATCTGCTATAATCAATTAGATTGTAAAACATGGTTTAGAGACGGGAATCAACAAAGAATCGATTTTTTAAATTTTTTATTAAACACCAAAACTGTTTAATCTGCTATAATCAATTAGATTGTAAAACATGGTTTAGAGATGGGTATCAACAAAGAATCGATTTTTTATATTTTTTATTAAACACCAAAACTGTTTAATCTGCTATAATCAATTAGATTGTAAAACATGGTTTAGAGATGGGTATCAACAAAGAATCGATTTTTTAAATTTTTTATTAAACACTATAACTGTTTAATCTGCTATAATCAATTAGATTGTAAAACATCTAGCATTTAGAGACGGGTATCAACAAAGAATCGATTTTTTAAATTTTTTATTAAACACTAAAACTGTTTAATCTGCTATAATCAATTAGATTGTAAAACATCTAGCATTTAGAGACGGGTATCAACAAAGAATCGATTTTTTAAATTTTTTATGAAACACCAAAATTGTTTAATCTGCTATAATCAATTAGAATGTAAAACATGGTTTAGGGATGGGTATCAACAAAGAATCGATTTTTTAAATTTTTTATTAAACACCAAAACTGTTTAATCTGCTATAATCAATTAGAAATGTAAAACATGGTTTACATGTGGGTATCACCAAAGAATCGATTTTTTAAATTTTTTATTAAACACCAAAACTGTTTAATCTGCTATAATCAATTAGATTGTAAAATATGGTTTAGAGACGGGTATCAACAAAGAATCGATTTTTTAAATTATTTATTAAACACCAAAACTGTTTAATCTGCTATAAACAATTAGAATGTAAATCATGGTTTAGAGACGGGTATGAACAAAAAATCGAGGTAATAATAACATCAACATACACTAGCCCTCGATGTGACCATCATTCGGGAGCAACTTGCGCCATGGAGAATGTCATATCCATATACAAATATTATTTTAATAACATTAAACATTTTTATTGTAAAATATTTCTTTTAAATAAATTTATTAAAACAAAAAAAATGTGTTTTTATTTAGAGAAAACCTGTATAAACCCGTTTTCAGATAAAAATATGAAATCATACGATAAAATTCATTTTTTGCATATTAGACTGAAATCTTTTAATAACGTCAGATGACAATTTATACAACTTTAAACCTGTTTTCAGATAAAAATATGATAAAATTATGAATCACGATACACAGTTCGCAGTGGTTTAGACTAGCAACGCCATCTTTTTATGGAATTTTGATTCTAGGTACAGAATTCGCGGTGGTTCAGACTAGCAACGCCATCTTTCATTGGAATTTTGAATCAAGGTACAGAGTTTACAGTGGTTCAGACCAGCAACGCCATCTAGACGACATAGCTTACCTATCTCCTCTAACAGTCGTTAAAAATCGGGAGGAGGGAGGAGGGCCCCAAACTCTCCAAAAACTACTACTATTGCTATTTTATCTAGTTTGGAAATGTTCTCTTTACGATACTTTTTTTTTTAAATTGCGCATAATTAGAAAATAATCTCGAGTAAACTTCTTCCTGGGTAGCCCTGGATGTCGACGGTTGTGGATCCTCTGGATCAAAACCTGGACTACTATTATAGTTGTTGTCAGTTTCGACATTTGAATTGCTCAAGTCCATTTATTCTAATTCGTTTCTTAGATTAGGAGTCCAAGCTGAAATTGTTTTGCGACAGCTTGTACATAAATTTTTTCCAGGAATACGTGTAACAATATCTCGATGTTTCAAGGCATAGGATAAACTAATTTTTCTTAAGCCTTTAAAAATTTGGCGACCTTGATGTTTTAACAAAGGGTCACAACGTTTTCTTCTTTCTTAGAGTAATAGAAAAAATAACGCCTTTCATGGTAATAACAAATAGTGGTTGCTTCTTGAAATTTAATACCAGAACGCATTTCAAAAACTTTTTGTTTTGTTTCAGAAAAGTTTTTAACATATTTATAATTCAGTTCTTTCGAACGCCTCGAAACATCACAAAGTTCTAGTCCTATAGAGCACATTTTAAAGTATTTAAATTTTTATTGTCTAAAAGTTTTCACAGTTTAATTTTTATAATAAATATGAACTGACTTCGCTAATGCATACACTAACTGAACACTAAACTGACACTTCGTTATTCTTTTATTCAACACTGACTGATCTAATTGACTCAAAACGCACTTTTTAAACACTGACTTTCTTGGCTAAAATTGGTATATTTGTACAGAAAATAAGGGTACTAAAATATTTTTACATGTCCCGTTAAACAAGATAAAAAACATTTTTCCTTGTAGACAAACAAATAATGTTCCGTTATCTCCGAGACATGATTTTTTTCTTATTATAAAGAATGTAACCTTTTCAAAATGTTTACAACAGGGCAAAAAATATCTCTTTTGTACTTAAAAATCCTGTCGGCAATCTCAAAGGTTATATAATGTGAGTAACGGCCGGCAAGAAATATAATTTCTTGCCGGCCGTTACTCACACATTTTTCGTTATACGTTAAGTTGTAACACTATCCAAAACCCTTATTTTACAATATTGAGCTAATTATTATTTTAAATTATTTAAAAGGTGATTTTAAATAATAAGTGTATTTATTATGGTAATAAATAAAAAATATTTGAAAATCCTGAAATTTTAAGTAAGAAAATGTGTAAGAGGCCAACGTGCAAGATTTGGCAAAAGAAGTCGATACCTACTGGAGAAAAGCGCGTGCGAGACATACCTCGTATTACCCTGGTCGTATTACTACCTCAAGCTCATTCTTGAATTAGGTAAGATTCTATACAAAGCGATAGAGTGTAAGAGCTGATACCTGTTGGAGAAAATGTGTAAGAAGCTGACGAACGACAGACGTGGCCAAAGAAGTTAGTACCTGCTGAAGAAAATGTGTAAGAGGCCAACGTGCAACAGATGTGGCAAAAGAAGCCGATACCTGCTGAAGAAAGTTAAAAGCACTAACAAAACAAAATATAAACGAATGGTAGACTGTTGTATGTCTGACAATATTAAACAAGAGAAGGGTTATTTGTATTATAGAAATTATTTATTTTGTCTTTCTTTGATTTTGCAAAATATTAAATAAGAAAATATTAACTGACTAATTTTATTTTTATTATTACTCTGTTTACAAAACAAAAAACTTTTTTATTTTTTCAGCCATGTTTTTGTTTTATTTATTCATATATTTCCGTATTACTAACGTTACCAACTGCTAAAATAATTAAAAAAATACTCACACGTACGCACAGTTTTTGCCCGCTAAACCCAACACTCCTCCTTGAGTAGTTTTGCTCGCAAGTGAGAAAATGGACCTTTACTCAACGGCTTGGTAAAAATATCTGCTATTTGGTCTTTTGACTTAATATATATGGGAACAACAGTTTTCCCTATATGATCATTTATAAACTTACGTTTAATCTCTATTTGCTTTTTGCCTTTTGTAATTTTTCCTTCATCGAAGTTTTCCAACATTTTAATGGAAGCTTTGTTGTCAATGAAAAGTTTTGATGGTTGATCAGTCTTTAATATATGTAATTCCATCATCATTCTTTTAATCCAGCAAATTTCTTGTATAGCTAACACAGCTGCTCTGTATTCAGGTTCAGCTGAAGAAATAGCTGTTACTTTTTGTTTTTGAGCAATCCAAACAATTGGACCTCCATAATCGACTAAAATACCACTTACTGAATTCATGTCAGTACCATCTCCTCCATAATTTGCGTCAGAGTAAACTTTTAATTCTCCATGGTCAGAGAAGAAAATTCCATATTTGTCTGTTCCTTCTAGGTATCTAAAAAGTCGTTCAACATTTTTCCAGTGACTGATTTTTGGTTGATTTGCATAACGACTCAGGTAATTTACAACGTAACTAATATTCGGTCGAGTTATGGTTGAAGGATACAACAAACTACCAATTGCTTCACGATATGGCTTGTCCGTCAGTTCTTTATCGTTTACAAACTTGTTTATTACCATACCTGGTTCCATTGGAGTATTTGCTTCATAGACATCACTAAATCCAAATTTTTCTAATATTTTTCGAGTATAATCTGGTTGATTTACGAAAATACCGTTTTTCGTGAAATTAACGTCCATACCTAAGTAATGTAATTTTCCTTTTGCTAAACTTTCAGACGTAATTTCAAATTCTTTTGATAATTCCAATAATAAACATTGAACTTCATTTTTGGATTTTCCAGTAATTAATCCATCATCGACAAAAATTTACATTATGATTGAACGATTCTCATTAAAAAATACGCATGGATCATCGTCAGTAGCTGTTAATCCTAAATTTTTCAAGTAATTAGTTATTCTGTTATTCCATGCCTTTGGAGCTTGTTTTAGGCCATATATTTTTTCAATAATTTGCAAACTTTACTAGTTCCATCCTCAAATCCTTTTGGTTGAGTCATGTATATGTCTTCGGATAAATCTCCATTTAAAAATGCTGTCTTTATATCATAAATTTCAATATAAATTTTTTCTTTTGCAGCATGACTCAAGATTAGTTTGATACTCGCATGACGAGCCACGGAAGAAAAAATCTCATAATAGTCGACACCATATTTCTGATCATATCCTCTAGCAACTAATCTGGCTTTCTTTTTATTTCCATCTTTGGTACGAAATACACATTTGCAAGTGAGAGCTTGGCGATTTTCTGGAAGTTCAGTTAATATCCAGGTTCCCATCTTCAGTAAGGACTGCATTTCTTCTTCCATTGCCTTTTTCCATTCAGAGTCAGTTAATGCTTTCTCAGTACAAATATTTTCTACTTCTCCAATCAATCCAGTGTAGTAATCATCATACTTAGGATGAGATTTGATTTGTTTTCTGTCTCTCAAGATTCTTCGATAACTTCCAGATTTTTTATTTTTGTTTTTGCAAGGTTTTTCCGATTTACTTGGTTCATTTTCAGTTTCACTCTCCTCCTGTCAATTAACATCGGATTCAAATTCTGGTTCTTTTTCATCATTTTTATCCCCTGTAATTTTTCTTGAACATCAGACGTTAGTTGATTTTCATCCTCTTTTTGCATACTATTATCGGTCAGTTCTATTTCTGCAGAATTGTTATTGAAATTGAAGTTTTCTCTAAATAAAACATTACATGACACTACAACCTCATGTTTGTCAGGTATGTAGAGACGATATCCTTGCTCTTCAGTGTCGTAACCAACGAATATGCCTTTCTGACTTTTCTTATCCAGTTTCTTACGATCTTTGTCAGGAATAAATACATAACATTCCGAACCGAATTTCTTCAAGTATTCAACATTCACATGTCGACCAAACCATAAGTCAGCTGGACTTTTTCCTTTTTCAGAACGTGTGCCTCTTTGATTTATTGTAAATGCAGAATAATTTAAAGCTTTAGCCCATAAGTTCTTCGCTATAAATTTCTGCTCTGGCAGCTTCAACGATAGTTCTCATTTCTCGTTCTGCTCTCCCATTTTGTTCAGGTATGTATGCAGCAGATCGGCGATGAAGTATTCCAAGTTCTTCAAATATTTGTCGACTTCTAATGTTCTTGATTTCAGTGCCATTATCAGATTTTTGACTTTTACTTTTCTTCCAAACTGATTTTCTACTACATTCAAGAATATATTTAGCTTATTTATAGCTTCTGACTTATTCTTTAGGAAGTACACAGTTCTAAAGTGACTATAATCATACTTGAAAAGTAAAAAATATTTTGAGCCTTCTAACGAAGGTTTGTTCAACTCACCCAAATCTACATGAATAACATCTAAACAATTTTTGGCTACATTTGGATTAAGTTTCTTACATATCTAGGACATATCTAGCTACAAAATGTTACGTCATTTTCAAGAAATCGCGCGTTTTCACTTATTTGAAAATTTATTGAAAAATGGCGAATTTCAAAATAAAATTTCTAAACAGTTATCAAATTTTGTTATGTTTCATCATTAAAATTGGACATATGTAATGATAATGCATAGAATTATTTAATATTTGACACAAATTTTAAATACAGTCAAGGACTGTATTGTCAAAACCAAATAATACAAAGAAATTAGATAATCTAGAAATTCTCGAAAACACATTAGATTAAATAAAAACCATCAACCAAAGCCAAATATCAGCAAATGGTAGCGCTTCAAAACTACTAATTTATTTTCGATTTTGGAACTCTAATATATCCCTAAACATAAAGGATAAAGAATAACCACCTATTGATACTAATTATCGTCAATGTCATTATTAAAGCGATCAAAAAAGAAAGCGAAATATCAACACATGAAGGCATCTCAAAACCGGAACGCGAGCGACACCGGAAACGAAAATATACAATAGGTCAACATGCAAAAGAAGCTGTGCTACCTACAAACAACCATCACAAAAGCGAAGTATCGACAAATGGTAGCGCTTATTTTTAACGATACTAGTATCTGAATGATTGTCAGATGTAGACAGTGTTGCCACAAGGTTACATTTCTTACATTCTTCGTAACTTTTCTTCAATCCATGTAACATGTATGTAACAAAAGATTTTAAGCGTATTTATGTAACCTTTTAAAATTATATACATTGTTTGCAATTGTCAAATTCATATCTTAATTCAAAAAGTCATAACTCCCACTTAATTGCTTTTATCAATTTCGTCACGCACACAAACGTATACGGTACATGCCTGAAGTTAACTTAATTTTTACCACATACCATCTGTAGCTAAATATGAATTAAATTCAAGCCTCTCTGCTGAAGAATATTGGCGGAAAGTATTTAAACTAGAAAAAATTGATGGAAGAACTATGTTTCCAAATCTGAAGAAAGTATTTCCATTATTAATGGTACTATCGTTTTTGAATGCTAATCTGGGGAGAATATTTAGCCAATTAAAACTAATAAAAACTTCTCATCGCAATAATTTACATACGGCTACTGTATCTGCACTCATGTCCACAAAAGAAAATATTAAGGATTCTATAAAATTTGAACCTATTGAATCTCTTCTCTGTAGTCAGATAAAAATAAATTGATAAATCTTTATTTTACTGTAATATAATAATTACAATTCTCTTTATTGTTATCTTCATTTGACATAAAATTCAATGGAAAATAAAAAAAGATAAATTAATGAACTGGTCATATTTTCATTATACCTACTTTGACAAATAAAAATTTACAAAGGATTATAATAATCTACAAAGAGCTGAAAATGAATATCTTGGCCAATTGAAAGACCAACGGACACATATGAAAAAAATCTCGGTGGATTTTAAGAGCCCGATGTAACAAAATCAAAAAAAAAAAATTACGACCACTAAGGGAAGCCCTGATGTGAGTACTTGTTCTAGTCGGATCGAAGTAAAGTACAGATTGCAATAAAAATATGACAATGCAGTTGTAGCACGCCGTCCCTTTTTTTGAAATTTACTGAGGGGTAGAGGCTAAAAAAAAACAATGAAAAGGGACATTCCTTTCAATGGTTAGAATCGAAATTGTAAATTATTCCATAAAATTTTTCGAAGCTTGTTGAGACATATTGTTGAAGACAAGAACTTTTCTAGGTCAAGTGATTTATGAAAACAATTTGGTTCTTAGGAAAATGGAAACCTCTTATAATACCATTCGCCCAAATTTGATCGATTTTAAAAAACAAGTTAAAGACAAGATACAAACAAATTTTCATGTTCTCCCAACTCTGACCCAAAAACGTCAGGATTCAATGCAAAACACTAATATATAATCATTCGCTATATGAATTTATATGAATACTGACATGGATGGCCTGTCATTGCAACAAACGTGGCAATTTACTCCACCATTCGCCCCAAACGAATAGTCGAATGGCTACCGGTGAGGCAGCTACTAAAAAATCCGTCCTCGAAAAACTTTTTTTTTGGCGCCAAAAAAGTAATTTGCGGTTTATTTTTTCACAGGAAAGTGTTCCATTACGCATAAAAAATATATACATATTGTTAATCAACCATACATTTTTAATATGGTATTCGCTCTATTTAAACCATTCTTGCGAGAAAAACTCAAAAGCCGTATTATTATCCATGGCACCGAGAGCCCAAAATGTTTACCAGAATGTTCTGTCGGTAATTTAGATTTACCACCAGAGTGGCGATTGAAAACCAATTTCAAAATTCCCTAACTTTTCCCTAACTCTGAATAAAATTCCAGGGCCTACTCCGAAAAAAAATATTGTTTAAATGTTAATTATTTCTAAAAGTAACGTTTTTTGACGACGTTTTTTTTTTTGCTCGTCAGTGGCAAAAAATCAAACCGAAGGGCAAAAAAACTTTTTAAAAAAACCATTCACCGGGGCGAAAACTGAAAAAAATCCCTGACTACGACTGAAATTCCCTGACTATTCCAGAGACTCGAAATTCCTGACTTTTCCAGATTTTCCAGGCCGATCGCCACCCTGACCAGGTGTCAGTGGTAACCAGTGGTATGAATTGTTACTAACGTGTGACAAAGAATATGAAGGTAAATCATTATTTAGACATGTTTTTGTAATGTGGTTCTGAAATTGAAAATTTACTAATATTTTTTCTTTCTATATTTCCAGCTATTAACGCCTTTAGGACTAATGACGAGCTCAGCTCGTCATACTAATTTTTAGAAAAAATTTAACTGACGAACGTATATTGTCTTATATAGGTAACTGAAGGCAGTGCCATAAAGAGTGATCATGTTGTAAATAAATTAAGCAAAACGTACCAAACTTGCAATTATACTTAGAGAAATATTAAATTTTTTATCTAAAATATTGGAATATATGGCGGTACTAAAGGGGTTAACTCATATGGATATAATAAAAAGAAGGTTCAACCATAGGGAAATGTTAATTTTAAATAAATCTAGTACTTAAATGAAATTCTTACTTTTTGGCGACATCAAAAAAGCCGACGTAGATGTTAAAAATGAATAAAGTTAACAATTTCGGACTGTTGGCTTAACACGTTGACAGTCAGATATCTCATTTAAATAATAGCCGTTTTAAAACAACAAAAAGAGAATATTTTGAATATCTTTTTTGTCAGACAATTGTTAGTGTTAGGCGAGCGTACCACTCTCTATGTGTGTACGCGACGATTCAAGCACGGCAGTTTTATATTTGTAATATTGTAACATCTATACAAATATGTATCACGTAATTCACACACACGTATGAAAGTGTTGCTATTATGGCAGTTGGAGTTGCTCCCACTGCCCGGTTATATTCCCAAAAAATCGTATATGTTCAACTCGATCCAGTTCATACCGAAGTTAAACGATCAAAATAATTTTGTTCTATAAGTTGATACTTCGTTTGATATACAATATGAAGAAACGAAAACGATCATATGTTTGTGAACTTCATAAGCCTCATCTCCCAGAAAGGAATGAGCCATCACATGGATGCCCTGGACAAAAAGTATAACTGCAATATTTAAGAAATTTATTTATGAAGGGATCATCAATAAAACCATCAACCAAAGCCAAATATCAGCAAATGGTAGCGTCTTATTTCCCGATTTTGGAATTATATGTTCCTAAAACGTAAAGCATAAAAAATAACCACCAATAGATACAAATTACCGTCAGTGTCATCATTAAGGTCATCAACCAACGCAAAATATCAGCAAATGGTAGCGCCTCAAACTACTATTTTATTTTTCGAATTATTGCCGTTAACCGTAAAGCATAAAAAATAACCATCTATGGATTAAAAGTATCGCCAGTGTGATCATTAAAACCACCAACCAAAGCCAAATATCAGCAAATTGTAGCGCCTTAAACTACTATTTTATTTTTCGAAATATTGCCGCTAAACTTAAAGGATAAAAAATAAACATCTGTGGCTGAAAGGTATCGTCAGTGTGATCATTAAAACCATCAACCAAAGCCAAATATCAGCAAATGGTAGCGCCTCAAACTACTATTTTATTTTTTGAAATATTGCCGCTAAACGTAAAGCATAAAAAATAACCATCCACGGATGAAAAGTTTCGAAGATGTGACCATTAAAACCATCAACAAAAGCCAAATGTCAGCAAATGGTATAGCCTCAAACTACTATTATATTTTTCGAATTATTGCCGCTAAACGTAAAGCATAAAAAATAACCATCCATGGATGAAAAGTATCGTCAATGTGATCATTAAAACCATCAACAAAAGGCCAAATATCAGCAAATGGCACCGCCTCAAACTACAATTTTATTTTTCGAATTATTACCGCTAAACTTAAAGCATAAAAAATAACCATCTATGGATGAAAATTATCGTCAATGCGATCATTAAAACCCTCAACGAAAGCAAAATATCAGCCAATGGTAGCGCCTTATTTCTCGGTGTTGGAAATGTTCATCTCAATAATAAAATTCATCTCAAAATCAATGCCCATCTCAAAAATAAAATATAATATTAAATCAATGCCCATCTCATAAATAAAGTATAATATATATTAAGTGGGTTACGTATGAGAATAATTTAATATATAAAAATATACTATAGTAGGTTGTTTAAAATATAAAAACATCGCTGTTGATAAAAAAAAATACAAGTAGAGTAATGAAAATAAAATCTTAGAAAGAAGTCAATTTTGTGTTATTATTTTTTTGGAAATAATTACCGAATGCTCACACAAAATATTAACAGGAAATATATGTCCCCGAAACGTAAAGGATAAAAGATAACCACCTATAGATACAAAAATGGTTAATCAATGTCATCATTAAGGTCATCAACCAAAGCAAAATATCAGCAAACGGTAGCGCCTCAAACTACTATTTTATTTTTCGAATCATTGCCGCTAAACGTAAAGCATAAAAAATAACCACCTATGGATGAAAATTATCGTCAATATCGCAATTAAGGCCATCAACCAAAGCAAAATACCAACAAATGGTAGCGCCTCAAACTAGGGTTTCCGATCTCTCGCCAAAAAATCGATCTTGTGGATCGATTCGAATCGTCAAAATAAGAATCGATGCAGGAGAAAATCGGCTTACAAAAGATCGATCTGACGAAAATCGATTCAATTTTTGTACTTACAGAAAATAAAAGGTATATGAAAGTTTTAAATGAAGTTTCTTACTGGGTCATCACAAATCAATTTCAAAAAATTTTTTAATTTCCTTTGAAGATGAACTGCTCAATTTAATATGAATAATAAAATGGTTTCGAGTTTGCCCTAAAATTGTCACATGAATCTAAAATTTGACTCAATTTTTTGAGAAAAAATATCATATTTTTACTAAAAATATTCTGAATTAAATTCGAAAGGATTGATCTCCGATCCCGTAAATTTTTTACGATCTCTGTATCGATAAAATCGAATCGAGATCGGAAACCCTACTTCAAACTACTATTTTATTTTTCGAATTATATGCCCCTAAACGTAAACAATAAAGAATAACCATCTATAGATAAAATTATCGTCAATGTCGTCACTAAAGCCTTCCACGAAAGCAAAATATCAGCAAATTGTAGCGCCGTATTTCTCGATTTTGGAATTATATGTCCCTAAAACGTAAAGGTAAAAAAATTAACCACCTATGGATGTAAATTATCGTCAATATCATCATTGAAATCATCAACGTAAGCAAAATATCAGCAAATGATAGCCTCTTAAAACTACTAGCTTATTTTTTTTTTAAGAAGCTGACGAGCTACAGATATGGCCAAAGAAGTTAGTACCTGATAAAAAAAATATGTAAGAGGCCAACGTGCAAGAGATAAGGCAAAAGAAGCCAATACCTACTGGAGAAAAGCGCGTGCCAGACATACGTAGAAACGTATTTTAAAATGGATCAACTCACCATGTTGTCCGCGACCAGTCGTATTACTTCAAGTTCATTCTTGAATTAGGTAAGATTGTATAGAAAGCGAAAGAGTGTAAGAGGCCGACGAGCGACAGACGTGGCCAAAGAAGCAGATACCTGTTGGAGAAAATGTGTAAGAGGCCGAAGAGCAACAGATGTGGCCAAAGAAGTTATTACTTGCTGAAGAAAATGAAATACGTAAGAGGAAACGTGACCACAATACGTAAGAAATAACTTTATGAAATTTTTATCAAAGTACCCTATAAATCAAAATAAAAAAGCTGCGCAAAAAGCAAAAAACATGGTAAGAGAAGGAAACGAAATATAAGTTTAAACGCATTTTAAAACGGATCAAGTCATTATGTCGTCCAGGCCGTATTACATCAAATTAGGAAGATAACGTTGTATTGTTGAATTAAGATCCCACAAGACCATTATACTGTAAACGTCATAAAAATAAAAAAAAATTATCAACAACAAAAGCCGAATATACGCAAATGGTAGCGCTTCAAAGTTAACAGCTAATTTTTTTTCATTTTGGGAATAAATTATATCATCAAACACTATGCACAATAAGAAAGTAATTTCGTTGCCATTTACACTTTATTTTACGTATATGTACAATTTACGTATATTTACAATTTATTTTACGTACGTATATATATATATATATATATATATATATATATATATATATATATATATATATATATATATATATATATATATATATATATATACGTACGTAAAATAAATTGTAAATATACGTAAATTATATATATATATATATATATATATATATATATATATATATATATATATATATATATATATACGTACGTAAAATAAATTGTAAATATACGTAAATTGTACATATACGTAAAATAAAGTGTAAATGGCAACGAAATTACTTTCTTATTGTGCATAGTGTTTGATGATATAATTTATTCCCAAAATGAAAAAATAATATATATATATATATATATATATATATATATATATATATATATATATATATATATATATATATATATATATATATATATATAATATAATATATATATATATATATATATATATATATATATATATATATATATACAGTATATATATATATATATATATATATATATATATATATATATATATATATATATATATATATATATATATACAGTACATAATATACAGTAATATAATATTGTTGAGTGTCATCAATTGCAATATATTTTATGTTAGGCTTAATGTAAATGAACAATTTTTCATATGACTTTACTGGTAAAGAAATAACATTACACAATTTATACTGCTGTATACTCGCAAGTAGTATAATAATATTATAAAACAAATGTGAATTTACATAAGAAATGTGAAGTTCGCAAATTTTTTATGTTTATTTATTTTAAAAGGATATTTTACATCTTTTGGTGATCTGTTTTGAATATCACTGATATGTTGTACTAATTCGAAAGGATTTATTAAATCAGGATGTATTTCACCCTGCTTTGCATTTAAAGTTCCGTTTACTAAAGTTTCAGTTTGAAAATCATATTCACCTACCATGACATTCAAAAGATACATATGTTCGTGTACGATACGGCTACAAGTAAACGTCCCGTGGTCGGACCTATCGATTTTGATGAAACTTAGATATGTTGTAGAACACTAAAAAATAAGCGAAACGTATTTTTCTTTATCGGCGGAGAAACGGTTTGAAGGGGTGAAATCGCCCTCCAAAAATTGAGGTAAAAATTTAATTTTTTAAATATCTCGAAACCGGTAAGAGATAGAGCAAAAGTTTAAATTGGCGATACTACTCTTTTTTAAAGAGCTATCTATTGGTATGCAATTTGTTCAAATTGTGTAAACAGGGATGGCTGGGGGTTAAAATTTAGAGGTTAATTTTGCAAAAAGGGGGTGAAAATTAAACAATATAAAAATTTTGTTTACAGATTTGAAATCTACGTCAAAAAATCTAATTGACCTGTTTTTGCTCAATGTCCTGATATTAAGTCTAGGGGTAGTTAAGTAGGGGGTGACTGTGTCGAATAGTCGTACTAATTGGGTAGTTTCAGAAGTTTTTCTTCATGGAAAATAGTTTGACATTTAGAATAACGTAGAAATGAAATTTTCGATTTCAAAATTCAGTTTGAGCAACACTGGAGAGGAGGTGAGTCACCCTCTTAAATTACATATTAGTTGACGTACACTCATTTTTAATATTAACACACTGACAGTGGGTAATAATCTCACAATAAGTGGTTCTGAAGTTGGACTGTCGTAAGGTTTTCATAGCTATCCAATAGATAGCTCTTTAAAAAAGAGCAATATCGCCACTTTAAACTTTTGCTCTATCTCTTACCGTTTTCGAGATATTTAAAAAATTAAATTTTTACCCCAATTTTTGGAGGGCGATTTCACCCCTTCAAACCGTTTTTCCGCCGATAAAGAAAAATACCTGTCGCTAATTTTTTATTGTTCTACAACATATCTAAGTTTCATCAAAATCGATATGTCCGGTCTCGGGACGTTTACTTGTAAGTTCTATTAAATTAATTTTGTTAGTAGATTGATTTATATATTCATTTATTTTTGCAAATTTAAAGCAAATTTTTTTCTGTTTTCTGCTAGTGTTTCTGTTAAATTTTTAAATGATGACATTATAGTTTCGATTACATAAACTTGTTTGTACATACTTTTATAGTTAGTTTGTTGAGTAGAGAGTTGCTGAAATTTATTGTTTATGAAATTTTCATCATCAGAATCAAGAGTGTCAAACAAAATTTTTTCTACTTTGCCAATAGCATTAATTAAATTTCTTTTTTCACGCTTATATTTTAATTTATTTTCAGAATCAATAAGAGTTAAAACTTTAAATTGCTTTTCTTTAACATTTATTAACTTAGTTTTTACATTATGTTCAACAATAAAACATGTTCTTGTTGACTATGCTATTGATAACCATTTTTTAAAAGACGGTCACATAACTTAAAACTAGAATTTTAAATAGAATCGAATTCTAAAAATCTTATATAATAATTTGTCGAATTAATCTAGATAGTAAGGTCCCATTCACTTTTAATTAGACTTAATTTACTAATAAATTTATATTATATTCCTGGTTGATGCGTTAGACTAGTAACATTGTATTCTGGATGCCCTTGACTCGGCTAAAAACTAAATTAACCATCATGAAATAATTTTATCCTATTTTTATGAGCTTTTAAACGTTTATTATGTTTATTATAATGGATTTAGTTTCTCTCTATTATGTTGCCTAAGGAATACTTTATCTCCTACATGAACTGTTATTCAATGGACTTTTTGATCATAATTGTGTTTCGATTTGAATTTTGCGGTTTCGAAATTTTCACGTGCTATACTATGCGCTTGTTGCAATTTCTGTTTTAGTTCATAATAATAATAATAATCATAATTATAACGCGGTTCAACTTGTGATTTAACAGCTGTTGGAACGTTAGCCTTATCACCAAATAATAACTCAAAAGTGAAAACTTTGTTGCTGCATGTGGCGTAGTATTGTAAACGAACATAGCGTAATATATGAATCCTTTGCAACATTTGGCAAAGTTGCGTTAAATGAGGTATGTGTCAGGAAATTCAAAAATAAAACAATGTCTTCAAGACAAAAAATTTTCTAGAAATCGCAGGTTTCTTACTGACTGTATGAACTTAACATCCTTAAAGGATCCTTTAGTGCATACGAAGTTGGAAATGATTAAGTTATACTGTACATTCACAATAATATAATTCATGGGCGTTTATCTAAACAGTTTTCATAATAATAATTCTTTTAAATGCAGTATGATTGAGTGTAAATAAGTTTTTCAAAACGAGGCAAATGAAAAAGATATCACAATAAGAGAAATGTGAATTTTCCCGAGCGCCGTCGTGGAAAAAAAAAGAAAATAGAATATAAAACATTTTTATGTTTTAATTCGATTAGACCGGGTAGCGAAAAGTTTTTTCTTTCGTCTTTTGATGCAATTAAAACATCTTGTAAAAATGGTTAGCTATGTTGAGTGCGTTCTGTGTCGAGGAGTGAAGAGGCGAACTAACCGTGTATCATTGTGACGTTGGCGGCAGGGGTTCACGGAGTACATGACATGAATGATACGGTGGCGGACCACCCTTTGTTGCTGTAAGGGAACATCTCTTAACTATTATAAGTGGATGGGCCGAGAACTCATTATAGCTCGTTTTTATTAGCCCCTTAATAAGCTCAAAATACATTTTATCTTTAACATATTGCCACAAATAATCACCTAAGAATTGTATACGATATTTAAACAGTGAAAATCTCATTTCTTTACCGTTACGTTTGTTATTACGTTTGGTTGTCGTATGAATATCCCTGTTCATTTGATTTCCCGGGCAATAGTATATTTTTAATTAAGACTTGTTTCATATTTTTCATTGTGTTCTTCGTCGTCTCTTCTTTATGGGAAGAAAAAAAAACTTATTTTTATGCAAACTTGAAGATTGTCGTCAAGTGCGATACGGCTTTTATTATTTCATTTATTATTGAATTTCCTTATCAAAAAAAAAAAATTTAACGTGCACCACTGTGCCCCTCTTCTTGACATGCACCACTCTCTGTGATTCATTAAAACGCAATAGTAAAATACAAAAAATGTGATTACATTACCTGGCGGTTCGAACATAAATCAACTTTTTTTTGTGTAGTCGGGTTGACTGTTGGTCGTTAAATTAAATCCATTTTCTGGCATATTATTTCCATACAGTGAGTCAACTGTAACAGAAAAATATTGGGTGTCACATAAAAGTTATAACATTTTGCAACATTATTTTGTAACATATTTTTAGAATTCCGTAGTTGCAGCATACACGCTCAGTAATATTGGACAATCTACTTGTGCAGTTTATTGAACGTTCCTTCAGACAATTCAGTAATTTTGTTAAAGAAATTTGTGCAATAAAGTGAATGTAGGAATTGTACTTAATTAAACTGTTGTTTAATTTTAAATATGTATTAAGTGATAAGAATGTTGCAAAGCAATAAATAATTATTCTTGCAAACTAATCATTCAAACTGGTTCAAATAATAGCCATCAAATGTGACATTACAGAATAACAAACAAATCAAACTTAAACAAATAAAGTAGTATTGCGCAATAATATCTGCAGAGTCTGCAGAGTAAAAGCTCGAGTTGCTGAACTATATGTATTTGTCGAATTTTTTACTTTCTCGCCAATGCTGGTTATATAGTGAAAACAGGGCCGGATCTAGGGAGGTGTCGCGGGGGCACATGCCCCCTGCAAGTTTTTAGGGCGCCAAAAACGCAAATTGAGGGGCACCAAAACTGTGAATTTGACTTTTTTTTGCTCGGCTCTTACTTTTTGCAGGGAAAAATTAAAAAATTTAAAAAATATCGTTGTGTTAGAATGTCTAATTTTGCGTTTTTCTCGGAGAGGACACCAACAAGAAAGTTTGCCCCCCCCCTCGCCTCATAATAACTGTATGTCCGTCCCTGAGTGAAGCCATAAGAAGGGAAAATATGAAAGACAAATTTTCGCTTATGCGATTTTCATTGGATTGTGATAGGCTTCGACCATTATTCCGAACATTTTCTACATACGTTTGTGTATATCTCTGGATCTACTGGGGCGAGAGAAATGAAACTTGGCCCAAAATAATTACATATATAATGATATATAGTGATTTTTCGGAGAATTCTGGACATGTTGTGTATTCTTTATTCGAGAATTCTTCCTTATCAGCTGTTTTACCGGATACGGAAAGACTTAGCGAATCGACAACAATTACCCATCGTTATGCCGGGTGCTTGGTGAGCATTTCTTCGTCAGAGAAATTATGAACAAGCCTTACCACCGGTTCGTCGTCATCAGCGGTTGGTGTAGGATGCGTCACTACTTTCTGCACTATCCGATATTTCTTGTAATGGGAATAATGTGCTTGCGAGTGCATATAGAACTTCAGCCGACATAAAAATTGGCATAAAATCCGGCATATTATGATATAATGAAAACAAGACCTAAAGAATGAAAAGAATAAAAAAACATTTGAAATTTTACAACAAGGTAGCACTGGTATCTTTTGCACAAAGAATCGTTTTTAGAGTGAATTAAGTTCGGTATTTTTGTATTTTTGTTCCCACAAATAAACGTAATTGCAAAAAGATACAATAATGTGTTGATACTTAAATATCCAGTATTCCTGTTCATTGTATAGACTTTTCTATCGTGGCTTAGTTGACCCCCAAATAAAATTCATGTTATCGCAAGAAAAAAAATTTATAGATTTCATTAAACTATATGATGTCAGTGGTTTAGAATTAATGGCCTTTAATTTGATTTATGATAGGTTGGGGAATGATTCAAGTGGTTGCTAGTAAGGAACTACGCACTTAAAAATAAATCAATTTCTCTATAAATATTGGTCATTGAAGTATTTTTCTTTTTTAAGTAATGTGTTTTACGTGATGAATTTTCAAATTTTGTTTTAAATAAAACGAAAGCTCTGAATAATTCCAAATTTTAACCGTAACTACCGGATATTCGGAACCGAAATTTCATCCAGTATAAGAGTTTCGGACAATTATAAGCAACTCTGATTGAAAGACGAAGTTTAAATCGAAGAAAATTTTTGTTACATATAATTTTTTGACAAATTTTAATTAGTTCGTGTCTGACGCTAGATTTTGTGATTCGCTGGGCCAACGTGCCGTTTCTCTGTCGTAGTATCCTGCATAACATAGCGAATTTCTGGACACAAAAATTTCTCGAATGCCCGTTTACATAGGATAATAGTTTAAAAACGTATCTTATGTAATTTTTCCGCGTTTTCCCATGGTGTAAAAAAATTTCGAAAAATTTAAATTTTGGTAAGAGACTCTTTTCAGAGGTTCCGAGCATCAGACTCAGGCTCTAATAGCTGAATTTTCCATTCGGAAATTTGTTAAAAAACGAAATTTTGTTGGTTCAGATGGAGCGAAGGAAGGAAATTGTTTGATGATAAAGGTGATAGATAGTACACGGAGAGAAAAATCAAATAATTTATAAAATTTCAGAAAAATTATTGTCGTACTCTTTCATTTGCGCATCTGACCCGCAACGTTATGTTGCTTCGGCTGTACCTGTAAAAACTTCGAATATGCCCGATCTTTTCCGACCTTTGATTCTTTATGATCCATACAAAAATGATTGGCAACAATATATTCTAATAATATTAATAGATTTGAGCGTTACTTTATGGTATTCCATATTTGTAAATAATAAACAAATATTTTACTTCGCAAAAATACCACTTTTGTTTTGAAAGTGTGACAATATTGTCACAGTTTCAAAATAAAAGTGGTATTTTTGCGAAGTAACCTATTTGTTTATTATTTACATATATTCTAATACTAAAGATAGTGGAGTAACAAAATGATGAACCATCCGTCAAGATATTGTAATGAACACTGCTTCGGCACCACACGACACCACACCAGCTAACCAGGTACTTGCAACACCAACAGTCCTGCTATGTGACCTTCATATATGATTGTGTTGATACTTTCTGCAGCTTGCCTCGCTTTGTGACAGCGTTGATACCTTCTCTTTCTTTCTTTCTACTATTAGCTTCTTTTATTCTTTTCTACTTTTCTTCTATTTTAAGATAGCATGGTAATTTTTGTAAGAAAAACAATTAAACTGTCGGAAATGGGACTTTTTACTGTGCTGTTTTACAAATTTTACGGAGCTAATATTACGGAAAGAACATTCGATCCTTTAAATTTTCTATGATTAATTATAATTTTTTTATTTTTACCGTACAAAATTGAATATGTTCGCCTTTTACACGTCAAGTTTAAAAATTGAATAAAACAGATAATTTGATTATTTGAAAAAAAAAAATACCAAACACCCATTTTACTAGTTGTTACTACTTAAGTTGTACGTTAACTATACGGTACAAACACATGTCTAGAGAATCTAAAACGAGTGGAGTTGGGGAGGATGAACAATGAGGGATGATGATAACTTTGTACAGTTAAGGGTAATGTTGAGGGAGAGAAAAGTTTAAAATTAAAACAATATTAAGATGAGGTATAATCATTCTATAAGATAAACGTTTTAAGTAGACAAGTCAATGAGCTCCAAGGAATTATTAAAACAATTTATTAGGGGATCCTTTACAATGTCTTCTCATGTCGACTTGTCTTGTATGTCTGTCGTGTCTTCACAAGGTTGTTTTCATTTTACCTTATTCTGTTACATATAATTACGAAATATTATCAAAATTAAAAATAATCTTTGTTAAGTGTTGACTTTTTTGTGTTTTATTGAATTATCAGAATTTTTCGCAGGTGTATAGACGAAGCCATCCTCATGGTGGCGTAGGTCAAAGTGTCACTCAAGTCTTTGGAGAGTTTCTTTACCAACTGCGAATCTTTTTCGTAAGACTTTGCCTCCCAATGGCCTCCTAGATGAGTTGCTGATGTTCGTGTCACTTGAGAGACAGTCTGTTATTTATACTTCCGAATTTATCTGAAGATATTCATATGAAAATCCAAATTATTTCAGTTCAGTTGCTGATTTTGGTTCATCAAAATGTTTAGAATATCGTCCTACTGTCCTAACACCTCACGCCTGTCCTAGTGCTGCTGTAAGTCAATATACACCTTACATTTTACTTAATACATGACATTTAGGAAAAATCAGTTCCAAAATATGTCAAACTTACGAGAAAGAATTGCTTTTAATGTATTTTTCTTCAAAAACTCTTGTCTTTCTTGTCAGAACTAAAAAATTTCGAAAAACACAATCGACAAATGATTTTCTTCAAAATGGCGCCACAATATAGTGGGGGTGCATTGAAATATGAATTTCACTTGTGCGTAGGAGGGACCGCGAGCAAAATTTCGAAAAATTTATTCCCGACAACTTTCTTATCTGCTCTTAAAATCGTAAATTTTGATTCTTCATAATCCTTGAACGGAATAGTTTCTGTTTTTTATTGGTATTTCATTGGCTGTTATTCATAAATGCTTATGACTCCCACCCTTTCTCTTTGTTTTAATTTAATTTTTTTAAAAACATTTTGGTATATACGCTAATATAGTAGACAGTATATTGCGTTTTAAAATATGATTAAAACGATAAATAAATAATTTTACAATTTAAATATTAAGTAATATAAACCATAAATAAATTTTAAACAAATTTTATAATTATTGGGATTTAAATTTTAGGTTGTGGAGTCTTCTCACCAGAGGTATGAAATTATGAACTTATTGTTACATTGATATTTGTATTTGTACTATATATATATTTCATCCAATTACGGACTCTTCAGGTACATTACATATATAGATCTATAAGTACATTACTTATAGATCTATATATGTACATACATGTACTTATAGATCTATATATGTAATGTACCTGAAGAGTCCGTAATTGGATGAATAGATCTATATATGTAATGTACCTGAAGAGTCCGTAATTGGATGAAATATATATATAGTACAAATACAAATATCAATGTAACAATAAGTTCATAATTTCATACCTCTGGTGAGAAGACTCCACAACCTAAAATATAAATTCATTGAAAACTCACCAAACTAAACAAAGTATTGGGATTTAATGTACCCGGGAAAATATTAAAAGCGAAAAGTTAGACATCGATGGTTTTCATTTTACAAATCGTATGTACATACATACATATGTATTGTGTTTGGTTCGATTCATGCATTAGCTATTAGACATAATAAATATAATATTTTAATATGATTTATTTGGGGAACATTATATATATATATATATATATATATATATATATATATATATATATATATATATATATATATATATATATATATATATTATATATATATATATATATATATATATATATATATATATATATTTATATATATATGCAAAATCAACATACATGTATGGTATGATATATGAATACTGTATGTTTGTCTTGCAAGGGACCCTAACCTCACTTTCTACTTGTTATTCCTTTGATACCTTCAGATTTAGAGGTCGATTCAGTTTTTAAATTTGGAGAGGTCACATTTTTTAAAAAGAATATTTCCAAATTATCATTAATGCTAGAGTCAAATTCAATTGCCATTGTGCACAGCAGTCCCGGACCCTCCATCAGCGGGCTAATCCAGATTTGTAAGAATATCTGAAATGGATCTAGTGAAAACTGATGAAAAGTTTGATTTTTTTTCGTTTGGGGCGGTGATGTTATGATGTACATACTGGAGAAAAGCGGGTGCGAGACATACATAGAAACTTATTCTAAAATGGATAAACTCGCCATGTTTTCCGCGACCAGATCGTATTACCTCAAGTTCATTCGTGAATTAAGTAAAATAATTGTACAGAAAGCGAAAGAGTTTAAAAGGCCGAGGAGCGACAGACGTGGCGAAATGGATCAACTCGCCATGTTGTCCGCGACCAGGTCGTATTACCTCAAGCTCATTATTGAATTCGGTAAAATTATATAGAAAGCGAACGAGTTTAGGAGGCCGAGGAGCGACAGACGTGGCGAAATGGATCAACTCGCCATGTTGTCCGCGACCTTAATTAGGTAAAATAATTGTCTAGAAAGCGAAAGAGTTTAAGAGGCCGAAGAGCGACAAACGTGGCGAAATGCATCAACTCGCCATGTTGCCCGTGACCAGGTCGTATTACTTCAAGCTCATTCTTGAATCCGGTACTTGACTGTATTTAAAATTTGTGTCAAATGTTAAATAATTCTATGCATTATCATTACATATGTCCAATTTTAATGATGAAACATAAAAAAATTGATAACTATTTAGAAATTTTACTTTGAAAATTGCCATTTTTAACAAATATTCAAGTAAGTGAAAACGCGCCATTTCTTGAATATGACGTAATATTTTGTAGCTAGATATGTCGATTTTGATAATTTTTATCGATGAGGTGAAATTGTGTTTTCTTTTGAATATTTCTATTAGCTTAAATATATAGTAATAATAATCGACCAGAATTCTAATAAATAATAAATACTTACTTTTACTTTGACATCTTATAAATATAATTAAAGTTTTGAATTTATAAATATTGACGTTGACGTTTAATTGCTTCAAACTGTGACGTTACTATACTGGGGTATTTTTCCCGCCTTTTTCTCATTTAAAATTATAGGGTTATTTTTTTTGATGATTTTTTACAGAATCTGTCGAAGATAAAAAAATTTCTTAACTGATATGGAAAAACAATGTTTTCGGAATATTTTTGTAACTTCAGTCAAGTACCCTATTAGGTAAAATAGTATAGAAAGCGAAAGAGTTTAAGAGGCCAAGGATCGACAGACGTGGCCAAAGAAGTTAGTACCTGCTGAAGAAAATTTGTAAGAGTTTTAGTCTATTTTTTAGTCTATTTCGTTTTGCCTCCATCGTTTTAGTTTTTGCGCAGTTGGGTTTTTTGACTTTTTGCTTCAGATTTTTTGGTTTGGATTTATATTTTAATGTTTGTGATGGACTATTTTGCGATACTATTGCAAAATGTAAAATAATATTTTCAATACTATGCTTTTTGATGATATCCTAAATTCGCAATACAAACTGTTCGAGTTGCTTAAACGCTATTTACAACTGCGTGTTAAATTCGATTTTTTTCCGAATATCAATCCCATGAATATAAACACCTGGTTTAGGTTTTGTGTGGATATCAAGAGGTTTGAGAGGTGTTAATACACGAACAGAGTGGCAACATACCATTCTGTTCGAATTACAACTAATTACTGTGGAAGGGTAAATCCCAGAATTAGTCCCGATATCACTAACGATACCAACAATATGAACGTGAACTGTGAATTGTAAACAGAATATAACACTAAGCTTAACAAGTCAACGTAGCTTTTAATATCGGCTAATTAGCATTTACCTACGAGAAAAACGATTTCGAATTTTTTTTTCGATATGCTTTTTTTTAGATATTTTTTGACAATTCAAGTGAAACATTTCAATATTTGGATGAGTTTTGGGTTGGTATTCACACCTTAAAATTACAATGATGACAGCTTAGGTCAAGTTCAAATCGAAGTTGAGTGGTCAGTTGAGTCATTTGCTTGGAATTTGTATTGTATAGTACTCATAATAAAAGTTCATGTTATCATCCGGCAAACTCCTTAGATTTTGTTTAAAACTTTTTTTTTTTGTACGATAGGGAAATAGTAATATTTGCATTTTAAAATTTTGCGCTACCATTTGCTGATATTTTGCGTTGGTTGATGACCTTAATGATGACATTGACGATAATTTGTATCTATTGGTGGTTATCTTTTATCTTTTACGTTTTAGGGACATATAATTGCAAAATCGAGAAATAAGGCGGTACCATTTGCTGATATTTGGCTTTGGTTGATGGTTTTAATGATCACGTTGACAATACTTTTCATCCATAGATGGTTATCTTTTATGCTTTAGGTTTAGCGGCAATAATTCGAAAAATAAAATAGTAGTTTGAGGCGCTACCATTTGCTGATATTTTGCGTTGGGTGATGACCTTAATGATGACATTGACGATACTTTGTATCTATTGGTGGTTATCTTTTATCCTTTACGTTCTGGGGACATATAGTTCCAAAATCCAGAAATAAGGCGCTACCATTTGCTGATATTTGGCTTTGGTTGATGGTTTTAATAATCACATTGACGATAATTTTCATCCATAGATGGTTATTTTTTATGCTTTACGTTTAGCGGCAATAATTCGAAAAATAAAATAGTAGTTTGAGGCACTACCATTTGCTGATATTTGGCTTTGGTTGATGGTTTTAATGATCACGTTGACGATACTTTTCACCCATAGACAGTTATTTTTTATGCTTTACGTTTAGCGGCAATAATTCGAAAAATAAAATAGTAGTTTGAGGCGCTACCATTTGCTGATATTTGGCTTTGGTTGATGACTTCAATGATGACATTGACGATAATTTGTATCTATTTGTGGTTATCTTTTATCCTTTACGTTCTAGGGACATATAATTCCAAAATCCAGAAATAAGGCGCTACTATTTGCTGATATTTGGTTTTGGTTGATGGTTTTAATGATCACGTTGACGATACTTTTCACCCATAGACAGTTATTTTTTATGCTTTACGTTTAGCGGCAATAATTCGAAAAATAAAATAGTAGTTTGAGGCGTTACCATTTGCTGATATTTGGCTTTTGTTGACGGTTTTAATGATCACGCTGGCGATACTTTTCATCCATAGATGGTTACTTTTTATGCTTTACGTTTAGCGGCAATGATTCGAAAAATAAAATAGTAGTTGAAGCGCTACCATTTGCTGATATTTGGCTTTTGTTGGTGGTTCTAATGATCACATTGGCGATACTTTTCATCCATAGATGGTTATTTTTTATGCTTTACGGTTAGCGGCAATAATTCGAAAAGTAAAATAGTAGTTTGAGGCGCTACCATTTGCTGATATTTTCCGTTCGTTGATGACCTTAATGATGACATTGACGATAATTTCTATCTATTGGTTGTTATCTTTTATGCCTTATGTTTTAGGGACATATAATTCCAAAATCGAGAAATAAGACGGTACCATTTGCTGATATTTGGCTTTGGTTGATGGTTTTATTGATGATCCCTTCATAAATGTATTTCTTGCATATTGCAGTTACACTTTTTGTCCAGGGCATCCATGTAATGGCTCATTCCTATCTGGGAAGTGGGGCTTATGAAGTTCACAAAGATGTGAACGTTTCCGTTTCTTCATATTGTATATCAAACGAAGTATCAACTTATAGAACAAAATTATCTTGATCGTGTAACTTCGGTATAAACCGGACCGAGTTGACTCTATACGATTTTTTGGGAATATAACCGGGGAGTGAGAGAAACTCCAACTGCCATAATAGTAACACTTTTACGGTCGGTTTTACAAACCGAGTTTAAACTGAGTTTATTATTTAAACCAAGTTTAAGTAAATCAGACCGTTTTACATATTGAGTTTATTTGTTAAACTCAGCTTATATTTAAACTACCAATCAAGGTGGCTTAATCATTTAAACTAAGCTTACCTACCTTACCTACTTAAGATCATAGAAAAGATATAACTACTTAAGATCTTCTCTATGGTTGAGGTCGTTTTTAGGGATTCGATTATATTTTTATATTTCTCTACTAGAGCAATTAAATACTCAATCATGGTGACCACATTACTGGAAAACCTGGAAATGTCAGGGCATTCTAAACTTTCTACAAAAATCAGGGAATAGTCAAAGAATTTTACCAGAAGACTGGAAAAAATTGATCTTTATAATTTTGTTTATTTAGGGAAAAAACTTCAATCAATTTTTCACTTGTTTTGAGATTAGATTTAAAAATTGGCGCGGATTTCTTTTTTTTTTTGCTCGTCATTTACTTTTTTAAGAAAGTGTTAAAAAGCTATTAAGAATTTTTTTTCGCTTTTTGGGATAAAGTAGGGGCGGCATTTTTTACAAAATAGATAGGGAATTTTTTAATAAAATTTCTGGAAAACCTTGAAAAGTCAGTGAATTTGATCTTTAAAAATCTGTGGCCACCATGCGTCAGTTTCATTACTCGTAAAATTTACTGATCTTTTCTTTTCATTTGTGTCATTTATTATTTCAAATTTCTTTTTTTAATTTTATTTAATATATATTATAATAATTTTTTTCTTTATAGCGTTACTTCTATATAGGTTATGTTTGTAGCGTATATCGCGTATGAAGTATATCCGGATACATACGGTTGGTAATTGGGTTGGTAAAATAGAGTTATTTTACTGGCTTTGCCGGATACAAATACATAAATGTATTGAATTAAATGAGCAAATGATTGAAAGCAAGTTCGCCAACACAAGCTTACTTAAAATTTCCTTTAAAGTGTATTGTAAAACAGACGCGAAGATAAACTGGGTTTAACTTTTAAACTAGGTTTAGTTAAGCTTAAGCTTAAACTCCGTTTGTAAAACCGGCCGTTAGACGTGTGTAATATTGTAATTATTGAACGCATGTATAAAGCTGGCGACTGCAGATGTAGGTACCAATGTTGCGTTGCTATAGAGGGCATTACTTATTCATTGTATTGTAAACGAAATGTACGATACGAAATTAGACATTGAAAATATGCTAGGCACATCGCAAATATAATTGTGGCGAATTACGTGGTACATATTACGTGATACATAGTTGCAATATTACAAGTATAAAACTCTGCCGTGCTTGAATCGTCGCGTACACACATAGAGAGTGGTACGCTCGCCTAACACTAACAATTGTCTGACAAAAAAGATATTCAAAATATTCTCTTTTTATTGTTTTAAAACGGCCATTATTCAAATGAGATATTTGACTGTCAACGTGTTAAGCCAACAGCCCGAAATTGTTAACTGTATTCATTTTTAACATCTACGTCGGCTTTTTTGATGTCGCCAAAACGTAAGAATTTCGTTAAGTACTAGATTTATGAAAATTAACATTGCCCTATGGTAGAGCTTTCTTTTTATTATATCCATATGAGTTAACCCCTTTAGTACCGCCATATATTCCAATATTTTAGATAAAAAATTTAATATCTCAGTAAGTATAATTGCAAGTTTGGTACGTTTTGCTTAATTTATTTACAACATGATCACTCTTTACGACACTGCCGTCAGTTACCTATATAAGACAATATACGTTCGCCGTAAAATTAGTATGACGAGCTGAGGTGGTCATTAGTCCTATAGGCGTTAATAGCTGGAAATATAGAAAGAAAAAACATTAGTAAATTCAATTTCAGAACCACATTACAAAAACATGTCTAAATAATGATTTACCTTCCTATACCATCCATGTCAGTATTAATATAAACTAGTTATAACATGTAAATTTGTTTGTATATTCTGTCTTTAACTTGTTTTTTAAAATCGATGAAATTTGGACGAATGGTATTATAAGAGGTCCTCATTTTCCTAAGAACCAAATTGTTTTCATAAATCTTTTGACCTAGAAAAGTTCTTGTCCTCAACAAGATGTCTCAACAAGCCTCGAAAAATTTTATGGAATAATTTACAACAATTTTGATTCTAACCATTGAACGGAATGTCCCTTTTCATTGTTTTTTTAACCTCTAACCCCCCCCCCCCCCCAGTAAATTTTAAAAAAGGGACGGCGTGCAACAACTGCATTGTCATATTTTTTATTGCAATCTGTACCTTGCTTCGATCCGACTAGAACAATTACTCACATCAGGGCTTCCCTTAGTTGTCGTAAATTTTTTTTGATTTTGTTACATTGGGCTCTTAAAATCCACCGAGATTTTTTTCATATGTATCTGTCGGTCTTTCAATTGGCCAAGATATTCATTTTGAGCTCTTTGTAGATTCCCAGATCTTCTCAAATGCAATAAAAGCCAATTTTTAAGTTCACATATTCACAATTTTTTACCTTACGTTCACATCTCAAATTGTAATACTCGAACGCAGATCATTTAGTTATGAAAGATAATTTTCAAAATAAATTTTACATTAAAAAGAGGAAAAGTTGTCAAGTCGAAAAGATAGTTTCCGTTTGTTTAAACGTTCTGGATTCTTAATTTGTGTTCGTTATCACGTCTGTTACCGTTTCCACGTTGCTGCTGTTACAAAAATATGAAACACTGAAAAAAAAATACGAACAAACTGGAAACGATAGCGTAACGAGTTACCGCCGCGATGTTTGGTGATGAATATTTCCCTACCTTTAAATATGAATACTTAACAAACCGAGAAGTGTTTAGCTTTTTTACTGTGCGATGTAGAAAGCCACGTTTAATACACGGTTTTGTTCGCTGTATAAAAATTGTCAGTTATGATTTTTTTTTAATCTGTCAAAATACAAGGTGCTTTACGAACAGTACTATTTTAATTACTACTCTAGGAGTGTTGAAATATTGATGGTTTATTACTTTTCCGGCCACGT
Source organism: Brachynemurus nebulosus (assembly GCA_035578155.1). Lineage (NCBI taxonomy): Eukaryota > Metazoa > Arthropoda > Insecta > Neuroptera > Myrmeleontidae > Brachynemurus > Brachynemurus nebulosus. The sequence goes on from JAPWDM010000021.1 coordinate 5,910,343, forward strand.
AGCGTAGGCTATATGGTGGGTCTTGACGTTTTGGGCCTAAAGAACCCAGAAACCAAAAAATTCGGATATTAATGAATACCTTCAAGTCTATTGGCGTTAGAGGGACAATATGGGGCATTTCTTGATAAAAATAGATGAAATTTAGATCAAAGTTAAGAATTTTTAGACCGAATTCTTATCAGAACTGAAAAAACTTCGCGACGATTAGTGTTGTATAAATTTTAGCCTGTAAAATGTTCTCATTAATTTGTGGAAAAAAGGTTCTTTGGAATTTTGAAAATTTTATTGTCGTAATTTAGTGTTTTCCCGAATCACGTTCAAATAAAGTATTGATTATCAACGTATGAAAAGGACTGAACAGGACATTAAATGATTTTAATCCAAATGTTTAGCAATTGCTTTAATCTCAACATGTATAATAATCAGTTTTATAAACAGTAATTAGTCACTGCTTAGAATTTTCAAAAAACTCGATCTTAGTATCACAATTCTTTGCAAAAGTTTTTGTTATCTTCAGGCAATTTTCTTGGACTTCACGATATCTTCATCTACATGATAAATCTGACAATCATTCAGATACTAGTACCGTTAAAAATAAGCGCTACCATTTATCGATACTTCGCTTTTGTGAGGGTTGTTTGTAGGTAGCACAGCTTCTTTTGCATGTCGACCTATTGTATATTCTCGTTTCCGGTGTCGCTCAAGTTCCGGTTTTGAAATTCTACCATTTGTTGATATTTCGCTTTCTTTTTTGATGGCTTTAATAATGACATTGATGATAATTTGTATCCATAGGTGGTTATTCTTTATCACTTACGTTTAGGGATATATTACAGTTCCAATATCGAAAATAAACTAGTACTTGTGAGGCGCTACCATTTGCTGATATTTGGCTTCTGTTGATGGTTTTAATGATCACATTGACGATACTTTTCATTCATAGATGGTTGTTTTTTATGCTTTATGTTTAGCGGCAATAATTCGAAAAATAAAAATGTAGTTTGAGGCGCTACCATTTGCTGATATTTGGCTTTTGTTGGTGGTTTTAATGATCACAGTGACGATACTTTTCATCCATAGATGTTTATTTTTTATGCTTTACGTTTAGCGGCAATAATTCGAAAAATAAAATAGTAGTTTGGGACACTACCATTTGCTGAAATTTGGCTTTAGTTGGTGGGTTCAATGATCACATTGATAGATGGTTATTTTTTATGCTTGACGGTTAGCGGCAATAATTCGAAAATAAAATTGTAGTTTGAGGCGCTACCATTTGCTGATATTTTGCGTTGGTTAATGACCTTAATGAGGACGTTGACGATAATTTGTATCTATTGGTGGTTATCTTTTATCCTTTACATTTTAGGGACATATAATTCCAAAATCGAGAAATAAGGCGCTACCATTTGCTGATATTTGGCTTTTGTTGATGTTTTTAATGATCAGATTGACGATACTTTTCATCCATAGATGGTTAGTTTCTATGCTTTACGTTTAACGGCAATAATTCGAAAAATAAAATAGTAGTTTGGGGCGCTATTATTTGCTTATATTTGGCTTTAGTTGGTGGTTTTAATGATGACATTGATAGATGGTTATTTTTTATGCTTTACGGTTAGCGGCAATAATTCGAAAATAAAATTGTAGGTTGAGACGCTACCGTTTGCTGATATTTGGCTTTTGTTGATGGTTTTAATGATCACATTGACGGTACTTTTCATCGATAGATGGTTAGTTGTTATGCTGTACGTTTAGCGGCAATAATTCGAAAAATAAAATAGTAGTTTGAGGCGCTACCGTTTTCTGATATTTGGCTTCGGTTGATGGTTTTAATGATCACATTGATAGATGGTTATTTTTTATGCTTTACGGTTAGCGGCAACAATTCGAAAAAGAAAATAGTAATTTGAGGCGCTACCATTTGCTGATATTTTGCGTTGGTTGATGACCTTAATGATGACATTGACAATTATTTGTATCTTTTGGTGGTTATCTTTTATCCTTTACGTTTTAGGGACATATAATTCCAAAATCGAGAAATGAGGCGCCACCATTTGCTGATATTTGGCTTTGTTTGATGGTTTTAATGATCACATTGATGATACTTTTCATCCATAGATGGTGATTTTTTATGCTTTACATTTAGCGGCAATAATTCGAAAAACAAAGAAAAAGTTTTTTGCGCTACTATTTGCTGATATTTGGCTTTTGTTGATGGTTTTAATGATCACATTGACACTACTTTTCATCCATAGATGGTTTTTTTTTATGCTTTACGTTTAGCGGCAATAATTCGAAAAATAAAATAGTCGTTTGTGGCGCTAACATTTGCTGATATTTTGCGTTGGTTGATGACCATAATGATGACATTGACGATAATTTGTACCTATTGGTGGTTATCTTTTATGCCTTACGTTTTACGGATATATAATTCCAAAATCCAGAAATAAGGCGCTACCATTTGGTGATATTTGGCTTTGGTTGATGGTTTTAATGATCAGGTTGACGATACTTTTCATCCATACATGGTTATTTTTTATGCTTTACGTTTAGCGGCAATAATTCGAAAAATAAGACTGCTGTTTGAGACGCTACCATTTGCTGATATTTGGCTTTGGTTGATGGTTTTAATGATGTAATTGACGATACTTTTCATCCATAAATGGTTATTTTTATGCTTTACGTTTATCGGCAATAATTCGAAAAATAAAGTAGTAGCTTGAGGCGCTACCATTTGCTGATACCTGGCTTTGGTTGGAGGTTTTAGTGGTCACATTGAAGATACTTTTCATCCATAGATGGTTATTTTTTATGCTTTACGTTAAGCGGCAATAATTCGAAAAATAAAATTGTAGTTTGAGGCGCTACCATTTGCTGATATTTGGCTTTGGTTGATGGTTTTAATGATCACATTGACGATACTTTTCATCCATAAATGGTTATTTTTTATGCTTTACGTTTAGCGGCAATAATTCGAAAAATAAAATTGTAGTTTGAGGTACTACCATTTGCTGATATTTGGCTTTGGTTGATGGTTTTAATGAACACAATGACGATAGTTTTCATCCATAGATGGTTATTTTTTATGCTTTACGTTTAGCGGCAATAATTCGAAGAATATAATACTAGTTTGAGGCGCTACCATTTGCTGATATTTGGCTTTGGTTGGTGGTTTTAATGATCAGATTGACGATACTTTTCATCCATAGATGGTTATTTTTTTTGCTTTACTTTTAGGGGCATTAAGTCGAAAAATAAAATAGTAGTTTGAGACGCTACCATTTGCTGATATTTGGCTTTGGTTGATGGTTTTAATGAACACAATGACGATAATTTTCATCCAAAGATGGTTATTTTTTATGCTTTACGTTTAGCGGCAATAATTCGAAGAATATAATAGTAGTTTGAGGCGCTACCATTTGCTGATATTTGGCTTTGGTTGGTGGTTTTAATGATCAGATTGACGATACTTTTCATCCATAGATGGTTATTTTTTACGCTTTCCGGTTAGCGGCAATAATTCGAAAAAGAAAATAGTAGTTTGAGGCGCTACCAAATGCTGATATTTTGCGTTGGTTGATGACCTTAACGATGACGTTGACGATAATTTGTATCTGTTGGTGGTTACCTTTTATCCTTTACCTTTTAGGGACATGAGTAGTGTAGTGTGGTGGCTTCACCGGCCACCACCTTATGGAAAATTAACATTGCCCACCACCCACCACCTTATGGAGAAATAACATAGCTATGCTGTGTAGATTGCCTATATTAATAAGTAATAATATTTAAAATATATAAAATATATAAAATGCAGTCGGCTGGTGTATTCGATCTTTGGTACTTTATTTTACGAAGCGGGAGTGCTAACCACTACACTGTGACGTACACTGGCTCTGGATGTATTAAATGTCGAATGTATTCTAACAATTAACATTATGATCTGTATGTTAGTTATGTGTACAAACATGTTTCAACCAACTATTGCCTAAGGCGGTGAATGGCATTGCCAACAAATGTTAATATATAAATTATTTATTGCTACACATAAAACTTTCAAATAGGTTTTGCTCAAAGTTTCCCGTTCACGTGATAAAAATGGATATTCAAATGTCAAATAATTTTTATGTCTTGTGGTAGTCGGTTATTTAACCATATATATCAAATAAATTTTCCGATCTTGCGGGTACCGGATATTTAACCATATGTATGAAATAAATTTTTCAATTGCATCAGGTTAGGCGTAACCTTGATTGCACACATTGACGCCACATGATTTTCTAGAACAAATACTGGAAAATTCTTGTTTTGTAATCACATGTCTAATCAACGTAACTTTTTTCGATATAAACTTTTTATTACCTATTTTTAATAGTTCAGATCAATTTTTGACAATTAGCTAGTGTTAATTTTCATATATGTATGAATAAATTTTTCGTAATAATAATTTTTATAAAAACTTTCCGTGAAAAATTATTTTGTATACTGTTGTCTGTTCTTTACATGCATGTCCCTGTACAGTAATTATTTATAAGTGTTGTTTTGTAATACTTACATGTATAACTAGACAATTCACTGAAAAAAATACTACTGATTTTATTATCGTATTTAACAAACTGGTTTTGTTCATAATCAAACGGTGACAACAATTCCATCATACTACACATGTATGTATACATATATGAACCGCCTGACAACAATTTGCAATTCAATAGCAATATACATGTATATATTACCCACATACGACCATTCGCTCTGAGATTGTGACATTCTTTAGTAACATTGTGTTGGTACACTGCAACGATCTAGTGAACCAGATCTAATATACCAGATTGCATACACATATTATGTTTAGCCTATGAGTACTTTCACCACACTCCACATACATAGCGTTGTTTGGTTGAATACAAGAAACGATTTAAATATTATTAGTATTGTTGGTGGAATTTTTATAAAATTTTCTTATTGTGGTTACATACTTAAATATTTTCTGGGAATACAAATAATTTAAGGAACTTAATGGAATAGTACAATAATTACAAATTACAAATTGTTTGTTATTTTAAAATTTTTTATCAATGAATTACGATTGGATTACATATTTGATATATATTTCTTAAATTCAAGTGGATATGTACAACAATATCGAGACTTATTAGATTTTTCTTGTTATATTATTTAAAATAAAATCCACTAATTTCGATACTGTCGGCTTTCCTCTTTCGTGTTTTCGTCCAACATAATTTTCTGTAATGTTATTTTCATAAACTTTTCTCTTAATATATCTGTTTCCTCTATCGGTGTCGTCAAATTTACCAGTATTTTCATATCCTGTGTTGCATTTTCCATTGATTCTCTTTCTGTATATTCGGATCCATGATTACAGACGTTGGAATGGCTCGGATTGTTAATAAAAATTCTTTTGGATGACCTTCCCGAGTATAAGAAACCTTGGTTCCCCTCCTTGGTTCCTTAAATAAAGACTTTCCAAGATTATGTGCATGTTCTTCATATCCATCTTCTGTTGATGAGATGTAGCTTCTTTGAAGGCTGTATGCCAAAAAGAAGTTACAGAGTAGGGAGCATCTACACCGTCTTTGGAAGTACCGGCAATCGTGGACGACATGCAAGTGTTCAAATTTTGGGATTTGGTGGTAGGAACAGATGACAAGTTCTCCACGATATTGCTGTCTAGTTCGTTCTTTAATTGTAGTAATATATTTTTCACTATCTGTATTGTTTCTGCAGGGAATAACCGTGTGCAAAATTCCTCGACGTTGTAGATCTTTAAAAATTTCTCCCAATTGGCAGGTAAATTTTTTTTCGATAGGAAGGTTTTTTGAAAATATTCGCTAATTGTCATTATTGCTTTTATCACATTTTTATTTTGGTTCATTAATTTCGTTTTCAAATTTGTAATCGAATGTAGCCAAAAATTCTGAAATTCGTAAGGATGGGCAAATATACATACAACAGTTAATCTTAATAATTTTTCGAAAGTTATATTTATAGCCATACCATCCAATTCATCCATTAATTTCTGTCTTTTAGTTTCAATATCATCATCTTCATCTGAACTTGATAGAGGTTGCTCCAATGGTCTTTTTAAATCGTCATTTATTTCGTGTTCTTCTTCTACGTCTGTCACATTGTCAACTTCGACATAATCTATTTTTTCCATTTTTATTTTAATTAAAGTTGTGAATTTTATCCAACTATCCGTATGATTATGCGAACTTTGTAATATTTTTTCAATATTATTAAAAATAAATTGTAAGAAATACTCACTGTCTAAATACCAGTAAAGTTCCCGGTAAGTTCTACAATTAATTAATTTTTTGCAAATAGGTGTATTAAGTTCTTGTTGCCACATTAGACTACATCTGTTTTCAATTTTGAACCTGAATATATACAGGTCAATTGCTACCTTAATGACCTACAAAAACTATTCTTGTACGCCAGTAGCTTAACACGACCGAAGTTCATAAAAGAAAATTTTTAATAAATACTGCCACCTCGTTGCCGTCGGCAAATCTTTAAGTAAATGTCATACGTATAATAAATTTTTATACTATTGTCAGTGACATTGAATAATACTAAGGAAACATTAACAATATGCGTGACCTTTAAGTAAATATCAAACAATTTCCTTATTTAATTAAAAATTCATATATGTAGAAATAATTTAATTTTTCTACATGATTTATTTATATTGTTTTATTATAACATACGAATAATAAAGGTTTTTCCTGATAGAAATATTTTTACCTAATATGGTTAATTACACATTTTCCAGCGACATTAATTTTATAAAAATTATCATAAATTATATTTTGTTTGCAAACAAGCTTATATTTTTTATGACTACATACATTAATTACAGTAGACTCTCGATAACTTTCCGGTTACGGGGCTGTAGGGGTAGAAAATTCTTGGAAACGGAAAGTTATCGAATGCCACCACTCTTTAGTCTATATACATGCGGTACATACCTATACAACACTATGCAATGTGCCAATATTTATCAAAATGGCCGACACTGGTTTCGATTTTGACAGTTTTAACAGAGATATAATTGAAAGATATGAAATTAATTATAAAAACTGATTAAAAAGAGAGAAAATTAAAAAAATTTCATCATCTACATTCAAACAGATTCACATAATTTATCAAAATTATTACTTTCTGAAGGCATGTTTTCATTTCGTTTTTAAACTTATTCAACACGTTTTCAAAAAAATGTGCACTATTATTACATTTATTAAGTCGATGTAAATAAAAAAATGTAAGTAGTTTCCGGTAGAAATCTGGGAATATTTTTATGGAATTTAAAATTGTGATCACTGACTTACATCATGTGATTGCGTTATTGTAAATCATAACCATTATAACCACAACTACAACACATATGCACATGTTTCGAGAAAATTCGAAATATTAATGGCACAGTAATGCACTATTGCAATCAATTTTATTTCTAAATTTCTATTAAAATTTTATTTTATTTTACAATTTTATATTGTTGTACACGTCAATGTTATATCTTAGGGCAATTTCACTTATAAATTATAACACATTACATTTTATTATTTAATTTTTTTAAAATATTTGAATTTTAAACCGCTTTATAATTTACAAACTTTCTTTCTGGACTTAATTTATTTATAGTAGCTAATATACGATTGCATTTTATTAAATTTTTAATACCAAAACGATTAGAATGTCATTAAAAGCTTCTCAAAATAACGTAATACATAATACCCACAATACGTAAGAAGTGTTAGCATCTATGTGACCTTAACTGAAACTTCATACAGAGTTCTGACTTAACCACTTTATAATACATACATAGTTATTTCTGAATATCACTAGGTATGCAAAATCATGAATTGAGATGTACTTGATGTACATGATGTACATATAAATAACCTTAGTGCGTACGTAACAGTTGTGGAGAGGACACCATGCTAGTATTAGTGAGTGTACGTGTGAAGGGGAAAGGATTAATGAGGAAAGTTAACGAGAGGAAAGTTATCGAGAGTCTACTGTATATGTTAATAGAAATCAAAAATCATGTCGTAAAATATTTTTCCTACTTGATTTATATTATTTTTTTTTCCTTTAATGGCATACGCATAATAAACGCTGCCGGGTACAGCTAATTTTATGAAAATTCTGTATATAAAAGGCAGTACAGATACGGAAAGGTACATTTCCATTCAATCGTTAAAGTTGTGAAAACAAAGTGTTCCAATTGCTTTAAATCTTAAAATAAACAGTTTACTTTTTTGTTTTATTGAATTAGATTAAAAATATTTGATGTAAAATAATTATTTATTTTTTCATAATTTATTATTATATTTTAAATATTCTTTGTAGTTTTATTGTGTTATTTTTAAAGTGTTTGGTAAGTACAATAATTTTTAATTAAATTCTCATATATTAATATAATTTTTAAATTTTTTGAAAAATTTCATCATGTTCAAATGTCAGGATTGCGGAACATTATTCACCCGACGTGATGCATTAACTTGGCATGTCAACACCAAGCATGGAAACAAAATTTTAAAGTGCAGTCAGTGTGATGTATCCTTTAGTCGGACTGATGCACTTATGCGTCATATGAAAAATGTCCATGAAACGATGACTACAGCTGCTCAACCATCTACTAGTAGCGGTTCAACAAAGCGTCCAGCTGATGATAAAAATGGCGGTATCTTAAAGAAACTAAAGGTGCAGAAACCAGTTGGAACAAAGCGTTGTGATGTTTGTGATATTGATATACCTAAAGCGGCATTTAACGGACATTTGCGTAGTACTGCACATAAAGACAAAATTTGCTGCGGCACGGGAAATGAAAATGTAGAAATTGTTCACAGTGCCTTTAAAAGTCGCATAATTAGTTACCGGGTAAAGAATTGTGGAAATTCTCAGTCAGTTGAAGATTTTTTGGAGGAAATAAAGGAGAAGGTGTTACTGTTGCTGGATACGGAACTGGGGAAACACAAAGCATTTAAAACAAACTTTGAACTTTTCGGATTGTATGCGAAAAATGAAAAAGACGGGTCTGTGACGTTGGATATTAAGTCGTTTAATACAAAGAATTCGATTGTAACAGAGTCAAGTAATATCAGTGATATGTATGACAATATGGCGGCGGTAATAACAACAAAAAGCGAGGAGTTCCTGGCCCGCGGTTCCGGCTGGATGCTTCAACAAGTTTATTACTTGGAAGTGAATATTAACAAATATAATCCAATTCGAGCATCGTCCTACATTGAATTGCCAGCATGGATTAAACGAAAGAAGACGGTCGTTAATGTTCAAAACAATGATTAGGCATGCTTTGCATGGGCAGTCTCATCAGCCTTGTATCCACCTGACAGAGATGACGTAGCTAAAAGAATTTCAACTTATCCGCATTATACATCCGTTCTAAATTTTGATGGAATCGAGTTTCCAGTTAAAATTAAGGATATTAAATTATTTGAATCTTTAAATAATATCAGTGTTAACGTTTACGGTGTGGAAGATAAAAGTATTGTTGGACCGTTACATCATACAACACAAAAGAGGGGTACACATGTTAAATTACTATATATTGAAGATGGTGACAACAGTCACTATTGTTGGATCCGGAATTTAAGCAGACTTGTTAGTCGTCAATTTTCAAAGCACAAAGAAGCCAAGTGTATTTGCGATGGATGCTTGCAATTCTTCAGAACTGAGGCGGGATTAGACGAACATTCGAAGAACGACTGCAATGGTGTTCGCACAGTATTGCCGACCTTGGGGAAACATATATTAAAGTTTAAGAATTTTAAGAAACAATTACGAGTTCCGTTTACAATTTTTTGTGATTTTGAATCGATTTTGAAACTATACGACACATGCTTACCAGATCCAACAACATCGTTCACAAATACTATGCAAATACACGAGCCGTTCAGTTTCGCTTATTACATCAAGTGTTCATATGACAACAATTTAAATAAATTTGTGCAATACCAGGGACCGAATTGTGGCAAAGTCTTTATGGAGAAACTAGATGAAGAAGCTAGTGATGCGACTCGAGTGATGTTGAGTCGAGTGATTCGAATGAATTTGTCGAACTCGTACTCGAGTGAAAAAAATTTTTTACTCGAGACCAATTGCACTCGAGTTGCCGAGCTAACTCGGCACACCGAGTAGACACGGTGAGGGCCAGATGTTACTTCACTAGTTACAAAGAGACGGGTTGAAACTTGCACTTGGTACGATAACAATAAATAGGTATAATCTGACCACGCCAAGTAAAAAGTCGGCATAACAAAACTTTTCAAAGGATTTGTATGTTTAACACTTTGACGGTCGGTTGACTACTACTGACATTGTTGTGACTACTACTGCACGAATTAAGCTGCATTCATATCTACAGACAATGAATGTCACAGGCACCTATCATGGTAGACACGACAAATTAATATTGTTTAATGTTTTTCTTATGAGTATATTCATACATAGTGTGTATCCGTGTCTGTACGGTTACGTTACGTTATATAAGAATACACTCATAAGAAAAGCATTAAAGTATTAACAAGTATTTATCGTGCCTGCCACAGTGAGTGTATATGACGTTCAGTGTCTGTAAATATGATTCAGTCTTAATTGCTATAATGTACCGTAAAGTTTAGGTACTTTTTTCATATGTGTTTCAACTTAGATTTCGATTAAACAGTAATTTATTCATAAGAACACGAAAATAGATAACGTTTAGATAAAGTTTTTAGAAACAAAATATAACATCATATCTGAAAATATCAATTAAAATCGCAACATAATTGCCATAATAACAATAATTATTAATATAGGGTGATAGGAGTGAATGGAAACAGAAGGTGGGTTAATAGAGATGCTATGTTAAGTATAAAAGAACGAATGTAGTGTCATTAGGGGTGGATAGAGACAGGATGTGGGTTAATAGTGAATAATTATAATTATTCAATTATGGTTTAACAAAGCTGGCATTTGTCAAAAAATTGATGCACCTTAAATATTTATTCATGGGTTTTCTGGTTTCTTACGGTGTAAATACTTAATTTCTGAAGTACAGCCACATTCAAAAATTATGAAATAAGAAACTCACTCATAGATTGGGGAATTATGTTTTTACCATAGAGATAGTACATGTAGAGTAGGCAACTCTTATGCAGCACAGTAAGTGGTGGTTATGGACGGAGAAAAAAAGATGGAAAACATCTGTACTGTTTCTATTTTTGTTTCATGACGCATGCGCATTAGTAGACTTTATGTGGTGCATAATTTAAATCAACTGCATCATCTGCGTACATAGTTCAAAATAAAAAGAGATAAAAACTGTACAGTTATTTTTTATTTATTTTTGTTGGACCAACGCATTTCTGATGGCTTGTCTGCTCTATTGTATTATCTCTATGATCTATATTGTCTAATGTATATTAATTTTTTAAAATAAAGCCCTCTGGTTTGTAACGATGCAAGCTTCATTAGCTAAAGTTAGGCTAACTAAGCTCATGAATAACATTTTTGTTCTATTCCAATTTACTCGTCTTTCCCTGATTCAGCCCAGTTTACGGTATACAAACAAACTCATTCTATGTCTAGGCCAAGCCCTAAGGGTATGTATAAAAAAATGTAGATAGCAGTGTGTCAGGAGTGTGTCAAGTACCTCTTGAGGCATTAAGTTGGTCGGTGTCGGTCACCGAATGCACGATGTTTGTTATGTATTGTTAAGACCATTATTGCTTGAACTGCACGTTGCTCTGTCCGCTAATACGTGTTATGTAGTGTATGTGTATATACTCACACAGAAGCAAACATCAAACCCATACCTCTACAGACAGTGTGTACCTACACAACATAGTGGTGGAAAGTGGAGATTTTTTTGTCTACGCAAGTATCAGTAGTAGAGAGATAGCAAGTTAGTTTCTGATTATTCTGTGGTCTAGGCACTATATGTGCCTTATGCCGTATAACAGTAACTGGTACATTACTTATCAAAATAGTGTATTGGTTGGGTGTACCGTGATAATCTCTTATAAACGTTAATGTGTTAAACGTTAAAAGTTTTATTACCCTCACTTTTTTCTAATCGTGGTCGCACCATATTAGGTTGATTGAACTATTGAATATTATTTTATGAATGTGTGACATGCGTGTGATTTTGAATTTAGCTTTCGTTAATATTACTAGTAAAGTATTGGTGTATAATAATGATGTGCCGAGTAGATTATTTTACCAATCGATTAATCGATTATATACTAATAATTGTAATCTACTTATAATCGGTATATTAATCGAGGTATAATCGATTACACCGATAATTGACTTAAATATAATGATAACTTGAATTTTTCCACTTTTTAGTCAATAAAATTGAAATATTTAAATAAGAAAAATACAACTGAAAGATTTAAACAAACAAAAAAAAAATTATTTTTAATTTATGAAAAAAAAGACTTTCCTTAAATAATTCACAACTAAATTTAACGTAAATAAGCATTATTATTATGTTTTATTTTCAAGCAGACTTCCAGTAATTCTGTAATAAAAATACACAATTTAACAAGTGAAATTCAGATTTTTACCGTTACCGAATTTTAACAAATTTCAGTTATACCTCATTTCAGATACAATTAATCTTAAGTTTTCGTTAAAAAATTAAATAGTTCTTATATTCGAAACAAATCAATCTTTTATTATTTTCTAAAAATAAACTGCAAATTTAAAATTTACATAAATGCAATAATAAAAGAGATAAAGCCAAGAAAACGGTAATTATTTAAATTCAAAGTGACGAAGCATGGTTAAATTTAACTGAAATGAACCATAGCAATATATTCTTAAGAACAAATGCCTGTATACAATATATTATAATATATGTATATGTATGTCTCATATTACTAATTCAATAAAGGTATTTAAAAATGCTTAAAAAAATCTTACTCGAGTTGCAGGGAGTAAAATAGTTAACTCGACTGACTCGAAAACTCGAGTACAATTCGAGTAACGTAGCAAAATTACTCGAATGACTCGAGTCACAAAATCCTACTCGAGTCGCATCACTAGAAGAAGCGAGACGTCTACACAGTATTCTGGACAAACAAGTGCCGATGAAACCGTTAACACCAGCCCAGCAAATGCAGTACATAAATGCAACAACCTGTTTTATATGTGGTAATGTATTAAGAGGAGATCGTGTGCGGGACCATGATCATTTAACTGGTGAATTCCGTGGTGCTGCACACAATGATTGTAATTTACAATACAAGTTGCCAAAATTCATATCCGTAATCTTTCACAATTTATCCGGTAACGACGCTCATTTCGTTGTACGTGAATTTAGTATAGCTAAAGAAAAAATTGATGTCATTGCCAACAACAAACAACGCTACATTTCCTTCACCAAACATATCAAAATAGATGATAATGATGGCGATAATGAACCTGATGTTGAAGAAGAAGATGACTATGTGGAAGATGATGAAAATGTAGATGAAAATGATGCGAAAAAAACAAAATCAATTCAACTTCGTTTCGATTCGTTCCGATTTATAGCAAGCAGTCTAGACAAGTTGGCTAATAATTTGAAACCGGAGCAGTTTGTTGAAGTGCGTCGAGCTTATCCTGAAGACCACCAATTTAATTTAATTAAGGAAAAGGGTGTGTTTCCTTATGAATATGTTAACAATGTTGAACGTCTTGAAGAACGCACGTTACCACCAAAGTCGGCATTTTATAGTAATCTAAATACAGCACATATCACTGATAACGAATATCAACGTGCACAACAAATCTGGCACGAATTTGAAACAGAAACATTAGGCGAATATTCAGGTTTGTATTTAAAAACTGACGTACTCTTACTGACAGATGTTTCTGAGAATTTTCGAGACGTTTGCTAGAGAACGTATCAATTGGATCTATGTCAATACTTTAGCGCCCCGGGACTGAGCTGGGACGCCATGTTAAAATATACTCAAGTGAAATTAGAACTCCTCACAGATATTGACATGATACATTTTATTCAAAAAGGAATGCGTGGAGGTTTAGCACAGTGTTATGAACGCTATAGCGAAGCTAATAATAAGTACTGCGAGAATTATGATCCAACAAAACCGTCAACGTTTATTCAATACCTGGATGCGAACAACTTATACGGATGGCCTATGTCGCAGCACTTACCAATCAACGATTTCAAGTGGGTCTCGGAATGTGAATTGAAAGACTTTGATGTATCCACGATCGCTGATGACGCTGGTGTTGTTTATATACTGGAAGTGGATCTTCAGTATCCAAAAACACTTCACGACCACCATGAAGATTTACCATTCTGCCCGGAGAATGAGAAGCCGCCGTACATCACATCAAAAAACAGAAAACTAATAGCTAGTGTTTCTGATAAAAAGAAATATGTTATTCATTACCGCAGTTTAAAACAGTGCCTCAAATATGGTTTAAAATTAACAAAAATACATCGTGTGCTCCAATTTAATCAATCGTCGTGGCTTAAAAACTACATTGACTTGAACACTGAACTCCGCTCTACATGACATGAAACTTAGATATGTTGTAGAACACTAAAAAATAAGCGAAACGTATTTTTCTTTATCGGCGGAGAAACGGTTTGAAGAGGTGAAATCGCCTAATAATGTTTACGTACTTAAAACTTGAGCTACTTTTAATTTGCTGGTTTGAATTGTAATTTCGTCTGTGCGCATTTGTTTGCTTTAAAATTTGCCTATACGCATTTAAACCTTTAGTATTATATAAACCACTTTTTGGTATGTTCATGAAAATCAACTCATATAAGCCGGGCGTGCCTTCATACGTAATATTGTCAATTACTATATCATCACTAGCTATTTGAAACGGTTGATTTCCAATCATCCATTCATCATCTTTTTTGTACGGCCCGTAAACTGTATCAATACCGCTATTTGGTTGAAGGTATAACTGTAAATAATTTCTTGCTATTAATCCAAACTGTTTTGTCAAATCTTCAGGTGTCGGCATTAATTTTCGAGCAACACTTTGTGCTGATCCAAAAAATTTTGGTGTTTCAAGTACATTTTGTTGTTCTTCTGGATATGATTCAAAAACATCTTCTGGAACATCTTGTACTGTAGTATCTTCCTCCTTCGTTGGCAGATTACAGTAGTATGCAGTTTGGTTTTCTAATTTTTTCTTTTTAATTATAAGTGTAAACGTATCTAATACTTGCATTTGTTCATTTTTTGTCTCCACTTTTATAGGATGTCTTTGTTTTTCATCACTTAATTTTGTAGCTATTTCTTTAAGCGGGGCGGTTACTGGTTCTAGTGTACTTTGTAACGACATCTCTGATTCCACCTTCCCCGATCGTAAGGCCTTAAATTTTTTCCGTATATTGCTTGCCGTTTTTATAATATTCTTTTTAGCAAGCTCCTTCTTCCTCTTATCCATCTTGGTGACAAGTGTTTCATGCAACGGTCTCTCAAGAACTGAAACTTCATCATGACAGCTGCTTATTTATAAGTAAGGGATTAATATCAGCTAACAGCTCGGTTACTGCCGTAGTTATAGCAGTTGACAGCCTGTTGAAACCGGTTATCAGACTGGCTTAACACAGTTAATGCACCGGTTGGTCAGCTCATCAGCGCCCTCTCCAAAAGCGGTCAAGCTTGTTTTGATGTCTCCCATTGTGAATATCGTCTTCTTTGCAGATAGTTAAGAATCCATATTTATCTCGCCAGCACTCTTAACATAGGTTTTTGAAGTCTATGAAAGACATGTCTGTATTGATGTGGTCATCGTAAATATGTTTAAGGTTCAGATCAGCTTGTTTGAAGACAGCAATAAAATTTGTATTGTCCCGAATATTGTGTTTGGGTGCTGCTGTATACGCCTGTGTTAGGTAAAAACAATCGTCGTTGTAGTGTCGAGAGTGACAAAAATATTCTTCTATTATGGCTTTGTTCTCCCGCACAGATACATCATCGAATATTATCAATGAATTTGGTAAAGCGTCCATTGGTGGTACGACATATTCGTTATTGGAGAATGTGAAAAACCGCATACCTTTAACAAGTTTAATAATTTATTTTAGATATTCATATTTCGGTTGATGCAATGATTTGGAGTAGATGTATATATTTTCAAACGTCAAGCCATTGGGATGTTGTATTAGTGAAATAAGCAGTGAAGTTTTTTCACATCCACTCGGTCCACAAACGACTGCTCTAATACTGTTGGGTAGCAGTGGGCCGTTTTTCTTGGAGTTATCGCCATTATCCAATGACAATTCAAAATCAGTTACCGGTAGGGTTTCCCGCTGTTTTATAAATGAAGACATTTTATTAGTGTTGTTCGAATTAGATTATTTCGTATACTAACAAATTACGTAAAATTTTAATCTATTTATAATATCTATAAAAACAGTTAGCATACATTTCTGTTTTCAGTTCACCTTAATATGCCTGTGCGAAAACAACAAGGTGCCAGTTGCAGACGAACAAGTAAAGTGAAAACATCTGGTAGGGGACTAATAAATTCTACAATCAACAAGCTGCCATTTGAACTACACATACCCGGCTACCAGTATTGTGGACCTGGAACTAAACTACGAGAACGACTGTTGCGAGGCGACCCCGGTATAAACAAATTGGACGCTGCATGTAAAGAACACGATATCGCCTATTCACAATTCAAAAATATTAACGATCGACACAAGGCTGACTTAATTTTAGCCAACAAAGCGTGGGAACGAGTTAAATCATCAGGGGCAAATTTTGGTGAACGAGCTGCTGCTTGGGCTGTGACGAACGCGATGAAATCAAAAGTAAAATTGGGGATGGGCCATTCAAATAGGAAGAAGGCAAACAAAAATGGAAAGGAATTAATATTTGGTGCTGGAGTTCGTGATATAAGAAGTATATTGAAGAGAAACAAACTAAAAACTATAAAAGATTCAGTCAAAATAGCACTGAAAGCGGCCAAAACAATTTTTAAGAAGAACAAGAATCAGTTTACATCGCCAAGAATTATACCGATACCAAAAACTGGTGGAATTTTACCATTTCTAGTTCCACTATTTGCTGGATTGTCTGCCGTGAAGTCACTTGCTGGTGGCGAAGCTGGTGTTGCAAAAGCAATTAATACGTATAAAACAGCGCAGAAACAGTTGGATGAAAATCAGAGACATAACAAAATGATGGAAGCAATCGCTCTCGGATCGAAATCTGGTACTGGACTTTATTTAAAACCGTACAGAAAAGGATGGGGTCTTTTTATCGAATCAAAAAACCACTGAGCGAGCTGCCCAATAGACCGTTAACTAATTACGACATCTATCAGTTTGGAACCAAGCATTTACCAAATTTCCGTGGTGTATTCATGAGGGACGAATTACCAAAACGACCATGGCGAAAGGAATGCGGTGTTGTTAATTTGAAAAGTTCATCTGGATCTGGAAGTCATTGGGTGGCATATGAAAAAAACAATAAAAATGTGGAATATTTTGATAGTTATGGGAATTTGCCACCGCCTGTTGAAGTTGCAAAATATCTACATGGAAACAGTATTAAATATAATTATAATGTTTATCAAAATTATAATAATTTTAATTGTGGTCATCTTTGTTTAGAATTTTTATACAACAAAAGCAATTTTGTATAAATAAATATTTCTGTAATGTATAACTTGGTTTATTTGTGTCTTAAACATCATGTCGTTCACACTAACCTTAAGTGGAAACTCATCAATATTAACCGCTGAATATTTCCCGCCTATTGAATTATCCGGTAATTATGTTTGTGGACTAATTAATTTCGAGACGTATAATTCTGTACCAAACGTGGATGAAACAAATAATTTGTTTCATTTCGGTGATGACGACAAGGCTCCGCATTACATCGAGATACCTGTTGGTAACTACGACTTGGAAAACTAGGAAACTTATATAGATGATATGTTGGCAAAAAGTGGTAAAAAAATGCGCAGCTTTTACTACGTGCAAATAACAATACGTTAAAAAGTTCAATTAAATGTACCGAAACAATACATTTCGATAAAGACCGATCTATCGGGTCATTGTTGGGTTTCAATAAACGAAAACTACCGGGGGATCACTACTATAATTCGGATAAGCCAATGAACATTATGAAAGTCAATCTGGTGCAAATTGAGACAAATATTACAACAAACAGCTACCTGAATAACATTGAGTCACATAATATCTATTCGTTTTCTATACAAGTTGAGCTAGGTATAAAATAAGTGAGACACCAAATACAATAATCTATATGCCTGTGAGCGTGCAGCGAATAACATCTCTAGTGCTCCGTATTGTGGATCAAGACGGCAATTTGGTTAATTTTCGAGACGAAACGATAACGATTAAGTTACACTTAAAGCCGGCATAAACACGTTGGTATTTAATGAAGAAAAACCGATACAATCACACAGTTTACAACTTACCACCAGCCTAAGCAGATCGGTGACAAGAAAGCGACCATTAACTTTGGCAAACGCAAATTTTTTACAACAGTTGGGTTTGACTTTGTTGAAAAAGAAGAAGAGAAAAGATGAATAGTATTTTAAACGTCGATACGACTATTAATTTTGATGAAAGCATTTCGAAGCTAGAGGAGCATGTATATTCACCATTTTTGAATGCATATAACAACAGCGACGAAATTCGAATTTGTATACAGGATCAAAATTTAATTTTATTACCGCACAAGAGTTATCTTTACATAGAAGGACAACTGCTGAAGAGTGATGGAACAATATCGACTACAGCGGAATTAAGCAATAATTCAATGGCGTACTTGTTTGAAGAAATGCGATGTGAACTAAACGATGTGGAAATTGATCAGTGTAAATACATCGGTCCAACAACAACACTAATGAATTATTTATCTTTAAATGAAAACCAGAGCCAGCAGCTACAAAACGCAGGATGGTGTGGTCCAGATGAAAAAATCAAAGTATCTGACAAGAGGTATTTTAGCTTCTGTCTACCGTTGGATCGAGTATTTGGTTTCATTAACCATTATAAGAAAGTTATTATTAATGCAAAACATCAACTGATTATGATTCGTGCGCGAACCGATCTGGATGCAATTGTTTCAGTAACGGATGACGTCACTTTTCATTTACACAAAATTCAGTGGATGGTTCCGCATGTTACAGTTGCTGATGAGTCGAAATTAAGATTGTTAAAAATTGTGGAAAATAGTCAAGATATACCTATCGCTTTTCGCACTTGGGATATGCACATACAGCCGACGGTTCCAATAACGAAACACATTTGGACGGTGAAAACAACGACACAATTGGAAAAACCTCGTTATATTATATTTGTATTACAAACAGATCGGCGTAATAAAAAAAGAGAAAAATGCTACCATTTTCGATCACTGTGAACTTTTTGATATCAAGGTGTATTTGAATTCAGAGAAATATCCATACATGGATCTGAATTTAGATTTCGCTAATAATAAATATGCACTGGCATACCATATGTATTCAAAATTTCAAGAAGCCTACAATGACTTGAAGAATACTACAAATGAATCATTGATAAATTGTGAAGAGTACAAAAAAATTGCTCCCATCATATTCATTGATTGCTCTCATCAAAACGAATCTCTGAAAAGTGGACCTGTGGATATACGAATTTAATTTAAAACATCGAAGGAAATACCAGAGAATACATCAGCATATTGCTTGTTATTACACGATCGCATAGTTCAATATAATCCATTGACAAACATCGTCACGAAATTTGTATCAAAGCCGTATTTGATTTTTAGACCGATTATTCTTACTTTAGACTTTGCATCATTGACGATGACCGACGACGTGGCGATTGTTGACTTTCAAGGATTTCCAAATACAACAAAAGCACGTTTTTATGTCTTCTGATAACGGATATTATAATGATGACTACACACTACAACATTTCGTTTTTAAATCGCCAATTCCATTTTGCGGTTTGAGTGAAAAGGTCCTACAGACTGTTCGATGGTTATGAAAAAATCATCATGGATTCTCTTGGATGGATGGACACATTGACTATGAACAGTTGCAATATATTTTAATGGATGCATTACGCGCAACTCGAATCGTGTACGTGAAGGGTGAAGGAAAATTTCGCTATCTTAAACAACTACTGCCATCAACAATCACCATCATGAATTTTGAAGAAGTACTCAGCTGTCCAAAGCTACGGGCCCTGGTAACAACTTACAACAGCCCGCGATGCGGAAGCCATTTTTCTGGACATTGTGCATTACAAAATGTAATATCTGTGTACAAACATTACTATTGTGAAACAAAAAATTTTTAATAAAGTAATTTTTTGAAAAAAAATAGTTTTTTTATTTATTTATTTGTTAATTTTAAAAAAAGATATATACATATATGATTTTATATAACAAAAAATATTATTAATTACAAGTACTATCACAGTGCGCAGAATTGTAGTATTCTAGCAAATTTATTTCTTCGAATTCAATCCAAAATGTTTTGCCTACTACACCATTATTGACCACGGCTAAAGTAAGTGTGTATTTCAATCGCTCAAACGACGGCGCATCCATATTATCGAACCGAGCAGGTAACGACAAGTATCCATTTTCTAATTCCAACACAGTCTTCATTCAGGTCGGATCAAATTTCGACTGGATTTGTTTGACATCAATAATTCTATATGGTTTTTTTATAACCATGTCACCCAGTTTCAACCACGGCTTAACTTTTCCAATTTTGTTAAGGCTTCTTACTAGTTCCGAAGTAAGTGCTGGATCTTGTTGACTGACACTAGCTTGATAGTTCAATTCCATTATTGACAACAACAACAATAAACTTCTTTTAAAAACGGTAACAATTAAAATTTTACAGAAACTGATGTTGTTGAATATATTACAAAAATCGAGAAATAAGACGCTACCATTTGCTGATATTTCTCTTTGGTTGATGGTTTTATTGATGAACCCTTCATAAATGTATTTCTTGCATATGGCAGTTATACTTTTTTTCCAGGGCATCCATGTGATGGCTCATTCCGTTCTGAGAGATGATGCTTATGAAGTTCCCAACGATATGATCATTTCCGTTTCTTCATATTGTATATCAAACGAAGTATCAACTTATAGAACAAAATTATTTTGATCTCTTAACTTCGGTATGATCCGGATCGAATTGAACCTATATAATTTTTTGCGAATATAACCGGGGAGTGAGAGAAACTCCAACTGCCATAAT
Organism: Brachynemurus nebulosus; assembly: GCA_035578155.1. Taxonomy (NCBI): domain Eukaryota; kingdom Metazoa; phylum Arthropoda; class Insecta; order Neuroptera; family Myrmeleontidae; genus Brachynemurus; species Brachynemurus nebulosus. The sequence continues at coordinate 5,931,607 of JAPWDM010000021.1, forward strand.
AGTAACACTTTTATACGTGTGTAATATTGTAATTATTGGGCGCATGTATAAAAGTACGCTCGCTTAACACTAACAATTGTCTGACAAAAAAATACATAGAGATTGGTACGCTCGCTTAACACTAACAATTGTCTGACAAAAAAATATTCAAAATATTCTCTTTTTATTGTTTTAAAACGGCCATTATTCAAGTGAGATATTTGACTGTAAACGTGTTAAGCAAACAGTCCGAAATTGTTAACTTGATTCATTTTTAACATCTACGTCGGCTTTTTTGATGTCGCCAAAACGTAAGAATTTCATTCAAGTACTAGTTTTATTTAAAAATAACATTTCCCTATGGTTGAGCCTTCTCTTTATTATATCCATATGAGTTAACCCCTTTAGTACCGCCATATATTTCAATATTTTAGATAAAAAATTTATATCTCTGTAAGTATAATTGCAAGTTTGGTACGTTTTGCTTAATTTATTTACAACATGATCACTCTTTACGGCACTGCCTTCAGTTACCTATATAAGACAATATACGTTCGTCAGTTAAATTTTTTCTAGAAATTAGTATGACGAGCTTAGCTCGTCATTAGTTCTAAAGGCGTTAATAACTGGAAATATAGAAAGGAAAAACATTAGTAAATTTTCAATTTCAGAACCACATTACAAAAACATGTCTAAATAATGATTTACCTTCATATTCTTTGTCACACATTAGTAACAATTCATACCACTGGTTACAACTGACACGTGGTCAGGGTGCCGATCGACCTGGAAAATCTGGAAAAGTCAGGGAATTTCAAGTTTCTGGAATAGTCAGGGAATATCAGTCGTAGTCAGGGATTTTTTTCAGTTTTCACCCCGGCGAATGGTTTTTCAAAAAAGTTTTTTTCCTCTTCGGTTGTATTTTTTGCCATTGACGAGCAAAAAAAAAGATGGTCATAAAAAATTTTACTTTTAGAAATAACTAACATTTAAACAATATTTTTTTTCAGAGTAGGCCCTGGAATTTTATTGAGAGTCAGAGAAAAGTCAGGGAATTTTGAAATCGGTTTTCAGTCGCCACTCTGGTGGTAAATCTAAATTACCGACAGAACATTTTGGTAAACATTTTGGGCTGTCGGTGCCATGGTAAATAATACGGCTTTTGAGTTTTTCTTGCAAGAATGGTTTAAATAGTGCGACTACCATATTAAAAATGTATGGTTGATTAACAATATGTATATATTTTTTATACGTAATGGAACAGTTTCCTGTGAAAACATAAACCGCAAATTACTTTTTTGGCTCCAAAAAACGGTTTTTGGAGGACGGATTTTTTAGTAGTAGCCTCACCGGTAGCCAGTCGATTATTCGTTTGGGGCGAATGATGGAGTAAATTGCCAAGTTTGTTGCAATGACAGGCCATCCATGTCAGTATTCATATAAACTAAATAGCGAATGATTATAGTGATTTCCATCGAATCCTGATGTTTTTGGGTCAGAGTTGGTGTTATATATAACATGAAAATTTGTTTGTATCTTCTGTCTTTATCTTGTTTTTGAAAATCGATGAAATTTGGACGAATGGTATTATAAGAGGTCCTCATTTTCCTAAGAACCAAACTGTTTTCATAAATCACTTGACCTAGAAAAGTTCTTGTCTTCAACAAGATGTCTCAACAAGCTTCGAAAAATTTTATAGAATAATTTACAACAATTTTGATTCTAACCATTGAACGGAATGGCCCTTTTCATTGTTTTTTTTTTTTTAACCGCTACCCCTCAGTAAATTTTAAAAAAAGGGACGGCGTGCTACAACTGCATTGTCATATTTTTTATTGCAATCTGTACCTTGCTTCGATCCGACTAGAACAATTACTCACATCAGGGCTTCCCTTAGTGGTCGTAAATTTTTTTTTGATTTTGTTACATTGGGCTCTTAAAAACCACTGAGATTTTTTTCATATGTGTCCGTTGGTCTTTCAATTGGCCAAGATAGTCATTTTGAGCTCTTTGTAGATTTCCAGATCTTCTCAAATGCAATAAAAAACCAATTTTTAAGTTCACATATTCACATTTTTTTACGTTACGTTCACATCTCAAATTGTAATACTCAAACGCAGATCATTTAATTATGAAAGATAATTTTCAAAATAAATATTACATTAAAAAGAGGAAAAGTTGCCGAGTCGAAAAGATAGTTTCCGTTTGTTTAAACGTTCTAGATTCTTAATTTGTGTTCGTTGTCGCGTCTGTTACCGTTTCCACGTTGCTGCTGTTACAAAAATATGAAACAGTGTAAACAAATATGAACAAACTGAAAACGATAGATGATAAGTTTTGATGAAAAGGATTGATGAAAAGTTACGAAAAATGTAAGAAATGTAACCTTGTGGCAACACTGTCTACATCTGACAATCATTCAGATACTAGTAACGTTAAAAATAAGCGCTACCATTTGTCGATACTTCGCTTTTGTGATGGTTGTTTGTAGGTAGCACAGCTTCTTTTGCATGTCGACCTATTGTACATTTTCGTTTCCGGTGTCGCTCACGTTCCGATTTTGAGATGCTACCATGTGTTGATATTTCGCTTTCTTTTTTGATGGCTTCAATAATGACATTGTCGATAATTTGTTTCCATAGGTGGGTTATTCTTTATCCTTTATGTTTCGGGATATATTATAGTTCCAAAATCGAAAAAAAACTAGTAGTTTTGAGGCGCTACCATTTGCTGATATTTGGCTTTGGTTTATGGTTTTTTTTTTAATCTGGGGGCCAAGTCTTGAATTTAGATATCACATAACACATGTGGAAAAATGACGCCATGTGAGAAATTAACACATTTTTTTCCAGTTGCAAGTCTTGAATATTTTATCACAAAATTTAGTGGTTATTCATTTCACAGTGATATAATTATCAACAGAAATATAACCACATCTATATAGGTTGTGCTATTTTGTTTTCACATGGGATACTAATTAATTTTTTAAGTAAAATGCAAATATTATCAGCAGATTTTTGGAAAACTCACGTCTTTTCGTAAATTTTAAGTTATTACAACTCAAATCTGTTAAATTTTTCTTAAAATTTCACTGAATTTTAACCAAATACTTTTTTAAAATTTGAACATTTTGAACATTTATTTAACACTTATCGTTAGTCTATTGGTGGTGAATGTAGGTCTAGATTTTTAACCCTCTTATTTTATAAATTCTTTAAAATTTAGGTATTTGACCATATTTTACTTTTGAACTGACTTCAGTTTTTCTAAAACAACCAGTAAATCTAGATAAATTCAAGGAAAATATTTTTTATATAGGGTAAAAGCCCCGATTGTGGAACACTATTTTTAGGTATTTCATCAAACTTGCTTATAAAAATTAATAAATGAATAAAACACCCATTTTTTTTTCTTAATAAGCATGAAACCGTTTTTTTAATCCAATGAATATGTTTTTAAGAAAATATAACCCAAGAATTTTGATTTATTAATGTTTTGTTTTATAATTTGTTGACACGTATAAAAAAACGGGCAGAATATATTAACACCCTTTAAAAAATCAGCATAGGCACCTAAAAAAAACACGTATTTAACATACATGGCATACAGAGCTATCTTTTGCATATACTGATATGACTAGTTGCGACATCTTTTGATGTATTTATGTAAGTATTTATTGATGGTTTTCTAGAAAACTGACACTTTCACCCTTCAGTCACTACATTTAATTAATTGCCAACTCCACTCACAGTCTGTTTCCAACTGTATTCCATTGTCTCTAATTTTTGGTCAACGACTTGTTTAAATGCAACGGTTTTCTATGACTCCATCAATTTTTAATTATTACATTAATTTTCCATTAATTGCGTTAATCGTTACAGTCAAACCTGTCTACGTTGGAATACAGTTAGACCCGTTCACAATACTACAAATAATAATTCTAGACAATTTTTCCATGAATTTAAAAAAAAAAAATGGTGAAGTGCAAGTCATACTTACATGAAAAACAGCGTTCCATACATTAAGAAATTTTGAACATGAATTTAATGTTCCAGTGTATGAGGGCAGACGAACAAACTTATAATTTTAGATTTTTATATTTAAAAATTAACTATGTTTATATAAACAAATAGTTATTTAAACCAAATTCCTAAAATATGGACCAGTTTCACTAGAGGATAAAGATATTAAATTCATACTTCTTCCAAGCAAAAATCTTTTCTTTATTTGATTTCCAAATATTTTTCGATATATTTCATATCATCATCAGTGGCTACAAAGATAAACAAAGTAATGAAAATACAATTTTTTTTACAATTTTTATGAACCTTAACATAAAGGTTATGAACCTTAACAAATTTTTATGAACTTTTACATAAAGATAACAATTTGTCACATAACATAAAACTTAAATGTTATGTTACTGTTACATCAAATTTGTATAACTTTAGTTCTGTAACGAGTGATTCCTGCGTTACATAATATTGATTAACGTTTTGTGTTCACTGGATTATATGAGAAATACCTGTATACATATAATAATAAAAACTCTAAAAAAATTATAAAAAATACTAATATTCTATATTGTTAAATTATTTAAAAATATTAACACGGGTTGTTCGTTGTTTTAAAAAAAAATCCATTCGTATGCGCCAGCCCAGCAATTGGGTGGAAATTCATCCTCAATGAATAATAGTGGTTGGTAGTATTGACCAACCTTACCAAAGTGACTATTCTGAAATGCGTTACCGCGCTCTCTCATTACAAATCCGTTTGACTCTATAATTTTATATTTTAGAGCAATGTAGAATTTGTGGAACGAGTGAGTCAATATACGGTCATTGGATTGTTGGACGTCTAGCCCGTGACTGTCGCGATCTTCATTTATCTACTGAAGTACGTGCAGATATTTTACACAAAGAAGTGCTACATACACTTAGAAACGAAAAACTACGTTTAGGAAAAATTACACCCGTACCTCTTCAAGATGAGACTATGTTAAATGTAACAATAGCAAATGTAATCACAGTATCACCATCATCGTCAGAAGCGGTAACAAGAGCAAATGAAACGACAGTATTAACGACAACAGTATTGGCGCCATCATCAGAAACATCAACAAAAGTAGGAATAATGCAAGTGTCCGCATCATCCTCAGACATAGAAATGGAAATATTTAATATTTAATAATACATTTAATATTAGACTAATATTTAATTGTCTTATCCTCTGGTGAAACTGGTCCATACTTTGGGAATTTGGTTTAAATAACTATTGGTTTACATTTTGAATTTTCCCAAAATTTTTTTTTTATATTTATAACTGTATTTATGTAAAAAGTAGTTATAACCTAAGAGACCACCGTCCTAAATACTATGTATAAGATCAATTAATGGCTTTTTGTGCGTGAATTCTACTATTACAGACCTAAAGGAAGCCACAATTTATTTAAGCTAAATTTGCCTCCATCACAAAATGTGATGTTATTTCTGGTTAGGATTTTTAATTTTTACTTAAGGGGTAACATCACCTTGTGTTCACTAAATTTCACGTGATTTTCTGAGGCATACCACGAACGATAGGAAAGAGATTTTTTCTAAAAGTTGATATAAAAAAAAAGCGTTAATTTGAACTTTTATTTTTTTTTCGGAAAAAAAAACCGAATATCGCTTATAAAAGACGACGTCCGCTAGCTTTTGGACTATATTTTAAGAAACTTTTTGGTTTTTTGTTCTAGATTAAAAATTGTGACTTGTAGCGGTACGCCCATGTTGACCGTTTGAGTTTCCTTGCGTGCGCTCTGTGCCGCCATTTTGTATCGTAAAATTAAAATAAAAGATGTTTTTTGTAGTTGAGGACTAGTACTCTCATATGCACAAAACCCCATATCTCTATTTCTTTCCTATCGTTTATGGTACGTCCCAGAAAATCACGTGAAATTTAGTGAACACAAGGTGATTTTACCCCTTAATCCAAGAAATTATATGAATGTAATATATATATATATATATATATATATATATATATATATATATATATATATATATATATATATATATATATATACTATATATATATATACTATATATATATATACTATATATATATATACTATATATATATATACTATATATATATATGTATATATATATACTATGTATATATTTGTATATATATATATATATATATATATATATATATATATATATATATATATATATATATATATATATATATATATATATATATATATATATATATATATATATATATAGGATCCGCCAAAAGTTCTCAGCCTGAGTATTAAAAAATACAGAGAGAACAGTGAAAAGAATTTACTTTTCTATATAATCGCCCTCTATTTCAGTACACTTATTATAAGGTGGGATAAGCATCTCTATGCCTTTATAATAATAAGCAAATTCTTTGTAGTGATTCTCACACGATATTAAATTTTTGAAACGGTCGACATACTGAGTTTACACTTTTACAACAGAATAAATAAAACACATATAAACTCGTCCACTGCGTTTATGATTACTAGAGACTTAATACTTTCTGTGAGTATAAATTGCGTCACCTTTAAATAGGTTTAATCATGTTAGGCCGAGAACTTTTGGCGTTGCCCACGTATATATATATATATATATATATATATATATATATATATATATATATATATATATATATATATATATATATATATATAAAAAATAAACTCGATAGAAGTTTATGTTTAAAAAAAAATTTATTTTCACAAAAAATTACAAGTTGAAAAATAATAATTAAACAGTTTTAAATTTGATACAAGTTAAAAGTATTATAATAATATTTACTTTACCACCGCGCGGTGATCGAGTTAATAAGTAGTTGACTCCGGTGAGGTTGACTTGAACAACTGTTATTTGTCCTAACTTTGTCTTGACTTATATTGTTGCAGAACGCGGTGTTTGGTCTGAATTGCGCAACGGATATTTTGGTTAATTTCTTAATTTAATAAATAAAAGTCGAATTGTTCTTTATTTCAATTAATTTTATTTAAATATTTTTTAAAATTACATATAATTGTTTATTAACCGCGAAACACAACACAAAAATTGAGAGATGCTAATTGAAATTACATTGTTTAAAAATATCAACTTAGTTGTTCAAAAATACGTCTGATCTCTTTAGTGGTCAAAACATCTCTCCCTCCCGGTGCCGTGTGCTTCATAGCACCGGTACCTAACATCATAGCTATCCACATAATTCGGGTATTCCCCTTATACACATGTACATTTTATTCAAAATCTATTATGTTGTCATCAAACTTAATACTTAATTGTAATAACATCTGAGTTATGTCGTCTGCATAATACTTTATAGAATGTCATGTTTGTTGAGATTCCATGACATAATCCCCTCCTCACGGAAACTGAAATTTTTTCGGCAAAATTCAAAGCAAAATTTCTCAAAAGTTACAAAATTATGACATCTCCCCAATGTGTTATGTTTTTCTTACATATAATTTACAAAAGATACAAAACTCTTAAAAATAATAAAATATTCAAAATTTAACATATTCAAATTATATTTAAATTCAATTAATTAACAAATGTTAATTAAATTTTATTAGATAACCTATCAAATGTTGTTATTAAATGTATTTATTATCAAAATTTGTATTCCAAATCAAAATCGTAGATCAACATGAAAATCTTTTCATAATTCAAAATAAAATAAAGTTTCTTTTACTGTAATTTAATATAATATGTATTTTTAATAGAATGTATAAGAAAACAATTCTTTATTAATACGATTCAATCGCTGTTACAAATATAAAATTTCAAAATTATTTTTTATTTCATTAAAAGGTACATGTGATTGTATATTTCAATAGATTCTCATAAAGTCAAATACACGTGTCCAATTTGTCCTTGTTTTTATATTAATGTATACTGTGCTTATATATTCGACAAGTCTTAACAAACATTACATCGAGACATCGTTAAGTATTATTTCCGAAATACATTTACATATATAAAGTACTAGCATTGTATTAGTCATTTTCGGCTTATTATTTTAAAGGTATTTTTTTTTTTAGTTCCCATAAATTCAATTGAATTCATATATCTTTTTCGTAGAAATACACACAGATAAGTATATATATATACACACTATACATATACATACTTTTTCATTTGAAATAAACAACTTTAATTAGCCTTTTAGTTATTTTTTTCTTTCCATGACAAAATAATAAATTCTTTTTTGATCGCCGAAATAAAAATAATTTTTTTTTTTTTTTTTTTTAAAATAATTTTTTAAACAGAATTTTTTTTTTTTCTTTAAAATTTAACTCTAACAACAGGGATAAGCAAAAATTTTGTACGAAGTGATAACTACTATATTCACGACGTACGATGGTTATAAAAACCGTAAAAACCCCAAAAAATATCCCCTGTGAAATCTACTTGGTTGGATCTGCCGGACGGCCAACGTAACGACAGATACCTGCAAAAGTTACAAAACGGAAACTAATAAATTCAACCCCCCTAAAAATTTTAAAAGTTTTTTACATCAGGTAACACACGCGTCGCCAGCCTGATGGGACTGTCGACATGGTTCGAATAAGTGGATTAAAGCGTATGCCACCCAGAATCCAGAAAAAGCATTAATCATAAAAATTTCAAGTTTTTACACTACAAATTCGGTCAATGCTCCATAGTGCCGTCATCTAAGGATGCAATACCGAATTCCCTCAGATCATTCTTTGCAATTAGTACGCCTTATTTCAAATAATACTCAAAATTTATAGAGGCTATAAACATTATAAGTCATTACAAGTCAAAATGAAAATGTGAAACACATATGTCCGTTGTTAAATGTACATACTGTAACATGAATGTATATTATATTTCTCTTATATTGAAGACAACAACATTACTTAACTCAATACACAATAAAATTAATATTTTCCATCAATTTGAACTCTCATGCTTGTTTCAAAGTCATAAATAGACGAACGCATTTTCAGCGCTTCTGTAAATCTAAATTTTCTTATCACCAATCATAAGAATTCATTATACATATCATTCAAACATCAAATATTATACATAATATATTTTATATTAATTCAAAATGAAAATTTCATATCAATAAAATCTTTAACATATTATTATCTAAACCATTTTATTGTCTTCAATTTTTTTTCTTTTTCATTACATTCACTATTATTTTTTAAATATATATTTAAATGCTTTACAAAAATACAATTTTTTTTTCTTTTTTTTTTTTTTTTTTTTTTACTTTATAAAACAAGAATCAACCCTTTCTGAGAATTTTCAAATATGCAAATTTTTTATTTTACAGTTACATTTAGGTATTATTTATTATCAGTTTCAGAAATTCAGTTCATGATTTTCCAAATTCATTGCGATTTCGTCATACTTATATACACCAAAATTTTAATTATTGTCAAGATATTGGAGGATGGTACTTTTTTAGTTCACTAACGTTTCTTAAAGTCATACTTATTCCTATTTATTTCAAGTTATTTTCATAATTGTCAAATTTAGTAGGTACTTCCCTAGATATTAGTTTCATCATAAAATTCATTATTAAATTCAAAAATACATATTTTTTTCTTTTTCGTACTCACAATATATTTTCAATAATAATAAACACTTTTCAATAATAATAAATTCCTTTTAACATTACACATATCTTTTCAAAATAACACACATTACAATATTTCATCATAAATTCATATTTTCTTTCAATACCAACAATATATTCAATTTTTCTTTTTATAAACTTATCAAAAGTATTTTTAATATTAAAGGTAATTTTTTTTTTTTTCATAATTAAGTATAATATTTTTCAAAATTCGGTAGTTATAATTGTCATATTTGGGTTGTCTAATCCATTTTAGGGTGTTTTGGGTCCTTATTAGGGTTTTATTGTAAAGAATTTGCTATAAAACTCGTATTACCTTTTCGCGCAATGTCGTTTTAAAGTTTCAACCCAAAAGAAAATTAATTATATTTTATACGAAACGGACCCTCGTGAATTAAAAATATTTTCCTATTCACGCAATTTTCTACAAAATCCTTACAATAAGTAACAGACAATTCGATATGTTTACTATAAAGTTCCTTAAATAGTTCAGTTTTCTGATTGAAAATTTCATAATAAATATTTTTAGAAATATTATCATTTGTAAAATCGTCTGATTTTTGTATAATATCCGAAACCTTATTCATAACATTTATACATTTATTTTTTCTAACAGAAGGTGATTTAGAAACTTTAACTATTGAAATATTAACATCGGTTGGTGTAGACAAAGGGTTAACAATATTCGAATTTGCTTTTGGATTAATATTTTCTGTTTCAGAAATTTTTTCAATATTTTCAGAATTATTACTATTATTATTACTAGATTCTAAAGGATCACTACATAAAATTTGATGAAGGAAAGTGTTTTGCAATTCTATTTGCATATTCTTTTTAAATTTTCTTAGAATTTCATTAAGATTAGTGGATAAAACAGACTGACGGATATCTGACAAAGAAGGTTTATTTGATGTAGATGGAACTTTTTGTACAAAATTTTTATCATTTTCATTGTTAATTTCATTAATTTCATCAGATTTGTCATTTGTGGAAACAAAATTGGTTAAATTAACGGATTTTGTTGTAACATTTAAAATTTCATTACACATTGTTAACTTTATCAATTGTAGGAACTGAATTGATTAAACTTTCAGATTTCTTTTCTGTATTTGACACAAGTTGAATATTTACATCTGTTTTAGGATTCGGTTGTGAAATGTTTGTATTACAATCTGAAGTATTATTGGAACTATTATTTTGAATGTAATTTGATTTTTTGTCTGAATTTAAATTGTAATTCGTATTGCAATAATTGTTAAAATTTTGATTACACTGAATTTCATTGAAATTGCTATTATTTCTATTTAAATTTTCCCTACGCCAACAATTAGATTGAAGATTATTTGAAAAATTGTTTAAATTCGGATTTGAATCAAAGTTATCATTGTTGAAATTTCTACTAAAACTGTTATTAAATGATTGTAGTGAATATGAATTACTAGCAAAACTATTTGTGTTTGAATTATAAAAGTTGTTTCTTGTTTTGTTTGTATAATTTCTATGAAAACCGTTAAAATCGTTTCTTTTTTGACTGTTTTTGATATCATCAAAACGTTTTATTGTTTGCCATGCTTCTATTAAATTTTTACAATTACATGCTAAAATATGTGATCCATAATAATCTTGTAATTGGGCAAATATACATTGTATTAAAAATTTGTCAGATGGTGGATCTCTCAAATTACTAGCGGCTTCAAATATTTTACAAAGATATTCTATAGGTGTTTCAGGACCTTGGTATCTACGATTGAAATCTAAAATTTCTGATCTAATTCTATGTTCATCTTTTTCACTATAAAATGTACTGATTAAAAAATTTTCTAGTTCCTGAAATGTATTGAAGTTTGGATTTGAACTTTCAAAAATAAGTCTAGCCGGTCCTATTAATCTATTTTTTACAATTTGTATTTTCCTGCAATCATCAGAAATATCTAAAGATGTGAAATAATTTTTAATTTTCTTTAAAAATCCAAATATTGTTAATTGATCATTAGTGAAATCAAATTTAATTGAATTTAAGAAATCCATATCTTCGTTTACAAAATTTAACATGGTTTGATTATAATTATTTAATAATTTTACCTATTTATTACATGATGCAAATTCTTGGTATCATTGTTGGATTTGTTGTTCATATTTCTGGATTTGGTACGGGCATTCCTTGATTTCTCCTACAACTGCAACTGCTCCTGATGTATCTGGAAGGTTTTTTTGGATACTGCTGCTCCACGATGTACCACTGTGTCCTTGTTCGAATGTTCCTCTTCTCTCATACATTTTTTGTAGATTATAATTATTAATTTTGGCAAAAAATTTCAGTTTAAATTTTATTTATTTAATTGTTTGTAATTGTCTTTGTTTAACTTTTTAGTTTAAATTTTCTTTATTTTATTTTAGTTTTGTTTGTTCACTTTATTTTTAACTTTTTTATATCAGAAGATTTTTTCCAGTTTTCACGTTCAAAGTCTTTAATTTTTTATTTATTTTAGTTTAGTTTATCGCTTTATGTTTAATAACGTGATTAATCTTCGAATTCTGGCAGTATCGACAATTTTATGTTTTTAATAACGTGAATAATCCCGTTCGAAATCCTGCATGGTTCGCCAATTTTATGTTGCAGAACGCGGTGTTTGGTCTGAATTGCGCAACGGATATTTTGGTTAATTTCTTAATTTAATAAATAAAAGTCGAATTGTTCTTTATTTCAATTAATTTTATTTAAATATTTTTTAAAATTACATATAATTGTTTATTAACCGCGAAACACAACACAAAAATTGAGAGATGCTAATTGAAATTACATTGTTTAAAAATATCAACTTAGTTGTTCAAAAATACGTCTGATCTCTTTAGTGGTCAAAACATCTCTCCCTCCCGGTGCCGTGTGCTTCATAGCACCGGTACCTAACATCATAGCTATCCACATAATTCGGGTATTCCCCTTATACACATGTACATTTTATTCAAAATCTATTATGTTGTCATCAAACTTAATACTTAATTGTAATAACATCTGAGTTATGTCGTCTGCATAATACTTTATAGAATGTCATGTTTGTTGAGATTCCATGACAATATACAGCTGAATTTCCTGTTACTTTTTGAAATGACATTGGTTGTGTATCCTGTAGGTATAGTTAATGGATATTAGTTCGTACATTGTGCTACCTTTCTCTTGAAATTTGTATGACATTGGTTACATATCCTATGGGTGTTTTTAATGAGGTAGTTTAAAGATTAGTTGATGTTTTATTAAGGTGGCTAATCCAGAATTCATAACTCCTCCCTCCTTAAGATGGAAGTTCAATTTTGAAAGGGAATTGAACGACTGCATTTTCCACTGGTGGTGCTGTGGGCGCCATCATATACTGGACCATTTCTGGAATGTTTTCTTGCTTCTTACATTTTCGATATGTGGTGCATCCTATGCATGTTGTTATTAGAATTCCAATGATGATAGCTGTGATACTGATGTGGGTGTAATGTTGTATTTTCATAAGTTGTAAAGTATCTGTGTTTTCCAAATGTCTTAACTGCAACAAATCTAAATTAATGTTTTTAGAAATGTCAGTAATATTAATTGTATTATAAAGGATTTGTTCCAGGATTATGTTGTTGGTTGAACTGCTTAACGTCCCATATGTTACTTGATTGATTGTGACGTAACACAGATTTGTTATGATATGGAGCTTGCCAATAAAATTGGTGATGTTTTTTCCGCAATTATTTGTGATGTTGATTGCGTGGTTGGTTATTACAATGATGTGGTTTTCTTCTATTTCTTCAATAAATTCTTCTTCCATGGTACGATGTAAGGTACATTGGGCTGGCATATTTTCCAATATCTTGATTTCGCAGGTGTTGGCTCCCTTTGGTGTTAACTTCACAGGTGGGCAAATATATTCCTGTTCTATTTTGTCGCAAGTCTTTTCGAGGAATTGGAAGTGGGTTTTATTTTGTAGGATCAGATTGGTTTTGGGTTTGATTACTTGATGATTTTCTGGGAGTGGACGTATTTTAACAGTGTTAAAAGTATCAGATTTAAATTGAGGGATCATGACTGCAAATATGATGTTAGTTCCGTTGTAATAAGCTTTTAATTTTAATAATTCATATAGGTGTTCATCGCTTAAAACTTCGATATTTTCTTTCAAATTGGTATATACTAATGTGTTTGTGGTAAGAATGTGTTTGGAAATTATATTTAATTTAGCTAATTCTATTGATAATACTATGTCGTTAATATGTTGATTCAAATATTGCAATTGTGACTGAACTGAGAAGTAATATTGAGATTGAAATAGTTGTTGTTCAATGTGTGGGTAAGTTTTCATTGCGTTAGCAATGATTTTTAATTTGGTTTGTTCAGTATTAATGAACTCCGTGACATTATTAAAACGTTCTAACATTTGCGTATTTAATTTATGTTGTTGGTTTATTCTGTCTTTTATTAATAGTTCATTATTTTTTAATGTTTCTATTTGTTTATTAATTCTGATTGCATCATTGTTATCCATGTTTCCCGATATTGTTTTAATTATTGAACCTAACCCGTTAATTAAACCTCTTTTATTGCGTTTTACTTTAGGTTCCAAGTTATCTAAATTTTGTTCGATCCTACTGTATAAATCCTTTAAATTCTTGATATTGTAATATAGTGTTTCGTTAAACTCAATATTGTAAATATTATACTTTAAATGTTCTAATGTGCTTCTAATACTAGTTAAATTAACAATATGAATTAAATTATTGTAATGTGAAACTATCTTAGTACTACCTAAGTTAAGTGCAATTAGTCCTTTCGTGTGGGAAATGTCATGGTATTCTATTCGTTGTGCGTTCGTCATCGTTAAAAACCTGTAACAATATTATTTTCGTTTAGGTTTTATTTTTGCCTTGTGGTATTTGTATTTCTTGGTCTGGAAGGTTAGTTTGTTGTCGTTAGTTACGTGTTTAGGATTGTAAGGGGGTAATAATTTAGTATTTCGTTGGTTGTTCTTAACGTATACTTTGTTTCCTATCTCTAATTGAGGCGGTTCTTGTCTTTGGTCATTATAATCGTTTAATTTTTGTTTTTGTTTTTCATTTTGTGTTTGTATAATTTCGTTAATAATTTTTATTTCATCTTGTCGCACTTTAGTGTATTCTGTTAATGCGTCTCTATTGGGTTGTAGAATTGTATTGTCGCGAACTCCTCTAAGTACTTCAAAAGGTGTAAATTGTATACTAGAATGAATTGAATTATTATAAGTAATCATGGTTAAATCTAATAACTCATCTAATGGTAGTTTTTTCTTTTCCTTTAATATTCGTAATATTTCTAATATAGTATTATGTAGTCGTTCTACTGGAGAATTACCAGTTGAATTACGTGCAGAGGTAATATGATGTTCAATACCATACATTTTAAGAAATTCCCTAACATCTACGTTTGAAAATTCTAAGCCGTAGTCGTGAACTATTTTTTTGGGGATTCCGTTTCTAGCTATATAATTTTTAATTACTTTCAGCACTTCTTTTGAATTTCTAAAGGGTATTATGGTACATTCCGCATATCTACTAAATTTATCTAAAATAGTTAGTACATTATTTTTCTCTATGTGAAGTATGTCTATATGAAGTAATTCGAAGGGTTTAGTCGCTTGTTCGGTTTGTTCTTGTTTCAGTCGTAATGGATGTCTTTCGTACTTGAATTTAAGGCAAGTGTCGCATGTATTTATGTAGGTAGTTATTTTTGATTTCATGTTATCAAAATAATAATTTCGTTTTAAATGTTTTAACGGTGAATTGATATTTCGTGGTATTCTTTAATTAATTTGGTCTGTTCGTCTATGTCCTGTATGTCAGTTAGTAATTTCATGCACCTAATTATCTTATATTTAGAAAAATATTTATCATATACTTGATTTAGAACCCTTATTGTGTCATCGTCAGTTAATATAGCATTAAGTTTATTTGGTGAGAAATATTCTTTTACTAAATTGATGCACTGTTGTTCTGTTGGTGTTTCAATTACTTCAATTGTTGTTCGTTTTCTTGTTTTGTAATAATTTTCGGTGTATACCTTTTCTCGTAGTCCTGTACTGATGATCATTTGGTTGGAGAATTCGTTGAGTGATTGTTCCGAGATGCGTATTCCTTCATTCAAATTTTCTTCGTTTGAATGGGCCGTCTCGACTTCGTTAGATGTTAACGCATTTAGCTCAGTTGCTTGTATTCTACTGAGTGCGTCAGCATTGGCGTTTACCTTCCCTGGTTTGTAGTCAATATCAAAGTTGTAGTCCAATAATTTGATCTTCCAACGTACGAGCTTTGAGTTTGGTTCCTTTAAGGAAAATACCCATTTCAACGGTTTGTGGTCAGTGAGTATGTTGAATTTTTGTCCAAATAAATATGGTCTGAATTGCTTACATGCCCATACTATTGCCAATAATTCTTTCTCAATGGTGCTGTAATTCTGTTCTGCCTTATTGAGGGTTCTGGATGCGTAGCAAATTGGTTTATCTTGTCCTACTGGTCCCTGGGATAACACAGCTCCGACTGCATAATTAGAAGCATCTGTCGTTAAAATGAAAGGTTTTTCAAAATCTGGATATTGTAAAATTGGATCACCCATTAATAATGTCTTGCAATATTCAAAACACTTAACGTATACTGGATCGTTTACGTTGATTTTGACGTCCTTGCGTAAGCATTTGGTCATCGGTCTTGTAATTTTTGCAAAGTCCTTTATGAACTTTCGGTAATATCCCAATAATCCAAGAAACGATTTGATTTCTGTTGTGGTCTTCGGTAGTGGAAATTGTTTGATAGCTTCGATCTTTCGAGGATTAGGCTTGATTCCTTCTGTAGTGACTACATGGCCCAAAAATTCGATTTCTTTGTGCAAAAATTCGCATTTATCCAATTGTGTTTTGAAATTGTGTTGCCTCAATTTTTCGAAGACTTTCCCCAACATATCCATGTGCTCTGTCAATGATGCAGAGAATATTATTATATCATCCATATATACTAAGACGTTTTTACCGATATATTCCCTCAACATATTATCCATGACGCGTTGAAATGTGGCTGGGGCATTCTTCAACCCGAATGTCATTCGTGTGAACTCGTAATGACCATTGTCTACGGTGAATGCTGTCTTGGGAATGTCTTTGGGGTCCATCTCAATCTGGTGATAACCTGATGCGAGATCCAAAGTAGTGAAATAGTAACATTTTCCCAGTTTATCCAGTATGTCGTTGATGTTTGGTAACGGGTACTTGTCGTCTATGGTCTTTTCATTGAGTTTTCTATAATCGATAACTAGCCGCCATTTCTTCTTTCCAGAAGCATCAGCTTTCTTGGCCACAATCCATATTGGTGATGACCATGGAGAGTTTGATGGTCTGATGATATTTTTCTCGAGCATTTCGTCGATTTGCTTTGCTATTTCTTCTTTATGAACATGTGGGTATCTGTAACTTCGTGTGTATATTGGCAGGTCGTCTTTCGTGGTGATTGAGTGCTTGACGTCAGATGTAAACGTCATTGGCTGATCAGGTGTGTAAAAGATGTCCCTGTAGCCCGTACATAGGTTGATTAAAGCATCCTGTTCTTCTTTGTTTAAATGCTTCATTCGTATGTTGTCGGTAACGAATTTATAGTTGTCAGAGTAATCCACATCCATTGGTTCGTGTGTATTGATATTGTTGATTTCCATGTAGTTATTTAACGATTCACTATTCAGTGGTTGTGTTATGATAATGTGTTGTTTTTCGTCAGAATTATTAGCGATAAATATTTTAGTTTTATTATTATATGCTGTATATATTCCATTAACAGTTTGTACGTGATGATTTAGCTTAATACTAGGTACTAATATGTCACCATTTTTAACTAGTGTGGGTACTTCTACTAATCGTTGTTCGCGTGCTTCAAGCGTGAATACTAGCGGTGTGATACATGGTTTATAATAGAGTCTATTTACTTTATTACCGAATTGTATAGTATGATTGTCGTAATTTATTTTTGTCTGTAATTGTCGTAATGTCTGGTTACCTATAATACCGTCAAAGAAATAGTGAAATTTGAACACCAAGAATTCCAGCGGTTCCTTGTTGTTCAATTCCTTTAGGTACTGTACACAAATTTTGCTATTGATTTTATGTGTGTTTAAAGCAGTTTTTACTTCAATATCGGTTGGTATTAACGTCATTTTGTCCGTATGCTTAGGGTCGATAAAGTTATTGTCCGCTCCGGTATCAATGAGGAATTTGAGTATGTGTGGTCCGTTCCTAATTAATAAATAAGGTAACGTCCCGTTTTTTGTTTGCTGGAGATTTAACTCTATGTATCCGGCAGATTCGAGGCTGTAGGCAGAAAACCCTCATCCTCTACGTAATTTATGTTATTTAAATCTGTTTGATCAAATTCAACGGGTTGAGGTTCCTCGTTGAACTGATACTCGAATGAGTTTAATTGTCTTACCATCTCGTCATCATATTCTTGTTCGTCATAATTATTTTCTGTGTTAAATAATTCTTTAGATACTACTCTTGGTGGTCCTATCTGTCTAAACATATTATTATTGTTTGTATTAATGCGTCTAGTGTTCCCTGAACTAGTATCCATTGGTTCGGGTATGAACCGATTACTTTGTGGTAGCTGTTGTGGACGGACTGAACCTTGTGACGTACTTGGGTTATGTCTAATCGATTGTTGATTGAAATTATTGAAATTTCGCTGATTTTGCGGTACATATTGTAGTCTAGGGCGATTTTCGAATATATTTTGTACTGGTTGGATATTTTGATTAAAATGTTGTCTAGGTGTATATGGAATTTGGGGTTGTGGTTGTGTTTGTATGTATCTTATAATTTGTTTTGGTGGTTGTGTATTTGTCTGTTTTGCTGGTCTGTCCCTATTACCATATTGGGTCTGCTTATAGTAAACGTTTAATTCACGTTGCACACATTGCCATGCCTCTCCCAAAGTTTTGGGTTGGAAAGCACGTACTATATTACCTATATTCCTATTCAAGCCGGTTAAAAAGCAATCTAATGCGGCTTGGTTGTAATGTTCTATTTTCATTCGTTTTATATTTTCGTCACTATACATTAATGAAACATTATTTATTAATTGGGCGAGTACTTCATTTACTCGTCCAAAAAACAATTCAACGGACTGACTACTTTGTGTTAATGAGTAAAGGTCCCGTGTGAGACTGTACTCATCCCTTTTGTCTGCATAATGTCCTATAAGTATTTCTTTTATACTATCCCAGTTCCTAACGCGACCGTATTGATTTAATACGTCGTTTGCTGGGCCTACGATCTTTTTACGAATTTCATTGCTATATAAGTTTTTTAAATTATCGTCTGTTAAGCTAAACAATAGATCAACCGCCATATCTACACTGTCTATAAAATTAAATAAATTACTTCTGTTACCATCATATGGTACAATTGTTTTAATAATGTCTGGTATTTGGAAATTTTTTAGTAACGTTTCAACTGCGTTTGCAGATTGGTCAATAGATACTAATCTTGGTTGAGCCATATTTGTATTCTCTAAATTATTTTCTAAATTAATATTACTATTATTATTTTTGTTATTAAAAATATCAAAATTATTTGCGAAGTCACAACTACTTGATGAATCTGAATCGAGCGATAAACCGTCGTCTCTCTTCAAGTATTTAATACTTTTAACAGAAGGATAAGGTTTGGGCATTGAAAATCAAGCGATAATAAAGGAAAGTTAAGACTTACAACAATAGAATCGATGATCTCCACATATTCCAATGAACCAGCGTACGTGCAGTTCCAGACGTTAACAGAACGAAGCCAATCTTCTCCACAGTAAACCGCCGTGAATGGATAGTTCGTTATTAGTTCCCGATAATCCGTCGAGAATGTCGTTGTCTGAGATATGTTGCTCCAAACCACTGTTGCTGTTCCAGTCGAGTTGTATTTAATTTATTTGTTTCGTAGGTTCGGCTCCAAAGTCTTGAAAGACACTCGTAGTTTAACCGTCGCGTTAACTTTACGATGAGCGCATAGATAGTGGAGGATTACGAAATTTTCCTGCACTTATCCTACCGGCTGCGCCAAAAATAAACTCGATAGAAGTTTATGTTTAAAAAAAAAATTATTTTCACAAAAAATTACAAGTTGAAAAATAATAATTAAACAGTTTTAAATTTGATACAAGTTAAAAGTATTATAATAATATTTACTTTACCACCGCGCGGTGATCGAGTTAATAAGTAGTTGACTCCGGTGAGGTTGACTTGAACAACTGTTATTTGTCCTAACTTTGTCTTGACTTATATACAGCTGAATTTCCTGTTACTTTTTGAAATGACATTGGTTGTGTATCCTGTAGGTATAGTTAATGGATATTAGTTCGTACATTGTGCTACCTTTCTCTTGAAATTTGTATGACATTGGTTACATATCCTATGGGTGTTTTTAATGAGGTAGTTTAAAGATTAGTTGATGTTTTATTAAGGTGGCTAATCCAGAATTCATAACTTATATATATATATATATATATATATATATATATATATATATATATATATATATATATATATATATATATATATACAATCAAAATGTAGGTTTCAACATATACAATGATCCTGCGTGACTGTACATTAATTAAACATTATACTCCACTAGTGACCGCATAGTATGCGTTGAAACCTACGTTTAAACTTACATTTCATTCATGCTTTCCACCACTTAATATTAAAAATCTTAAGCAGAAATGTCATATCTGTGATGCGGGTAAAATTAGCTTAAATAAATAGTCACTCCCTTTGAGTTTATTACAATAATACTTCTAACACAAAAAAATCGTTCAAGTATCTCATACATAGGATTTTTATATGGCAGGCTCTCGGATTATTCTTATAAATTCTGTAAAAGCCAACAGAATAGCTCTTCAATTTTAAATGAAAAATCTTGATGTTTTTCTAAAATATTTTGTAAAAGCAAATAACAGAACAATTCTTCATTTTTGAAGAAAAATTATAATTTTTTTTTTAATCAATTTTGTAAAAATCAACATAATACCTTTTCTATTTCATATGAAAAAAGGAAATTTCTTTTTAATAAATTTTTTTGTAATTATCCATAGAATAGTTGTTAAATTTTGAAATTTTTTTAACATATTTTGTAAAAACAATTAATAGAACAATTCTTCAGTTTTGAAGGAAAATTAGAATTTTTTTAAAATAATCGTTGTAAAAATCAACATAATGTTTTATATGAAAAAAGAAATTATTTCTTTTATATGAAAAAAAGAAATTATTTCTAATAAATTTTGTAGAAATTTTTAATATAATAGTCGTTTAATTTTAAAAATTTTTTTCTTATAAATTTTGTAAAAATAATTGGTTAGTTTTGGAGAAAAATATCGTTTTTTTCTAATAAACTTTATAAAAATAAACATAATAGTTGCTCTATTTTAAATGGGAAAAAAACTTTCTTTTAATAAATTTTGTAGAAATTACCTAATAATATTTATTTAATTTTCAATTAATTAAAAATCTAATTTTTTTTAAGCATTAAAAATAAAAACAATATTTTGATCTTTGCCGAAACCTCTTCCTCGGAAGATTGCTCCCCTCCACTAGTATCCTCCTCTGGTGTCCCAATTTTTTTGCCCCCCTCTGCGCATCCTTATATTCCTATAATAATCGCGCCTTTCTCTCCGTTGTCGACCGGCTGCTCCCCTTTTTTTCTTGACTAGAAACAAAAAATACATATTACATATATTTATATAATTAGATGGAACTATCGATATTGAGACGACGCAAACTTATCTAATCCTTAATAATTCCAATTTTATGTTCTATCCATTTTATGTTCTGTAAATAATTCTATGTTCTATAAATAATTTATATGCAAATTTTATGCAATAAGCAAATTTTATGTTCTATAAATAATTCTATGCATTATCATTACACATGTCCAATTTTCTCAAGGGGAGGTCTCCAATTTTCTCTCGGCTCTTTTAATAATTTATTTCATTTTTATAGCAAATTTACCAGAAGAATATGAAATACGAGAACTTGTGACCTGCGCAATACTTACTAATTTATATACTATACAAATCATGTGTAAACGGATGCGTGTACAAATTTAGAAGTGACGTCAGCAAATCGTTACAAATATAAACCCGCTATAAATCCACAAATTTGGAATTTTATCAACCAAGTATTCGTTCGATATATCCACACTGAACGGCATATGCTATAGAACTGTCTATTTTAATGTAGTTTGAGGTGACAAAGTTGTTTGCAAAGCTTTTGACTTTCGTGGGCTATTTGAATATGTCGAATAAACAACACCCTCTTGTAACATCATCACTAACTACACTACTCGATATACTAATTTAGCGTCAAAATACTATTTATGTGGAGTTCGAAACTATTCGATACTTCAATAGTTATTTAACATTTATAATTTGTTTTATTGTAACAATTTTTTGTTGTCGTTAAAAATTTTAATATTTTCTGACGTTACATAACAGTATTTGATAAAATTCTTAGTAATCAATAAATATCAAGGATTTTTTGTGTTTTGTCTTCGGTCGTCGGGTATTTTGATAAAAATTTCATAAATGGGTTTCCTGCATATCGCAGTAATACCCTTTACAAATTTTTTTTGAGGGCACCTATACGAGGACTCATTCATAATTAGAGGACCCATTCGTTTATAATTTGCTTCTATAGCTACCACATGACAGTGCTTCTTTTCCGACATCTGTATGACCTTTTGTATGACTTTTCTGATTTGTTTTTAAAGCTTGGACAATTTTTTACGTTACTTTCCTAAATTGATTACTTTTCGTTCTGATAATTTCTTAGCATTTGAGAATTTAAAAAAAAAAAAAAAAAAAAAAACGTCTTAATTGAGACTGAAGAGCGCGTGATTAAATAGAATTAAAACGTTAGTTGCGTGCTTATACTTTCTGTTTAATTTTTCATTCAGTCCTGAAAGTTCTTCATTGTTTTAAAAAGTTATCTTTACTATGGTTTGGAATTGAGGAGCGGATTGAATAGGATATTTCCGTTGCGGATACGATCTCAAGTAACTATAAAACGAGTTCAAAATGGAAGGTTACAACTTGCTAATCTTCAACGATCATATGATCATTTCCATTTATAATTTACTTCCTTATTTGACTTCCACCTGTGGTGGTTTGTATGACATTTTTCTAATTTGGTTTTCAAGTTTGGAGAGTTTTTGACGTTATCTTCGTAGCTTGATGTAATTCTTCCTGGGTGCGGACAACATAGTGACTTGATCCATTTTCTGCTCTACAAAATAAATTTTGTAATGCATATTTACCCGGTGCCAAATCAATTCAGTTAAAAAAGTTAGTTTATTTAATATTCTTAATAGATAAATTTACATGGAAAGAACCATTTTACATTGTAAATTGTTTACCTGTTGACATATTATTAGGAATCAAAACAATTCATTTATGCCAAGTAATCTTAGACTTTTCTAGTTCTAGTTTCGGTTGATTTTTTGTTTTGTCTACCATTCGTTTATACTTTGTTTTGCTAGTAGCTTTAACTTTCTTCAGCAAGTTCTTTTGCCACATCTGTTGCACGTTGGCCTCTTAAACAATTTCTTCAGCAGGTACTAACTTCTTTGACCACGTCTGTTGCTCGTCAGCTTCTTACACATTTTTTCCAACAAGTATCAAATCTTTCATTCTTTCGCTATCTATAGAACCTTACCTGATTTAAGAATGAGCTTGAGGTAATACGACAGAAGTAGCTTCTGGAGAGAACGGGAGCCACCATCCCACCATCCGACTTTTTGAGTGACCTCGGATGGTGGTAAACTACCGAGGCGGTTCTGGAATCCTCCGGCGGTGGGTGGAGCAAAATTTGGTCTCAAACCTAACAGAACTTGATCCAACCTAACAGAACCCAGCGGAACTTGACCTAACCTAACGAAACCTAAGCGAACTTAGCTTAACCTAACAAAATTTTTTCTAACCTAAGAACTGAAAAATTCCCTAACAGATGGCGCAACCACCTTCGAGCTTTGTAAATTCACTGCTAGATGGCTCTCGTAATTTGGATAATAACGATCCCTGTGCGTAAGTTTGAAAATTCCCCCAATAGATGGCGCAGTCACCTTTGGTAGCTTTGCTAGTCTGGATACTAGTGAACCCTATGCGTAAATTTGAAAAATTATCAATAGATGGTGCTGAAAATCGGCTACTTATAAATTTCTATGTATTTTTTTAATAAAAAAATTTTTAAATGTAATATTGGCGATCTGTTTTAAAACACATTATTTGCTTGTTGAATATGATAT
This sequence comes from Brachynemurus nebulosus, assembly GCA_035578155.1. Lineage (NCBI taxonomy): Eukaryota > Metazoa > Arthropoda > Insecta > Neuroptera > Myrmeleontidae > Brachynemurus > Brachynemurus nebulosus. The sequence goes on from JAPWDM010000021.1 coordinate 5,955,576, forward strand.
ATGAGATTTTATTTGACGTCTTAATGACTGTTAAAAAATTTAAAACTAGGCACATTTATATTGTACAAAAATAAGAAACACTTATAATTTTAATAAAGGAATAGATACATATTTCGATAAATTTGTGAAATGTATAGTAATGTTAATGTGCGATCTATACAGTACTCTGTTAAAAGTAAAGGTCTCTACGTTGTTAAAATCATATTTTGTAAATATGAATAAATTTTTAAAAAATCTTATTCTTAAAACTTAATATATAATCACCTTAAAGTAGTTTTTGAAACATTAATTCGATGATGTTAAAGTAGTTTTGAAACATTAATCTCTCGTTATAGATATTTTTTGGCCTTATTTAATTGTACAATGTTCCGTATATTTTAAGAAGATTTCCTTTTAATATTTTATATTTTATCTAACCAATGTATCTGTTTCTATTAAATTTATTATTTTCTATTGTTTTAATTATAAAAAATTAGCTTATACATATACCAATGGCTTTAGTTTTGTGAGCGACTGTAATAGTAATTTATCTTAAATATGAAATTGTTTTATCAAATGTTGAATAAGCGTTTTTCGCATATTGTCACACTCCAATACCTATGTATTGTTATTATAAATTTTATTCTATGTTTAGCTATTAAAAAACAGCAAAAGCTCTCTGTACTTTAAATTTAACGGACTTTTTTCCAGTGAACTCGGGAATTAAATATACAAAGCCATATTTAAATTTTTTCAATTCTAAAAGTCAAATTTTTTCACAATAATTTCAAAACCCTAATTTATATTTAATAAAAAATTAAAAATAATTTCTTAGCAATGTAAGTATATGTAATATTATTTATGAGTATTTTAACGATACAAAGTTATAGCAAAATGCTGATTATGTACATTCAAAGTTAGAATATCGCATATGTTACGTAGATCTCATATGTATTATACATGTAAATATGCTATACGAATGTACTTGTTTGGAATTTTTATACCAGGTGAAAATTTGATTGTAAAAATAGTAAATTCTGTTAATATTAGAAAATTTATTGCCGGCAATAGTATTATTGCTACTAAAATTTATTACGAATAAGAACCTATTCATTTAACGTAAAATGTTTGGCCATCGATAATGTACTAGATTACAATTAAAACGATTTCTTTCTGTGTAATAAAACTAGCATCTTTTTATAACCTGAGCACTCAAAATTGATATGAAAATTCTGGTTTTCTAGATAGTCATATTAAGATAAACTTTTTAGGATTAAAAAATTAATGTTGTGTTAACCTTTCTACTCCTAAACAAAAGCATTTATACAGTTTAAAAAATTTTTAATAAAAAAATCGAAAATCGATAATTTTAAACAATTTAAACAATACCCATATATACCCATATGATGAAAATTGTGGACTATGAAATTCTTAACTCTTTTCTGTACATTACCCAAGTCTGTTTTTAAACTATTTGCAGTCTAATTTTGTAAAAACACTTAAAAATTATTTGTTACTATATGTAAATAATAAACAATTACAGACAAATATTTCTAAGCAAACGAATTGAAAATGTAATTTAATAGCATCATCGATAAAATACATATACAGGTTGGAAAGTAAATAACTCTCATAATTTTTAAAAAGGGACTCAAAGCTTCCCCTTAGACACTAAAACCATAGGAATATTTTTTTCAGAATCAATTAACCCTTTCCCCGTTCGACAGTTCTGCGATACTTTATTTTTAACAAATCATTAATAATATGGGTGAATGTTTATTGGTAAGAATTACATAGTTTGCACATATGTTCTATTGTGTCAGAACGTCAATGGATCAATGCAATTTAATTGCCTATATTCAGGAGCAAGTAAAACATTACCTATTTTAATAGCTCTGAAAATATACATTGGATAGTTCGTTGTAAGAATAATCATTTCTGTGAACCTTTTTAACGAATTGTTTAAGGACCGTGGTATGTAAGAAATAATAACACGCACATTATTTTAGAATATTTTATTAAATAATTAACTTTGGTATACAGCTATTGGAAAAGTTACACTGTTGGTTTAGTTTACAACTCATAAAATGTTAAAAGTTTAGTTTAAGGCCTCCTATAGGGTTGTAAATATAACCCTTTACCCGCAATTTTTTCATCACCACCGTCGACTCTTTTGGGGAGTGATGCTTTTTGGGAGTGACTCATTTTGGGAGTGACTCATTTTGGGGGTGACTCTTTTTGGAAGTGACTCATTTTGGGAGTGACTCTTTTTAAGAGTGACTCCTTTTGGGGGTGACTCCTTTTGGGAGTGGCTCTTTTTGGGAGTGACTCTTTGGTGTCATTTGGTGCATTTTGGTGTGTTTTGGTGTCATTTGATATCTCTTTGTTGCCTTTTGGTGTCATTTTGGTGCATTTTGATGTCATTTTAGTGCATTTTGGTGCATTTTTGGTGTCATTTTGATGCACTTTGGTGTCATTTTTGGTGTCATTTGAGGCATTTTGGTGTCGGTTGGTGTATCGCCAACAATGGTGATGAAAAAATTTCGGGTGAAGGGTTATAATTAAGGCCCTATAGGAGATATTAAAATAAGCTATCAACATTTAATAAGTTGTTAAGAAATCTTTGTAATTTTCCAACAGCTGTATGTTAATTATTTAATAAAATATTTTAAAATAATGTGCGTGTTATTATTTCTTACATCCAACAGTCTTTAATTCTAGTAATTCCTTAAAAAAATCACGGAAATGATTGTTCTTACAACGAACTACGTAATGTGTATTTTCTGAGCTATTAAAATAGGTAATGTTTTTTACTTGCTCCTGAATATAGGCAATTAAATCGCATTGTCCTATTAACATTCTGGTGCGATAGAACATATGTGTAAACTTGGTAATTCTTACCAATAAGTATTTTACGTATATTATTAATGATTTTTTAAAAATAAAGTATCGCAGAACTGTCGAACGGGGAAAAGGTTAATTAATTCTGAAAAAATATTCCTATGGTTTTAGTGTTTACAGGGAAGCTCTGAGTCCCTCTTTAAAAATTATGAGAGTTATCTACTTTCCACCCTGTATATGTATTTTATCGATGATGCTATTAAATTACATTTTCAATTCGTTTGCTTAGAAATATTTGTCTGTAATTGTTTATTATTTACATATAGTAACAGATAATTTTTAAGTGTTTTTATAAAATTAGACTGCAAATACTTTAAAAGCAGACATGGGTAATGTACAGAAAAAGTTAAGAATTTCATAGTCCACAATTTTCATCATATGGGTATATATGGGTATTGTTTAAATTGTTTAAAACTATCGATTTTTTTTATTAAAAAATGTTTTAAACTGTACGAATGCTTTTATTTAGGAGTAGAAAGGTTAACACAACATTAATTTTTAATCCTAAAAAGCGTATCTTAACATAACTATCTAGGCAACCAGAATTTTCCTATCAATTTTGAGTGCTCAGTTTATAAAAAAATATGCTAGTTTTATTACACAGAAAGAAAGCGTTTTAATTTCTAGTACATTATCGGTGGCTAAACATTTTTACGTTTAATGAATATGCAGGTTCTTATTCGAAATAAATTTTTAGTATCAATAATACTATTCTTGAAAGTAAATTTTCTAATATTGATAGAATTTCCTATTTTCTACAATCAAATTTTCATTTTGGTATAAATTTCGTTTATAAAAATTTAAACAAGTAGGTACAATCTTGCTACATATAAGATGTATTTCACATATGTACGTATACGCGAAATGATAACTTGGAATGTGTCTGATCAGCATATTTGCTATTTTATGATTATAATTTTTGTGTGTCGTTAAAATACACATAAATTTTTTTTATTTTTTATTAAATATAACTTTTAAAATTGAAAAAACAAATTTTAATATGGCTTTGTATAGTTAATTCCCGAGTTCACTGGAAAAAAAAATCCGTTAAATTTAAAGTACAAAGAAAGCTTTTGCTGTTTTTTAATAGCTAAACAAAGAATAAAATTTATAATAACAATACATAGGTATTGGAGTGTGACAATATGCGAAACACGCTTATTCAACATTTGATAAAACAATTTCATATTTAAGATAAATTACTATTACAGTCGCTCACAAAACTAAAGCCTTAGGTATATGTATAAACTATTTTTTATAATTAGAAAAAAATAAATTATTAAAAGGAAATTTTCTTAAAATATACGGAACATTGTACAATTAAATAAGGTCAGAAAATATCTATAACGAAAAATTACTGTCTCAAAACTATTTTAAGATCATCGAATTAATGTTTCAAAAAACTACTTTAAGATGATTACATATTAAGTTTTAAGAGCAAGATTTTTAAAAAATTTATTCATATTTACAAAATATGATTTTAACAACGTAGAGACCTTTACTTTTAACAGAGTACTGTATAGATCACACATTAACATTACTATACATTTCACAAATTTATCGAAATATGTATCTATTCCTTTATTAAAATTTTAAGTGTTTCTTACCTTTGTACAATATAAATGTGCCTACTTTTAAATTTTTTAACAGTCATTAACGTCATAGGACGTCAAATAAAATCTCATACATCATATCCAACAAGCAAATAATGTGTTTTAAAACAGATCACCAATATTACATTTAATAAATTTTTTTATTAAGAAAACGTAAGAATATATATTTTTGTAAGTAACAACTATTTTTTTAGCTGATTAATATGTTTTCTGATATTAAATAACATCAAATAATGTACATATAGATTAAAAAATGTACAGAGTGATACATTTTTGTAAAATTATGAGAATATATATGGTGTACCTTAATTGTAAATGAAAAATTTTTATATATATACGCCAAGTTTAAGATATTAAAAATTAGTTTGATTTCTTTTAGGGATCGGTGTAAATCAAAAGATCGTTTTTTTTTCTTTAAATTTTTTTTATAAAGTATTTTTTAAACAAAAATAGGTATACAATGATCACTTTTTGAACTTGTAAAATTTATAATTATATTAAAAATTTATGTATATGCAAGAAAGTGCTCTGTGAAGGAATCAAAGCTCACCAATTGGCCGACTTGTGTATTAAAATAGTAAAAAATTATTCGTAAATAATAAACAAATATTTTACTTCGCAAAAATACCACTTTTATTTTGAAACTGTGACAATATTGTTTCGAACCGTCAGTTCGTTTTCAAACAGAATAGATATTACATTCTTTACATGCCTTATATACTAATTTTATCTACCTATACTTATTAAGGGGGAGTGGTCTGTGATGTGGAAGTGGAAAGGGTGGGAGTGATTGGAGAATCCAAAAGTAAAGAAAAACAAGATTACATTACATGTGACAAGAGGCAAACAAACACGTGGCAAAAGATTGAACTTGAAAATGACAAAAAGACAATAATACAGTGAATACAGTTTTAAACAGAAATTAAAATTTAAATAAGTTAAAATATTGGAAACAAAGTTGAACTGTAAATATCGGTATAATCATTTAAAAGGTGATTGGAGCTATGTTTATTTTTATTGCTTCTAGGATTGTTAACTTCTGTCCTTTGCTTGCCTCCTGTAACACAGTAATTTCCCGTTCCGGTGTGTGTTCAGTGTCTATTAAGTGCCTCGCAAAAGCAGAGTCGGATTCCTTATTTCTATATGACCTAAAATGCTCTGCTCTCCGGGTTTCAAAGTTAAGTTTCTGCCAGTTGGACCGATGTAAAAACCATTACAATCTTGGCAGTTTAATTGGTAGATGCCCGATTTTTTAAGTTTATCAATTTTTGTTTTATTGTTATATATTAAATTTTTGTTTTATTGTTATATATATATATATATATATATATATATATATATATATATATATATATATATATATATATATATATATATATATATATGCGTGGGAAATGCCAAAAGTTCTCGGCCTAACATGATTAAACCTATTTAAAGGTGACGCAATTTATACTCACAGAAAGTATTAAGTCTCTAGTAATCATAAACGCAGTGGATGAGTTTACATGTGTTTTATTTATTCTGTTGTAAAAGTGTAAACTCAGTATGTCGACCGTTTCAAAAATCGAATATCGTGTGAGAATCACTACAAAGAATTTGCTTATTATTATAAAGGCATAGAGATGCTTATCCCACCGTATAATAAGTGTATTGAAATAGAGGGCGGTTATATAGAAAAAATTGTTTTCACTGTTCTCTCTGTATTTTTTAATACTCAGGCCGAGAACTTTTGGCGGATCCTATATATATATATATATATATATATATATATATATATATATATATATATATATATATATATATATATATATATATATTTAAATATATATATATATATATATATATATATATATATATATATATTACATTCATATAATTTCTTGGATTAAGGGGTAAAATCACCTTGTGTTCACTAAATTTCACGTGATATTCTGGGACGTACCATAAACGACAGGAAAGAAATAGAGATATGAGGTTTTGTGCATATGAGAATACTAGTCCTCAACTACAAAAAACATCTTTTATTTTAATTTTACGATACAAAATGGCGGCACAGCAGCGCACGCAAGGAAACTCGGACGGTCGACATGGGCGTACCGCTACAAGTCACAATTTTTAATCTAGAACAAAAAACCAAAAAGTTTCTTAAAATATAGTCCAAAAGCTAGCGGACGTCGTCTTTTATAAGCGATTTTCGGTTTTTTTTCCGAAAAAAAAATAAAAGTTAAAATTAACGCTTTATTTTTTAAATCACCTTTTAGAAAAAATCTCTTTCCTATCGTTCGTGGTATGTCTCAGAAAATCACGTGAAATTCAGTGAACACAAGGTGATTTTACCCCTTAATCCAAGAAAATTAGTAAAAATTAAATCCTTAAGTAAAAATCAAAAATCCTAACCAGAAATAACATCACATTTTGTGATGGGGGCAAAATTAGCTTAAATAAATTGTGGCTTCCTTTAGGTCTGTAATAGTAGAACTCACGCATCAAAAGCCATTAATCGATCTTATAGATAGTATTTAGGACGGTGGTCTCTTAGGTTATAACTACTTTTTACATAAATACAGTTATAAATATAAAAAAAATTTTTTGGAAAATTCAATATGTAAACCAATAGTTATTTAAACCAAATTCCCAAAGTATGGACCAGTTCAACCAGAGGATAAGACAATTAAATATTAGTCTAATATTAAATGTATTATTAAATATTAAATATTTCCATTTCTATGTCTGAGGATGATGCGGACACTTGCATTATTCCTACTTTTGTTGATGCTTCTGATGATGGCGCCAATACTGTTGTCGTTAATACTGTCGTTTCATTTGCTCTTGTTACCGCTTCTGACGATGATGTTGATACTGTTATTACTTTTGCTATTTTTACATTTAACATAGTCTCATCTTGAAGAGGTACGGGTGTAATTTTTCCTAAGCGTAGTTTTTCGTTTCTAAGTGTATGTAGCACTTCTTTGCGTAAAATATCTGCACGTACTTCAGTAGATAAATGAAGATCGCGACAGTCACGGGCTAGACGTCCAACAATCCAATGACCGTATATTGACTCACTCGTTCCACAAATTCTACATTGCTCTAAAAAATAAAATTATAGAGTCAAACGGATTTGTAATGAGAGAGCGCGGTAACGCATTTCAGAATAGTCACTTTGGTAAGGTTGGTCAATACTACCAACCACTATTATTCATTGAGGATGAATTTCCACCCAATTGCTGGGCTGGCGCATACGATTGGATTTTTTTTTAAAACAACGAACAACCCGTGTTAATATTTTTAAATAATTTAACAATATAGAATATTAGTATTTTTTATAATTTTTTTAGAGTTTTTATTATTATATGTATACAGGTATTTCTCATATAATCCAGTGAACACAAAACGTTAATCAATATTATGTAACGCAGGAATCACTCGTTACAGAACTAAAGTTATACAAATTTGATGTAACAGTAACATAACATTTAAGTTTTATGTTCTGGGACAAATTGTTATCTTTATGTAAAAGTTCATAAAAATTTGTTATTGAAATTTATAAGTAGCAGCGATTTTTAGCTGATTAATACATATTCGGATATCATATGTCATCATCAAAAGATTAAAAAAAATATATAGAGTGATACATTTTTTGTAAAATTTTATGAGTATATATGGTGTACCATAATTGTAAATGGAATTTTTATAATTAGTTTGATTTCTTTTTAGGGATCGGTGTAAATCAAAAGATCGTTTTTTTTCTTTAAATTTTTTTATTAAGTATAGTTTTAAATAAAAATAGGTACACAATGATCACTTTTTTAACTCGTAAAATTTATAATTATATTAAAAATTTATGCATATGCAAGAAAGTGCTCTGTGAAGGAATCACAGATCACCAATTAGCCGATTTGTGTATTAAAATAGTGAAAAATTATTCAACAAACGCCATTGAATTTATAGAGGCGGTTTGTAGACTTTCCAAGCGCAATTATAGACGAAATGTTGGCAATATTGAGATAACGGAATATTCCTATTGTATGGAATTTACAGATCATTACATCAATCTTCTTCAATGTTCTAACGCAGAATTAAGAGAACTAAGTAAAGCGAAGCGTCGAGAGGAAATTATTAAACAAATTATCCACAACTGTGAAATGCTATGTGATGAATACAAACGATTTTACGACGAACTAATTGATTTCCACAATAAATGGATTCCATTGTTGGCAATAATTAATTCTTAACACATCAACTGAAGATTTACAAATTTCAAGAAGATCAAATGTTTTGAATTGCGATTTCGAGAAGACCAATGTTTTGAATTCCAGTTTATGAGTTAGTCCGATTGGCCCTTTATTCATAATACCAAGTTTTGGATTGCTCTGTAGCCACGCCAGCATCTGCTCGTTCAAATTGTCAAATCTTGCCGGCAATGATATGTATCCAATTTCTGGTTCCAATATTGTCTTCATTTTTGATTAATCGAATTTTGATGGTAGTTGACTGGCTCCCATTATTTTATATACTTTTCCAATTTCCATATCGGAAAGTTTAATCCATCGTTTAACAGCGCCAAGATGATTCAATTCATCCACAAAATTTCCAGCCATTTTTTGAATTAAGTCTCTGTTTCCAGATGAAGCACCAGCAGTAATGGATTCCATGGTTGGCAACAATTAACTCTTAACACAACAGTTGAAAATTCACAACAATAAGATTTAATGTTTTTTCACTAAAGTTTCGAACAAGATTGCGATTGAAGAAAATCTGTCGCGGTCTTTTATAGCAGAAAAATAGCCTGATGACGTCAACTATCACACTTTATGTAGCCATGCAGGTTAAAATCTGTTTTCAGATAAAAATATACAATCATATGATAAAATTCATTTTTGCATATTAGACAGAAATCTTCGCTATTAATATCAGCATTCCTGTTAATGACGTCAGCTAACAGTTTAAACCTGTTTCCAGATAAAATATGATAAACTTATGAAAGTAACGCCATCTTTTCGTGGAATTTGGAATCAAGGTACAGAGTTCGCGGTAGTTCAGACTAGCAAGGCCATCTTTTAATGGCTAGTTTAACTATTAAAAAGAATTTTCAGCACCATCTATTGATAATTTTTCAAATTTACGCATAGGGTTCACTAGTATCCAGACTAGCAAAGCTACCAAAGGTGACTGCGCCATCTATTAGGGGAATTTTCAAACTTACGCACAGGGATCGCTATTATCCAAATTACGAGAGCCATCTAGCAGTGAATTTACAAAGTTCGAAGGTGGTTGCGCCATCTGTTAGGGAATTTTTTAGTTCTTAGGTTAGAAAAAATTTTGTTAGGTTAAGCTAAGTTCGCTTAGGTTTCGCTAGGTTAGGTCAAGTTCCATTGGGTTCTGTTAGGTTGGATCAAGTTCTGTTAGGTTTGAGACCAAATTTTGCTCCACCCACCGCCGGAGGATTCCAGAACCGCCTCGGTAGTTTTACCACCATCCGAGGTCACTCAAAAAGTCGGATGGTGGGATGGTGGCTCCCGTTCTCTCCAGAAGCTACTACTGTCGTATTACCTCAAGCTCATTCTTAAATCAGGTAAGGTTCTATAGATAGCGAAAGAATGAAAGATTTGATACTTGTTGGAAAAAATGTGTAAGAAGCTGACGAGCAACAGACGTGGTCAAAGAAGTTAGTACCTGCTGAAGAAATTGTTTAAGAGGCCAACGTGCAACAGATGTGGCAAAAGAACTTGCTGAAGAAAGTTAAAGCTACTAGCAAAACAAAGTATAAACGAATGGTAGACACAACAAAAAATCTACCGAAACTAGAACTAGAAAAGTCTAAGATAAATTGGCATAAATGAATTGTTTTGATTCATAATAATATGTCAACAGGTAAACAATTTACAATGTAAAATGGTTCTTTCCATGTAAATTTATCTATTAAGAATATTAAATAAACTAACTTTTTTAACTGAATTGATTTGGCACCGGGTAAATATGCATTACAAAATTTATTTTGTAGAGCAGAAAATGGATCAAGTCACTATCAAGTCACTACCCAGGAAGAATTACATCAAGCTACGAAGATAACGTCAAAAACTCTCCAAACTTGAAAACCAAGTTAGAAAAATGTCATACAAACCACCACAGGTGGAAGTCAAATATGGAAGCAAATTATAAATGGAAATGGTCATATGATCGTTGAAGATTAGCAAGTTGTAGCCTTCCATTTTGAAATCGTTTTATAGTTACTTGAGATCGTATCCGCAAAGGAAATATCCTGTTCAATCCGCTCCTCAATTCCAAACCATAGTAAAGATAACTTTTTAAAACAATGAAGAACTTTCAGGACTGAATGAAAAATTAAACAAAAAGTATAAGCACGCAACTAACGTTTTAATTCTATTTAATCACGCGCTCTCCAGTCTCAATTGACACGTTTTTTTTTTTTTTTTTTTCAAATTCGCAAATGCTAAGAAATTATCAGAACGAAAGGCAATCAAATTAGGAAAGTAACGTAAAAAATTGTCCAAGCTTTAAAAACAAATCAGAAAAGTCATACAAAAGGTCATACAGATGTCGGAAAAGAAGCAACTATCATGTGGTAGCTATAGAAGCAAATTATAAACGAATGGGTCCCCTAATTATGAATGAGTCCTCGTATGGGTGCGCTCGAAAAAAATTTGTAAAGGGTATTACTGCGATATGCAGGAAACCCATTTATGAAATTTTTATCAAAATACCCGACGAACGAAGACAAAACACAAAAAATCCTTGATATTTATTGATTACTAAGAATTTTATCAAATACTGTTATGTAACGTCAGAAAATATTAAAATTTTTAACGACAACAAAAAATTGTTACAATAAAACAAATTATAAATGTTAAATAACTATTGAAGTATCGAATATTTTCGAACTCCACATAAATAATATTTTGACGCTAAATTAGTATATCGAGTAGTGTAGTTAGTTTAGTTTATTTGCCAGAATAAAAAATTTATAAATTTTACAGGCTCGTCAAAAATAAAAAAATAAAACAATTGTTACAACTTCAAAACATTAAAATTACAATAAGAAAAGCAAGATTGAAAAGCCGAGAAAAAGAGAAAAAAAAACATTTTGTATTTTATATAGACTACTAACTCATTTTCTCTTTATTTAAAAATTCCTGTATGGAATAATAAGCGTTTCTTACCAACATCTCTTTAACCTTGACTCTGAAGTTTCTGAGCGAAGAAGCTTTCAAATCATCGTCCAACATATTATAAAAAGTAACAGGTAGATAATCAATTGATTGTTGAGTTCTATTTAGTCTATGGTAATTTGTTGATAAATTATCTTTATTTCTGGTATCATAATTATTTTTTACTGAATTTTTTTGAAAATTATTTTTGTTTTCATGAACATAAATTAAACAAGTAAAAATATAGATACATGGGACAGTCAGCATACTGAAATTCTTAAAATACTGTTTGCAGGATTCAGTTTTTCTAATATTAGCTAATTTTCTTATTATTTTTTTCTATATTAACAATAATCTATTTATATGTTTAGAAGATCCCCATAAAATAATACCGTATGATATCAAGCTATAAAATTTTGCATAGTATAACATTAGAGCAACTTCCAAGCTTGCAATACATAAAAGTTGAGAAATTTGATAATAAACTGTATTTAATGATTTACACAATTTGTTAATATGTTCTTTCCAATTTAAATCAGTATCAATCAGAATTCCTAAGAAATTTACAACACACTTTGAATGATTCTTGTTATTAAAATAAATTTGATGTTACAAGAGGCTGTTGTTTATTCGACATATTCAAATAGCCCACGAAAGTCAAAAGCTTTGCAAACAACTTGGACACCTCAAACTACATTAAAATAGACAGTTCTATAGTATATGTCGTTCAGTGTGGATATATCGAACGAATACTTGATTGATAAAATTCCAAATTTGTGGATTTATAGCGGGTTTATATTTGTAGCGATTTGCTGACGTCACTTCTAAATTTGTACACGCATCCGTTTACACATGATTTGTATAGTATATAAATTAGTAAGTATTGCTCAGGTCACAAGTTGTCGTATTTCATATTCTTCTGGTAAATTTGCTATAAAAATGAAACAAATTATTAAAAGAGCCGAGAGAAAATTGGAGATCTCCCCTTGCGAGTCGCCATTCCGACAATTCCGTGTGATAAGGTTGTTTTACCCCTGTCGTTAAGATAGGATAAAATACCAGAATCCAGAAACCAAGAAACTGTCAAAACCAAATACAACTAAATTAGAAAAATAACCTACAAATTCTCAAAACTTCAAAAAGACCATCGACCAAAGCAAAATAACAGCAAATGATAGCGCCTCAGAATTACTAGCCAATTTTTCTTTTGGAATCAAATGTCCCGTGTGGTAAGGTTGTTTTACCCCTATCGTTCAGATAGGATAAAATACGGTCTGAACGTTCTGACTTCACCAAGTTGCCAAGAAACCAAGAAATAGGGTACTTGACTGAAGTTACAAAAATATTCTAAAAGCAATGTTTTTCCATATCAGTTAAGTAATTTTTTTTATTTTCGACAGATTTTGTAAAAACTCATCAAAAAAAAAAAAAAAATAACCCTACAATTTTAAATGAGAAAAAGGCGGGAAAAACACCTCACTATAGTGACGTCACATTTTGCAGCAATTAAACGTCAATGTCAATATTTATGACCTCAAAACTTTGATTATATTCACAAAAATATTTATTTGAATTGTGGTCGATTATTATTAATATATGTGTGTAAGCTAATAGAAATATTCAAAAGAAAACACAATTTCACCTCACCGATGGAAATTATCAAAATCGACATATCTAGCTACAAAATGTTACGTTATTTTCAAGAAATCGCGCGTTTTCACTTATTTGAAAATTTATTGAAAAATGGTGATTTTCAAAATAAAATTTCTAAACAGTTATCAAATTTTGTTATGTTTCATCATTAAAATTGGACTTGTGTAATGATAATGCATAGAATTATTTATAGAACATAAAATTTGCTTATTGCATAAAATTTGCATATAAATTATTTATAGAACATAGAATTATTTATGGAACATAAAATGCATAGAACATAAAATTGGAATTATTAAGGATTAGATAAGTTTGCGTCGTCTCAATATCGATAGTTCCATCTAATTATATAAATATATGTAATATGTATTTTTTGTTTCTAGTCAAGAAAAAAAGGGGAGCAGCCGGTCGACAACGGAGAGAAAGGCGCGAATATTATAGGAATATAAGGATGCGCAGAGGGGGGCAAAAAAACTGGGACACCAGAAGAGGATACTACTGGAGGGGAGCAATCTTCCGAGGAAGAGGTTTCGGCAAAGATCAAAATATTGTTTTTATTTTTAATGCTTAAAAAAAATTAGATTTTTAATTGATTTAAAATTAAATAAATATTATTAGGTAATTTCTACAAAATTTATTAAAAGAAAGTTTTTTTCCCATTTAAAATAGAGCAACTATTATGTTTATTTTTATAAAGTTTATTAGAAAAAAACGATATTTTTCCTCCAAAACTAACCAATTATTTTTACAAAATTAATAAGAAAAAAATTTTTAAAATTAAACGACTATCATATTAAAAATTTCTACAACATTTATTAGAAATAATTTCTTTTTTTCATATAAAAGAAATAATTTCTTTTTTTCATATAAAACATTATGTTGATTTTTACAAAGTTTATTTTAAAAAAATTCTAATTTTCCTTCAAAACTGCAGAATTGTTCTATTAATTGTTTTTACAAAATATTTTAAAAAAAATTCAAAATTTTTCTTTCCAAATTGAACAACTATTCTATTGATAATTTCAAAAAAATGTATTAGAAAGAAATTTCCTTTTTTCATATGAAATAGAAAAGGTATTATGTTGATTTTTACAAAATTGATTAAAAAAAAAAAATTATAATTTTTCTTCAAAAATGAAGAATTGTTCTGTTAGTTGCTTTTACAAAATATTTTAGAAAAAAATCAAGATTTTTCATTTAAAATTGAAGAGCTATCTGTTGGCTTTTACAGAATTTATAAGAATAATCCGAGAGCCCGCCATATAAAAATCCTATGTATGAGATACTTGAACGATTTTTTTGTGTTAGAAGTATTATTGTAATAAACTCAAAGGGAGTTACTATTTATTTAAGTTAATTTTACCCGCATTACAGATATGACATTTCTGCTTAAGATTTTTAATATTAAGTGGTGAAAAGCATGAATGAAATGTAAGTTTAAACGTAGGTTTCAACGCATACTATCCGGTCACTAGTGGAGTATCATGTTTAATTAATATACAGTCACGCAGGATAATTTATTGAGAATGTCATGGGGTCGGCGTTAATTAAGGCTTGTGCCCCAGTACAAAATCATTGTATATGTTGAAACCTACATTTTGATTGTATATATATATATATATATATATATATATATATATATATATATATATATATATATATATATATATATATATATATATACGTGGGAAACGCCAAAAGTTCTCGGCCTAACATGATTAAACCTATTTAAAGGTGACGCAATTTATACTCACATAAAGTATTAAATCTCTAAAAATCATAAACGCAGTGGACGAGTTTATATGTGTTTTATTTATTCTGTTGTAAAAGTGTAAACTCAGTATGTCGACCGTTTTAAAAATTTAATATCGTGTGAAAATCACTACAAAGAATTTGCTTATTATTATAAAGGCATAGAGATGCTTATCCCACCTTATAATAAGTGTACTGAAATAGAGGGCGGTTATATAGAAAAGTAAATTCTTTTCACTGTTCTCTCTGTATTTTTTAATACTCAGGCTGAGAACTTTTGGCGGATCCTATATATATATATATATATATATATATATATATATATATATATATATATATATATATATATATATATATATATATACAAATATATATATATATACATAGTATATATATATACATATATATATATATAGTATATATATAGTATATATATAGTATATATATATATATATATATATATATATATATATATATATATATATATATATATATATATATATATTACATTCATATAATTTCTTGGATTAAGGGGTAAAATCACCTTGTGTTCACCAAATTTCACGTGATTTTCTGGGATGTACCATAAACGATAGGAAAGAAATAGAGATATGGGGTTTTGTGCATATGAGAGTACTAGTCCTCAACTAGAAAAAACATCTTTTATTTTAATTTTACGATACAAAATGGCGGCACAGCAGCGCACGCAAAGAAACTCAAACGGTCGACATAGGCGTACCGCTACAAGTCACAATTTTTAATCTAGAACAAAAAACCAAAAAGTTTCTTAAAATATAGTCCAAAAGCTAGCGGACGTCGTCTTTTATAAGCGATTTTCGGTTTTTTTTTCCGAAAAAAAAATAAAAGTTCAAATTAACGCTTTTCTTTTTAAATCAACTTTTAGAAAAAATCTCTTTCCTATCGTTCGTGGTATGTCTCAGAAAAGCACGTGAAATTTAGTGAACACAAGGTGATGTTACCCCTTAAGTAAAAATTAAAAATCCTAACCAGAAATAACATCACATTTTGTGATGGGGACAAAATTAGCTTAAATAAATTGTGGCTTCCTTTAGGTCTGTAATAGTAGAACTCACGCACAAAAAGCCATTAATTGATCCTATACATAGTATTTAGGACGGTGGTCTCTTAGGTTATAACTACTTTTTACATAAATACAGTTATAAATATAAAAAAAATTTTTCGGAAAATTCAATATGTAAACCAATAGTTATTTAAACCAAATTCCCAAAGTATGGACCAGTTTCACCAGAGGATAAGACAATTAAATATTAGTCTAATATTAAATGTATTATTAAATATTAAATATTTCCATTTCTATGTCTGAGGATGATGCGGACACTTGCATTATTCCTACTTTTGTTGATGTTTCTGATGATGGCGCCAATACTGTTGTCGTTAATACTGTCGTTTCATTTGCTCTTGTTACCGCTTCTGACGATGATGTTGATACTGTTATTACATTTGCTATTGTTACATTTAACATAGTCTCATCTTGAAGAGGTACGGGTGTAATTTTTCCTAAACGTAGTTTTTCGTTTCTAAGTGTATGTAGCACTTCTTTGTGTAAAATATCTGCACGTACTTCAGTAGATAAATGAAGATCGCGACAGTCACGGGCTAGACGTCCAACAATCCAATGACCGTATATTGACTCACTCGTTCCACAAATTCTACATTGCTCTAAAAAATAAAATTATAGAGTCAAACGGATTTGTAATGAGAGAGCGCGGTAACGCATTTCAGAATAGTCACTTTGGTAAGGTTGGTCAATACTACCAACCACTATTATTCATTGAGGATGAATTTCCACTCAATTGCTGAGCTGGCGCATACGAATGGATTTTTTTTTAAAACAACGAACAACCCGTGTTAATATTTTTAAATAATTTAACAATATAGAATATTAGTATTTTTTATAATTTTTTTAGAGTTTTTATTATTATATGCATACAGTTATTTCTCATATAATCCAGTGAACATAAAACGTTAATCAGTATTATGTAACGCAGGAATCACTCGTTACAGAACTAAAGTTATACAAATTTGATGTAACAGTAACATAACATTTAAGTTTTATGTTATGTGACAAATTGTTATCTTTATGTAAAAGTTCATAAAAATTTGTTAAGGTTCATAACCTTTATGTTAAGGTTCATAAAAATTGTAAAAAAAAATTGTATTTTCATTACTTTGTTTATCTTTGTAGCCACTGATGATGATATGAAATATATCGAAAAATATTTGGAAATCAAATAAAGAAAAGTTTTGCATGGAAGAAGTATGAATTTAATATCTTTATCCTCTAGTGAAACTGGTCCATATTTTAGGAATTTGCTTTAAATAACTATTGGTTTATATAAATATAGTTAATTTTTAAATATAAACATCTAAAATTATAAGTTTGTTCGTCTACCCTCATACACTGGAACATTAAATTCATGTTCAAAATTTCTTATTGTATGGAACGCTATTTTTCATGTAAGTATGACTTGCACTTCACCACTTTTTTTTTAAATTCATGGAAAAATTGTCTAGAATTATTATTTTTAGTGTTGTGAACGGGTCTAACTGTATTCCAACGTAGACAGGTTTGACTATAACGATTAACGCAATTAATGGAAAATTAATGTAATAATTAAAAATTGATGGAGTCAGAGAAAATCGTTGCATTTAAACAAGTCGTTGACCAAAAATTAGAGACAATGGAATACAGTTGGAAACAGACTGTGAGTGGAGTTCGCAATTAATTAAATGTAGTGACTGAAGGGTGAAAGTGTCAGTTTTCTAGAAAACCATCAATAAATACTTACATCAGTATATGCAAAAGATAGCTCTGTATGCCATGTATGTTAAATATGTGTTTTTTTTAGGTGCCTATGCTGATTTTTTAAAGGGTGTTAATATATTCTGCCCGTTTTTTTATACGTGTCAACAAATTATAAAACGAAACATTAATAAATCAAAATTCTTGGGTTATATTTTCTTAAAAACATATTCATTGGATTAAAAAACTTGGTTTCATGCTTATTAAGAAAAAAAAATGGGTGTTTAATTCATTTATTAATTTTTATAACAAGTTTGATGAAATACCTAAAAACAGTGTTCCACAATCGGGGCTTTTACCCTATATAAAAATATTTTCTTGGAATTTATCTAGATTTACTGGTTGTTTTAGAAAAACTGAAGTCAGTTCAAAAGTAAAATATGGTCAAATACTTAAATTTTAAAAAATTTATAAAATAGGAGGGTTAAAAATCTAGACCTACATTCACCACCAATAGACTAACCATAAGTGTTAAATAAATGTTCAAAATATTCAAATTTTAAAAAAGTATTTGGTTAAAATTCAGTAAAATTTTAATAAATTTAACAGATTTGAGTTGTAATAACTTAAAATTTACGAAAACACGTGAGTTTTCCAAAAATCTGCTGATAATATTTGCATTTTACTTAAAAAATTAATTAGTATCCCATGTGAAAACAAAATAGCACAACCAAAGCCAAATATCAGCAAATGGTAGCGCCTCAAAACTACTAGTTTTTTTCGATTTTGGAACTATAATATATCCCGAAACATAAAGGATAAAGAATAACCCACCTATGGATACAAATTATCGACAATGTCATTATTGAAGCCATCAAAAAAGAAAGCGAAATATCAACACATGGTAGTATCTCAAAATCGGAACGTGAGCGACACCGGAAACGAAAATGTACAACAGGTCGACATGCAAAAGAAGCTTACACAAGGTTACATTTCTTACATTTATCGTAACTTTTCATCAATCCTTTTCATCAAAACTTCTATCGTTTTCAATTTGTTCGTATTTGTTTCCACTGTTTCATATTTTTGTAACAGCAGCAACGTGGAAACGGTAATAGACGCGACAACGAACACAAATTAAGAATCTAGAACGTTTAAACAAACGGAAACTATATTTTCGACTCGGCAACTTTTCCTCTTTTTAATGTAATATTTATTTTGAAAATTATCTTTCATAATTAAATGATCTGCGTTTGAGTATTACAATTTGAGATGTGAACGTAACGTAAAAAAATGTGAATATGTGAACTTAAAAATTGGTTTTTTATTGCATTTGAGAAGTTCCGGGAATCTACAAAGAGCTCAAAATGAATATCTTGGCCAATTGAAAGACCAACGGACACATATGAAAAAAATCTCAGTGGATTTTAAGAGCCCAATGTAACAAAATCAAAAAAAATTTACGACCACTAAGGGAAGCCCTGATGTGAGTAATTGTTCTAGTCGGATCGAAGCAAGGTACAGATTGCAATAAAAAATATGACAATGCAGTTGTAGCACGCCGTCCCTTTTTTTAAAATTTACTGAGGGGTAGAGGTTAAAAAAAAAAACAATGAAAGGGGACATTCCGTTCAATGGTTAGAATCAAAACTGTTGTAAATTATTCCATAAAATTTTTCGAAGCTTGTTGAGATCTCTTGTTGAAGACAAGAACTTTTCTAGGTCAAGTGATTTATGAAAACAGTTTGGTTCTTAGGAAAATGAGGACCTCTTGAATGAATTGTTACTAATGTGTGACAAAGAATATGAAGGTAAATCATTATTTAGACATGTTTTTGTAATGTGGTTCTGAAATTGAAAATTTACTAATGTTTTTCCTTTCTATATTTCCAGTTATTAACGCCTTTA
This sequence comes from Brachynemurus nebulosus, assembly GCA_035578155.1. Classification (NCBI taxonomy): domain Eukaryota; kingdom Metazoa; phylum Arthropoda; class Insecta; order Neuroptera; family Myrmeleontidae; genus Brachynemurus; species Brachynemurus nebulosus. The sequence goes on from JAPWDM010000021.1 coordinate 5,975,336, forward strand.
GGACTAATGACGAGCTCAGCTCGTCATACTAATTTCTAGAAAAAATTTAACTGGCGAACATATATTGTCTTATATAGGTAACTGAAGGCAGTGCCGTAAAGAGTGATCATGTTGTAAATAAATTAAGCAAAACGTACCAAACTTGCAATTATACTTACAGAGATATAAAGTTTTTATCTAAAATATTGAAATATATGGCGGTACTATAGGGGTTAACTCATATGGATATAATAAAGAGAAGGCTCAACCATAGGGAAATGTTAATTTTAAATAAATCTAGTACTTAAATGAAATTCTTACTTTTTGGCGACATCAAAAAAGCCGACGTAAATGTTAAAAATGAATCAAGTTAACAATTTCGGACTGTTTGCTTAACACGTTTACAGTCAAATATCTCACTTGAATAATGGCCGTTTTAAAACAATAAAAAGAGAATATTTTGAATATTTTTTTGTCAGACAATTGCGTCTGGCCTGTTTAGGTCCCGAAAACCTTGACCTCACATAAAATACCTTAAATCCATTTGAAATGGTTTAACTTTTTAACATTATTAATTATTAGTGAAAAAATTTTCAAAATCGATTCAAAATATTTTTCCGTGCATACATGTGTACATTGTACATATTTTGTTTTGTATCATATTTAATAATATTATATCATAACATAATCTTCAATTTCTTGTTTACTTAAAAATTCAATAAAAAAAAAATTCTTCATTACATTAGCTCAGAAAATCTGTTTAATTTACATTTTTTAACATGAGATAGAACCATGCTGATTATAATGCAATAAATGAGAAACAAAACTCTATACATGTACGTGTGTTATAACACATGTATGTGAATAGGCTTCACTTGTTCTCACAAAATTCTTTAATAAAAATGTGAAATATTTTTATACTTCATAAAGAACTGAGATATAAATATAAATTACTTATTAGACTAACAAAGAAAGAAAACTAATAATATAATGGTGAAAATTTACATTTTCTCGAAAAATACTTAAAATAGAAAGAAAATTATAAGAATATTTTCTTCATAATTTTTTTTTTCCTTTTCAACGATGTAAAAATCGAACTGTCTTATGATAGGATCGAATGATAAAAAATGGCCAGAAAACCTACTTCTGGGCATCCGACGTGTCTGGCTAACGAACTTAGCCGAGCGAATTCAGAATCCAGTCCGCACACAAAATTTCATAAGCATTAGACTTTTCGTTCGAGAGTTATCGTGGCGACACATATATATATATACATATATATAAAGATATATATATATATATATATATATATATATATATATATATATATATATATATATATATGTTGAATTGAATTTCTTTGCCAATATTTTTGTTGAGTAATAACGAAAAATAAATAAATGTGGACTGTAACTTTTAATTTGATTTATTGATAAAATAATTGATTTTATTGATTTATTATACAAAGTATTTAAGATAAATTTAAGATTGATTGACGGTGATGTTATTAGCTTGTTGTCCACACACGAAGTCGTCGTGGTCGCGTAGATGCGATGCGTAGCATACCAGCATACACAAAAAAATTAAAAGTGAAGTAGGTGGGGATAACAATATCGCCCGCTAATGAGCTGCTGCCATCTGCATACTATAATGTTTCGTGTTTGAATTTCAAGTTGTGTAATACATCCAACATGCCGCCCCTCTTGAAGGGTTGTAGCCTTCAACGTGTTAAATTGAGATTTGTTTTTCGAGTGGTAAAATTGAAATTTTTGACAATGCTCGAGTGATGAAACCATTGCGAGTTTTTACTTCAACCACCCGGATAATGCCGTCATTTCCCGTGTGCAATTTTGTTACTCTGCCCAACATCCATTTTGTAGGTGGTAGGTTGTCATCAACCATTGTACCAACTGTAATTAACGGTTTGGTTTTAGAAAGCCATTTGTTACGAGCTTGTAAGCCTTGTAAATATTCTTTGCTCCATCGATTCCAAAAATGCTGTGACATCTTTTGGATGTGATTCCATCGTGACAGTCTGTTAAATTTAGTACTTAGTAATTCTGGTTCTGGAACAGCTAGTGGTGAGTCACCAATTAAAAAATGACCTGGTGTGAGTACAGTTAGATCGTTCGGATCAGAGGAAATAGGAGTAAGTGGACGAGAATTTACACATGCTTCTACTTGAGTAATAAGCGTATAAAATTCTTCAAAAGTTAAAATTGTGTCAGCAACGCCACGCTTCAAGTGAAATTTTGTTGATTTCACGGCTGCCTCCCAAAGGCCACCGAAATTGGGAGAACGAGCAGGTATAAAATGCCAGTTAATTTGTAACTCGGCTAACGGATTGTTAATTGCATCTGCATGATTTTGAGTCATAAAAGCTTGAGCTAGTTCTCTTAATTCGCGATTTGCGCGAACAAAGCTAGTTCCATTGTCGGAATATAAATTTGAGCATTTGCCGCGTCTGCTTACAAACCGTCGTAAAGTAGCTATGAATGCCTCTGTTGTCAAGGCTGTTACTAATTCCAAATGAATAGCCCTTGTAGCTAAACAAACGAAAACCACGATATAAGCTTTTGAAACAATTTTTGATCGACGACCTTCCCTAATGTTAAAAGGACCGCAGTAATCGACTCCGGTATTAGTAAATGCACGTGATGGCGTAATTCTAGAAGCAGGTAAATTTCCCATAAAAGGCTGAATAACAGTAGGTTTAGCCCTATAACATTTGATACATCCCCTGATGATCTTCTTGATACGGCTTTTACCGTTTACTGGCCAATATTTCATTCTAATTATTGTTAATAACGCTTGAGGTCCCGAATGTAAACTAATTATGTGTTCATTTGTAATAATTAAATTTGTTAAATTGTGATTTGGTAGAATAATGGGGTGTTTTTGTGAAAATGGAATAGGTGCATTTTTTATTCTTCCCCCTACTCTCAAAATACCTTCATTATCAATAAAGGGATCCAATGTCCTGATTTTGCTATTTTTACCGACAGGTTTAAATTGTTTTAGCTGCTGAATTTCCGCTTGAAATTCTTGTTGCTGTGCTAATTTTATCAAAAATTTAAGTGAATCATTGTATTCTCGTGTTTTTATTGATAATGAATTTGTACGTTCGTTACCCTTATTTTTAGTATTGTTTATAAAACGAAGTAAGTATGCAGTTACTTTTACTAATTTGTTAATATTTGAATATTTTTCAAATAATTCGAATTTGATATTTATTGTACTTAGAAAATTTTGTATTTTTCTTTTTTCAGGTAAATCAGGTTGTGCTTCGTCAAATTCAACTGGCCAATTTGACTCGTCTTCAACAAGCCACTGAGGACCATACCACCAGAAAGTGGAGTCCAACTTGTTTGCATCCACACCTCTTGAAATGAGGTCGGCTGGATTATGGGAACTAGGCACATGATGCCAATCGCTATTTTTGGTAAGATCCTGTATTTTGCTAACACGATTACCGACGAAGATTTTCCATTGATGTGATGGAGATCTGATCCACCCTAATACTATTTTGGAGTCGGTCCAATAATAAGTATCGGTTATTTTAATTGACAATGCCCTTTTGACGTTATCCGTTAACTTAACTGCGATTAGCGCTCCACATAACTCTAGTCGGGGTAGAGTAATTGCTTTGATTGGAGCAACCCTTGTTTTTGAACACAGTAATGTTGAAAAATGTGTACCATTTTGATCAATACACCGTATATATACGCATGCCCCATAAGCCTTTTCAGAGGCATCAGAAAATGTATGCAATTGGATTTGTATTGCATTTTTACAGGGAATGGCATTCCGTGGTATTTGAATATTGTTCAGTAATGACAACTGATCAATATAAATTCGCCATTCGTTTGATAAATCATTGGAAACAGGCTCGTCCCATGACATATTAGACTGCCATAATTTCTGTATTATAAGTTTTGCCTTTACGATAACTGGGCCGAGTAATCCTAACGGATCGAAAATTTGTGAAATTTTTGACAAAATATGGCGTTTTGTGATAGCCGTAGGAGTATCCGAAAGATTAATTGAGTAGCCTAAATTATCAGTATTTGATTGCCATAATAACCCTAAAGTTTTTCTGCTGTTGCTAGAATCTAAATCTAACAAATATGATTGTTCTTGGTTTTTGTTTAAGTTTTCTAAAAGTAATGGATCATTCGATATCCATTTTCGAAGTTCGAATCCCGATTTGCTAAGGAGTTCTACCGTTTGATTTTTAATTTCTAGGGCTTCTGCAAAGGTATTTGCCCCAGTTAATAAATCGTCGACATAAAAGTCTCGAATTACTGTTTCCGCACCTTTGGAAAAATTATGTTTTTGATCTAGAGCCGCTTGATGCAAACTCTTTATTGCCAAATATGCACCACAAGCAGTGCCGTAAGTTACCGTTGTTAATCGATAAATTTGAATGGGTGAATCCGAATTTTCACGCCAAATTATTCGTTGAAAATCCCTATCCTCTTTTGCGATGAGGACTTGGCGATACATTTTAGCTATATCGCCCATTAGTACCAATTTGTGACTTCGCCATCTAATAATAATTGAGAATAAATCTTCTTGTAACGTAGGCCCTACCATAAGAATATCATTCAGTGATACACCTGTGGTGGTTTTTGACGACGCATCAAAAACCACGCGAAGTTTAGTTGTAATACTAGATTCTTTAATTACTGCATGGTGAGGCAAGTGTTGAGAAGCGAATCGCCTGTATATGGGCGTCGCATTTATACACAATAATTTTGTAGGGCAAATTTCGAAATTGTTGTGGAATTTGCGAACTTTGCTGAAATTGATTACCAATCAATTAAATAATTAATGCGGTGGGGAGAGGTTTTCTGACCCACGCGTGGCTAATTGAGGTGGCTATCAATTTTGGTATGAACAGAAGTATTCGCGCCGGGACACGGGTAACACACTGGGGTTGTGTGCGGGTTTTAATGCTATTAACAAGTGTTTAATAAAAATTATTTATTACTTTAATTATTTGTCTTGTAAAATTGTTTGACTTGTACTAATCGATTTTTTCGTCGTTATCCGATAAATACGGTGATAGTGAAAGCAGGTGAGTACGTTCCTATATCATATTGGGTTAAGGGTTAGATATAATTTTCTTGTCTCTGCTAATTGTATTGCCTTAGATATTATTATTTCATTTTTTTTTGTATTTTGTTTAAATATATTTATTTACTTCGAAAACATCTTTCATTTGGTTCCACTTATTGAGATCCCTCAACACACAGCACGGGACTTGAACCCTCTCGACACGCTACGTTAGTCCTGTTCCGTTAAGGAATAGCAAGACTTCTGACACAAGTAATATGACGGATTGTCAATTTCGTTATTTGGAACTATTTCCATATGCCCCAATTGCAAATATTCTTTTATGAAATTTGAATATTCAGTTTTGAGCCCCTGATTGTAATTGAGTTTTCTTTCGAGTGATTGAAAACGCTTTAATGCAATATCGTATGAATTGCCCAACTGACTAGTATCACCTTTGAAAGGAAGTTTCACAATGAATCTCTTGATATCCCCTGAATCACGTATTGTGTGATCATTGTAAAATTGCTCACATTGCTTTTCCTCCGGTGACATGTTGATTGGGTTTTGTATTTCTTCGATTTCACAAAACCTTTTGAATTGTGACTCTAATTGTGGAGTCGTTATAGCACACATAGTGGTGCTGGTTTGAATATTTCCATTTGACGGATACTTGCCCGAAATTACCCACCCTAATTTTGTATTTTGGAGGACAGGTAAATTAGTACCCAATTTGAGCGTTCCATTTGTTAGTACGTCGAAAAATAAATCAGCCCCTATTAGCATGTGAATGTCACCAGGTATGTGGAAATCGGGGTCGGCCAATTGCAAACCCTCCGGGATTCCCCAATTCTGAACATCGACATGTTCGTTAGGAATTCTCGATGTTATTGTATCCAGTACTATAAAGTCCATATTTCGTTTGAATGAACCTATTCTGGACTGGATTAACACCGTTACACCTTTATTGACAGTTTTTACTGTATTTGAAATTCCAGTAATAGTTGAATGACACGAGTGCGTCACCAATTTCAACTTTTTTGCTAAATTTTTGCTTATAAAGGATGATTGTGAGCCACTGTCAAGAAGTACTCGACATTGTATGGAATTACCCTCTTTGTCCATTACCAATATTTGTGCCGTACATAATAAAACGCGTACTGGTTGTTTGCTTGCTTGCAATGTAATTTGAGTATTGTTTACAAATGCTGAAGTAGAAGCTTGAGCTTCTGTTTTTGATTGAACTTCAACATTGCCTACATTTTTGTGAGCTAAATCTTGAGTTTTAGCTCCTGAATGTAACTGGGTTTCGATATTTTCCTGAACGTGTAGTAGTGAGTTATGCCTTTTATCACAAATTTTGCAATTTGAAGACTTGCAATGTTTCACTAAATGCGATTGACGCAAACAATTAAAACAAACGTTTAATTTTTTGATAAGTTGACGTCGTTCGGGTACACTTTGTTTCAAGAAAATAGGGCAAAATTGAATAAAATGTTCTTTGTGACAAACTAAACATTTTTTATTTGTATCCCGCTTTACAAAATGGGTTGTGGTTTTGATTGATTTTGTGCGATTAGTGTCAACCGACAATTCGAGAGCATTACATCTGTGCTCAAGAAAAGCAAAGTATTCGTTAAGTTTCGGTAATGTTATAGCATTTCTTTGCAATTCCCATGCCTTTCGAGTTTGACTATCTACCTTTTGATTTAATAAATAAATTATTAAAATATCCCAATAATCTGTTTCGATAGATTGAGCCTTTAAGGAATTTAAATTTTGTTTTGTCAAGGATATTATTTCGCGTAACTGACTTGTCGTATTTTTACCGGAAGGTGCTAACTCAAAAATGACTTTAATGTATGAATTTACTATTAGATATTTATTGTCATACCTATCATTAAGTGTTTTCCAAGCAGATTCATAATTGTCATTTGTCAGTTGTAATGAACTAATTGTTTGTAAAGGTTCCCCTGATAATGAAGTTTTTAGGTAGTACATTTTTTCGACTGGAGTTAAATTTGAATTATTGTGAATTAGCGACTGGAATAAATCTTTGAAAGCTGACCAGGGATGATAATCCCCTTTGAAAGGTGGAATACTAAGTTTCGGCAAATGTACCGATATTGAATTTGATTGAACGCTAGAAACCGAAGTAGAATTTGCTGCATTTGAATTACTGATACTTTTGATCTTGGCTAATGTTGAATAATATTTCGATTCAACTTGATCTCTATCAGTTGTATGTGCGTCAAAATCAACTTCTTCAAGTTTAGTTTGTATATCATCATATTTTTTGAAATATGACTCTAATTGCGGCTGACGAACCAGTAATTCGTCAATATTGTCCGTTGAAACATCGAAATTTTCCGCGAATTTGACTATTCTAGTTATATTTGACTTAACTGATTTTCTATGTTTTGTTAATTGTTCTAAACTCATTTTTATTTGTTTGTTTCAGATTGTTTCAAAAGGCATATATATTAAATAAACCAAAAATACGCTTTTGCTGATTTGTAGCAGACGGAACAAATAGGTAAGTATAATTAACCGAATATGTTTATAAGTATGTAAGCAAATTGTGTAATTAATCAAATTTATTGTAAATAATTACGAATAATGTAATTATATTGTATTCTAAAATCCAATTGTACTTGTAAAATATCAAAATATATTGAATAAAAATATTTTGTTTTTTTGCAAATTGTTAAATTTAAATTATGAAAAATATAACCGTTAATATTTCAATAAACAAATGCTAGATTTAAAATTTTATTGTAAAAAATACTTGTTACTCAAAGAAACATGCAATTGTAAATGATGTATGTATCTATGAAAGAAAAGGAAAGAAAGATACAGACTCACGTAACTGTCCAGTGATGTGTGATGTTGACTTTTTCTTACATGTGCCAATACATATGTATGTATGATTGTGCTGTTTGATGTCGCACCAATATTGTTTGTCTATGAACCATACATGTATGCGATGGCTCCGACCCACCTTCGACCGCTGTTTGATATCGGACCGTTGGAACCGTTGGAACTTGTGACCGGTGCGGTGCTCGCCAAGCTTACTGCTTGTGTTGAACTCGTTGAACCAGCCAAAGATGGACGTCGTGTGTGTTTGTTGACTATGAACGTTGATCGTCCTTGTTGTTCTGTTAACCCATTTGTTGACAAATTTTTGACTTGAATTTCTTGATGAAATCCTCCCAATTTTTGATTTTTTGTTGATATCACCATCAATATCAAAAATACGATGTAGAATTCGCCAATTTCATAGAATGTGATCTGAATCGACCAAAATGTGACTTGAACTGGATCACATCCGGCTCGAAGGACCAAATGTTGAATTGAATTTTTTTGCCAATATTTTTGTTGAGTAGTAACGAAAAATAAATAAATGTGGACTGTAACTTTTAATTTGATTTATTGATAAAATAATTGATTTTATTGATTTATTATACAAAGTATTTAAGATAAATTTAAGATTGATTGACGGTGATGTTATTAGCTTGTTGTCCACACACGAAGTCGTCGTGGTCGCGTAGATGCGATGCGTAGCATACCAGCATACACAAAAAAATGAAAAAGTGAAGTAGGTGGGGATAACAATATCGCCCGCTAATGAGCTGCTGCCATCTGCATACTATAATGTTTCGTGTTTGAATTAAGTTGTGTAATACATCCAACAATATATATATATATATATATATATATATATATATATATATATATATATATATATATATATATATATAAGCGAGCGTTCCAATCTCTATGTGTGTACGCGACGATTCAAGCACGGCAGAGTTTTATATTTGTAATATTGTAACATCTATGCAAATGTGTATCACGTAATTCGCCACAATTATATTTGCGATGTGCCTTATATATTTACAATGTTTAATTTCGTATCGCACATTTCGTTTATAATACAATGAATGAGTAATGCCTTTCTATAGTAACGCAACATTGGTACCTACATCTGCAGTTGCCACTTTTACACATGCGTCCAATAATTACAATATTACACACGCATAAAAGTGTTACTATTAAGGCAGTTGGAGTTTCTCCCAATCCCCGGTTATATTCCCAAAAAATTATATAGGTTCAATTCGATCCGGATCATATCGAAGTTAAAAGATCAAAATAATTTTGTTCTATAAGCTGATACTTCGTTTGATATACAATATGAAGAAACGGAAACGATCATATCGTTGGGAACTTCATAAGCATCATCTCTCAGAACGGAATGAGCCATCACATGGATGCCCTGGAAAAAAAGTATAACTGCCATATGCAAGAAATACATTTATGAAGGGTTCATCAATAAAACCATCAACCAAAGAGAAATATCAGCAAATGGTAGCGTCTTATTTCTCGATTTTTGTAAAGTATTCAACAATATCAGTTTCTGTAAAATTTTAATTGTTACCGTTTTTAAAAGAAGTTTATTGTTGTTGTTGTCAATAATGGAATTGAACTATCAAGCTAGTGTCAGTCAACAAGATCCAGCACTTACTTCGGAACTAGTAAGAAGCCTTAACAAAATTGGAAAAGTTAAGCCGTGGTTGAAACTGGGTGACATGGTTATAAAAAAACCATATAGAATTATTGATGTCAAACAAATCCAGTCGAAATTTGATCCGACCTGAATGAAGACTGTGTCGGAATTAGAAAATGGATACTTGTCGTTACCTGCTCGGTTCGATAATATGGTTGCGCCGTCGTTTGAGCGATTGAAATACACACTTACTTTAGCCGTGGTCAATAATGGTGTAGTAGGCAAAACATTTTGGATTGAATTCGAAGAAATAAATTTGCTAGAATACTACAATTCTGCGCACTGTGATAATACTTGTAATTAATAATATTTTTTGTTATATAAAATCATATATGTATATATCTTTTTTTAAAATAAATAATTAAATAAAAAAAACGTATTTTTTTTTTCAAAAAATTACTTTATTAAAAATTTTTTGTTTCACAATAGTAATGTTTGTACATAGATATTACATTTTGTAATGCACAATGTCCAGAAAAATGGCTTCCGCATCGCGGGCTGTTGTAAGTTGTTACCAGGCCCGTAGCTTTAGACAGCTGAGTACTTCTTCAAAATTCATGATGGTGATTGTTGATGGCAGTAGTTGTTTAAGATAGCGAAATTTTCCTTCACCCTTCACGTACACGATTCGAGTTGTGCGTAATGCATCCATTAAAATATATTGCAACTGTTCATAGTCAATATGTCCATCCCTCCAAGAGAATCCATGATGATTTTTTCGTAACCATCGAGCAGTCTGTTGGTCCTTTTCACTCAAACCACAAAATGGAATTGGCAATTTAAAAACGAAATGTTGTAGTGTGTAGTCATCATTATAATATCCGTTACCAGAATTAAATTTCAGTATAGCCAATTCTTTGACATAAAAACTTGCTTTTGTTGTATTTGGAAATCCTTGAAAGTCAACAATCGCCATGAAGTCGGTCATCGTGATGATAATGATGCAAAGTCTAAAGTAAGAATAATCGGTCTAAAAATTAAATACGGCTTTTATACAAATTTCGTGACGATGTTTGTCAATGGATTATATTGAACTATGCGATCGTGTAATAACAAGCAATATGCTGATGTATTCTCTGGTATTTCCTTCGATGTTTTAAATTAAATTCGTATATCCACAGGACCACTTTTCATAGATTCGTTTTGATGAGAGCTATCAATGAATATGATGGGAGCAATTTTTTTGTACTCTTCACAATTTAACAATGATTCATTTGTAGTATTCTTCAAGTCATTGTAGGCTTCTTGAAATTTTGAATACATATGGTATGCCAGTGCATATTTATTATTAGCGAAATCTAAATGCAGGTCCATGTATGGATATTTCTCTGAATTCAAATACACCTTGATATCAAAAAGTTCACAGTGATCGAAAATGGTAGCATTTTTCTCTTTTTTATTACGCCGATCTGTTTGTAATGCAAATATAATATAACGAGGTTTTTCCAATTGTGTCGTTTTCACCGTCCAAATGTTGTGTTTCGTTATTGGAACCGTCGGCTGTATGTCCATATTCCAAGTGCGAAAAGCGATAGGTATATCTTGACTATTTTCCACAATTTTTAACAATCTTAATTTCGACTCATCAGCAACTGTAACATGCGGAACCATCCACTGAATTTTGTGTAAATGAAAAGTGACGTCATCCGTTACTGAAACAATTGCATCCAGATCGGTTCGCGCGCGAATCATAATCAGTTGATGTTTCGCATTAATAATAACTTTCTTATAATGGTTAATGAAACCAAACACTCGATCCAACGGTAGACAGAAGCTAAAGTACCCCTTGTCAGATACTTTGATTTTTTCATCTAGACCACACCATCCTGCGTTTTGTAGCTGCTGGCTCTGGTTTTCATTTAATAATAAATAATTCATTAGTGTAGTTGTTGGACCGACGTATTTACACTGATCAATTTCCACATCGTTTAGTTCATATCGCATTTCTTCAAACAAGTACGCCATTGAATTATTGCTTAATTCCGCTGTAGCCGATACTGTTCCATCACTCTTCAGCAGTTGTCCTTCTATGTAAAGATAACTCTTGTGTGGTAATAAAATTAAATTTTGATCCTGTATACAAATTCGAATTTCGTCGCTGTTGTTATATGCATTCAAAAATGGTGAATATGCATGCTCCTCTAGCTTCGAAATGCTTTCATCAAAATTAATAGTCGTATCGACGTTTAAAATACTATTCATTTTTTCTCTTCTTCTTTTTCTTCAAAGTCAAACCCAACTGTTGTAAAAAATTTGCGTTTGCCAAAGTTAATGGTCGCTTTTTTGTCACCGATCTGCTTAGGCTAGTGGTAAGTTGTAAACTATGTGATTGTATCGGTTTTTCTTCATTAAATACCAACGTGTTTATGCCGGCTTTAAGTGTAACTTAATCGTTATCGTTTCGTCTCGAAAATTAACCAAATTACCGTCTTGATCCACAATACGGAGCACTAGAAATGTTATTCGTTGCACGCTCACAGGCATATAGATTATTGTATTTGGTGTCTCACTTATTTTATACCCAGTTTCAACTTGTATAGAAAACGAATAGATATTATGTGGCTCAATGTTATTCAGGTAGCTGTTTGTTGTAATATTTGTCTCAATTTGCACCAGATTGACTTTCATAATGTTCATTGGCTTATCCGAATTATAGTAGTGATCCCCCGATAGTTTTCGTTTATTGAAACCCAAAAATGACCCGATAGATCGGTCTTTATCGAAATGTATCGTTTCGGTACATTTAATTGAACTTTTTAACGTATTGTTATTTGCACGTAGTAAAAGCCGCGCATTTTTTTACCACATTTTGCCAACATATCATCTATATAAGTTTCCAAGTTTTCCAAGTCGTAGTTACCAACAGGTATCTCGATGTAATGCGGAGCCTTGTCGTCATCACCGAAATGAAACAAATTATTTGTTTCATCCACGTTTGGTACAGAATTATACGTCTCGAAATTAATTAGTCCACAAACATAATTACCGGGTAATTCAATAGGCGGGAAATATTCAGCGGTTAATATTGATGAGTTTCCACTTAAGGTTAGTGTGAACGACATAATGTTTAAGACACAAATAAACCAAGTTATACATTACAGAAATATTTATTTATACAAAATTGCTTTTGTTGTATAAAAATTCTAAACAAAGATGACCACAATTAAAATTATTATAATTTTGATAAACATTATAATTATATTTAATATTGTTTCCATGTAGATATTTTGCAACTTCAACAGGCGGTGGTAAATTCTCCCATAACTATCAAAATATTCCACATTTTTATTGTTTTTTTCATATGCCACCCAATGACTTCCAGATCCAGATGAACTTTCCAAATTAACAACACCGCATTCCTTTCGCCATGGTCGTTTTGGTAATTCGTCCCTCATGAATACACCACGGAAATTTGGTAAATGCTTGGTTCCAAACTGATAGATGTCGTAATTAGTTAACGGTCAGCCTTGTGTCGATCGTTAATATTTTTGAATTGTGAATAGGCGATATCGTGTTCTTTACATGCAGCGTCCAATTTGTTTATACCGGGGTCGCCTCGCAACAGTCGTTCTCGTAGTTTAGTTCCGGGTCCACAATACTGGTAGCCGGGTATGTGTAGTTCAAATGGCAGCTTGTTGATTGTAGAATTTATTAGTCCCCTACCAGATGTTTTCACTTTACTTGTTCGTCTGCAACTGGCACCTTGTTGTTTTCGCACAGGCATATTAAGGTGAACTGAAAACAGAAATGTATGCTAACTGTTTTTATAGATATTATAAATAGATTAAAATTTTACGTAGTTTGTTAGTATACGAAATAATCTAATTCGTACAACACTAATAAAATGTCTTCATTTATAAAACAGCGGGAAACCCTACCGGTAACTGATTTTGAATTGTCATTGAATAATGGCGATAACTCCAAGAAAAACGGCCCACTGCTACCCAACAGTATTAGAGCAGTCGTTTGTGGACCGAGTGGATGTGAAAAAACTTCACTGCTTATTTCACTAATACAACATCCCAATGGCTTGACGTTTGAAAATATATACATCTACTCCAAATCATTGCATCAACCGAAATATGAATATCTAAAACAAATTATTAAACTTGTTAAAGGTATGGGGTTTTTCACATTCTCCAATAACGAATATGTCGTGCCACCAATGGACGCTTTACCAAATTCATTGATAATATTCGATGATGTATCTGTGCGGGAGAAAAAAGCCATAATAGAAGAATATTTTTGTCAATCTCAACACTACAACGACGATTGTTTTACCTAACACAGGCGTATACAGCAGCACCCAAACACAATATTCTGGACAATACAAATTTTATTGCTGTCTTCAAACAAGCTGATCTGAACCTTAAACATATTTACGATGACCACATCAATACCGAGATGTCTTTCATAGACTTCAAAAACCTATGTTAAGAGTGCTGGCGAGATAAATATGGATTCTTAACTATCTGCAAAGAAGACGATATTCACAATGGGAAACATCGAAACAAGCTTGACCGCTTTTGGAGAGGACGTTGATGAGCTGACCAACCGGTGCATTAACTGTGTTAAGCCAGTCTGATAACCGGTTTCAACAGGCTGTCAACTGCTATAACTACGGCAGTAATCGAGCTGTTAGCTGATATTAATCCCTTACTTATAAATAAGCAGCTGTCATGATGAAGTTTCAGTTCTTGAGAGACCGTTGCATGAAACACTTGTCACCAAGATGGATAAGAGGAAGAAGGAGCTTGCTAAAAAGAATATTATAAAAACGGCAAGCAATATACGGAAAAAATTTAAGGCCTTACGATCGGGGAAGGTGGAATCAGAAATGTTGTTACAAAGTACACTAGAACCAGTAACCGCCCCGCTTAAAGAAATAGCTACAAAATTAAGTGATGAAAAGCAAAGACATCCTATAAAAGTATAATATTCTATCCTATAATTAAAAAGAAAAAATTAGAAAACCAAACTGCATACTACTGTAATCTGCCAACGAAGGAGGAAGATACTACAGTACAAGATGTTCCAGAAGATGTTTTTGAATCATATCCAGAAGAACAACAAAATGTACTTGAAACACCAAAATTTTTTGGATCAGCACAAAGTGTTGCTCGAAAATTAATGCCGACACCTGAAGATTTGACAAAACAGTTTGGATTAATAGCAAGAAATTATTTACAGTTATACCTTCAACCAAATAGCGGTATTGATACAGTATACGGGCCGTACAAAAAAGATGATGAATGGATGATTGGAAATCAACCGTTTCAAATAGCTAGTGATGATATAGTAATTGACAATATTACGTATGAAGGCACCCCCGGTTTATATGAGTTGATTTTCATGAACATACCAAAAAGTGGTTTATATAATACTAAAGATTTAAATGCGTATAGGCAAATTTTAAAGCAAACAAATGCGCACAGACGAAATTACAATTCAAACCAGCAAATTAAAGGTAGCTCAAGTTTTAAGTACGTAAACATTATTAGTCAGCTGTTTCCAATCAGTTCCGCTACAAAAGCAATACTAAGAAAAATATATGACACAAGAAGTCGCGTCGGAAGCTCTCCAAGATCCGGACATGGTTTAATGCAGTTCAATAATTTGCAAAAACTTTATATACTGGGACGATCCGAATGAACTGGTCAGTCGA
Source organism: Brachynemurus nebulosus (assembly GCA_035578155.1). Lineage (NCBI taxonomy): Eukaryota > Metazoa > Arthropoda > Insecta > Neuroptera > Myrmeleontidae > Brachynemurus > Brachynemurus nebulosus. Next base: position 5,990,605 of record JAPWDM010000021.1, read on the forward strand.
CTACGATTACTAGTAGCATCACAAGAGGCGGGGCATACCGGACATAATAATGAAATTATATCCATCATCGAAGAACTGAGGGAAGCAGATATTATCGAGTAATTATGGATAAGTTTGGTCGTGTGCGTAACAGAAAGATAATTATAGACAAGTACGGCCGAGTGAATGACAAAAGTATTAAAAAGGAACTGCTTAAACAAATTGGATTGAAGTTGACACGTATGGGAAACTATGATATTGGACACAGACAATTGACAAATGTAAGATATCCGGCCGATGATCAAGATGTGGTAAATTTAAAATTTTTAAAAGTTTTGTAGAAGAACAGTTAGCTGCAGGAACAGCAAAGCTACCCGATTCTTTTATAATTCATACACAAGAAGTAATAAAGGTATTAGATCAACGACTGTCGAAGGTTTAACGAGGGTTTGGCGAGATCTTAAAGTTTTATGAAGAGATTAATGAAGAACTTGTTAAACTAACCACAATAAAAAGTAAAAATGAGCAAATGGCAAGTGGTATGTGAACTACACAGGCCAGCGCGAAAGAATTTTCCACGGAGACATGTGATCGTGAAAGGAATTGATGATCTTTGGCAGTGTGATTTAATTGAAATGGGTACTTATACATCAGTGAATAAAAACTACAATTACCTGTTAACAATAATTGATGTGTTCTCGAAACGGGCGCGGGCGATACCAGTAAAAAATAAAACTGCAAAAGAGGTGACAGCTGGAAACATAGAACAATTAAAGTGCGACCGCGCGATGTAACACCAAGCAAGGAGAATATGCTTCTTTCAACTGTTTACAATTATGCACAAACTGCCGCCAAACCAAAATATAAAGTTGGTGATATTGTTCGTATTAGCAAGTATAAATCCCAATTTGACAAAGGATATCTACCATCATGGTCAACTGAACTTTTTAAAATAATTAAGGTACAATTAACTAACCCGATTACGTACCTATTAGAGGATTATCAAGGTAATCCAATACAAGGTGGTTTCTATAACGAAGAACTCCAGAAAGTGAAGTATCCGGATGTGTATTTAGTGGAAAAGGTGTTGAAAAAGAAGAATGATAAAATATATGTGAAATGGCTTGGATTCGGAAATGATCACAACTTATGGATATCGTCATCCCAGTTAATATAAATATGTTGAACCATCGTATTCATCAGTCATTTTTGGTGAAACTGTAGCAGCAACAATGGAAGCAGTAGAAAAAACCATCGAAGACCACATAACAATGGAAAAAAACAGTGTACAACGTCGATTTTTGAATAAAATGCTTGATAATGCTATTAGAATGCGTGATGTCGAAACAGTTAGATTTATTTCAATGAAGAAGCGCGAACTTTTCTGTCCTGGAAAAATAACATTTGGAATTAAACACAATACATCTAGAGAGGTGTTGGAAATATTATTCAACTATACCTTCGAAACGAATGAAAACTTTGTATCTGAACTTGATTCGCTTAAAGATGTTGTTACAAATTGGTTACGAGCAGCTGTAGAATATGCTCGACCAGAACTGTTGAAATTTGTGTTGGACATAATTAAAAAATACGGCATTCAAGGCATGTGTCTGAACAAAGAAGATGATGACGACAGCGATAACGAAAATAATTGCCTGATGTGTTGGATTTGGCAGAATATTGAAAAAGGCCGTAATGATCCGACAGCTCAACTTGGTTTTGAGTCAGGGCCGGACAGTGGTCCTTGGCCTGCAGTTTGTCTTAAGGATTATTTAGACGTCGATAAATTATTACGAGAACATTTATACATAAATTAGACATGATTTTTACATGTATTATTATTGTTTGTTAATAAAATCATAATGTTCTAGACGCATTATTATGATTTAGTAATAATAAGAACTTTAATAAAAATGATCATTTTTATTTTCCAACCCTTTACATTTTAATACAATTTACAATTAAAAAATAATAAATATAACTTATAATTTTTATAAATAGTAACTAAAGCTACAGGATCATCACCTTTTTTCACAATACAATAGGATTTGGCTTTTACACCGATAAATTTTTCAATAATTGTTCCAGAACACTCATCTTTAAATTTGCCAAGCACTTTTTTATTTAAACGAGGCAACCCATATATGTTGTCACTCGTAAAATCACTTGTGTCAAAATAAGAACTAATGTCTGGCTTAATATCAGCATAAAAGTCTTCTGTTTGTATTTGGTATATAAAACTGTCCGTGTCCATATACAACAACTTAACGTTATCACCATATTTTGGTTTTATATACCCATAATGAAAATCATACATTAGTGTTTTCGACAATTCAAGAACACTAAATCCTACATATATTGGTTTGTTATAAATAACTTTTAAACGATTCATTTGCACAATCACTAGGTTTTCATGTATAACCGACCGTCTTGCCAAACACACTATTGTGCATTAGCTTATAAAATTCTTTTTCAAAATTATTTGTTGCCTTAGAGCGGAGTTCAGTGTTCAAGTCAATGTAGTTTTTAAGCCACGACGATTGATTAAATTGGAGCACACGATGTATTTTTGTTAATTTTAAACCATATTTGAGGCACAGTTTTAAACTGCGGTAATGAATAACATATTTCTTTTTATCAGAAACACTAGCTATTAGTTTTCTGTTTTTTGATGTGATGTACGGCGGCTTCTCATTCTCCGGGCAGAATGGTAAATCTTCATGGTGGTCGTGAAGTGTTTTTGGATACTGAAGATCCACTTCCAGTATATAACCAACACCAGCGTCATCAGCGATCGTGGATACATCAAAGTCTTTCAATTCACATTCCGAGACCCACTTGAAATCGTTGATTGGTAAGTGCTGCGACATAGCCCATCCGTATAAGTTGTTCGCATCCAGGTATTGAATAAACGTTGACGGTTTTGTTGGATAATAATTCTCGCAGTACTTATTATTAGCTATAGCGTTCATAACACTGTGCTAAACCTCCACGCATTCCTTTTTGAATAAAATGTATCATGTCAATATCTGTGAGGAGTTCTAATTTCACTTGAGTATATTTTAACATGGCGTTCCAGCTCAGTCTCGGGGCGCTAAAGTATTGACATAGATCCAATTGATACGTTCTGAAGCAAACGTCTCGAAAATTCTCAGACACATCTGTCAGTAAGAGTACGTCAGTTTTTAAATACAAACCTGAATATTCGCCCAATGTTTCTGTTTCAAATTCGTGCCAGATTTGTTGTGCACGTTGATATTCGTTATCAGTGATATGTGTTGTATTTAGATTACTATAAAATGCCGACTTTGGTGGTAACGTGCGTTCTTCAAGACGTTCAACATTGTTAACATATTCATAAGGAAACACACCCTTTTCCTTAATTAAATTAAATTGGTGGTCTTCAGGATACGCTCGACGCACTTCAACAAACTGCTCCGGTTTCAAATTATTAGCCAACTTGTCTAGACTGCTTGCTATAAATCGGAACGAATCGAAACGAAGTTGAATTTATTTTGTTTTTTCCGCATCATTTTCATCTACATTTTCATCATCTTCCACATAGTCATCTTCTTCTTCAACATCAGGTTCATTATCGCCATCATTATCATCTATTTTGATATGTTTGGTGAAGGAAATGTAGCGTTGTTTGTTGTTGGCAATGACATCAATTTTTTCTTTAGCTATACCAAATTCACGTACAACGAAATGAGCGTCGTTACCGGATAAATTGTGAAAGATTACGGATATGAATTTTGGCAACTTGTATTGTAAATTACAATCATTGTGTGCAGCACCACGGAATTCACCAGTTAAATGATCATGGTCCCGCACACGATCTCCTCTTAATACATTACCACATATAAAACAGGTTGTTGCATTTATGTACTGCATTTGCTGGGCTGGTGTTAACGGTTTCATCGGCACTTGTTTGTCCAGAATACTGTGTAGACGTCTCGCTTCTTCTAGTGATGCGACTCGAGTAGGATTTTGTGACTCGAGTCATTCGAGTAATTTTGCTACTTTACTCGAATTGTACTCGAGTTTTCGAGTCACTCGAGTTAACTATTTTACTCCCTGCAACTCGAGTAAGATTTTTTTAAGCATTTTTAAATACCTTTATTGAATTAGTAATATGAGACATACATATACATATATTATAATATATTGTATACAGGCATTTGTTTTTAAGAATATATTGCTATGGTTCATTTCAGTTAAATTTAACTATGCTTCGTCACTTTGAATTTAAATAATTTCCGTTTTCTTGGCTTTATCTCTTTTAATATTGCATTTATGTAAATTTTAAATTTGCAGATTATTTTTAGAAAATAATAAAAGATTGATTTGTTTCGAATATAAGAATTATTTAATTTTTTAACGAAAACTTAAGATTAATTGTATCTGAAATGAGGTATAACTGAAATTTGTTAAAATTCGGTAACGGTAAAAATCTGAATTTCACTTGTTAAATTTTGTATTTTTATTACAGAATTACTGGAAGTCTGCTTGAAAATAAAACATAATAATAATGCTTATTTACGTTAAATTTAGTTGTGAATTATTTAAGGAAAGTCTTTTTTTTTCATAAATTAAAAATAATTTTTTTTTTGTTTGTTTAAATCTTTCAGTTGTATTTTTCTTATTTAAATATTTCAATTTTATTGACTAAAAAGTGGAAAAAATCAAGTTATCATTATATTTAAGTCAATTATCGGTGTAATCGATTATACCTCGATTAATATACCGATTATAAGTAGATTACAATTATTAGTATATAATCGATTAATCGATTGGTAAAATAATCGACTCGGCACATCATTATTATACACCAATACTTTCAATCATTATTATACACAAATAGTTCAATCAACCTAATATGGTGCGACCACGATTAGAAAAAAGTGAGGGTAATAAAACTTTTAACGTTTAACACATTAACGTTTATAAGAGATTATCACGGTACACCCAACCAATACACTATTTTGATAAGTAATGTACCAGTTACTGTTATACGGCATAAGGCACATATAGTGCCTAGACCACAGAATAATCAGAAACTAACTTGCTATCTCTCTACTACTGATACTTGCGTAGAAAAAAAAATCTCCACTTTCCACCACTATGTTGTATAGATACACACTGTTTGTAGAGGTATGGGTTTGATGTTTGCTTCTGTGTGAGTATATACACATACACTACATAACACGTATTAGCGGACAGAGCAACGTGCAGTTCAAGCAATAATGGTCTTAACAATACATAACAAACATCGTGCATTCGGTGACCGACACCGACCAACTAAATGCCTCAAGAGGTACTTGACACACTCCTGACACACTGCTATCTACATTTTTTTATACATACCCTTAGGGCTTGGCCTAGACATAGAATGAGTTTGTTTGTATACCGTAAACTGGGCTGAATCAGGGAAAGACGAGTAAATTGGAATAGAACAAAAATGTTATTCATGAGCTTAGTTAGCCTAACTTTAGCTAATGAAGCTTGCATCGTTACAAACCAGAGGGCTTTATTTTAAAAAATTAATATACATTAGACAATATAGATCATAGAGATAATACAATAGAGCAGACAAGCCATCAGAAATGCGTTGGTCCAACAAAAATAAATAAAAAATAACTGTACAGTTTTTATCTCTTTTTATTTTGAACTATGTACGCAGATGATGCAGTTAATTTAAATTATGCACCACATAAAGTCTACTAATGCGCATGCGTCATGAAACAAAAATAGAAACAGTACAGATGTTTTCCATCTTTTTTTCTCCGTCCATAACCACCACTTACTGTGCTGCATAAGAGTTGCCTACTCTACATGTACTATCTCTATGGTAAAAACATGATTCCCCAATCAATGAGTGAGTTTCTTATTTCATAATTTTTGAATGTGGCTGTACTTCAGAAATTAAGTATTTACACCGTAAGAAACCAGAAAACCCATGAATAAATATTTAAGGTGCATCAATTTTTTGACAAATGCCAGCTTTGTTAAACCATAATTAAATAATTATAATTATTCACTCTTAACCCACATCCTGTCTCTATCCACCCCTAATGACACTACATTCGTTCTTTTATACTTAACATAGCATCTCTATTAACCCACGTTCTGTTTCCATTCACTCCTATCACCCTATATTAATAATTATTGTTATTATGGCAATTATGTTGCGATTTTAATTGATATTTTCAGATATGATGTTATATTTTGTTTCTAAAAACTTTATCTAAACGTTATCTATTTTCGTGTTCTTATGAATAAATTACTGTTTAATCGAAATCTAAGTTGAAACACATATGAAAAAAGTACCTAAACTTTACGGTACATTATAGCAATAAAGACTGAATCATATTTACAGACACTGAACGTCATATACACTCACTGTGGCAGGCACGATAAATACTTGTTAATACTTTAATGCTTTTCTTATGAGTGTATTCTTATATTACGTAACGTAACCGTACAGACACGGATACACACTATGTATGAATATACTCATAAGAAAAATATTAAACAATATTAATTTGTCGTGTCTACCATGATAGGTGCCTGTGACATTCATTGTCTGTAGATATGAATGCAACTTAATTCGTGCAGTAGTAGTCACAACAATGTCAGTAGTAGTCAACCGACCGTCAACGTGTTAAACATACAAATCCTTTGAAAAGTTTTGTTATGCCGACTTTTTACTTGGCGTGGTCAGATTATGCCTATTTATTGTTATCGTACCAAGTGCAAGTTTCAACCCGTCTCTTTGTAACTAGTGAAGTAACATCTGGCCCTCACCGTGTCTACTCGGTGTGCCGAGTTAGCTCGGCAACTCGAGTGCAATTGGTCTCGAGTAAAAAATTTTTTTCACTCGAGTACGAGTTCGACAAATTCATTCGAATCACTCGACTCAACATCACTCGAGTCGCATCACTAGCTTCTTCATCTAGTTTCTCCATAAAGACTTTGCCACAATTCGGTCCCCGGTATTGCACAAATTTATTTAAATTGTTGTCATATGAACACTTGATGTAATAAGCGAAACTGAACGGCTCGTGTATTTGCATAGTATTTGTGAACGTTGTTGTTGGATCTGGTGAGCATGTGTCGTATAGTTTCAAAATCGATTCAAAATCACAAAAAATTGTAAACGGAACTCGTAATTGTTTCTTAAAATTCTTAAACTTTAATATATGTTTCCCCAAGGTCGGCAATACTGTGCGAACACCACTGCAGTCGTTCTTCGAATGTTCGTCTAATCCCGCCTCAGTTCTGAAGAATTGCAAGGATCCATCGCAAATATACTTGGCTTCTTTATGCTTTGAAAATTGACGACTAACAAGTCTGCTTAAATTCCGGATCCAGCAATAGTGACTGTTGTCACCATCTTCAATATATAGTAAATTAACATGTGTACCCCTCTTTTGTGTTGTATGATGTAACGGTCCAACAATACTTTTATCTTCCACATCGTAAACGTTAACACTGATATTATTTGAAGATTCAAATAATCTAATATCCTTAATTTTAACTAGAAACTCGATTCCATCAAAATTTAGAACGGATGTATAATGCGGATAAGTTGAAATTCTTTTAGCTACGTCATCTCTGTCAGGTGGATACAAGGCTGATGAGACTGCCCATGCAAAGCATGCCTAATCATTGTTTTGAACATTAACGATCGTCTTCTTTCGTTTAATCCATGCTGGCAATTCAATGTAGGACGATGCTCGAATTGGATTATATTTGTTAATATTCACTTCCAAGTAATAAACTTGTTGAAGCATCCAGCCGGAACCGCGGGCCAGGAACTCCTCGCTTTCTGTTGTTATTACCGCCGCCATATTGTCATACATATCACTGATATTAGTTGACTCTGTTACAATCGAATTCTTTGTATTAAACGACTTAATATCCAACGTCACAGACCCGTCTTTTTCATTTTTCGCATACAATCCGAAAAGTTCAAAGTTTGTTTTAAATGCTTTGTGTTTCCCCAGTTCCGTATCCAGCAACAGTAACACCTTCTTCTTGATTTCCTCCAAAAAATCTTCAACTGACTGAGAATTTCCACAATTCTTTACCCGGTAACTAATTATGCGACTTTTAAAGGCACTGTGAACAATTTCAACATTTTCATTTCCCGTGCCGCAGCAAATTTTGTCTTTATGTGCAGTACTACGCAAATGTCCGTTAAATGCCGCTTTAGGTATATCAATATCACAAACATCACAACGCTTTGTTCCAACTGGTTTCTGCACCTTTAGTTTCTTTAAGATACCGCCATTTTTATCATCAGCTGGACGCTTTGTTGAACCGCTACTAGTAGATGGTTGAGCAGCTGTAGTCATCGTTTCATGGACATTTTTCATATGACGCATAAGTGCATCAGTCCGACTAAAGGATACATCACACTGACTGCACTTTAAAATTTTGTTTCCATGCTTGGTGTTGACATGCCAAGTTAATGCATCACGTCGGGTGAATGATGTTCCGCAATCCTGACATTTGAACATGATGAAATTTTTCAAAAAATTTAAAAATTATATTAATATATGAGAATTTAATTAAAAATTATTGTACTTACCAAACACTTTAAAAATAACACAATAAAACTACAAAGAATATTTAAAATATAATAATAAATTATGAAAAAATTAATAATTATTTTACATCAAATATTTTTAATCTAATTCAATAAAACAAAAAAGTAAACTGTTTATTTTAAGATTTAAAGCAATTGGAACACTTTGTTTTCACAACTTTAACGATTGAATGGAAATGTACCTTTCCGTATCTGTACTGCCTTTTATATACAGAATTTTCATAAAATTAGCTGTACCCGGCAGCGTTTATTATGCGTATGCCATTAAAGGAAACAAAAATAATATAAATCAAGTAGGAAAAATATTTTACATGATTTTTGATTTCTATTAACATATAATTAATGTATGTAGTCATAAAAAATATAAGCTTGTTTGGAAACAAAATATAATTTATGATAATTTTTATAAAATTAATGTCGCTGGAAAATGTGTAATTAACCATATAAGGTAAAAATATTTCTATCAGGAAAAACCTTTATTATTCGTATGTTATAATAAAACAAATTAATATAAATAAATCATGTAGAAAAAATAAATTATTTCTACATATATGAAGTTTTAATTAAATAAGGAAATTGTTTGATATTTACTTAAAGGTCACGCATATTGTTAATGTTTCCTTAGTATTATTCAATGTCACTGACAATAGTATAAAAATTTATTATACGTATGACATTTACTTAAAGATTTGCCGACGGCAACGAGGTGGCAGTATTAATTAAAAATTTTCTTTTATGAACTTCGGTCGTGTTAAGCTACTGGCGTACAAGAATAGTTTTTGTAGGTCATTAAGGTAGCAATTGAACTGTATATATTCAGGTTCAAAATTGAAAACAGATGTAGTCTAATGTGGCAATAAGAACTTAATACACCTATTTGCAAAAAATTAATTAATTGTAGAACTTACCGGGAACTTTACTGGTATTTAGACAGTGAGTATTTCTTACAATTTATTTTTAATAATATTGAAGAAATATTACAAAGTTCGCATAATCATACGGATAGTTGGATAAAATTCACAACTTTAATTAAAATAAAAATGAAAAAAATAGATTATGTCGAAGTTGACAATGTGACAGACGTAGAAGAAGAACACGAAATAAATGACGATTTAAAAAGATCATTGGAGCAACCTCTATCAAGTTCAGATGAAGATGATGATATTGAAACTAAAAGACAGAAATTAATGGATGAATTGGATGGTATGGCTATAAATATAACTTTCGAAAAATTATTAAGATTAACTGTTGTATGTATATTTGACCATCCTTACGAATTTCAGAATTTTTGGCTACATTCGATTACAACTTTGAAAACGAAATTAATGAACCAAAACAAAAATGTGATAAAAGCAATAATGACAATTAGCGAATATTTTCAAAAAACCTTCCTATCGAAAAAAAATTTACCTGCCAATTGGGAGAAATTTTTAAAGATCTACAACGTCGAGGAATTTTGCACACGGTTATTCCCTGCAGAAACAATACAGATAGTAAAAAATATATTACTACAATTAAAGAACGAACTAGACAGCAATATCGTGGAGAACTTGTCATCTGTTCCTACCACCAAATCCCAAACTTTGAACACTTGCATGTCGTCCACGATTGCCGGCATACAGCCTTCAAAGAAGTTACATCTCATCAACAGAAGATGGATATGAAGAACATGCACATAATCTTGGAAAGTCTTTATTTAAGGAACCAAGGAGAGTGTGTTTCTTATACTCGGGAAGGTCATCCAAAAGAAGTTTTATTAACAATCCGAGCCATTCCAACGTCTGTAATCATGGATCCGAATATACAGAAAGAGAATCAATGGAAAATGCAACACAGGATATGAAAATACTGGTAAATTTGACGACACCGATAGAGGAAACAGATATATTAAGAGAAAAGTTTATGAAAATAACATTACAGAAATTATGTTGGGCGAAAACACGAAAGAGGAAAGCCGACAGTATCGAAATTAGTGGATTTTATTTTAAATAATATAACAAGAAAAATCTAATAAGTCTCGATATTGTTGTACATATCCATTTGAATTTAAGAAATATATATCAAATATGTAATCCAATCGTAATTCATTGATAAAAAATTTAAAATAACAAACAATTTGTAATTTGTAATTATTGTACTATTCCATTAAGTTCCTTAAATTATTTGTATTCCCAGAAAATATTTAAGTATGTAACCACAATAAGAAAATTTTATAAAAATTCCACCAACAATACTAATAATATTTAAATCATTTCTTGTATTCAACCAAACAACGCTATGTATGTGGAGTGTGGTGAAAGTACTCATAGGCTAAACATAATATATGTATGCAATCTGGTATATTAGATCTGGTTCACTAGATCGTTGCAGTGTACCAACACAATGTTACTAAAGAATGTCACAATGTCAGAGCGAATGGTCGTATGTGGGTAATATATACATGTATATTGCTATTGAATTGCAAATTGTTGTCAGGCAGTTCATATATGTATACATACATGTGTAGTATGATGGAATTGTTGTCACCGTTTGATTATTAACTAAACCAGTTTGTTAAATACGATAATAAAATCAGTAGTATTTTTTTCAGTGAATTGTCTAGTTATACATGTAAGTATTACAAAACAACACTTATAAATAATTACTGTACAGGGACATGCATGTAAAGAACAGACAACAGTATACAAAATAATTTTTCACGGAAAGTTTTTATAAAAATTATTATTACGAAAAATTTATTCATACATATATGAAAATTAACACTAGCTAATTGTCAAAAATTGATCTGAACTATTAAAAATAGGTAATAAAAAGTTTATATCGAAAAAAGTTACGTTGATTAGACATGTGATTGCAAAACAAGAATTTTCCAGTATTTGTTCTAGAAAATCATGTGGCGTCAATGTGTGCAATCAAGGTTACGCCTAGCCTGATGCAATTGAAAAATTTATTTCATACATATGGTTAAATATCCGGTACCCGCAAGATCGGAAAATTTATTTGATATATATGGTTAAATAACCGACTACCACAAGACATAAAAATTATTTGACATTTGAATATCCATTTTTATCACGTGAACGGGAAACTTTGAGCAAAACCTATTTGAAAGTTTTATGTGTAGCAATAAATAATTTATATATTAACATTTGTTGGCAATGCCATTCACCGCCTTAGGCAATAGTTGGTTGAAACATGTTTGTACACATAATTAACATACAGATCAAAATGTTAATTGTTAGAATACATTCGACATTTAATACATCCAGAGCCAGTGTACGTCACAGTGTAGTGGTTAGCACTCCCGCTTCGTAAAATAAAGTACCAAAGATCGAATACACCAGCCGACTGCATTTTATATATTTTAAATATTATTACTTATTAATATAGGCAATCTACACAGCATAGCTATGTTATTTCTCCATAAGGTGGTGGGTGGTGGGCAATGTTAATTTCCCATAAGGTGGTGGCCGGTGAAGCCCCCACACTACACTACTTATGTCCCTAAAAGGTAAAGGATAAAAGATAACCACCAACAGATACAAATTATCGTCAACGTCATCGTTAAGGTCATCAACCAACGCAAAATATCAGCATATGGTAGCGCCTCAAAATACTATTTTCTTTTTCGAATTATTGCCGCTAACCGGACAGCGCAAAAAATAACCATCTATGGATGAAAAGTATCGTCAATCTGATCATTAAAACCACCAACCAAAGCCAAATATCAGCAAATGGTAGCGCCTCAAACTACTATTATATTCTTCGAATTATTGCCGCTAAACGTAAAGCATAAAAAATAACCATCTTTGGATGAAAATTATCGTCAATGTGTTCATTAAAACCATCAACCAAAGCCAAATATCAGCAAATGGTAGCGCCTCAAACGACTATTTTATTTTTCGAATTAATGCCGCTAAACGTAAAGCAAAAAAAATAACCATCTATGGATGAAAAGTATCTTCAATGTGACCAGGTAAGCCAGGTATCAGCAAATGGTAGCGCATCAAACTACTGTTTTATTTTTCGAATTATTGCCGATAAACGTAAAGCATAAAAATAACCATTTATGGATGAAAAGTATCGTCAATGAGATCATTAAAACCATCAACCAAAGCCAAATATCAGCAAATGGTAGCGTCTCAAACAGCAGTCTTATTTTTCGAATTATTGCCGCTAAACGTAAAGCATAAAAAATAGCCATGTATGGATGAAAAGTATCGTCAACGTGATCATTAAAACCATCAACCAAAGCCAAATATCACCAAATGGTAGCGCCTTATTTCTGGATTTTGGAATTATATATCCCTAAAACGTAAGGGATAAAAGATAACCACCAATAGGTACAAATTATCGTCAATGTCATCATTATGGTCATCAACCAACGCAAAATATCAGCAAATGTTAGCGCCTCAAACGACTATTTTATTTTTCGAATTATTGCCGCTAAACGTAAAGCATAAAAGAAAACCATCTATGGATGAAAAGTATCGTCAATGTGATCATTAAAACCATCAACAAAAGCCAAATATCAGCAAAGAGTAGCGCCTAAAACTACAGTTTTGTTTTTCGAATTATTGCCGCTAAACGTAAAGCATAAAAAATAACCATCTATGGATGAAAAGCATCGTCAATGTGATCATTAAAACCATCAACAAAAGCCAAATATCAGCAAATGGTAGCGCGTCAAACTACATTTTTATTTTTCAAATTATTGCGGCTAAACGTAAAGCATAAAAAATCACCATCTATGGATGCAAAGTATCATCAATGTGATCATTAAAACCATCTACTAGAGCCAAATATCAGCAAATGGTAGCGCCTTATTTGTCGATTTTGGAATAATATGTCCCTAAAACGTAAGGGATAAAAGATAACCGCCAATAGATACTAATTATCGTCAACGTCATCATTAAGGTCATCAAACAACGCAAATTATCAGCAAATGGTAGCGCCTCAAACTACTATTTTATTTTTTAATTATTATTGCCGCTAAACGTAAACCATAAAAAATAACCATCTATCAATGTGATCATTAAAACCATCAACCAAAGCCAAATATCAGCAAATGTTAACGCCTCAAACTCCTATTTTATTTTTCGAATTTTTGCTGCTAAAGCTAAAGCATAAAAAATAACCATCTATGGATGAAAAGTATTGTCAATGTGATCATCAAAACCATCAACAAAAGCCAATTATCAGCAAATGGTGGCACCTTATTTGTCGATTTTGTAATTATATGTACCCAAAACGTAAAGGATAAAAGATAACCACCAATAGATACAAATTATCGTCAACGTCCTCATTAAGGTCATTAACCAACGCAAAATATCAGCAAATGGTAGCGCCTCAAACTACTATTTTATTTCCGAATTATTGCCGCTAACCGTAAAGCATGAAAAATAACCATCTATCAATGTGATCATTGAAACCACCAACTAAAGCCAAATTTCAGCAAATGGTAGCGTCCCAAACTACTATTTTATTTTTCGAATTATTGCCGCTAAACGTAACGCATAAAAAATAAACATCTATGGATGAAAAGTATCGTCAATGTGATCATTAAAACCATCAACAAAAGCCAAATATCAGCAAATGGTAGCGCCTCAAACTACATTTTTATTTTTCGAATTATTGCCGCTAAACATAAAGCATAAAAAATAACCATCTATGAATGAAAAGTATCGTCAATGTGATCATTAAAAACATCAACAGAAGCCAAATATCAGCAAATGGTAGCGCCTCAAAAGTACTAGTTTATTTTCGATATTGGAACTGTAATATATCCCTAAACATAAAGGATAAAGAATAACCAACTATGGGTACAAATTATCATCAATGTCATTATTAAAGCCATCAAAAAAGAAAGCGAAATATCAACAAATGGTAGCATTTCAAAACCGGAACTTGAGCGACACCGGAAACGAAAATATACAATAGGTCGACATGCAAAAGAAGCTGTGCTACCTACAAACAACCATCACAAAAGCGAAGTATCGACAAATGGTAGCGCTTATTTTTAACGGTACTAGTATCTGAATGATTGTCAGATGTATCATGTAGATGAAGATATCGTGAAGTCCAAGAAAATTGCCAAAAGATAACAAAAACTTTTGCGAAAAATTGTGATACTAAAATCGAGTTTTTTGAAAAATACTAAGCAGTGACTAATTACTGTTTATAAAACTGATTATTATACATGTTGAAATTAAAGCAATTGCTAAACATTTGGATTAAAATCATTTAATGTCATGTTCAGTCCTTTTCATACGTTGATAATCAATACTTTATTTGAACGTGATTCGGGAAAACACTAAATTGCGACAATAAAATTTTCAAAATTCCAAAGAACCTTTTTTCCACAAATTAATGAGAACATTTTACAGGCTAAAATTTATACAACACTAAACGTCGCGAAGTTTTTTCAGTTCTGATAAGAATTCGGTCTAAAAATTCTTAACTTTGATCTAAATTTCATCTATTTTTATCAAGAAATGCCCCATATTGTCCCTCTAACGCCAATAGACTTGAAGGTATTCATTAATATCCGAATTTTTTGGTTTCTGGGTTCTTTAAGCCCAAAACGTCAAGACCCACCATATAGCCTACGCTACGTGGCCGGAAAAGTAATAAACCATCAACATTTCAACACTCCTAGAGAAGTAATTAAAATAGTACTGTTCCTAAAGCACCTTGTATTTTGAAAGATTAAAAAAAATCATAACTGACAATTTTTATACAGCGAACAAAACCGTGTATTAAACGTGGCTTTCTACATCGCACAGTTGAAAAAGCTAAACACTGCTCGGTTTGTTAAGTATTCATATTTAAAGGTAGGGAAATATTCATCACCAAACATCGCGGCGGTAACTCGTTACGCTATCGTTTCCAGTGTGTTCGTATTTTTTTCCAGTGTTTCATATTTTTTTAACAGCAGCAACGTGGAAACGGTAACAGACGCGATAACGAACACAAATTAAGAATCTAGAACGTTTAAACAAACGGAAACTATCTTTTCGACTTGACAACTTTTCCTCTTTTTAATGTAAAATTTATTTTGAAAATTATCTTACATAATTAAATGATCTGCGTTCGAGTATTACAATTTGAGATGTGAACGTAACGTAAAAAATTGTGAATATGTGAACTTAAAAATTGGTTTTTTATTGCATTTGAGAAGATCTGGGAATCTACAAAGAGCTCAAAATGAATATCTTGGCCAATTGAAAGACCAACAGACACATATGAAAAAAATCTCGGTGGATTTTAAGAGCCCAATGTAACAAAATCAAAAAAAATTTACGACCACTAATGGAAGCCCTGATGTGAGTAATTGTTCTAGTCGGATCGAAGCAAGGTACAGATTGCAATAAAAAATATGACAATGCAGTTGTAGTACGCCGTCCCTTGTTTTAAAATTTACTGGGGGGAGGGGGTAGAGGTTAAAAAAAACAATGAAAAGGGACATTCCGTTCAATGGTTACAATCAAAATTGTTGTAAATTATTCCATAAAATTTTTCGAGGCTTGTTGAGACATCTTGTTGAGGACAAGAAATTTTCTAGGTCAAAAGATTTATGAAAACAATTTGGTTCTTAGGAAAATGAGGACCTCTTATAATACCATTCGTCCAAATTTCATCGATTTTAAAAAACAAGTTAAAGACAGAATATACAAACAAATTTTCATGTTATAACACCAACTCTGACCCAAAAACATCAGGATTCGATGAAAATCACTAATTTATAATCATTCGCTATTTAGTTTATATGAATACTGACATGGATGGTATAGGAAGGTAAATCATTATTTAGACATGTTTTTGTAATGTGGTTCTGAAATTGAAAATTTACTAATGTTTTTTCTTTCTATATTTTCAGCTATTAACGCCTATAGGACTAATGACCACCTCAGCTCGTCATACTAATTTTACGGCGAACGTATATTGTCTTATATAGGTAACTGAAGGCAGTGCCATAAAGAGTGATCATGTTGTAAATAAATTAAGCAAAACGTACCAAACTTGCAATTATACTTACAGAGATATTAAATTTTTTATCTAAAATATTGGAATATATGGCGGTACTAAAGGGGTTAACTCATATGGATATAATAAAAAGAAGGCTCAACCATAGGGAAATGTTAATTTTCATAAATCTAGTATTTAAACGAAATTCTTACGTTTTGGCGACATCAAAAAAGCCGACGTAGATGTTAAAAATGAATACAGTTAACAATTTCGGGCTGTTGGCTTAACACGTTGACAGTCAAATATCTCATTTGAATAATGGCCGTTTTAAAACAATAAAAAGATAATATTTTGAATATCTTTTTTGTCAGATAAATGTTAGTGTTAGGCGAGCGTACCACTCTCTATGTGTGTACGCGACGATTCAAGCACGGCAGAGTTTTATACTTGTAATATTGCAACTATGTATCATGTAATATGTACCACGTAATTCGCCACAATTATATTTGCGATGTGCCTAGCATATTTTGAATGTCTAATTTCGTATCGTACATTTCGTTTACAATACAATGAATAAGTAATGCCCTCTATAGCAACGCAACATTGGTACCTACATCTGCAGTCGCCAGTTTTATACATGCGTTCAATAATTACAATATTACACACGTATAAAATTGTTACTATGATGGCAGTTGGAGTTTCTCTCACTCCCCGGTTATATCCCCAAAAAATCGTATAGAGTCAACTCGGTCCGGTTCATATCGAAGTTACACGATCAAAATAATTTTGTTCTATAAGTTGATACTTCGTTTGATATACAATATGAAGTAACGGAAACGATCATATGTTTGTGGACTTCATAAGCCCCAGTTCCCAGAAAGGAATGAGCCATCACTTGGATGCCCTGGACAAAAAGTATAATTGCCATATGAAAGAAATACATTTATGAAGGGATCATCAATAAAACCATCAATCAAAGCCAAATATCAGCAAATGGTACCGTCTTATTTCTCGATTTTGGAATTATATGTCCCTAAAACGTAAAGCATAAAAGATAACAACCAATAGATACAAATTATCGTCAGTGTCATCATTAAGGTCATCAACCAACGGAAAATATCAGCAAATGGTAGCGCCTCAAACTACTATTTTATTTTTCGAATTATTGCCGCTAAACGTAAAGCATAAAAAATAACTGTCTATGGGTGAAAAGTATCGTCAACGTGATCATTAAAACCATCAACCAAAACCAAATATCAGCAAATGGTAGCGCCTTATTTCTGGATTTTGGAATTATATGTCCCTAGAACGTAAAGGATAAAAGATAACCACAAATAGATACAAATTATCGTCAATGTCATGATTAAAGTCATCAACCAAAGCCAAATATCAGCAAATGGTAGCGCCTCAAACTACTATTTTATTTTTCGAATTATTGCCGCTAAACGTAAAGCATAAAAAATAACTGTCTAAGGGTGAAAAATATCGTCAACGTGATCATTAAAACCATCAACCAAAGCCAAATATCAGCAAATGGTAGCGCCTCAAACTACTATTTTATTTTTCGAGTTATTGCCGCTAAACGTAAAGCATAAAAAATAACCATTTATGGATGAAAATTAGCGTCAACGTGATCATTAAAACCATCAACCAAAGCCAAATATCAGCAAATGGTAGTGCCTTATTTCTGGATTTTGGAATTATATGTCCCCAGAACGTAAAGGATAAAAGATAACCACCAATAGATACAAATTATCGTCAATGTCATCATTAAGGTCATCAACCCTTGCAAAATATCAGCAAATGGTAACGCAAAATTTTAAAATGCAAATATTACTATTTCCCTATCGTACAAAAAAAAAGTTTTAAACAAAATCTAAGGAGTTTGCCGGATGATAACATGAACTTTTATTATGAGTACTATACAATACAAATTCCAAGCAAATGACTAAACTGACCACTCAACTTCGATTTGAACTTGACCTAAGTTGTCATCATTGTAATTTTAAGGTGTGAATACCAACCCAAAACTCATCCAAATATTGAAATGTTTCACTTGAATTGTCAAAATATATCTATAAAAAAAAGCATATCGAAAAAAAAATTCGAAATCGTTTTTCTCGTAGGTAAATGCTAATTAGCCGATATTACAAGCTACGTTGACTTGTTAAGCTTAGTGTTATATTCTGTTTAGAATTCACAGTTCACGTTCATATATTTGGTATCGTTAGTGATATCGGGACATAATTCTGGGATTTACCCTTCCACAGTAATTTGTTGTAATTCGAACAGGATGGTATGTTGCCACTCTGTTCGTGTACTAACACCTCTCAAACCTCTTGATATCCACACAAAACCTAAACCAGGTGTTTATATTCATGGGATTGATATTCGGAAAAAAATCGAATTTAACACGCAGTTGTAAATAGTGTTTAAGAAACTCGAACAGTTTGTATTGCGAATTTAGGATATCATCAAAAAGCATAGTATTGAAAATATTATTTTACATTTTGCAATAGTATCGCAAAATTGTCCATCACAAACATTAAAATATAAATCCAAACCAAAAAATCTGAAGCAAAAAGTCAAAAAATCCAACTGCGCAAAAACTAAAACGACGGAGGCAAAACGAAATAGACTAAAAAATAGACTAAAACTCTTACAAATTTTCTTCAGCAGGTACTAATTTCTTTGGCCACGTCTGTCGATCCTTGGCCTCTTAAACTTTTTCGCTTTCTATACAATTTTACCTAATAGGGTACTTGATTGAAGTTACAAAAATATTCCGAAAACATTGTTGTTCCATATCAGTTAAGAAATTTTTTTATCTTCGACAGATTCTGTAAAAAATCATCAAAAAAATAACGCTATAATTTTAAATGAGAAAAAGGCGGGAAAAACACCCCGGTATAGTGACGTCACAGTTTGAAGCAACTAAACGTCAACGTCAATATTTATAAATTCAAAACTTTGATTATATTCATAAGATGTCAAAGTAAGTATTTATTATTTATTAGAATTCTGGTCGATTATTATTACTATATATCTAAGCTAATAGAAATATTCAAAAGAAAACACAATTTCACCTCACCGATAAAAATTATCAAAATTGACATATCTAGCTACAAAATATTACGTCATATTCAAGAAATGGCGCGTTTTCACTTACTTGAATATTTGTTAAAAATGGCGATTTTCAAAGTAAAATTTCTAAATAGTTATCAATTTTTTTATGTTTCATCATTAAAATTGGACACATGTAATCATAATGCATAGAATTATTTAACATTTGACACAAATTTTAAGTACAGTCAAGTACCGGATTCAAGAATGAGCTTGAGATAATACGACCTGGTCGCGGGCAACATGGCAAGTTGATCCATTTCGCCACGTCTGTCGCTCTTCGGCCTCTTAAACTCTTTAGCTTTCTAGACAATTATTTTACCTAATTAAAAAATGAGCTTGAGGTAATATGACCTGGTCGCGGACAACATGGCGAGTTGATCCATTAATCATATTTTAAAACGCAATATACTGTCTACTATATTAGCGTATAAACCAAAATGTTTTTTGAAAATTAAATTAAAACAAAGAGAAAGGGTGGGAGTCATAAGCATTTATGAATAACAGCCAATGAAATCCCAATAAAAAACAAAAACTATTCCGTTCAAGGATTATGAAGAATCAAAATTTACGATTTTAAGAGCAGATAAGAAAGTTTTCGGGAATAAATTTTTCGAAATTTTGCTCGCGGTCCCTCCTACGCACGAGTGAAATTCATATTTCAATGCACCCCCACTATATTGTGGCGCCATTTTGAAAAAAATTATTTGTCGATTGTATTTTTCGAAATTTTTTAGTTCTGACAAGAAAGGCAAGAGTTTTTGAAGAAAAACACAGTAAAAGCAATTCTCTCTCGTAAGTTTGACATATTTTGGAACTTATTTTTCCTAAATGTCATGTATTAAGTAAAATGTAAGGTGTATATTGACTTACAGCAGCACTAGGACAGGCGTGAGGTGTTAGGACAGTAGGATGATATTCTAAACATTTTGATGATCCAAAATCAGCAACTGAACAGGAATAATTTGGATTTTTATATGAACATTTTCAGATAAATTCGGAAGTATAACTAACAGACTGTTTCTCAAGTGACACGAACTTCAGCAACTCATCTAGGAGGCCATTAGGAGGCAAAGCCTTACGAAAAAGGTTCGCAGTTGGTAAAGAAACTCTCCAAAGACTTGAGTGACTCTTTGACCTACGCCACCACGAGGATGGCTTCGTCTATACACCTGCGAAAAATTCTGATAATTCAATAAAACACAAAAAGTCAACACTTAACAAAGATTATTTTTAATTTTGATAATATTTCGTAATTATATGTAACAGAATAAGGTAAAATGAAAACAACCTTGTGAAGACACGACAGACATACAAGACAAGTCGACATGAGAAGACATTGTAAAGGATCCCCTAATAAATTGTTTTAATAATTCCTTGGAGCTCGTTGACTTGTCTACTTAAAACGTTTATCTTATACAATGATTATACCTCATGTTATTATTGTTTTAATTTTAAACTTTTCTCTCCCTCAACATTACCCTTAACTGTACACAGTTATCATCGTCCCCCATTGTTCATCCTCCCCAACTCCACTCGATTCAGATTCTCTAGACATGTGTTTGTACCGTATAGTTAACGTACAACTTAAGTAGTAACAACTAGTAAAATGGGTGTTTGGTATTTTCTTTTTCAAATAATCAAATTATCTGTTTTATTCAATTTTTAAACTTGACGTGTAAAAGGCGAACATATTCAATTTTGTACGGTAAAAATAAAAAAATTATAATTAATCATAGAAAATTTAAAGGATCGAATGTTCTTTCCGTAATATTAGCTCCGTAAAATTTGTAAAACAGCACAGTAAAAAGTTCCATTACCGACAGTTTAATTGTTTTTCTAACAAAAATTACCATGCTGTCTTAAAATAGAAGAAAAGTAGAAAAGAATAAAAGAAGCTAATAGTAGAAAGAAAGAAAGAGAAGGTATCAACGCTGTCACAAAGCGAGGCAAGCTGCAGAAAGTATCAACACAATCATATATGAAGGTCACATAGCAGGACCGTTGGTGATGCAAGTACCTGGTTAGCTGGTGTGGTGTCGTGTGGTGCCGAAGCAGTGTTCATTACAGTGTCTTGACGGATGGTTCATCATTTTGTTACTCCACTATCTTTAGTATTAGAATATATGTAAATAATAAACAAATAGATTACTTCGCAAAAATACCACTTTTATTTTGAAACTGTGACAATATTGTCACAGTTTCAAAATAAAAGTGGTATTTTTGCGAAGTAAAATATTTGTTTATTATTGACAAATATGGAATACCATAAAGTAACGCTCAAATCTATTAATATTGTTAGGATATATTGTTGCCAATCATTTTTGTATGGATCATAAAGAATCAGGGGTCGGAAAAGATCGGGCATATTCGAAGTTTTTACAGGTACAGCCGAAGCAACATAAGGTTGCAGGTCAGATGCGCAAATGAAAGAGTACGACAATAATTTTTCTGAAATTATAAATTATATGATTTTTCTCTCCGTGTACTATCACCTTTATCACAAAACAATTTCCTTCCTTCGCTCCATCTGAACCAACAAAATTTCGTTTTTTAGCAAATTTCCGAATCGAAAATTCAGCTATTAGAGCCTGAGTCTGATGCTCGGAACCTCCGAAAAGAGTCTCTTACCAAAATTTAAAATTTTTCGAAATTTTTTTACACCATAGGAAAACGCGGAAAAATTACGTAAGATACGTTTTTAAACTATTATCCTATGTAAACGGGCATTCGAGAAATTTTTGTGTCCAGAAATTCGCTATGTTATGCAGGATACTACGACAGAGAAACGGCACGTTGGCCCAGCGAATCACAAAATCTAGCGTCAGACACGAACTAATTAAAATTTGTCAAAAAATTATATGTAACAAAAATTTTCTTCGATTTAAACTTCGTCTTTCAACCAGGGTTGCTTATAATTGTCCGAAACTCTTATACTGGATGAAATTTCGGTTCCGAATATCCGGTAGTTACGGTTAAAATTTGGAATTATTCAGAGCTTTCGTTTTATTTAAAACAAAATTTGAAAATTCATCACGTAAAACACATTACTTAAAAAAGAAAAATACTTCAATGACCAATATTGATAGAGAAATTGATTTATTTTTAAGTGCGTAGTTCCTTACTACCAACCACTTGAATCATTCCCCAACCTATCATAAATCAAATTAAAGGCCATTAATTCTAAATCACTGACATCATATAGTTTAATGAAATCTATAAATTTTTTTTCTTGCGATAACATGAATTTTATTTGGGGGTCAACTAAGCCACGATAGAAAAGTCTATACAATGAACAGGGATACTGTATCAACACATTATTGTATCTTTGTGCAATTACGTTTATTTGTGGGAACAAAAATACAAAAATACCGAACTTAATTCACTCTAAAAACGATTCTTTGTGTAAAAGATACCAGTGCTACCTTGTTGTAAAATTTCAAATGTTTTTTTATTCTTTTCATTCTTTAGGTCTTGTTTTCATTATATCATAATATGCCGGATTTTATGCCAATTTTTATGTCGGCTGAAGTTCTATATGCACTCGCAAGCACATTATTCCCATTACAAGAAATATCGGATAGTGCAGAAAGTAGTGACGCATCCTACACCAACCGCTGATGACGACGAACCGGTGGTAAGGCTTGTTCATAATTTCTCTGACGAAGAAATGCTCACCAAGCATCCGGCATAACGATGGGTAATTGTTGTCGATTCGCTAAGTCTTTCCGTATCCGGTAAAACAGCTGATAAGGAAGAATTCTCGAATAAAGAATACACAACATGTCCAGAATTCTCCGAAAAATCACTATATATCATTATATATGTAATTATTTTGGGCCAAGTTTCATTTCTCTCGCCCCAGTAGATCCAGAGATATACACAAACGTATGTAGAAAATGTTCGGAATAATGGTCGAAGCCTAACACAATCCAATGAAAATCGCATAAGCGAAAATTTGTCTTTCATATTTTCCCTTCTTATGGCTTCACTCAGGGACGGACATACAGTTATTATGAGGCGGGGGGGGGGCAAACTTTCTTGTTGGTGTCCTCTCCGAGAAAAACGCAAAATTAGACATTCTAACACAACGATATTTTTTAAATTTTTTAATTTTTCCCTGCAAAAAGTAAGAGCCGAGCAAAAAAAAAGTCAAATTCACAGTTTTGGTGCCCCTCAATTTGCGTTTTTGGCGCCCTAAAAACTTGCAGGGGGCATGTGCCCCCGCGACACCTCCCTAGATCCGGCCCTGTTTTCACTATATAACCAGCATTGACGAGAAAGTAACAAATTCGACAAATACATGTAGTTCAGTAACTCGAGCTTTTTACTATTCTCAGAGTAAAATCCAACACGAACTATTGCAATATGATCAGTGTGTGAGTAAACCACCTCATGCAATGACCGAAATCACGAATGCGTAAAGCGGCCCCTACACGCTCAATAATATTGCACAAAATCTGAGGTCGTACAATATTATGGATCGTCTGTAGATTATATTGAAGGGTTGTACAATATATTATGCTGATCAAAAACAGTTTGAAATATATTGTGCAATGAATGAATATTGTAATGTCTATAGACTCTGTAGATATTATTGCGCAATACTACTTTATTTGTTTAAGTTTGATTTGTTTGTTATTCTGTAATGTCACATTTGATGGCTATTATTTGAACCAGTTTGAATGATTAGTTTGCAAGAATAATTATTTATTGCTTTGCAACATTCTTATCACTTAATACATATTTAAAATTAAACAACAGTTTAATTAAGTACAATTCCTACATTCACTTTATTGCACAAATTTCTTTAACAAAATTACTGAATTGTCTGAAGGAACGTTCAATAAACTGCACAAGTAGATTGTCCAATATTACTGAGCGTGTATGCTGCAACTACGGAATTCTAAAAATATGTTACAAAATAATGTTGCAAAATGTTATAACTTTTATGTGACACCCAATATTTTTCTGTTACAGTTGACTCACTGTATGGAAATAATATGCCAGAAAATGGATTTAATTTAACGACCAACAGTCAATCCGACTACACAAAAAAGTCGATTTATGTTCGAACCGCCAGGTAATGTAATCACATTTTTTGTATTTTACTATTGCGTTTTAATGAATCACAGAGAGTGGTGCATGTCAAGAAGAGGGGCACAGTGGTGCACGTTAAATTTTTTTTTTTTTTTTGATAAGGAAATTCAATAATAAATGAAATAATAAAAGCCGTATCGCACTTGACGACAATCTTCAAGTTTGCATAAAAATAAGTTTTTTTTTTCTTCCCATAAAGAAGAGACGACGAAGAACACAATGAAAAATATGAAACAAGTCTTAATTAAAAATATACTATTGCCCGGGAAATCAAATGAACAGGGATATTCATACGACAACCAAACGTAATAACAAACGGAACGGTAAAGAAATGAGATTTTCACTGTTTAAATATCGTATACAATTCTTAGGTGATTATTTGTGGCAATATGTTAAAGATAAAATGTATTTTGAGCTTATTAAGGGGCTAATAAAAACGAGCTATAATGAGTTCTCGGCCCATCCACTTATAATAGTTAAGCGATGTTCCCTTACAGCAACAAAGAGTGGTCCGCCACCGTATCATTCATGTCATGTACTCCGTGAACCCCTGCCGCCAACGTCACAGTGATACACGGTTAGTTCGCCTCTTCACTCCTCGACACAGAACGCACACAACATAGCTAACCATTTTTACAAGATGTTTTAATTGCATCAAAAGACGAAAGAAGAAACTTTTCGCTACCCGGTCTAATCGAATTAAAACATAAAAATGTTTCATATTCTATTTTCTTTTTTTTCCACGATGGCACTCGGGAAAATTCACATTTCTCTTATTGTGATATCTTTTTTCATTTGCCTCGTTGTGAAAAACTTATTTACACTCAATCGTACTGCATTTAAAAGAATTATTATTATGAAAACTGTTTAGATAAACGCCCATGAATTATATTATTGTGAATGTACAGTATAACTTAATCATTTCCAACTTCGTATGCACTAAAGGATCCTTTAAGGATGTTAAGTTCATACAGTCAGTAAGAAACCTGCGATTTCTAGAAAATTTTTTGTCTTGAAGACATTGTTTTATTTTTGAATTTCCTGACACATACCTCATTTAACGCAACTTTGCCAAATGTTGCAAAGGATTCATATATTACGCTATGTTCGTTTACAATACTACGCCACATGCAGCAACAAAGTTTTCACTTTTGAGTTATTATTTGGTGATAAGGCTAACGTTCCAACAGCTGTTAAATCACAAGTTGAACCGCGTTATAATTATGATTATTATTATTATTATTATGAACTAAAACAGAAATTGCAACAAGCGCATAGTATAGCACGTGAAAATTTCGAAACCGCAAAATTCAAATCGAAACACAATTATGATCAAAAAGTCCATTGAATAACAGTTCATGTAGGAGATAAAGTATTCCTTAGGCAACATAATAGAGAGAAACTAAATCCATTATAATAAACATAATAAACGTTTAAAAGCTCATAAAAATAGGATAAAATTATTTCATGATGGTTAATTTAGTTTTTAGCCGAGTCAAGGGCATCCAGAATACAATGTTACTAGTCTGACGCATCAACCAGGAATATAATATAAATTTATTAGTAAATTAAGTCTAATTAAAAGTGAATGGGACCTTACTATCTAGATTAATTCGACAAATTATTATATAAGATTTTTAGAATTCGATTCTATTTAAAATTCTAGTTTTAAGTTATGTGACCGTCTTTTAAAAAATGGTTATCAATAGCATAGTCAACAAGAACATGTTTTATTGTTGAACATAATGTAAAAACTAAGTTAATAAATGTTAAAGAAAAGCAATTTAAAGTTTTAACTCTTATTGATTCTGAAAATAAAATATAAGCGTGAAAAAAGAAATTTAATTAATGCTATTGGCAAAGTAGAAAAAATTTTGTTTGACACTCTTGATTCTGATGATGAAAATTTCATAAACAATAAATTTCAGCAACTCTCTACTCAACAAACTAACTACAAAAGTATGTACAAACAAGTTTATGTAATCGAAACTATAATGTCATCATTTAAAAATTTAACAGAAACACTAGCAGAAAACAGAAAAAAATTTGCTTTAAATTTGCAAAAATAAATGAATATATAAATCAATCTACTAACAAAATTAATTTAATAGAACTTACAAGTAAACGTCCCGAGACCGGACATATCGATTTTGATGAAACTTAGATATATTGTAGAACAATAAAAAATTAGCGACAGGTATTTTTCTTTATCGGCGGAAAAACGGTTTGAAGGGGTGAAATCGCCCTCCAAAAATTGGGGTAAAAATTTAATTTTTTAAATATCTCAAAAACGGTAAGAGATAGAGCAAAAATTTAAAGTGGCGATATTGCTCTTTTTTAAAGAGCTATCTATTGGATAGCTATGAAAACCTTACGACAGTCCAACTTCAGAACCACTTATTGTGAGATTATTACCCACTGTCAGTGTGTTAATATTAAAAATGAGTGTACGTCAACTAATATGTAATTTAAGAGGGTGACTCACCTCCTCTCCAGTGTTGCTCAAACTGAATTTTGAAATCGAAAATTTCATTTCTACGTAATTCTAAATGTCTTAAACTATTTTCCATGAAGAAAAACTTCTGAAACTACCCAATTAGTACGACTATTCGACACAGTCACCCCCTACTTAACTACCCCTAGACTTAATATCAGGACATTGAGCAAAAACAGGTCAATTAGATTTTTTGACGTAGATTTCAAATCTGTAAACAAAATTTTTATATTGTTTAATTTTCACCACCTTTTTGCAAAATTAACCTCTAAATTTTAACCCCCCAGCCATCCCTGTTTACACAATTTGAACAAATTGCATACCAACAGATAGCTCTTTAAAAAAGAGTAGTATCGCCAATTTAAACTTTCGCTCTATCTCTTACCGGTTTCGAGATATTTAAAAAATTAAATTTTTACCTCAATTTTTGGAGGGCGATTTCACCCCTTCAAACCGTTTCTCCGCCGATAAAGAAAAATACGTTTCGCTTATTTTTTAGTGTTCTACAACATATCTAAGTTTCATCAAAATCGATAGGTCCGGCCACGGGACGTTTACTTGTTAGCCGTATCGTACACGAACATATGTATCTTTTGAATGTCATGGTAGATGAATATGATTTTCAAACTGAAACTTTAGTAAACGGAACTTTAAATGCAAAGCAGGGTGAAATACATCCTGATTTAATAAATCCTTTCGAATTAGTACAACATATCAGTGATATTCAAAACAGATCACCAAAAGATGTAAAATATCCTTTTAAAATAAATAAACATAAAAAATTTGCGAACTTCACATTTCTTATGTAAATTCACATTTGTTTTATAATATTATTATACTACTTGCGAGTATACAGCAGTATAAATTGTGTAATGTTATTTCTTTACCAGTAAAGTCATATGAAAAATTGTTCATTTACATTAAGCCTAACATAAAATATATTGCAATTGATGACACTCAACAATATTATATTACATTTAGTTTAGATGAATTAAATTTGTGTAAAGAAATCAGTACTTTAAAATTATGTACTCATAAGCAACCGCTTTTAAAACTATGTGCTTCAAATATTTGTGAAGTGAAATTATTCCAGATTCCAGATGTGAATCCAGATAATTGTAAAAAGCATATAGTCACACTTAGTATTGTATTATGGCATAAATTAAATTTAAGTAATAAATGACTTTTTGTAGCACCTTTTAAGGAAAATTTAGTAATATATTGTTCGACTAATGAACAATCTATCAAGATTAAAGTAAATGGAACTGGAATTCTTTCACTCAATGAATTTTGCAAAGCCTATGCAAACCATGCTTTATTAGAAGGTGTACCGTCACCACGAATATTTCAATTTAACTCTGATTTTGTATCTTTAAAAAATTTATTGAATAATAATGATCTCAGACAAGATTTTAAATTTGATGTTGCTAAATTTAAACTAAATACAAATTTGACACCTTACCAATTTGAAGAATTATGTAGATTCAGTTAGGCAAAGATATTGCTAAAATTAAAAATGGTATTTTGGAGGTACAAGGTCAGAATTAGGTACAAAATGGATTAGTGTACTTACATGTCACCTTTTATGTAATTCTTATTTTCGTTTTAATAATAAATATATGTTACTTGTATTACTTATTATTAAGAAGTAAAAATTTATTGTGTTTTAAAACTAATAATGTAAAAAGTTCAGATGATAGAACTTGTGTGGAAACGACTGATGACACTATACAACAAATTTATACTTCTCATGGTTCTGAAAAAATTAAGATTCCAGGATATAACATTTAACGGAAACAAATTTTATGCTAAAATATGTTTCCTCTTTTTTAGGAGGATGTTGTAATGAACCAACCTATATAATTTACTTATTTAATTTTAGGATGCGGCTATTTATACATACAGTATGTATATGAAATATTTTGTGTAAATATGCAATATGTAAACGCAGTTGGCTACTTATACATAATTACCGTATTTTCCGGCGTATAACGCGCAACTTGAGCACCAAAAATATCATACAAATTTCGTGGTGCGCGTATTAAAATGGACTTTTCCACTGGTGGCAGTAAAATAACTTACAATAACGAATTTATCAATTCTAATAATAATGAATTTCTCGCGTACCACCGATTGAATTTTGCATAATCTTTTTAGCTTAAGAAGTTATCCCTTAAACGGCTTTTTGCGACGCGAACCGGAAGTTGCATAATCTGAGGGTTTAAATTAGCAAAAATTGTATATAAGAGATATAAATAGGCAAATGTACTATCGGGTACCCTCCGACTAAACTAAATGTTTTTTTATATACTCTTTTTCATTTAACAATAAGAAATTATTTTCTAAATTAATTTTTAGAAACGTTGATCGAAATTGTATTTTTTAATCCTTTGAATACAGGAAACAACTAAAAAAAGGTTTCCGTTATTATGGTGATAAAAACTAGAGGTAGATTCTTATAGAATTTGATTAGTGGAACAAAAAAGGAAGAACAAAGTTTTTCGATACCCTGTTCAGCTTTCGAGATAATACGTGTCTTATTTCTAAAACTTACTATAATGAGATAATGGATTGTTTATTATACACATACACATATACATAGCATCAATTTTTATGAATTTAATTAAAATATTTTGATTTTTATTCACAGAAATAAGTGAAAAATGAACGGGACATCACCAATGAAGCCTCATTCTTAGGCAAAGGGTAATTATTTACAAATAGGCCTCGGCGTGTAATCGCTTCAAAATTATTTAATTAGCCTTCGCCTGAAAATGAAATGTCAATGATGCCGTCTGGTCCATTTTCCACTTACTTCTATCAATAAATGCCGTAATATACCTACCGTAATTGTCTACTCAATATAGTAAGTTTTACAAATTTGACACTTAATATCACTAAGGAAAATATCGAAAAAATTCATTCTTTCTTTTTTGTGCTGCTCACCAATTTCCATAAGAATCTCTTTTTAATTTTTGTTGCTACGGTAACGGAAAACTTTTAGTAATCCCTAAACTTAGACAAGGGTTGAAAAATACGCTACCGGTCCGCATCGCCAGAAATCCGTTTAGGGGTTCAGTTCTTAAGCCAAAAAATTATGTAAAAAAAAAATCAGCTCAATCAGGTATTATATAGCCAAATCAGGTATTAGATTATTATAATGGTGTAGTTATTATAAAAATATTAATTGTAATAATAGCGCATTCAGTCCGTATGTATAAGTAGCCAACTGCCTATACATTCTTCATGTTTAAATATTCAATTCAGTATACATATCATAATTATCATAATTATGTACACGGAGAGAAAATTCCCATAAAAATTACTGTGCTCATACTACAATCGACGTGTAACAAGCGAACATATCCAATTTTTGTACGGTAAAATTATAAAAATTACAATAATATAACTATAATTTTTATAATTTTACCGTACAAAAATTAGATATGTTCGCCTGTTACACGTCGATTGTAGTATGAGCACAGTAATAATTATAGCAATTTTCTCTCCGTGTATAAACAGCCAATTTCATATACATACTATATACGTATAAATGGCCAATTTCGTATACATACTGTATGTATAAATAGCCGATTGCGTATACATACTGTATGTATAAATAGCCAATTAATTATACATACTGTATGTATAAATAGCCACATCCTTAATTTTATTAAAATTCACATTGTACATTTTATAACTTTTTCCGTTACTTAACGTCATTTGTTTTATATAGTTTTATAATATTAAGTATCTTCTATCATCGTGGAATATGTGTGATCATCATTTTCTCTAGCGACAAACATATCCCTGAAATGAATTGTTCTAGAAATAATTTTATAATATTTTAATTACGTCACAATTAAATTGACCAATAAGAATCTCCCAAAGCCGTATATTAAGCGTCAGTATATAAGACAATCCCGGCATAAAAACGGGGCCTTTTCCAGTGAAGGCTATATTTCAAATTAATAACTCGACATCTCTTCCACACAAGTTCAATTGCATCATTCAACTATAGTTTGTAAAATTTAAACTTTTATAAATAAAATTAATTAAAATATAATGTAGTGTATTATTCAGTAAAATACCAACCCAAACCCGCAACTCCTCCGAAGAGACACAACACTAAATTATAAATGTTTATTTAAAACAGCTACTCCTAATAATTGATCTTCCGTAGGGGAGCGTCCATAAACTATATAGTTCCATCTTGCATTTTCTTGAACTCCTCCGCCTCTCTCCATGTAGACTACAGGATTCCTTTTTCGTGACCCCCTTCCAAGTCAAGAACACATTCAATTCCATCAATATCCTTTTTACAACTGTTCCCAACTAAGCGACGTGGTTTATGGACACCCCTAGTAAACTGTTCTGGCGTAGCAAAATTTCGGAACTGAATCCCCTAGTTCGACTGAAAATTTTCCCGGAATTACGTTTTTTAACATTAGTCGTACTAGTCGTTACTAAACGTTAAAATCAGTACTGTATTGGGAACTGACCGGGGAGAGGGACAAAAAAAACATAAATCACTATTGTGTACAAACAAAAGTTTACTAATACCCGTAAAATTTTCAATTTGACTAGTTCGAATCCTGTTCAGAAGAATTTTATGTGCACACTAAAATTGATCACCGTATGTCATGACCAAAATGGTCAGTTTGCAATACGCGGACACACAGCTAATATAACCGAAAAATCTCGTTATTTCTTTAATATTCAAGTAAGTCGACAAAGTTAAATCGATTGTTATTAAGTCTCTGTATCCATACAAACGGAGCAATTTATATGAAAAAAAGAAGAAATTTTTGTTATTTTGGTCATTGTTTTGTTTGGTGGAATAAAGCGAAATTCCCGTGTGTCCGTGTGGAATTTACTTATTGGCTATAAATTTTGCTTAAAAAACAAAATGAAAAAATCAAATGTAAAGTTAGAATCGGGATTATATTGAAATCAGTTTATTCACGCGAGCATGGATATGTGTATGTGAACACGATTACATACTGTTTGCAGTTGCATTCCTTCTCAATGTTCTTCCCCATCTGTCCATAATATCCCATTTTCAAGTACGGATTCTTTTTATACGTGCATATGTAAATACAAATAAGGGCCACTTGAAAGTTTGTATTTTAAAACTGATTTATGTCGATCCACGTCAAAGTAACTTTTCTAAATGACTGTTGTTATGATATTAAGTGGTTGAGTAAATGTTAACAGTTAGGTTTAAGTGATATTATTGTTGAGGGGAAGATTTAAACGTTTTTTTGTCTCGCACAGCGTCAAGTGGATAGTTTTACTTATTTTTTTGAATTTGATTTTAAATCAGTTTGCGCCCGATTATTGATTGCTGAGGTTGTTTTTTGAAGTTTGGCGTGTTATTCAATCATTTATTTTTACAATGCCGAGAATTCGACACCATATGGACGAAGCTACTGCTACCAGAAAACTTCGCTCTCATCGAGTTTCTTTTTTTTCTCGTGGATCGTTCTGTTTGTAATATTAAGGTGGTGACGCGTCAACTAGTTTTTCATCTAGTTAACAGTACTACTGATCAGTTGCGTCGAATGAAAATATTAAATTTTCGAAATGACAAAGGGTCTAGCGGAATAAGCATATGAAAACTGCACCAGCGTCTACTGAAAGGTTTTTATCATATATTTGTTGCTCTTAATCTAAAATAGCTTTACAACCAATCTCATATCTCTAGCCCCGATAGTAAGGGAAAAATGGGGGTAACAACCCTTAACGTTAAAAATTTTTTTCTCCGAAACTATTTGAGATATCTTGATGAAATTGAAACTGTAAATGAACATCTATAAACTACATATTATATATTTTTTTCAGAATTTTTGTTTAACTTAAAATGGTAAAAATGAGGAGTATATTTTTGGGGGGGTGGCTTTTTATACCAACCCCCGAAATGACACCCACCAAAAAAATATATTTTATTTGTTCGTTAGTTAGCTATCATATATTAAAATTACAGAAGGGTCGAATTGGTGGAACATAGTTTAAAAATAAAAATAAATTATGGGTATGTACATATCCATAGACGTATTATATCAGTACGTATGGTCATAAATTAATAGATACTTGAAACTGAAAAGTTTGAAAGTAGGTAAATATAAAAATGAACTGTTAACGTTAATGATTGACTCGACAAAAATTATCTAAATATAAAAGAAAAATAAATAATATTATTATCGAACTAACTTGGCTTAAGCAAGTTATTTAATATCACTTTTATTCAGGCGTTCCTGTTAGAGTCTTTATTTGCTTTCATGAGACATAATATTCGCTATAATATTTTCTTTCGATACACTGTAATATTAAGCCAGAGTGATCTATGTTCTATGAATTATCTTTTCACAAGTTTTAATAAAAAGTTATTACAAGTTAACTATTAAGGTGGAAATTAAGAAAACAATTATCAGGACATTTAATTATAATCGAACATATTCGAACATTTAAACATATGTAAAGTGTTTTAATTGTAAGTGTTTCTATTGTAACTATTTTGTGTTTTAATTGTAACTATTTCATTTAAACATCTATTGTGTGTGAAGTGCGGTTTTATTTTTCGTTTTAATAATTGTGATATTGATAATGGAGAAAACAACTGAAAGTAGCAAAGATGAAAAATGTGCTAATTGTAAAACCATTATCCGAAAAAGCCGTGGTAAGTTTAAGTGTATACTTACAAATGAAGATTTAAATCGATATCAAGCTTATTGCGAAAATACTTTAAAAATCGGGTCTGTATTTTGTAATAAATGTAGACTTATAATATACAGAAATACACAACCGACAGCGTCTACTAGCTATAGTGATAATGACGATCATGACAGTAACTTGGACGATCCAGACTTTAAAGTGTTTTGCCGCAATACTTCACCTAAGGAATACGTAGAACTTCAGATTAAAAGGGTTAAAATAACACATTTATATTGTACATTATGTGGATCTAATAAAAATCTGACTATTGTGCCTTTAAAAGCTCGTCTTCAAGCATTTATCAAACAAAGAATATTCATTCCAAAAGGAAACAGATGTTACCCTAGCCATTTGATTAAAAATCGGTTTTTTGATGATGAATTACAACTTTTACGCGTTTATTCTAATTATAGTTTCCTAGAAAAAGAAGAAGTTTCTCAGTTTTTAAATATCTTAGCAGTTAACTCGGATTCAACACTACATAATAGAATAGGTGAATTTTCTGTATCTGAGGAAGAAATATTTACGTACACAGGTCTAGAATGGAAAAATGTTATTACATTACAAGAAATGCTTACTAGTATGAGAAACAGTGAAGAACGATCAGTAACACAAGCATTGGTAGTGTTTCTATTCAAACTCAGAAGTGGTAATTCTAATGATATAATTCAAAAAATATTTGGTTTGAAATATCCTCAACAGGTATCAGATTATTTTCATCAGGTAATCGAAAGTTTTGAAAAAGATGTTCTACCAATCCATTTTGGAATACATGCGAAAAGTAGAGAAGATTTAATTACTAGTGAAACTTCTTATGTTGCAAGCCGTCTTCTTGATTTTGGAGAATCCACTTTAGGCTTAATATTTGACGGTACTTACATAAGGCATGAAAAAAGTAGAAACAATATTTATCAAAGAAAATCTTACAGTGGACAAAAGAAAACACCGCTCTGCAAACCCTTTACCATTTGTACAACGAATGGCTACATAGTTAACATAGAAGGTCCGTTCAATGGAACTATGAATGATGCATCCATAATGAAAAATATATTAGAAGAACCTACAGGATTAAAAGCACTTCTACGACCAGGTGACTTCTGCATTGTTGACCGTGGTTTTCGTGACGTGGTGGATTATTTGAAAGGTCAAGGCTACCATGTATTTATGCCAGCTTGTAAGGGTAATCGACCACAATTAACAGTAGAAGAAGCAAATGCATCAAGATTTGTCACTAAAGTACGTTGGGCTGTGGAGGCTGTACATGGCGCTATCGGTCAAAAATATCAGTTACTACATAACGTCCTAGACAATAAGCTTTTGCCTGTGGCAAAATCATTATGCAAAATAGTCGGATTTTTAAATAACACTTTTGGCAAAAGATTAAAATCTGATGTGGAACTAGCCGATACGATTATTACTTTTATGAAGGAGCGTCAAAATCAACAGAACACAATGGAAGAAATGATTAAAAATGAAAAGTTAAATCGACGCAAAAAGCCTTTTACGAAATTATCTTCGACTAGTCTTATAGATTTTCCAGAATTGAGTGAAAATGATTTAAAAATATTATTTACTGGCAGTTATCAGTTATCCCAAGCAGTATGTTATCTTGCAGAAATAATGACTGATGAAGGTTTAAATCTTGAATTTTTAAAAGATCGTGAAACTATTATAAAAGTGAGGGTACGATCACGGCATATTAATAGTAAGACATATACTTGCTTTGTTGAGTATGAGCCGAACTTAAATAGCTATAAGGGCATTAAAAGATACGTTTGTGATTGTGCAAATGGAAATAGAACCGTGGGCTGCTGCGCGCATGTAGCGACGGTTATTTACTATTTGGCACACGGTCGTTATAAATCAAAAATTATAAAGCCAGCTGAAATATTGACCTCCATATTCGACGAAACTAATATAACTCCAACTATTGAAGGAAAATAGTGAAGACGATTGAGGTATGATTCTAAATTATTGTTATTTCTAATATTATACTCATATTTTTTATGATTGATTCTACCAAAATACACTATTTCAAATAGGTATCTAATATGATTTCGTATTTTTAAACTATGTTCCACCAATTCGACTCTTCTGTAATTTTAATATATGATAGCTAACTAATGAACAAATAAAATATATTTTTTTGGTGGGTGTCATTTCGGGGGTTAGTATAAAAAGCCACCCCCAAAAAATATACTCCTCATTTTTTACCATTTTAAGTTAAACAAAATTTCTGAAAAAAATATATAATATGCAGTTTATAGATGTTTATTTACAGTTTCAATTTCATTAAGATATCTCAAATAGTTTCGGAGAAAAAAATTTTTAACGTTAAGGGTTGTTACCCCCATTTTTCCCTTACTATCGGGGCTAGAGATATGAGACTGGTTATAAAGCTATTTTAGATTAAGAGCAACAAATACATGGTAAAAACCTTTCATTAGACGCTATTGCAGTTTTCATATGCTTATTCCGCTAGACCCTTTGTATATATATATATATATATATATATATATATATATATATATATATATATATATATATATATATATATATATATATAATATATATATATATATATATATATATATATATATATATATATATATATATATATATATAGATAGATAGATAGATAGATAGATATATATAAATTAAATAACTTGAATTGATTAATCTTTTAAAAAATAAATTTTATTTTATTAACAAGTACAACAATTGTTACAATTTTAATAATTGAAACAAAAGAATCGAAGATCAAAAACGGCGTACGTGCGTTATTTGACAATGTGATAACTAATGTTCGATTTTTGTTATCAAATCACCGTTTTTATACTCTTATTTTCTTTTGTTCTAACAGAAAAGTTTCTAAAATATTACTTGCATTCACTTTTGGACCTTGATATGATTTTTGGTGTGTGATTTGTGTAATCATGTGTCGTCTTTATGATGCTTGTGCGTTTGAAAGGAATTCTGACGTACAATGCCAAAGGTGATAGAAAAATATAACAATTTGTAGATAAGAATGTAAATGTCGCTATGTGTGTTTGAAAAAAATGTGGTGTTGTTTGATATAAGTAATTAAATAATATTATTTTAGGAAATACTTAAATTAATTATTATAATTCCTCCCTCCTAGGATTTTACTTCCAATTGATGCGGAGAGCTGGATCCTTGAATTGGGATGAGCTTGAAGTGGCAATTGGGAATGTAGCGTACTTCCGGTTCCAATTTTCTGTTGCTGCTTTCAGTTGTCTTCCTTTTCCGCTTAATAAAAATGTAGGTACTGATTCCCAATAATATGCTAATGGCAATGATTAGTGCGTAGATGGTGTAATTTCTTTGTTGTGTTGTAATTACCAATAGTTCCAATTCCTGTCGGTTTTGAATTTCACTGTCTTGTAATTTAGTTAGACTTAACTTGGGTATTGGCAATATTTCGTTGAAATCTATGTCCATGATGGGTATAATCTTTGCTGGTTCCCTCTCTTGATTTGTGTTGTATGGGATTCCGTTGATTGTGATATCGCATTGATGATACTTGATTAAGTAACTACCTCGTAAGGTTCTTTTCTTGATTGGACAGCTTGTAGTGATGTTGATTAACTGATTACAACTGATAATGATGCCAGGTTCAGGAGTCAAGTTGTTGTTTTGGTTATGGTTTTCGTAGATGCAGTTTGCTGCCTCACCAGTCAGGAGTGGATAAACACATTTCGATTTGGAGCTTGGGATCTTGTAGACTTCTTTACCACATGAGTATTGCTGGTTCACTTCTTTGCATTATTAACGGATAGGAAGGGATATTGGATTTGGATTGATTGTTGTTTGTTATTTGGTATAGATATTAGGTGGATGAAATTTAACTGTGTTTTAATTAATTGAGGAATTCTAATGTTAAATATAAGATTTGTATTGGAATAATAAGCTTGTAGTTCTAAGGTTTCGTATAATTCTTCGTCCGTTTTAAGTTTGAGATTTTGTTTGTTAAGTATTGAGAATATTATTTTTAATTCGTTCGGATGGAGTATATGCCTTGATATTGATCCTAGTTTTGCTAAAGTAATTGCTTCATCTAAGTCGTTAATTTGATTAAGTAATAAATCAATATTGTAATTAGTTATTAATAAATAAGTGGTTATTTTACTTTGTAATTCGAGTTTACTTAGTTCCTTAGAAAATTTTGAATCTTTTGAATTTATTGCGTTAGAAATCGTTTGCTGTTGTTCGTTAATAAATTGTGTGATATTTTTAAATCTATTAATCATTTGATTGTTAATTGCTATTTGTTGGTTAAGTTCAAATTTTAAGCTCTGTTCGTTGTTTTGTATTTTTTCTATTTGTTCGTTTAGTCGCGTAGTTAGTAAATCAAATCTAGTAGTTAGTAAATCAAATCGATTCATTGTGATGTTATATAATTCTAAGTTTTCATTAATGATTTTTAAATGATTTAAGGAGGTGAGTATGTGGGTTATACTGGATTTATAGTCCTGAAGGTTGACATAATGGATGTAGTTAGTGTAATGGTCAATTTTTAAGTTAGGTCCTAATACTAGGGGTAGAAGTCCCTGGTGTTTCTGTAGGTCCATCACTTCTAGTGTTTGGGGGTTCGTCAGCTTGGCTAGTGCCAGTATCCTGAAACAATAGTTTGCGTCTTAGTTTTCCTTTGTGTATTTTTCGTTTATTATTAGTTGTAGTTGTAATTCCGGGCTTAATTCGAGGATTTGTTTTAAAGAATGGATTTCTACTTTTAGAATTTCTCTGGATTATTCTTTCGTATCTACTAGTTTCATTCGGTGGCTGTTCTCTGTTTGTATTTAATTTGTCTAACAGTCGTGTTTTCCTTATGTTTTGTTGAATTTTCAGTCTTTGTCGTAAGTTTGTGTTATATCCTAATAGTTTCTGATAATAGTAGAGCTCTTTAAAATTATTAAGATTTTCGAAGAAGTCGTCCGGTCTTCCGAAGTATAGTTCAAATGTTTTAAATTTAGTTGCGGAGTGTATGGAGTCATTATAAAAGAAAATAGCGGATTTAATTAGGTCTGTGAAAGGGTTCTTTGGGTTTAATGTTTTTTGTATGCGGTAGTGTTCTATCAAAGTGGAATGAAATCTTTCGATTGGTGAATTTGAGGTGTGATTACCTACTGACGTTTGATGCAGGGTTATGTCTAGTTTTTTACAATAATCAGTAAATAAGTGATTAGTGAATTCTTTTCCCTAGTCGTATACTAATTTTTTAGGTTTGCCGTGTGTTGCAATGTGTTCCTTAAATTTTGTTATTACGTCCACAATATTTTTTGATTTTAGAGGATAACATTGTCCGTATCTACTAAATTTATTTATTGTAGTTAAGGAAATGTTACCATCGATTGTAAATATGTCGATATGTAATATATCATCCGGGTGACTAGGTGTTTCTGTTTGTTGGAATACGTATTTAGGGGGGTTTCTATCGTATTTACAAATCTGACAAGTATCAAAATTATTAATAATTTGTGTGATTTTTGATTTAATATTAAGAAAGTAAAATTCTGATTGAATGCGTTTCATTGTTTCCTCTATACCTCTGTGATTATTGTTTTCATGAATTTCTTTTATTTTGTCAAATTGTAACTCGTTAGATTCGATGTCGTGTAAAAAGTTGGTACATATAACTAGTTTGCGTCTTAGTCGACTAAAAAATTGTGATATAATATTTTGTATTTCGATGAATAGTTTATCATCGGGACAATAAATAGCGTATTTATTTTTTGGATCTATATATTGTTTGAAAATGTGTATAATGGTTTGGTTACTGTAATTTATGTATTAGAATATGTGCCTTTCTTTTGTCGTGTGTATGTATTTAAGAATGTGAGCGGGTAATTTTGATTGATTTTGTTTTTCAAGAAATAGTAATTGTTTTTGAAAACAATTTACTGGGGCCTCACTAATAGGTATTAAGTTACTATTGTCAGAGTCTGCTGAATGAATAGTTGCTTGGGAACTGTCACTCATGTTTACTTCGGGTATACGAGATAATGCATCTGCTACAACATTATTTTCCCTTTGATAAACATGGGCTGATAATCAAATTCTTCTAATTGGAGTTTCCAACGCGTCAATTTATTATTAGTGTTTTTCATGTGATGTACTGACTTAAGTGGTTCATGGTCTGACAATAAATTAAATTTTCGCCCATATAGGTATGGTCTAAAATATTTACATGCCCATACAATGGCTAACAATTCTTTTTCTGTCGTACTGTAATTACACTCTGATTGATTAAGTGTTCGAGAGGCGAAACATATAGGTTTGTCGTGCATATTGGTCCCTGGGAAAGTACAGCTCCTATAGCAAAATTACTGATATCTGTTGTTAAATTGAAGGGCTCGGAGAATTCGGGATATTGTAATATTGGGTCATTGGTTAGTAAAGTTTTACATTTCTCGAATGCATCTATGAAGTCTTGTGGAGGTTTGGTCACGTCTTCACCTTCTCTAAGTAACTTTATCATGGGTTTCGTTATTTTTGCGAAATTATGGATAAATTTTCGGTAATACCTTAAAAGTCCAAGGAATCCTTTAATTTGTTTTGTTGTTTTAGGTAAGGGGTAATTTTTTACTGCCTCTATTTTTTTTGGATTTGGCCTAATTCCGTCTTGTGATACTATGTGACCTAAGAACTCAATTTCCTTTTGAAGAAAATGAGACTTGTCTAACTGAACTTTATGGTTTGCCTCTTTTAATTTTTGGAATACTTTGCGAAGGTTTTCAATGTGTTCCTGAAGCGATGTTGAGAAAACTACAATATCATCAATATAAACTAGACATACTTTTCCAATAAGGTCGCGTAGGACGTTGTCCATGACTCTTTGAAACGTCGAGGGAGCGTTCTTGAGTCCAAAGGGCATTCTAACGTACTCATAATGGCCGTTATCTACCGTGAATGCCGTCTTCTCAATGTCTCTTGGATCAACTTCTATTTGATGGAAACCGCTAGCTAGATCTAATGATGTAAAGTTCATGCATCGTCCTAATTTATCTAATATTTCAGTAATATTCGGTAGTGGGTATTTGTCATCTATAGCCTTGTCTTTTAATTTTCGATAATCTTTGACCATACGCCATTTTTGTTTTCCCGAGGCGTCTACTTTCTTAGGTACGATCCATATTGGGGATAACCATGGAGAGTAGCTTGGTCGAATTATACCTTTTTCTAATAATTTTTTTATTTGTAACTGAACTTCCTCCTTATGTATGTAGGGGTATCTATATGATTTAGTGTAACACGGTATGTCGTCCTTAGTTTGTATTCTATGTTTAGTTTGGTTAGTGAATATGAGGTTTTGACCCTCTTTGAAGAATATTTCTTCGTACTGTTGGCACAATTTGATTAGTTGTTCGCGTTCCTTTAAATTTAAATGATCAGTGCGTATCAACTCTTCTATATCAGGTAATTTTACGTTGTCAACTTCCATCTGATTGATGTTAGTGTGACATTCATAAAAATTTGATAAAGGTTGACTACGTGCTGGTTGATTCAGTCTAAACTGAGTTTGTTGTTCATTTGTATTAACAATTGCAACTATGCATGACCAATCTTTTGCGTTATAAATACCTTCTTCAATGTATAGATTTTTTTCAATGAAAGTTTCCGGTATATCGATTTGTCCGTTATCTGTGTCTACTGGGATTGTATGAAAACTTTTGGAAAATGATTCTGCGAGAAGGATTCTCGATTTTAAACATGGTTCCTTTTTTATGGGGATTTGACGATTGGGTGTAGATACATGTGGTGGTTGTGATAAATGTACAGAAGCGTTTAATTTGATTAATAAATCTTCACCTATTAGTCCGTCAAAATATTGATGAAAATCTTTTACGTACCAGTCGAATGTCAAATCTACTTCCTTAAATTCGTCGAAGATAGGTAACGTTATTTGTAATTCTACTTCGTGTGAACCGCCAAAAGTGAATAGTTTAACGCGTTCGCCGATGTATGTGAAATCTTTATTAATCAATGAAGGATTGATAAAACTAACTGAATTTCCGGTATCTATTAAAAATTTAAGTACTTTATTGGGGAATATTGAATTAATTTCAATCTATGGAAGTGTACTAATATTAGCAAAGTTCTCTACGTTTGATTCGTTTCAAGGCTTGGTAATATAAAATTTTCCTCTTGTATTTCTGCTTCTAATGTTTGTGGTTCACAAGAATTATGTGAATCCAAATAATCGCCATATTGTTCATATGGGATATATTCCTCAAATTGTTCGTTGGTGTACACGGGGTTAATATCAATTTGTTCGTCAGTTTCCTGATTAAATAATTCTTTACTCGTAAAAGTTGGTTTTTGTCCGTTATTATTAAAGTAATTGTTTTGAGGTCTGTTATTCCTAGTTTGTAGACTTATGTCCATAGGTGTAGGTTTGTATTGTGGTTTAATACTGTGTTGGGTAGGTGGATTAAATCTAGGTGGTTGTATATTGGGTTTTTGGATTTGAAACTGTCCAGGTTGGGCGTATCTTGGTGATTGTAGGTTAATTGGTTTAGTGAAAACATTTGGTCTTGGAAGTGGATTTTGTCTATTTAAATGTTGTTGGAAATTAGGTGTAGGTTTAGGTAATGTGGTAGGTGTGTATGTAGGTTTATGTGTGTGAAATTTCGGTACTGTTAGTGGATTGTTTTTATGGCCGTATTTGGTCTGATGTGAATGTATGTGGTTCATTTGGTCCTGAGCAAGATCGTATGCCTCTTTTAAACTGCTAATTTGTTCGGTTCGGATATAATTACCAATATCGGTTTTTAATCCGGTTGTAAATTCGCGTAAAACATCTTGTACATATGTGTCTATTAGAACTGTTTTGATGTCGGGACTGAAGGTTGAGTTGATTGTATTTATTAAAGCCGTTTGTAAATCGCTAGCTTCTTGAAAATATTCGTCTAACGATCTATTTCCCTGTTTCAATTCAGTTAATCTAGGTTTTATAGTATCTATTGATCGTTTGTCAGAAAAATGTGTTAATAAGTGTCCCTTTACCGTAGGCCAGTCCAATGGGTTTCCCACGTTATTAGAGAATTATTAGCACTACCTATTATTTTATTTCTAACTACACTGCCTAGTATTTTTCTAATTATTTCGTCGGTTACTAATCCTAGATATAAATCTACTTGTGTTATGAAATTGTCTAAGGTTCCAGGTAAACCATCATAATTGGATAACAATTTAATGCAATCAAGTGCGTTAATAGACGTTTTTGAATTATTTTCAGATATATTTAAATTTTCAACAATTTCTTCTAAGGAACTATTTGAATT
Organism: Brachynemurus nebulosus; assembly: GCA_035578155.1. NCBI lineage: Eukaryota > Metazoa > Arthropoda > Insecta > Neuroptera > Myrmeleontidae > Brachynemurus > Brachynemurus nebulosus. Next base: position 6,033,902 of record JAPWDM010000021.1, read on the forward strand.
ACTTGATGTGATAATTATTTTGTATGGTTAATTTATTTATAGGATCGATATCAATATATTCTTGATTTTTATTTAAGTCTCGATTTTCGTTCGGGGTAGCAACTATATTTCGGTGTTCGTCCAACTTATAGTTTACTAATGGAACATTAGTGTTATGCACTCGATACTGATGTGTTGGAATTTTAGGCATGAAGGATATGAAACAATATACAGTATGTTGTACTTACATGCAAAGACCAATCAGCATTCTAGTTGTACGTGGGTCCTTTTTCTAGGTTGAAGAATTGAAATTCACCAGAGTTCCGTAGTCGATTTCCACTCGGCTCGAGCGCATACCTCCCTAAGGACAACTGTCCTTAGGGAGGCTAATATACAAGTTTTACCGTGACCTGCAAATAGCCCTGACTTGAACCCAATAGGACATCTTTGGGATCAATTAGAACGGCGAGTCAGAGCAACGGCGAGTCAGAGCAACGGCGAGTCAGAGCAGCCGGCACACCCAACAACTGATTTATGTCTTGAGAAGTTGTTGGGAGGAGATTCCTGATGAAACCGTTAGGCATCTTATTGAAAGCATGCCGAAGAGGCTTCAAGAATGTGTTTTAAAAAGGGGAGGGCATACTCGATATTAAATCACCGACAGTTGCATAATGTGTGCTTTTACTCAAAGCGTGAACGTTTGTTGATGACTGTAAAAATGACTATAAAAATGATAAAATCCTAAAAAGATGTAATTATGGATTAATTTTTTAATTAATCTTATTAAAATTAATTTTATTTAGTAAACAGCAATTTACTGTAGACAATAAATCGGTGGTGACATCTCGCGGTGTTTGTTGAACGCAATATCTAAATTAATCAATCTGGTGACGTTCCTGTTCCCTGCTCTTATAATGGAAGATTATTAAATATCGATTTTAGATAAAATATTGGAAAATTTCGGTTACAAAATACTATAAATACAACTGAATTATTAACCGGATGTCATTTGTTGGTTAAGTTCCAGAAGGTAAACAACAACAGCAACATGCCGATTTGTGGTATTTGTAAATTTCAACCGTCACAGTGTAAGTGTGCCTTCTACGAGTACTGTGATAGGTGTCGAAATGAAAAACGAATTTGCATGTGTTGTAAACGATGTATGACGCCATTTCCAAACTGTGTTTGCAATTATATAAACTGTACCACATGTAAAAGCCGCTGCAATTGGAAGTAATTTAGTAAAATCAATCATCTGATTGCCACATAATACATATTGACCAATTCCACGGTTGCTCAAACCAACGTAAACATTTATTTATAACGCAATGACCAACGATGTAATGAGGCATAATGGATATTTTGTGTAACAGTGGAATTGGTCAATATCGATTAAATATCGATTTTTTATAAAATATTGGATTATTTGGTTTCAGTCAAAATACTATAAATACAACTGAATTATTAACCGGATGTCATTTGTTGGTTAAGTTCCAGAAAGTAAACAAAAACAACATGCCGATTTGTGGTATTTGTAAATTTCAACCACCACAGTGTAAGTGTTCCTTCCCCGAGTATTGTGATAGGTGTCGAAACGAAAAACGAATTTGCATGTGTTGTAAACGATGTATGATGCCATTTCCAAACTGTGTTTGTAATTATGTAAACTGTCCCACATGTAAAAGCCGCTGCAATTGCGAATAATTTAGTAAAATCAATCACCTGATTGCCACATCATAAGTATTGACCAATTCCACGGTTGTTAAAACAAACATTAGCATTTATTTAGTAATGAGGTATAACGTATATTTTGAGTAACAGTGGAATTGACCAATACCTATTAATCAGTATTAAAGTTTTTGTTGAATGCTCAAAATATACATTATACCTCATTACTAAATAAATGTTAATGTTTATTTGATATTTTCCATTGGTTGTGGTGTATAAACACTGATCATATGAAGGTGTGGTTGCTTTAGAGTAACTTAATTTGTAGCTGTGTGGGAATAAACATATCGGTGGGGTAAAATGAGCAACTCAAATTTTGTAGTTGTGTTGGGGTGGTGGTGGTGGTGGTGGTGGTGGTGGTTTTTGTGGTGGCAACTCATAATTTATTTAAGCGACGTGCTGTAACAGAAATTGGCAGTGTATTGGCAAAAATGTCTGAACAACACGGTGTTGAGTTAAGTATAAGTGCTCTGTGGACCACTTTTACTGCCACTGATACAACAATGGATCCGGTTTTGGAGAAGTTGAATAAACTTGGTGCTGGTAAACCATTCAAATCGCTATCTACACTCAAACCATATGAAACGTGGAAAATTCTTGATGTACGACGCATGGAAACTCGATATGGGCCAGCGGTTGCGGTGGAACTTGCAGATGCTCAAGTGTTCCTTCCAAAACGATTCGCGGATTTGGATGAGCAGACCATTCAATGTTTACGTACAGGACAATATTTTATTACATATAAAGGAACTGATTCTAGTGGTTTTTTACATATTGTGGAATTTAGTAAATAGCTATCACATGTATGATGTTAGATGTAAGATTAAGGTAACTGTCAGATATGAAAATGAATTGATTAATTTTAATATTGTAAACGTATATTTCATTAAAAAATAAATTATTTTACGTATAAATTCTTATATTGTTCTTATTTTACAACACACTAGAACCTCGCAAATTATATCTTGAATTATGATAAGACTCTCAGTAGGTATGGACCCAGTTGGCAACGCAATGTAATTGCCTATATTTAGGAGCAAGTATTTTAATGTTGGTGTTGAGTCACCTGACACTTGCATATAGCTCTTCATTCATTTTTCTGAACTAATTTCCAAACCGAAAGAGCGTAATGGGGGCAAAATGTGTAAGCTGGATGTCAACAGCTACTTCATGGAGTAAAATGAGCAACTCAGATGTGGTGGTTGCGGTGGCGGTGGTGGTGGTGGTGGCGGCGGCGGTGGTGGTGGCGGTGGTGGTGGTGGTGGAGTATATAAGTAATCGCTAACACAATTCTGAATTAATCTTGTAAGACTAGTTGAGCTTTACACATCTATTATAATGTTCGAGTGTACGCGGTGCTATAAAAGCTTCTCGCGGAAAGATTCTCTTTCACGTCATATAAGAAATACACATATGCGGGAATTTTCACCAAAAAGGTTTAAAAATAGTTACTCTCTTGATCCGCTAAAAAGACAAACATTAGACACGGCTGATGACTTATCTAGTTATGATACCGGGAGGAATGATGTTGATGATGAATTTCTAAACAATAAAGTTGAAGAAAGGGTCAATCCACTTGAACAAAGAATTGAAGCTGCATCAAAAGCAATTCAAACTAAATTTAATAATTTAAGAAATCAAAATAATGTTTACACACCCAGCGATGAGTCTAATAACAGGGTTTTAACCACTTCTGATAGTGGAACTGTTATCATTCCCAAGTTAACTACAGCTTTGCAAACCCTTTTGGATATTTTATTAATCAAAGAAACTCAAAATAAAGGTGAGGATTCTAATGAACGAATAGCAATAAAACGTCCAGTCAATTCAACGGACCAAGAGCAACTTGCTAAGCGTATCAAATACAACGACTCGGAAAATGCTAATGGGCAATCGAAAAAAATAAAATACTGGCATAACCCTAATACTTTAATAGATGAATTACGACGTTTATACGAAACTTCAGAGACTGGTGAAAAAATACTCAATATTATTCGGAGTTTAGAGGAAAATAAAAACATATTGTTTAACGCTGACGATAGTGAAGCTTTAATCGAAGAGTTAGATGTTTTAAGAGAAAATACTGTCGGTCAAGAAATATTCTCTATACTTCGTGAACTTCAAAAGGCTGATGTTATTGAGCCACTAGGTGATTATCTGGATGAAACTGATAAAGAAGATGCTAGCGATTATGATGATGATTAATATAGATATTGCGTTCAACAAACACCGCGAGATGTCACCACCGATTTATTGTCTACAGTAAATTGCTGCTTCGATTGAATTAATGATAAAGTTGTGCACGTCAGCCGCAAACACCGCTGCTATCCCGCCACCCCCACAACCACCACACAACCACCGAAACCACCATACAAATACCACCGCCACACAAACACCACCGCCGCCACCACACAAACACCACCGCCACCGCCACAGAAACACCACCGCCACCACCACACAAACACCGCCACCGCCACAACCGCAACACAACCACCGCATTTGTGTGTTACGTCATCACCGCTATATAATTTGCTGAGTTATACTCCAGCTTATACACCTTATCATGGTTGGAGGGTATAAAATAGTTGAACTTACATAAAATATTATCTATTTACCGGTGGTTGTCAAAGAGTTAACATCTCTTTGGTTGAAAATTATACTTTCGTGGTAAAACAATTACATTTTGGAACCATGTTAATTTACAATTCAGCGCAGTCCACCGCTAGAGAACCTAGCAAAGGACTTTCGAAACCTAAGATCATTAAACGTAAAACTTTTGAGCAACAACATATTTCACCTGAAAATTTAGCATTCCTTAAATCACTAGGTCTTAAAGTGAAAAGAACCTGGTACTCACAAATGTGCTAAATATTATTAACAGTTTGTAATTTGATGGTAAACTAGCAATAGCTATTAATAGCCATTTTCGGATACGTTCCACAAATTAACTAACTACCCCCACCACTTTTAATTATTCTATATAAAGTTGTGGATTGTGTGAATAATTTCAGTTCTACGGTGGCAGTAAAAAATGGCGTTTCTTGACATACAAGGCTATCAAGGAGCTAACAACGAATTTTATTTTAAAGAAGTTGGTATTGCTGCAGAAAATTCGGATGATATATTACATCTTATATTCGACGCACCGTTTGATTTCAACGAGTTGCCGAAGAAATATCAACGAGTAGCCAGTTGGCTTTACCGAAATTGGCATAGGATACCTTGGTCGTATGGATTTATTCCATACAAAAAACTTCATACCATATTGAAACCTATATTAAAGAAGTATGATGTTATATACGTCTAGGGTGGTGAAAAGAAGAAATGGATATCAAGTTTGTTTGATGGTACCGAAAACCAGCCGTGGATTTTGAATTTGGAAGAAATATTTGATGTACCGAAGATTTCCATTCTGCGAGATGAATATTATTCAAGACGCTGTATGCTTCATTCAGATAAAATTTGTTCATTAGAAAATTGTATTCTTTTAAAAAATTTTTATATGGAAAATAAATAGATTTTAAGTAATATATAGATTTAAGCAATTTAATTTTTTGTATACATTTATTCTATAAATAAAATTTAAAAAAAAAATATGTGCGTTTTATTTAATTATTACCCTGCATTCCCCTATTTTTTTACAGCAAAAAGTTTCTTTCGTTAACCTATAAGAGTATTAACAAAAATCTTATGAAATTTATTATTCTAATTGAAAAGCATATTTCATGATACACCCTGTATACTAAAATATTTATTAAAAATACTAAATATACACCCGTTATATACACATGATATTATTTGTATGTTAATGATAGAGTAGCAAATTCAAAATGTTCTAGTCTATAAAAAATTTTGATTTTACAGACTTAAAAATTTAGTAAAACTCAATGCTGTTATCATTTTTATATTAAGCGACGTGTTTAACTTATAGTAATTTAAAACCAAAAACTTTTATTCTGTTTAAAAATGTTAAATACAATACTATTATACCCTAATATAAATATGTATCAGTATTAAAATGATATACATTGATTTTGCTGATTAAACAAATTTTTTGCAATATTTATAAATTATTTTATAATTAGATTTAATAATTATTCATAAATGGCTATACAATTCGTTTACTAGTATTCATAAAAATTAAAATTATATACAAATTTTCTTTCTTATTCTCAATATACAGAGTGTATACATAAAATATTTTTAATATACAGAGTCTATACATAATATGTACATACTGAATTATTTCAGATAATTTTCGTTTGATATAGAAACAGTTTTTTGCTACAGTCAAATTCAAAAATGTTGTGCACCATAAGAAGTAATATTTTTTGTAACTTGTTAAAATTTCAAGAACTTCTGTTAGTTAACTAAAAAATTGGTCACTATAGGTTAAATGTTAAAGTATTAAAACGGATAAAAAAATAATTTCTTGCTTGAGATTACACGGCTGATGATTCAAAACCGTTAACGATCGCTGGCTATAGCTTTGTTGATGCAAATCTGTTAACATCTACACCAAGAAACAATGTTGCGTTTGACGATGAAGCAACATACATCGATTCCATGGAAGTTCTAGTTCCTGAAACTCCTAAATCGGATCCTAATACTACATCACTCAGTGTTGGCGTTTGACCGTCTACCCCAGAAGCTATTGCTGTGCCGAATACCAATGAATCTTCATCAGCTGATTCCGGTATCGGACCTTCGATTTCAACTTCAGACAGATCAACTGACTCCAGCTGTAGCCCAAAAGGTGATACTAACGCGATTACCAATTTAACAGTTTTGATTTTTTCTTTACAACAAATTATGCTATCTAAGTTTGAAGAATAAAATAATAAGTCAGATAATGACAAAAAAGAATTGGAATCTGAATTTAATGCTTTAAAATCCGATGTTAAGGAATTAAATTCAAAGTTTGATGAAAAATTAGACGAGTTTAATGTCAAATTTAACGCTCGATTTGAGAGTGAACGTAAAGAAACTTTGAGTTTAATTAACGCACAAAATTCTAAAATTGATAATGTTAAAGCAGAAATAACTACAAATTTAAACAATGTAAATTTTCACTTGAAAGAGGAAATTCGTTCAAATAATATAAGCTGTGTATCAAAAAATGAGTCAATTAAGAATCAACTGATTGCTTTTTCTGAAGACACGGTAAATAAATTATCGACAATTGATTCGAAATTAGAAAAACATGAGCGAATTTCTTCACTTAATGAAAAGGTTAATGTTTTAGAAAGTCACTTGGTACAGCCAGTTAACCAAAATGATTCCACACATTTACAAAATTTTTAATTGATAATATTTCACTGGTTAGGGGCGACCCTTATTTTGTAGATATTTTCAAAAAGAATATTCAAAAATTCCACCTTGTAGATTTTTTCAATGCATTAGAAACATGGTTTAGCCAAAATAATTTTTCTGAATTTCAAAAAATTAAATTCGCACAGAGTAAATTAGATACTAACGTTAAACGTTTGTATTCACTTGCTGAAAATAATATTGCAACTTTCTTAGACTTCAAAAATTGGCTCCTTGAGTCTTTCTGGAACGAGGGTATACAAAGTCAAATTTTAATTGACTTTCATACCAATAAAGGTCAAAGATCCCCTAGGAAAAATCGTTTTGTGTCACATTTAACCTATTGGCACGGTTTAGCTAAACATCTGGAACCAAAAATGAGTGACAAACAGTTTATAAGAATTTTAATCAGGCATTTTCCTATTTTGGTACGTAGATGGCTAATGAATTGTAACACGCTACAGGAATTGAAAGAGGCTCTAGATGAATTTGATCGCAATGATTCCGACCCAGATATTAATAAATTTAATAATGTGAACCGTAACAATTTTGAAATTGTTTAAGAAGTCCAAATGAAAATTATTGTAAAAAAAAATAATGAATATTTATTATTTATCATTATTTACATGAAAATTGTTAATTTAAATAAACAGCGAAAGTTAATAAAATTACAAAAATTTAAACTGGTAGACACGTGTTGAAAATCACTCGTATAATAATAATAATAAAACCAAATTTCCACAAAAGCTACAATCTATTAATAAAGCATAAAAAATACATAATGCATAACAGCAAAGTTGAATAAAAATAGCGTGTGCTTTCTTCGTAAATACTAAGAATTATCAACTAAACAATCAATCCCTACGTAGCTAATCATAAGAATTTCTAAGTAGCCAATCATAAGAAAGACTTTCTTCTTGAGTCAGTCCTACTACTGCCGACTTCACCTATTTTAGGATCTAAACTCATCCACTCAGAACGGTACCTATTTTTGAACGTTCAATCGTAGTGAAATAAATAATACTTAAACAGGACCTTATGTGCAATATTTGAAGCCTTTTTCGTATTTGTCACTCTGAAAGAACCACTAAAAATTTGACTTTCAATTTTTTTTTGAATTTTCTGTGCTTGTTTAGAAACGGAAAAATTTGAAAAAAGAATATTACAGTACTAACTCAGACCTACTCAACGGTTTTTAGTTCATTTCAATATCTGTAATAGTTTGCGAAATATAAAGGTTTAATTAATCATGGCCTAAATACCTATTATCACAAATAGCTACACAAGATATGAACAGTAGTGGATTTACGCACAGGCAGACCAGGCACTTGCCTGGGGCTGTAAATTTTGGGGAGGCGGCAAAATTTGTGTTAAGAAATGATAATTTTAGATTCAGACAAATTTATAATATTGTTGTGGTATTCTGGTTTCGTTTGTAACGAACGCTTTTGGAGTATCCAACTTTCCAACGCAAGTTCTGAAAAAATGAAAAAAGTAGTTTTTCTTTTTGAACAACAATTTATTAAAACAACGTTAATGATGATTTTAACAATGATAACTAGAATAATTATTCCAAGTCCAATTTGCTATCCGCAATATCCACTGGATTGATTCACTGTTTCACTCCTGGCTCCCCTGTCCACAATGTCCACTTGACTGCTCGCTATTTTCACTACTGACTCCTACACTCGATTCTTCCTTCTTGTCCGACTGAACGCTTGATTATAACTCATCCTCACCATCTGCTGCAACCGACTTATATACCCGTAGGGTGATGACGTGTTGTTGTTGTTGTTCCTTGATATGACTCTTCTAGATGTTTCTCGAAGGTACCAGAATGTTCCACCATTAGATAAAAGTGCAAAGATGGTGCAAGCCCGTTGCTGTCGGTGTGGTTTGAACCCGGGCCCTTGGCAGTGGTGACCCGATCACATCACCACCGCTCTACCAGACCGTGGTGATGTCCGTGCTTGGTGTTGAAGACTTGTATAGTAGAACTAGTTAGTGCTGGTTACAGTGGTCTTCTGTTATGACCGTACGCAATGTTAGTACAGTAGAGTCCCAACAATATAAAAACTAATTCTATTAAACACAGGCAAATATAAAAATTATTTTCATTAAATTTTTAACTATAAAGGAATTATCGTTTCCACTTAAAAGTATACTGTACTTCTACGAAACGCGTGAGTTGTCTTAAAAATTTCTGTTTTATTGGCATCTGGTGCTAGGATATTTATTTACTAATTTACGAATTTAAATGTATTATCGGTATTCTGGTTATTAACTTATTACTCTTACTATCCCCTCTTATAATTATTAATTGAAAATCGAAAACTGTCAGAAAAAATGTAACTGTAATATTCAAATGTACAGTTTTTGCAACAATTAACCCTTTCATGCCCGATTTAATTGGGGCGGAGTAAAAAATTATTTCACGATATATATCATGTAGTCTAGTGCTACGTATGAATATATATCATTTTCAAAGTCCTACTTATTTTAGATTAGCCGTGATGAAATGTTGCCTATAGGCTACATTGGGCAAAAGTGTAACATTTTTAATAGTAAAAAAGAAAACAATGATTAGGTGTTTTATTTCAATATTATTGATTTTTATTTATGATAAGATAGAAAACAATTCTTTTGTGGATTAGAACACAAATATATATTACATTTCGAGCATTTTGAACGAGGAAACCCTGTTTTGCATAGTCTACAGCGTCCTTTTGCTCCCCATTCGATCCAGTGACCAATTTGGTCATATCTTATGGCCTTTGAGGGTTCAGGAACATATGCTCTTTTAAAAATTGGTGGAGTTGCTGATCCTTGCGATACTGATGACGATGGTGATGAATTTTCATCTCCCGTTAAAGGGAGTAATGCAGGCCGACCTCTCTTACGCGATGGGGCTGTTTCGTTGCTTGCATTCAACAGCTCATAAGCAATATCTAATTGAAAATTTAAGAGTGACATATTTTTTTTATCCTCCGTGAAATTTTTTAGTTCGCGTTTGTAGAGCAGCCAGCTATTGACAACTGATGTGTTAATGCACCAAAATACTATACGCATATACCACTTTTGTTTGCTCTGTTCCACCCTTTTGTAACGCATGTAAGTTGGACTCATCACAAATCATTTGAATGATGTCATCCTCAAAAAATTGAGTGAAATATTTGATCGGCTCTTTGGGTTCTTGATAGCTAATTTCACTTTTCCAAGCCGTATCCACAGCATCAATTGGCTGATTTCGCCATCTCAAGCTTTGTAATTCCACCTTCTCAAAAATCTCCTGTCTGCAATACTTTGAATCGTTTCTTCAATCACGTTTTCCAAATTTGTTGTTGTTGCTTCTTCGTCCAGTTCATTTTCTTCATCATCGGACGCGTCCCAGTTAAATTCGAGAACTTTTTCGATTTCGCGCTGCGTCAAACCCCGTGGACGCATTTCTAATAACAAAAATACGTTACAATATTTATATACACTGTATTGACCAATGTTGCCTATAGGCAACACCGATATTAAAAAATTCTCTAGGCCAAACTGAAGTATCTTAATAGTTTTTTTCTCTTTACTTAATTTCCTTACCTTGTTTTCTTTAAAATAGCTCACTTTTTTCACAATATTCTGGATATTTTCCTTTTTTTTAAAATTAAATTCTTTAGACACTTTTTCTCGTTTATTTCATACACTTGTTACCGCGACTTTGATTAGCTGTCAAATGAACAACTTACACGCTTATAATATAAAAATTTGCAACAGCATGCACAAGCATCTTATTTAAAGTTCCGAGAATTGTACCAACACAGAAAGTAAAAAATAACGGTATTATAACAACATTTCTTCAATGTTGCCTATAGGCAACAGTGGGCATGAAAGGGTTAATTTGGGTCAGTTTCTTGGAAGTCGGGTTGTTTAGGTTTATACCTACATATGATGATGTAGGATTTATTAACATGCATGGTACATTTACTAACGAGTTTTGTTTTTATCAAGTGTTATATTTTCCACTGTACATCAAGAAAATGGCAGATAGGAGAAAACGTTTAAGTGGTATACAGTACAAGAACTTAAGAAAAGTAAAGGAAGCTAAAGAGAACTTTGTTTTAAGTAAAACCTTAAAAATCGATAGTTTTTTTTTAATTCCCATTGCCAGCTAAAAAGGCAAGCTAACGAACAGAACAACAATTAAAGTTTGTAAGTGACAAAGAAACCAAAAATAGTGTTAAGGAATTTCCTAGTGATAGCGGTGCGGATAGTAGCAGTAATACTAGTGACAGTAATAACAGCGAGGACCAAGAAACTGTTCGTAATGTGAATAAAGAGAGTTTATCGAAGGAGGTCATTGCTGTAGATCCAGTCGACGCCGATGTCAAAATAACTACTGCTACTTCATCTTCAACTTCTAATAAGATAGGAGAATTAGAATTTATAGATCACGATTCTATTAATTGGACAGTGAATGAGAGAACTCGTGATTACGTGGCAAAGATGATTTATTCGTAAAGATGATCTTCAGATAGTCTACCCAAACTTAGATATTGCTTTGAGAATGTTTGTGAGTACGGCTGTCTCCAACTGTTCATCGGAAAGAGCCTTTTCGTGCTTTAGAAGATTGAAAACATATCTTCGCTCAAACATGGGAGAGGATCGTTTAAACTCGCTTGCTGCTCTATCAATTGAAGGTGTATGTTAAAGTCAATGGATTTTTCTGATGTTATTGATGCCTTTGCCCAAACAAAATCTAGAAGAAAACTGTACATACTTTTGTTATAATTAGATTTCTTCCATCATATTTTCAGTTTCATTATTTTATATCGAAATATCGAACAAATATTATTCAGTATTTTTGCTTTATTATTATTATTTTTGCGCTGTAATTTTTGAGATAAAATTGGTTAAGTTGCCTGTGTAAGTATTTTCCGTCTGTCATTTAAAAAATAATGTTTGTACCAATAGTTTTTGTGATTTTATTTAAGTTTGCCTTAGTTTCTGATTCTTTATATTATTAATGTTTATTTATTTTTACATAAAATGACCGTTAATGGAAACGAGGTAGCAATCAAATTGGGGAAATGAGGATGTAAAATCGAAGGGGGGAAGGGAGAATAAGGAATGAGTGGGATAGGTGAGGGTGCAGAGGCGGCATTTTCTGCCATGACTGAGGGAGGCAAAATAGTAAATCCGCCCCTGGATATGAGACTAAAACTTGCACGCAAGACTTCTTATCAGCTGCCCTTATAGCAGGCGAAGTACCGTTTAAAATCTCGTCTGGGAGCCAACCGGCCATTCATCTAGAAAAACAAAAATTTCTAAACATAAAGAAAATCTAGAACACACATCGAATTAGCAGATAATTGTCGTGGTACAAAAAGAAAACTGCACACCCAACACTGACTCGTTTACCATTCGTGAAATTTCTCAGGTTATTCGTTCTATTTGGGTACTCATTTGCTGGTGACCACAGTAAGCATCATTACTTGGAGTTATTGTACTTACATGCATTTTTATTTGTTGAACTTCCAGAAACTGTGATATTTGTTAGCTTGTCTTGAAGGAAAAATATTCAAATTTTTTCGTAATTACGTGGCTACCTATACCTGTTTTGTGACCTATAGTAATTCAAACTTTGTGTTGAAATTTTGGTTTATCTACTTTAAAATCTGTTATCTTAATAATAGGCGTGTTTTGTTATAAAATTTTAAACTAAATGATAACCTCCTGCTTTTTTTACTTCATTTTTTGTAAATACTTTGAATATTTGTAGTGTGCTGGTGTAGATAATTTACAAAACATTCTAAAAAAAATTTCACATGAAAATACACAAGTTAATATTTTTCGATGATAGCATCCACGCCGAAGAATTCCTTTAAAATTTTAATTTTGATAGTACGTGAAATTGAAATATTAGTACGTCTACAGTGTGTAGACTAGCAAGGGTGTGAGGTATTCAAATTGGAATGAGCTTTTGCGTGTTATTCGTACTCAGTAAAATTATTTACATGTTGAAACCGTAGCGCGTACTTTTCATTATCTAGAAAAAAATTCTACTGTTAAAAAATATATTTTTCTATTACAATTTGATAATCAGTTATGACCATTTAAAAAATTACTTTAATGAACAAGAAATTGAAAAAATTAAAGTCCTTTTAAATATTAGTATTTATTTTTCATGAAGAAGTACATGATCAAGAGACATGGAAAAAAAGGTTCCTAACAGTCACCATATAAAATATTTTTGACAGGGGGCTATGAATGGAGCTGGGAGAGGGCCTGTTATAAAATTTAAAAATATTTTTATTTTTTATTTAATTATTAATTTTTTAGTCAGTTTTACTATTATCTAGAGTTTATCTTATATGTATATGTACATGTATTTCAGAACAGAAGTACATATCCATCCGATTTAACAGGGACGAACAATTTTCTTTTCAAGCACCCGTATACTATTGGATCAATGTTATATATTATTATATACTTCGGACAAAATATTTCCTGACAAGGTTATACTTAAAATAGTTTTTTTTAATTAAAAATTGAAATAAACTTACCTGTACCTACTTTCATTTTTGAACTAAGTAACAAATACAAGCTATTCATAAAAAAAACGCAGTTTTATTTTGTCTTTTGCATACCAAGAATATAAAAACACTTTATCCAAATGCATTATAAAAGAAAATAAAAGTAGATAAATAAATAAAGTAATTAAAAAACAACTTTGTTTTTGTTTTTACACACTGAACACTTTTTAAATGATTTTACGTATTTGCCATTCATTTAGCTGAGACCAAAGTGAGAACAATATAATTTTTAATTTAATTATTGTTATTTTATAAGTGTCATAATAGTTAAAAAATAAATTTCGAACTGTGGTTGCTTCAAACCTTTTTCTACGATTTCTTTCATCTATAGTATTTGGCGTAGTGGAAGCATTTTCTATGTTGAATGTTGCTTGAAGTAAGCCTGTTTTATCAATATTTTCTTTATCAATAAGTATATTATGTAGAAGGCAAATATATTTCACAATAAGTTTTGCCGTCTCCACTTTTGTCTCAATAGATTTTAATAGAATTCTCCACCTATTACTCATTATACCAAAAGCACATTCTATTTTACACCTAGCTTTCGACAATTTTTCGTTGAAAAGAGTATTTTTGTTAGTTAAATTTTTTTTCGGAAATGGACTTAGTAAATATGTTTTAAGATGGTACGCTTTATCTCCAACAAAAACGTAAGGAGCTTCAATGATAGTACCTCGGAGAAAGGAATCTGATGGTATATTGAAATTACTGGTTTCAACTAGTTGACAAAATGCTGAAGATTGAAAAATTCCTCCATCTCTCTGCTCTCCATATGCCCCCGTTTCAATGCATATCAATCTGCAATCGACGTCCGCCACAGCTTGCAAAACAATTGAATAATATTGTTTGAAATTATAATACATGATTCCAGAATGTGGTGGAATGTGGGATACCTGGCAGTGAACTCGCCGATCAGGCAGCACGTCATGTAGCCGAAGTCGATGAGCCACAGGACATTGCCATTCGTCCAGAGGATCTGAGAGTGAGCATACGATCCGCGATCGATCATAAATGGCAACGTGAGTGGAACAACCTCACGGCTAAGCTCAAACAGGTGAAACCTGAGGTCCGAAGAACTCCGGCACCTGTAAATCTGAGCCGGCGAGAGAGTGTGGTCCTGACGCGTTTACGCTTGGGCCACACGGCGTTAACACATCTTCATCTTCTCGCCGGTAAGGATAAGCCAAGGTGCGCCGCCTGCCGGACGACGCTGACCGTGAGGCATATAGTTGAGGAATGTGTAACCCTTGAGCCATTGCGCTAAAGGCTGCAGTTCCCGAATAATGTAGCCAACGCTTTAAGTTATGATACTGTCTCTGAAAGAAGTGATTGAATTTCTCAGAAATTCGAACCTTCTTCAGAGACTGTAGGGGCATTACATCTCATATTTTATCGAAGTCGTCTGTATAACCACGACCTAAGTCTATGTGTCATTTTGATGTTACAATATTTTTAAATTGCCGAAATGTTCTTTCTATATCACACGATGTTACTGGTGCATATTTCAAAGAGTTCACTATGTGCATTGGAGGATGATTGTATAATTGCCTCTAATAAAATAATTTTTAATAGTAGTCATTTCTGTATAGCCTGGATTGGAAGTTAACACATAGTTAATTTTATAAAAATTTTTATCCCCGATTCACTTTGTTTGGATCTAATGTTATTCACAAAATTTTCGACAACTGTTAAAAACTAAATTAAAGAAAGTTCTGATGTGTCTGAAAATTTTATTACATTTAAAATGCAGGAAAAATTTTCACGAACATGACAAATATCATTTTTTAATTCTATATTTATTAAATATTTCTGAACTTTGAAAATACTTTCAGCATCCTCAGGGTCCAGTCCATTAATAAAACGTTTAACGCAATCGAAGTGTTCTGTATAAAAATCAACGGGATTTAACCAGGTACCCATCGAGTTAAGATAGGTTCTAGTGGTAATGGCATATTTAAACATTCGTCTCTGTATTTTTGGATACGTAGAGGAGCTTTTATGGATATTTGTTTTATTTCCGAAACCAGTCCGTTTCAGGATAATATTCTTCGAACTGTTTCAGCTATACGATGTAGACCGTGCGCTAAACAGTTTAAGTGAATTATATTTGAATATATAGTTTGTAGAATTTTTTCCGCTTTTAACATACATGATGCTGCATCTGTTACTAATAACAGAACTCTTTCAGTTTTTGTATTTTCCCATAACTGTTGCAATGAATTATGTATAAAAGTTAACATTTCTTGTTAATTTACTTGATAAATTCATTTTAGTTTCAACAAATGCGACTTGTTGAATGAAGTTTCAGTTAATTTTCCAACTACAAATTCTACAATGTAGCAACCTAATTCATCTGTTGTTTCGTCTATTGAAACCCACATGTAATTGTCCATAGTATCTTCTTTAATACTGCCTAATGCCATTTTATATAGGAGATCTATATAACATTTGCATAAACTAGATTCATCAGATAAAACATTATCAACATATTTTTCGAAAAAGCTCCGAAAATTTCAGTTATTCACTCGACTAAATGGAATATTACTATCTCTTTCTAAGTATCTATTTTTTCTTTTCAGTTACCAAACTGGGGGAACTGTGATTCCTTTTGCGCTCCGATAACTCAACCTGGTAGGCACTCATATTCTCTATGAGCAAAAATTGTAAGTGCATTATATTTTAATTTTCGCACCCGATGAACTGTACGAATGACAGTTCAGTGTAAACAAACGAACTGTCTAAATTTGTTACGTGTGTTTGTGTTATTTTGTGTTATACATTACTTTCTTTTTTATTTTTAAATAAATCTTACTTTTTTTGAATTTTTTTTTTTGACGACCTTTTGCTTTTTGTTCTATATTGACACGACGTTCATCTGTAAGGGTATGTATATTGATATTGGATTTGTTTGATATTTGTAACTTTGAATAAGAGAAAATACATCTCAACTTACTGAAACTTACTTTCCGTATTCTTCAAATAATCGATAAACTAACATTTTGTTTGAACCACATATAAAACACCACATCTACATCTGAATCTGTAAATATCGAATTTATCTAGTTTAGGAATGGGATCTTTAGATTTGTTTAACAAGGATGACAATGTATTGATAGATGAGAAGCTGAATTTCATGTCATGTTCCGAAAAAATCTCCTTGAAACAGTTGACTTGCTCGTTAACATACGAAATTGATAAATAGTTAGTCACATAATTATTATGAGGTTAATTTGGGAAAAACTAGAGAATCCAAATGGCGGTCAACAGGTTTGGTAAATAATTTATACCAAAAATCTATAAAATAACCATTACGTTGACCAATGTAGCTAAGAATGGATCATTCGTGACAAAAGTTTAATTTAATTAAGGGATACGTAAATAATCTATGGTAGGCATGGTTAAAAAAGGCAAGCCTGTGACATAATGGGTGTAACGAGGTTTCATGGATACAATGATCGAAAAATAATAAAAAATGAGTGCTTTATTCAAAAAAATTTTGTCAGTAACTGCTTATCAACAAATAAGTCCAAATCCACATGAAGGCAAATACCTTCTAGAATTCTCGATATATTTATTAACATCCCAGTTCTCGTTATTAAGAATAATAACGAGGATAAAATCCGATCCCATGTTATTTTCATAGGGTTCCAATTAAGTTACCGCCTCAAAAAAATATAGTAACTGGGCCTTAATCTACTTTATTACCATACCAAATTTTATTTAAATTCAAGTGTTGAAACATAATAAAAAAATATTTGTCAACCCTAACCTATAGAACAGTCCCTCCAGTTGGTCCGACCCTGGAATTAAGCTTGCTAATCGAAGACTCTTTAAAAATAAAAGGTTTTTTCCTATTTGCTATAGTTTCCGAGATAATCATGAAAAACGAAAAAGGGGTAAAATGAGACATAGGGGATCTCCCCAGATAGAAACTTATATCAGTTACTATGTCGTCATTTAAGTAACACTCTAAGTATCTCATATGTATAACTTTCGCTGACCAAACCGAAGTAGTTATGGAAACACAATAGAAAATTGTTAGAAAATATGTTTACAGTGTGTTTTATTACCATATAAAGTATTAAAATCAAAGAAATACCATTATACGACTACATATCAAATACCCTGTTTCAGAATCTGCATAATATAGCTAATTTCCAAATACCGGACACTGGTGGATCTCATATAACAACTTGTATCCATCTAAAATAGCTTAGCTTTGTAGTAGTGAAAAAATTTTCAAAATCGGTCGAGTAGTTAATTTTTGGCGTTTTGGGGTCCCTAGGACCCTGGCGAATTTCATTTAGTATAGCATACGTGCGTTAAAAAGATATTAACTTTCTAAGGGTGAAAAAAAATTCAAAATCGGTTGGGTAGTTTTATTTTTGGAGTTTTTATTAGTTTTGGAGTTTTAAATAGTTTCGTCTCTAACAGTGAAAAAATTTTCAGATTCGGTGATAACGCGTTCTTGAAAAATTAGTTAATTTTTATTTTGAAAATTTGAAACAGATATAAATATTGTTATTGTAATGATAAAAGCAATGAAGCATTTACTCTAAAGAAATTCAGCAAATTTCTTAATTTTCCTCAAAAACTAGATCCCTTAGTTTAATGTTTTAAAAGCTTGTCTTACGCAATTTTTCACGCTCCTTTCGATGGCGTAAAAATGGCGTAAATTTTTGGAATCTGGCCAAATTTTGCAAAAACCCACTAATATGGCAGAAAATTGCCCCTTGATTCAACATATTATACGTATATACATACATATGATACAAAGCAGGATTGAAATGATATACATTTTACTCAGATATTCTAAATACAATTCTTATATGTATGTGTTATGCCTTATTGAAATGTTAAATAAAAATATTGTATTTAGTTCTGAAAAATAGTCACACATTTAAAATAATTTTTTCGCTTAGAAAATATATTTCCCCTTTTTCAAGTCGTGCATTTTCCGTTGTTCGTTGTCATTTATGAAAAATATTTTTTTAAAAAGAAGTTACAGGCTATTTATTATGTATAATAATTTTGCAACATTAGTTGTAATTTGTGTCAGAAAAAAGGAAGTTTTGTTTCTGGTGGTGGGCTTAACAGCGATTTTAGTGAACAACGATATGTTTTTTTGTCTTATTTAGTCTTGTATTTTTTTCTGTTATTATGGTAATAAATTAGTAAAAGTAGCAGTACATTTACACCAACAGTACATTTACACCACTACTAAAAATTAAATATGATAGTGTGTAATCGAGGTTAAAAATGGTTTCCGGATTCTAAAAAATAAATAAAGACAATTTCCTAACTTTTTTCCTACCTTTACAAACGAAAAGTTATTTAAAAGTTTTAGAAATGATGAAAAAATGAATATTTGCCCGACTAGAGAACTGGAAAATTTTAAAGTTTCTACATACACGTAAACTATCCTCCAAAATTGATCACTAACACTTTTTGCCAGTTCAATTTTTTCAGGTATGTTTAAAAATTTTTTTTGACAAATCACCCAATTTGCCTATCAGTATTTTTTTTTCTTCCGGCCGCGGGATTCAAAACTTCGATCTACTCGACCTGCTCGACACTTCTTGGTTGCAGCTCTGCTTCTTCCATCTACTCGAAATTGTGAATTTGCAACATAAAGTGTATTGTAACGACACGCAAATTATAAGCTAGGCCAAATCTGTTCTGTTTTATTTTCTGTTATTACTATGCTATTTCCATTCTTACCATAATCTTTTAACAACAAAAGATGGCTTATTATACAAAGCGTTCATAAAGTTGCGGAACAGCTAAAAAACAGTTAATATTGACTATCGAAAAATAACCCGGACAAAAGTTTCATGGGAAGAAATGAGGAACTAGAAAATGACCTCGACTTTGACCTTGAACATGACCATGACCAAAATTTAGAGGTCAACTTTGTTTTTTTAAAAGAAAACCCCTATTTTTGACCCCAGATTTGAAACGACCGGAAAATTCTACGTTCAA
Source organism: Brachynemurus nebulosus (assembly GCA_035578155.1). Classification (NCBI taxonomy): domain Eukaryota; kingdom Metazoa; phylum Arthropoda; class Insecta; order Neuroptera; family Myrmeleontidae; genus Brachynemurus; species Brachynemurus nebulosus. The sequence goes on from JAPWDM010000021.1 coordinate 6,053,479, forward strand.
AACCATATTCATACTTCTTGTCCCAAAGTCGTCTGAAGGTCGGAAAAAATATGATACTGGTTGGTCAAGGTCATGTTTCGGGTTAAAATATAGAAGTTCAAAAATTTTTAAGAGCGATTCTTTAATACTAAATAGAATTCCGTAGCTTGGAATCATTTCCGCCATTAGCTGGAATAACATTTAGTCGTGTAACATAAAACGTCGTTTTCCGACCACTTGGCCTACCATGTAATTCCGATAAATATCGACACTTTCTTACGCATTAGAGAGATGTTTAAAAGTCATTCTTTAATCTTAAATGTAATTATTGTATCTGGGACTCATTTTCGCCATTAGTTGGAGTAACATTTGGTCGTGTAATATAAAACGTCGTTTTCCGACCACTTAGTCTTTCATGTAATTCTGATCGACACTCTCTTAAGCAATAGAGAAATGTCTAATGCCCATTTGCACCGTTTTCAGTTTAAGTAGGACTTAGTTAAGAAATGATTAACTTTAAGAATTTCTTATTTATTTTGTGTGTTGCACCGTTATATTATAAGTAAAGCTTAGTAAAATATTTTATAAGTAAATGAAAACTTGGCAATACTGTTAAATCTAGTGAGTTCCTAGTAATTTTTCATTTTTCATGTTTATGTACAAGGACTGGATATTACAAATATCGTTCATATCCGTCAATTCAAAGCATACTATATTACTATCATTTTGTTTGTATATTTTATTTTAAGTAGAATAACAACTATTTTTCTTATTTTACATCGTAATAATTGTATTTTAAAAAAATAATATTTTATTTCAAAATTATTTTTATATTTAAAAAAATAAATAAAATATAATCTATAGTTATGTAATAAATAAAATTAAATTTATTTAAAAAAAAAAAATTATTTTGAAATTATTTTTGTATTATAATTATATTTGTATTTAAAAAAATAAATAAGATCTGATATAATGCAATCTTGGAAATCCAAAATCTATAATTTCCAATATATCCACATCGTCCTCCCATACTTCATTTACACGATCCATTTTTTATTTATTATTCAGGTGAACAAAAAACTGTGTATAAAATAAAATAGATGTTTAACGTATCCGTGGTTTAATGTGACATAATACGTAACCTCATTAACTAAAATGTGATAATATACAAATGTATACAAATGGGCATAGGTATATAGTGAGCATGTGCAAACGATTGCTTATCTTTTAAGATCAGTTTAAGCATTCACAATCGAAGGCTTAAAGTTAAGAATTACTTTTTGCTGTTAAGAACATCTTGGCGAACGGTGCAACAAGATCGGTTGTTTTAAGAATTACTTAAAATTAAGTACTACTTAAACCATAAAATTAAGTGCAAATGGGCATAAAAGCCATTATTTAATCTTAAATATGATTCTTGTAGCTTGGAGTCACTTCCGCGTAACTTGGAATAACATTTGGTCGTGTAATATGAAATGTCGTTTTCCGACCACTCGGTCTTCCGTGTAATTAGATACATATTCACACTTTCTTAAGCATTAGAGAAATATCTAAAAGCCATTCTATAAATGGAAATATTACTCTTATAGCCTGGAATCGTTTCCACCATTAATTAGGATAAAATTTCATAGTCTAATATGAAATGTTGTTTTCCGATACCATACCCCCACTGTGTCCATCAACGTATTAACACCCTTTTTAATAATTGTTTATGAAGAAATTGTGTCTAATTCGTCGTAGCTGTAGTCATGGTTTTTATTTAAATATTAGTTGTAGTTTTATGTTGGTAGTAATAGTGGTAGTAGTAATGTAATAGTAATAGTATTAAATATTATTGCCTTGCATCAGAACGAAAGATAATCAAATTAGTTAAGTAACGTCTAAATTTTCAAATCTGAGAAACAAAGAGAAAGAACTATCAAGTAACCGTGTTTGTCCTAATAGTAAATCCTAGCAGAGCTGCATTCGGGAGCAAATTTTTGTTTCATTTTTGACAAAAATTTTCAAATTTCACAGAATTCCACTGCCACTTGATTTGCCAGTCCGTTCTTCGAGACTCAATTATTTTTTAAAACCTATGGTCACTCCCTTCTTCGAAAAAAAACATTGCTGTCGTCAAGTTCCCTTTTTCCTCGTTGATAGTTCTGTTTGTAATGTTAATGGCTAATTAGTTAACATTACTATTAATCATTGGAGTCGAATAAAAATATAAAATTTTCGAACTGACACACTGACACAAACTTCTTAATATTATATATATATATATATATATATATATATATATATATATATATATATATATATATATAAATATATATATATATATATATATATATATATATATATATATATATATATATATATATATATATATATATACTGTCGGCTTTCGTAGATTGTCCGTTCGCAGATTGTCCATGCTGCAGTGGTAGGGATTTACACGTCACATGTTTATGTCACACGGACATCGCGACAACACAATTTTTGTGAATGTATTTGTGAACCTTTGAACAGAGGCGTAGGTAATGTTTGTTTAAATTAAAGATTATTTGTACATAACATTTCGACGGTGGAAAGGTAAAACGTTGCAACCCTCAGAAATTTCTAAATTAGGGTTACAACATAAATGATATTATTGTATATGTTTGGATTGACTGGTAAAATGTTGTTGCCAACAAATAATTGGAAGTTCGTTAAATTTCATATTTTTCATTGTTGTAAGCCACATGAGTTGTCGAATAAGAAAGGTAAAACGTTGTAAGTATAATACAACCTTTTACCGGGTAACAATTTGTAACAATTACACCACCTGTTAAAAAGGCGATTGTGCAAATTATAACAAAGTTTTGTTTCTCCTGTGCCCATAATTTGTAAAATTATTTTAAATTATTAATTAGTTTCGTAAAAAATTGCCAGTTATTGATTTTTGATGATGAGTTGGGGTTTTAGAGGTGCACGAATACTCGCGCTAGCAACTAATGCTCACAAAGATGAAGGTTAGTACCTAATTATCACGTATTTTTAATAACCAAAAAAATATTTTAAGACCCATTAGATTTGCTAAACCCACATTTCAATAATTAATTAATAAAATTTTTACTATTACCTACTAGTTTTATATTTGTTGCACCTAATTTAATTTTCTTTTCCTTTTATAGTGCAAGCTAATGTTGATGTTAACACGGACGATCCCAACACCGTGTTTTCAAGTGCTAATATTGACATTAATGATGCTGAAATAATTCTTGTAGATGAAGGGTTTATTTGTGATCCTGACACGGCCCAGATTGTGAATATTAATGATTTAAGAGAGTTAGCAGATGAACCTAATATTAAAGTTACTGAATGTGATCAATTATTATTGAATTCAAATGTAGATTACGAAATGGATGTAGCAAACGTTATGGAAATACAAACTGCAGATAGTGAACAGCTAGTAGACACAAGCATTTCTGAAAAAGGGAAAAGGGTAATAAAACAAAATAAAGCGGTAGTACGAAAATTGAAAAAACAAAACGGTGAAGCTTATATTAGCAAATCCAAAAAAGCAATGGCTAAAAAAAAGTTACGCCCTAACCCATGCAAAGAAAATTGTCCAAACGGTTGTGGGTTAAAATTTAATGAAGAAGAAAGATTAAATATTTTCAGAAATTACTGGGCGCTTGATAATCAAGATAAGCGAACTTTTTTACTGTCTTGTATGGCTGAGACATCTAAAGCTAGAACGTACGTTAAGGGACCAAGTCGACGAGGTCGAACTTTTAAATATTATCTACCCTATGGGGATGAAAAAATTAAAGTCTGTCTACAGTTTCTTTTAAAAACTTTAGATTTGTCTCACAGAATCCTATCGTACACTTATAAAGAAAGAACTGCATTACATACACCTAAACCAGATATGAGAGGAAAAAAGACACCGCCAAATAAAACAAAAGAAGTGGACGAATCTAAGGTTCAATCATTTACTGAGTCATTACCGGCTGTCCCTTCACATTATTGTAGAAGTGATTCCAATAAGCTATATCTTTCCATGGAGTACAAAAATAAATCAAACATTTACAGAATTTATCAAAAGGATTTTTGTTCACGGGAAGGTATTACACCTGTTTCCGATAAAGTCTTTAGAAGAATTTTTAACCAAAAATACAACATAGGAATTCATCTTCCTAAAAAAAATAAATGTGCAACATGTGAAGGAAGTAAGGAAACTGAAACTGAATCAGAACATTTTACTTCCCACATACATGAAAAAAAATTAGCACTGTCACTATTCAAAGCACATCAAATAAGATCTAAACGTGATCAGAAGTTTTTGTGTGTTTCTTTTGATCTTCAGAAAGTCTTAAACACTCCTCATGGTGACAATATGCTCCTCTATTACTCAAGAAAGTACGCCATGTACAATTTCACATTATACGAAAGTGGAACACGCAATGGATTCTGCTATTTATGGGGTGAATCTGAAGGTAAAAGAGGTGCAAATGAAATATGTTCTAATGTGTATTCTTATTTAAAGGATTTAGAGACTCGAATGCCTGAAGTGAAGATAATTTCATTTTTTTGTGACAGCTGCCCAGGACAAAATAAAAACCGGCAAATGCTGGTAATGTTACATTATTTTGCACAGGAGTCAAAAACTGTTGAAGAAATACAAATAACGTATTTATTACCGGGGCACACTTACATGCCAGCTGATTCGATGCATTCCGTAATTGAATCAAATTACCGCAAAAAAATTGTATGGGCACCTAGCGAATGGCCTACGATTATAACAAATAGTAGAATCAATCCAAGACCCTATGAAATTATGGTTCGCACCCACAAAGATTTCCAGGACTGGAAAACCATACAGGAGAACAATAGTTTAAGTAAGGCTTGTAATATCCGCAGTGTACGACGGGCAATTATAAAAAAAAATGACCCGCAAATATTACTTTATAATACATACGATAACACTGAAGATCCTCGTTCTGTTCGTGTCCAAGGTTCACGGCGAAAGTTATCTAGTGTCATAAAAAATGTTTATCCATCACGGTTACCTATAAGCGCCGCTAAAAAGAAAGACTTAGTTGCATTGTGCAAAAAAAAAATAATTCCTTCTAGGTATCACAGCGAATACCTTCAAATACCCTCCAGTAACGCGAAAGAAGACGTAATTGAAGAAGAAGAAGAACGAATCGATTTCGATGACTAATTTTTTCAATTTTTTGTGCCTTTTCAATTGTGGTTTCTTATTTTTTATTTTTTTAATAGGTAAGAATTATCTGATAATAATAAGAATAATATTAAACTAATAATAATTAATTAAATATTTCATTTTTAATTTCTAAACGTTAAACTTTAATAAAAAATTATACAACTAAGACGATTACTATTATTGTATTCATTGTTGTATTCCACATTTACATCCTGAAGGACACCGGTAATAGGTTGTAAGCCACAAATTTTACTATTTTTTTTTTTTTTTAATTTTTTGTAATGTTATTTATATAAACCCTTTGTATATTCAATATGTATTAAATATGAGCAAAACCACTCAAAAATATTTAGCCAATTCCATGTAATATTACTATAACTATCGGTTTTTTTTAATTCCTGAAAAAATACAGATTTGTGGGTTACAACATCTTACCTTTACACCGTCGATTTTATTCAGTGTACCTAATATAATATAAATTTTGAGAGAATCCTATTAGCCAATTTTTATATGCATTTACGTATGTAAAATTTTTAAACTTGTTTATTTAATTCAATAATGACTGTATAAAATATATTTTTTTATGTATTGCCATTAATCATTATTACATGATTTGTGTTAGTCAGTAGCAGTGTTTGGTCGCGTTCGTTTTCAATGTTGAAAATGTCTCAATGTCTCTATTGAAGTAAATTTGTTTGTATTTCAGTTTGGTAGTAGAGACTGATAAAGAATAATAGCAACTTACTTATGATTTATGAAGTTGTGAAAATATTGAATGTTTCATTTGGAAATAATAATGCTGTCGATATTTTATAAGAATAAAGAAATTTTATAAGAATATTTTTTTACCATACTTAATCGTAATAGGATTTATTTCTAACACTATCAACACTTCAACAGATATATAATAAAATAATAAAAATATACATAAAATATTTTTTAAGACGAGATAACACGTCTTAATTAATTAATTAATTAGTTTAATTGTTTATTTTTATTCATTGATGTAGTTACATATTTTCATATAAATATAAGATATATATATAACACTGCTTGCAATACGCACACAAGTACTTATATTAGTTTGAATGTAGGATATTTTTATATAAACAAAAGATATGACTACGTCGACTACGGCTATGCGCTTTCGCAGATTGTCCGCCCCGCCCATTTTGAACCGTTCATGGGACAATCTCCGAAAGTCGACCGTATATATATATATATATATATATATATATATATATATATATATATATATATATATATATATATATATATATATATATATATATATATATATACTCGTATATATTGTATTCACATATGCATGTATAAAAAGAATCCGTATTTGAAAGTGCAATCTTATGGACCGACGGGGAAGAACATTGAGGAGGAATGTAATAGCAAACAGCATGTAATCGTGTGCACATACACATAGCCATGTTCGCGTGAATAAACTGACTTCGATATAAATTAAATCCTGATTCTAACGTTACATTTGAATTTCTCATTTTGTCTTTTAAACAAAATTTATAGTCAATAAATAAATTTCACACTGGCACACGCGTATTTCATTTTATTCCACCAAACGAAATAATACCCAAAATAACAGAAATTTCTTTTTTCTCCTATAAATTGCTGGGTTTGCACAGATACAGAGACTTAATAACAATCAATTTCACCTCGTCGAGTTACTTGAATATTAAAGAAATAACGAGATTTTTCGGTTATGTTACCTGTATGTCCGCGTATTGCAAACTGGCCATTTTGATCATGACATCCGGTGGTCAATTTTACTGTGCACATAAAATTCTTCTGAACAGGATTCGATCTAGTCCAATTGAAAGTTTTACGGATATTGGTAAATTTTTGGTTGTACACAATAGTCATTTATGTTTTTTTGTCCCGCTTCCATTTCAGTTCCCAACACAGTATTGATTTTAACGTTGAGCTAACTAATACGAATAACGTTAAAAAATTTTCATTTTTTTTTTTCATGGAAAGTTGTCAGTCGAACTAGGGGATTCAGTCCCGAAATTTTGCCAAGCCAGAACAGTTTACTAGGGAGTGTCCATAAACTACGTCACTTAGTTGATGACAGATGTAAAAAGGATATTGATGGAATTGAATGTGTTCTTGACTTGGGAGGGGGTCAAGAAAAAGGAATCCTGTAGTCTACATGGAGGGCGGAGGACTTCAGGAAAATGCAAGATGCAACTACATAGTTTACGGACGCTCCTGTACGGAAGATCAATTATTAAGAGTAGCTCTTTTAAATAAACATTTATAAGGTAGTTTGAGTAAAAGATCAATTATTGGGAGTGACTCTTTTAGATAACTATTTATTAGATAGTTTCAATAGATCGATTATTGGGAACAACACTTTTGAATAAACATTGGAATAACGTAGTAATAGTTGTAGTTTAAGGACTTAGTAGTATAAGTAGGATAATTTAGTTTCAGTAGTGTAAGTAATGTAGTTAGTTTACTGTAGTTTAGTTTAGTCTTCTGTTATGTCGTGTAAGTTATCAGGTCGCTCCTCAGTCCCAAACCATAGTAAAGTAACTTTTTAAAACAACTACCACTGGTGTAGGAACATGATAGTCGCTATCCAATAATTACAGAGTATCCGACACTGCGATTTCAACTGGCATTAAAGTCTTCAGTCAGACACATTTGATAGCCAAAACAGGGTGTAATAGTAGTGGTAGTATCAGTAGTGGTATTAGTAGTAGTAGTAGAGTAGCTGTGTAATAAAAGTAGTAATAAATTTTATTGCCATATATCAGATAGAAAGATAATCAAATTAGGTAGGTAACGTCCAAATTTTCAAACCTGAGAAACAAAGAAAAAGAACAATCAAGAAGCCAAGTTTATCTTAATAGTGAATCCTAGCAGAGTTGCAATCGGAAGCAAATTTTTGTTTCATTTTTGACAAAAATTTTCAAATTTCACACAATTCCACTACCACTTGATTTGTCAGTCCGTTCTTTGAGACTCAATTTTTTTTCATCGATGGTCACTCTCATCCTCGAAAAAAAACTTCGCTGCCATCGAGTTTCCTTTTTCCTCGCTGATAGCTCTGTTTGTAATATTAATGTGGTGATACGTCAGCTAGTTTTTCAACTAGTTAACAATACCACTAATCAGATGCGTCGAATTAAAATATTAAGGGCAGGGTAAGGTATTAAAATAATTTTTTTGCTTTTTTTTATTTTTAACTGGATGCATAATATCTCAAGAATATTTTCTCAAAATTTCAACTTGATTGGAGCAAAATTGACGAAGGTATAAGCATTTTTGTTGTAAGCTGGCAGATGTTTCGCTCTCTGTATATATCTCTCTCTCAGTTATACAATTTTCAATGCAAGTATAAACGTGTTGATACCTGTACTGTATATTTTGTCAATATAGGGTACAAAATTTAGTTTGGCAGCAAGTATTCTATATCAGTTTTATACAATAATTTTTAAGTATTCAAAACTTTAAAGCGTTTTCCCCACTGCTCACGGTTTCAAAGTCGGTGCCCCTCATAACTTCAAAACTACAGCACCGATCCTTTTGAAATTTTGAACACTAGTTCTGTACATAATTTATGAGGTAATGCTGGAGAGTTTTTTTTTCAAATTTGTTAATAATTTTTATTTTACAATAACAAATTAGCCGATTTTTTTTGCAAAAAATCTTGTTTTTCCTTTCTAAGTGTTCCAAAAAAGTAAAAAATTGAAATTTCGAAAAAACCTCCCAGCATTACGTGAGGAAAACTATTATCTAACGAATGAACTTTAATTTTTTTATTTCGAATGATACACCATCAAATTAAAAGGGGCACCGCAATTCTACTTTTTTCCCAGACACGTCCGAATAATTGCTGTCATTACTGTATTTTTTAACATTTCTTCGTGAAAATTTTACACAATATTCTTCGAATGTCATACTTTAATATACCATTGGTTTTAGTAAAGAGATTTTAACTGTGTCGTCACAAAAAATAACAAAAACATGCTTTTTTGTACGAATTAACCTTACCCTCTCCTTAAATGTTCGAACTGACACAAACTTCTTTATATTATATACATTGTATTTACATATGCATGTATAAAAAGAATCCGTACTTGAAAATGGAATATTATGGACAGATGGGGGAGAACATTGAAGAGGAATGCAACAGCATACGGGATGTAATCATGTACACATACACATATCCACGTTCGCGTGAATAAACTGATTTCGATACAAAATAAATGCCGATTCTAACGTTACATTAAAATTTTTTAATTTATTACTATATATATATATATATATATATATATATATATATATATATATATATATATATATATATATATATATATATATATAATATTTACAATAAGTAAATTCCACCCGGACACACGAATATTTCACTTTATTCCACCAAACGAACGATATCCAAAATAACAAAAATTTCTTCTTTTTTCATATAAATTGCTCCGTTTGTAAGGATACAGAGACTTACAAGTAAAGGTCCCGAGGCCGGACCTATCGATTTTGATGAAACTTAAATATGTTGTAGAACGCTAAAAGCTAAGGGACACGTATTTTTTTTTATCTGCGGAAAAAACGGTTTGAAGGGGTGAAATCGCCCTCCAAAAATTGGGGTAAAAATTTAATTTTTCAGATATCTCGAAAACAGTAAGAGATAGAGCAAAAGTTTAAATTGGCGATATTACTCTTTTTTAAAGAGCTATCTATTGATATGCAATTTGTTCAAATTACATCAACAGGGGTGGTTGGGGGTTAAAATTTGGGGGTTAATTTTGCAAAAAGGGGGTGAAAATAAACAATATAAAAATTCTGTTTACAGACTTGAAATGTACGTCAAAAAATCTAATTGACCTGTTTTTGCTCAATATCCTAATATTAAGTCTAGGGGTAGTTAACTAGAGGGGGACTATGTCGAATAATCGTACTATTTGGGTATTTCAAGAAGTTCTTCTTCATGGAAAATAACTTAAGACAATTAGAAATGACACTGTAGAAATGAAATTCTCGAATTCAAAATTGAGTTTGAGCAACACTGTAGAGGGGGTGAGTCACCTTCTTAAATTACATACTAGTTTATATACACTAATTTTTGCTATTAACACACTGATAGTGGGTAAAATAATGTCACAATAAGTGATTTTGAAGTTGGACTAAAATGAAATTCTCGAATTTAAAATTGATTTTTAGCAACATTGGAGAGGGGGTGAGTCACCTCTTGAATTACATACAAGCTTACATACACTAATTTTTGCACTTAACACACTGACAGGGGGTAATAATGTCACAATAGATGGTTCTGAAGTTAGACTATCGTACGTAAGGTTTTTATTAGGTTTCGTTATTTTAGGTTAGATTATGTAATTTTCGGTATCGATAATTTTCGATAAGGAAAACTATAATATCCATTAAAAAACAAACCTAATAAAGACCTTACATATGATAGTCCAACTTCAGAACCCCTTATTGTGACATTATTTTACCCACTATCAGTGCCTTAATAGCAAAAATTAGTGTATATAAACTAGTATGTAACTTAAGAGGGTGACTCACCCCCTCTGCAATGTTGCTCAAACTCAATTTTGAATTCGAGAATTTCATTTCTACGTTATTCTAATTGTCTTAAGCTATTTTTCATGAAGAAGAACTTCTTGAAATACCCAAATTGTACGACTATTCGACATAGTCACCCTCTAGTTAACTACCCCTAGACTTAATATTAGGGCATTGAGCAAAAATAGGTCGATTAGATTTTTTGATGTAGATTTCAAATCTGTAAACAAAATTTTTATATTGTTTATTTTTCACCCCCTTTTTGCAAAATTAACTCCCAAATTTTAACCCCCAACCACCCCTGTTGATGTAATATGAACAAATTGCATATCAATAGATAGCTCCCTAAAAAAGAGCAATATCGCCAATTTAAACTTTTGCTCTATCTGTTACTGTTTTCGAGATATTTGAAAAATTACATTTTTACCCCAATTTTTGGAGAGCGATTTCACCCCTTCAAACCGTTTTACCGCAGTTAAAAAAAATACGTGTTCCTTAGTTTTTAGTGTTCTACAATATATTTAAGTTTCATCGACATCGATAGGTCCGGCCTCGGGACCTTTACTTGTTAGTAACAATCGATTTCACCTTGTCGAGTTATGGTTCATTTCAGTTAAATTTAACCATGCTTCGTCACTTTGAATTTAAATAATTTCCGTTTTCTTAACTTCATCTGTTTTATTATTGAATTTATGTAAATTTTAAATTTGCAGTTTATTTTTAGAATAGAATAAAAGATTAATTTGTTTCGAATATAAGAATTATTTAATTTTTTAACGAAAAATCATGATCAATTGTATCTGAAATGAGGTATACTTGGATATTAATCCTTTATAGGATATAACATTTTATTTTTGATTTTTATGGATAACTTAATTTAATTAAATTAATATCAGTCTACGAAGCCAGGAAAAAATACTAAAAAAAATTGTAATTACTTATAGTAAGGCTCCAAGGGGTGGTCAATTATAATGCCACCTAACGTAAGAAAACAATTGCGTGTGCATGCACGGTGATAAATATATTGACCACTTAATTATAAATGAACTTTTGCATATTGGTCAATATTTACATACGTAATGAAATAAGTCCATAAAGGTCATTTTAGATCGAAATTAAGAAAGAAATTGATCTTTATTTGCAGTGGCATTAATATTTGCATATTACAAACTGACCATTTTGATCGTGACATCCGGTGGTCAATTTTAATGTGCACATAAAATTCTTCTGAACAGGATTCGAACTAGTCCAACTGAAAATTTCAAAAATAGTAGTAAATTTTTGTTTGTACACAACAGTCACTTATGTTTTTTTGCCCCGCTCCCATGTCAGTTCCCAATACAGTACTAATTTTAACCTTGAGCTAACTAGTGCGAATACCGTTAAAAACGTAATTCTGGGAAAATTTTCAACTAGGGAACTACTAGGGAATTCAATCGCGGAGGGGGTCAAGAAAAAGAAATCCTGTAGTCTACATGGAGGGCGAAGGAGTTCAAGAAAGAGCAAGGTGGAATTACATAGTTTATGGACGCTGCTCTACGGAAGATCAGTTATTAGGAGTAGCTGTTTTAAATAAACATTTATAAGGTAGTTTGAGTAGAAGATCAGTTATTAGGACTGGCTATTTTAAATATCAGTTATAGGACTGGCTATTTTAAATAAATATTTATAAGATAGTTTCAGTAGATCGATTATTGGGAACAACACTTTTGAATAGACATTTGAATAACGTAGTAATAAACCCGCGTGAAGCTGGCCCCACCAAGAGCAGCACTAATTTTTGACAGTTCAAGAAATTAGTGCTCAATTAGTGCTGATCAACTGTCATGATTAAAAAATTAGTGCTCAATAGAAACATTGATTAAATGGTATTAACTTTTGGGTGGGGCCAGTTTCATGATTTGCCTCACCAAAAAAATATTTAAGCTTTCTACTATGTGAAAAATTGGTGCTAAATTAGTGCTATCGAATGACATAAATATTAAAATTAGTGCTCATTTCTATGACCTTGATAAAGGGCCTTCTTTTTAGAGTGATGACGTCATCTAACCCCACCCACGAAGTATTTCTCATTAAAAGTTATTACATGACATATATATTACAATTGAATATAGATTTCAACTGGTATTCAAGTTTTCAGTCGGAGACGTTTGATGGCCAAAACAGGGTGTAATAGTAGTGGCAGTAGTAGTAGCTGTAGTGGAGTAGTTGTGTAATAATAGTAGTAATAAATTTTATTGCCATATATCAGAACGAAGGGTAATCAAATTAGATAAGTAACGTCCAAATTTTCAAACTTGATAAACAAAGAACAGTCAAGTAGCCGTGTTTGTCATAATAGTTAATCCTAGCAGAGTTGCATTCGGGAGCAAATTTTGCAAAAATTTTCAAATTTCACACAATTCCACTGCCACTTGATTTGTCAGTCCGTTTTTCGAAACTCAATTTTTGTTTCTTCGATGGTCACTCTCGTCCTCGAAATGAAACTTCGCTGTCATCGAGTTCCCTTTTTCCTCGCTGATAGTTCTGTTTGAAAAATTAAGAATATTAAATAAATTCTGTATGTACGTTACCTAAAAGCCCCTATACCGGAACACTTTTTGGAGGTGTGCAATGAAACTAGCTTATAAATATTGATAAATAAATCAAACACTTATTTTGTTTTTCTTAACACTATGAGGCCCGAGCACTTTCACAGTAAACTTCCCAATTTAAACAATATTTTTAAGCAAATTTTATGTAAACAAGTACATAAAATGATTCCACAAAGCACTAAAGGATTCAACAAGTATGTGTTACTTATGCAGGTCAAAAGATGAGCACACACATATACATACAAGCATACAACACACACATACATACATATGTGGATAAAAATATTATTGTATAAACAAGCCTAGATATTTTGATGATACAACATATTAAGTATGTATGCGGTGCCAGGAAATATTCCATAACACAATTTAAATTATTAGGACAATCGTCTTCACCAGTTGTTTCCAGTTTATAATAAAATAGAAAGCTAGTTCATGACGTCAACGACAACACGGAGCCAAGCCGTATTCCACAACATCATTGAATTAGGACAAACGTTGTCAACCTTCACCAGTTGTATCCAGTCAAAAATGGAAAGTTCTTTGTGATGACAACGATTTCACCAAAAATTCCTCTGACCCAATTTTGTATATAAGACATTACAATTTTAAATAAAACACATTCATTCATTCAATAATTCAGTTTTTGTAATAATTCACAAGTAACGGTGCACCGTTACTATGTAATTTTGATACTTATATTTTAAAATAAAATTTATTGTTAAAATTTAAATACGGTCTTTAATTTCATTGCAACTTGAAATCTTTTAAAGTGAAGTAATTAATTTAGGTTTTGTTATTTTACGTACAAAAATAACTGGCGATCCTGTTAATCATCGGGTACATTCCCAACAATCGTAATTGCTATTATTAAAAAGCAAACGAACCATCACAAACTGTGCGAGCTGGAAAAATTAGCAGACGGTTAAGTCAGTAAGAAGTTTTTTGGCTACTACGTCATCTACGGCACGACACAAAAACTGGCGATCCTGCCAGGATTACTTTCGAAGACATCTGGAACATCACTTCACAAAAATAATTGGTTACTGGAAGAGTTCGAGCCACACTCAACGGTAATACGCAACAACTAAACCAGACCAAAAGCAGATTCTTGTCCAAGGAAAATACAAGAGGATAATCAGTAAGTCTTTTTCATTTTTATGATTTGTTTGGCTTAAAAAATTGATTCCTCAACTGACCGTGTAAATTTTACAATATCTAATCCCAAATTTTATCGATACGATTCAATTGATAGTTTGGTATTTAAATTTTCAAATTTAACAATGAGTGATCCACAACCTAGCTCTAGCTCGACGGACGTAGATTTCACAAACTTTACTCCCGAGCAGTTAAATCTATTTAAAGAATATATTAAAAACATTGAACAAAGAAACAACCCAGATATTTTTAGTGAAACAGACGAAGTAGGGTACCGAAATATTAATTTCAGAGATTGGATTGGAAAATTCGAAAACACCCCAACAGGTGCTCTCGATTTCCTACGCAGAGTTAATAACACTATTAACTATGCACCCAATCAGGAAACTGAAATTATTAGGTACACAGCTAATCAATTGCCATATGATTTAGGAGTACAGTTAATTTCTAGGGAACTTACATACGGATCCCTTCATGAAATAATTCATACATTTCATAGTCCGCGTCGCACTACTATTCATATTGAAAATGAACTCGCGACCATGTCACAAAAATCAAATGAAGACGTATTAACATTTTATAATAGAATAAATAAACTCCAAATGGAACGAATGTCCAAACTTCGCTACGAACAAACAAAGAGCCAATACACATTATTAGCTCCAATAATAGAGGAAAGCTTCTGCAACCGATTCATAACCGGTTGTTTACCGCAAATTTCTCAGCGACTACGACTAACAAGTCCTAGGCTTAAAACTTTAAATGAAGCGCTTAAAGAAGCACTTGAAGAAGAATCGTTCATGCGAACGCAAAATAATTTTAAACACAATTCAAATAATTTTAGCAATAAATTCTGTAAATATTGTAAAACAAAAAATCACAATACTAAAGATTGTAGAAACAAACCTAAATTTGAAAATACCCAACCAAGTAATTTTAATATTAAAATTTGTAACTATTGTAAATTACGTGGTCACTTAGAAACGGAATGTCGTAAGAAAAAATATAGCCAGTCATTTCAAAATAATCCTCCCCAACAATATAGGGATAATAATAACGAACATTTAAACTCCAACGCATCGGCTGTTACCGGAGTCGAACAGTCGATCAATCCTCAAATCGACTCTGCCGAAATAACGTATCCGATGAACAACTCGTCCATCGAATACATGTTGTCGTAAATACGCAAACAATTACTTTCAAATGTAATAATGCCATTAATAAACATTTAACTTTGTTGGTCGATACAGGCGCAAGTATTTCTTTGATCCATAATGATAAAATTGTTTCAAAATTGTTTAACGTAGATGAAAAGTTATAGTTAGAGGTATAGAAACAAATTATAAAGAAACGTTAGGCTCAATTCATTTAAATTTATATATGCCAGACGGTAATCAATTTCCGTATAAATTTCAGGCTATTGATAGTAATATAATCAATACTCCTCACGATGGCGTTTTAGGCATAGATTTTTTAACCCATTATAACGCAAAAATAAATACTAACAATTCACAGATTACCCTAGCACCACAGAAAGCACTCAAAATAAATTTAAATAGCTCGAATAAGAATTATATTTCAGAGAATATACGTATTGATCATCTAAAAAACGAATCTGTTAAAAATAGTTTAATTGATCTTTGTCACAGTAATATTGATTTATTTCACACAGATAGTCAAAAACTATCACATACTAATACACTTTATCATGAAATTAAAGTAACCGACCCCACACCAATTCATGTTAAAAACTATCGATTTCCGAAAATACATGAAATCGAAGTAAAAAGGCAGATAAAAGAAATGTTAGAAAACGGTATCATCAAAGAATCAAATTCGCATATAGCGCTCCTATTTGGGTCGTACCCAAAAAAATTTACGCTAGTGGAAAACAAAAATGGCGCATTGTCACAGACTATCGTCGACTTAATAACATAACGATAGAAGATAAGTATCCACTCCCAAATATTGATGACATATTGTCTCATTTAGGAAACGCGAATTATTTTAGTACACTTGACCTCGCGTCCGAGTTCCATCAAATTTTAATAAATCCTACAGACCGACCGAAAACTGCGTTTAGTGTTCCCGGAGGACATTATGAATATATAAGGATGCCATTTGGACTAAAAAATGCCCCGGCAACTTTTCAACGGCTAATGAATACAGTCTTAAAAAATATTCTTTATGAAAACTGTTTTGTCTATTTAGACGATATCGTTGTATTCGGTACCACTATCGAACAACACAGCGAACGTCTTCAAAAAGTTTTCAATTGTCTACGTGAGCACAACCTTAAGCTTCAAATAGATAAATGTGAATTTTTACATAATAGTATAGAATATTTAGGGCGTGTAATTTCTGATCGAGGTTTGTTACCAAATCCAAAAAAGATTGATACAATTCAAAAATTAAAAATACCTAAAACAGTAAAAGATGTCCAATCATTTTTGGGTTTGGTCGGCTATTACAGGAAATTTATCAAAAACTTCTCTGAAAAAGCCAAACCCCTAACAAATTTACTAAAAAAGGAAAATAAATTTATATGGGATGAAACATGCCAAAATGCATTTAACATACTAAAAAATGCACTTATAGAAAAGCCCTTACTACAGTATCCAGATTTCAATAAAACATTTATACTTACAACAGACGCTTCAAATATTGGCATAGGATCAATCCTAAGTCAAATTAATAATGATTAGATTTACCAGTTTGCTTTTATTACCGTACACTAAATTCTGCCGAACAGAATTATACCACAACCGAAAAAGAATTATTGGCAATTGTCGAATAAGTGAAAAACTTCCGTCCATACCTCTATGGGCAGAAATTCATTATTCGAACTGATTATAAAGCCCTCGAATGGCTTATGAACAGTAAAGATCCAGCTTCACGCTTAGTCCGCTGGAGACTAAAGCTGGAAGAATACGATTATCGTATAGAATATAAAGCTGGTAAGAAAAATACAAACGCTGATTCATTAAGTAGACCAGTTTTAGTCATAGATAATTTGACCCTCGAAAAAACATATGAAAATTTCTTATTATGGAAAGATAACATAGAAACACCACAGTTCAATACCATACCACTCCATTAGAAACAATCAATAATTTAGTTTTGCCTTATAGTGCTGTTAACTCTGATGGTAACAAATTTTCTTATTTCATAAAAAGTAATATAAATTTACCAAGCATAAATAATTTTAAAGATGTATATTGTTTCACTTCAAAAGAAAATAATATCGTTTATCTACTTTTTGCTAAAGAAAATGCTCTCGATCCTATACAACCCGGTAATCTTTTTGAATGCCTTTACAATCTTTTTATGATTTTACAAATGTGTCAAAATAAGGAAATAACAATTTACGATATACCATCATTAACATTAAGCATAACAGAGGAAATCTTTAAAAAATTATTGTATTATTTTAATACTGATAACCAGTATAAAATAAATATTCTAAAAACCGAAACTAAAATCTTAACCGACAAAAACGAAAAGTTAAAAATCATAAAACATTATCACGACGACGTAACTAGTGGGCATCAGGCTGTTAAACGAACAATGCAAAACATAAAATTAAGGTACTTTTGGAAAAATATGTATTGAAATAAAATTAAGGTACTTTTGGAAATTATAATCCTGCAACCAACGGCAGTTTAGAACGCGCTCACGGTCCCTTAAAAGATTATTTGAGAATTTATACAAACGAAAACGCTAATGATTGGGATCAGTATATTAACTTAGCTTGTTTCACTTATAATACACACATAAACAGAAGTACCGGAGAAACCCCCTAGAAACTTGTTTATGGAAATCAACCTAAATTGATTTCTAATAACTCTTCAGTTCCTACTTACTTCCAGTATACTGAAGATATATCAAATAAACTGAAAACATTGAGGGAACTAGTTAAACAAAATTTACAAGTTTCAAAAGAAACTAACAAAAAATATTACGATAAAACTTCAAAAATTTACAACTTTAGAGTAGGTGATAAAGTCCTAGTAGAAGTAAAACTATTAAAAAAAGGGAGTTAACCCTAGATATAAAGGTCCGTTCGAAATCACTAAAATTCATAACAATAATACTGCGACATTAAGAATAGGAAATAAAAATCAAAGCTATCATTTTAAGCATTTGAAACGCTATGTTTCAGATGCTGAAACAAATGGAGAACAGCAAGAAAATGATAACTACAATGTCAATAATCCTGATATGGACACTGCTGACAACCCTATTCCAAGTACAAGCACGCAATTATGAAATTACTGATTTGAACAATAACCCAGGAATTTATTATAATGTAGAAGGAAACGTTAAAATAGCATCTAGTTACATTAGTCTATTGCATTACTATAACATAAGTTACTTAGATAAGATTTTATATTCCATAAGTAGTATTTATTCTAAAAGTACACACATGTGTAATTTGCTAGAAGATAATATCAATTTCAAATTAAACTTTCAATTGTTAAATAATGAGTTAGCTGATCTAAAAATCAAATTTGATGATATAACACATTTTTACAACATACAAACACAAAAATCATACAGAAATAAAAGATCTATTCAAGTCGAATATGAGCATGGATGGTTTGATGCTATTGGTTCTATATGGCACAAAATAACTGGTAATCCCAGTGCCGAAGATGCCCAATATTTTACCGATGCCATCAATAATCTTGTAAATAACCAAGACAAAATTCACTGAATGGTGCAAGCACAGATTCGACTTATAGATGATTCACTCAGTAAGATGAACAAAACGCAACTCGAAATAAATACAATTGAAGAAAAATTAAATTCCTATTTAAAAATTTATAATATTAATACTAATCAAACTTCATTATTAATTAATAGGGAAATACATCATATTAATATTAACGAGCATATTTTACTTTTAAGAAATCTTATAAATAAGGTCTTGAATGAAATAGAAAAATTTGAAAATGCAGTTACATTAGCGCGACACAATCTAGTCGACTTTAAAATCTTACCTCCTAGAACTCTTTTATCAGAACTACAAAATAGTTTACGATTTAACCTTCCATTTGAACCAAAATGGGAAAATTTAGAGAAATACTATAAAATCCTAAAAGCTAGAGCAATTAACTTAGAGCACACATTAATTATAGAAATCAAAATACCAATCGTAAAAATTGACAACTTCATCCTATACCATTTGTTCCCACTTTCCAATCACAATCCTAGAGACATGAAACAAATTTCTATCATCCTTATAAATTTTCCTTATTTAATAATAAACCTAAGTCCAACAACTCATATTTTAATGAAAGATAGACTGAAATGCCAAGAATATATAAAAGGAAATTTCATCTGCGAAAATATACACATTACTTCAAGTTTAACACAACAAAGTTGCGAAATATTAATGTTAAATCCAATCACGAAGAAACTACCAAAAGATTGCGAAACCAAAACGTATTATGCAAATCAGAAAATCTGGCAAGAAATCAATGGTAATACATGGATCAGTTCAAACAGCGAACCAACTGCTCTCAACATAGTCTGCCCAGAAGAAACAGAATCAGTCGAACTACGAGGTACTCAAAAAATTCGACTCGAAGAAAAATGTAAAGCTTAACTCGTACCATCGAAACTTACCCAATAATCACAAACTATACGCTACGTGATTATGTCCCCAACATCAATCTACAAGAAGAAGATGACTGCATAAAGAAAATCAACGAATCAGAAATAAAACTAGCGACCATTAATCCAATAAAACTTACGCACATAAATCTGGATGAATTAAACGAAAACCAGCATCGCATAGAAAACCTCAACAAGCAAGTGGAACAGAAATTAGAAAACACGATTCAATTTATGGGAAAACGAGTTTCCACCACTACTTGGACATATATAAAAAACACAACATTTTTGCTTTCTGTTCTAGGCATTTTTTACATGTTATATAAATGTTCCTGTTTCTCATTCCTGAAAAATTCAATTGGGAAAAGCTGTTCAAAAGGATGTATCAATATGATGTAATAATATTTAAAATATATAAAATGCAGTCGGCTGGTGTATTCGATCTTTGGTACTTTATTTTACGAAGCGGGAGTGCTAACCACTACACTGTGACGTACACTGGCTCTGGATGTATTAAATGTCGAATGTATTCTAACAATTAACATTTTGATCTGTATGGTAATTATGTGTACAAACATGTTTCAACCAACTATTGCCTAAGGCGGTGAATGGCATTGCCAACAAATGTTAATATATAAATTATTTATTGCTACACATAAAACTTTCAAATAGGTTTTGCTCAAAGTTTCCCGTTCACGTGATAAAAATGGATATTCAAATGTCAAATAATTTTTATGTCTTGTGGTAGTCGGTTATTTAACCATATATATCAAATAAATTTTCCGATCTTGCGGGTACCGGATATTTAACCATATGTATGAAATAAATTTTTCAATTGCATCAGGCTAGGCGTAACCTTGATTGCACACATTGACGCCACATGATTTTCTAGAACAAATACTGGAAAATTCTTGTTTTGTAATCACATGTCTAATCAACGTAACTTTTTTCGATATAAACTTTTTATTACCTATTTTTAATAGTTCAGATCAATTTTTGACAATTAGCTAGTGTTAATTTTCATATATGTATGAATAAATTTTTCGTAATAATAATTTTTATAAAAACTTTCCGTGAAAAATTATTTTGTATACTGTTGTCTGTTCTTTACATGCATATCCCTGTACAGTAATTATTTATAAGTGTTGTTTTGTAATACTTACATGTATACCTAGACAATTCACTGAAAAAAATACTACTGATTTTATTATCGTATTTAACAAACTGGTTTAGTTAATAATCAAACGGTGACAACAATTCCATCATACTACACATGTATGTATACATATATGAACCGCCTGACAACAATTTGCAATTCAATAGCAATATACATGTATATATTACCCACATACGACCATTCGCTCTGACATTGTGACAGTCTTTAGTAACATTGTGTTGGTACACTGCAACGATCTAGTGAACCAGATCTAATATACCAGATTGCATACATATATTATGTTTAGCCTATGAGTACTTTCACCACACTCCACATACATAGCGTTGTTTGGTTGA
Source organism: Brachynemurus nebulosus (assembly GCA_035578155.1). Classification (NCBI taxonomy): domain Eukaryota; kingdom Metazoa; phylum Arthropoda; class Insecta; order Neuroptera; family Myrmeleontidae; genus Brachynemurus; species Brachynemurus nebulosus. Next base: position 6,075,115 of record JAPWDM010000021.1, read on the forward strand.
ATACAAGAAACGATTTAAATATTATTAGTATTGTTGGTGGAATTTTTATAAAATTTTCTTATTGTGGTTACATACTTAAATATTTTCTGGGAATACAAATAATTTAAGGAACTTAATGGAATAGTACAATAATTACAAATTACAAATTGTTTGTTATTTTAAAATTTTTTATCAATGAATTACGATTGAATTACATATTTGATATATATTTCTTAAATTCAAATGGATATGTACAACAATATCGAGACTTATTAGATTTTTCTTGTTATATTATTTAAAATAAAATCCACTAATTTCGATACTGTTGGCTTTCCTCTTTCGTGTTTTCGTCCAACATAATTTTCTGTGATGTTATTTTCATAAACTTTTCTCTTAATATATCTGTTTCCTCTATCGGTGTCGTCAAATTTACCAGTATTTTCATATCCTGTGTTGCATTTTCCATTGATTCTCTTTCTATATATTCGGATCCATGATTACAGACGTTGGAATGGCTCGGATTGTTAATAAAACTTCTTTTGGATGACCTTCCCGAGTATAAGAAACACACTCTCCTTGGTTCCTTAAATAAAGACTTTCCAAGATTATGTGCATGTTCTTCATATCCATCTTCTGTTGATGAGATGTAGCTTCTTTGAAGGCTGTATGCCAAAGGGATGTTACAGAGTAGGGAGCATCTACACCGTCTTTGGAAGTACCGGCAATCGTGGACGACATGCAAGTGTTCAAAGTTTGGGATTTGGTGGTAGGAACAGATGACAAGTTCTCCACGATATTGCTGTCTAGTTCGTTCTTTAATTGTAGTAATATATTTTTCACTATCTGTATTGTTTCTGCAGGGAATAACCGTGTGCAAAATTCCTCGACGTTGTAGATCTTTAAAAATTTCTCCCAATTGGCAGGTAAATTTTTTTTCGATAGGAAGGTTTTTTGAAAATATTCGCTAATTGTCATTATTGCTTTTATCACATTTTTGTTTTGGTTCATTAATTTCGTTTTCAAAGTCGTAATCGAATGTAGCCAAAAATTCTGAAATTCGTAAGGATGGGCAAATATACATACAACAGTTAATCTTAATAATTTTTCGAAAGTTGTATTTATAGCCATACCATCCAATTCATCCATTAATTTCTGTCTTTTAGTTTCAATATCATCATCTTCATCTGAACTTGATAGAGGTTGCTCCAATGGTCTTTTTAAATCGTCATTTATTTCGTGTTCTTCTTCTACGTCTGTCACATTGTCAACTTCGACATAATCTATTTTTTCCATTTTTATTTTAATTAAAGTTGTGAATTTTATCCAACTATCCGTATGATTATGCGAACTTTGTAATATTTCTTCAATATTATTAAAAATAAATTGTAAGAAATACTCACTGTCTAAATACCAGTAAAGTTCCCGGTAAGTTCTACAATTAATTAGTTTTTTGCAAATAGGTGTATTAAGTTCTTGTTGCCACACTAGACTACATCTGTTTTCAATTTTGAACCTGAATATATACAGTTCAATTGCTACCTTAATGACCTACAAAAACTATTCTTGTACGCCAGTAGCTTAACACGACCGAAGTTCATAAAAGAAAATTTTTAATAAATACTGCCACCTCGTTGCCGTCGGCAAATCTTTAAGTAAATGTCATACGTATAATAAATTTTTATACTATTGTCAGTGACATTGAATAATACTAAGGAAACATTAACAATATGCGTGACCTTTAAGTAAATATCAAACAATTTCCTTATTTAATTAAAAATTCATATAGGGTAAAAGCCCCCTTTGTGGAACGGTATCTAATACTGGAACAGTTTTGACATTTACATATTTATTTCTTTAATTAAGTAAGGAAACTTTAAATGCGAGGTGAATTTAAATTGAAAAACAATCATTCTATTAATAATAATTTTTGTTATCAGACGTTTCTTTCAGAAATAACTTCATTAATATGTAAATGTTCATAATTAGATACCGTTCCACAAAGGGGGCTTTTACCCTATGTAGAAATAATTTATTTTTCTACATGATTTATTTATATTAATTTGTTTTATTATAACATACGAATAATAAAGGTTTTTCCTGATAGAAATATTTTTACCTTATATGGTTAATTACACATTTTCCAGCGACATTAATTTTATAAAAATTATCATAAATTATATTTTGTTTCCAAGCTTATATTTTTTATGACTACATACATTAATTATATGTTAATAGAAATCAAAAATCATGTCGTAAAATATTTTTCCTACTTGATTTATATTATTTTTGATTCCTTTAATGGCATACGCATAATAAACGCTGCCGGGTACAGCTAATTTTATGAAAATTCTGTATATAAAAGGCAGTACAGATACGGAAAGGTACATTTCCATTCAATCGTTAAAGTTGTGAAAACAAAGTGTTCCAATTGCTTTAAATCTTAAAATAAATAGTTTACTTTTTTGTTTTATTGAGTTATATTAAAAATATTTGATGTAAAATAATTATTAATTTTTTCATAATTTATTATTATATTTTAAATATTCTTTGTAGTTTTATTGTGTTATTTTTAAAGTGTTTGGTAAGTACAATAATTTTTAATTAAATTCTCATATATTAATATAATTTTTAAATTTTTTGAAAAATTTCATCATGTTCAAATGTCAGGATTGCGGATCATCATTCACACGACGTGATGCATTAACTCGGCATGTCAACACCAAGCATGGAAACAAAATTTTAAAGTGCAGTCAGTGTGATGTATCCTTTAGTCGGACTGATGCACTTATGCGTCATATGAAAAATGTCCATGAAACGATGACTACAACTGCTCAACCATCTACTAGTAGCGGTTCAACAAAGCGTCCAGCTGATGATAAAAATGGCGGTATCTTAAAGAAACTAAAGGTGCAGAAACCAGTTGGAACAAAGCGTTGTGATGTTTGTGATATTGATATACCTAAAGCGGCATTTAACGGACATTTGCGTAGTACTGCACATAAAGACAAAATTTGCTGCGGCACGGGAAATGAAAATGTAGAAATTGTTCACAGTGCCCTTAAAAGTCGCATAATTAGTTACCGGGTAAAGAATTGTGGAAATTCTCAGTCAGTTGAAGATTTTTTGGAGGAAATCAAGGAGAAGGTGTTACTGTTGCTGAATACGGAACTGGGGAAACACAAAGCATTTAAAACAAACTTTGAACTTTTCGGATTGTATGCGAAAAATGAAAAAGACGGGTCTGTGACGTTGGATATTAAGTCGTTTAATACAAAGAATTCGACTGTAACAGAGTCAACTAATATCAGTGATATGTATGACAACATGGCGGCGGTAATGACAACAAAAAGCGAGGAGTTCCTGGCCCGCGGTTCCGGCTGGATGTGAATATTAACAAATATAATCCAATTCAAGCATCGTCCTACATTGAATTGCCAGCATGGATTAAACGAAAGAAGACGGTCGTTAATGTTCAAAACAATGATTAGGCATGCTTTGCATGGGCAGTCTCATCAGCCTTGTATCCACCTGACAGAGATGACGTAGCTAAAAGAATTTCAACTTATCCGCATTATACATCCGTTCTAAATTTTGATGGAATCGAGTTTCCAGTTAAAATTAAGGATATTAAATTATTTGAATCTTTAAATAATATCAGTGTTAACGTTTACGGTGTGGAAGATAAAAGTATTGTTGGACCGTTACATCATACAACACAAAAGAGGGGTACACATGTTAATTTACTATATATTGAAGATGGTGACAACAGTCACTATTGCTGGATCCGGAATTTAACCAGACTTGTTAGTCGTCAATTTTCAAAGCACAAAGAAGCCAAGTATATTTGCGATGGATGCTTGCAATTCTTCAGAGCTGAGGCGGGATTAGACGAACATTCGAAGAACGACTGCAATGGTGTTCGCACAATATTGCCGACCTTGGGGAAACATATATTAAAGTTTAAGAATTTTAAGAAACAATTACGAGTTCCGTTTACAATTTTTTGTGATTTTGAATCGATTTCGAAACTATACGACACATGCTCACCAGATCCAACAACATCGTTCACAAATACTATGCAAATACACGAGCCGTTCAGTTTCGCTTGTTACATCAAGTGTTCATATGACAACAATTTAAATAAATTTTTGCAATACCGGGGACCGAATTGTGGCAAAGTCTTTATGGAGAAACTAGATGAAGAAGCTAGTGATGCGACTCGAGTGATGTTGAGTCGAGTGACTCGAATGAATTTGTCGAACTCGTACTCGAGTGAAAAAAATTTTTTAGTCGAGACCAATTGCACTCGAGTTGCCGAGCTAACTCGGCACACCGAGTAGACACGGTGAGGGCCAGATGTTACTTCACTAGTTACAAAGAGACGGGTTGAAACTTGCACTTGGTACGATAACAATAAATAGGTATAATCTGACCACGCCAAGTAAAAAGTCGGCATAACAAAACTTTTCAAAGGATTTGTATGTTTAACACGTTGACGGTCGGTTGACTACTACTGACATTGTTGTGACTACTACTGCACGAATTAGGCTGCATTCATATCTACAGACAATGAATGTCACAGGCACGTATCAAGTTAGACACGACAAATTAATATTGTTTAATGTTTTTCTTATGAGTATATTCATACATAGTGTGTATCCGTGTCTGTACGGTTACGTTACGTTATATAAGAATACACTCATAAGAAAAGCATTAAAGTATTAATAAGTATTTATCGTGCCTGCCACAGTGAGTGTATATGACGTTCAGTGTCTGTAAATATGATTCAGTCTTTTTTGCTATAATGTACCGTAAAGTTTAGGTACTTTTTTCATATGTGTTAGATTTCGATTAAACAGTAATTTATTCATAAGAACACGAAAATAGATAAAGTTTAGATAAAGTTTTTAGAAACAAAATATAACATCATATCTGAAAATATCAATTAAAATCGCAACATAATTGCCATAATAACAATAATTATTAATATAGGGTGATAGGAGTGAATGGAAACAGAAGGTGGGTTAATAGAGATGCTATGTTAAGTATAAAAGAACGAATGTAGTGTCATTAGGGGTGGATAGAGACAGGATGTGGGTTAATAGTGAATAATTATAATTATTCAATTATGGTTTAACAAAGCTGGCATTTGTCAAAAAATTGATGCACCTTAAATATTTATTCATGGGTTTTCTGGTTTCTTACGGTGTAAATACTTAATTTCTGAAGTACAGCCAGATTCAAAAATTATGAAATAAGAAACTCACTCATTGATTGGGGAATCATGTTTTTACCATAGAGATAGTACATGTAGAGTAGGCAACTCTTATGCAGCACAGTAAGTGGTGGTTATGGACGTAGAAAAAAAGATGGAAAACATCTGTACTGTTTCTATTTTTGTTTCATGACGCATGCGCATTAGTAGTTTTTATGTGGTGCATAATTTAAATCAACTGCATCATCTGCGTTCATAGTTCAAAATAAAAAGAGATAAAAACTGTGCAGTTATTTTTTATTTATTTTTGTTGGACCAACGCATTTCTGATGGCTTGTCTGCTCTACTGTATTATCTCTATGATCTATACTGTCTAATGTATATTAATTTTTTAAATTAAAACCCTCTGGTTTGTAACGACGCAAGCTTCGTTAGCTAAAGTTAGACTAACTAAGCTCATGAATAACATTTTTGTTCTATTCCAATTTACTCGTCTTTCCCTGATTCAGCCCAGTTTACGGTATACAAACAAACTCCTTCTATGTCTAGGCCAAGACCTAAGGGTATGTATAAAAAAATGTAGATAGCAGTGTGTCAGGAGTGTGTCAAGTACCTCTTGAGGCATTTAGTTGGTCGGTGTCGGTCACCGAATGCACGATGTTTGTTATGTATTGTTAAGACCATTATTGCCTGAACTGCACGTTGCTCTGTCCGCTAATACGTGTTATGTAGTGTATGTGTATATACTCACACAGAAGCAAACATCAAACCCACACCTCTACAAACAGTGTGTACCTACACAACATGGTGGTGGAAAGTGGAGATTTTTTTGTCTACGCAAGTATCAGTAGTAGAGAGATAGCAAGTTAGTTTCTGATTATTCTGTGGTCTAGGCACTATATGTGCCTTATGCCGTATAACAGTAACTGGTACATAACTTATCAAAATAGTGTATTGGTTGGGTGTGCCGTGATAATCTCTTATAAACGTTAACGTGTTAAACGTTAAAAGTTTTATTACCCTCACTTTTTTCTAATCGCGGTCGCACCATATTAGGTTGATTGAACTATTGAATATTATTTTATGAATGTGTGACATGCGTGTGATTTTGAATTTAGCTTTCGTTAATATTACTAGTAAAGTATTGGTGTATAATAATGATGTGCCGAGTCGATTATTTTACCAATCGATTAATCGATTATATACTAATAATTGTAATCTACTTATAATCGGTATATTAATCGAGGTATAATCGATTACACCGATAATTGACTTAAATATAATGATAACTTGATTTTTTCCACTTTTTAGTCAATAAAATTGAAATATTTAAATAAGGAAAATACAACTGAAAGATTTAAACAAACAAAAAAAAAAAATTATTTTTAATTTATGAAAAAAAAAAAGACTTTCCTTAAATAATTCACAACTAAATTTAACGTAAATAAGCATTATTATTATGTTTTATTTTCAAGCAGACTTCCAGTAATTCTGTAATAAAAATACACAATTTAACAAGTGAAATTCAGATTTTTACCGTTACCGAATTTTAACAAATTTCAGTTATACCTCATTTCAGATACAATTAATCTTAAGTTTTCGTTAAAAAATTAAATAATTCTTATATTCGAAACAAATCAATCTTTTATTATTTTCTAAAAATAAACTGCAAATTTAAAATTTACATAAATGCAATAATAAAAGAGATAAAGCCAAGAAAACGGAAATTATTAAATTCAAAGTGACGAAGCATGGTTAAATTTAACTGAAATGAACCATAGCAATATATTCTTAAAAACAAATGCCTGTATACAATATATTATAATATATGTATATGTATGTCTCATAATACTAATTCAATAAAGGTATTTAAAAACGCTTAAAAAAATCTTACTCGAGTTGCAGGGAGTAAAATAGTTAACTCGACTGACTCGAAAACTCGAGTACAATTCGAGTAACGTAGCAAAATTACTCGAATGACTCGAGTCACAAAATCCTACTCGAGTCGCATCACTAGAAGAAGCGAGACGTCTACACAGTATTCTGCACAAACAAGTGCCGATGAAACCGTTAACACCAGCCCAGCAAATGCAGTATATAAATGCAACAACCTGTTTTATATGTGGTAATGTATTAAGAGGAGATCGTGTGCGGGACCATGATCATTTAACTGGTGAATTCCGTGGTGCTGCGAACAATGATTGTAATTTACAATACAAGTTGCCAAAATTCATATCCGTAATCTTTCACAATTTATCCGGTAACGACGCTCATTTCGTTGTACGTGAATTTGGTATAGCTAAAGAAAAAATTGATGTCATTGCCAACAACAAACAACGCTACATTTCCTTCACCAAACATATCAAAATAGATGATAATGATGGCGATAATGAACCTGATGTTGAAGAAGAAGATGACTATGTGGAAGATGATGAAAATGTAGATGAAAATGATGCGAAAAAAACAAAATCAATTCAACTTCGTTTCGATTCGTTCCGATTTATAGCAAGCAGTCTAGACAAGTTGGCTAATAATTTGAAACCGGAGCAGTTTGTTGAAGTGCGTCGAGCGTATCCTGAAGACCACCAATTTAATTTAATTAAGGAAAAAGGTGTGTTTCCTTATGAATATGTTAACAATGTTGAACGTCTTGAAGAACGCACGTTACCACCAAAGTCGGCATTTTATAGTAATCTAAATACAGCAGATATCACTCATAAGGAATATCAACGTGCACAACAAATCTGGCACGAATTTGAAACAGAAACATTGGGCGAATATTCAGGTTTGTATTTAAAAACTGACGTACTCTTACTGACAGATGTTTCTGAGAATTTTCGAGACGTTTGCTTGAGAACGTATCAATTGGATCTATGTCAATACTTTAGCGCCCCGAGACTGAGCTGGGACGCCATGTTAAAATATACTCAAGTGAAATTAGAACTCCTCACAGATATTGACATGATACATTTTATTCAAAAAGGAATGCGTGGAGGTTTAGCACAGTGTTATGAACGCTATAGCGAAGCTAATAATAAGTACTGCGAGAATTATGATCCAACAAAACCGTCAACGTTTATTCAATACCTGGATGCGAACAACTTATACGGATGGGCTATGTCGCAGCACTTACCAATCAACGATTTCAAGTGGGTCTCGGAATGTGAATTGAAAGACTTTGATGTATCCACGATCGCTGATGACGCTGGTGTTGGTTATATACTGGAAGTGGATCTTCAGTATCCAAAAACACTTCACGACCACCATGAAGATTTACCATTCTGCCCGGAGAATGAGAAGCCGCCGTACATCACATCAAAAAACAGAAAACTAATAGCTAGTGTTTCTGATAAAAAGAAATATGTTATTCATTACCGCAGTTTAAAACAGTGCCTCAAATATAGTTTAAAATTAACAAAAATACATGGTGTGCTCCAATTTAATCAATCGTCGTGGCTTAAAAACTACATTGACTTGAACACTGAACTCCGCTCTAAAGCAACAAATAATTTTGAAAAAGACTTTTATAAGTTAATGAACAATAGTGTGTTTGGCAAGACAATGGAAAACGTTAACAAACGTGTGGATGTGGGTATAATTACCCATTGGGAGAATATTGGTAAAAAGTTGGGTGCTAGTACTCTTATAAGTAGACCGAACTTTCATAGTCGGTCGGTTATACATGAAAACTTAGTGATTGTGCAAATGAATCGTTTAAAAGTTATTTATAACAAACCAATATATGTAGGATTTAGTGTTCTTGAATTGTCGAAAACACTAATGTATGACTTTCATTATGGGTATATAAAACCAAAATATGGTGATAACGTTAAGTTGTTGTATATGGACACGGACAGTTTTATATACCAAATACAAACAGAAGACTTTTATGCTGATATTAAGCCAGACATTAATGCTTATTTTGACACAAGTGATTTTACGAGTGACAACATATATATGGGTTGCTTCGTTTAAATAAAAAAGTGCTTGGTAAATTTAAAGATGAGTGTTCTGGAACAATTATTGAAAAATTTATCGATGTAAAAGCCAAATCCTATTGTATTGTGAAAAAAGGTGATGATCCTGTAGCTTTAGTTACTATTTATAAAAATTATAAGTTATATTTATTATTTTTTAATTGTAAATTGTATTAAAATGTAAAGGGGTGGGAAATAAAAATGATCATTTTTATTAAAGTTTTTATTATTACTAAATCATAATAATGCGTCTAGAACATTATGATTTTATTAACAAACAATAATAATACATGTAAAAATTATGTCTAATTTATGTATAAAGGTTCTCGTAATAATTTATCGACGTCTAAATAATCCTTAAGACAAACTGCAGGCCAAGGACCACTGTCCGGCCCTGACTCAAAACCAAGTTGAGCTGTCGGATCATTACGGCCTTTTTCAATATTCTGCCAAATCCAACACAATTAGCGGACAGTTATCTTCGTTATCGCTGTCGTCATTATCTTCTTTGTTCAGACACACGCCTTGAATGCCGTATTTTTTAATTATGTCCAACACAAATTTCAACAGTTCTGGTCGAGCATATTCTACAGCTGCTCGTAACCAATTTGTAACAACATCTTTAAGCGAATCAAGTTCAGATACAAAGTTTTCATTCGTTTCGAAGGTATAGTTGAATAATATTTCCAACACCTCTCTAGATGTATTGTGTTTAATTCCAAATATTATTTTTCCAGGACAGAAAAGTTCGCGCTCCTTCATTGAAATAAATCTAACTGTTTCGACATCACGCATTCTAATAGCATTATCAAGCATTTTATTCAAAAATCGACGTCGTACACTGTTTTTTTCCATTGTTATGTGGTCTTGGATGGTTTTTTCTACTACTTCCATTGTTGCTGCTACAGTTTCACCAAAAATGACTGATGAATACGAAGGTTCAACATATTTATATTAACTGGGATGACGATATCCATAAGTTGTGATCATTTCCGAATCCAAGCCATTTCACATATATTTTATCATTCTTCTTTTTCAACACCTTTTCCACTAAATACACATCCGGATACTTCACTTTCTGGAGTTCTTCGTTATAGAAACCACCTTGTATTGGATTACCTTGATAATCCTCTAATAGGTACGTAATCGGGTTAGTTAATTGTACCTTGATTATTGTAAAAAGTTCAGTTGACCATGATGGTAGATATCCTTTGTCAAATTGGGATTTATACTTGCTAATACGAACAATGTCACCAACTTTATATTTTGGTTTGGCGGCAGTTTGTGCATAATTGTAAACAGTTGAAAGAAGCATATTCTCCTTGCTTGGTGTTACATCGCGCGGTCGCATTTTAATTGTTCTATATTTCCAGCTGTCACCTCTTTTGCAGTTTTATTTTTTACTGGTATCGCCCGCGCCCGTTTCGAGAACACGTCAATTATTGTTAACAGGTAATTGTAGTTTTTATTCACTGATGCATAAGTACCCATTTCAATTAAATCACACTGCCAAAGATCATCAATTCCTTTCACGATCACATGTCTCCGTGGAAAATTCTTTCGCGCTGGCCTGTGTAGTTCACATACCACTTGCCATTTGCTCATTTTTACTTTTTATTGTGGTTAGTTTAACAAGTTCTTCATTAATCTCTTCATAAAACTTTAAGATCTCGCCAAACCCTCGTTCTACCTTCGACAGTCGTTGATCTAATACCTTTATTACTTCTTGTGTATGAATTATAAAAGAATCGGGTAGCTTTGCTGTTCCTGCAGCTAACTGTTCTCCTACAAAACTTTTTTAAAATTTTAAATTTACCACATCTTGATCATCGGCCGGATCTCTTACATTTGTCAATTGTCTGTGTCCAATATCATAGTTTCCCATACGTGTCAACTTCAATCCAATTTGTTTCAGCAGTTCCTTTTTAATACTTTTGTCATGCGCTCGACCGTACTTGTCTTTCTGTTACGCACACGACCAAACTTATCCATAATTACTCGATAATATCTGCTTCCCTCAGTTCTTCGATGATGGTTATAATTTCATTATTATGTCCGGTATGCCCGGCCTCTTGTGATGCTACTAGTAATCGTAGTCGACTGACCAGTTCATTCGGATCGTCCCAGTATATAAAGTTTTTGCAAATTATTGAACTGCATTAAACCATGTCCGGATCTTGGAGAGCTTCCGATGCGACTTCTTGTGCCATATATTTTTCTTAGTATTGCTTTTGTAGCGGAACTGATTGGAAAAAGCTGACTAATAATGTTTACGTACTTAAAACTTGAGCTACCTTTAATTTGCTGGTTTGGATTGTAATTTCGTCTGTGCGCATTTGTTTGCTTTAAAATTTGCCTATACGCATTTAAATCTTTAGTATTATATAAACCACTTTTTGGTATGTTCATGAAAACCAACTCGTATAAACCGGGGGTGCCTTCATGCGTAATATTGTCAATTACTATATCATCACTAGCTATTTGAAACGGTTGATTTCCGATCATCCATTCATCATCTTTTTTGTACGGCCCGTATACTGTATCAATACCGCTATTTGGTTGAAGGTATAACTGTAAATAATTTCTTGCTATTAATCCAAACTGTTTTGTCAAATCTTCAGGTGTCGGCATTAATTTTCGAGCAACACTTTGTGCTGATCCAAAAAATTTTGGTGTTTCAAGTACATTTTGTTGTTCTTCTGGATATGATTCAAAAACATCTTCTGGAACATCTTGTACTGTAGTATCTTCCTCCTTCGTTGGCAGATTACAGTAGTATGCAGTTTGGTTTTCTAATTTTTTCTTTTTAATTATAGGTGTAAACGTATCTAATACTTGCATTTGTTCATTTTTTGTTTCCACTTTTATAGGATGTCTTTGTTTTTCATCACTTAATTTTGTAGCTCTTTCTTTAAGCGGGGCGGTTACTGGTTCTAGTGTACTTTGTAACAACATCTCTGATTCCACCTTCCCCGATCGTAAGGCCTTAAATTTTTTCCGTATATTGCTTGCTGTTTTTATAATATTCTTTTTAGCAAGCTCCTTCTTCCTCTTCCTCAAGAACTGAAACTTCATCATGACAGCTGCTTATTTATAAGTAAGGGATGCCGTAGTTATAGCAGTTGACAGCCTGTTGAAAGCGGTTATCAGACTGGCTTAACACAGTTAATGCACCGGTTGGTCAGCTCATCAGCGCCCTCTCCAAAAGCGGTCAAGCTTGTTTCGGTGTCTCCCATTGTGAATATCGTCTTCTTTGCAGATAGTTAAGAATCCATATTTATCTCGCCAGCACTCTTAACATAGGTTTTTGAAATCCATGAAAGACATGACGGTATTGATGTGGTCATCGTAAATATGTTTAAGGTTCAGATCAGCTTGTTTGAAGACAGCAATAAAATTTGTATTGTCCCGAATATTGTGTCTGGGTGCTGCTGTATGCGCCTGTGTTAGGTAAAAACAATCGTCGTTGTAGTGTCGAGAGTGACAAAAATATTCTTCTATTATGGCTTTTTTCTCCCGCACAGATACATCATCGAATATTATCAATGAATTTGGTAAAGCGTCCATTGGTGGTACGACATATTCGTTATTGGAGAATGTGAAAAACCCCATACCTTTAACAAGTTTAATAATTTGTTTTAGATATTCATATTTCGGTTGATGCAATGATTTGGAGTAGATGTATATATTTTCGAACGTCAAGCCATTGGGATGTTGTATTAGTGAAATAAGCAGTGAAGTTTTTTCACATCCACTCGGTCCACAAACGACTGCTCTAATACTGTTGGGTAGCAGTGGGCCGTTTTTCTTGGAGTTATCGCCATTATTCAATGACAATTAAAAATCAGTTACCGGTAGGGTTTCCCGCTGTTTTATAAATGAAGACATTTTATAAGTGTTGTTCGAATTAGATTATTTCGTATACTAACAAATTACGTAAAATTTTAATCTATTTATAATATCTATAAAAACAGTTAGCATACATTTCTGGTTTCAGTTCACCTTAATATGCCTGTGCGAAAACAACAGGGTGTCAGTTGCAGACGAACAAGTAAAGTGAAAACATCTGGTAGGGGACTAATAAATTCTACAATCAACAAGCTGCCATTTGAACTACACATACCCGGCTACCAGTATTGTGGACCTGGAACTAAACTACGAGAACGACTGTTCCGAGGCGACCCCGGTATAAACAAATTGGACGCTGCATGTAAAGAACACGATATCGCCTATTCACAATTCAAAAATATTAACGATCGACACAAGGCTGAATAAATTTTAGCCAACAAAGCGTGGGAACGAGTTAAATCATCAGGGGCGAATTTTTGGTGAACGAGCTGTTGCTTGGGCTGTGACGAACGCGATGAAACCAAAAGTAAAATTGGGGATGGGCCATTCAAATAGGAAGAAGGCAAACAACAATGGAACGAAATTAATATTTGGTGCTGGAGTTCGTGATATAAGAAGTATATTGAAGAGAAACAAACCAAAAACTATAAAAGATTCAGTCAAAATAGCACTGAAAGCGGCTAAAACAATTTTTAAGAAGAACAAGAATCAGTTTACATCGCCAAGAATTATACCGATACCAAAAACTGGTGGAATTTTACCATTTCTAGTTCCACTATTTGCTGGATTGTCTGCCGTGAAGTCACTTGCTGGTGGCGCAGCTGGTGTTGCAAAAGCAATTAATACGTACAAAACAGCGCAGAAACAGTTGGATGAAAATCAGAGACATAACAAAATGATGGAAGCAATCGCTCTCGGATCGAAATCTGGTACTGGACTTTATTTAAAACCGTACAGAAAAGGATGGGGTCTTTTTATCGAATCAAAAAACCACTGAGCGAGCTGCCCAATAGACCGTTAACCAATTACGACATCTATCAGTTTGGAACCAAGCATTTACCAAATTTCCGTGGTGTATTCATGAGGGACGAATTACCAAAACGACCATGGCGAAAGAAATGCGGTGTTGTTAATTTGGAAAGTTCATCTGGATCTGGAAGTCATTGGGTGGCATATGAAAAAACCAATAAAAATGTGGAATATTTTGATAGTTATGGGAATTTACCACCGCCTGTTGAAGTTGCAAAATATCTACATGGAAACAATATTAAATATAATTATAATGTTTATCAAAATTATAATAATTTTAATTGTGGTCATCTTTGTTTAGAATTTTTATACAACAAACGCAATTTTGCATAAATAAATATTTCTGTGATGTATAACTTGGTTTATTTGTGTCTTAAACATAATGTCGTTCACACTAACCTTAAGTGGAAACTCATCAATATTAACCGCTGAATATTTCCCGCCTATTGAATTGCCCGGTAATTATGTTTGTGGACTAATTAATTTCGAGAGGTATAATTCTGTACCAAACGTGGATGAAACAAATAATTTGTTTCATTTCGGTGATGACGACAAGGCTCCGCATTACATCGAGATACCTGTTGGTAACTATGACTTGGAAAACTTGGAAACTTATATAGATGATATGTTGGCAAAAAGTGGTAAAAAAATGCGCAGCTTTTACTACGTGCAAATAACAATACGTTAAAAAGTTCAATTAAATGTACCGAAACAATACATTTCGATAAAGACCGATCTATCGGGTCATTGTTGGGTTTCAATAAACGAAAAACTACCGGGGGATCACTACTATAATTCGGATAAGCCAATGAACATTATGAAAGTCAATCTGGTGCAAATTAACGAAACACAACATTTGGACGGTGAAAACAACGACACAACTGGAAAAACCTCGTTATATTATATTTGCATTACAAACAGATCGGCGTAATAAAAAAGAGAAAAATGCTACCATTTTCGATCACTGTGAACTTTTTGATATCAAGGTGTATTTGAATTCAGAGAAATATCCATACATGGACCTGCATTTAGATTTCGCTAATAATAAATATGCACTGGCATACTATATGTATTCAAAATTTCAAGAAGCCTACAATGACTTGAAGAATACTACAAATGAATCATTGTTAAATTGTGAAGAGTACAAAAAAATTGCTCCCATCATATTCACTGATTGCTCTCATCAAAACGAATCTCTGAAAAGTGGACCTGTGGATATACGAATTTAATTTAAAACATCGAAGGAAATACCAGAGAATACATCAGCTTATTGCTTGTTATTACACGATCGCATAGTTCAATATAATCCATTGACAAACATCGTCACGAAATTTGTATAAAAGCCGTATTTGATTTTTAGACCGATTATTCTTACTTTAGACTTTGCATCATTGACGATGACCGACGACGTGGCGATTGTTGACTTTCAAGGATTTCCAAATACAACAACAGCACGTTTTTATGTCAAAGAATTGGCTATACTGAAATTTAATTCTGATAACGGATATTATAATGATGACTACA
Source organism: Brachynemurus nebulosus (assembly GCA_035578155.1). Classification (NCBI taxonomy): domain Eukaryota; kingdom Metazoa; phylum Arthropoda; class Insecta; order Neuroptera; family Myrmeleontidae; genus Brachynemurus; species Brachynemurus nebulosus. Next base: position 6,090,688 of record JAPWDM010000021.1, read on the forward strand.
CACTACAACATTTCGTTTTTAAATCGCCAATTCCATTTTGTGGTTTGAGTGAAAAGGACCAACAGACTGTTCGATGGTTATGAAAAAATCATCATGGATTCTCTTGGATGGATGGACACATTGACTATGAACAGTTGCAATATATTTTAATGGATGCATTACGCACAACTCGAATCGTGTACGTGAAGGGTGAAGGAAAATTTCGCTATCTTAAACAACTACTGCCATCAACAATCACCATCATGAATTTTGAAGAAGTACTCAGCTGTCCAAAGCTACGGGCCCTGGTAACAACTTAACAGCCCGCGATGCGGAAGCCATTTTTCTGGACATTGTGCATTACAAAATGTAATATCTATGTACAAACATTACTATTGTGAAACAAAAAATTTTTAATAAAGTAATTTTTTGAAAAAAAAAATAGTTTTTTATTTATTTATTTGTTTATTTTAAAAAAAGATATATACATATATGATTTTATATAACAAAAAATATTATTAATTACAAGTACTATCACAGTGCGCAGAATTGTAGTATTCTAGCAAATTTATTTCTTCGAATTCAATCCAAAATGTTTTGCCTACTACACCATTATTAACCACGGCTAAAGTAAGTGTGTATTTCAATCGCTCAAACGACGGCGCATCCATATTATCGAACCGAGCAGGTAACGACAAGTATCCATTTTCTAATTCCAACACAGTCTTCATTCAGGTCGGATCAAATTTCGACTGGATTTGTTTGACATCAATAATTCTATATGGTTTTTTTATAACCATGTCACCCAGTTTCAACCACGGCTTAACTTTTCCAATTTTGTTAAGGTTTCTTACTAGTTCCGAAGTAAGTGCTGGATCTTGTTGACTGACACTAGCTTGATAGTTCAATTCCATTATTGACAACAACAACAATAAACTTCTTTTAAAAACGGTAACAATTAAAATTTTACAGAAACTGATATTGTTGAACACTACAAAAATCGAGAAATAAGACGCTACCATTTGCAGGTATTTCTCTTTGGTTGATGGTTTTATTGATGATCCCTTCATAAATGTATTTCTTGCATATGGCAGTTATACTTTTTGTCCAGGGCATCCATGTGATGGCTCATTCCGTTCTGAGAGATGATGCTTATGAAGTTCCCAACGATTTGATCATTTCCGTTTCTTCATATTGTATATCAAACGAAGTATCAACTTATAGAACAAAATTATCTTGATCTTTTAACTTCGGTATGATCCGGATCGAATTGAACCTATATAATTTTTTGGGAATATAACCGGGGAGTGAGAGAAACTCCAACTGCCATAATAGTAACACTTTTATACGTGTGTAATATTGTAATTATTGGGCGCATGTATAAAAGTGGCAACTGCAGATGTAGGTACCAATGTTGCGTTACTATAGAAAGGCATTACTCATTCATTGTATTGTAAACGAAATGTGCGATACGAAATTAAACATTGTAAATATACTAGGCACATCGCAAATATAATTGTGGCGAATTACGTGATACACATTTGCATAGATGTTACAATATTACAAATATAAAACTCTGCCGTGCTTGAATCGTCGCGTACACACATAGAGATTGGTACGCTCGCTTAACACTAACAATTGTCTGACAAAAAAATATTCAAAATATTCTTTTTTTATTGTTTTAAAACGGCCATTATTCAAGTGAGATATTTGACTGTAAACGTGTTAAGCAAACAGTCCGAAATTGTTAACTTGATTCATTTTTAACATCTACGTCGGCTTTTTTGATGTCGCCAAAACGTAAGAATTTCATTTAAGTACTAGATTTATTTAAAAATAACATTTCCCTATGGTTGAGCCTTCTCTTTATTATATCCATATGAGTTAACCCCTTTAGTACCGCCATATATTTCAATATTTTAGATAAAAAATTTATATCTCTGTAAGTATAATTGCAAGTTTGGTACGTTTTGCTTAATTTATTTACAACATGATCACTCTTTACGGCACTGCCTTCAGTTACCTATATAAGACAATATACGTTCGTCAGTTAAATTTTTTCTAGAAATTAGTATGACGAGCTGAGCTTGTCATTAGTCCTAAAGGCGTTAATAACTGGAAATATAGAAAGAGAAAACATTAGTAAATTTTCAATTTCAGAACCACATTACAAAAACATGTCTAAATAATGATTTACCTTCATATTCTTTGTCACACATTGTAACAATTCATACCACTGGTTACCACTGACACGTGGTCAGGGTGCCGGTCGACCTGGAAAATCTGGAAAAGTCAGGGAATTTCAAGTTTCTGGGATAGTCAGGGAATATCAGTCGTAGTCAGGGATTTTTTTCAGTTTTCACCCCGGCGAATTGTTTTTCAAAAAAGTTTTTTTCCTCTTCGGTTGTATTTTTTGCCATTGACGAGCAAAAAAAAGAAGGTTATAAAAAATTTTACTTTTAGAAATAACTAACATTTAAACAATATTTTTTTTCGGAGTAGGCCCTGGAATTTTATTGAGAGTCAGAGAAAAGTCAGGGAATTTTGAAATCGGTTTTCAGTCGCCACTCTGGTGGTAAATCTAAATTACCGACAGAACATTCTGGTAAACATTTTGGGCTGTCGGTGCCATGGTAAATAATACGGCTTTTGAGTTTTTCTTGCAAGAATGGTTTAAATAGGGCGACTACCATATTAAAAATGTATGGTTGATTAACAATATGTATATATTTTTTATACGTAATGGAACAGTTTCCTGTGAAAACATAAACCGCAAATTACTTTTTTGGCTCCAAAAAAGGGTTTTTGGAGGACGAATTTTTTAGTAGTAGCCTCACCGGTAGCCAGTCGATTATTCGTTTGGGGCGAATGATGGAGTAAATTGCCACGTTTGTTGCAATGACAGGCCATCCATGTCAGTATTCATATAAACTAAATAGCGAATGATTATAGTGATTTCCATCGAATCCTGATGTTTTTGGGTCAGAGTTGGTGTTATATATAACATGAAAATTTTTTTGTATCTTCTGTCTTTATCTTGTTTTTGAAAATCGATGAAATTTGGACGAATGGTATTATAAGAGGTCCTCATTTTCCTAAGAACCAAACTGTTTTCATAAATCACTTGACCTAGAAAAGTTCTTGTCTTCAACAAGATGTCTCAACAAGCTTCGAAAAATTTTATGGAATAATTTACAACAATTTTGATTCTAACCATTGAACGGAATGGCCCTTTTCATTGTTTTTTTTTTTTTTAACCTCTACCCCTCAGTAAATTTTAAAAAAAGGGACGGCGTGCTACAACTGCATTGTCATACTTTTTATTGCAATCTGTACCTTGCTTCGATCCGACTAGAACAATTACTCACATCAGGGCTTCCCTTAGTGGTCGTAAATTTTTTTGGATTTTGTTACATTGGGCTCTTAAAAACCACTGAGATTTTTTTCATATGTGTCCGTTGGTCTTTCAATTGGCCAAGATATTCATTTTGAGCTCTTTGTAGATTCCCGGATCTTCTCAAATGCAATAAAAAACCAATTTTTAAGTTCACATATTCACATTTTCTTACGTTACGTTCACATCTCAAATTGTAATACTCAAACGCAGATCATTTAATTATGAAAGATAATTTTCAAAATAAATATTACATTAAAAAGAGGAAAAGTTGCCGAGTCGAAAAGATAGTTTCCGTTTGTTTAAACGTTCTAGATTCTTAATTTGTGTTCGTTGTCGCGTCTGTTACCGTTTCCACGTTGCTGCTGTTACAAAAATATGAAACAGTGGAAACAAATATGAACAAACTGAAAACGATAGATGATAAGTTTTGATGAAAAGCATTGATGAAAAGTTACGAAAAATGTAAGAAATGTAACCTTGTGGCAACACTGTCTACATCTGACAATCATTCAGATACTAGTAACGTTAAAAATAAGCGCTACCATTTATCGACACTTCGCTTTTGTGATGGTTGTTTGTAGGTAGCACAGCTTCTTTTGCATGTCGATCTATTGTACATTTTCGTTTCCGATGTCGCTCACGTTCCGATTTTGAGATGCTACCATGTGTTGATATTTCGCTTTCTTTTTTGATGGCTTCAATAATGACGTTGTCGATAATTTGTATCCATAGGTGGGTTATTCTTTATCCTTTATGTTTCGGGATATATTATAGTTCCAAAATCGAAAAAAAACTAGTAGTTTTGAGGCGCTACCAATTGCTGATATTTGGCTTTGGTTTATGGTTTTTTTTTTTAATCTGGGGGCCAAGTCTTGAATTTAGATATCACATAACACATGTGGGAAAATGACGCCATGTGAGAAATTAACACATTTTTTTCCAGTTGCAAGTCTTGAATATTTTATCACAAAATTTACTGGTTATTAATTTTACAGTGATATAATTATCAACAGAAATATAACCACATCTATATAGGTTGTGCTATTTTGTTTTCACATGGGATACTAATTAATTTTTTAAGTAAAATGCATATATTATCAGCAGATTTTTGGAAAACTCACATCTTTTCGTAAATTTTAAGTTATTACAACTCAAATCTGTTAAATTTATTAAAATTTTACTGAATTTTAACCAAATACTTTTTTAAAATTTGAATATTTTGAACATTTATTTAACACTTATCGTTAGTCTATTGGTGGTGAATATAGGTCTAGATTTTTAACCCTCCTATTTTATAAATTCTTTAAAATTTAGGTATTTGACCATATTTTACTTTTGAACTGACTTCAGTTTTTCTAAAACAACCAGTAAATCTAGATAAATTCCAAGAAAATATTTTTTATATAGGGTAAAAGCCCCGATTGTGGAACACTATTTTTAGGTATTTCATCAAACTTGCTTATAAAAATTAATAAATGAATTAAACACCCATTTTTTTTTTTTTAATAAGCATGAAACCAAGTTTTTTTTTAATCCAATGAATATGTTTTTAAGAAAATATAACCCAAGAATTTTGATTTATTAATGTTTTGTTTTATAATTTGTTGACACGTATAAAAAAACGGGCAGAATATATTAACACCCTTTAAAAAATCAGCATAGGCACCTAAAAAAAAACACGTATTTAACATACATGGCATACAGGGCTATCTTTTGCATATATTGATATGACTAGTTGCGACATCTTTTGATGTATTTATGTAAGTATTTATTGATGGTTTTCTAGAAAACTGACACTTTCACCCTTCAGTCACTACATTTAATTAATTGCCAACCCCACTCACAGTCTGTTTCCAACTGTATTCCATTGTCTCTAATTTTTGGTCAACGACTTGTTTAAGTGCAACGGTTTTCTATGACTCCATCAATTTTTAATTATTACATTAATTTTCCATTAATTGCGTTAATCGTTACAGTCAAACCTGTCTACGTAGGAATACAGTTAGACCCGTTCACAACACTAAAATAATAATTCTAGACAATTTTTCCATGAATTTAAAAAAAAAAATGGTGAAGTGCAAGTCATACTTACATGAAAAATAGCGTTCCATACAATAAGAAATTTTGAACATGAATTTAATGTTCCAGTGTATGAGGGTAGACGAACAAACTTATAATTTTAGATTTTTATATTTAAAAATTAACTATATTTATATAAACCAATAGTTATTTAAACCAAATTCCTAAAATATGGGCCAGTTTCACTAGAGGATAAAGATATTAAATTCATACTTCTTCCATGCAAAACTTTTCTTTATTTGATTTCCAAATATTTTTCGATATATTTCATATCATCATCAGTGGCTACAAAGATAAACAAAGTAACGAAAATACAATTTTTTTTTACAATTTTTATGAACCTTAACATAAAGGTTATGAACCTTAACAAATTTTTATGAACTTTTACATAAAGATAACAATTTGTCACATAACATAAAACTTAAATGTTATGTTACTGTTACATCAAATTTGTATAACTTTAGTTCTGTAACGAGTGATTCCTGCGTTACATAATATTGATTAACGTTTTATGTTCACTGGATTATATGAGAAATACCTGTATACATATAATAATAAAAACTCTAAAAAAATTATAAAAAATACTAATATTCTATATTGTTAAATTATTTAAAAATATTAACACGGGTTGTTCGTTGTTTTAAAAAAAAATCCATTCGTATGCGCCAGCCCAGCAATTGGGTGGAAATTCATCCTCAATGAATAATAGTGGTTGGTAGTATTGACCAACCTTACCAAAGTGACTATTGTAAAATGCGTTACCGCGCTCTCTCATTACAAATCCGTTTGACTCTATAATTTTATTTTTTAGAGCAATGTAGAATTTGTGGAACGAGTGAATCAATATACGGTCATTGGATTGTTGGACGTCTAGCCCGTGACTGTCGCGATCTTCATTTATCTACTGAAGTACGTGCAGATATTTTACACAAAGAAGTGCTACATACATTTAGAAACGAAAAACTACGTTTAGGAAAAATTACACCCGTACCTCTTCAAGATGAGACTATGTTAAATATAACAATAGCAAATGTAATAACAGTATCAACATCATCGTCAGAAGCGGTAACAAGAGCAAATGAAACGACAGTATTAACGACAACAGTATTGGCGCCATCATCAGAAACATCAACAAAAGTAGGAATAATGCAAGTGTCCGCATCATCCTCAGACATAGAAATGGAAATATTTAATATTTAATAATACATTTAATATTAGACTAATATTTAATTGTCTTATCCTCTGGTGAAACTGGTCCATACTTTGGGAATTTGGTTTAAATAACTATTGGTTTACATATTGAATTTTCCCAAAATTTTTTTTTATATTTATAACTGTATTTATGTAAAAAGTAGTTATAACCTAAAGGACCACCGTCCTAAATACTATGTATAAGATCAATTAATGGCTTTTTGTGCGTGAGTTCTACTATTACAGACCTAAAGGAAGCCACAATTTATTTAAGCTAATTTTGCCCCCATCACAAAATGTGATGTTATTTCTGGTTAGGATTTTTAATTTTTACTTAAGGGGTAACATCACCATCACTAAATTTCACGTGCTTTTCTGAGACATACCACGAACGATAGGAAAGAGATTTTTTCTAAAAGTTGATTTAAAAAAAAAAAGCGTTAATTTGAACTTTTATTTTTTTTTCGGAAAAAAATGTAATATATATATATATATATATATATATATATATATATATATATATATATATATATATATATATATATATATATATATATATAGGATCCGCCAAAAGTTCTCGGCCTGAGTATTAAAAAATACGGAGAGAACAGTGAAAAGAATTTACTTTTCTATATAACCGCCCTCTATTTCTATACACTTATTATACGGTGGGATAAGCATCTCTATGCCTTTATAATAATAAGCAAATTCTTTGTAGTGATTCTCACACGATATTCAATTTTTGAAACGGTCGACATACTGAGTTTACACTTTTACAATAGAATAAATAAAACACATGTAAACTCGTCCACTGCGTTTATGATTACTAGAGACTTAATACTTTCTGTGAGTATAAATTGCGTCACCTTTAAATAGGTTTAATCATGTTAGACCGAGAACTTTTGGCGTTTCCCACGTATATATATATATATATATATATATATATATATATATATATATATATATATATATATATATATATATATATATATATATATATATATATATACAAGCAAAATGTAGGTTTCAAGATATACAATGATTTTGTACTGAGGTACAAGCCTTAATTAACGCCGACCGCATGACATTCTCAATAAATTATCCTGCATGACTCTAGATTAATTAAACGTGATACTCCACTAGTGACCGCAGAATATGCGTTGAAACCTACGTTTAAACTTACATTTCATTCATGCTTTCCACCACTTAATATTAAAAATCTTAAGCAGAAATGTCATATCTGTAATGCGGGTAAAATTAGCTTAAATAAATAGTCACTCCCTTTGAGTTTATTACAATAATACTTCTAACACAAAAAAATCGTTCAAGTATCTCATACATAGGATTTTTATATGGCGGGCTCTCGAATTATTCTTATAAATTCTATAAAAGCCAACAGAATAGCTCTTCAATTTTAAATGAAAAATCTTGATTTTTTTCTAAAATATTTTGTAAAAACAACTAACAGAACAATTCTTCATTTTTGAAGAAAAATTATAATTTTTTTTTAATCAATTTTGTAAAAATCAACATAATACCTTTTCTATTTCATATGCAAAAAGGAAATTTCTTTCTAATACATTTTTTTGAAATTATCAATAGAATAGTTGTTCAATTTTGAAAGAAAAATTTTGAAATTTTTTTAACATAGTTTGTAAAAACAATTAATAGAACAATTCTTCAGTTTTGAAGGAAAATTAGAATTTTTTTAAAATAAACTTTGTAAAAATCAACATAATGTTTTATATGAAAAAAAGAAATTATTTCTTTTATATGAAAAAAAGAAATTATCTCTAATAAATTTTGTAGAGATTTTTAATATAATAGTTGTTTAATTTTAAAAATTTTTTTCTTATAAATTTTGTAAAAATAATTGGTTAGTTTTGGAGGAAAAATATCGTTTTTTTCTAATAAACTTTATAAAAATAAACATAATAGTTGCTCTATTTTAAATGGGAAAAAAGCTTTCTTTTAATAAATTTTGTAGAAATTACCTAATAATATTTATTTAATTTTAAATCAATTAAAAATCTAATTTTTTTTAAGCATTAAAAATAAAAACAATATTTTGATCTTTGCCGAAACCTCTTCCTCGGAATATTGCTCCCCTCCAGTAGTATCCTCCTCTGGTGTCCCAATTTTTTTGCCCCCCTCTGCGCATCCTTATATTCCTATAATATTCGCGCCTTTCTCTCCGTTATCAACCGGCTGCTCCCCTTTTTTTCTTGACTAGAAACAAAAAATACATATTACATATATTTATGTAATTAGATAGAACTATCGATATTGAGACGACGCAAATTTATCTAATCCTTAATAATTCCAATTTTAAATCAGGCCCGTTTATAGGTCACGGCGGGCCCGTTTAAAACTTACAAGTAAAGGTCCCGAGGCCGGACCTATCGATTTCGATGAAACTTAAATATATTGTAGAACACTGAAAACTAAGGGACACGTATTTTTTTTTATCTGCGGAAAAACGGTTTGAAGGGGTGAAATCGCCCTTCAAAAATTGGGGTAAAAATTTAATTTTTCAAATATCTCGAAAACAGTAAGAGATAGAGCAAAAGTTTAAATTGGCGATATTGCTCTTTTTTAAAGAGCTATCTATTGATATGCAATTTGTTCATATTACATCAACAGGGGTGGTTGGGGGTTAAAATTTGGGGGTTAATTTTGCAAAAAGGGGGTGAAAAATAAACAATATAAAAATTTTGTTTACAGATTTGAAATCTACGTCAAAAAATCTAATTGACCTATTTTTGCTCAATGTCCTAATATTAAGTCTAGGGGTAGTTAACTAGAGGGTGACTATGTCGAATAGTCGTACAATTTGGGTATTTCAAGAAGTTCTTCTTCGTGGAAAATAGCTTAAGACAATTAGAATAACGTAGAAATGAAATTCTGGAATTCAAAATTGAGTTTGAGCAACATTGGAGAGGGGGTGAGTCACCCTCTTGAATTACATACTAGTTTACATACACTAATTTTTGCAATTAACACACTGACAGGGGGTAATAATGTCACAATAGATGGTTCTGAAGTTAGACTATCGTATGTAAGGTTTTTATTAGGTTTCGTTATTTTAGGTTAGGTTATGTAATTTTCGGTATCGATAATTTTCGATAAGGAAAACTATAATATCCATTAAAAAACAAACCTAATAAAGACCTTACATATGATAGTCCAACTTCAGAACCACTTATTGTGACATTATTTTACCCACTATCAGTGTGTTAAATTAAAAAAATTGGTGTATATAAACTAGTATGTAATTTAAGAGGGTGACTCACCCCCTCTCCAATGTTACTCAAACTCAATTTTGAATTCGAGAATTCCATTTCTACGTTATTTTAATTGTCCTAAGCTATTTTCCATGAAGAAGAACTTCTTGAAATACCCAAATAGTACGATTATTCGACATAGTCACCCTCTAGTTAACTACCCCTAGACTTAATATTAGGATATTGAGCAAAAATAGGTCGATTAGATTTTTTGACGTAGATTTCAAATCTGTAAACAAAATTTTTATATTGTTTATTTTTCACCCCCTTTTTGTAAAATTAACCCCCAAATTTTAACCCCCAACCACCCCTGCTGATGTAATTTGCACAAATTGCATATCAATAGATAGCTCTTTAAAAAAGAGTAATATCGCCAATTTAAACTTTTGCTCTATCTCTTACTGTTTTCGAGATATTTGAAAAATTAAATTTTTACCCCAATTTTTGGAGGGCGATTTCACCCCTTCAAACCGTTTTTCCGCAGATAAAAAAAAATACGTGTCCCTTAGTTTTTAGTGTTCTACAACATATTTAAGTTTCATCAAAATCGATAGGTCCGGCCTCGGGACCTTTACTTGTTAGTGTCCGACGGGGCCCTAAACATTTAAATTTAATACTACGATTATTGAGGATTGTTTTATACACCATATAAAAGTAAGCATTGATAAAAAATTATAAATTATTTTAACATAGCCAGTTATGGGAATGTTTAGAACCATCGTTTTTATTGTCGGCAAAACGTAATTGTCAGCAGACCACCATTTTTGTGTCCGATCAGGCATCAAATAACTAATTATAAGTGTTGAATTTTATGTCAAGACTAGTCAATGCAAAGAAGAAGAAAAATTTAAAGGTGGAAAGCAACATTTTTAAGTACCATTTGCAAATTGTTACAGTATCTTTATTAAACAGATAACTAATAATCTCTAAAATAAAGCAATAAATACAATATAAAGGATGATTATAATAACAATTACAATCGACATTTAATGGGATTTTACGATACCTAAGTACAGAGGCGTAACTAGAATGAAATAAGCAGAGTCTCCAGGACGCACGACGAAAAGGAGCGCAAGAGGTAAAATATGGATGCAAAAAGAAAAGTAAAATTGTTATTGGAAGGTGGTTTTAAGGATTACGTACTTTTAAAAGGAAAATATAGCCGTTACAAGATCACGCTCATATCCGCCAGTACATCTGTCGCAGAGGTTTTTCTCGAAAACTATCTAATTTAGGAATTTGAAATTTGGTTTTAATTTTAATATTTTCGTTAGGTTTTGATGACGTGCACAAATGAGATAAAAAGGGTAGGTTAATTAGGTCTACGGTGGTAATGACAAAAATTGGATAATAGTTATATTCAGGGCGAAAATAGCGTAAAAATTGGTATGTAGGCCTTTTCTGATTGTCATTTTGGTTTACCATTTTGGGCTGATTGGCACCCGCCCCGAGAAAAACGACAAATTCAACATTTTGACACACCAATATTTTAACTTTTTCCCCGCAAAAAACAAGTAACGAGCAAAAAAACCTCAAATTCAACATTTTGGCGCTCCTGAACTTCCGATTTTGGCGCCCTTAAAAACTAGTAGTATCACTCCAAAAAATGTCTGTAATGGGTCTAAATATAAAATGGGGATATATAACTTTATATGCGGCCCGCGGAGTTATGATGCATATTTTGCAAAGTGGTCAGCAAGATCTTTTGGGTTGGTCATGTGTTTTTGAAGTTTCGAGAATTTCTAGATTATCTAATTTCTAGATTATCTGGTTTTGACTATGCGGTACTTGACTGTATTTATAATTTGTGTCAAATGTTAAATAATTCTATGCATTATCATTACACATGTCCAATTTTAATGATGAAACAACAAAATTTGATAACTGTTTAGAAATTTTATTTTGAAAATCGCCATTTTTCAATAAATTTTCAAATAAGTGAAAACGCGCGATTTCTTGAAAATAACGTAACATTTTGTAGCTAGATATGTCGATTTTGATAATTTCCATCGGTGAGGTGCAATTGTGTTTTCTTTTGAATATTTCTATTAGCTTACACACATATATTAATAATAATCGACCACAATTCAAATAAATATTTTTGTGAATATAATCAAAGTTTTGAGGTCATAAATATTGACATTGACGTTTAATTGCTGCAAAATGTGACGTCACTATAGTGAGGTGTTTTTCCCGCCTTGTTCTTATTTAAAATTGTAGGGTTATTTTTTTTTTGATGAGTTTTTACAAAATCTGTCGAAAATAAAAAAAATTACTTAACTGATATGGAAAAACATTGCTTTCAGAATATTTTTGTAACTTCAGTTAAGTACCCTATTTCTTGGTTTCCTGGCAACTTGGCGAAGTCAGAACGTTCAGACCGTATTTTATCCCATCTGAAAGATAGGGGTAAAACAACCTTACCACACGGGACATTTGATTCCAAAAGAAAAATTGGCTAGTAATTCTGAGGCGCTATCATTTGCTGTTATTTTGCTTTGGTCGATGGTCTTTTTGAAGTTTTGAGAATTTGTAGGTTATTTTTCTAATTTAGTTGTATTTGGTTTTGACAGTTTCTTGGTTTCTGGCTTCTGGTATTTTATCCTATCTGAACGACAGGGGTAAAACAACCTTATCACACGGAGTTGTCGGAATGGCGACTCGCAAGGGGAGGTCTCCTTGTTTCATTTTTATAGAAAATTTACCAGAAGAATATGAAATACGAGAACTTGTGACCTGCGCAATACTTACTAATTTATATACTATACAAATCATGTGTAAATGGATGCGTGTACAAATTTAGAAGTGACGTCAGCAAATCGTTACAAATATAAACCCGCTATAAATCCACGAATTTGGAATTTTATCAATCAAGTATTCGTTCGATATATCCACACTGAACGGCATATAGTATAGAACTGTCTATTTTAATGTAGTTTGACGTGTCAAAGTTGTTTGCAAAGCTTTTGACTTTCGTGGGCTATTGAATATGTCGAATAAACAACACCCTCTTGTAACATCATCACTAACTACACTACTCGATATACTAATTTAGCGTCAAAATACTATTTATGTGGAGTTCGAAACTATTCGATACTTCAATAGTTATTTAACATTTATAATTTGTTTTATTGTAACAATTTTTTGTTGTCGTTAATAATTTTAATATTTTCTAACGTTACATAACAGTACTTGATAAAATTCTTAGTAATCAATAAATATCAAGGATTTTTTGTGTTTTGTCTTCGTTCGTCGGGTATTTTGATAAAAATTTCATAAATGGGTTTCCTGCATATCGCAGTAATACCCTTTACAAATTTTTTTCGAGGGCACCCATACGAGGACTCATTCATAATTAGGGGACCCATTCGTTTATAATTTGCTTCTATAGCTACCACATGATAGTTGCTTCTTTTCCGATATCTGTATGACTTTTCTGATTTGTTTTTAAAGCTTGGACAATTTTTTACGTTACTTTCCTAATTTGATTGCCTTTCGTTCTGATAATTTCTTAGCATTTACGAATTTAAAAAAAAAAAAAAAAAAAAAACGTCTCAATTGAGACTGGAGAGCGCGTGATTAAATAGAATTAAAACGTTAGTTGCGTGCTTATACTTTTTGTTTAATTTTTCATTCAGTCCTGAAAGTTCTTCATTGTTTTAAAAAGTTATCTTTACTATGGGTTGGAATTGAGGAGCGGATTGAACAGGATATTTTCGTTGCGGATACGATCTCAAGTAACTATAAAACGAGTTCAAAATGGAAGGCTACAACTTGCTAATCTTCAAGGATCATATGATCATTTCCATTTATAATTTGCTTCCATATTTGACTTCCACCTGTGGTGGTATGTATGACATTTTTCTAACTTGGTTTTCAAGTTTGGAGAGTTTTTGACGTTATCTTCGTAGCTTGATGTAATTCTTCCTGGGTGCGGACAACACAGTGGCTTGATCCATTTTCTGCTCTACAAAATAAATTTTGTAATGCATATTTACCCGGTGCCAAATCAATTCAGTTAAAAAAGTTAGTTTATTTAATATTCTTAATAGATAAATTTACATGGAAAGAACCATTTTACATTGTAAATTGTTTACCTGTTGACATATTATTAGGAATCAAAACAATTCATTTAAATGCCAATTTATCTTAGACTTTTCTAGTTCTAGTTTCGGTTGATTTTTTGTTGTGTCTACCATTCGTTTATACTTTGTTTTGCTAGTAGCTTTAACTTTCTTAAGCAGGTTCTTTTGCCACATCTGTTGCACGTTGGCCTCTTAAACACTTTCTTCAGCAGGTACTAACTTCTTTGGCCAAGTCTGTTGCTCGTCAGCTTCTTACACATGTTTTCCAACAAGTATCAAATCTTTCATTGTTTCGCTATCTCTTACCTGATTTAAGAATGAGCTTGAGGTAATACGACAGTAGTAGCTTCTGGAGAGAACGGGAGCCACCATCCGACCATCCGACTTTTTGAGTGACCTCGGATGGTGGTAAAACTACCGAGGCGGTTCTGGAAGCCTCCGGCGGTGGGTGGAGCAAAATTTGGTCTCAAACCTAACAGAACTTGATCCAACCTAACAGAACCCAACGGAACTTGACCAAACCTAACGAAACCTAAGCGTACTTAGCTTAACCTAACAAAATTTTTTCTACCCTAAGAACTGAAAAATTCCCTAACAGATAGCGCAACCACCTTCGAGCTTTGTAAATTCACTGCTAGATGGCTCTCGTAGTTTGGATAATAGCGATCCCTGTGCGTACGTTTAAAAATTCCCCTAATAGATGGCGCAGTCACCTTTGGTAGCTTTGTGAACCCTATGCGTAAATTTGAAAAATTATCAATAGATGGTGCTGAAAATCCTTTTTAATAGTTAAACTAGCCATTAAAAGATGGCCTTGCTAGTCTGAACTACCGCGAACTCTGTACCTTGATTCCAAATTCCACGAAAAGATGGCGTTACTTTCATAAGTTTATCATATTTTATCTGGAAACAGGTTTAAACTGTTAGCTGACGTCATTAACAGGAATGCTGATATTAATAGCGAAGATTTCTGTCTAATATGCAAAAAAAATTTTATCATATGATTGTATATTTTTATCTGAAAACAGATTTTAACCTGCATGGCTACATAAAGTGTGATAGTTGACGTCATCAGGCTATTTTTCTGCTATAAAAGACCGCGACAGATTTTCTTCAATCGCAGTCTTGTTCGAAACTTTAGTGAAAAAACATTAAGTCTTATTTTTGTGAATTTTCAACTGTTGTGTTAAGAGTTAATTGTTGCCAAAAATGGAATCCATTACTGCTGGTGCTTCATCTGGAAACAGCGACTTAATTCAAAAAATGGCTGGAAATTTTGTGGATGAATTGAATCATCTTGGCGCTGTTAAACGATGGATTAAACTTTCCGATATGGAAATTGGAAAAGTATATAAAATAATGGGAGCCAGTCAACTACCATCAAAATTTGATTAACCAAAAATGAAGACAATATTGGAATCAGAAATTGGATACATATCATTGCCGGCGAGATTTGACAATTTGAACGAGCAGATGCTGGCGTGGCTACAGAGCAATCCAAAACTTGGTATTATGAATAAAGGGCCAATCGGACTAACTCATAAACTGGAATTCAAAACATTGGTCTTCTCGAAATCGCAATTCAAAACATTAGATCTTCTTGAAATTTGTAAATCTTCAAATATTAAAAATATTTAAAGTTTCAATTACTTTGTCAATTTCACTAGAATTGAGCAGAATTTACTAAACGCGTTTTCAATCTCGCGACCATCATCAGAGTAATTGAAGAAATGTATGTGGGAGTGTAATAAATACTCTTAAAAATGAATTTGGGAAAAACCCGTCATTATACTATTTCATATGAAATAGTATAATGACGGGTTTTTCCCAAATTCATTTTTAAGAGTATTTATTACACTCCCACATACATTTCTTCAATTACTCTGATGATGGTCGCGAGATTGAAAACGCGTTTAGTAAATTCTACTCAATTCTAGTGAAATTGACAAAGTAATTGAAACTTTAAATATTTTTAATATTTAAAATGAAATTTCACAAAGTAAACCTCTCAACAGTAAATTATTTATTGTAAATCTTCAGTTGATGTGTTAAGAATTAATTATTGCCAACAATGGAATCCATTTATTGTGGAAATCAATTAGTTCGTCGTAAAATCGTTTGTATTTATCACATAGCATTTCAGAGTTGTCGATAATTTGTTTAATAATTTCCTCTCGACGCTTCGCTTTACTTAGTTCTCTTAATTCTGCGTTAGAACATTGAAGAAAATTGATGTAATGATCTGTAAATTCCATACAACAGGAATATTCCGTTATCTCAATATTGCCAACATTTCGTCTATAATTGTGCGCTTGGAAAGTCTACAAACCGCCTCTATAAATTCATTGGCGTTTGTTGAATAATTTTTCACTATTTTAATACACAAGTCGGCTAATTGGTGATCTGTGATTCCTTCACAGAGCACTTTCTTGCATATGCATAAATTTTTAATATAATTATAAATTTTACGAGTTAAAAAAGTGATCATTGTGTACCTATTTTTGTTTAAAACTATACTTAATAAAAAAATTTAAAGAAAAAAAACGATCTTTTGATTTACACCGATCCCTAAAAAGAAATCAAACTAATTATAAAAATTCCATTTACAATTATGGTACACCATATATACTCATAAAATTTTACAAAAAATGTATCACTCTATATATGTTTTTTAATCTTTTAATGATGACATATGATATCCGAATATGTATTAATCAGCTAAAAATCGCTGCTACTTATAAATTTCTATGTATTTTTTTAATAAAAAAATTTTTATATGTAATATTGGCGATCTGTTTAAAAAACATTATTTGGTTGTTGGATTAGATGTATGAGATTTTATTTGACGTCTTAATGACTGTTAAAAAATTTAAAACTAGACACATTTATATTGTACAAAAATAAGAAACACTTAAAATTTGAATAAAGAAATAGATACATATTTCGATAAATTTGTGAAATGTATAGTAATGTTAATGTGCGATCTATACAGTACTCTGTTAAAAGTAAAGGTCTCTACGTTGTTAAAATCATATTTTGCAAATATGAATAAATTTTTAAAAAATCTTATTCTTAAAACTTAATATGTAATCACCTAAAAAGTAGTTTTTGAAACATTAATTCGATGATCTTAAAGTAGTTTTGAAACATTAATCTCTCGTTATAGATATTTTTTGGCCTTATTTAATTGTACAATGTTCCGTATATTTTAAGAAGATTTCCTTTTAATATTTTATATTTTATCTAACCAATGTATCTGTTTCTATTAAATTTATTATTTTCTATTGTTTTAATTATAAAAAATTTGCTTATACATATACCTATAGCTTTAGTTTTGTGAGCGACTGTAATAGTAATTTATCTTAAATATGAAATTGTTTTATCAAATGTTGAATAAGCGTTTTTTGCATATTGTCACACTCCAATACCTATGTATTGTTATTATAAATTTGATTCTATGTTTAGCTATTAAAAAACAGCAAAAGCTCTCTTTTTACTTTAAATTTAACGGATTTTTTTCCAGTGAACTCGGGAATTAACTATACAAAGCCATATTTAAATTTTTTCAATTCTAAAAGTCAAATTTTTTCACAATAATTTCAAAACTCTAATTTATATTTAATAAAAAATTAAAAATAATTTCTTAGCAATGTAAGTATATGTAATGTTATTTATGAGTATTTTAACGATACAAAGTTATAGCAAAATGCTGATTATGTACATTCAAAGTCATAATATCGCATATGTTACGTAGATCTCATATGTATTATACATGTAAATATGCTATAAGAATGTACTTGTTTGGAATTTTTATACCAGGTGAAAATTTGATTGTAAAAATAGTAAATTCTGTTAATATTAGAAAATTTATTGCCGGCAATAGTATTATTGATACTAAAATTTATTACGAATAAGAACCTATTCATTTAACGTAAAATGTTTGGCCATCGATAATGTACTAGATTACAATTAAAACGATTTCTTTCTGTGTAATAAAACTAGCATCTTTTTATAAACTGAGCACTCAAAATTGATATGAAAATTCTGGTTTTCTAGTTAGTTATGATAAGATAAACTTTTTAGGATTAAAAAATTAATGTTGTGTTAACCTTTCTACTCCTAAACAAAACCATTTATACAGTTTAAAACATTTTTTAATAAAAAAATCGAAAATCGATAATTTTAAACAATTTAAACAATACCCATATATACCCATATGATGAAAATTGTGGACTATGAAATTCTTAACTTTTTCTGTACATTACCCAAGTCTGCTTTTAAACTATTTGCAGTCTAATTTTATAAAAACACTTAAAAATTATCTGTTACTATATGTAAATAATAAACAATTACAGACAAATATTTCTAAGCAAACGAATTGAAAATGTAATTTAATAGTATCATCGATAAAATACATATACAGGTTGGAAAGTAAATAACTCTCATAATTTTTAAAGAGGGACTCAAAGCTTCCCTGTAGACACTAAAACCATAGGAATATTTTTTCAGAATTAATTAGCCCTTTCCCCGTTCGACAGTTCTGCGATACTTTATTTTTAACAAATCATTAATAATATGGGTGAATGCTTATTGGCAAGAATTACATAGTTTGCACATATGTTCTATTGTGTCAGAACGTCAATGGAACAAGCAATTTATTTGCCTATATTCAGGAGCAAGTAAAACATTACCTATTTTAATAGCTCTGAAAATATACATTGGATAGTTCGTTGTAAGAATAATCATCTCTGTGAACCATTTTAACGAATTATTTAAGGACCGTGGTATGTAAGAAATAATAACACGCACATTATTTTAGAATATTTTATTAAATAATTAACTTTGGTATACAGCTATTGGAAAAGTTACACTATTGGTTTAGTTTACAACTCATAAAATGTTGAAAGTTTATTTTAAGGCTTCCTATAGGGTCGTAAATATAACCCTTTACCCGCAATTTTTTCATCACCACCGTCGACGACGACTGTATTTTGGTCATCATCAGATTCTCCTTCGCTCGCAGTATCTTCGTCGTCGCTAGCAGAGGCTTTTTCATCGCTGTCTCCGTCATCATTTGATACATACTTTGACACTGGTTCAATAATATCATGCTTTTCCAGTTTCCGAGTTATCGAGATAATTTGCCTCCCAATGTCGCTTTTCTTTAAATTATTAAAATTGTTTCGTTTTTTCTCATTTTCGATATAATCCGCAAAGCTGGGATTTAAAATATGATGCCTTTCCTTTAAATTGCACATAGTATTAACAATTTCTTCTCCAATTTGCGTCTGAGTCGCTAAACTGTTTAGTTCATCGACTTAATGGTTCAGGTCATCAAAATATTCTTCTTCATCAACAGGTTTCAAATGGCCATTATGAAGGTTAGCATTTTCATCATCATATTTAAAACGTTTAGCTCCCCCATTGATTGAATTAGATGTCGAAGGTTGTTCCTTTTCTTCTGAATTGTTATCTTCTTGTTCTTCATCCTTCGCGCATGCGTTCTGCAGCTCTTTGATCATTAATATGTCTAGGGCAGTTTGTAAGAGACCAACCATCTTTGGAGTAAAACTTGTTTCTTTGTTGTTATCAGGCGATGGTAAATGCTTTTGTTCATCAGATCGATTATCTTCGATATTCGCCGAATGTAGAATATTATGCGAGTTTTTTAAAGCGTGGAATTTACTTCTGATTGCTTCTGCTGTAGCCATCATACTATCATTAAAAGTATTCAAGTTTCTTTTAGATAGATCTGTATCATCTTCCTGCTGATTTTGAAATACTGGTGCTTTATCTTCCTTTTCTTCATTTCTTGCTTCAAAGCTATAGTCGGTTTCACCATCATCATCATCTTCATCATTCGATTTTGACGATTCACTTTGTATTGAAAGTCTCCTCTTCTCTGCGCTGTTCGCGTGTGTCCCATTATTTACTGACTGGTTCGTGGAATTTTCAAATTGATTTATTCCATTTTCATCATTTTTTTTATCATTCTCAGTCGAATTATGTTTAGTTCTTAAATGACGCGAGAGATTAAACTTCCGCGAAAATTTCTTACCACAAAATTCACAACTATGCATAGCCTAACAGTATTCCGATTTCAACGTGTTTACGAATAGCTGAACTGAACTCGACTGACTAAAGATTCCGCGGGTTGAGCCTTATATACCTATGGAGTGACTCTTTTTGGGAGTGACTCATTTTGTGAGTTACTCTTTTTGGATGTGACGCTTTTTGGGAGTGACTCTTTTTGGGAGTGACTCTTTTTGGAAGTGATTCTTTTGGGGAGTGATGCTTTTTGGGAGTGACTCATTTTGGGAGTGACTCATTTTGAGGGTGACTCTTTTTGGAAGTGACTCATTTTGGGAGTGATTCTTTTTGGGAGTGACTCTTTTTGAGATTGACTCTTTTTGGGAGTGACTCTTTTTGGGAGTGACTCTTTTTGGGAGTGACTCTTTTTGGGAGTGACTCTTTTTTGGGAGTGACTCTTGGTGTCATTTGGTGCATTTTGGTGTATTTTGATGTCATTTGATGTCTCTTTGTTGCCTTTTGGTGTCATTTTGGTGCATTTTGATGTCATTTTAGTGCATTTTGGTGCATTTTTGGTGTCATTTTGATGCACTTTGGTGTCATTTTTGGTGTCATTTGGGGCATTTTGGTGTCGTTTGCTGTATCGCCAACAATGGTGACGAAAAAATTTCGGGTGAAGGGTTACACTTAAGGCCCTATAGGAGATATTAAAATAAGCTATCAACATTTAATAAGTTGTTAAAAAATCTTTGTAATTTTCCAAAAGCTGTATGTTAATTATTTAATAAAATATTTTAAAATAATGTGCGTGTTATTATTTCTTACATACAACAGTCCTTAGTTCTAGTAATTCCTTAAAAAAATCACGGAAATGATTGTTCTTACAACGAACTATGTAATGTGTATTTTCTGAGCTATTAAAATAGGTAATGTTTTTTACTTGCTCCTGAATATAGGCAATTAAATCGCATTGCCCTATTAACATTCTGGTGCGATAGAACATATGTGTAAACTTGGTAATTCTTACCAATAAGTATTTTACCTATATTATTAATGATTTTTTAAAAA
Source organism: Brachynemurus nebulosus (assembly GCA_035578155.1). Lineage (NCBI taxonomy): Eukaryota > Metazoa > Arthropoda > Insecta > Neuroptera > Myrmeleontidae > Brachynemurus > Brachynemurus nebulosus. The sequence continues at coordinate 6,111,801 of JAPWDM010000021.1, forward strand.
TAAAGTATCGCAGAACTGTCGAACGGGGAAAGGGTTAATTAATTCTGAAAAAATATTCCTATGGTTTTAGTGTTTACAGGGAAGCTTTGAGTCCCTCTTTAAAAATTATGAGAGTTTTCTACTTTCCACCCTGTATATGTATTTTATCGATGATGCTATTAAATTACATTTTCAATTCGTTTGCTTAGAAATACTTGTCTGTAATTGTTTATATTTACATATAGTAACAGATAATTTTTAAGTGTTTTTATAAAATTAGACTGCAAATTGTTTAAAAGCAGACATGGGTAATGTACAGAAAAAGTTAAGAATTTCATAGTCCACAGTTTTTATCATATGGGTATGTATGGGTATTGTTTAAATTGTTTAAAACTATCGATTTTCTTTATTAAAAAATGTTTTAAACTGTACGAATGCTTTTATTTAGGAGTAGAAAGGTTAACACAACATTAATTTTTAATCCTAAAAAGCGTATCTTAACATAACTATATAGGCAACCATAATTTTTCTATCAATTTTGAGTGCTCAGTTTATAAAAAAATATGCTAGTTTTATTACACAGAAAGAAATCGTTTTAATTTCTAGTACATTATCGGTGGCTAAACATTTTTACGTTTAATGAATATGCAGGTTCTTATTCGAAATGAATTTTTAGTATCAATAATACTATTCTTGAAAGTAAATTTTCTAATATTGATAGAATTTCCTATTTTCTACAATCAAGTTTTCATTTTGGTATAAATTTCGTTTATAAAAATTTAAACAAGTAGGTACAATCTTGCTACATATAAGATGTATTTCACATATGTACGTATACGCGAAATGATAACTTGGAATGTGTCTGATCAGCATATTTGCTATTTTATGATTATAATTTTTGTGTGTCGTTAAAATACACATAATTTTTTTTATTTTTTATTAAAAATAACTTTTAGAATTGAAAAAACAAATTTTAATATGGCTTTGTATAGTTAATTCCCGAGTTCACTGGAAAAAAAAATCCGTTAAATTTAAAGTACAAAGAAAGCTTTTGCTGTTTTTTAATAGCTAAACATAGAATAAAATTTATAATAACAATACATAGGTATTGGAGTGTGACAATATGCGAAAAACGCTTATTCAACATTTGATAAAACAATTTCATATTTAAGATAAATTACTATTACAGTCGCTCACAAAACTAAAGCCTTAGGTATATGTATAAACTAATTTTTATAATTAGAAAAAAATAAATTATTAAAAGGAAATTTTCTTAAAATATACGGAACATTGTACAATTAAATAAGGTCAGAAAATATCTATAACGAAAAATTAATGTCTCAAAACTATTTTAAGATCATCGAATTAATGTTTCAAAAAACTACTTTAAGATGATTACATATTAAGTTTTAAGAACAAGATTTTTAAAAAATTTATTCATATTTCCGAAATATGATTTTAACAACGTAGAGACCTTTACTTTTAATAGAGTACTGTATAGATCACACATTAACATTACTATACATTTCACAAATTCATCGAAATATGTATCTATTCCTTTATTAAAAGTTTTAAGTGTTTCTTACCTTTGTACAATATAAATGTGCCTACTTTTAAATTTTTTAACAGTCATTAACGTCATAGGACGTCAAATAAAATCTCATACATCATATCCAACAAGCAAAGTTTTAAAACAGATCACCAATATTACATTTAATAAATTTTTTTTATTAAGAATACCTAAGAATATATATTTTTGTAAGTAACAACTATTTTTTTAGCTGATTAATTTGTTTTCTGATATTAAATAACATCAAATAATGTACATATAGATTAAAAAATGTACAGAGTGATACATTTTTGTAAAATTATGAGAATATATATGGTGTACCTTCATTGTAAATAAAAAATTTATATATATATATATATATATATATATATATATATATATATATATATATATATATATATATACGCCAAGTTTAAGATATTAAAAATTAGTTTGATTTCTTTTAGGGATCGGTATAAATCAAAAGATCGTTTTTTTTCCCTTTAAATTTTTTTATAAAGTATTCTTAAACAAAAATAGGTACACAATGATCACTTTTTTAACTTGTAAAATTTATAATTATATTAAAAATTTATGTATATGCAAGAAAGTTCTCTGTGAAGGAATCAGAGATCACCAATTGGCCGACTTGTGTATTAAAATAGTAAAAAATTATTCGTAAATAATAAACAAATATTTTACTTCGCAAAAATACCACTTTTATTTTGAAACTGTGACAATATTGTTTCGAACCGTCAGTTCATTTTCAAACAGAATAGATATTACATTCTTTACATGCCTTATATACTAATTTTATCTACCTATACTTATTAAGGGGGAGTGGTCTGTGATGTGGAAGTGGAAAGGGTGGGAGTGATTGGAGAATCCAAAAGTCAAGAAAAACAAGATTACATTACATGTGACAAGAGGCAAACAAACACGTGGCAAAAGATTGAACTTGAAAATGATAAAAAGACAATAATGCAGTGAATACAGTTTTAAACAGAAATTAAAATTTAAATAAGTTAAAATATTGAAAATAAAGTTGAACTGTAAATATCGGTATAATCATTTAAAAGGTGATCGGAGCTATGTTTATTTATTTCTATTGCTTCTAGGATTGTTAACTTCTGTCCTTTGCTTGCCTCCTGTAACACAGTAATTTCTCGTTCCGGTGTGTGTCCAGTGTCTATTAAGTGCCTCGCAAAAGCAGAGTCGGATTTCTTATTTCTATATGACCTAAAATGCTCTGCTCTCCGGGTTTCAAAGTTTCTGCCAGTTTGACCGATGTAAAAACCATTACAATCTTGGCAGTTTAATTGGTAGATGCCCGATTTTTTAAGTTTATCAATTTTTGTTTTATTGTTATATATTAAATTTCCTAGATTAAAGCCTGATTTAAATGCTATATTTATGTTTGATTTTGCTAGAATTTTTTTTAATTTTGTCTGATATTTTACCAAAATATGTTATAGTTTTAAAGTTAGTTTTTGGTTCTGGTTTAACAGAGGGGTAAATTTCTTTTAAGATTTCTTTAAATTCTTTCTTAGCTATTAATTTATCGATTAGGTTTGAATTGTATCCGTTATTATTCGCTATTATTTTAATATTATTTATTTCTTTTTTAAAAATTCCTTCCGACAAAGGTATATTAAACGCGCGGTGGATCATTGAATTATAGGCTGTCACTTTATGTTGATACGGACTTATTGAATCATTTGGAATTGTAATACTTGAGTAAGATGGTTTTCTATATATATTGAAATCAAGCTTATTGTTAATTTTGGTTATAGTCAAATCTAAAAGGTTTATACTATTATCTTTTTCTACCTCTAAGTCAAATTGAATTTTTGGATCTAAGGAATTTAATGACTCTACAAATTTTTCTAACTGGCGAATCGATCCATCGAAGCCTATAATTATGTCATCCACGTATCTATACCAAAATTTTACATGTTGTTTGGTTAGTGTATTATTCATTATTATTTCTTCTAAGTTCGACATATAAATTTCTGCAAACAGAGGGCTTAGAGGTGACCCCATTGAAAGGCCACTTGTCTGTCGGAAGAATTAATTGCCGAACTCAAAGTAATTTTGTTTTAAAATTGTATTAAAGGTATTTATTAACTCGGATTGTTTTACTGGATTTTTTATCTTATTGTTTATTATTTCGCTAATCAAGTTTAGACACTCCTTGGTAGAAATATTGGTGAACATACTACGTACGTCCAGGGACGCCAATTTGTACCGACCGGGAAAAATGTGTTATTTAACTGGTTTACAAGTTGGAAGGAGTTTTTAATGCTATGTTTGGAAGTGAATTGGGTTTCGGTTTTAAAAAGGGAATCTAGGTGTTGTGATAATTTATGTGATGGACATCCAATATGGGAAACTACTGGTCTTATTGGGTTGTCGGGTTTGTGCGTTTTCACCAATCCATACAATCTAGGAGCTCTCGGGTTCATCTCCACCAAATAATGTCTATCCTTGTCAGAAAAAATACTTTTATTATTATTAATTAATTTTTTAATTTCTTCGTTATATTTGTTAGTAGGGTTTGTTTTTAGGCGTATCATTTTTTCTTTTTTAATAAAATCGCTTATTTTATTTGAATAAACTTGTTTGTTAAGGATTACGGTACAATTACTTTTATCTGCTTTAGTAAGTATTAAGTTGAAAATTAATGACAATAACTTAAAAACTCGGGCATCTACCAATTAAACTGCCAAGATTGTAATGGTTTTTACATCGGTCAAACTGGCAGAAACTTTGAACCCGGAGCGCAGAGCATTTTAGGTCATATAGAAATAAGAAATCCGACTCTGCTTTTGCGAGGCACTTAATAGACACTGGACACACACCGGAACGGGAAATTACTGTGTTACAGGAGGCAAGCAAAGGACAGAAGTTAACAATCCTAGAAGCAATAGAAATAAATAAACATAGCTCCGATCACCTTTTAAATGATTATACCGATATTTACAGTTCAACTTTATTTTCAATATTTTAACTTATTTAAATTTTAATTTCTGTTTAAAACTGTATTCACTGTATTATTGTCTTTTTGTCATTTTCAAGTTCAATCTTTGCCACGTGTTTGTTTGCCTCTTGTCACATGTAATGTAATCTTGTTTTTCTTGACTTTTGGATTCTCCAATCACTCCCGCCCTTTCCACTTCCACATCACAGACCACTCCCCCTTATTAAGTATAGGTAGATAAAATTAGTATATAAGGCATGTAAAGAATGTAATATCTATTCTGTTTGAAAATGAACTAACGGTTCGAAACAATATTGTCACAGTTTCAAAATAAAAGTGGTATTTTTGCGAAGTAAAATATTTGTTTATTATTTACGAATAATTTTTTACTATTTTAATACACAAGTCGGCCAATTGGTGATCTTTGATTCCTTCACAGAGCACTTTCTTGTTTAAACATTTAAAAGAGAGCATGGTAATTTTTCTGGAATTTTATCTACCAAAATTATATAATTTTTCTCTCTATTATCCTAAACTATTATCCTATGTAAACGGGCATTCAAGAAATTTTTGTGTCCAGAAATTCACTATGTTATGCAGGATACTACGACGGAGAAACGGCACGTTGACCCAGCGAGTCACAAAATCTAGCGTCAGACCTGAACTAATTAAAATTTGTCAAAAAATTATATGTAACAAAACATTTCTTCGATTTAAACTTCGTCTTTCAACCACAGTTGCTTATAATTGTCCGAAACTCTTATACTGGATGAAATTTCGGTTCCGAATATCCGGTAGTTACGGTTAAATTTGGAATTATTCAGAGCTTTCGTTCTATTTAAAACAAAATTTGAAAATTCATCATGTAAAACACATTAGTTAACAAAGAAAAATACTTCATTGACCAATATTGATAGAAAAACTGATTTGTTTTTAAGTACGTAGTTCCTTACTAGCAACCACTTGAATCATTCCCCAACACATCAGAAATCAAATTAAAGGCCATTAATTCGAAACCACTGACATCATATAGTTTAATCAAATCTATAAATTTTTTTTCTTGTGATAACATGAATTTTATTTGGGGGTCAACTGAGCCACGATAATACAGTCTATACAATGAACAGAGATACCGTATATTTTTAAAAGTATCAACACATTATTGTATCTTTTTGCAATTGCGTTTATTTGGGGGAACAAAAGTAGTAGTTTTTGGACAGTACGAAGCCCACCTTCTCACCTGCCGACTTTTTGAGTGACCTCGGGAGGAGGCAAAACTACCGGGCGGTTCTAGAAGCCTCCGGCGGTGGGTGGAGTATAATTTGGTCTCCAACCTAACAATATCTAATGAAAGTTTTTCTAACCTAACAGAACCGAATGGAACTTGATCTCACTTAACAGAACCCAACAAAAATTGGTTTAACCTAACAAAATTTTTTCTAACCTAAAAATCCAAAAATTTCGTAACAGATGGCGCAGTGTGGTGTGTGGATAATGTTCTCTCTGTGTGGTGTCTGAATAATAGCGATCCCTGTGCGTAAGTTTGAAAAATTGTTAACAGATGGCATCGACAACCTTTTTGATAGTTAAAAGATGGCGTTGCTAGTCTGAACCACCACGAACTCTGTACCTTGATTCAAAATTCCATGACAAGATTGTGTTGCTTCCATAATTTATAATAATTTTATCTGAAAACAGGTTTATACAGGTTTTCCTCTAAATAAAAACACATTTTTTTATTTTAATAAATTTATTTAAAAAGAAATATTTTACCATAAAAATGTTTAAATGTTATTACAATAATATTTGTATATGGATATGACATTTTCCATGGCACAAGTTGCTCCGGAATGATGGCCGCATCGATGACTAGTGTATGTTGATGTTATGATTCCCAACTTGGGGCACATTGTTATTTCTTCAAAGTTCATGATGGGCGCTGATGGTAGTAGTCGTTTCAAATACCGCACTTTTTCTTCTCCTTTCGTATAAATGATTCGAGTTCCGTGTAGATTGTTTATTAAAATGTATTTTAGTTCCTCGCATTCAATATGTTCATCCATCCAGGTGCCCATGATGATGAACCCATGATGATTTTTCCGCAACCAGCGAGCTGTGCGCAGATCTTTTTCACTTAATCCGCAAAACGGTATTGGTGATTTGAAAATATAGTGTTGTAGTATATAATCTTCACCATCATTTTTGTCCGAAGTATCGAATTTCAACACAGCCAATTCCTTTATGTAGAATTTCCCATTTGTTGAATTTGGAAATCCTTGGAAGTTAACATCTGCTGCGTCGGTCGCCATTGTGCGATGTCTAGAGTCAAACTGTTGGGCTTAGAATTCAGTAACTAATGCTTTTTCTTTAAAATAAAACTGGTTTTTATAGGTGGGTAATTCTCGCATAACGGGAACCACCCAAAAACTCATAGTTTTAAATTCTGATAATTGTTATATTTTTATAATCTATAAGTGTTATGTAGTTGTGCTGGGCTATAAGTTTTGCAATATCTGCTTGCTTCTGTAGGGTACATGTGGGCAAAGTGACCAATGTGCAAACCTACTAAAATGATTTTTTCCGTTTATCACCGAATCAATTGCAATGGAAAAGACAAAAATGACATCAATCATTAGTGTGTTCAATAGGTAAGTAACATACCTAAATTCACTTAGTTAAACTTAATAGTTTTTAAGTAATCGAATTTTATATTTTAAAATTTCAATTGCAATTTTCAAAAAAGTTTATGAAACGATTTGGACGTTTTAAATTTCTATCGATAGTACTACTTAGGTACTATCAAATGACGAAATAAAATCAATGGGATCTTGCCTTTAAAAATTTTTATTACCAAAATTCAAAATTTTTTATATAAAATAATCCAAATAGGCATTATTTAAACGGTTAAAGGCATATATTTATAGGAAAATCACCTTAAATCATATTTTAAATGCCCAATCAAATCATTGGGCTTAACAGTTTTTAATGTCCTTAGCTTCGTTTAGATATGATTCACACTAGGGCTTAAATGTATTATTATGTAGCAATATGAAATTTTTGTTAAAGGCCTAAAATGGGCTTAAAACACAAAGAGAGCATTAGCTAAATATTATTGAGTAAACATATAGTAATATTTTTGAAGAATATTGCTGGGAAAATTTAAAAAATTTCTATCAATTTAATCACTTGTAAATCTTTGAAGCACAGTTAAGTAATAATTCTTAACAAGTAACTCACCTGTTTCTTGTTATCCTTTTAATGCCACTAATTACATACACATATATAAATCATAACTGTTAGGGTCAGTTCTTTTAAATAAATTTCTTTTAAATTACCAAGTATAAGCCTTTTTTGTATATTCAGCCTTCATCCTTCCTTTTTAATGGATTTATAATCTTTCTTCCCAGGCTGTATACGACTTACGTCATCTTGGTAGTAAAAATTTATTATTTTTTTAACTTGAGGTTCTTCAATTTTATTTTTCTTTCGCTTTTTCACGTTTATTTTGGGAAGAATTCCTTGTTTTGAGACAATTTTTTTTATATTCAGGAGCAAGTAAAAACATTACCTATTTTAATAGCTCTGAAAATATATATTGGATAGTTCATTGTAAGAACAATCATTTTGGTGATCTTTTTTTAACCAATTGCTAAAATTGTTTAAGAACTGTGGTATGTAAGAAATAATAACACTCACATAATTTTTAAAATATTTTATTAAATAATTAACTTTGGTATACAGCTATTGGAAAAGTTACACTATTGGTTTAGTTTACAACTCATAAAATGTTAAGATATTTTAAAGCCTCCTATTGGGTCGTAAATATAACCATTTACCCGCAATTTTTTCATCACCATCGTTGGCGACTGTATTCTCGTCATCATCAGATTCTCCTTCGCTCGCAGTATCTTCGTTGTCGCTAGTAGATGTTTTTTCATCGTTGTCTCTGTCATCATTTGATACATACTTTAACACTGGCTCAATAATATCATGCTTTTCCAATTTCCGAGATATCGAGATAATTTGCCTCCCAATGTCACTTTTCTTTAAATTATTAAAATGGCTTCGTTTTTTCTCATTTTCGATATAATCCGCACAACTGGGATTTACAATATGATGCCTTTCCTTTAAATTGCACATACTATTAACCATTTCTTCTCCAATTTGCGTTTGAGTTGCTAAACTTCTTAGTTCATCGACCAAATGGTTCGGATCATCAAAATATTCTTCTTCATCAACAGGGTTCGAATGATCATTATGAAGGTTAGTGTTTTCATCATACTTCAGACGTTTAGCTTCTCCATTTATTGAATTTGATGTTGAAGGTTGTTCCTATTCTTCTGAATTTTTATCTTTTTGTGCTTCGTCCTTTGCGCATGCGTTCTGAAGCTCTTTGATCATTAATATGTCTAGAGCAAGAGACCAGCCACTTTAACTTGTTTCTTCGTAGTTATCAGGCAATTGTGAATCGTTTTGTTCGTTAGACCGATTATCTTCGTCATTCACAGATTGTAGAATATTTTGTGAGTTTTTTAAAGAATCGAATTTACTTTTGATTGTTTTTGCTGCAGTTATCATACTTTCATCAAAAGTATTCAAGTTTCTTTTACATAGATCTGTATCATTTTCGTGTTGATTTTGAAACACTGGTGCTTTATTTTCCTTTTCTTCAATGTCATTTTTTGTTTCAAAGCTATATTCGGTTTCACCATCATCATCTCCATCATTCGATTTCGACGATTCACTTTGTACTGAAAGTGTCCTGTTCTCCGCACTGTTTACGTGCGTCCCATTATTTGCCGATTGATTATCTACCGACTGATTATTTGCGATCTGGTCATTATTGTTTGTTTGATGTTCCTGAGCATTTGAACGCGTATGCACTCTTCTTTTCATATGACGTAAAAGAGAATCTCTCCGCGAAAATGTCTTATCACAACGTGTACACTCAAACATTTTTTTTTGATTGATGTGAATAGTTTGATTTACAGCATAAGACTGATTAGTTTTTATATCGACATGACCGTATATAGTACAACCAGAGCAGAACTGGCGTCAATTTGGTATGTTTTTGGTGTCATTTGGTCTGTTTTGGTGTAATTTTGGTGAATTTTTAGTGTAATTTGGAGTATTTTTGGTGTAATTTCGATGTTATTTGGTGTAATTTTGGTGTTATTTGGTGTATTTTTGGTGTATTTATGGCGTCATTTGGTGTAATTTCGGTGTTATTTGATGTATTTTTGGTGTAATTTTGGTGTATTTTTGGTGTAATTTTGGTGTTGTTTGGTGTAATTTTGGTGTATTTATGGTGTCATTTTGGTGTCATTTGGTGTATTATTGGCGTATTTATGGTGTCATTTGGTGTAATTTTGGTGTTATTTGGTGTATTTTTGGTGAAACTTTGGTGTATTTTTGGTGCAACTTTGGTGTATTTTTGGTGTAATTTTGATGTTGTTTGGTGTATTTTTGGTGTATTTTTGGTGTGTTTATGGTGTTATTTGGTGTATGTTTGTTGTAATTTTGGTGTTATTTGGTGTCATTTGGTGTAATTTTGGTGTTATTTAATGTATATTTGGTGTAATTTTGGTGTAATTTTGGTGTTATTTGGTGTAATTTTGGTGTTATTTGGTGTAATTTTGGTGTATTTATGGTGTCATTTGGTGTACTTTTTGAGTTCTTTGGTGTATCTTTGGTGTAATTTTGGTGTCATTTTGGTGTATTTTTGGTGTCATTTTGGTATATTTATGGCTCCTACTTTTTGCAGGGAAAAAATTAAAAATTTAAAAATTATCGTTGCGTTAAAATGTCTAATTTTGCGTTTCTCTTGGGGGGACACCAACACGAAAGTTCGCCCCCCCCACCTCGTAATAACTGTATGTCCGTCCCTGAGTGAAGCCATAAGAAGAGAAAATATGAAAGACCAATTTTCGCTTATGCGATTTTCATTGGATTGGATAGGCCTCGACCATTATTCCGAACATTTTCTACATATGTTTGTGTATATCTCGGGATCTACTGGGGTGAGAGAAATGAAACTGGGCCCAAAATAATTATATATATATATATATATATATATATATATATATATATATATATATATATATATATATATATATATGTGTGTGTGTGTGTGTGTGTGTGTGTGTGTGTGTGTGTGGAGCATTTAAAGGGGCACAATTTCTGGAATAATCGTAATTTTAAATTTTTGAAAAATTGAAAAATTTTAGTTTTCTTAGGGAAAATTACGTCATTTTTCGGAGAATTCTGGACATAGTTGTGTATTCTTTATTCGAGAATCCTTCCTTATCAGCTGTTTTGCCGGATACGGAAAGACTTAACGAATCCACAACAATTACGGATCGTTATGCCGGATGGTTGGTGAGCATTCCTTCGTCAGAGAAATTATGAACAAGCATTACCACCGGTTCGTCGTCATCAGCGGTTGGTGTAGGATGCGTCACTACTTTCTGCACTATCCGATATTTATTGTAATGGGAATAATGTGCTTGCCAGTGCATTTAGAACTTCAGCCGACATAAAAATTGGCACAAAATCCGGCATATTATGATATAATGAAAACAAAACCTAAAGAATGAAAAGAATAAAAAAACGTGTGAAATTTTGCAACAAGGTAACAGTCGTATCTTTTGCACAAAGAATCGTCTTTTGAGTGAATTCAGTTCGGTATTTTTGTATTTTTGTTCCCACAAATAAACGTAATTGCAAAAAGATACAATAATGTTTTGAAACTTTTAAAAATATCCAGTATCCCTGTTCATTGTATAGACTGTATTATCGTGGCTCAGTGGACCCCCAAATAAAATTAATGTTATCACAAGAAAAAAATTTATAGATTTCATTAAACTATATGATGTCAGTGGTTTAGAATGAATGGCCTTTAATTTGATTTCTGATATGTTGGCGAATGATTCAAGTGGTTGCTAGTAAGGAACTACGCACTTAAAAATAAATCAGTTTCTCTATCAATATTTGTGAATGAAGTATTTTTCTTTGTTAAGTAATGTGTTTTACGTGATGAATTTTCAAATTTTGTTTTAAATAGAACGGAAGCTTTGAATAATTCCAAATTTTAACAGTAACTACCGGATATTCGGAACCGGAATTTCATCCAGTATAAGAGCTTCGGACAATTATAAGCAACTGTGGTTGAAAGACGAAGTTTAAATAGAAGAAAATTTTTTTTAACGCTAGATTTTGTGATTCGCTGGGTTAACGTGCCGTTTCTCTGTCGTAGTACCCTGCATAACATAGCGAATTTCTGGACACAAAAATTTCTCGAATGCCTGTTTATATAGGATAATAGTTTAAAAACGTATCTTATGTAATTTTTCCGCGTTTTGCTATGGTGTAAAAAAATTTCAAAATGTAAAAAAATACATCTACTGTTGATGTCTCGCTTTGATAAAAACTCCATACAGTTCGTCTAAATTGCGAGGCACATTATATTACAGATTCTTCATCGTCATAGTTACGTCAAATATTGTCGTCTTCGGGACCAGAATCCTGGAGAACATCTGCATAAAATACCTGAGCATCAAGGTCATCAAAAATGTCACAAAATTTAAGTAGGTTTTCGACGTCGGCTTTCTTTTTTGATGACATCATATTGGTTTTAGGTAACTGAGTACAATTAAATCACAAAAAAGATTTGATGCCTTTTTTCTTTATTTCAACAGTCACTGGCGCAACAGAATATGCATCCTGAACTGCAACTTCAATATTCTTTAAAGCTCGAGATCCGATCACAGTAAAGTTTATTTTCAGTGTTTGAGATATTTTAAATGGAAGTTTTGCCTTAATCATTTCTTTGACTTTTGTTTTCATGTCATAAGTGACCCAATCTTTACCCCATTCGTTAACATGGGTTTATTTAACACTGAATAGTATTCTTTTGGAGATACAATTATTACTTCATGTCGACGATAGTCTTTTCCAACTCTGCCAAATCCCCAATGTATTGTACGGACCCAGTGTGTCCGTTTGAAACCGTATCGTGAAGGGGTTGATTAGATTGTTTTCGGTTTTTAGTGTACGGCACACGACTGACATATGGCCAATTTTTTAAAAATAATAAAAATAGTACAATTTTGGTTTTACCGAATTTCCAGAATGGAATTCAGATATTACAGCTACTGTCATGACGCGACTTGAGCCCGGGACTATGGCAGAAATTTGTTTTTGTCAGGAGGCATAAAGCTATGGCCTGGAATAGGGAAAATGTGGCACAGCTTATTAAAAACCTTGTTAGTAGCCATGAAATTTGCTAGCATTGTTAGTATGACGAAGTTCTTATTTTGACTGCTACAAGAATCGGAATACAGTTCAAGCTTCAAATATCTTTTCTTTTCTCTAAGGCATACTTCTTTCAATTTTTGCAAATAATGTTGAAGTGCTGTAGCTATCTCATTAGCTCCACGGCCTCCTTGAATTTCTAACCAAACATAAAACTTTATGTCGTTTTTGGTTTGTTTAGGTTTAGTTTTATGTTGCATTACACAAAAATTATACAGCCAGGCTTGACTAGAGTAAAATACCTCTCCAACACTTAATTTTGGAAGAGGTTGATTTTGCTGGCATGCGTGCTTTCTTCGTTACGCAATCAGTTAAACTAATGTAAATACTGATGCAATAAGCACGCGATTTTGATAAAAAGGATAACAATAATATAATAGGAATCTAGTTACGTTTTATGTATCATTTTGAGAAAATTTGTTCTTCGTAGATGTATCACTTTGAAAAAACTAAGAAATTTTGCAATACTATTTGAATGGTTTATGTATTGTTTTCAGAAAATTCGTTAGTACCACCGTGTTTAGTTATAGAAAGATTGTACAAAACAGCAAAAAAATGAAATTTAATTTTTTGGTTGTTGTATTGCTTTGAGAAAACGCTCCTCAATTTGTCTCGTCATATTTTCAGTTCAAATTTCAAACTTCTTTAAAGTTTGAAATTTGAATATGAAATTTACGGACACACTGGGTCCGTACAATACATTGGGGACTTGGCAGAGTTGGAAAAGACTATCGTCGACATGAAGTAATAATTGTATCTCCAAAAGAATACTATTCAGTGTTAAATAAACCCATGTTAACGAATGGGGTAAAGATTGGGTCACTTATGACATGAAAACAAAAGTCAAAGAAATGATTAAGGCAAAACTTCCATTTAAAATATCTCAAACACGGATAATACACTTTACTGTGATCGGATCTCGAGCTTTAAAGAATATTGAAGTTGCAGTTCAGGATGCATATTCTGTTGCGCCAGTGACTGTTGAAATAAAGAAAAAAGGCGTCAAATCTTCTTTAAAGATTTTTCAATTTGTTGTTCATTAAAGTAATTTGTTTTAAATGGTCCTAACTGATTATCAAATTGTAATAGAAAAATATATTTTTTAACTCTAGAATTTTTTTCTAGACAATGAAATGTACACCCTATTGCTTCAATATATAAATAATTTTACTAAGTACGAATAACACGCAAAAGCTCATTGCAATTTGAATATCTCACACCCTTGCCATCCCCTTTTTAGTCTAGACACTGTTGACGTACTAACATTTCAATTTCACGCACTATCAAAATTAAAATTTTAAAGGAATTCTTCGGCGTGGATGTCATCATCGAAAATTATTAACTTGTGCGTTTTCATGTGAAATTTTTTTTCAGAATCTTTTGTTAATTATCTACACCAGCACACTACAAATATTCGAAGTACTTACAAAAAATGAAGTAAAAAAAGTAGGAGGTTATCATTTAGTTTAAAATTTTATAACAAAACACGCCTATTATTAAGATAACAGATTTTAAAGTAGGTAAACCAATATTTCAACACAAAGTTTGAATTACTATAAGTCACAAAACAGGCATAGGTAACCACGTAATTACGAAAAAATTTGAATATTTTTCCTTCAAGACAATTTAACAAATAGCACAGCTTCTGGAAGTTCAATAAATAAAAATGCATGTGAGTACAATAACTCCAAGTAATGATGCTTACTGTGGCAACCAGCAGATCAGTACCCAAATAGAACGAATAATCTGAGAAATTTCACGTATGGTAAACGAGTCAATGTTGGGTGTGCCGTTCTCTTTGTGTCCCACGACAATGGTCTCCTAATTCGATGTGTGTTCTAGATTTTCTTTATGTTTAGAAATTTTTGTTTTTCTAGATGAATGGCCGGTTGGCTCCCAGACGAGATTTTAAACGGTACTTCGCCTGCTATAAGGGCAGCTGATAAGAAGTCTTGCGTGCAAGTTTTAGTCTCATATCCAGGGGCGGATTTACTATTTTGCCTCCCTCAATCATGGCAGAAAATGCCGCCTCTGCACCCTCACCTATCCCACTCATTCCTTATTCTCCCTTCCCCCCCTTCGATTTTACATCCTCATTTCCCCAATTTGATTGCTACCCCGTTTCCATTAACGGTCATTTTATGTAAAAATAAATAAACATTAATAATATAAAGAATCAGAAACTAAGGCAAACTTAAATAAAATCACAAAAACTATTGGTACAAACATTATTTTTTGAATGACAGACGGAAAATACTTACACATGCAACTTAAACAATTTTATCTCAAAAATTACAGCGCAAAAGTAATAATAATAAAGCAAAAATACTGAATAATATTTGCTCGATATTTCGATATAAAATAATGAAACTGAAAATATGATGGAAGAAATCTAATTATAACAAAAGTATGTACAGTTTTCTTCTAGATTTTGTTTGGGCAAAGGCATCAATAACATCAGAAAAATCCATTGACTTTAACATACACCTTCAATTGATAGAGCAGCAAGCGAA
This sequence comes from Brachynemurus nebulosus, assembly GCA_035578155.1. Taxonomy (NCBI): domain Eukaryota; kingdom Metazoa; phylum Arthropoda; class Insecta; order Neuroptera; family Myrmeleontidae; genus Brachynemurus; species Brachynemurus nebulosus. The sequence goes on from JAPWDM010000021.1 coordinate 6,127,135, forward strand.
TTTAAACGATTCTCTCCCATGTTTGAGCGAAGATATGTTTTCAATCTTCTAAAGCACGAAAAGGCTCTTTCCGATGAACAGTTGAAGACAGCCGTACTCACAAACATTCTCAAAGCAATATCTAAGTTTGGGTAGACCATCTGAAGATCATCTTTACGAATAAATCATCTTTGCCACGTAATCACGAGTTCTCTCATTCACTGTCCACTTAATAGAATCGATATCTATAAATTCTAATTCTCTTATCTTATTAGAAGTTGAAGATGAAGTAGCAGTAGTTATTTTGACATCGGCGTCGACTGGATCTACAGCAATGACCTTCTTGGATAAAAACTCTCTTTATTCACATTACGAACAGTTTCTTGGTCCTCGCTGTTATTACTGTCACTAGTATTACTGCTACTCTCCGCACCGCTATCACTAGGAAATCCCTTAACACTATTTTTGGTTTCTTTGTCATTTACAAACTTTAATTGTTGTTCTGTTCGTTAGCTTGCCTTTTTAGCTGGCAATGGGAATTAAAAAAAACTATCGATTTTTAAGGTTTTACTTAAAACAAAGTTCTCTTTAGCCTCCTTTACTTTTCTTAAGTTCTTGTACTGTATACCACTTAAACGTTTTCTCCTATCTGCCATTTTCTTGATGTACAGTGGAAAATATAACACTTGATAAAAACAAAACGCGTTAGTAAATGTACCATGCATGTTAATAAATCCTACATCATTATATGTAGGTATAAACCTAAAACAACCCGATTTCCAAGAAACTGATCCAAATTAATTGTTGCAAAAACTGTACATTTGAATGTTACAGTTACATTTTTTCTGACAGTTTTGGATTTTTAATTAATAATTATAAGAGGGGATAGTAAGAGTAATAAGTTAATAACCAGAATACCGGTAATACATTTAAATTCGTAAATTAGTAAATAAATATCCTAGCACCAGATGCCAATAAAACAGAAATTTTTAAGACAACTCACGCGTTTCGTAGAAGTACAGTATACTTTTAAGTGAAAACGATAATTCCTTTATAGTTAAAAATTTAATGAAAATAATTTTTATATTTGCCTGTGCTTAATAGAATTAGTTTTTATATTGTTGGGACTCTACTGTACTAACATTGCGTACGGTCATAACAGAAGACCACTGTAACCAGCACTAACTAGTTCTACTATACAAGTCTTCAACACCAAGCACGGACATCACCACGGTCTGGTAGAGCGGTGGTGATGTGATCGGGTCACCACTGCCAAGGGCCCGGGTTCAAACCACACCGACAGCAACGGGCTTGCACCATCTTTGCACTTTTATATAATGGTGGAACATTCTGGTACCTTCGAGAAACATCTAGAAGAGTCATATCAAGGAACAACAACAACAACACGTCATCACCCTACGGGTATATAAGTCGGTTGCAGCAGATGGTGAGGATGAATTATAATCAAGCGTTCAGTCGGACAAGAAGGAAGAATCGAGTGTAGGAGTCAGTAGTGAAAAAAGCGAGCAGTCAAGTGGACATTGTGGACAGAGCAGCCAGGAGTGAAACAGTGAATCAATCCAGTGGATATTGCGGATAGCAAATTGGACTTGGAATAATTATTCTAGTTATCATTGTTAAAATCATCATTAACGTTGTTTTAATAAATTGTTGTTCAAAAAGAAAAACTACTTTTTTTCATTTTTTCAAAACTTGCGTTGGAAAGTTGGATACTCCAAAAGCGTTCGTTACAAACGAAACCTGTGCGTAATCCACTACTGTTCATATCTTGTGTAACTATTTGTGATAATAGGTATTTAGGCCATGATTTTAAACCTTTATATTTCGCAAACTATTACAGATATTGAAATGAACTAAAAACCGTTGAGTAGGTCTGAGTTAGTACTATAATATTTTTTTTTTCAAATTTTTCCGTTTCTAAACAAGTACAGAAAATTCAAAAAAAAAAAAAAATTGAAAGTCAAATTTTTAGTGATTCTTTCAGAGTGACAAATACGAAAAAGGCTTCAAATATTGCACAATAAGGTCCTGTTTAAGTATTATTTATTTCACTACGATTGAACGTTCAAAAATAGGTACCGTTCTGAGTGGATGAGTTTAGATCCTAAAATAGGTGAAGTCGGCAGTAGTAGGACTGACTCAAAAAGAAAGTCTTTCTTATGATTGGCTACTTAGAAATTCTTATGCATTATGTATTTTTTATGCTTTATTAAAAGAGTGTAGCTTTTGTGAAAAATTTGGTTTTATTATTATTATTATACGAGTGATTTTCAACACGTGTCTACCAGTTTAATTTTTTGTAATTTTATTAACTTTCGGTGTTTATTTAAATTAACAATTTTCATGTAAATAATGATAAATAATAAATATTCATTATTTCTTTTTACAATAATTTTCATTTGGACTACTTAAACAATTTCAAAATTGTTACGGTTCACATTATTAAAATTATTAATATCTGGGTCGGAATCATTGCGATCAAATTCATCTAGAGCCTCTTTCAATTCCTGTAGCGTGTTACAATTCATTAGCCATCTACGTACCAAAATAGGGAAATGCCTGATTAAAATTCTTATAAACTGTCACTCATTTTTGGTTCCAGATGTTCAGCTAAACCGTGCCAATAGGTTAAATGTGACACAAAACGATTTTTCCTAGGGGATCCTTGACCTTTATTGGTATGAAAGTAAATTAAAATTTGACTTTGTATACCCTTGTTCCAGAAAGACTCAAGGAACCAATTTTTGAAGTCTAAGAAAGTTGCAATATTATTTTCAGCAAGTGAATACAAACGTTTAACGTTAGTATCTAATTTACTCTGTGCGAACTTAATTTTTTGAAATTCAGAAAAATTATTTTGGCTAAACCATGTTTCTAATGCATTGGAAAAATCTACAAGGTGGAATTTTTGTATATTGTTTTTGAAAATATCTACAAAATAAAGGTCGCCCCTGACCAGTGAAATATTATCAATTAAAAATTTTGTAAATGCGAGGAATCATTTTGGTTAACTGGCTGTACCAAGTGACTTTCTAAAACATTAACCTTTTCATTAAGTGAAGAAATTCGCTCATGTTTTTCTAATTTCCAATCAATTGTCGATAATTTATTTACCGTGTCTTCAGAAAAAGCAATCAGTTGATTCTTAATTGACTCATTTTTTGATACACAGCTTATATTATTTGAACGAATTTCCTCTTTCAAGTGAAAATTTACATTGTTTAAATTTGTAGTTATTTTTGCTTTAACATTATCAATTTTAGAATTTTGTGCGTTAATTAAACTCAAAGTTTCTTTACGTTCACTCTCAAATCGAGCGTTAAATTTAACATTAAACTCGTCTAATTTTTCATCAAACTTTGAATTTAATTCCTTAGCATCGGATTTTAAAGCATTAAATTCAGATTCCAATTCTTTTTTGTCATTATCTGACTTATTATTTTGTTCTTCAAACTTAGATAGAATAATTTGTTGTAAAGAAAATATCAAAACTGTTAAATTGGTAATCGCGTTATTATCACCTTTTGGGCTACTGCTGGAGTCAGTTGATCTATCTGAAGTTGAAATCGAAGGTCCGATACCGGAATCAGCTGATGAAGATTCATTGGTATTCGGCACAGCAATAGCTTTTGGGGTAGACGGTGAAACGCCAACACTCAGTGATGTAGTATTAGGATCCGATTTAGGAGTTTCAGGAACTAGAACTTCCATGGAATCGATGTATGTTGCTTCATCGTCAGACGCAACATTGTTTCTTGGTGTAGATGTTAACAGATTTGCATCAGCAAAGCTATAGCCAGCGATCGTTAACGGTTTTGAATCATCAGCCGCGTAATCTTCCATTGTAAAAAGCACTTTGTAACAGTTCCAGAAAAACGATAATTCAACAATACAGTCACCAAAAGTTTATTATTAACGAAAAATACCAGTCACTCAAGTTTTTCCAGAATTTTATGTCTTTTCCGATGCACGTCACTTAATGCAAAAGGCACAATTCCCACTAGGATGATATCTGTAACAGCTGCAACGGTTTGCCTATGCTTAAAACACTTGAATTTCGCGCCCATAAACCGTTGCTTAATGTCCCACACAAAATTAACACTGATTTGAAGCCTGTAAAGTTCCAAAGTCGGGTTCTATCTAAGAATTACTCTCCGTTGTGTGTTTTGCGAAATCGCTTTATTAAATTTTTTTTTTACATAAAATTCCATAATAATAATTTACATTATTCAACCAAAATATCAATATTTTTTAAAATAAATAAAATATAAATTTAATATAATGTTGTTTCTAAATAAAGATTTCCGAACTGTTTTGCGTTGTATTTATTTAGAAAAAGCCTTAACAAAACCAATTACATTTTTAAGTGGACTTAGAGCAACAATTATTGAGTTACGGCCTATCTCTAACGAGTCCAAACCTCATCTCCTCTCGTTGCTCACTTTTCTAAACATATATCAATTCGCCACTTGTCCCCACTATTCAGTTATCTTTATATCGAATACACACCAAGGGCGCTAGTGATAAACAACATGTTAGCAAAAAGAGGACCACAAACATAATATTACGAATTAAATCAATAGTTAAAACCACTGATGACCAAATGGCTCTCAGTGATAGCAAAATTTGATCATTAAGTTAAATAGCTGATATGAAAACCATTTAAAATCTAGTTCATTACATCAAATTTGACCGCCAGCTGCCAGACCCCGTATCGCAACATCCATCACACAGATCGCTCCTCAGTCCCAAACCATAGTAAAGTAACTTTTTAAAACAATTAACACTGGTATAGGAAAGTGACACTCGCTATCCTATGATTACAGTTTATCAGAAACTGCGCTTTCAACTGATATTAAAGTCTTCAGTCGGACAAGTTTGATGGCCAAAACAGGGTGTAATAGTAGTGGTAGTAATAGTCGAAGTAGAGCAATTGTGTAATAATAGTAGTAATAAATTTTATTGCAATATATCAGATAAAAAGTTAATCAAATTAACTAGGTAACGTCCAAATTTTCAAACCTGACAAACAAAGAAAAAAACCGTCAAGTAGCCGTGTTTAACATAATAGTAAATCCTAGCAGAGTTGCAATCGGGAGCAAATTTTTGTTTCATTTTTGACAAAAATTTTCCAATTTCACACAATTCCACTGCCTCTTGATTTGTCAGTCCGTTCTTAGAGACACAGTTTGATTTTCAACCGATGTTCACTCTCGTCCTCAAAAAGAAAACTTCGCTGTCATCGAGTTTCTTTTTTTTCTCGTGGATCGTTCTGTTTGTAATATTAATGTGGTGACGCGTCAACTAGTTTTTCATCTAGTTAACAATACTATTAATCAGTTGCGACGAATGAAAATATTAAATTTTCGAAATGACAAATTTGTATATATATATATATATATATATATATATATATATATATATATATATATATATATATATATATATATATATATATATATAATATATATATATATATATATAACTATATATATATATATATATATATATATATATATATATATATATATATATATATATATATAATATATATATATATATATAACTATATATATATAAATATATATATATATATATATATATATATATATATATATATATATATATGTATATATATATATAGAGATAGATAGATAGATAGATAGATATAAATTATTAATATAATATAAATTTGTATATATATAAATATATATATATATATATATATATCTATATATATATATATATATATATATATATATATAATGTTCGATTTTTGTTATCAAATCACCGTTTTTATACTCTTATTTTCTTTTGTTCTAACAGGAAAGTTTCTAAAATATTACTTGCATTCACTTTTGGACCTTGATATGATTTTGGTGTGTGATTTGTGTGATCATGTGTCGTCTTTATGATGCTTGTGCGTTTGAAAGGAATTCTGACGTACAATGCCAAAGGTGATAGAAAAATATAACAATTTGTAGATAAGAATGTAAATGTCGCTATGTGTGTTTGAAAAGAATGTGGTGTTGTTTGATATAAGTAATTAAATAATATAATTTTAGGAAATACTTAAATTAATTATTATAATTCCTCCCTCCTAGGATTTTACTTCCAATTGATGCGGAGAGCTGGATCCTTGAATTGGGATGAGCTTGAAGTGGCAATTGGAATGTAGCGTACTTCCGGTTCCAATTTTCTGTTGCTGCTTTCAGTTGTCTTCCTTTTCCGCTTAATAAAAATGTAGGTACTGATTCCCAATAATATGCTAATGGCAATGATTAGTGCGTAGATGGTGTAATTTCTTTGTTGTGTTGTAATTACCAATAGTTCCAATTCCTGTCGGTTTTGAATTTCACTGTCTTGTAATTTAGTTAGACTTAACTTGGGTATTGGCAATGTTTCGTTGAAATCTATGTCCATGATGGGTATAATCTTTGCTGGTTCCCTCTCTTGATTTGTGTTGTATGGGATTCCGTTGATTGTGATATCGCATTGATGATACTTGATTAAGTAACTACCTCGTAATGTTCTTTTCTTGATTGGACAGCTTGTAGTGATGTTGATTAACTGATTACAACTGATAATGATGCCAGGTTCAGGAGTCAAGATGTTGTTTTGGTTATGGTTTTCGTAGATGCAGTTTGCTGCCTCACCAGTCAGGAGTGGATAAACACATTTCGATTTGGAGCTTGGGATCTTGTAGTCTTCTTTACCACATAAGTATTGCTGGTTCACTTCTTTGCATTTGCCAACATAAAAGTACATTGTTCCATTATTAAAGGATAGGAAGGGATATTGGATTTGGATTGATTGTTGTTTGTTATTTGGTATAGATATTAGGTGGATAAAATTTAACTGTGTTTTAATTAATTGAGGAATTCTAATGTTAAATATAAGATTTGTATTGGAATAATAAGCTAGTAGTTCTAACGTTTCGTATAATTCTTCGTCCGTTTTAAGTTTGAGATTTTGTTTGTTAAGTATTGAGAATATTATTTTTAATTCGTTCGGATGGAGTATATGCCTTGATATTGATCCTAGTTTTGCTAAAGTAATTGCTTCATCTAAGTCGTTAATTTGATTAAGTAATAAATCAATATTGTAATTAGTTATTAATAAATAAGTGGTTATTTTACTTTGTAATTCGAGTTTACTTAGTTCCTTAGAAAATTTTGAATCTTTTGAATTTATTGCGTTAGAAATCGTTTGCTGTTGTTTGTTAATAAATTGTGTGATATTTTTAAATCTATTAATCATTTGATTGTTAATTGCTATTTGTTGGTTAAGTTCAAATTTTAAGCTCTGTTCGTTGTTTTGTATTTTTTCTATTTGTTCGTTTAGTCGCGTTGCGTCTTTGTTATCCATGTTTCCTGTTATTTCTTTGATAATAGTACCTAATCCGTTTATTAATCTTCGCTTGTTTCTAATTTTGGGATAAATTATACTAAATCTAGTAGTTAGTAAATCAAATCGATTCATTGTGATGTTATATAATTCTAAGTTTTCATTAATGATTTTTAAATGATTTAAGGAGGTGAGTATGTGGGTTATGCTGGATTTATAGTCCCGAAGGTTGACATAATGGATGTAGTTAGTGTAATGGTCAATTTTTAAGTTAGGTCCTAATACTAGGGGTAGAAGTCCCTGGTGTTTCCGTAGGTCCATCACTTCTAGTGTTTGGGGGTTCGTCAGTTTGGCTAGTGCCAGTATCCTGAAACAATAATTTGCGTCTTAGTTTTCCTTTGTGTATTTTTCATTTATTATTAGTTGTAGTTGTAATTCCGGGCTTAATTCGGGGATTTGTTTTAAAGAATGGATTTCTACTTTTAGAATTTCTCTGGATTATTCTTTCGTATCTACTAGTTTCATTCGGTGGCTGTTCTCTGTTTGTATTTAATTTGTCTAACAGTCGTGTTTTCCTTATGTTTTGTTGAATTTTCAGTCTTTGTCGTAAGTCTGTGTTATATTCTAATAGTTTCTGATAATAGTGGAGCTCTTTAAAATTATTAAGTTTTTCGAAGAAGTCGTCCGGTCTTCCGAAGTATAGTTCAAATGGTTTAAATTTAGTTGCGGAGTGTATGGAGTCATTAGAAAAGAAAATAGCGGATTTAATTAGGTCTGTGAAACGGTTCTTTGGGTTTAATGTTTTTTGTATGCGGTATTGTTCTATCAAAGTGGAATGAAATCTTTTGATTGGTGAATTTGAGATGTGATTACCTACTGACGTTTGATGCAGGGTTATGTCTAGTTTTTTACAATAATCAGTAAATAAGTGATTAGTGAATTCTTTTCCTGAGTGGTATACTAATTTTTTAGGTTTGCCGTGTGTTGCAGTGTGTTCCTTAAATTTTGTTATTACGTCCACAATATTTTTTGATTTTAGAGGATAACATTGTCCGTATCTACTAAATTTATCTATTGTAGTTAAGGAAATGTTACCATCGATTGTAAATATGTCGATATGTAATATATCATTCGGGTGACTAGGTGTTTCTGTTTGTTGGAATACGTATTTAGGGGGGTTTCTATCGTATTTACAAATCTGACAAGTATCGCAATTATTAATAATTTGTGTGATTTTTGATTTAATATTAAGAAAGTAAAATTCTGATTGAATGCGTTTCATTGTTTCCTCGATACCTCTGTGATTATTGTTTTCATAAATTTCTCTTATTTTGTCAAATTGTAACTCGTTGGATTCGATGTCGTGTAAAAATTTGGTACATCTAACTAGTTTGCGTTTTAATCTACTAAAAAATTGTGATATAATATTTTGTATTTCGATGAATAGTTTATCATCGGGACAATAAATAGCGTATTTATTTTTTGGATCTATATATTGTTTGAAAATGTGTATAATGGTTTGGTTACTGTAATTTATTTATTGGAATATGTGCCTTTCTTTTATCGTGTGTATGTATTTAAGAATGTGAGCGGGTAATTTTGATTGATTTTTTTTTTCGAGAAATAGTAATTGTTTTTGAAAGCAGTTTACTGGGGCCTCACTAATAGGTATTAATTTACTATTGTCAGAGTCTGCTGAATGAATAGTTGCTTGGGAACTGTCACTCATGTTTACTTCGGGTATACGAGATAATGCATCTGCTACAACATTATTTTCCCTTTGATAAACATGGGCTGATAATCAAATTCTTCTAATTGGAATTTCCAACACGTCAATTTATTATTAGTGTTTTTCATGTGATGTACTGACTTAAGTGGTTCATGGTCTGACAATAAATTAAATTTTCACCCATATAGGTATGGTCTAAAATATTTACATGCCCATACAATGGCTAACAATTCTTTTTCTGTCGTACTGTAATTACACTCTGATTGATTAAGTGTTCGAGAGGCGAAACATATAGGTTTGTCGTGCCCTATTGGTCCCTGGGAAAGTACAGCTCCTATAGCAAAATTACTGATGTCTGTTGTTAAATTGAAGGGCTTGGAGAATTCGGGATATTGTAATATTGGGTCATTGGTTAGTAAAGTTTTACATTTCTCGAATGCATCTATGAAGTCTTGTGAAGGTTTGGTCACGTCTTCACCTTTTCTAAGTAACTTTATAATGGGTTTCGTTATTTTTGCGAAATTATGGATAAATTTTCGTTAATACCCTATAAGTCCAAGGAATCCTTTGTTTTGTTGTTTTAGGTAAGGGGTAATTTTTTACTGCCTCTACTTTTTTTGGATTTGGCCTAATTCCGTCTTGTGATATTATGTGACCTAAGAACTCAGTTTCTTTTTGAAGAAAATGAGACTTGTCTAACTGAACTTTAAGATTTGCGTCTTTTAATTTTTGGAATACTTTGCGAAGGTTTTCAATGTGTTCCTGAAGCGATGTTGAGAAAACTACAATATCGTCAATATAAACTAGACATACTTTTCCAATAAGGTCGCGTAGGACGTTGTCCATGACTCTTTGAAACGTCGAGGGAGCGTTCTTGAGTCCAAAGGGCATTCGAACGTACTCATAATGGCCGTTATCTACCGTGAATGCCGTCTTCTCAATGTCTCTTGGATCAACTTCAATTTGATGGAAACCGCTTGCTAGATCTAATGATGTAAAGTACATGCATCGTCCTAATTTATCTAATATTCGGTAGTGGGTATTTGTCATCTATAGTCTTGCCGTTTAATTTTCGATAATCTATGACCATACGCCATTTTTGTTTTCCCGAGGCGTCTACTTTCTTAGGTACGATCCATATTGGGGATAACCATGGAGAGTAGCTTGGTCGAATTATACCTTGTTCTAATAATTTTTCTATTTGTAACTGAACTTCCTCCTTGTGTATGCAGGGGTATCTATATGATTTAGTGTAACACGGTATGTCGTCCTTAGTTTGTATTCTATGTTTAGTTTGGTTAGTGAATGTGAGGTTTTGACCCTCTTTGAAGAATATTTCTTCGTACTGTTGGCACAATTTGATTAGTTGTTCGCGTTCCTTTAAATTTAAATGATCAGTGCGTAACAACTCTTCTATATCAGGTAATGTTACGTTGTCAAATTCCATCTGAGTGATTGATGATCCATCTGTGACATTCATAAAAATTTGATAAAGGTTGACTACCTGCTAATTGATTTAGTCTAAACTGAGTTTGTTGTTCATTTGTATTAACAATTGAAACTATGCATGACCAATCTTTTGCGTTATAAATACCTTCTTCAATGTATAGATTTTTTTCAATGAAAGTTTCCGGTATATCGATTTGTCCGTTATCTGTGTGTATTGGGATTGTATGAAGACTTTTGGAAAATGATTCTGCGAGAAGGATTCCCGATTTTAAACATGGTTTCTTTTTTATGGGGATTTGACAATTGGGTGTAGATACATGTGGTGGTTGTGATAAATGTACAGAAGCGTTTAATTTGATTAATAAATCTTCCCCTATTAGTCCGTCAAAATATTGATGAAAATCTTTTACGTACCAGTCGAATGTCAAATCTACTTCGTTAAATTCGTCGAAGATAGGTAACGTTATCTGTAATTCTACTTCGTGTGAACCGCCAAAAGTGAATAGTTTAACGCGTTCGCCGATGTATGTGAAATCTTTATTAATCAATGAAGGATTGGTAAAACTAACTGAACTTCCGGTATCTATTAAAAATTTAAGTACTTTATTGGGGAATATTGAATTAATTTCAATCTATGGATTAGCAAAGTTCTCTACGTTTGATTCGTTTGAAGGCTTGGTAATATAAAATTTTCCTCTTGTATTTCTGCTTCTAATGTTTGTGGTTCACAAGAATTATGTGAATCCAAATAATCGCCATATTGTTCATATGGGATATATTCCTCAAATTGTTCGTTGGTGTACACGGGTTTAATATCAATTTGTTCGTCAGTTTCCTGATTAAATAATTCTTTACTCGTAAAAGTTGGTTTTTGTCCGTTATTATTAAAGTAATTGTTTTGAGGTCTGTTATTCCTAGTTTGTAGACTTATGTCCATAGGTGTAGGTTTGTATTGTGGTTTAATACTGTGTTGGGTAGGTGGATTAAATCTAGGTGGTTGTATATTGGGTTTTTGGATTTGAAACTGTCCCGGTTGGGCGTATCTTGGTAGTTGTAGGTTAATTGGTTTAGTGAAAACATTTGGTCTTGGAAATGGATTTTGTCTTTTTAAATGTTGTTGGAAATTAGGTGTAGGTTTAGGTAATGTGGTAGGTGTGTATGCAGGTTTATGTGTGTGAAATTTCGGTACTGTTAGTGGATTGTTTTTATGGCCGTATTTTGTCTGATGTGAATGTATGTGGTTCATTTGGTCCTGAGCAAGTTCGTATGCCTCTTTTAAACTGCTAATTTGTTCGGTTCAGATATAATTACCAATATCGGTTTTTAATCCGGTTGTAAATTCGCGTAAGACATCTTGTACATATGTGCCTATTAGAACTGTTTTGATGTCGGGACTGAAGGTTGAGTTGATTGTATTTATTAAAGCCGTTTGTAAATCGCTAGCTTCTTGAAAATATTCGTCTAACGATCTATTTCCCTGTTTCAATTCAGTTAATCTACGTTTTATAGTATCTATTGATCGTTTGTCAGAAAAATGTGTTAATAAGTGTCCCTTTACCGTAGGCCAGTCCAATGGATTTCCCACAGTTATTAGAGAATTATTAGCACTACCTATTATTTTATTTCTAACTACACTGCCTAGTATTTTTCTAGTTATTTCGTCGGTTACTAATCCTAGATATAAATCTACTTATGTTATGAAATTGTCTAAGGTTCCAGGTAAACCATCATAATTGGGTAACAATTTAATGCAATCAAGTACGTTAATAGACATTTTTGAATTATTTTCAGATATATTTAAATTTTCAAAAATTTCTTCTAAAGAACTATTTGAATTACTTGATGTGATAATTAAATTATTTTGTATGGTTAATTTATTTATAGGATCGATATCAATATATTCTTGATTTTTATTTAAGTCTCGATTTTCGTTCGGGTTAGCAACTATATTTCGGTGTTCGTCCGACTTATAGTTTACTAATGGAACATTAGTGTTATGCACTCGATACTGATGTGTTGGAATTTTAGGCATGAAGGATATGAAACAATATACAGTATGTTGTACTTACATGCAAAGACCAATCAGCATTCTAGTTGTACGTGGGTCCTTTTTCCAGGTTGAAGAATTGAAATTCACCAGAGTTCCGTAGTCGATTTCCACTCGGCTTAGAATTCTGTACCAGGCTTGGATCTGTTGTATCTACTGGTGGAGCTGCGATGACCACTGCTTGTCCAATATACGTTTGGATTTGTTGCTTAAACAACCGATCACTCGCGTTACCGACTTTTGATACGTTTTATTAATCGATTTACTTTAGGATCCTATGCGTTGGATCCCATCCTCGTCGCCAATTAAATAACTTGAATCGATTAATCTTTTAAAAAATAAATTTTATTTTATTAACAAGTACAACAATTGTTACAATTTTAATAATTGAAACAAAAGAATCGAAGATCAAAAACGGCGTACGTGCGTTATTTGACAATGTGATAACTAATGTTCGATTTTTGTTATCAAATCACCGTTTTTATACTCTTATTTTCTTTTGTTCTAACAGGAAAGTTTCTAAAATATTACTTGCATTCACTTTTGGACCTTGATATGATTTTTGGTGTGTGATTTGTGTGATCATGTGTCGTCTTTATGATGCTTGTGCGTTTGAAAGGAATTCTGACGTAAAATGCCAAAGGTGATAGAAAAATATAACAATTTGTAGATAAGAATTTAAATGTCGCTATGTGTGTTTGAAAAGAATGTGGTGTTGTTTGATATAAGTAATTAAATAATATTATTTAAGAAATACTTAAATTAATTATTATAATTTATATACTACTCAAAACAAAATAAGGGCCACTCATGTTTTGCTGCATAAGTTTATTTTTATATAAGTTATAGTATAAGGTATGCTTACATTTAATTAAGAAACTATTTTTTTACTAAATAACATTAATTTTAATAAGATTAAATAAAAAATTAATCCATAATTGCATTTTTTTAGGATTTTATCATTTTTATAGTCATTTTTACAGTCATCAACAAACGTTCACGCTTTGAGTAAAAGCACACATTATGCAACTTTTCGATGATTTAATATCGAGTATGCCTTACCCTTTTTAAAACACATTCTTAAAGCCTCCTCGGCATGCTTTCAATAAGATGCCTAACGGTTTCATCAGGAATCTCCTCCCAACATCTTCTCAAGACATCAATCAGTTCTTGTTGGGAGTGCCGGCTGCTCTGACTCGCCGTTTTAATTGATCCCAAAGATGTTCTATTGGGTTCAAGTCAGGGCTATTTGCAGGCCACGGTAAAACCTGTATATTAGCATCCCTAAGGACAGTTGTCGTCGCTCGAGCGGTATGCGCTTGGCCATTATCCTGCATCAGGGTAAATCTGTCGGCCGCTCGTTGTGCAAAGGGGATCACATGGGGTCTGACAACCTGTTCGATGTAACTTTGAGCCGTTACAGTACCCCCGTTCAGGAAAACAAGCTCAGTTTTGCCTTGCAAACTAATTCCACCCCAGACCATGACATTAGGACCGCCAAATCTGTCGCGTTCATGAATGTGACGATCAGAAAACCTTTCCCCACTTCTTCTCCACACTCTTACACGTCGATCACCACTAAACAACTTCACCTTGCACTCATCCGTGAAGAGTACGTGAGGCCATTCCTCCAAGCCCCATTCAAGGTGTTCACGTGCAAATCTTAAACGGTTTGCACGATGCGCTCCGGTCAGTTTGGTACGGATTACTGGTCTTCTTGAACGTTGCTGGTCTCCATGCAAACTATTTCGTATGGTCTGATTACTGACAACAGTACCAGTAGATCGATGTAAGCGATTTTGCAGAGTACCTGCGATAACAGTCGGCTCACGTCGTGCACACAGTCGAATGTAATGGTCTTCACGGGCAGTGGTAGCAGGAACTCTTCCTGAGCCACGGCGCCGGGTTACACTACCGGTCTGCTGATACCGATTCCAAACATTTTGAATAGCCCTTCGTGAACAATCCAACTGCAGAGCCACGGAACGTTGAGATTGACCACCCTCAATCATCGTTACGGCTCTGGTAGCAGTAGCTTCGTCAATATGGTGTCGAATTCTCGGCATTGTAAAAATAAATGATTGAATAACACGCCAAACTTCAATAAACAACCTCAGCAATCAATAATATAGCGCAAACTGATTTAAAATCAAATTCAAAAAATAAGTAAAACTATCCACTTGACGCTGTGCGAGACAAAAAACGTTTAAATCTTCCCCTCAACAATAATGTCACTTAAACCTAACTGTTAACATTTACTCAACCACTTAATATCATAACATTAGAAAAGTTATTTTGACGTGGATCGATATAAATCAGTTTTAAAATACAAACTTTCAAGTGGCCCTTATTTTGTTTTGAGGAGTATAATATATATATATATATATATATATATATATATATATATATATATATATATATATATATATATATATATATATATATATATATATATATATTGTATTTACATATGCATGTATAAAAAGAATCCGTACCTTGAAAATGGTAGAACATTGAGAAGGAATGCAACTGCAAACAGTATGTAATCGTGTTCACATACACATATCCATGCACGCGTGAATAAACTGATTTCAATATAATCCCGATTCTAACTTTACATTTGAATTTTTCATTTTGTTTTTTAAACAAAATTTATAGTCAATAATATAGTAAATTCCACACGGACACACGGGAATTTCGCTTTATTCCACCAAACAAAACAATGACCAAAATAACAAAAATTTCTTCTTTTTAGGCCTTCGAAGAAGCCTTATAACTTTGGTCTATCATAAAAATTTGAGAGAGGGGGAATCGGTAATAATAATAATAAAATTTAAAAAAATAATTTATGAGTTGCACATGCATATACTAGAGGGGTGTATATTCACTGTACTTAAAAAAAAAAAAATAAATAAATAAAAACCAGCCAAAAATCATAAATTAACACTTTCACCATTATATGTGACGAATACATAAAGAAAAAATGACTACAGCAATTTTGCGTTTTCATAAAAGAAAGCTATTTTTTTTTTTTGGCAAAGAATTATATTGTGCTCTACTTTAGTTTTTTTTTTTTTTTGTTGATTAGCTCTATCGACGATCTGTCGCTAATGTCAACATCGTATTTAAAGTTAATACCTACCATACCTACGGTGTTATTATGTAAACAAATGTCATGTTAACAACATAACCTTAATAAAATTAGTTCTGTGAAAGGTGAAAATTTCAGTAATATTTTCTTTAAAATAGAGAAAAATAGTTTCAAAATGCCTAAAATAATTGAAAGAGATAAATTAATAAATGCCGTTATTACAAAAACCGTTGTAGAAATAATGGATCTTGACTCAAGTAAGTAGACTAAATAGATATGATTTTTTAAATTTATTTTAATGAATTTTTATTTTATTTTCAGGTGATGATGACAGAGAAGATGAAATTACAGAAGATTTTAACGTAAACTTAATGTATTTATGTAGAGCTGTACATCTAAACGTTCCTAAAAGTTCTTATTGGACAAATAAAGTTTTAGGAAATTTTGACAATGATAGATTTCGTCATATGCTAAGAGTGGATGAAAGGGAATTAAATTATATTCTTACTCTAATAAAAGATGATCCAGTTTTTTCAAATAAAAATTTCGTTCCTCAAATACCAGTAAAATTGCAATTACAAATAGTGCTGTTTCGATTAGGATCTTCTGGTGAAAGTGCATCTATCAGAAAATGTGCATCATTATTCGGTGTTGGTGACGGCGGAACATTATTAAATATCACACGAAGAGAATTTCCGTATATAAGACGTATCACTGGATTTTTTTACAAACGCTACTAAAATTGGTAGGTTTGTAACTTTTTAATTTCAGTTTTAAAATATATATAAGTCATTGTACCATATTGCTTCCGAGACTATACTAAAGTAGCGGAAGCATTGTGATCACTTTTGAAAAATAAAAAATTTTTTATCCAAAATAAAATTTAGTACGCACATTTTATGTTGTAGAGCTTTCTGAACAATTTTGGTTTGGTATCTGTCTGTCCGTCTGTGTATCACCAGTTTGCACCAAGTGGCATAACTTCTGAATTATTCGATTGCTTTTAATGAAATTTTCAAAAATTATGCACTTTGGTTCCTAGATGGTCCTCTATGAATTTAATCGAAATAGGAGTAACGGTAGCTACGTCGCTACCATGTCATTCCATTAATATACTAAATTGCACCAAGTGGCATAACTTCTGAACTATTCAATTCTTTTTTATGAAATTTTCAGACATTATGCAGTTTTGTTCCTAGATGGTCTCCTATGAATTTAATCGAAATCGGAGTAACGGTAGCTACGCCGCAACCATCAAATCCCATTAAATGTCAATATCCTATTTACTGCTAGTCCCACTTCGCTCAAATTTTTAAAGTATTTTGGGGGTTATTTTCTAAAATATTTTTGCTATCATTTTATAATTTAACCTTTAAGTATTTTGAGTTACAACAATTTTTTATGAACTTTAAGGCGAAAATATAATTTCACGGTATATACATTTGGTAAAATACTGTTTTAAAGTCTTTTACGAGTACAAGGAAGTTGTGTGTCACACCCCATTGGCAGCGTATTTTAATTTCAGTTTTAAAATGTACCTGTCATTTGTTTTTTCTGTTTTTTCTTTTTTAGAGCACAACAATAATGGTAATTAACATTTGAGGAAGACTACCACGTGAAAAGAGCCTCGGAGCTTTCAGAGGTGAATCCGGCCCTGCATAAGGAGTTTTTTGGGTATCACTAAATCGCTAAACATGTTAAAAAAAACTTCAAAAAAACAAACTTATTAAATTTTATTGGAAAAAATTATTTTTTTTTTTAAATTTTATATACCTATCAGTGAATATTAAATAGATCCCAGCCAACTCCAGTTCTAATAGATATTTATTACTTTTGAGGTGAATATTTTTTATATGTTTTTAGTAGTTAAAACAATCTCTAAGTACATTACTGTTATTATAATCTTACATATTATGTAACTCTTTGTATTATACGCATATATCTGTCTATTTTATAAAAAAAAAAACTTATTTCTTACTTTATAAAAATTATTATTTATCTACGACAACCACTACATTGTACAAAATACTAACTAGGTAAGCTATGTTTTACATACATCTGTATAAAATTTTGCACTATACACACGCCTGTGTGTAAAGAACCACAGGTTGTTACACTTTAATTTTTATATTGTACCTACACAAAATGAATAGATTTTAATAAAATATACTTTAATGTATTGTACTCGTACCAGATTTTTTTTTATATGTTTTTAGTAGTTAAAACAATCTCTAAGTACATTACTGTTATTATAATCTTACATATTATGTAACTGTTTGTATTATACGCATATATCTATTTTATAAAAAAAAAACTTATTTCTTACTTTATAAAAATTATTTATCTACGACAACCACTACATTGTACAAAATACTAACTAGGTAAGCTATGTTTTACATACATCTGTATAAAATTTTGCACTATACACACGCCTGTGTGTAAAGAACCACAGGTTGTTTCACTTTTTTTAATTTTTATATTGTACCTACACAAAATGAATATATTTTAATAAAATATACTTTAATGTATTGTATTCGTACCAGATTTATATTATTTATTGTGGATTTTATGTTGGTCGTAGATAAAGTACAGTACTAAGTCGGTTGTAAGGTATACTACACACAAGTGTAAATGTGGAGCTTTTTTTCAAAACGCTGTAAATGCTAATTTTTTTTTTTTTAGTAAAATAGATCTCCACATACTTGAATTAGATTTCTATAGTTTGGTAAAGTAATATTAAACAAAACGTTGTATTTCACATTTATTTTCTTTAAATATATTAGGTGTTTTTTCTCAAAATGCTGCGTATGTTAATGTTAATGTATACGCCCCTCCCTATCTTCTGATCTAATATTTACTTGTATTCATTAGTTTTCAAAACGCTGTAAGTATTATTATTTAACCATATATTTAACCATATTTTTTTTCAAAATGCTGTAATTTCACAGCTTTTTATTCAAAATGCTATAAGTTAATTTTTTAATATAAAATATTGAAGTGAAAAATAATTTTTAATTTTGGAAAATAATTTTATATGGTTTCAACCGCCTACAGAACCATCTAAGATAATAAAACTTCCTAAAAGTTTTATAGTTTTCTAGAAATATGTTTTTTCGATTTTGTGAAATTTTTGTCTTAATGCAGATACAGCGTTTTGAAAAAAAGCTCCACAAATACAGGAGTTAATTTAAAGTTTTGTAGTAATTTAAAGTATCAATTGTAATTTATACTTTAAAAAGTATTTTATAACTTTTAAAAAAGTTGTACAATATAACAGAAAAATGAAAATTTTTTTAAATCTTACTTTGTGTTTTGATATGTATATGGAAATTTTTGATCTGCCTTTGTTCCTTTTCAACAGAAAGTTTTATTGAAGGTATAGAAAAACTAAACTGGCGATCTACATACTCAGTAAAAAAATTTTATATATAAAATTTTGGAGTTCATTTGGTCAAAAAATATTAATAACATTAGTTTTAATTTCTCTTATTTATCGAATTCTATGATATTCAAATGTTCGTATTTTATAAGAAAAAAGCTTGCTAAAATTTACTAAAACATATCATTGAAAATTTGCTAAAATTATTTGAGTGTCATATAATTTGAGAGGAAAGGGTAAAACTAAATTTATTAATATTTTTTGGACCCGAGAAATTCAAGAATTTTATATAAAATTTTTTTGCTAGGTAAGTAGATCTGGTTCACCCTGTATTGCAAAAGGTAAGTAAATTTAACAGGTATTTTTAATAACTATATGTGAATTTTACCAAAACCTACTAAGAATTTTACTTAGAAATTTTACCATGTTTGATGTAAATTTGCATGGTATTTTTTCTGTGGAAATTTACCTAAAAATTTTACATTAATATAATAGTAAAGCTGTAACCAATGATTTTCAGGGTAATTTTACCGGTTTTTTTTTTGCTGTGTGTTTCGGACGTCTTTCGACATTGTCTTTTTTCCGTTTCTGTCCTTTGTCGGAACACGTCCGATATCGTTTTGATCATTTTCTTTCCTTTGTTAGTTTTATTATTCCCTGGAATTTATATTGCTGACCTATTTTGAGTTAATTTCATGTTTAGCCATTAGACTGAATGTTGTACCTACACACGTTATATAATCGTATGACTTTTTATGTCATCGAAGAATGACATATTACTACGTCACCGAAGGATGACATATTAATATCGTTGTGTGATCAAAGTGGGGGAAACATTATTATAGAGTTGTACATTTATATTGAATAAACGGAAGGGGGCTGTTAAGTTGTACATGCATATTGAAAAATTCGTCAAGTGCGTGTTTTTTGACACGCACTAAGTTAGGCCTTCTCAGAGGACTTGACGAATTCTTTTCATTATTTTAAAATATTTTGTTACCTTAAATCATAGATACCAGCGAAACACAATTCGATATCGATAATGGAAAGGCTGGGAAACTTTTAGAATTTGAAAAAATTCAATTTTTTCAAATTTTTTTTTATCATTTTGTGTGTCTGCGTTTGTATGAACTTTTGAGTGCATATTTCGATAAAATAGACCAAAATAAACAATAGACCAAAACCAATGTTAACTTTGTACTATTGGTAACATGCAAGGACATGTACGGGTGGTGTTTATTGTTATCATAATAAATGTACCTGACATTCAGCTACCCAAATAACATATTGGTTTAAACATCTGTTATACTTGGTAAATATACCTTTTGTCCCGTTAGATGGGTCAAATCGAATACTGTGGGTCGAGGCAAGAGTAGGTGGTGACGTTAGTTAAAGTTAGGTTAGTTTAGTTAGTTTTGACAATATACTTCGACTTTTATATAAAAACTAGATGGTGAAATTAGTTAAGGTTAGGTTAGTTTAGGTAGTTTTGACAATATACTTCGACTTTGATATAAAAACTAGATGGTGAGATTAGTTAAGGTTAGGTTAGTTTCGGTAGTTTTGACAATATACTTCAACTTTGAGACACATGCTTGCAAAATAAAAAAAGAAATCTAAAAAAATTGAATTTCTTCAAGTTTAACAAGTTTCCCAGCATTTTCAGTAACGATATTGATTTGTAGTATTTTTTTTAACTAATCCCCCATAGCAATGAACATTACAAAAATCATTAAAATCGAATCATTAGTTTTTCTTTTAGAGTCAAAAATAGGTGGAGCCGTGCTTCTGCATATACTTCGACTTTGTTATAAAAACTAGGTGGTGAGGTTAGTTAAAGTTAGGTTAGTTTAGGTAGTTTTGACAATACACTTCGACTTTGATATAAAAACTAGATGGTGAGATTAGTTAAGGTTAGGTTAGTTTAGGTAGCTTTGACAATATACTTCGACTTTGACACATGCTTATAAAATAAAAAAAGAAATCTAAAAAAATTGAATTTTTTCAAATTTAACAAGTTTCCCAGCATTTTCAGTAACGATATCGAGTTGTAGTATTTTTTTTAATTAATCTGTCATAGCAATGAACATTAAAAGAAAAAATCATTAAAATCGGATCATTAGTTTTTCTTCCGTGTCGGCCGGTAATTGTTCCTACGGGTGAAACCTCGAGCGAGGACCAACTTTATAAACTTACGGAATTTGTTTTGTTTTTAGAAAATTAATAAAAATATTAATTTATATATTTATTTAAATAATATTTGTAATTGATTGAATAAATAAAATAATTTTTTTTAATACATTTTTTTTATTAATCGTAAAAAAATATTCAGGAATTATGCAGTTTGGCTCCTCGACGGTCCCCTATGAATTTAATTAAAATGTAATTTTTTTATTAATTTGATTCAATAAACGCATATAATTAACTTATAGTTTCATTTCCTGATTTCTTGAATAAGTTTAATTTATTGATATAAAAATTACTTCTACCTGTACTAATTCGTTATCAATAATGTTTTCTGTTTTTATTAAGCATATTTCAAAATAATCGACTACCGAATCGAATAATTAAATATCGATCTTTTAATCATCGATTTAATCGAGAACCGATTCCAGCCCACTCGATTCCAATCGAATCGGAAATCGATTTTTTTTTAATGAATCGACATGCCTACTCCACCGGAAAAATTTGCTTTAACCTTAAGGGGATGGTAATGAATTTAATTTTTTTTCTCTTTTTTATACTTTCATATGATTGGACAACATTTTAAGATTGTTGTGTCAAAATTTGAAACAAATCGGAGTAAAACTAACTAAGATATAGAATTTTTTTCATATTAATTGCTCCGTTTGTATAGATACAGAGACTTAATAACAATCGATTTAACTTTGTCGACTTACTTGAATATTAAAGAAATAACGAGATTTTTCGGTTATATTAGCTGTGTGTCCGCGTATTGCAAACTAACCATTTTGGTCATGACATACGGTGATCAATTTTAGTGTGCACATAAAATTCTTCTGAATAGGATTCGAACTAGTCAAATTGAAAATTTTACGGGTATTAGTAAACTTTTGTTTGTACACAATAGTCATTTATGTTTTTTTTGTCCCTCTCCCCGGTCAGTTCCCAATACAGTACTGATTTTAACGTTTAGTAACGACTAGTACGACTAACGTTAAAAAACGTAATTCCGGGAAAATTTTCAGTCGAACTAGGGGATTCAGTTACGAAATTTTGCCACGCCAGAACAGTTTACTAGGGGTGTCCATAAACCACGTCGCTTAGTTGGGAACAGTTGTAAAAAGGATATTGATGGAATTGAATGTGTTTTTGACTTGGAAGGGGTCACGAAAAAGGAATCCTGTAGTCTACATGGAGAGAGGCGGAGAAGTTCAAGAAAATGCAAGATGGAACTATATAGTTTATGGACGCTCCCCTACGGAAGATCAATTATTAGGAGTAGCTGTTTTAAATAAACATTTATAAGTTAGTGTTGTGCTCTTCGGAGGAGTTGCGGGTTTGGGTTGGTATTTTACTGAATAATACACTACTTTATATTTTAATTAATTTTAATTATAAAAGTTTAAATTTTACAAACTACAGTTGAATGATACAATTGAACTTGTGTGGAAGAGATGTCGAGTTATTATTTTGAAATATAGCCTTCACTGGAAAAGGCCCCGTTTTTATGCCGGGATTGTTTTATATACTGACGCTTAAAATGCGGCTTTGGAAGATTCTTATTGGTCAATTTAATTATGACGTAATTAAAATATTATAAAATTATTTCTAGAACAATTCATTTCAGGGATATATTTGTCGCCAGAGAAAATGATGATCACACATATTCCACGATGATAGAAGATACTTAGTATTATAAAACTAGATAAAACAAATGACGTTAAGTAACGGAAAAATTTATAAAATGTACAATGTGAATTTTAATAAAATTAAGGATGTGGCGAATGTGTGTGTAACAGGCGAACATATCCAATTTTTGTACGGTAAAGTTATAAAAATTATAGTTATATTATTGTAATTTTTATAATTTTACCGTACAAAAATTGGATATGTTCGCTTGTTACACGTCGATTGTAGTATGAGCACAGTAATTTTTATGGGAATTTTCTCTCCGTGTACATAATTATGATAATTATGATATGTATACTGAATTGAATATTTAAACATAAAGAATGTATAGGCAGTTGGCTACTTATACATACGGACTGAATGCGCTATTATTACAATTAATATTTTTATAATAACTACACCATTATAATAATCTAATACCTCCGATTGAGCTGATTTTTTTTTTACATAATTTTTGGGCTTAAGAACTGAACCCCTAAACGGATTTCTGGCGATGCGGACCGGTAGCGTATTTTTCAACCCTTGTCTAAGTTTAGGGGTTACTAAAAGTTTTCCGTTACCGTAGCAACAAAAATTAAAAAGAGATTCTTATGGAAATTGGTGAGCAGCACAAAAAAGAAAGAATGAATTTTTTCGATATTTTCCTTAGTGATATTAAGTGTCAAATTTGTAAAACTTACTATATTGAGTAGACAATTACGGTAGGTATATTACGGCATTTATTGATAGAAGTAAGTGGAAAATGGACCAGACGGCATCACTGACATTTCATTTTCAGGCGAAGGATAATTAAATAATTTTGAAGCGATTACACGCCGAGGCCTATTTGTAAATAATTACCCTTTGCCTAAGAATGAGGCTTCATTGGTGATGTCCCGTTCATTTTTCACTTATTTCTGTGAATAAAAATCAAAATATTTTAATTAAATTCATAAAAATTGATGCTATGTGTATGTGTATGTGTATAATATACAATCCATTATCTCATTATAATAAGTTTTAGAAATAAGACACGTATTATCTCGAAAGCTGAACAGGGTATCGAAAAACTTTGTTCTTCCTTTTTTGTTCCACTAATAAAATTCTATAAGAATCTACCTCTAGTTTTTATCACCATAATAACGGAAACCTTTTTTTAGTTGTTTCCTGTATTTAAAGGATTAAAAAATACACTTTCGATCAACGTTTCTAAAAATTAATTTAGAAAATAATTTCTTATTGTTAAATCAAAAAGAGTATATAAAAAAAACATTTAGTTAAGTCGGAGGGTATCCGATAGTACATTTGCCTATTTATATCTCTTATATACAATTTTTGCTAATTTAAACCCTCAGCTTATGCAACTTACAGTTCGCGTCACAAAAATCCGTTTAAGGGATAACTTCTTAAGCTAAAAAGATTATGCGAAATTCAATCGGTGGTACGCGAGAAATTCATTATTATTAGAATTGATAAATTCGTTATTTTAAGTTATTTTACTGCCACCAGTGGAAAAGTCCATTTTAATACGCGCACCACGAAATTTGTATGATATTTTTGGTGCTCAAGTTGCGCGTTATACGCCGGAAAATACGGTAATTATGTATAAGTAGGCAACTGCGTGTACATATTGCATATTTACACAAAATATTTCATATACATACTTTATGTATAAATAGCCAGATCCTAAAATTAAATAAGTAAATTGTATAGGTTGGTTCATTACAACATCCCCCTAAAAAAGAGGAAACATATTTTAGCATAAAATTTGTTTCCGTTAAATGTTATATCCTGGAATCTTAATTTCTTCAGAACCACGAGAGGTAGAAATTTGTTGTATAGTGTCATCAGTCGTTTCCACACAAGTTCTATTATCTGAACTTTTTACATTATTAGTTTTAAAACACAATAAATTTTTACTTCTTAATAATAAGTAATACAGGTAACATATATTTATTATTAAAACGAAAATAAGAATTACATAAAAGGTGACATGTAAGTACACTAATCCATTTCGTACCTAATTCTGACCTTGTACCTCCAAAATACCATTTTTAATTTTAGCAATATCTTTGCCTAACTGAATCTACATAATTCTTCAAATTGGTAAGGTGTCAAAGAGTCTGGAACCATTACAACATTTGAAATATTAAATATTTGAAATATTAATTTTTGTTTTTACTTCAGCACTTAATTTAGAACAAATCAATAATTCGACTGCATGTTTTTGTGATCTATTAGCTAATTCGTATGCACTATTGGCATTTTGAATAAAATTTTGGAGCTCTTTTGGGTCTCCGTTAAATGGTGTAACTAACTGTGCAATTAAGTTTAATGGAATAGTTTCGCTAGTTTGACTTTCGTCGTCAGTAACGTAATCCTCATATGTTAAGGATGGAGGTACTGGATTGGATGTATTAGGTTCTTGTGTTGAATCAGGTAAAATAGTATTAGTATTTGGCATTGTGAAGGCTCTGGGATGCAAGTACCAAAGAGAAGAATACTCAAAAATGTACTTACAGTTATTTTCCACACACCGAGTCACAATATGAGTTGCTTTGGGTTCGTCTTAGGTAAATACCGACGGACGGCGTAGAATCAATATCCCTTCGTTCGGCTTGAACTGGACGATGATCCACAGAATCCTTTTGACGATATCCAACAGATGAGTTGCTTTGGGTTCGTCTCAGGTGAATATCGACGGACGGCGTAGAATCAATATCCCTTCGTTCGGCTTGAACTGGACGATGATCCACAGAATCCTTTTGACGATATCCCACCGCTGTCACCAATTTTTATGTCGTATCCTGAGTTTTACGGCACAATTGGATTGAAAGGCGTCGCTGTCACCAGGGCAGTTTTTATTGAAGATAAAACTCCTTAAAATCTTGATTTACCAATGTCGTTGATGGTTTTCCAACAGTTGGCGATGTTTAACACTGACTTGTAATTGTCGAATGTTTGTTATCATCAAATTTGATAATAGACTTGTTATCGTCAAATTTACTAACACTTTAAATAGACTGCTATTTAAAATAGAATTTTTATCGTCGAATTGAATAATACTGTTTTTAAGAAACAACACAAGAATAAATTTAAATATTTATTGTAACAATTAAAACTTACATCTTAATCTTACGATAGTGATTTTAATAATAATTAATTGGGTCAGATCGTGTTCTATTTATATGGTTTTTTATTTGACTTTCTATCCTAGGGGATTTTCCTAATGATTATTTAATTGTTTTATTATTATAAGAATTTAGGTGAAAGTCGTGGCTCGACAACATACAATATTAAATAAAATTTACTTTTAATAGGGAACAATCGTTATCTCCTTCAACTCAGAAATGAAAGTTAATATTCTTATTTAATAAACAAAACTACAATACTCAATAATAATAAAGTTCGTAAACGGGAAAGTCAACGAGGCTAAACACTATAAAAATGCCCTTGACCTTCAAAGAAAAATGAAATATATTAAGGGGATCCTTTTGGATTTGTGGTACTTTCTAATTTTCCAATGACACGAGGCTTTTCATGAAAAATCTCTAAATTAACTGTTACAATATTAAATAGTTGTAAATTCATTAGTAAAAAATTGTAAATTATTTTATAACAAGAGTTTAAACATTAAATTGTTAAATTATTTCCAATAGGAAAATTTTTAAATTTAGTTAATTTGTTAAGAAAAGTAAAATAATTGTTGATATTTATTGGAAAGACTTTATTATTATTTTTGAAATGATTTAACGTAAATTCTGTTTTATTTTTAAAAACTTTAACCTTTTTATCCTTCCTTTTAATTTCTTTATTTGTTATACTGTTTCTTTTGCTAAAATTGTTTGCTATTTTTGCTTTAAAAATTTTGTTAAATTTTCTTTTTCTAATTTTGTACCTTAATTTTCTAGACCTGTTTTTTCCTTTTCTCATTTTAATATTTTCAATTTTAAATTTAGTATTATTAATAAATTTGTTATGTTTCTTAAATTTAATTTTGTTTAAGTTTGTAATCGTGCAAATTGAAGTTAATGTATTTACATTAGTTTCATTTGAATTATGAGAAACAGTGCTGTTTTCATCAGAAATTGTAATATTGAGCAGTTGATTAAAATTCTTGGAAATCCTTTGTACATTTGAATTTAGATTGTTATGATTTTGAGTACGATTGTTGCTAGTGCTTTGGTCGAATTTATCTAACATTTGACTATTATTATCTAAAACTTTGCTATTATTTGAATTTTTTAGCATCCTATTAAATCTTTCAATTAAATCATCTATTGTATTAACAATGTTATTAATAATGTCATCTTTCTTACACAAAATATTCTAAAGATCACTAACGGTTCCATTGCATACCCTCGAAGCTGGAACAACCTGTTGACTAACAGCAACGGCGATTCCATCCGGTGTAATCCGTTCGGTGTTGCTGGATGTCGCCATAACTGGTGAATCTTCGATGCTTAACGGGGATGAAGTATCACAAAAAAGATGTTGGGGAATGAATGAAAAATCTCTTACATCCACTATTGAATCTTCGATTTTTCCAAAACTCACAAGTCAAAATTTTCAAAACACAAAGTTCCAATCGATAAAGTTCACTTAAACAACATAATTTTATATTCTATTCCCCGCCAGGGATGCCATATGTAGCGGTTTCGGCTATAAAGTCTTTATATAATTAATTAGTTTGATAGCATGTTTGACACCATTTTAGTTATTTATAAATTTTGTTCTTTTTTAAATTTTAATTTAAATATATTTATAATAATTTGTATAAAGTTTATTATTTCATAATATTATTTAATTTATCTTTTACTTAATAAAATTTTGTTATTATTAATATTATTTTAATTTTGTATTTATTATATTTTATTAGTAAATAACATAATAGTAATGACATCCTTGCTGTTTCCAGTTGATGCAAAGAGTATATTTATATGTAACAATAATGACATCCTTGCCTTTTCAAATTCATGCAAAGGGTGTGTGTCTCCTCGATCCCATCTCATCGCACCCTAAGCCTCGCTTATTCCGTTGCTAAATATGGTCACTAAGAGTGCTCGTCGCTCTGATTGGCTAAAACCGTCTCTATCTTAATCATGATAATTGTCCTTATAAACGCAACTGAACAAAACGATGGTGGCGCGGTAAGTCCAAATACGGGCCACAAGTTAACCAACTAGTGGTTTGAAACCAAAATATTTGGAAAAGCTTATGAAATTTAATAACAGGTGTCGACACTATTCCCGCGCTCTAATACAAATGCATAAGGCCATATCGCCACAAGGTACCTCAGTAAACGAAAAATACAAATACAACTGGAACGGAAAACCCAACAGAAAATGTTACGCTTTAGACCTTTTAACTCATTTTTTGTTGTACGGTCACAATAGCATCAGTTATCACAGGATAGTATGAATAGCGTGTTACTACCATTAGTGTCTGAAAAAAATACCGGAAGCAAAACGAAGAAAGTGCTACAAGCCGAAGGCAAAGAGAAAAATAGATAAGTCAAAATTACTTTATGCTATTCTATATTTTTATAAAATAAAACAAACATTTTACTTAGCAAAAAAATCGCGTTTATTTTTTAATTGTGACAATTGTTTCAAGCTTAATAGCCCATTTTCAAACAAAGTAAGATGACTTTATTTATATGAAGGTAGAACAAATTTTTAAAATTTAATTTTTACAAACAATTTTTTTAAGCCATAACAAAAAAAAGAAATACGAAAATCAAGTTGAAGATAAAAAAAAAAAAAAAAAAAAAACGGCAGAATGTGAATGCATTGGGCAAGACTGTGGGGTTAAAATTTAACGTAATACTAATTGCGTGGGAAAAATATGGAATTATTATTCATTTTTATTTTCATTTTAGGCAATGAATTTATTACTTTTTTGTAATTTTGTTTTCAAAATGAAATATCAAAAAGTTTTATATTCAAAATGAATTTTCTTTTTTTGAGGACACATTTTTAAGGGGATTAATTTGAATTAGATTTTTATATTGACTTTCTTCTAGATTTTTATACTGACTTTTTATACTGAGGTTCTTCTCTATAGCATCCCAACTTGGTTATTCATTCGTAAAAAATCCGTAAAAATTTTACTGGCGTTAGATATAGAATATCTCATTTTACTCGAAAATGACATTTTGTTAGAAATTTTTTTTTGAAAATAAGCTCCACATTATTATAAATGCATGCATGTGTATGTGTTATAAGTAAATAAATAATACATAGTAGTTTTTATGAAGATCAAAGGTACGTGAAGCACAAGTTGGAACTTGTAAATACAGTCAGAGGATGATAGGATGACAACCGCATACATACATAAACAGTTCGCCAAGTGTGTGTCTGATAAACATTAACTCAGGGTTCTTGTAAGTACCGTTTTTTTTGGCTTTTGGAATAAAAAGCCTTATAAAGGATTATATTTTTACGGCTTATTATGAAAATAAGTTAATATATTCGACAATGTTATTTGCACTTGTGTTACTTAAGAGGCAATTAAGTGATAATTTGATTTCTTACAAAACACATTGAGTTTAAAGTTCAATAATTCTGAAAAGAATTATAAAAATGAAAAGTTGTTAAAAGAACCTCAGTTTGATTTTAAAGAATCTTTTAATGATATGCCACACAATTAAGCCTAGTTTTCATTGGTAGAGTTAGTAGGAAAGTATACTAGCATACTTTTTAGCCAAATTTTGTTACTCTACCAATTCTGGTAGAGTAGCTGTCCACACATTAATTTAAAAAGCATTAGGGTAGTCAAATGGTGTAAAACTGAACTGACAGCAATGAACCGTCGTCGTTTAGCTGTTGAGGAGGTGTTTTAAAAGTATAGCTGGTATTTGGCTGCAGGAAATCACTTTAGCCATCGAAATACGGGGGGATAGTAACCATCGAATGGTTACTATCCCGCCGTGCAATCTTACTCTACTCCACCATAATTTAGTACTCTACTCTACCAATTATGTTTTCATTGGCAGAATTAGAAGGATAGTTAGTACTTGTCCAAATTACTCTACCGCTTACTCTACAAATGAAAACTAGGCCTTAGAATACATGGACTTATTTTTATAACTACTTACGAAAAATAAAAATTTTATCAACTTTTTCAACATTTCTCTTAATAATATCAATTTTAATTTTTGGGAGATGTATAATATCGAAATATACTTTAACATAAAATTTCACTTCAGTTTTCGTATTTTAAATTTTTCTTCGGGGCCCTATGATTGCGACTATACCTCGCCTCTTTTATACACAACACATACATATACATAAAGAAGTACAAAGATAGATTTTACATTTTAGTATGTATGTAAATGTATATTTAACAACTGCAAGGTGTCAATTTAAAAACATACCAGGTCTCCTATCATGATAAATTGATAATCATATCTTTGAAACTGTAAAAGATAATAAAATTTCTCAAAACCGTTTTTTAACATGGATTGGGAACCATTATGATCCACATTGGTATCCTCTACAACCAGCTCCTAACATTCTAGCCGCCTTTTATCCTTAAATTTCTTAAAATTTTCATATCTTTCAAAACTCCCCGAGGCATAAGTGTGAAAATCGTGGAAGGTCTTCTGTTATTACCTCCCGGCCTGTAATGTTCGTTTGTATATTTTGATTTTATAATTTGTAAAAATAAACTTATTTGCAAAATAGGGAATTTGACATTTATAACATTAAATTTGAATAAATTGATTCAAATATTATTTTTTATAATTTTCCAAAAATAAATGAAAAATTAATATTATAGTATAGTGTTTTGTATCTTTCGATCTTAAGATTATAATTTCTTACGATTTTATTTCAAATACACATGGGATTTGATACTTGTAAATTTGAATAAGAGAAAATACATCTCAAATTTATTTTTCGTATCCTTCAAATAATAATCGATAAATGAAAATTATATTCGGTATTAACGAATACCATTTTTAAAGAGCTTTCCAATGCTGTACCATAAGTGAGGTCTTATAACTTAAAAAAATAGGTTCGGAGACGCTAGAGCTTACTGAACTGGTTGGTCATATTGGTTCCCCTACCATGTCATAGAAACGGTTTTGAGAAATTTTAATTATCTTTTACAGTTCTACAGATATAAGGCCGGTTTGTATTTAAATTGACACCTTGTACAAATTTTTATGTGTAAATGTTTTGAAATATCAGCTGATTTTATAAACAGATCTGAGAACTCACTACTGACCTAATTATAAATAAGCTGTTCGTATCATCAGTCACGACAAGTTAATAAATAGGTTTCATGTACAATAACGAAAATAAAAATTTTAATTAATATATTTTTAGAATTAATTTTTTTTTATAAAAGCTTTTATAATCCACATCTTTAATATGGAGTATGCTAAAATTTAACTACTATTGTAGCAATACTAATTTGAAATGAAAGTTTTAACAAGAAAAAATGTTAATTTATCTTATTTTTGGAAGAATGAACTTTTGTACGTGTTAACAAAACGTACATAGATTCTATCTACTTAACGAAAAATATAATGTTTTGTATAATTTTGAATTTGAAATGGTTAATTATTGTTAATTGACTATGATAATTATTTTCGCCGATGTGTGTTAAATGTGTGTTTAATGTATTAAATATGTGAGAGAACTTTATTAAAGTTGATGTAAGTCAATGATGTTTAAATTATTGAAATCGGTTACAGATGTTTGCTAAATTTAAAATTATGAAATATGACGTAAAATTTGTTTTGTTACAAAATATGTTAAAATTTTTTTGTATGCTACTGTACAGTTAATTTCAAAAGATTCCGTAAATAAGTACATAAACATATTTTATTGACAAAAAGTTCACCATTCAAAAAACCAAAAACAAAAATATGTTAGGCAGTCAGCCTGATTAAGGTTTTTTTTCTAGGGGCTATTTTTTAACAAGTCTTTTACAATCAAATATTTATGAACTAAAACATAATCGGAAGAAATTAAAACTCAATTAGTAAACTGAGACCTTTCTCCCCTATTTTTTACGAGACTTATTTATTTTACACCTTGTATATATATATATATATATATATATATATATATATATATATATATATATATATATATATATATATATATATATATATATAATTTACCGATTATTATTTGAAGGATATATATATATATATATATATATATATATATATATATATATATATATATATATATATATATATATATATATGTATATATATATATATATATATATATATATATATATATTAAACATTTTAATAAATATGAGAATCTTACTAAAACTCCTTTTTTTACTTATTGAATTTATAACTTTTTAAACTATTCTCTTTTTAGTTATTTTTTACAGCTACTTTCTACTTAGTTCTTTTAAATATGTTTAATTTTATTAATGGATTTAAAAAATTCAAGAACTATGTACAGTGTTGTCAAATGTAACAGCACGGCTTGTAAAATATAGGAGGCACTTTGCATATGAATCCGTCTCGTATCATCGTACATATACACATGGCATCGTCTCGCGTCATCGTATCATTCGTACGAAATAATTAATAATACACGTTAAATTATTGCAAAACCAGAAACCCGTAGTGAACAACACGAAGTTCACGATATCGTTTCCATCTACAGTCCACTTCCACGGAGTCGACAACACACAAGAAAACATCTCGGTACATTAGCGGAACTAGCGCTCCAACCAATACAGAATTTCCGCGTGTCAACACATATTTTTTTCTCATTCTTTTTTTATGTCAACATTACTACGGTAAGTATAGATACAAATAAAAAAGTAACTAAGTCATACGTATCAATTGAAACGCTGGATGATGTGTGGCCTACTTTATACAGAGACACCCACCCTTCAGTATAGAAGTCTGTAATAATACTTATAAAATTATGAATTTTTTTATTTGGAAAAATATCATAGATGGTGGTCCTAAAGGGGTTAAAATATACTGTAGTCGCTTATAATCAATATGACCATCCATCCATGAAAAACCATGTTTTGTTTGAAGCCATCACGGGGTCCTTTGGTCTTTTTCACTCAGATCACAAATCGGCATTGGTGAATTAAAAATATAATATAATGTTGTAACGCGTTTGGACCATTTTCTCAAATATGTAGCAATCTGTCACCAGGGCGGCGACACAGATATTTGGGATTACATGTCTATAAACGAGATATTAATTTACCCAACCAAAAATCACCTTTTGTTAATTCCACTTTAGCAACGAAATTTTCCAATTCGGTTACCTAGGAATATTGTTTATTTTTTAGAAATTAATATTCCAACCATAGAGGTAGTTCCGATTAACCCGTGGCGCCGCCCTG
Source organism: Brachynemurus nebulosus (assembly GCA_035578155.1). Classification (NCBI taxonomy): domain Eukaryota; kingdom Metazoa; phylum Arthropoda; class Insecta; order Neuroptera; family Myrmeleontidae; genus Brachynemurus; species Brachynemurus nebulosus. The sequence goes on from JAPWDM010000021.1 coordinate 6,160,376, forward strand.
GTGTTAAACAATTTTTTATGCGGTTACATAGCAATTTTCAAATTAAAATTTTAATCATAGAGATGGAATCCCAACTTATCTGTGTCGCCGCCTTGGTGTCAGACAGTTACATTCATACATATTTTGAGAAAATCGCTCATTGTTGCTCCTTATAACTTTGCTTCCAAGAATCAAATTTCAATACAGCCAACTCTTTTATATAGAAACTTCCCTTTGTTGTATTTGAAAAGCCTTGGAAATCAACAATTGCCGCGTCAGTCATTTCCACTATTGATGCGTGTGTGAAGTCTAGCGTGCAAATCAGCTTGTTTGTAGAGAAGTACCGTATTTTATAAAATTTTTCTAACGATGTTTGTCAATGGATTGTACTGAATTGCACGATCAGGTAGCAAGAGACAGAACGCTGATGTATTAGCCGGTAATTCTTTCGATGTTTTAAATTCGATTCTTATTACAACAACTCCAATTTTTAAAGTCTCCCTCTGATGAAAACAGTCAATGAAAATAATAGGAGCAATATCTTTATACTGTTTCCGATTGAATAGTGGTTCATTCTTGTTAGAGTTGTAGTAGGCTTCTTGAAATTTTGAATATATATGATATGCCAACGCGTACTTATCATTAGTAAAGTCCAAATTCAGATCCATATATGGATATTTTTTCTAATTTTAAATATACTTTGATATCAGACAGTTCACAATGATCGAAACTAGGTGGATTTTTTTCTTTCTTGTTACGTCGACCTGTCTGTAATGCAAATATTACATAACGTGGTTTCTCAACTTGTGATGTTAGCTACTGTCACATGTGGAACCATCCACTGAATTTTTTATATACGAAATATGACGTCATCAGTCGCTGATACAACTACATCATAATCCGTGCGTGCTTTTACTGCAATATCCGTGGAACTTTATTCAACGCAGCGGTAAAAGTTCTTACTATGCCCACAGAAATTGTTAACATAGCTAATTGCAGTCAGTCATTACTACAGTTATATCATTAAAGATGGGGTCATCAAAATAAACACCACATCAAAGAAATGCTAGAAAACCAACTAGGGATTAAAGTTAAATTAGATCAAGAGTTGCGTGAGCCAGGTATTTTTGGAAAGGCACATCGGTTACCTTTCGAGACAAGAAGACAAGCAACGAGGCCTCGTCAACTGATGTCAGGCGATGTTTGTAGACCCTTCTGTGAATCTTTTTCAAAAAAACGATATTTGGTCATTTTTATAGATATTTACAGGAAGTATCGCTGTGGTTCTATTATTACAGAAGAATCGGAAGTAAAATACAAAATGCAAGAGATACTTGTACATGCTAAAACACTGGGACACTCCGTATAAGAATTATTGAGTGATAATGATGGAAAATTTGATAACGACGATGTAAGAGAAATTTTACGAATTCATGGTGTAACGCAAAGATTGGCAGCACTTTATACACCTCAGCAAAACGGTAGAAGCGAACGAGAAAATCGAACGGGAATTGAAATGGCGAGAACATTCAAATACTCAAATTTAGAAGCTAGTTTTCAAGAAGCAATTTGGGCTGAGCTGGTTAGCTCTACCGTTTACGTTCTGAACCGTACCGGAAAATCTTCCGTTACAGTAATTAGTCCACATAAACTCAGGTTTGGTCAAAAACCAAGGATTAAACATCTACGTGTTATCGGATCTTCATGCTATATACGCGTTCCATATCAAAAACGAAAGAAAATGCATCCCAAAGCTATTAAGGGATACTTAGTAGGATACGATGGAGATGAACGGTACAGAATTTTCATCAAAACAGAACACAAGGTACATATCACTTCTATCAAGTGACATAACATTTGATGAAAAATGTAGTGGTTGTGGAAACAATATGATGAGGCCATTTCGGGATGATAATACGGAAGAAGAAGAAGAAGGAGAAGAAGAACAAAAAGAAGGAGATGAAGTTAATATTCAAGAACAAGGCAAAGACAATGAATCAAGACTTGATTTGAACAGTGAAGCCACTGATTTGGAATCTGAAGATGAAACAGAAGATCATCAAGCTCAAAAGCAGCGACTTAGAGATCGTAGAACGTTGAACATGCCAACACATTCACAAGATTATTTTCTAACACTAGAAAATTTAGATATGTCAGATACTCCACAAGACTTTGAAGAAGCTATAAACCCCAACAATAAGCAAAGCGAACAATGTGTAGTGGCAAGAAGCAATGGATGAAGAAGTAAATTCATTGATCGAAAACAGAAGGAGCGGTCGCAATACCATGTAAGTGGGTGTTTCGCTTGAAGAAAAATCCAGATGGCAGTATTGAGCGGTATAAGGCTAGGATTGTCATCAAGGGATTTGAACAACGTAAAGATGTTGGTTACAATCAAACCTACAGTCCAGTAGCAAAGTTAAGCACCATCAGGTCAATTCTTAGTATAGCAGCAATGGAAAAGATGCATTTGTCACAGTTCGATATTTCGACTGCATTTTTATATGGAGAACTTGAAGAAGTTATTTATATGCAGCTGATTTATATTAACCTGAAGCATATAGCGATAGAACAAGTAAGGTATGCTAACTAAATAAGAGTTTGTATGGATTAAAACAAGCGCGAAGATGCTGGAATACACGCCTCGGGGGTTTTCTTTCAAATTCGGGTTTTCAAATCAGTGAAGCCGATCCATGTCTATACATTTGGGAAAGAAATGGAAAAAAACTTGTCTTATTTCTATATGTGGATGACGGGCTAGTGACAGCGACAAATTTTCAAGAGTTGGAAACTTTCTTAGAAGACCTTAAACAAGAGTTTAAAGTTCCGTCCAAAAAGGGAGATTACTTTTTAGGACTGCAAATTCAACAGACTGACGCTGGCATTAAAATAAATCAGAAAGCACACCTAAGTAAAATTTTAGAAAGATTTAATTTTGCAGAATGCAGACCGGTGTTAGCACCGATTCTGGAAACCCCGGAGATGTCTACAATTTTGAAAGAACGCAGTAAGGAGCACAACTTTCCATATAGACATGTTGGGTGGAGGTATCTGTAGTGGACGTCGCGGCGAGGTTTCGAATAGCCACTAACTGGCCAACTTTAAACGGTGGCTTTTCAGGGTACTTCTGGTACGGCTTGGAGATGACGTCGTGCATTCGTTTGAGCGCTCGGTTTATTTGCTCAGGAATCGGTTTATCTTCACAGTCAAAGATATCGGATAACTGCAGGAAATTGTCCAGCGGTAGTAAGAGCTTTCTACCAAAGAAGATCTCTGCCGGAGTCGCATTAACGGATGAGTGAACGGAGTTATTGTAACTGAACGTGGCGTAACCCAACATATTAGTCCAATGTTTATGTTTAACGGCGTACTGAGCGATTAGCGTAGCCATATTTTGCTTAATGTTTCGGTTGACCCTTTCCGCCTGGTTCGCCTGTGAGTTGTACGGGCTGGTGAAGATTGGCTTAATGTTGTGGGCCAACAGGAACTGGGCGTACGACTCAGCTCTAAAACATTTGGCATTGTCGCTGGTGATATGTTGAGGATACCCATATGTGTTGAATATCTCCGTTAAGTGGCAAATGACTGTAACGGCAGTAGCTCTTACTGATGTCCGGGTGATCAGGAACTTCGAGTACGAATCAATGACTGTAAAGATATAGGAATGCTTATTAGCGGCTGAAGATACCAAAGGTCCAATAAAATCTATATGTAAGTGTTGAAACACATGGGTGGGAATCAACGATTTCAACTGGATCCTTGCGGTGTGGAAATTCGGTTTAGCAAGAGTGCATGGTTTACATTTGAGCACAAAATCCTTCACTTTTTTGTATAATTCAGGACACCAAAACCTTTTAGCGATGTCTCTATATGTTTTGGTAATGCCAGAATGAGATGCTGAATGATAGTAATTAATTATATACTGAATGGCATTATCCGGTAACACTATTCCTTTTAAATTATTTTTACCGACTAACTTCATTAGCAAGCCGTTAGAAATTACAAACTTATTGACGTTTAAATGATTACGAATGTTATCATAAACGAGTCTGCAATCTTCCGACTGCTTCTGAAGATTCTTAATGTCGAAAAAACTATGTGGCGTTACATTGGTATTATTAATAAATTCTGATTGAATGTCAGAGACATGACTAATCGATGCACAATCATTTTTGACAAAAATTGAATTAATGTTTAAATTTTCACTATGATTGTTCTCATTTTCAGTAATATCAAATAGACGAGATAGTGCGTCAGCGATGATATTTTCTCGTCCAGGTATGTGTAGAATCGTGAAATCATACCTGGATAATGTGAGGATCGATTCACTTTATTAAAAGCAGGAGGCTGTTCTAGTAACTAAACTAATGCTTGATTACCGCATTCGAGGTAGAAATGATTTCCAATTAGAAAATCTTTAAAATGTTCTAAAGCACGAATTACGGCTAACATTTCTACCTCGCAGCTGTTGTAGAATTTTTGGGCCCCATGAAGGCGTCTCGAAAAATATTGAATCGGGTGTCGACCCGACTCGAATTCTTGAGATAAAACAGCTCCAATTCCTTGGCTAGACCCGTCAGTGGTTAAGTAAAATTTATTTTTAAAATTCGGAAATTTTAATATCGGGGCACTAATCAAGGCTTGTTTTAATTTATTAATTGAATCAATATGTTCTTGATTTAGTTGAAATTTGGGGTTCTTTTTTCTAAGTTCAGCTAAAGGCTCTATGAGTATAGCATGATTTTTAATGAACTTAGAATAGAATGCAACCATACCCAAAAATTTTAATAGCTGCTTACGGTTTTTTGGCAAGGGAATATCTACTATTGCTTGTACTCGTTGAGGGTCGGGAACTCTACCTTCACTGCTAATTGAATGTCCAAGTATTTTAATCTTTTGCATACAAAGTGATATTTTATTTGGATTAGCAGTGAGGCCTATGTTTTTAAGTCGTGAAAATACTAAATTTATTTGATTTATATGTTCCTCAGGAGTATTTGAAGCAATAATTATATCGTCATAATACAAAAATAGAAAACCTTGCTGTCTAAAATCAGCTAATTCTTTAAAAAGATATCTATTTAGGGCTTGAGCGGAATTTTTCAAACCGAAAGGCATGACTAAAAATTCATATTGACCGAATTGAGTTACAATAGAAGTGTATTTAGTTGATTGGGGGTGAATCGGAATCTGTTAAAATGACTGCGATAAGTCTATTGACGAGAAAATTTTAAAACCGCCTAATGAATTTAAAACATAATTCATGTTTATGCCTGAAAGGGGATCGAATTGGACGACAGAATTGAGGTCCCTAAAACCGGTCACCATCCGGTAACCTACTTGTTTTTTAACAAAAAATACAGGACTACTGTATTCCGAAATTGTCGGCCTGAGAATGTTAAGTTCAACAAGTTCATTTATATGTGACTCTAGAAGTTTTAACTTGTCAGGGTTCATGTAATAGGGTTTCTTTGCTATAACCTTATTATAATCGTTTAAAATAATTTTGTACTCGTAATTTTTAGCACGACCGGGCTTTTCAGTTAAAATTGAAGAATATTTCTTTAGTAAGGAATCTAATTTTGTTTGGAGTAAAGGACTAAGGTTAAATTTCTGTTCTATAATTAAATTTAAAATTTGTCCTTGTATATTAGCATTGTCTAAAAATTGAATAATTGTGTTAGGTGCATGTTAAATGACAAGCTAGAACTAGAAAAGTCTAAGGTAAATTGGCATAAATGAATTGTTTTGATTCCTAATAATATGTCAACAGGTAAACAATTTACAATGTAAAATGGTTGTTTCCATGTGAATTTATCTATTTTGAATATTAAATAAACTAACTTTTTTAACTGAATTGATTTGGCACCGGGTAAATATGCATTATAAAATGTATTTTCAATTTTGAACTTGTGTTTAGTATTTTTCGACAATTACTGGGGCCTCACTAATAGGTATTAAGTTACTATTGTCAGAGTCTGCTGAATGAATAGTTGCTTGGGAACTGTCACTCATGTTTACTTCGGGTATACGAGATAATGCATCTGCTACAACATTATTTTCCCTTTGATAAACATGGGCTGATAATCAAATTCTTCTAATTGGAGTTTCCAACGCGTCAATTTATTATTAGTGTTTTTCATGTGATGTACTGACTTAAGTGGTTCATGGTCTGACAATAAATTAAATTTTCGCCCATATAGGTATGGTCTAAAATATTTACATGCCCATACAATGGCTAACAATTCTTTTTCTGTCGTACTGTAATTACACTCTGATTGATTAAGTGTTCGAGAGGCGAAATATATAGGTTTGTCGTGCCCTATTGGTCCCTGGGAAAGTACAGCTCCTATAGCAAAATTACTGATGTCTGTTGTTAAATTGAAGGGCTTGGAGAATTCGGGATATTTTAATATTGGGTCATTGGTTAGTAAAGCTTTACATTTCTCGAATGCATCTATGAAGTCTTGTGGAGGTTTGGTCACGTCTTCACCTTTTCTAAGTAACTTTATCATGGGTTTCGTTATTTTTGCGAAATTATGGATAAATTTTCGGTAATACCTTAAAAGTCCAAGGAATCCTTTAATTTGTTTTGTTGTTTTAGGTAAGGGGTAATTTTTTACTGCCTCTATTTTTTTTTGGATTTGGCCTAATTCCGTCTTGTGATACTATGTGACCTAAGAACTCAATTTCCTTTTGAAGAAAATGAGACTTGTCTAACTGAACTTTAAGGTTTGCGTCTATTAATTTTGGGAATACTTTGCGAAGGTTTTCAATGTGTTCCTGAAGCGATGTTGAGAAAACTACAATATCATCAATATAAACTAGACATACTTTTCCAATAAGGTCGCGTATGCCGTGAATGCCGTCTTCTCAATGTCTCTTGGATCAACTTCTATTTGATGGAAACCGCTAGCTAGATCTAATGATGTAAAGTACATGCATCGTCCTAATTTATCTAATATTTCAGTAATATTCGGTAGTGGGTATTTGTCATCTATAGTCTTGTCTTTTAATTTTCGATAATCTTTGACCATACGCCATTTTTGTTTTCCCGAGGCGTCTACTTTATTAGGTACGATCCATATTGGGGATAACCATGGAGAGTAGCTTGGTCGAATTATACCTTGTTCTAATAATTTTTCTATTTGTAACTGAACTTCCTCCTTGTGCATGTAGGGGTATCTATATGATTTAGTGTAACACGGTATGTCGTCCTTAGTTTATATTCTATGTTTAGTTTGGTTAGTGAATGTGAGGTTTTGACCCTCTTTAAAGAATATTTCTTCGTACTGTTGGCACAATTTGATTAGTTGTTCGCGTTCCTTTAAATTTAAATGATCAGTGCGTATCAACTCTTCTATATCAGGTAATGTTACGTTGTCAACTTCCATCTGAGTGATGTTAGTGTGACATTCATAAAAATTTGATAAAGGTTGACAACCTGCTGGTTGATTTAGTCTAAACTGAGTTTGTTGTTCATTTGTATTAACAATTGAGACTATGCATAACCAATCTTTTGCGTTATAAATACCTTCTTCAATGTATAGATTTTTTTCAATGAAAGTTTCCGGTATATCGATTTGTCTGTTATCTGTGTCTACTGGGATTGTATGAAAACTTTTTGAAAATGATTCTGCGAGAAGGATTCCCGATTTTAAACATGGTTTCTTTTTTATGGGGATTTGACGATTGGGTGTAGATACATGTGGTGGTTGTGATAAATGTAGAGAAGCGTTTAATCTGATTAATAAATCTTCCCCTACTAGTCGGTCAAAATATTGATGAAAATCTTTTACGTACCAGTCGAATGTCAAATCTACTTCGTTAAATTCGTCGAAGATAGGTAACGTTATTTGTAATTCTACTTCGTGTGAACCGCCAAAAGTAAATAGTTTAACGCGTTCGCCGATGTATGTGAAATCTTTATTAATCAATGAAGGATTGATAAAACTAACTGAACTTCCGGTATCTATTAAAAATTTAAGTACTTTATTGGGGAATATTGAATTAATTTCAATCTATGGAAGTGTACTAATATTAGCAAAGTTCTCTACGTTTGATTCGTTTCAAGGCTTGGTAATATAAAATTTTCCTCTTGTATTTCTGCTTCTAATGTTTGTGGTTCACAAGAATTATGTGAATCCAAATAATCGCCATATTGTTCATATGGGATATATTCCTCAAGTTGTTCGTTGGTGTACACGGGGTTAATATCAATTTGTTCGTCAGTTTCCTGATTAAATAATTCTTTACTCGTAAAAGTTGGTTTTTGTCCGTTATTATTAAAGTAATTGTTTTGAGGTCTGTTATTCCTAGTTTGTAGACTTACGTCCATAGGTGTAGGTTTGTATTGTGGTTTAATACTGTGTTGGGTAGGTGGATTAAATCTAGGTGGTTGTATATTGGGTTTTTGGATTTGAAACTGTCCAGGTTGGGCGTATCTTGGTGATTGTAGGTTAATTGGTTTAGTGAAACCATTTGGTCTTGGAAATGGATTTTGTCTATTTAAATGTTGTTGGAAATTAGGTGTAGGTTTAGAATATGAAGGTAGGTGTGTATGTAGGTTTATGTGTGTGAAATTTCGGTACTGTTAGTGGATTGTTTTTATGGCCGTATTTGGTCTGATGTGAATGTATGTGGTTCATTTGGTCCTGAGCAAGATCGTATGCCCCTTTTAAACTGCTAATTTGTTCGGTTCGGATATAATTACCAATATCGGTTTTTAATCCGGTTGTAAATTCGCGTAAGACATCTTGTACATATGTGTCTATTAGAACTGTTTTGATGTCGGGACTGAAGGTTGAGTTGATTCTATTTATTAAAGCCGTTTGTAAATCGTTAGCTTCTTGAAAATATTCTTCTAACGATCTATTTCCCTGTTTCAATTCAGTTAATCTACGTTTTATAGTATCTATTGATCGTTTGTCAGAAAAATGTGTTAATAAGTGTCCCTTTACCGTAGGCCAGTCCAATGGGTTTCCCACGTTATTAGAGAATTATTAGCACTACCTATTATTTTATTTCTAACTACACTGCCTAGTATTTTTCTAGTTATTTCGTCGGTTACTAATCCTAGATATAAATCTACTTGTGTTATGAAATTGTCTAAGGTTCCAGGTAAACCATCATAATTGGGTAACAATTTAATGCAATCAAATGCGTTAATAGACGTTTTTGAATTATTTTCAGATATATTTAAATTTTCAAAAATTTCTTCTAAAGAACTATTTGAATTACTTGATGTGATAATTAAATTATTTTGTATGGTTAATTTATTTATAGGATCGATATCAATATATTCTTGATTTTTATTTAAGTCTCGATTTTCGTTCGGGGTAGCAACTATATTGCGGTGTTCGTCCAACTTATAGTTTAGTAATGGAACATTAGTGTTATGCACTCGATACTGATGTGTTGGAATTTTAGGCATGAAGGATATGAAACAATATACAGTATGGGTTACTTACATGCAAAGACCAATCAGCATTCTAGTTGTACGTGGGTCCTTTTTCCAGGTTGAAGAATTGAAATTCACCAGAGTTCCGTAGTCGATTTCCACTCGGCTTAGAATTCTGTACCAGGCTTGGATCTGTTGTATCTACTGGTGGAGCTGCGATGACCACTGCTTGTCCAATATACGTTTGGATTTGTTGCTTAAACAACCGATCACTCGCGTTGCCGACTTTTGATACGTTTTATTAATCGATTTACTTTAGGATCCTATGCGTTGGATCCCATCCTCGTCGCCAATTAAATAACTTGAATCGATTAATCTTTTAAAAAATAAATTTTATTTTATTACCAAGTACAGGGTGGGGCAGGGAAACATCCCTACTTTCGAGGTGGCATTGTGAGTAGTGGGGACATGTTGGAGGAGTGGGGGTAGGTTCAAATGACGCTGTGGCCACGGAATTTTCCGATAGTAGCGCTGTCAGTTGTAGACATGGCTTGGTCGAATGAGCAACGCGCTTTTGCTGTCGAGACGTATTTTTCTCAGAATAAGTCTATTGTTGCAGTGCAGCGTGCGCTGCGAACTCGTTATCGGATTCCCCCTCGCAACCCTGTTCCAGACCGCAAATCCATTTTGTTGTGGGTGGAAAACTTCCGTGCATGTGGTAGTGTAGTGAAAAAGAGAGTTGGGGCTCGGAGAACTGTCTGAACTCCAGAAAACATTGACCGTGTCAGAAGATCGATCTTGCAGTCTCCTAAGCGTTCTGCCCGCAAGCATGCATCCGCCCTTGCATTCTCAAGAGTGAAGTGTTTAAACATCGACCCAGAACCTTACAAGACTTGAAGGATGCAATTCGCGTTGAAGTTGCCCGCATTCCACAACAAATGCTTCGCAGAGTTATGCAGAACTTCAGAACCAGACTAGATCAGTGTGTTGACAATGAGGGACATCACTTGAATGATGTATTGTTTAAAACAAAGTAAGAATTAACTTCCATCTGTACCCTTTTGATGCCACAATAAAGTTTTGTTCTAACACTTTTCGTTTTTTTTTAATTTACCTTCAAAATTAGGGATACTTCCCTGCCCCACCCTGTACAACAATTGTTACAATTTTAATAATTGAAACAAAAGAATCGAAGATCAAAAACGGCGTACGTGCGTTATTTGACAATGTGATAACTAATGTTCGATTTTTATCAAATCACCGTTTTTATACTTTTATTTTTTTTTGTTCTAAGAGGAAAGTTTCTAAAATATTACTTGCATTCACTTTTGGACCTTGATATGATTTTTGGTGTGTGATTTGTGTGATCATGTGTCGTCTTTATGATGCTTGTGGGTTTGAAAGGAATTCTGACGTAGAATGCCAAAGGTGATAGAAAAATATAACAATTTGTAGATAAGAATTTAAATGTCGCTATGTGTGTTTGAAAAGAATGTGGTGTTGTTTGATATAAGTAATTAAATAATATTATTTTAGGAAATACTTAAATTAATTATTATAATTTATATACTACTCAAAACAAAATAAGGGCCATTCATGTTTTGCTGCATAAGTTTATTTTTATATAAGTTACAGTATAGGGTATGCTTACATTTAATTAAGGAACTAATTTTTTACTAAATAAAATTAATTTTAATAAGATTAAATAAAAAATTAATCCATAATTACATCTTTTTAGGATTTTATCATTTTTATAGTCATTTTTACAGTCATCAGCAAACGTTCACGCTTTGAGTAAAAGCACACATTATGCAACTTTCGGTGATTTAATATCGAGTATGCCCTCCCCTTTTTAAAACACATGCTTGAAGCCTCCTCGGCATGCTTTCAATAAGATGCCTAACGGTTTCATCAGGAATCTCCTCCCAACATCTTCTCAAGACATCAATCAGTTGTTGTTGGGTGTGCCAGCTGCTCTGACTCGCCGTTTTAATTGATCCCAAAGATGTTCTATTGGGTTCAAGTTTCAAGGGCTATTTGCAGGCCACGGTAAAACCTGTATATTAGCCTCCCTAAGGACAGTTGTCGTCGCTCGAGCGGTATGCGCTTGGCCTTTATCCTGCATCAGGATAAATCTGTCGGCCGCTCGTTGTGCAAAGGGGATCACATGGGGTCTGACAACCTGTTCGATGTAACTTTGAGCCGTTACAGTACCCTCGTTCAGGAAAACAAGCTCAGTTTTGCCTTGCAAACTAATTCCACCCCAGACCATAACATTAGGACCGCCAAATCTGTCGCGTTCATGAATGTGACGATCAGAAAACCTTTCCCCACTTCTTCTCCACACTCTTACACGTCGATCACCACTAAACAACTTCACCTTGCACTCATCCGTGAAGAGTACGTGACGCCATTCCTCCAAGCCCCATTCAAGGTGTTCACGTGCAAATCTTAAACGGTTTGCACGATGCGCTCCGGTCAGTTTGGTACGGATTACTGGTCTTCTTGAACGTTGTTGGTCTCCATGCAAAGTATTTCGTATGGTCTGATTACTGACAACAGTACCAGTAGATCGATGTAAGCGATTTTGCGGAGTACCTGCGGTAACAGTCGGCTCACGTCGTGCACACAGTCGAATGTAATGGTTTTCACGGGCAGTGGTAGCACGAACTCTTCCTGAGCCACGGCGCCGGGTTACACTACCGGTCTGCTGATACCGATTCCAAATATTTTGAATAGCCCTTCGTGAACAATCCAACTGCAGAGCCACGGAACGTTGAGATTGACCACCCTCAATCATCGTTACGGCTCTGGTAGCGGTAGCTTCGTCCATATGGTGTCGAATTTTCGGCATTGTAAAAATAAATGATTGAATAACACGCCAAACTTCAAAAAACAACCTCAGCAATCAATAATCTAGCGCAAACTGATTTAAAATCAAATTCAAAAAAATAAGTAAAACTATCCACTTGACGCTGTGCGAGACAAAAAAACGTTTAAATCTTCCCCTCAACAATAATATCACTTAAACCTAACTGTTAATATTTACTCAACCACTTAATATCATAACAACAGTCATTTAGAAAAGTTATTTTGACGTGGATCGACATAAATCAGTTTTAAAATACAAACTTTCAAGTGGCCATTATTTGTATTTACATATGCACGTATAAAAAGAATCCGTACTTGAAAATGGGATATTATGAACAGATGGGGAAGAACATTGATAAGAAATGCAACTGCAAACAGTATGTAATCGTGTTCACATACACATATCCATGCTCGCGTGAATAAACTGATTTCAATATAATCCCGATTCTAACTTTACATTTGATTTTTTCATTTTGCTTTTTAAGCAAAATTTATAGCCAATAAGTAAATTCTACACGGACAGACGGGAATTTCGCTTTATTCCACCAAACAAAACAATGACCAAAATAACAAAAATTTCTTCTTTTTTTCATATAAATTGCTCCGTTTGTATGGATACAGAGACTTAATAACAATCGATTTAACTTTGTCGACTTACTTGAATATTAAAGAAATAACGAGATTTTTCGGTTATATTAGCTGTGTGTCCGCGTATTGCAAACTGACCATTTTGGTCATGACATACAGTGATCAATTTTAGTGTGCACATAAAATTCTTCTGAACAGGATTCGAACTAGTCAAATTGAAAATTTTACGGGTATTAGTAAACTTTTGTTTGTACACAATAGTCATTTATGTTTTTTTTGTCCCTCTCCCCGGTCAGTTCCCAATACAGTACTGATTTTAACGTTTAGTAACGACTAGTACGACTAACGTTAAAAAACGTAATTCCGGAAAAATTTTCAGTCGAACTAGTGGATTCAGTTCCGAAATTTTGCCACGCCAGAACAGTTTACTAGGGGTGTCCATAAACCACGTCGTTTAGTTGGGAACAGTTGTAAAAAGGATATTGATGGAATTGAATGGGTTCTTGACTTGGAAGGGGGTCACGAAAAAGGAATCCTGTAGTCTACATGGAGAGAGGCGGAGGAGTTCAAGAAAATGCAAGATGGAACTATATAGTTTATGGACGCTCCCCTACGGAAGATCAATTATTAGGAGTAGCTGTTTTAAATAAACATTTATAAGTTAGTGTTGTGTCTCTTCGGAGGAGTTGCGGGTTTGGGTTGGTATTTTACTGAATAATACACTACTTTATATTTTAATTAATTTTATTTATAAAAGTTTAAATTTTACAAACTACAGTTGAATGATACAATTGAACTTGTGTGGAAGAGATGTCGAGTTATTAATTTGAAATATAGCCTTCACTGGAAAAGGCCCCGTTTTTATGCCGGGATTGTCTTATATACTGACGCTTAATATGCGGTTTTGGGAGATTCTTATTGGTCAATTTAATTGTGACGTAATTAAAATATTATAAAATTATTTCTAGAACAATTCATTTCAGGGATATGTTTGTCGCTAGAGAAAATGATGATCACACATATTCCACGATGATAGAAGATACTTAATATTATAAAACTAGATAAAACAAATGACGTTAAGTAACGGAAAAAGTTATAAAATGTACAATGTGCATTTTAATAAAATTAAGGATGTGGCTATTTATACATACAGTATGTATAATTAATTGGCTATTTATACATACAGTATGTATACGCAATCGGCTATTTATACATACAGTATGTATACGAAATTGGCCATTTATACGTATATAGTATGTATATGAAATTGGCGGTTTATACACGGAGAGGAAATTGCTATAAATATTACTGTGCTCATACTACAATCGACGTGTAACAGGCGAACATATCCAATTTTTGTACGGTAAAATTATAAAAATTATATTATTGTAATTTTTATAATTTTACCGTACAAAAATTGGATATGTTCCCTTGTTACACGTCGATTTTAGTATGAGGACAGTAATTTTTATGGGAATTTTCTCTCCGTGTACATAATTATGATAATTATGATATGTATACTGAATTGAATATTTAAACATGAAGAATGTATAGGCAGTTGGCTACTTATACATACGGACTGAATGCGCTATTATTACAATTAATATTTTTATAATAACTACACCATTATAATAATCTAATACCTCCGATTGAGCTGATTTATTTTTTTTACATAATTTTTTGGCTTAAGAACTGAACCCCTAAACGGATTTCTGGCGATGCGGACCGGTAGTGTATTTTTCAACCCTTGTCTAAGTTTAGGGGTTACTAAAAGTTTTCCGTTACCGTAGCAACAAAAATTAAAAAGAGATTCTTATGGAAATTGGTGAGCAGCACAAGAAAGAAAGAATGAATTTTTTCGATATTTTCCTTAGTGATATTAAGTGTCAAATTTGTAAAACTTACTATATTGAGTAGACAATTACGGTTGGTATATTACGGCGTTTATTGATAGAAGTAAGTGGAAAATGGACCAGACGGCATCATTGACATTTCATTTTCAGGCGAAGGCTAATTAAAAAGCGATTACACGCCGAGGCCTATTTGTAAATAATTACTCTTTGCCTAAGAATGAGGCTTCATTGGTGATGTCCCGTTCATTTTTCACTTATTTCTGTGAATAAAAATCAAAATATTTTAATTAAATTCATAAAAATTGATGCTATATATATGTGTATGTGTATAATATACAATCCATTATCTCATTATAGTAAGTTTTAGAAATAAGACACGTATTATCTCGAAAGCTGAACAGGGTATCGAAAAACTTTGTTCTTCCTTTTTTGTTCCACTAATCAAATTCTATAAGAATCTACCTCTAGTTTTTATCACCATAATAACGGAAACCTTTTTTTAGTTGTTTCCTGTATTCAAAGGATTAAACAATACACTTTCGATCAACGTTTCTAAAAATTAATTTAGAAAATAATTTCTTATTGTTAAATCAAAAAGAGTATATAAAAAAAACATTTAGTTAAGTCGGAGGGTATCCGATAGTACATTTGCCTATTTATATCTCTTATATAAAATTTTTGCTAATTTAAACCCTCAGATTATGCAACTTCCGGTTCGCGTCGCAAAAATCCGTTTAAGGGATAACTTCTTAAGCTAAAAACATTATGCAAAATTCAATCGGTGGTACGCGAGAAATTCATTATTATTAGAATTGATAAATTCGTTATTTTAAGTTATTTTACTGCCACCAGTGGAAAAGTCCATTTTAATACGCGCACCACGAAATTTGTATGATATTTTTGGTGCTCAAGTTGCGCGTTATACGCCTGAAAATACGGTAATTATGTATAAGTAGCCAACTGCGTGTACATATTGCATATTTACACAAAATATTTCATATACATACTGTATGTATAAATAGCCACATCCTAAAATTAAATAAGTAAATTGTATAGGTTGGTTCATTACAACATCCCCCTAAAAAAGAGGAAACATATTTTAGCATAAAATTTGTTTCCGTTAAATGTTACATATATCCTGGAATCTTAATTTCTTCAGAACCACGAGAGGTAGAAATTTGTTGTATAGTGTCATCAGTCGTTTCCACACAAGTTCTATTATCTGAACTTTTTACATTATTAGTTTTAAAACACAATAAATTTTTACTTCTTAATAATAAGTAATACAAGTAACATATATTTATTATTAAAACGAAAATAAGAATTACATAAAAGGTGACATGTAAGTACACTAATCCATTTTGTACCTAATTCTGACCTTGTACCTCCAAAATACCATTTTTAATTTTAGCAATATCTTTGCCTAACTGAATCTACATAATTCTTCAAATTGGTAAGGTGTCAAATTTGTATTTAGTTTAAATTTAGCAACATCAAATTTAAAATCTTGTCTGAGATCATTATTATCCAATAATTTTTTTAAAGATACAAAATCAGAGTTAAATTGAAATATTCGTGGTGACGGTACACCTAATAAAGCATGGTTTGCATAGGCTTTGCAAAATTCATTGAGTGAAAGAATTCCAGTTCCATCTACTTTAATCTTGATAGATTGTTCATTAGTCGAACAATATATTACTAAATTTTCCTTAAAAGGTGCTACAAAAAGTCATTTATTACTTAAATTTAATTTATGCCATAATACAATACTAATTGTGACTATATGCTTTTGACAATTATCTGGATTCACATCTGGAATCGGGAATAATTTCACTTCACAAATATTTGAAGCACATAGTTTTAAAAGCGGTTGCTTATGAGTACATAATTTTAAAGTACTGATTTCTTTACATAAATTTAATTCATCTAAACTAAATGTAATATAATATTGTTGAGTGTCATCAATAGCAATATATTTTATGTTAGGCTTAATGTAAATGAACAATTTTTCATATGACTTTATTGGTAAAGATATAACATTACATAATTTATACTGCTGTATACTCGCAAGTAGTATAATAATATTATAAAACACATGTGAATTTACATAAGAAATGTGAAGTTCGCAAATTTTTTATGTTTATTTATTTTAAAAGGATATTTTACATCTTTTGGTGATCTGTTTTGAATATCACTGATATGTTGTACTAATTCGAAAGGATTTATTAAATCAGGATGTATTTCACCCTGCTTTGCATTTAAAGTTCCGTTTACTAAAGTTTCAGTTTGAAAATCATATTCATCTACCATGACATTCAAAAGATACATATGGTCGTGTACCATACGGCTAACAAGTAAACGTCCCGCGGCCGGACCTATCGATTTTGATGAAACTTAGATATGTTGTAGAACACTAAAAAATAAGCGAAACGTATTTTTCTTTATCGGCGGAGAAACGATTTGAAGGGGTAAAATCGCCCTCCAAAAATTGAGGTAAAAATTTAATTTTTTAAATATCTCGAAACCGGTACGAGATAGAGCAAAAGTTTAAATTGGCGATACTACTCTTTTTTAAAGAGCTATCTATTGGTATGCAATTTGTTCAAATTGTGTAAACAGGGATGGCTGGGGGTTAAAATTTAGGGGTTAATTTTGCAAAAAGGGGTTGAAAATTAAACAATATAAAAATTTTGTTTAAAAATTTGAAATCTACGTCAAAAAATCTAATTGACCTGTTTTTGCTCAATGTCCTAATATTAAGTCTGGCGGTAGTTAAGTAGGGGGTGACTGTGTCGAATAGTCGTACTAATTGGGTAGTTTCAGAAGTTTTTCTTCATGGAAAATAGTTTAAGATATTTAGAATAACGTAGAAATGAAATTTTCGATTTCAAAATTCAGTTTGAGCAACACTGGAGAGGAGGTGAGTCACCCTCTTAAATTACATATTAATTGACGTACACTCATTTTTAATATTAACACACTGACAGTGGGTAATAATCTCACAATAAGTGGTTCTGAAGTTGGACTGTCGTAAGGTTTTCATAGCTATCCAATAGATAGCTCTTTAAAAAAGAGCAATATCGCCACTTTAAACTTTTGCTCTATCTCTTACCGTTTTCGAGATATTTAAAAAATTAAATTTTTACCCCAATTTTTGGAGGGCGATTTCACCCCTTCAAACCGTTTTTCCGCCGATAAAGAAAAATACCTGTCGCTAATTTTTTATTGTTCTACAACATATCTAAGTTTCATCAAAATCGGTATGTCCGGTCTCGGGACGTTTACTTGTAAGTTCTATTAAATTAATTTTGTTAGTAGATTGATTTATATATTCATTTATTTTTGCAAATTTAAAGCATATTTTTTTCTGTTTTCTGCTAGTGTTTCTGTTAAATTTTTAAATGATGACATTATAGTTTCGATTACATAAACTTGTTTGTACATACTTTTATAGTTAGTTTGTTGAGTAGAGAGTTGCTGATTGTTTATGAAATTTTCATCATCAGAATCAAGAGTGTCAAACAAAATTTTTTCTACTTTGCCAATAGCATTAATTAAACTTCTTTTTTCACGCTTATATTTTAATTTATTTTCAGAATCAATAAGAGTTAAAACTTTAAATTGCTTTTGTTTAACATTTATTAACTTAGTTTTTACATTATGTTCAACAATAAAACATGTTCTTGTTGACTATGCTATTGATAACCATTTTTTAAAAGACGGCACATAACTTAAAACTAGAATTTTAAATAGAATCTAATTCTAAAAATCTTATATAATAATTTGTCGAATTAATCTAGATAGTAAGGTCCCATTCACTTTTAATTAGACTTAATTTACTAATAAATTTATATTATATTCCTGGCTGATGCGTCAGACTAGTAATATTGTATTCTGGATGCCCTTAACTCGGCTAAAAACTAAATTAACCATCATGAAATAATTTTATCCTATTTTTATGAACTTTTAAACGTTTATTATGTTTATTATAATGGATTTAGTTTCTCTCTATTATGTTGCCTAAGGAATACTTTATCTCCTACATGAACTGTTATTGGATGGACTTTTTGATCATAATTGTGTTTCGATTTGAATTTTGCGGTTTCGAAATTTTCACGTGCTATACTATGCGCTTGTTGCAATTTCTGTTTTAGTTCATAGTAATAATAATAATCATAATTATAACGCGGTTCAACTTGTGATTTAACAGCTGTTGGAACGTTAGCCTTATCACCAAATAATAACTCAAAAGTGAAAATTTTGTTGCTGCATGTGGGGTAGTATTGTAAACGAACATAGTGTAATATATGAATCCTTTGCAACATTTGGCAAAGTTGCGTTAAATGAGGTATGTGTCAGGAAATTTAAAAATAAAACAATGTCTTCAAGACAAAAAATTTTCTAGAAATCACAGGTTTCTTACTGACTGTATGAACTTAACATCCTTAAAGGATCTTTTAGTGCATACAAAGTTGGAAATGATTAAGTTATACTGTACATTCACAATAATATAATTCATGGGCGTTTATCTAAACAGTTTTCATAATAATAATTCTTTTAAATGCAGTATGATTGAGTGTAAATAAGTTTTTCACAACGAACGAGGCAAATGAAAAAAGATATCACAATAAGAGAAATGTGAATTTTCCCGAGCGCCGTCGTGGAAAAAAAAAGAAAATAGAATATAAAACATTTTTATGTTTTAATTCGATTAGACCGGGTAGCGAAAAGTTTCTTCTTTCGTCTTTTGATGCAATTAAAACATCTTGTAAAAATGGTTAGCTATGTTGTGTGCGTTCTGTGTCGAGGAGTGAAAAGGCGAACTAACCGTGTATCATTGTGACGTTGGTGGCAGGGGTTCACGGAGTGCAGTTTTTATTAGCCCCTTAATAAGCTCAAAATACATTTTATCTTTAACATATTGCCACAAATAATCACCTAAGAATTGTATACGATATTTAAACAGTGAAAATCTCATTTCTTTACCGTTACGTTTGTTATTACGTTTGGTTGTTGTATGAATATCCCTGTTCATTTGATTTCCCGGGCAATAGTATATTTTTAATTAAGACTTGTTTCATATTTTTCATAGTGTTCTTCGTCGTCTCTTCTTTATGGGAAAAAAAAAAAACTTATTTTTATGCAAACTTGAAGATTGTCGTCAAGTGCGATACGGCTCTTATTATTTCATTGATTATTGAATTTGCTTATCAAAAAAAAAAAAAATTTAACGTGCACCACTGTGCCCCTCTTCTTGACATGCACCACTCTCTGTGATTCATTAAAACGCAATAGTAAAATACAAAAAATGTGATTACATTACCTGGCGGTTCGAACATAAATCGACTTTTTTGTGTAGTCGGGTTGACTGTTGGTCGTTAAATTAAATCCATTTTCTGGCATATTATTTCCATACAGTGAGTCAACTGTAACAGAAAAATATTGGGTGTCACATAAAAGTTATAACATTTTGCAACATTATTTTGTAACATATTTTTAGAATTCCGTAGTTGCAGCATACACGCTCAGTAATATTGGACAATCTACTTGTGCAGTTTATTGAACGTTCCTTCAGACAATTCAGTAATTTTGTTAAATAAATTTGTGCAATAAAGTGAATGTAGGAATTGTACTTAATTAAACTGTTGTTTAATTTTAAATATGTATTAAGTGATAAGAATGTTGCAATGCAATAAATAATTATTCTTGCAAACTAATCATTCAAACTGGTTCAAATAATAGCCATCAAATGTGACATTACAGAATAACAAACAAATCAAACTTAAAAAAATAAAGTAGTATTGCGCAATAATATCTACAGAGTCTATAGACGTTACAATATTCATTCATTGCACAACATATTTCAAACTGTTTTTGATCAGCATAATATATTGTACAACCCTTCAATATAACCTACAGACGATCCATAATATTGTACGACCTCAGATTTTGTGCAATATTATTGAGCGTGTAGGGGCCGCTTTACGCATTCGTGATTTCGGTCATTGCATGAGGTGGTTTACTCACACACTGATCATATTGCAATAGTTCGTGTTGGATTTTATTCTGAGAATAGTAAAAAGCTCGAGTTACTGAACTACATGTATTTGTCGAATTTTTTACTTTCTCGTCAATGCTGGTTATATAGTGAAGCCAGGGCCGGATCTAGGGAGGTGTCGCGGGGGCACATGCCCCCTGCAAGTTTTTAGGGCGCCAAAAACGCAAATTAAGGGGCACCAAAACTGTGAATTTGACGTTTTTTTTGCTCGGCTCTTACTTTTTACAGGGAAAAATTAAAAAATTTAAAAAATATCGTTGTGTTAGAATGTCTAATTTTGCGTTTTTCTCGGAGAGGACACCAACAAGAAAGTTCCCCCCCCCCCGCCTCATAATAACTGTATGTCCGTCCCTGAGTGAAGCCATAAGAAGGGAAAATATGAAAGACAACATACGTTTGAAAGACAACATACATACGTTCTACATACGTTTGTGTATATCTCTGGATCTACTGGGGCGAGAGAAATGAAACTTGGCCCAAAATAATTATGTATATAATGATATATAGTGATTTTTCGGAGAATTCTGGACATAGCTGTGTATTCTTTATTCGAGAATCCTTCCTTATCAGCTGTTTTACCGGATACGGAAAGACTTAGCGAATCGACAACAATTACCCATCGTTATGCCGGATGCTTGGTGAGCATTTCTTCGTTAGAGAAATTATGAACAAGCCTTACCACCGGTTCGTCGTCATCAGCGGTTGGTGTAGGATGCGTCATTACTTTCTGCACTATCCGATATTTCTTGTAATGGGAATAATGTGCTTGCGAGTGCATATAGAACTTCAGCCGACATAAAAATTGGCATAAAATCCGGTATATTATGATATAATGAAAACAAGACCTAAAGAATGAAAAGAATAAAAAAACATTTGAAATTTTGCAACAAGGTAGCACTGGTATCTTTTGCACAAAGAATCGTTTTTAGAGTGAATTAAGTTCGGTATTTTTGTATTTTTGTTCCCACAAATAAACGTAATTGCAAAAAGATACAATAATGTGTTGATACTTAAATATCCAGTATCCCTGTTCATTGTATAGACTGTTCTATCGTGGCTTAGTTGACCCCCAAATAAAATTCATGTTATCGCAAGAAAAAAAATTTATAGATTTCATTAAACTATATGATGTCAGTGGTTTAGAATTAATGGCCTTTAATTTGATTTATGATATGTTGGGGAATGATTCAAGTGGTTGCTAGTAAGGAACTACGCACTTAAAAATAAATCAATTTCTCTATCAATATTGGTCATTGAAGTATTTTTCTTTTTTAAGTAATGTGTTTTACGTGATGAATTTTCAAATTTTGTTTTAAATAAAACGAAAGCTCTGAATAATTCCAAATTTTAACCGTAACTACCGGATATTCGGAACCGAAATTTCATCCAGTATAAGAGTTTCGGACAATTATAAGCAACTGTGGTTGAAAGGCGAAGTTTAAATCGAAGAAAATTTTTGTTACATATAATTTTTTGACAAATTTTAATTAGTTCGTGTCTGACGCTAGATTTTGTGATTCGCTAGGCCAACGTGCCGTTTCTCTGTCGTAGTATCCTGCATAACATAGCGAATTTCTGGACACAAAAATTTCTCGAATGCCCGTTTACATAGGATAATAGTTTAAAAACGTATCTTATGTAATTTTTCCGCGTTTTCCTATGGTGTAAAAAAATTTCGAAGAATTTAAATTTTGGTAAGAGACTCTTTTCGGAGGTTCCGAGCATCAGACTCAGGCTCTAATAACTGAATTTTCCATTCGGAAATTTGCTAAAAAACGAAATTTTGTTGGTTCAGATGGAGCGAAGGAAGGAAATTGTTTGGTGATAAAGGTGATAGTACACGGAGAGAAAAATCATATAATTTATAAAATTTCAGAAAAATTATTGTCGTACTCTTTCATTTGCGCATCTGACCTGCAACCTTATGTTGCTTCGGCTGTACCTGTAAAAACTTCGAATATGCCCGATCTTTTCCAACCTTTGATTCTTTATGATCCACACAAAAATGATTGGCAACAATATATCCTAACAATATTAATAGATTTGAGCGTTACGTTATGGTATTCCATATTTGTCAATAATAAACAAATATTTTACTTCGCAAAAATACCACTTTTATTTTGAAACTGTGACAATATGTATGTATGTATATGTATGTATATGTACAAAAGTGGTATTTTTGCGAAATAATCTATTTGTTTATTATTTACATATATTCTAATACTAAAGATAGTGGAGTAACAAAATGATGAACCATCCGTCAAGACATTGTAATGAACACTGCTTCGGCACCACACGACACCACACCAGCTAACCAGGTACTTGCAACACCAACAGTCCTGCTATGTGACCTTCATATATGATTGTGTTGATACTTTCTGCAGCTTGCCTCGCTTTGTGACAGCGTTGATACCTTCTCTTTCTTTCTTTCTACTATTAGCTTCTTTTATTCTTTTCTACTTTTCTTCTATTTTAAGACAGTATGGTAATTTTTGTTAGAAAAACAATTAAACTGTCGGTAATGGAACTTTTTACTGTGCTGTTTTACAAATTTTACGGAGCTAATATTACGGAAAGAACATTCGATCCTTTAAATTTTCTATGATTAATTATAATTTTTTTATTTTTACCGTACAAAATTGAATATGTTCGCCTTTTACACGTCAAGTTTAAAAATTGAATAAAACAGATAATTTGATTATTTGAAAAAAAAAATACGAAACATCCATTTTACTAGTTGTTACTACTTAAGTTGTACGTTAACTATACGGTACAAACACATGTCTAGAGAATCTGAATCGAGTGGAGTTGGGGAGGATGAACAATGGGGAATGATGATAACTGTGTACAGTTAAGGGTAATGTTGAGGGAGAGAAAAGTTTAAAATTAAAACAATAATACGATGAGGTATAATCATTGTATAAGATAAACGTTTTAAGTAGACAAGTCAACGAGCTCCAAGGAATTATTAAAACAATTTATTAGGGGATCCTTTACAATGTCTTCTCATGTCGACTTGTCTTGTATGTCTGTCGTGTCTTCACAAGGTTGTTTTCATTTTACCTTATTCTGTTACATATAATTACGAAATATTATCAAAATTAAAAATAATCTTTGTTAAGTGTTGACTTTTTTGCGTTTTATTAAATTATCAGAATTTTTCGCAGGTGTATAGACGAAGCCATCCTCGTGGTGGCGTAGGTCAAAGTGTCACTCAAGTCTTTGTAGAGTTTCTTTACCAACTGCGAACCTTTTTCGTAAGGTTTTGCCTCCTAATGGCCTCCTAGATGAGTTGCTGAAGTTCGTGTCACTTGAGAAACAGTCTATTAGTTATACTTCCGAATTTGTCTGAAAATATTCATATGAAAATCCAAATTATTCCTGTTCAGTTGCTGATTTTGGTTCATGAAAATGTTTAGAATATCGTCCTACTCTCCTAACACCTCACGCCTGTCCTAGTGCTGCTGTAAGTCAATATACACCTTACATTTTACTTAATACATGACATTTACGAAAAATCAGTTCCAAAATATGTCAAACTTATGAGAGAGAATTGTTTTTACTGTGTTTTTCTTCAAAAACTCTTGTCTTTCTTGTCAGAACTAAAAAATTTCGAAAAACACAATCGACAAATAATTTTCACCAAACATCGCGGCGGTAACTCGTTACGCTATCGTTTCCAGTTTGTTCGTATTTTTTTCCAGTGTTTCATATTTTTGTAACAACAGCAACGTGAAAACGGTAACAGACGCGATAACGAACACAAATTAAGAATCTAGAACGTTTAAACAAACGGAAACTATCTTTTCGACTTGACAACATTTCCTCTTTTTAATGCAAAATTTATTTTGAAAATTATCTTACACAATTAAATGATCTGCGTTCGAGTATTACAATTTGAGATTTGAACGCAACGTAAAAAATTGTGAATATGTGAACTTAAAAATTGGTTTTTTATTGCATTTGAGAAGATCTGGGAATCTACAAAGAGCTCAAAATGAATATCTTGGCCAATTGAAAGACCAACAGACACATATGAAAAAAATCTCGGTGGATTTTAAGAGCCCAATGTAACAAAATCAAAAAAAATTTACGACCACTAATGGAAGCCCTGATGTGAGTAATTGTTCTAGTCGGATCGAAGCAAGGTACAGATTGCAATAAAAAATATGACAATGCAGTTGTAGCACGCCGTCCCTTTTTTTAAAATTTACTGGGGGGAGGGGGGTAGAGGTTAAAAAAAACAATGAAAAGGGACATTCCGTTCAATGGTTACAATCAAAATTGTTGTAAATTATTCCATAAAATTTTTCGAGGCTTGTTGAGACATCTTGTTGAGGACAAGAACTTTTCTAGGTCAAAAGATTTATGAAAACAATTTAGTTCTTAGGAAAATGAGGACCTCTTATAATACCATTCGTCCAAATTTCATCGATTTTGAAAAGCAAGTTAAAGACAGAATATACAAACAAATTTTCATGTTATAACACCAACTCTGACCCAAAAACATCAGGATTCGATGAAAATCACTAATTTATAATCATTCGCTATTTAGTTTATATGAATACTGACATGGATGGTATAGGAATGTAAATCATTATTTAGACATGTTTTTGTAATGTGGTTCTGAAATTGAATTTACTAATGTTTTTTCTTTCTATATTTCCAGCTATTAACGCCTATAGGACTAATGACCACCTCAGCTCGTCATACTAATTTTACGGCGAACGTATATTGTCTTATATAGGTAACTGAAGGCAGTGCCGTAAAGAGTGATCATGTTGTAAATAAATTAAGCAAAACGTACCAAACTTGCAATTATACTTACAGAGATATTAAATTTTTTATCTAAAATATTGGAATATATGGCGGTACTAAAGGGGTTAACTCATATGGATATGATAAAAAGAAAGCTCAACCATAGGGAAATGTTAATTTTCATAAATCTAGTACTTAAACGAAATTCTTACGTTTTGGCGACATCAAAAAAGCCGACGTAGATGTTAAAAATGAATTCAGTTAACAATTTCGGGCTGTTGGCTTAACACGTTGACAGTCAAATATCTCATTTGAATAATGGCCGTTTTAAAACAATAAAAAGAGAATATTGTGTACACACTCTCTATGTGTGTACGCGACGATTCAAGCACGGTAGAGTTTTATACTTGTAATATTGCAACTACGTATCACGTAATATGTACCACGTAATTCGCCACAATTATATTTGCGATGTGCCTAGCATATTTTCAATGTCTAATTTCGTATCGTACATTTCGTTTACAATACAATGAATAAGTAATGCCCTCTATAGCAACGCAACATTGGTACCTACATCTGCAGTCGCCAGTTTTATACATGCGTTCAATAATTACAATATTACACACGTCTAAAAGTGTTACTATTATGGCAGTTGGAGTTTCTCTCACTCCCCGGTTATATTCCCAAAAAATCGTATAGAGTCAACTCGGTCCGGTTCATACCGAAGTTGCACGATCAAGATAATTTTGTTCTATAAACTGATACTTCGTTTGATATACAATATGAAGAAACGGAAACGATCACATCTTTGTGAACTTCATAAGCCCCACTTCCCAGATAGGAATGAGCCATCACATGGATGCCCTGGACAAAAAGTGTAACTGCAATATGCAAGAAATACATTTATGAAGGGATCATCAATAAAACCATCAACCAAAGCCAAATATCAGCAAATGGTACCGTCTTATTTCTCGATTTTGGAATTATATGTCCCTAAAACATAAGGCATAAAAGATAACAACCAATAGATACAAATTATCGTCAATGTCATCATTAAGGTCATCAACCAACGCAAAATATCAGCAAATGGTAGCGCCTCAAACTACTATTTTACTTTTCGAATTATTGCCGCTAACCGTAAAGCATAAAAAATAACCATCTATGGATGAAAAGTATCGCCAATGTGATCATTAAAACCACCAACAAAAGCCAAATATCAGCAAATGGTAGCGCTTCAACTACTATTTTATTTTTCGAATCATTGCCGCTAAACGTAAAGCATAAAAAGTAACCATCTATGGATGAAAAGTATCGCCAGCGTGATCATTAGAACCGTCAACAAAAGCCAAATATCAGCAAATGGTAGCGCCTCAAACTACTATTTTATTTTTCGAATTATTGCCGCTAAACGTAAAGCATAAAAAATAACTGTCTATGGGTGAAAAGTATCGTCAACGTGATCATTAAAACCATCAACCAAAACCAAATATCAGCAAATGGTAGCGCCTTATTTCTGGATTTTGGAATTATATGTCCCTAGAACGTAAAAGATAAAAGATAACCACAAATAGATACAAATTATCATCAGTGTCATCATTAAAGTCATCAACCAAAGCCAAATATCAGCAAATGGCAGCGCCTCAAACTACTATTTTATTTTTCGAATTATTGCCGCTAAACGTAAAGCATAAAAAATAACTGTCTATGGGTGAAAAGTATCGTCAACGTGATCATTAAAACCATCAACCAAAGCCAAATATCAGCAAAGGGTAGCGCCTCAAACTACTATTTTATTTTTCGAATTATTGCCGCTAAACGTAAAGCATAAAAAATAACCATCTATGGATGAAAATTATCGTCAATGTGATTATTAAAACCATCAACCAAAGCCAAATATCAGCAAATGATAGCGCCTCAAACTACTATTTTATTTTTCGAGTTATTGCCGCTAAACGTAAAGCATAAAAAATAACCATTTATGGATGAGAAGTAGCGTCAACGTGATCATTAAAACCATCAACCAAAGCCAAATATCAGCAAATGGTAGCGCCTTATTTCTGGATTTTGGAATTATATGTCCCCAGAACGTAAAGGATAAAAGATAACCACCAATAGATACAAATTATCGTCAATGTCATCATTAAGCCAATGACCAACCAACGCAAAATATCAGCAAATGGTAGCGCAAAATTTTAAAATGCAAATATTACTATTTCCCTATCGTACAAAGAAAAAAGTTGTAAACAAAATCTAAGGAGTTTGCCGGATGAGAACATGAACTTTTATTATGAGTACTATACAATACAAATTCCAAGCAAATGACTCAACTGACCACTCAACTTCGATTTGAACTTGACCTAAGCTGTCATCGTTGTAATTTTAAGGTGTGAATACCAACCCAAAAGTCATCCAAATATTGAAATGTTTCACTTGAATTGTCAAAAAATATCTATAAAAAAAAGCATATCGAAAAAAAAAAATTCGAAATCGTTTTTCTCGTAGGTAAATGCTAATTAGCCGATATTAAAAGCTACGTTGACTTGTTAAGCTTAGTGTTATATTCTGTTTACAATTCACAGTTCACGTTCATATTGTTGGTATCGTTAGTGATATCGGGACATAATTCTGGGATTTATCCTTCCACAGTAATTTGCTGTAATTCGAACAGGATGGTATGTTGCCACTCTGTTCGTGTATTAACACCTCTCAAACCTCTTGATATCCACACAAAACCTAAACCAGGTGTTTATATTCATGGGATTGATATTCGGAAAAAAATCGAATTTAACACGCAGTTGTAAATAGCGTTTAAGAAACTCGAACAGTTTGTATTGCGAATTTAGGATATCATCAAAAAGCATAGTATTGAAAATATTATTTTACATTTTGCAATAGTATCGCAAAGTTGTCCATCACAAACATTAAAATATAAATCCAAACCAAAAAATCTGAAGCAAAAAGTCAAAAAATCCAACTGCGCAAAAACTAAAACGATGGAGGCAAAACGAAATAGACTAAAAAATAGAATAAAACTCTTACAAATTTTCTTCAGCAGGTACTAACTTCTTTGGCCACGACTGTCGATCCTTGGCCTCTTAAACTCTTTCGCTTTCTATACAATTTTACCTAATAGGGTACTTGACTGAAGTTACAAAAATATTCCGAAAACATTGTTTTTCCATATCAGTTAAGAAATTTTTTTATCTTCGACAGATTCTGTAAAAAATCATCAAAAAAAATAACCCTATAATTTTAAATGAGAAAAAGGCGGGAAAAGCACCCCAGTATAGTGACGTCACAGTTTGAAGTAACTAAACGTCAACGTCAATATTTATAAATTCAAAACTTTGATTATATTCATAAGATGTCAAAGTAAAAGTAAGTATTTATTATTTATTAGAATTCTGGTCGATTATTATTACTATATATCTAAGCTAATAGAAATATTCAAAAGAAAACACAATTTCACCTCACCAATAAAAATTATCAAAATCGACATATCTAGCTACAAAATATTACGTCATATTCAAGAAATGGCGCGTTTTCACTTACTTGAATATTTGTTAAAAATGGCGATTTTCAAAGTAAAATTTCTAAATAGTTATCAATTTTTTTATGTTTTATCATTAAAATTGGACATATGTAACCATAATGCATAGAATTATCTAACATTTGACACAAATTTTAAATACAGTCAAGTACCGGATTCAAGAATGAGCTTGAGGTAATACGACCTGGTCGCGGGCAACATGGCAAGTTGATCCAATTCGCCACGTTTGTCGCTCCTCGGCCTCTTAAACTCGTTAGTTTTCTATACAATTTTACCTAATTTAATAATGAAGTTGTGGTAATACGACCTGGTCGCGGACAACATGGCGAGTCGATCCATTTCGCCACGTCTGTCGCTCTTCGGCCTCTTAAACTCTTTCGCTTTCTAGACAATTATTTTACCTAATTAAAAAATGAGCTTGAGGTAATACGACCTGGTCGCGGACAACATGGCGAGTTGATCCATTTCGCCACGTCTGTCGCTCCTCGGCCTCTTAAACTCGTTCGCTTTCTATATAATTTTACCGAATTCAATAATGAGCTTGAGGTAATACGACCTGGTCGCGGACAACATGGCGAGTTGATCCATTTCGCCACGTCTGTCGCTCCTCGGCCTTTTAAACTCTTTCGCTTTCTGTACAATTATTTTACCTAATTCACGAATGAACTTGAGGTAATACGATCTGGTCGCGGACAACATGGCGAGTTTATCCATTTTAGAATACGTTTCTACGTATGTCTCGCACCCGCTTTTCTCCAGTATGTACATCATAACATCACCGCCCCAAACGAAAAAAAATCAAACTTTTCATCAGTTTTCACTAGTTCCATTCCAGATATTCTTACAAATCTGGATTAGCCCGCTGATGGTGGGTCCGGGACTGCTGTGCACAATGGCAGTTGAATTTGACTCTAGCATTAATGATAATTTGGAAATATTCTTTTTAAAAAATGTGACCTCTCCAAATTTAAAAACTGGATCGACCTCTAAATCTGAAGGTATCAAAGGAATAACAAGTAGAAAGTGAGGTTAGGGTCCCTTGCAAGACAAACATACAGTATTCATATATCATACCATACATGTATGTTGATTTTGCATATATATATATATATATATATATATATATATATATATATATATACATATATATATATATATATATATATATATATATATATATATATATATATATATACATATATATATATATATATATATATATATATATATATATATATATATATATATATATATATATATATATATATATATATATATATACATATACATAAGCTACACTATAGATTTGTTCCCCAAATAAGTCATATTAAAATATTATATTTATAATGTCTAATAGCTAATGCATGAATCGAACCAAACACAATACATATGTATGTATGTACGTACGATTTGTAAAATGAAAACCATCGATGTCTAACTTTTCGCTTTTAATATTTTCCCGGGTAAATTAAATCCCAATAATTACAAAATTTGTTTAAAATTTATTTATGGTTTATATTATTTAATATTTAAATTGTAAAATTATTTATTTATCGTTTTAATCATATTTAAAACGCAATATACTGTCTACTATATTAGCGTATATACCAAAATGTTTTTTGAAAATTAAATTAAAACAAAGAGAAAGGGTGGGAGTCATAAGCATTTATGAATAACAGCCAATGAAATCCCAATAAAAAACAGAAACTATTCCGTTCAAGGATTATGAAGAATCAAAATTTACGATTTTAAGAGCAGATAAGAAAGTTTTCGGGAATAAATTTTTCGAAATTTTGCTCGCGGTCCCTCCTACGCACGAGTGAAATTCATATTTCAATGAGTAGTAGAAATATGGGGCTACGGGATCCTCCATCCCTCCATCCGACTTTTTGAGCGACCTCGGATGGAGGCAAAACTACCGAGGCGGTTCTAGAAGCCTCCGGCGGTGGGTGGAGCGAAATTTTTTTCTAGCCTAGTGGAACTTGATCCAACCTAAGAGAACCTAAGGAAATTTGGTGTAACCTAACAAATATTTTCTAACCTAAGAATTCCCTAATAGATGGCGCAGCCACCTTCGAGCCTTGTAAATTCCCTAATAGATGACGCAGTCACTTTTGATAGCGTTGCTGGTCTGGATTCCTGTGTGTAAGTTTGAAAAATTGTCAATAGATTGCATCGAAAACCTTTTTTTTGATAGTTAAACTAGCCATTAAAAGATGGCCTTGCTTTCATAATTTTATAATATTTTTATCTGAAAACAGGCTTAAATTGTCAGCTGACGTCACTAAAGGTAAACTGATATCAAACAGCGAAGATTTCTCTCTAATATGCAAAAATGAATTTTATCATATGATTGTATATTTTTATCTGAAAACAGGTTTAAACTTGTATAAATTGCCAGCTGACGTCACTAAAGGTAAACTGATATCAAATAGCGAAGATTTCTGTCTAATATGCGAAAATGAAGCAGCAGGTTTTAACCTGTATGGCTACATAAAGTGTGACAGCTGACGTCACCATACTATTTTTTCTGCTATAAAAGGGCGCGACAGAATTTCATCAGTTACAATTTTGTTCGAAACTTTAGTGAAAAAAAAACATTAAACCTTATTGTTGTGAATTTTCAATTGTTGTGTGTTAAGAGTTAATTGTTGCCAACAATGGAATCCATTACTGCTGGTGCTTCATCTGGAAACAGAGACTTAATTCAAAAAATGGCTGGAAATTTTGTGGATGAATTGAATCATCTTGGCGCTGTTAAACGATGGATTAAACTTTCTGATATGGAAATTGGAAAAGTATATAAAATAATGGGAGCCAGTCAACTACCATCGAAATTCGATTCATCGAAAATGAAGACAATATTGGAATTGGAAATTGGATACATTTCGTTACCAGCGAGATTTGACAATTTGAACGAGCAGATGCTGGCATGGTTGCAAAGCAATCCAAAACTTGGTATTATGAATAATGGACTAATTGGACTAACTCATAAATTGCAATTCAAAACGTTGGATCTTCTTGAAATCGTGGAGGATGCTGAATGGCGAATTTTGTAATTTATTCTCTTCAAAAATGTATTATTTAATTGTACTATGTATTTTAAAAAATTTCAATATTGTATCAATTTTTACATATATTTAATAAAAAATTATAAAAAAACAAAAAAAAAAAAAAAAACAAAAAACAAAAAAAAAAAACAAAAACCAAAAAAAAAAACAAAAAAAAAAAAAAAATTCGATCTTTTTTCAATACCCATCGCTAGACATTGATTTATATTCTAGTTTTGATTATGCCAGATTAATAAATAAACATTATTTGGCGTTTAATAAAAAATTTAAAAAATCGATTTTTCAATTCAGGTCTCGTCTCTAAATCACAATTTTTGAACTAAGTATAAATCAATAATACATATGAGTAATATTTGATATGCATTGTATTGTTAGGTTTTATGGTGAATAATTATAAAACAAAAAAAAAAAAAAGATTTAATATCCCCTGAAAACGAAAAATTTAATTTTTCACATGCTTAATAAAAATTATTTTTCAAGTTTAATAAAAATTATTCTTTATAAAATCGTCTATCAAATATTAGCCTTGCACATAATATAAGAAATGCTGATTTGCTAAAATATAAATCTTGGAATTTGGATACATAATGTTATAAGTCCAATACGTTCATACAAATGTATATATGAATATTACATTGTAATACAGGTATTCGCTATATCTATATGAATCGTGTTTAAAAGCCAAATTTATTTTCCTGAATTTTTTAAAATATATATAGTAATATAATATTTCGCATATATACAGTACTCTGTTAAAAGTACGGGTTTCTACACCGTTAAAAAAAAAACATATATTTTACAATATCAATATATTGTAAAAAATCATATTTCTTAATATTTTTAAAACTGAATATGTAATATCAAGAATTTAAAACAGTTTTGAAACATTAATTTCTCCTCATAATATCTTTTTAGTCTTAAATTAATAGCACAATGTTCCATATATTTTAAGAAAATTTTTCTTTTAATATTTTATAACTTATCTAAAAATTTATAGCTATTTTTATCAAAAATTTATTACTTGCTATTGTTAAAAAATTAGTTAAATATATCTATAGGTATTACATAAGTGACCCCTAGTTTTGTGAAAGACGGTAGTAATAGCAATTCATCTTAAATACGAAATTATTTTATCAATGCTAAATAAGCGTTTTTTTTTTCTCATATTATCATACTCCAATATATTGTATATTATTATCATTTATAAAAATGTGTTTTATTTATTAAAAAATTTAGCAAAATTTTAAATAATATCGCGTCAAAATAATATTCAGAAGTCAATAAAAGACAATAGCAGTAAATTTATTAAGATAACTATAAATAAATATTAATCTAATGTTGAAATATTTATTAACAAATAGTACTGCTTAGTAGAAAATTAGGTACCTATTGTTTTGTTTTCAAATTTACCTTTTTGCAATTAAAGAAAATTTTAGTAACTATCGATACCTATATAAAACGATACCCATAAAAGACAAGCATGATCTGATCTCAACAATTTTTTCCCATGTTAAATTCGTATGTTCTTACTTCGCTGAAACTTATTATGTTTATATATTCCCCCCAATATTTTCTACCATAAACAATAGTTATAGTAAGCTAGGTAGGTATTCAATAAGTATTTTTTGTTTGTTAATTTATTGATGATAGAGAAAAAAATTTATGTTTTTATAGACAGTGAAATACTTTTAAACTATTTTTTGCAGTTTAATTTTGTAAAAACACCTAAAAATTATCAGTCACAGACAAATATTTCTAAGCAAACGAATTGAAAATGTAATTTTATATCATAAGAATAAATGCGCATATATAGGGTGGACAGTAAATAACTCTCATAATTTTTAAAGAGCGGATGAAAACTTTAATTTTGGATTACGAAATTTTATTTTTTTTTTCCGGAGTTAAGCTGCATTCAATTAATTAACCCTTTCCTGCACGGCAGTTTTACATCATTATTGTTCAACGATACTTTATTTTTTTAACAAATCATTAATAACATGGGTGAATACTTATTGGCAAGAATTACATAGTTTGCACATACGTTCTATTGTGTCAGAACGTCAATGGAGCAATGCGATTTAATTGCCTATATTCAGGAGCAAGCAAAAACATTACCTATTTTAATAGCTTAGAAAATACACATTACATAGTTCGTTGTAAGAACAATCATTTCTGTGATCTTTTTTAACGAATTACTAGAATTAAGGACTGTGGTATGTAAGAAATAACAACACTCACATAATTTTAAAATAATTAACATATAGCTATTGGAAAAGTTACAAAGATTTTTTTTAACAACTTATTAAATGCTGATAGCTCTTTTTAATATCTCCTATAGGACCTTAAGTATAACCCTTCACCCGAAATTTTTTCATCACCATCGTTGGCGACTGTATTCTCGTCATCATCAGCTTCTCTTTCGCTCGCAGTATCTTCGCTATCGCTAGCAGATGTTTTTTCATCATCATTGGATACATATTTTAACACTGGTTCAATAATATCATGCTTTTCCAATTCCCTAGTTATTGAGATAATCCGCTTTCCAATGTCACTTTCCTTTAAATTATTAAAATGGCTTCGTTTTTTCTCGTTTTCGATATAATCCGCGAAGCTGGGATTTATAATATGACTCCTTTCCATTAAATTGCACACAGTATTAACCATTTCTTCTCCAATTTGCGTCTGAGTCGCTAAACTTCTTAGTTCATCAACTAAATGGTTCGGGTCATCAAAATATTCTTCTTCTTCATCAACAGGTTTCGAATGGCCATTATGAAGGTTAGCATTTTCATTATCATATTTGAAACCTTTAGCTCCGCCATTTGTTGAGTTAGATGTCGAAGGTTGTTCCTTTTCTCCTGAATTTTTATTTTCTTGTTCTTCATCCTTTGCGCATGCGTTCTGAAGCTCTTTGACCATTAATATGTCTAGAGCAGTTTGTAAGAGACCAGCCATCTTTGGAGTAAAACTTGTTTCTTTGTAGTTATCAGGCGATGGTAAATGCTTTTGTTCATCATTCGCCGATTGTAGAATATTATGCGAGTTTTTTAAAGCGTGGAATTTACGTCTGATTGCTTCTGCTGCAGCCATCATACTTTGATTAAAAGTATTCAAGTTTCTTGTAGATAGATCTGTATCATCTTCCTGCTGATTTTGAAATACTGGTGCTTTATCTTCCTTTTCTTCATTTCTTGCTTCAAAGCTATAATTGGTTTAACCATCATCATCATCTTCATCATTCGATTTTGACGATTCACTTTGTATTGAAAGTCTCCTCTTCTCCGCTCTGTTCACGTGTGTCCCATTATTTACTGACCGATTCGTGGAATTTTCAAATTGACTTATTCCATTGTCATCATTTTTTTTATCATTCTCAGACGAATTATGTTTAGTTCTTAAATGACGCGAGAGATTAAACTTCCGCGAAAATTTCTTACCACAAAATTCACAACTATGCATAGCTTAACAGTATTACGATTGCAACGTGTTTACGAATAGCTGAACTGAACTCGACTGACTAAAGATTCCGCGGGTTGAGCCTTATATACCTATGGAGTGATTCTTTTTTTTGGGAGTGACTCTTTTTTAGGAGTGACTTTTTTTGAAGTGACTCTTTTTCGGGAGTGACTCTTTTTTTGGAGTGACTCTTTTTTGGGAGTGACTCTTTTTTTTGGAGTGACTCTTTTTTTGGAGTGACTCTTTTTTGGGAGTGACTCTTTTTTTGGGAGTGACTCTTTTTTTGGAGTGACTCTTTTTTTTGGGAGTGACTCCTTTTTTGGGAGTGACTCTTTTTTTTGGAGTGTCTCTTTTTTAGGAGTGACTCTTTTTTGGGAGTGACTCTTTTTTGGGAGTGACTCTTTTTTTGGGAGTGGCTCTTTTTTGAGAGTGGCTCTTTGATGTCATTTGGTGTCATTTTGATGCACTTTGGTGTCATTTGATGCATTTTGGTGTAAATTTGGTGTATTTTTGGTGTTTAAACTCAGCTTCCCAAGTAGTGTCAAGAGCTGGATTGATAGCAAAGACTTGGTATGATATCCCCACCAACATGGAGCAGCGAATACGTATGGTGGACCGGAGCAGTCGCAGTATCCCCCACCAACATGGAGCAGCGAATACGCATGATGAGCCGGAGCAGTTGCAGTATCCCCCACCAACATGGAGCAGCATATAATGATGATGATGACGGTGAGCCGGAGCAGTTTGAATTTTTTTTTCGGCGAAGCAAGACCAAGTGAAAAAACAACAATGAGTGAAGATCTTCAACAGCTTATAACAATGGAGGAATCCACAGTCAAAAATCGATTGTTGAATAAGATGTTGGATAAAGCTATCCGATTATCTGATTTGGAGATGATCCAATCGATAGGATCAACAGATCGTCAAATTTTTCATCCTAAAAAAATAAAATTAGCGGTTGAATGGGGCTCATCTGTGGAAACTTTCGATATTCTGTTCAACCTTACATTCGATGAATGGGACATTGGTGAAGACAGTCTAGATGGATTTAATATGTTGTCGCATTATCTTACGAAGTGGATGCGGAAAGCGATAGAGTATGCTCGTCCGAAACTGCTGGAGCGTATATTGAAGCTTGTGGAAGAATATGGCGTTCCACGATTATATTTCAGTCCAAAGTGTGTAGAAGGAGATGCCGAATTGTTGAAGTGGATCACACACAACATTGAAAAAGGCGAAACCAATCAATCAGCACTCCTAGGCAGGGAAAGTGGCCCGGATACGGGAGCGTGGCCGTCGACAAACTTACAAGATTACTTAGATATATACAAAATTTTACAAACTAATTTTAATATTTAACATTTGAAGCAAGAAATGAAGAAAAGGAAGATAAAGCACCAGTATTTCAAAATCAGCAGGAAGATGATACAGATCTATCTACAAGAAACTTGAATACTTTTAATCAAAGTATGATGGCTGCAGCAGAAGCAATCAGACGTAAATTCCACGCTTTAAAAAACTCGCATAATATTCTACAATCGGCGAATGATGAACAAAAGCATTTACCATCGCCTGATAACTACAAAGAAACAAGTTTTACTCCAAAGATGGCTGGTCTCTTACAAACTGCTCTAGACATATTAATGGTCAAAGAGCTTCAGAACGCATGCGCAAAGGATGAAGAACAAGAAAATAAAAATTCAGGAGAAAAGGAACAACATTCGACATCTAACTCAACAAATGGCGGAGCTAAACGTTTCAAATATGATGATGAAAATGCTAACCTTCATAATGGCCATTCGAAACCTGTTGATGACGAAGAAGAATATTTTGATGACCCGAACCATTTAGTTGATGAACTAAGAAGTTTAACGACTCAGACGCAAATTGGAGAAGAAATGGTTAATACTGTGTGCAATTTAATGGAAAGGAGTCATATTATAAATCCCAGCTTCGCGGATTATATCGAAAACGAGAAAAAACGAAGCCATTTTAATAATTTAAAGGAAAGTGACATTGGAAAGCGGATTATCTCAATAACTAGGGAATTGGAAAAGCATGATATTATTGAACCAGTGTTAAAATATGTATCCAATGATGATGAAAAAACATTTGCTAGCGATAGCGAAGATACTGCGAGCGAAAGAGAAGCTGATGATGACGAGAATACAGTCGCCAACGATGGTGATGAAAAAATTTCGGGTGAAGGGTTATACTTAAGGCCCTATAGGAGATATTAAAATAAGCTATCAGCATTTAATAAGTTGTTAAAAAAAAATCTTTGTAACTTTTCCAATAGCTATATGTTAATTATTTTAAAATTATGTGAGTGTTGTTATTTCTTACATACCACAGTCCTTAATTCTAGTAATTCGTTAAAAAAGATCACCGAAATGATTGTTCTTACAACGAACTATGTAATGTGTATTTTCTAAGCTATTAAAACAGGTAATGTTTTTGCTTGCTCCTGAATATAGGCAATTAAATCGCATTGCTCCATTGACGTTCTGACACAATAGAACGTATGTGCAAACTATGTAATTCTTGCCAATAAGTATTCACCCATGTTATTAATGATTTGTTAAAAAAATAATGTATCGTTGAACAATAAT
The DNA here is from genome assembly GCA_035578155.1 of Brachynemurus nebulosus. Lineage (NCBI taxonomy): Eukaryota > Metazoa > Arthropoda > Insecta > Neuroptera > Myrmeleontidae > Brachynemurus > Brachynemurus nebulosus. Next base: position 6,198,572 of record JAPWDM010000021.1, read on the forward strand.
GATGTAAAACTGCCGTGCAGGAAAGGGTTAATTAATTGAATGCAGCTTAACTCCGGAAAAAAAAAAATTTCGTAATCCAAAATTAAAGTTTTCATCCGCTCTTTAAAAATTATGAGAGTTATTTACTGTCCACCCTATATATGCGCATTTATTCTTATGATATAAAATTACATTTTCAATTCGTTTGCTTAGAAATATTTGTCTGTGACTGATAATTTTTAGGTGTTTTTACAAAATTAAACTGCAAAAAATAGTTTAAAAGTATTTCACTGTCTATAAAAACATAAATTTTTTTCTCTATCATCAATAAATTAACAAACAAAAAATACTTATTGAATACCTACCTAGCTTACTATAACTATTGTTTATGGTAGAAAATATTGGGGGGAATATATAAACATAATAAGTTTCAGCGAAGTAAGAACATACGAATTTAACATGGGAAAAAATTGTTGAGATCAGAGCATGCTTGTCTTTTATGGGTATCGTTTTATATAGGTATCGATAGTTACTAAAATTTTCTTTAATTGCAAAAAGGTAAATTTGAAAACAAAACAATAGGTACCTAATTTTCTACTAAGCAGTACTATTTGTTAATAAATATTTCAACATTAGATTAATATTTATTTATAGTTATCTTAATAAATTTACTGCTATTTTCTTTTATTGACTTCTGAATATTATTTTGACGCGATATTATTTAAAATTTTGCTAAATTTTTTAATAAATAAAACACATTTTTATAAATTATAATAATATACAATATATTGGAGTATGATAATATGAGAAAAAAAAACGCTTATTTAGCATTGATAAAATAATTTCGTATTTAAGATGAATTGCTATTACTACCGTCTTTCACAAAACTAGGGGTCACTTATGTAATACCTATAGATATATTTAACTAATTTTTTAACAATAGCAAGTAATAAATTTTTGATAAAAATAGCTATAAATTTTTAGATAAGTTATAAAATATTGAAAGAAAAATTTTCTTAAAATATATGGAACATTGTGCTATTAATTTAAGACTAAAAAAATATTATGAGGAGAAATTAATGTTTCAAAACTGTTTTAAATTCTTGATATTACATATTCAGTTTTAAAAATATTAAGAAATATGATTTTTTACAATATATTGATATTGTAAAATATATGTTTTTTTTTAACGGTGTAGAAACCCGTACTTTTAACAGAGTACTGTATATATGCGAAATATTATATTACTATATATATTTTAAAAAATTCAGGAAAATAAATTTGGCTTTTAAACACGATTCATATAGATATAGCGAATACCTGTATTACAATGTAATATTCATATATACATTTGTATGAACGTATTGGACTTATAACATTATGTATCCAAATTCCAAGATTTATATTTTAGCAAATCAGCATTTCTTATATTATGTGCAAGGCTAATATTTGATAGACGATTTTATAAAGAATAATTTTTATTAAACTTGAAAAATAATTTTTATTAAGCATGTGAAAAATTAAATTTTTCGTTTTCAGGGGATATTAAATCTTTTTCTTTTTTTTGTTTTATAATTATTCACCATAAAACCTAACAATACAATGCATATCAAATATTACTCATATGTATTATTGATTTATACTTAGTTCAAAAATTGTGATTTAGAGACGAGACCTGAATTGAAAAATCGATTTTTTAAATTTTTTATTAAACGCCAAATAATGTTTATTTATTAATCTGGCATAATCAAAACTAGAATATAAATCAATGTCTAGCGATGGGTAATGAAAAAAAATCGAATTTTTTTTTTTTTTTTTTGTTTTTTTATAATTTTTTATTAAATATATGTAAAAATTGATACAATATTGAAATTTTTTAAAATACATAGTACAATTAAATAATACATTTTTGAAGAGAATAAATTACAAAATTCGCCATTCAGCATCCTTCACGATTTCAAGAAGATCCAACGTTTTGAATTGCAATTTATGAGTTAGTCCAATTGGTCCATTATTCATAATACCAAGTTTTGGATTGCTTTGCAACCATGCCAGCATCTGCTCGTTCAAATTGTCAAATCTCGCTGGTAACGAAATGTATCCAATTTCCAATTCCAATATTGTCTTCATTTTCGATGAATCGAATTTCGATGGTAGTTGACTGGCTCCCATTATTTTATATACTTTTCCAATTTCCATATCAGAAAGTTTAATCCATCGTTTAACAGCGCCAAGATGATTCAATTCATCCACAAAATTTCCAGCCATTTTTTGAATTAAGTCTCTGTTTCCAGATGAAGCACCAGCAGTAATGGATTCCATTGTTGGCAACAATTAACTCTTAACACACAACAATTGAAAATTCACAACAATAAGGTTTAATGTTTTTTTTTCACTAAAGTTTCGAACAAAATTGTAACTGATGAAATTCTGTCGCGCCCTTTTATAGCAGAAAAAATAGTATGGTGACGTCAGCTGTCACACTTTATGTAGCCATACAGGTTAAAACCTGCTGCTTCATTTTCGCATATTAGACAGAAATCTTCGCTATTTGATATCAGTTTACCTTTAGTGACGTCAGCTGGCAATTTATACAAGTTTAAACCTGTTTTCAGATAAAAATATACAATCATATGATAAAATTCATTTTTGCATATTAGAGAGAAATCTTCGCTGTTTGATATCAGTTTACCTTTAGTGACGTCAGCTGACAATTTAAGCCTGTTTTCAGATAAAAATATTATAAAATTATGAAAGCAAGGCCATCTTTTAATGGCTAGTTTAACTATCAAAAAAAAGGTTTTCGATGCAATCTATTGACAATTTTTCAAACTTACACACAGGAATCCAGACCAGCAACGCTATCAAAGGTGACTGCGTCATCTATTAGGGAATTTACAGGGCTCGAAGGTGGCTGCGCCATCTATTAGGGAATTCTTAGGTTAGAAAATATTTGTTAGGTTACACCAAATTTCCTTAGGTTCTCTTAGGTTGGATCAAGTTCCACTAGGCTAGAAAAAAATTTTGCTCCACCCACCGCCGGAGGCTTCTATAACCGCCTCGGTAGTTTTGCCTCCATCCGAGGTCGCTCAAAAAGTCGGATGGAGGGATGGAGGATCCCGTAGCCCCATATTTCTACTACTTCAATGCACCCCCACTATATTGTGGCGCCATTTTGAAGAAAATTATTTGTCGATTGTGTTTTTCGAAATTTTTTAGTTCTGACAAGAGAGGCAAGAGTTTTTGAAGAAAAACACAGTAAAAGGAATTCTCTCTCATAAGTTTGACATATTTTGGAACTGATTTTCCCTAAGTGTCATGTATTAAGTAAAATCGACATGAGAAGACATTGTAAAGGATCCCCTAATAAAGTTACCGCCGCGATGTTTGGTGATGAATATTTCCCTATCTTTAAATATGAATACTTAACAAACCGAGCAGTGTTTAGCTTTTTCAACTGTGCGATGTAGAAAGCCACGTTTAATACACGGTTTTGTTTGCTGTATAAAAATTGTCAGTTATGATTTTTTTTAATCTTTCAAAATACAAGGTGCTTTAGGAACAGTACTATTTTAATTACTTCTCTAGGAGTGTTGAAATGTTGATGGTTTATTACTTTTCCGGCCACGTAGCGTAGACTATATGGTGGGTCTTGACGGTTTGGGCCTAAAGAACCCAGAAACCAAAAAATTCGGATATTACTGAATACCTACAAGTCTATTGGCGTTAGAGGGACAATATGGGGCATTTCTTGATAAAAATAGATGAAATTTAGATCAAAGTTAAGAATTTTTAGACCGAATTCTTATCAGAGCTGAAAAAACTTCGCGACGTTTAGTGTTGTATAAATTTTAGCCTGTAAAATGTTCTCATTAATTTGTGGAGAAAAGCTTCTTTGGAATTTTGAAAATTTTATTGTCGCAATTTAGTGTTTTCCCGAATCACGTTCAAATAAAGTATTGATTATCAACGTATGAAAAGGACTGAACATGACATTAAATGATTTTAATCCAAATGTTTAGCAATTGCTTTAATCTCAACATGTATAATAATCAATTTTATAAACAGTAATTAGTCACTGCTTAGTATTTTTCAAAAAACTCGATCTTAGTATCACAATTCTTCGCAAAAGTTTTTGTTATCTTTTGGCAATTTTCTTGGGCTTCACGATATCTTCATCTACATGATACATCTGACAATCATTCAGATACTAGTACCGTTAAAAATAAGCGCTACCATTTGTCGATATTTCGCTTTTGTGCTGGTTGTTTGTAGGTAGCACAGTTTCTTTTGCATGTCGACCTATTCTATATTTTCGTTTCCGGTCTCGCTCAAGTTCCGGTTTTGAAATGCTACCATTTGTTGATATTTCGCTTTCTTTTTTGATGGCTTTAATATTGACATTGATGATAATTTGTATCCATAGTTGGTTATTCTTTATCCTTTATGTTTAGGGATATATTACAGTTCCAATATCGAAAATAAACTAGTACTTTTGAGGCGCTAACATTTGCTGATATTTGGCTTCTGTTGATGTTTTTAATGATCACATTGACGATACTTTTCATTCATAGATGGTTATATTTTATGCTTTACGTTTAGCGGCAATAATTCGAAAAATAAAAATGTAGTTTGAGGCGCGACCATTTGCTGATATTTGGCTTTTGTTGATGGTTTTAATGATCACATTGACGATACTTTTCATCCATAGATGTTTATTTTTTATGCTTTACGTTTAGCGGCAATAATTCGAAAAATATAATAGTAGTTTGGGACGCTACCATTTGCTGAAATTTGGCTTTAGTTGGTGGTTTCAATGATCACATTGATAGATGGTTATTTTTTATGCTTTACGGTTAGCGGCAATAATTCGAAAATAAAATAGTAGTTTGAGGCGCTACCATTTACTGATATTTTCCGTTGGTTGATGACCTTAATGATGACTTTGACGATAATTTGTATCTATTGGTTGTTATCTTTTATGCTTTACGTTTTAGGGACATATAATTCCAAAATCGACAAATAAGGCGCTACCATTTGCTGATATTTGGCTCTGGTTGATGGTTTTAATGATCACCTTGACGATACTTTTCATCCATAGATGGTTATTTTTTATGCTTTACGTTTAGCGCCAATAATTCGAAAAATAAAATTGTAGGTTGAGACGCTACCGTTTGCTGATGGTTTTGTTGATGGTTTTAATGATCACATTGACGATACTTTTCATCCATAGATGGTTACTCTTTATGCTTTACGTTTAGCGGCAATAATTCGAAAAATAAAATAGTAGTTTGAGGCGCTACCATTTCCTGGTATTTGGCTTTTGTTGGTGGTTTTAATGATCACATTGACGATACTTTTTATCCATAGATGGTTATTTTTTATGCTTTCCGGTTAGCGGCAATAATTCGAAAATAAAATTGTAGTTTGAGGCGCTACCATTTGCTGATATTTTGCGTCGGTTAATGACTTAATGAGGACGTTGACGATAATTTGTATCTATTGGTGGTTATCTTTTATCCTTTACATTTTAGGAACATATAATTCCAAAATCGAGAAATAAGGCGCTACCATTTGCTGATAATTGGCTTTTGTTGATGTTTTTAATGATCACATTGACGATACTTTTCATCCCGAGATGGTTAGTTTCTATGCTTTACGTTTAACGGCAATAATTCGAAAAATAAAATAGTAGTTTGGGGCGCTATTATTTGCTTATATTTGGCTTTAGTTGGTGGTTTTAATGATGACATTGACAGATGGTTATTTTTTATGCTGTACGTTTAGCGGCAATAATTCGAAAAATAAAATAGTAGTTTGAGGCGCTACCGTTTTCTGATATTTGGCTTCGGTTGATGGTTTTAATGATCACATTGATAGGTGATTATTTTTTATGCTTTACGGTTAGCGGCAATAATTCGAAAAAGAAAATAGTAATTTGAGGCGCTACCATTTGCTGATATTTTGCGTTGGTTGATGACCTTAATGATGACATTGACAATAATTTGTATCTTTTGGTGGTTATCTTTTATCCTTTACGTTTTAGGGGCATATAATTCCAAAATCGAGAAATAAGGCGCCACCATTTGCTGATATTTGGCTTTGTTTGATGGTTTTAATGATCACATTGATGATACTTTGCATCCATAGATGATGATTTTTTATGCTTTACGTTTAGCGGCAATAATTCGAAAAATAAAAATGTAGTTTGACGCGCTACCATTTGCTGATATTTGGCTTTTGTTAATGGTTTTAATGATCACATTGACGATACTTTTCATCCATTGATGGTTTTTTTTTTTATGCTATACGTTTAGCGGCAATAATTCGAAAAATAAAATAGTCGTTTGAGGCGCTACCATTTGCTGATATTTGGCTTTGGTTGATGGTTTTAATGATCACATTGACGATATTTTTCATCCATAAATGGTTATTTTTTATGCTTTACGTTTAGCGGCAATAATTCGAAATACAAAGAAAAAGTTTTTTGCGCTACTATTTGCTGACATTTGGCTTTTGTTGATGGTTTTAGTGATCACATTGACGATACTTTTCATCCATTGATGGTTTTTTTTTATGCTTTACGTTTAGCGGCAATAATTCGAAAAATAAAATAGTCGTTTGAGGCGCTAACATTTACTGATATTTTGCGTTGGTTGATGACCATAATGATGACGTTGACGATAATTTGTACCTATTGGTGGTTATCTTTTAGCCCTTACGTTTTAGGGATATATAATTCCAAAATCCAGAAATAAGGCGCTACCATTTGGTGATATTTGGCTTTGGTTGATGATTTTAATGATCACGTTGACGATACTTCTCATCCATACATGGTTATTTTTTATGCATTACGTTTAGCGGCAATAATTCGAAAAATAAGACTGCTGTTTGAGACGCTACAATTTGCTGATATTTGGCTTTGGTTGATGGTTTTAATGAACACATTGACGATAATTTTCATCCAAAGACGATTATTTTTTATGCTTTACGTTTAGCGGCAATAATTCGAAGAATATAATAGTAGTTTGAGGCGCTACCATTTGCTGATGTTTGTCTTTGGTTGATGACTTCAATGATGACATTGACGATAATTTGTATCTATTTGTGGTTATCTTTTATCCTTTACGTTCTACGGACATATAATTCCAAAATCCAGAAACAAGGCGCTACTATTTGCTGATATTTGGTTTTGGTTGATGGTTTTAATGATCACGTTGACGATACTTTTCACCCATAGACAGTTATTTTTTATGCTTTACGTTTAGCGGCAATAATTCGAAAAATAAAATAGTAGTTTGAGACGCTACCATTTGCTGATATTTGGCTTTTTTTGACGGTTTTAATGATCACGCTGGCGACACTTTTCATCCATAGATGGTACTTTTTATGCTTTACGTTTAGCGGCAATGATTCGAAAAATAAAATAGTAGTTGAAGCGCTACCATTTGCTGATATTTGGCTTTTGTTGGTGGTTTTAATGATCACATTGGCGATACTTTTCATCCATAGATGGTTATTTTTTATGCTTTACGGTTAGCGGCAATAATTCGAAAAGTAAAATAGTAGTTTGAGGCGCTACCATTTACTGATATTTTCCGTTGGTTGATGACCTTAATGATGACTTTGACGATAATTTGTATCTACTGGTTGTTATCTTTTATGCTTTACGTTTTAGGGACATATAATTCCAAAATCGAGAAATAAGACGGTACCATTTGCTGATATTTGGCTTTGGTTGATGGTTTTATTGATGATCCCTTCATAAATGTATTTCTTGCATATTGCAGTTACACTTTTTGTCCAGGGCATCCATGTAATAGCTCATTCCTATCTGGGAAGTGGGGCTTATGAAGTTCACAAAGATGTGATCGTTTCCGTTTCTTCATATTGTATATCAAACGAAGTATCAACTTATAGAACAAAATTAGCTTGATCGTGTAACTTCGGTGTGAACCGGACCGAGTTGACTCTATACGATTTTTTGGGAATATAACCGGGGAGTGAGAGAAACTCCAACTGCCATAATAGTAACACTTTTAGACGTGTGTAATATTGTAATTATTGAACGCATGTATAAAACTGGCGACTGCAGATGTAGGTACCAATGTTGCGTTGCTATAGAGGGCATTACTTATTCATTGTATTGTAAACGAAATGTACGATACGAAATTAGACATTGAAAATATGCTAGGCACATCGCAAATATAATTGTGGCGAGTTACGTGGTACATATTACGTGATACATAGTTGCAATATTAGAAGTATAAAACTCTGCCGTGCTTGAATCGTCGCGTACACACATAGAGAGTGGTACGCTCGCCTAACACTAAGAATTGTCTGACAAAAAAGATATTCAAAATATTATCTTTTTATTGTTTTAAAACGGCCATTATTCAAATGAGATATTTGACTGTCAACGTGTTAAGCCAACAGCCCGAAATTGTTAACTGTTTTCATTTTTAACATCTACGTCGGCTTTTTTGATGTCGCCAAAACGTAAGAATCGTTTAAGTACTAGATTTATGAAAATTAACATTTCCCTATGGTTGAGCCTTCTTTCTATTATATCCATATGAGTTAACCCCTTTAGTACCGCCATATATTCCAATATTTTAGATAAAAAATTTAATATCTCTGTAAGTATAATTGCAAGTTTGGTACGTTTTGCTTAATTTATTTACAACATGATCACTCTTTACGGCACTGCCTTCAGTTACCTATATAAGACAATATACGTTCGCCGTAAAATTAGTATGACGAGCTGAGGTGGTCATTAGTCCTATAGGCGTTAATAGCTGGAAATATAGAAAGAAAAAACATTAGTAAATTCAATTTCAGAACCACATTACAAAAACATGTCTAAATAATGATTTACATTCCTATACCATCCATGTCAGTATTCATATAAACTAAATAGCGAATGATTATAAATTAGTGATTTTCATCGAATCCTGATGTTTTTGGGTCAGAGTTGAACATGAAAATTTGTTTGTATCTTCTGTCTTTAACTTGCTTTTTTATGGAATAATTTTATGGAATAATTTACAACAATTTTGATTCTAACCATTGAACGGAATGTCCCTTTTCATTGTTTTTTTTAACCTCTAACCCCCCCCCCCCCAGTAAATTTTAAAAAAAGGGACGGCGTGCTGCAACTGCATTGTCATATTTTTTATTGCAATCTGTACCTTGCTTCGATCCGACTAGAACAATTACTCACATCAGGGCTTCCCTTAGTGGTCGTAAATTTTTTTTGATTTTGTTACATTGGGCTCTTAAAATCCACCGAGATTTTTTTTATATGTGTCTGTTGGTCTTTCAATTGGCCAAGATATTCATTTTGAGCTCTTTGTAGATTCCCAGATCTTCTCAAGTGCAATAAAAGCCAATTTTTAAGTTCAAATATTCACAATTTTTTACGTTACGTTCACATCTCAAATTGTAATACTCGAACGCAGATCATTTACATAATTATGAAAGATAATTTTCAAAATAAATTTTACATTAAAAAGAGGAAAAGTTGTCAAGTCGAAAAGATAGTTTCCGTTGGTTTAAACGTTCTGGATTCTTAATTTGTGTTCGCTATCGCGTCTGTTACCGTTTCCACGTTGCTGCTGTTACAAAAATATGAAACACTGGAAAAAAATACGAACAAACTGGAAACGATAGCGTAACGAGTTACCGCCGCGATGTTTGGTGATAAATATTTCCCTACCTTTAAATACGAATACTTAACAAACCGAGCAGTGTTTAGCTTTTTTACTGTGCGATGTAGAAAGCAACGTTTAATACACGGTTTTATTCGCTATATAAAAATTGACAGTTATGATTTTTTTAATCCGTCAAAATACAAGGTGCTTTAGGAACAGTACTATTTTAATTACTTCTCTTGGAGTGTTGAAATGTTGATGGCTTATTACTTTTCCGGCCACGTAGCGTAGGCTATATGGTGGGTCTTCACGTTTTGGGCCTAAAGAACCCAGAAACCAAAAAATTCGGATATTAATGAATACCTACAAGTCTATTGGCGTTAGAGGGACAATATGGGGCATTTCTTGATAAAAATAGATGAAATTTAGATCAAAGTTAAGAATTTTTAGACCGAATTCTTATCAGAACTGAAAAAACTTCGCGACGTTTAGTGTTGTATAAATTTTAGCCTGTAAAATGTTCTCATTAATTTGTGGAAAAAAAGGTTGTTTGGAATTTTGAAAATTTTATTGTTGTAATTTAGTGTTTTCCCGAATCACGTTCAAATAAAGTATTGATTATCAACGTATGAAAAGGACTGAACATGACATTAAATGATTTTAATCCAAATGTTTAGCAATTGCTCTAATCTCAACATGTATAATAATCAGTTTTATAAACAGTAATTAGTCACTGCTTAGTATTTTTCAAAAAACTCGATCTTAGTATCACAATTCTTCGCAAAAGTTTTTGTTATCTTCAGGCAATTTTCTTGGACTTCACGATATCTTCATCTACATGATACATCTGACAATCATTCAGATACTAGTACCGTTAAAAATAAGCGCTACCATTTGTCGATACTTCGCTTTTGTGATGGTTGTTTGTAGGTAGCACAGCTTCTTTTGCATGTCGACCTATTGTATATTTTCGTTTCCGGTGTCGCTCAAGTTCCGGTTTTGAAATTCTATCATTTGTTGATATTTCGCTTTCTTTTTTGATGGCTTTAATAATGACATTGATGATAATTTGTATCCATAGGTGGTTATTCTTTATCATTTATGTCTAGGGATATATTACAGTTCCAATATCGAAAATAAACTAGTACTTGTGAGGCGCTATCATTTGCTGATATTTGGCTTCTGTTGATGGTTTTAATGATCATATTGACGATACTTTTCATTCATAGATGGTTATTTTTTATGCTTTACGTTTAGCGGCAATAATTCGAAAAATAAAAATGTAGTTTGAGGCGCTACCATTTGCTGATATTTGGCTTTTGTTGATGGTTTTAATGATCACATTGACGATACTTTTCATCCATAGATGGTTAGTTTCTATGCTTTACGTTTAACGGCAATAATTCGAAAAATAAAATAGTAGTTTGAGGCGCTATTATTTGCTTATATTTGGCTTTAGTTGGTGGTTTTAATGATGACATTGATAGATGGTTATTTTTTATGCTTTACGGTTAGCGGCAACAATTCGAAAAAGAAAATAGTAATTTGAGGCGCTACCATTTGCTGATATTTTGCGTTGGTTGATGACCTTAATGATGACATTGACAATAATTTGTATCTTTTGGTGGTGATTTTTATCCTTTACGTTTGAGGGACATATAATTAAAAAATCGAGAAATGAGGCGCCACCATTCGCTGATATTTGGCTTTGGTTGATGGTTTTAATGATCACAATGATGATACTTTTCATCCATAGATGGTGATTTTTGATGCTTTACGTTTAGCGGCAATAATTCGAAAAACAAAGAAAAGGTTTTTTGCGCTACTATTTGCTGATATTTGGCTTTTGTTGATGGTTTTAATGATCACATTGACGATACTTTTCATCCATAGATGGTTTTTTTATGCTTTACGTTTAGCGGCAATAATTCGAAAAATAAAATAGTCGTTTGAGGCGCTAACATTTGCTGATATTTTGCGTTGGTTGATGACCATAATGATGACATTGACGATAATGTGTACCTATTGGTGGTTATCTTTTATCCCTTACGTTTTAGCGATATATAATTCCAAAATCCAGAAATAAGGCGCTACCATTTGGTGATATTTGGCTTTGGTTGATGGTTTTAATGATCACGTTGACGATGTTTTTCATCCATACATGGTTATTTTTTATGCTTTACGTTTAGCGGCAATAATTCGAAAAATAAGACTGCTGTTTGAGACGCTACCATTTGCTAATATTTGGCTTTGGTTGATGGTTTTAATGATCACATTGACGATACTTTTCATCCATAAAAGGTTATTTTTTATGCTTTACGTTTAGCGGCAATAATTCGAAAAATAAAATTGTAGTTTGAGGTGCTACCATTTGCTGATATTTGGCATTGGTTGATGGTTTTAATGATCACATTGACGATACTTTTCATCCATAAATGGTTATTTTTTATGCTTTACGTTTAGCGGCAATAATTCGAAAAATAAAATTGTAGTTTGAGGTGCTACCATTTGCTGATATTTGGCTTTTGTTGATCGTTTTAATGATCACATTAACGATACTTTTCATCCATAGATGGTTATTTTTTTTGCTTTACGTTTAGCGGCATTAATTCGAAAAATAAAATAGTAGTTTGAGGCGCTACCATTTGCTGATATTTGGCTTTGGTTGATGGTTTTAATGAACACATTGACGATAATTTTCATCCAAAGATGGTTATTTTTTATGCATTACGTTTAGCGGCAATAATTCGAAGAATATAATAGTAGTTTGAGGCGCTACCATTTGCTGATATTTGGCTTTGGTTGGTGGTTTTAATGATCAGATTGACGATACTTTTCATCCATAGATGGTTATTTTTTACGCTTTCCGGTTAGCGGCAATAATTCGAAAAAGAAAATAGTAGTTTGAGGCGCTACCATATGCTGATATTTTGCGTTGGTTGATGACCTTAACGATGACGTTGACGATAATTTGTATCTGTTGGTGGTTATCTTTTATCCTTTACCTTTTAGGGACATAAGTAGTGTAGTGTGGGGGCTTCACCGGCCACCACCTTATGGAAAATTAACATTGTCCACCACCCACCACCTTATGGAGAAATAACATAGCTATGCTGTGTAGATTGCCTATACTAATAAGTAATAATATCTAAATATATAAAATGCAGTCGGCTGGTGTATTCGATCTTTGGTACTTTATTTTACGAAGCTGGAGTGCTAACCACTACACTGTGACGTACACTGGCTCTGGATGTATTAAATGTCGAATGTATTCTAACAATTAACATTTTGATCTGTATGTTAATTATGTGTACAAACATGTTTCAACCAACTATTGCCTAAGGCGGTGAATGGCATTGCCAACAAATGTTAATATATAAATTATTTATTGCTACACATAAAACTTTCAAATAGGTTTTGCTCAAAGTTTTCCGTTCACGTGATAAAAATGGATATTCAAATGTCAAATAATTTTTATGTCTTGTGGTAGTCGGTTATTTAACCATATATATCAAATAAGTTTTCCGATCTTGCGGGTACCGGATATTTAACCATATGTATGAAATAAATTTTTCAATTGCATCAGGCTAGGCGTAACCTTGATTGCACACATTGACGCCACATGATTTTCTAGAACAAATACTGGAAAATTCGTGTTTTGTAATCACATGTCTAATCAACGTAACTTTTTTCGATATAAACTTTTTATTACCTATTTTTAATAGTTCAGATCAATTTTTGACAATTAGCTAGTGTTAATTTTCATATATGTATGAATAAATTTTTCGTAATAATAATTTTTATAAAAACTTTCCGTGAAAAATTATTTTGTATACTGTTGTCTGTTCTTTACATGCATGTCCCTGTACAGTAATTATTTATAAGTGTTGTTTTGTAATACTTACATGTATAACTAGACAATTCACTGAAAAAAATACTACTGATTTTATTATCGTATTTAACAAACTGCTTTAGTTAATAATCAAACGGTGACAACAATTCCATCATACTACACATGTATGTATACATATATGAACCGCCTGACAACAATTTGCAATTCAATAGCAATATACATGTATATATTACCCACATACGACCATTCGCTCTGACATTGTGACATTCTTTAGTAACATTGTGTTGGTACACTTCAACGATCTAGTGAACCAGATCTAATATACCAGATTGCATACATATATTATGTTTAGCCTATGAGTACTTTCACCACACTCCACATACATAGCGTTGTTTGGTTGAAACAAGAAACGATTTAAATATTATTAGTATTGTTGGTGGAATTTTTATAAAATTTTCTTATTGTGGTTACATACTTAAATATTTTCTGGGAATACAAATAATTTAAGGAACTTAATGGAATAGTAGAATAATTACAAATTACAAATTGTTTGTTATTTTAAAATTTTTTATCAATGAATTACGATTGGATTACATATTTGATATATATTTCTTAAATTCAAATGGATATGTACAACAATATCGAGACTTATTAGATTTTTCTTGTTATATTATTTAAAATAAAATCCACTAATTTCGATACGGCTTTCCTCTTTCGTGTTTTCGTCCAACATAATTTTCTGTAATGTTATTTTCATAAACTTTTCTCTTAATATATCTGTTTCCTCTATCGGTGTCGTCAAATTTACCAGTATTTTCATATCCTGTGTTGCATTTTCCATTGATTCTCTTTCTGTATATTCGGATCCATGATTACAGACGTTGGAATGGCTCGGATTGTTAATAAAAATTCTTTTGGATGACCTTCCCGAGTATAAGAAACACACTCTCCTTGGTTCCTTAAATAAAGACTTTCCAAGATTATGTGCATGTTCTTCATATCCATCTTCTGTTGATGAGATGTAGCTTCTTTGAAGGCTGTATGCCAAAGGGATGTTACAGAGTAGGGAGCATCTACACCGTCTTTGGAAGTACCGGCAATCGTGGACGACATGCAAGTGTTCAAAGTTTGGGATTTGGTGGTAGGAACAGATGACAAGTTCTCCACGATATTGCTGTCTAGTTCGTTCTTTAATTGTAGTAATATATTTTTCACTATCTGTATTGTTTCTGCAGGGAATAACCGTGTGCAAAATTCCTCGACGTTGTAGATCTTTAAAAATTTCTCCCAATTGGCAGGTAAATTTTTTTTCGATAGGAAGGTTTTTTGAAAATATTCGCTAATTGTCATTATTGCTTTTATCACATTTTTGTTTTGGTTCATTAATTTCGTTTTCAAAGTTGTAATCGAATGTAGCCAAAAATTCTGAAATTCGTAAGGATGGGTAAATATACATACAACAGTTAATCTTAATAATTTTTCGAAAGTTATATTTATAGCCATACCATCCAATTCATCCATTAATTTCTGTCTTTTAGTTTCAATATCATCATCTTCATCTGAACTTGATAGAGGTTGCTCCAATGGTCTTTTTAATTCGTCATTTATTTCGTGTTCTTCTTCTACGTCTGTCACATTGTCAACTTCGACATAATCTATTTTTTCCATTTTTATTTTAATTAAAGTTGTGAATTTTATCCAACTATCCGTATGATTATGCGAACTTTGTAATATTTCTTCAATATTATTAAAAATAAATTGTAAGAAATACTCACTGTGTAAATACCAGTAAAGTTCCCGGTAAGTTCTACAATTAATTAATTTTTTGCAAATAGATGTATTAAGTTCTTGTTGCCACATTAGACTACATCTGTTTTCAATTTTGAACCTGAATATATGCAGTTCAATTGCTACCTTAATGACCTACAAAAACTATTCTTGTACGCCAGTAGCTTAACACGACCGAAGTTCATAAAAGAAAATTTTTAATAAATACTGCCACCTCGTTGCCGTCGGCAAATCTTTAGGTAAATGTCATACGTATAATAAATTTTTATACTATTGTCAGTGACATTGAATAATACTAAGGAAACATTAACAATATGCGTGACCTTTAAGTAAATATCAAACAATTTCCTTATTTAATTAAAAATTCATATATGTAGAAATAATTTATTTTTTCTACATGATTTATTTGTATTAATTTGTTTTATTATAACATACGAATAATAAAGGTTTTTCCTGATAGAAATATTTTTACCTTATATGGTTAATTACACATTTTCCAGCGACATTAATTTTATAAAAATTATCATAAATTATATTTTGTTTCCAAACAAGCTTATATTTTTTATGACTACATACATTAATTATATGTTAATAGAAATCAAAAATCATGTCGTAAAATATTTTTCCTACTTGATTTATATTATTTTTGTTTCCTTTAATGGCATACGCATAATAAACGCTGCCGGGTACAGCTAATTTTATGAAAATTCTGTATATAAAAGGCAGTACAGATACGGAAAGGTACATTTCCATTCAATCGTTAAAGTTGTGAAAACAAAGTGTTCCAATTGCTTTAAATCTTAAAATCAGTTTACTTTTTTGTTTTATTGAGTTATATTAAAAATATTTGATGTAAAATAATTATTAATTTTTTCATAATTTATTATTATATTTTAAATGTTCTTTGTAGTTTTATTGTGTTATTTTTAAAGTGTTTGGTAAGTACAATAATTTTTAATTAAATTCTCATATATTAATATAATTTTTAAATTTTTTGAAAAATTTCATCATGTTCAAATGTCAGGATTGCGGATCATCATTCACACGACGTGATGCATTAACTTGGCATGTCAACACCAAGCATGGAAACAAAATTTTAAAGTGCAGTCAGTGTGATGTATCCTTTAGTCGGACTGATGCACTTATGCGTCATATGAAAAATGTCCATGAAACGATGACTACAGCTGCTCAACCATCTACTAGTAACGGTTCAACAAAGCGTCCAGCTGATGATAAAAATGGCGGTATCTTAAAGAAACTAAAGGTGCAGAAACCAGTTGGAACAAAGCGTTGTGATGTTTGTGATATTGATATACCTAAAGCGGCATTTAACGGACATTTGCGTAGTACTGCACATAAAGACAAAATTTGCTGCGGCACGGGAAATGAAAATGTAGAAATTGTTCACAGTGCCTTTAAAAGTCGCATAATTAGTTACCGGGTAAAGAATTGTGGAAATTCTCAGTCAGTTGAAGATTTTTTGGAGGAAATCAAGGAGAAGGTGTTACTGTTGCTGGATACGGAACTGGGGAAACACAAAGCATTTAAAACAAACTTTGAACTTTTCGGATTGTATGCGAAAAATGAAAAAGACGGGTCTGTGACGTTGGGTATTAAGTCGTTTAATACAAAGAATTCGATTGTAACAGAGTCAACTAATATCAGTGATATGTATGACAATATGGCGGCGGTAATAACAACAAAAAGCGAGGAGTTCCTGGCCCGCGGTTCCGGCTGGATGCTTCAACAAGTTTATTACTTGGAAGTGAATATTAACAAATATAATCCAATTCGAGCATCGTCCTACATTGAATTGCCAGCATGGATTAAACGAAAGAAGACGGTCGTTAATGTTCAAAACAATGATTAGGCATGCTTTGCATGGGCAGTCTCATCAGCCTTGTATCCACCTGACAGAGATGACGTAGCTAAAAGAATTTCAACTTATCCGCATTATACATCCGTTCTAAATTTTGATGGACTCGAGTTTCCAGTTAAAATTAAGGATATTAAATTATTTGAATCTTTAAATAATATCAGTGTTAACGTTTACGGTGTGGAAGATAAAAGTATTGTTGGACCGTTACATCATACAACACAAAAGAGGGGTACACATGTTAAATTACTATATATTGAAGATGGTGACAACAGTCACTATTGCTGGATCCGGAATTTAAGCAGACTTGTTAGTCGTCAATTTTCAAAGCACAAAGAAGCCAAGTATATTTGCGATGGATGCTTGCAATTCTTCAGAACTGAGGCGGGATTAGACGAACATTCGAAGAACGGCTGCAATGGTGTTCGCACAGTATTGCCGACCTTGGGGAAACATATATTAAAGTTTAAGAATTTTAAGAAACAATTACGAGTTCCGTTTACAATTTTTTGTGATTTTGAATCGATTTTGAAACTATACGACACATGCTCACCAGATCCAACAACATCGTTCACAAATACTATGCAAATACACGAGCCGTTCAGTTTCGCTTATTACATCAAGTGTTCATATGACAACAATTTAAATAAATTTGTGCCATACCGGGGACCGAATTGTGGCAAAGTCTTTATGGAGAAACTAGATGAAGAATCTAGTGATGCGACTCGAGTGATGTTGAGTCGAGTGATTCGAATGAATTTGTCGAACTCGTACTCGAGTGAGAAAAATTTTTTACTCGAGACCAATTGCACTCGAGTTGCCGAGCTAACTCGGCACACCGAGTAGACACGGTGAGGGCCAGATGTTACTTCACTAGTTACAAAGAGACGGGTTGAAACTTGCACTTGGTACGATAACAATAAATAGGTATAATCTGACCACGCCAAGTAAAAAGTCGGCATAACAAAACTTTTCAAAGGATTTGTATGTTTAACACGTTGACGGTCGGTTGACTACTACTGACATTGTTGTGACTACTACTGCACGAATTAAGCTGCACTCATATCTACAGACAATGAATGTCACAGGCACGTATCGTGGTAGACACGACAAATTAATATTGTTTAATGTTTTGCTTATGAGTATATTCATACATAGTGTGTATCCGTGTCTGTACGGTTACGTTACGTTATATAAGAATACAATCATAAGAAAAGCATTAAAGTATTAATAAGTATTTATCATGCCTGCCACAGTGAGTGTATATGACGTTCAGTGTCTGTAAATATGATTCAGTCTTTATTGCTATAATGTACCGTAAAGTTTAGGTACTTTTTTCATATGTGTTTCAATTATTCAATTATGGTTTAACAAAGCTGGCATTTGTCAAAAAATTGATGCACCTTAAATATTTATTCATGGGTTTTCTGGTTTCTTACGGTATAAATACTTAATTTCTGAAGTACAGCCACATTCAAAAATTATGAAATAAGAAACTCACTCACTGATTGGGGAATCATGTTTTTACCATAGAGATAGTACATGTAGAGTAGGCAACTCTTATACAGCACAGTAAGTGGTGGTTATGGACGGAGAAAAAAAGATGGAAAACATCTGTACTGTTTCTATTTTTGTTTCATGACGCATGCGCATTAGTAGACTTTATGTGGTGCATAATTTAAATCAACTGCATCATCTGCGTACATAGTTCAAAATAAAAAGAGATAAAAACTGTACAGTTATTTTTTATTTATTTTTGTTGGACCAACGCATTTCTGATGGCTTGTCTGCTCTATTGTATTATCTCTATGATCTATACTGTCTAATGTATATTAATTTTTTAAATTAAAGCCCTCTGGTTTGTAACGATGCAAGCTTCGTTAGCTAAAGTTAGGCTAACTAAGCTCATGAATAACATTTTTGTTCTATTCCAATTTACTCGTCTTTCCCTGATTCAGCCCAGTTTACGGTATACAAACAAACTCATTCTATGTCTAGGCCAAGCCCTAAGGGTATGTATAAAAAAATGTAGATAGCAGTGTGTCAGGAGTGTGTCAAGTACCTCTTGGGGCATTTAGTTGGTCGGTGTCGGTCACCGAATGCACGATGTTTGTTATGTATTGTTAAGACCATTATTGCTTGAACTGCACGTTGCTCTGTCCGCTAATACGTGTTATGTAGTGTATGTGTATATACTCACACAGAAGCAAACATCAAACCCACACCTCTACAAACAGTGTGTACCTACACAACATAGTGGTGGAAAGTGGAGATTTTTTTGTCTACGCAAGTATCAGTAGTAGAGAGATAGCAAGTTAGTTTCTGATTATTCTGTGGTCTAGGCACTATATGTGCCTTATGCCGTATAACAGTAACTGGTACATTACTTATCAAAATAGTGTATTGGTTGGGTGTGCCGTGATAATCTCCTATAAACGTTAACGTGTTAAACGTTAAAAGTTTTATTACCCTCACTTTTTTCTAATCGTGGTCGCACCATATTAGGTTGATTGAACTATTGAATATTATTTTATGAATGTGTGACATGCGTGTGATTTTGAATTTAGCTTTCGTTAATATTACTAGTAAAGTATTGGTGTATAATAATGATGTGCCGAGTCGATTATTTTACTAATCGATTAATCGATTATATACTAATAATTGTAATCTACTTATAATCGGTATATTAATCGAGGTATAATCGATTACACCGATAATTGACTTAAATATAATGATAACTTGATTTTTTCCACTTTTTAGTCAATAAAATTGAAATATTTAAATAAGAAAAATACAACTGAAAGATTTAAACAAACAAAAAAAAAATTATTTTTAATTTATGAAAAAAAAGACTTTCCTTAAATAATTCACAACTAAATTTAACGTAAATAAGCATTATTATTATGTTTTATTTTCAAGCAGACTTCCAGTAATTCTATAATAAAAATACACAATTTAACAAGTGACATTCAGATTTTTACCGTTACCGAATTTTAACAAATTTCAGTTATACCTCATTTCAGATACAATTAATCTTAAGTTTTCGTTAAAAAATTAAATAATTCTTATATTCGAAACAAATCAATCTTTTATTATTTTCTAAAAATAAACTGCAAATTTAAAATTTACATAAATGCAATAATAAAAGAGATAAAGCCAAGAAAACGGAAATTATTTAATTTCAAAGTGACGAAGCATGGTTAAATTTAACTGAAATGAACCATAGCAATATATTCTTAAAAACAAATGCCTGTATACAATATATTATAATATATGTATATGTATGTCTCATATTACTAATTCAATAAAGGTATTTAAAAATGCTTAAAAAAATCTTACTCGAGAAGCAGGGAGTAAAATAGTTAACTCGAGTGACTCGAAAACTCGAGTACAATTCGAGTAACGTAGCAAAATTACTCGAATGACTCGAGTCACAAAATCCTACTCGAGTCGCATCACTAGAAGAAGCGAGACGTCTACACAGTATTCTGGACAAACAAGTGCCGATGAAACCGTTAACACCAGCCCAGCAAATGCAGTACATAAATGCAACAACCTGTTTTATATGTGGTAATGTATTAAGAGGAGATCGTGTGCGGGACCATGGTCATTTAACTGGTGAATTCCGTGGTGCTGCACACAATGATTGTAATTTACAATACAAGTTGCCAAAATTCATATCCGTAATCTTTCACAATTTATCCGGTAACGACGCTCATTTCGTTGTACGTGAATTTGGTATAGCTAAAGAAAAAATTGATGTCATTGCCAACAACAAACAACGCTACATTTCCTTCACCAAACATATCAAAATAGATGATAATGATGGCGATAATGAACCTGATGTTGAAAAAGAAGATGACTATGTGGAAGATGATGAAAATGTAGATGAAAATGATGCGAAAAAAACAAAATCAATTCAACTTCGTTTCGATTCGTTCCGATTTATAGCAAGCAGTCTAGACAAGTTGGCTAATAATTTGAAACCGGAGCAGTTTGTTGAAGTGCGTCGAGCGTATCCTGAAGACCACCAATTTAATTTAATTAAGGAAAAGGGTGTGTTTCCTTATGAATATGTTAACAATGTTGAACGTCTTGAAGAACGCACGTTACCACCAAAGTCGGCATTTTATAGTAATCTAAATACAGCACATATCACTGATAACGAATATCAACGTGCACAACAAATCTGGCACGAATTTGAAACAGAAACATTGAGCGAATATTCAGGTTTGTATTTAAAAACTGACGTACTCTTACTGACAGATGTTTCTGAGAATTTTCGAGACGTTTGCTTCAGAACGTATCAATTGGATCTATGTCAATACTTTAGCGCCCCGGGACTGAGCTGGGACGCCATGTTAAAATATACTCAAGTGAAATTAGAACTCCTCACAGATATTGACATGATACATTTTATTCAAAAAGGAATGCGTGGTGGTTTAGCACAGTGTTATGAACGCTATAGCGAAGCTAATAATAAGTACTGCGAGAATTATGATCCAACAAAACCGTCAACGTTTATTCAATACCTGGATGCGAACAACTTATACGGATGGGCTATGTCGCAGCACTTACCAATCAACGATTTCAAGTGGGTCTCGGAATGTGAATTGAAAGACTTTGATGTATCCACGATCGCTGATGACGCTGGTGTTGGTTATATACTGGAAGTGGATCTTCAGTATCCAAAAACACTTCACGACCACCATGAAGATTTACCATTCTGCCCGGAGAATGAGAAGCCGCCGTACATCACATCAAAAAACAGAAAACTAATAGCTAGTGTTTCTGATAAAAAGAAATATGTTATTCATTACCGCAGTTTAAAACAGTGCCTCAAATATGGTTTAAAATTAACAAAAATACATCGTGTGCTTCAATTTAATCAATCGTCGTGGCTTAAAAACTACATTGACTTGAACACTGAACTCCGCTCTAAAGCAACAAATAATTTTGAAAAAGACTTTTATAAGCTAATGAACAATAGTGTGTTTGGCAAGACAATGGGAAACATTAACAAACGTGTGGATGTGCGTATAATTACCCATTGGGAGAATATTGGTAAAAAGTTGGGTGCTAGTACTCTTATAAGTAGACCGAATTTTCATAGTCGGTCGGTTATACATGAAAACCTAGTGATTGTGCAAATGAATCGTTTAAAAGTTATTTATAACAAACCAATATATGTAGGATTTAGTGTTCTTGAATTGTCGAAAACACTAATGTATGATTTTCATTATGGGTATATAAAACCAAAATATGGTGATAAAGTTAAGTTGTTGTATATGGACACGGACAATTTTATATACCAAATACAAACAGAAGACTTTTATGCTGATATTAGTGCTTATTTTGACACAAGTGATTTTACGAGTGACAACATATATGGGTTGCCTCGTTTAAATAAAAAAGTGCTTGGCAAATTTAAAGATGAGTGTTCTGGAACAATTATTGAAAAATTTATCGGTGTAAAAGCCAAATCCTATTGTATTGTGAAAAAAGGTGATGATCCTGTAGCTTTAGTTACTATTTATAAAAATTATAATTTATATTTATTATTTTTTAATTGTAAATTGTATTAAAATGTAAAGGGGTGGAAAATAAAAATGATCATTTTTATTAAAGTTTTTATTATTACTAAATCATAATAATGCGTCTAGAACATTATGATTTTATTAACAAACAATAATAATACATGTAAAAATTATGTTTAATTTATGTATAAATGTTCTCGTAATAATTTATCGACGTCTAAATAATCCTTAAGACAAACTGCAGGCCAAGGACCACTGTCCGGCCCTGACTCAAAACCAAGTTGAGCTGTCGGATCATTACGGCCTTTTTCAATATTCTGCCAAATCCAACACATCAGACAATTATCTTCGTTATCGCTGTCGTCATCATCTTCTTTGTCCAGACACATGCCTTGAATGCCGTATTTTTTAATTATGTCCAACACAAATTTCAACAGTTCTGGTCGAGCATATTCTACAGCTGCTCGTAACCAATTTGTAACAACATCTTTAAGCGAATCAAGTTCAGATACAAAGTTTTCATTCGTTTCGAAGGTATAGTTGAATAATATTTCCAACACCTCTCTAGATGTATTGTGTTTAATTCCAAATGTTATTTTTCCAGGACAGAAAAGTTCGCGCTCCTTCATTGAAATAAATCTAACTGTTTCGACATCACGCATTCTAATAGCATTATCAAGCATTTTATTCAAAAATCGACGTCGTACACTGTTTTTTTCCATTGTTATGTGGTCTTGGATGGTTTTTTCTACTGCTTCCATTGTTGCTGCTACAGTTTCACCAAAAATGACTGATGAATACGATGGTTCAACATATTTATATTAACTGGGATGACGATATCCATAAGTTGTGATCATTTCCGGATCCAAGCCATTTCACATATATTTTATCATTCTTCTTTTTCAACACCTTTTCCACTAAATACACATCCGGATACTTCACTTTCTGGAGTTCTTCGTTATAGAAACCACCTTGTATTGGATTACCTTGATAATCCTCTAATAGGTACGTAATCGGGTTAGTTAACTGTACCTTAATTATTTTAAAAAGTTCAGTTGACAATGATGGTAGATATCCTTTGACAAATTGGGATTTATACTTGCTAATACGAACAATATCACCAACTTTATATTTTGGTTTGGCGGCAGTTTGTGCATAATTGTAAACAGTTGAAAGAAGCATATTCTCCTTGCTTGGTGTTACATCGCGCGGTCGCATTTTAATTGTTCTATGTTTCCAGCTGTCACCTCTTTTGCAGTTTTATTTTTTACTGGTATCGCCCACGCCCGTTTTGAGAACACGTCAATTATTGTTAACAGGTAATTGTAGTTTTTATTCACTGATGCATAAGTACCCATTTCAATTAAATCACACTGCCAAAGATCATCAATTCCTTTCACGATCACATGTCTCCGTGGAAAATTCTTTCGCGCTAGCCTGTGTAGTTCACATACCACTTGCCATTTGCTCACTTTTACTTTTTATTGTGGTTAGTTTAACAAGTTCTTCATTAATCTCTTCATAAAACTTTAAGATCTCGCCAAACCCTCGTTCAACCTTCGACAGTTGTTGATCTAATACCTTTATTACTTCTTGTGTATGAATTATAAAAGAATCGGGTAGCTTTGCTGTTCGTGCAGCTAACTGTTCTTCTACAAAACTTTTTAAAAATTTTAAATTTACTACATCTTGATCATCGGCCGGATCTCTTACATTTGTCAATTGTCTGTGTCCAATATCATAGTTTCCCATACGTGTCAACTTCAATCTAATTTGTTTAAGCAGTTCCTTTTTAATACTTTTGTCATGCACTCGACCGTACTTGTCTATAATTATCTTTCTGTTACGCACACGACCAAACTTATCCATAATTACTCGATAATATCTGCTTCCCTCAGTTCTTCGATGATGGATATAATTTCATTATTATGTCCGGTATGCCCCGCCTCTTGTGATGCTACTAGTAATCGTAGTCGACTGACCAGTTCATTCGGATCGTCCCAGTATATAAAGTTTTTGCAAATTATTGAACTGCATTAAACCATGTCCGGATCTTGGAAAGCTTCCGACGCGACTTCTTGTGCCATATATTTTTCTTAGTATTGCTTTTGTAGCGGAACTGATTGGAAACAGCTGACTAATAATGTTTACGTACTTAAAACTTGAGCTACCTTTAATTTGCTGGTTTGAATTGTAATTTCGTCTGTGCGCATTTGTTTGCTTTAAAATTTGCCTATACGCATTTAAATCTTTAGTTTTATATAAACCACTTTTTGGTATGTTCATGAAAATCAACTCATATAAACCGGGGGTGCCTTCATACGTAATATTGTCAATTACTGTATCATCACTAGCTATTTGAAACGGTTGATTTCCAATCATCCATTCATCATCTTTTTTGTACGGCCCGTATACTGTATCAATACCACTATTTGGTTGAAGGTATAACTGTAAATAATTTCTTGCTATTAATCCAAACTGTTTTGTCAAATCTTCAGGTGTCGGCATTAATTTTCGAGCAACACTTTGTGCTGATCCAAAAAATTTTGGTGTTTCAAGTACATTTTGTTGTTCTTCTGGATATGATTCAAAAACATCTTCTGGAACATCTTGTACTGTAGTATCTTCCTCCTTCGTTGGCAGATTACAGTAGTATGCAGTTTGGTTTTCTAATTTTTTCTTTTTAATTATAGGTGTAAACGTATCTAATACTTGCATTTGTTCATTTTTTGTCTCCACTTTTATAGGATGTCTTTGTTTTTCATCACTTAATTTTGTAGCTATTTCTTTAAGCGGGGCGGTTACTGGTTCTAGTGTACTTTGTAACAACATCTCTGATTCCACCTTCCCCGATCGTAAGGCCTTAAATTTTTTCCGTATATTGCTTGCCGTTTTTATAATATTCTTTTTAGCAAGCTCCTTCTTCCTCTTATCCATCTTGGTGACAAGTGTTTCATGCAACGGTCTCTCAAGAACTGAAACTTCATCATGACAGCTGCTTATTTATAAGTAAGGGATTAATATCAGCTAACAGCTCGGTTACTGCCGTAGTTATAGCAGTTGACAGCCTGTTGAAACCGGTTATCAGACTGGCTTAACACAGTTAATGCACCGGTTGGTCAGCTCATCAGCGCCCTCTCCAAAAGCGGTCAAGCTTGTTTCGATGTCTCCCATTGTGAATATCGTCTTCTTTGCAGATAGTTAAGAATCCATATTTATCTCGCCAGCACTCTTAACATAGGTTTTTGAAGTCTATGAAAGACATGTCGGTATTGATGTGGTCATCGTAAATATGTTTAAGGTTCAGATCAGCTTGTTTGAAGACAGCAATAAAATTTGTATTGTCCCGAATATTGTGTTTGGGTGCTGCTGTATACGCCTGTGTTAGGTAAAAACAATCGTCGTTGTAGTGTCGAGATTGACAAAAATATTCTTCTATTATGGCTTTTTTCTCCCGCACAGATACATCATCGAATATTATCAATGAATTTGGTAAAGCGTCCATTGGTGGTACGACATATTCGTTATTGGAGAATGTGAAAAACCCCGTACCTTTAACAAGTTTAATAATTTGTTTTAGATATTCATATTTCGGTTGATGCAATGATTTGGAGTAGATGTATATATTTTCAAACGTCAAGCCATTGGGATGTTGTATTAGTGAAATAAGCAGTGAAGTTTTTTCACATCCACTCGGTCTACAAACGACTGCTCTAATACTGTTGGGTAGCAGTGGGCCGTTTTTCTTGGAGTTATCGCCATTATTCAATGACAATTCAAAATCAGTTACCGGTAGGGTTACCCGCTGTTTTATAAATGAAGACATTTTATTAGTGTTGTTCGAATTAGATTATTTCGTATACTAACAAATTACGTAAAATTTTAATCTATTTATAATATCTATAAAAACAGTTAGCATACATTTCTGTTTTCAGTTCACCTTAATATGCCTGTGCGAAAACAACAAGGTGCCAGTTGCAGACGAACAAGTAAAGTGAAAACATCTGGTAGGGGCTAATAAATTCTACAATCAACAAGCTGCCATTTGAACTACACATACCCGGCTACCAGTATTGTGGACCTGGAACTAAACTACGAGAACGACTGTTGCGAGGCGACCCCGGTATAAACAAATTGGACGCTGCATGTAAAGAACACGATATCGCCTATTCACAATTCAAAAATATTAACGATCGACACAAGGCTGATTTAATTTTAGCTAACAAAGCGTGGGAACTAGTTAAATCATCAGCGGCAAATTTTGGTGAACGAGCTGCTGCTTGGGCTGTGACGAACGCGATGAAATCAAAAGTAAAATTGGGGATGGGCCATTCAAATAGGAAGAAGGCAAACAAAAATGGAAAGAAATTAATATTTGGTGCTGGAGTTCGTGATATAAGAAGTATATTGAAGAGAAACAAACCAAAAACTATATAAGATTCAGTCAAAATAGCACTGAAAGCGGCTAAAACAATTTTTAAGAAGAAAAAGAATCAGTTTACATTCCCAAGAATTATACCGATACCAAAAACTGGTGGAATTTTACCATTTCTAGTTCCACTATTTGCTGGATTGTCTGCCGTGAAGTCACTTGCTGGTGGCGCAGCTGGTGTTGCAAAAGCAATTAATACGTACAAAACAGCGCAGAAACAGTTGGATGAAAATCAGAGACATAACAAAATGATGGAAGCAATCGCTCTCGGATCGAAATCTGGTACTGGACTTTATTTAAAACCGTACAGAAAAGGATGGGGTCTTTTTATCGAATCAAAAAACCACTGAGCGAGCTGCCCAATAGACCGTTAACTAATTACGACATCTATCAGTTTGGAACCAAGCATTTACCAAATTTCCGTGGTGTATTCATGAGGGACGAATTACCAAAACGACCATGGCGAAAGGAATGCGGTGTTGTTAATTTGGAAAGTTCATCTGGATCTGGAAGTCATTGGGTGGCATATGAAAAAAACAATAAAAATGTGGAATATTTTGATAGTTATGGGAATTTACCACCGCCTGTTGAAGTTGCAAAATATCTACATGGAAACAATATTAAATATAATTATAATGTTTATCAAAATTATAATAATTTTAATTGTGGTCATCTTTGTTTAGAATTTTTATACAACAAAAGCAATTTTGTATAAATAAATATTTCTGTAATGTATAACTTGGTTTATTTGTGTCTTAAACATCATGTCGTTCACACTAACCTTAAGTGGAAACTCATCAATATTAACCGCTGAATATTTCCCGCCTATTGAATTGCCCGGTAATTATGTTTGTGGACTAATTAATTTCGAGGCGTATAATTCTGTACCAAACGTGGATGAAACAAATAATTTGTTTCATTTCGGTGATGACGACAAGGCTCCGTATTACATCGAGATACCTGTTGGTAACTACGACTTGGAACACTTGGAAACTTATATAGATGATATGTTGGCAAAAAGTGGTAAAAAAATGCGCAGCTTTTACTACGTGCAAATAACAATACGTTAAAAAGTTCAATTAAATGTACCGAAACAATACATTTCGATAAAGACCGATCTATCGGGTCATTGTTGGGTTTCAATAAACGAAAAACTACCGGGGGATCACTACTATAATTCGGATAAGCCAATGAACATTATGAAAGTCAATCTGGTGCAAATTGAGACAAATATTACAACAAACAGCTACCTGAATAACATTGAGTCACATAATATCTATTCGTTTTCTATACAAGTTGAAGCTGGGTATAAAATAAGTGAGACACCAAATACAATAATCTATATGCCTGTGAGCGTGCAACGAATAACATCTCTAGTGCTCCGTATTGTGGATCAAGACGGCAATTTGATTAATTTTCGAGACGAAACGATAACGATTAAGTTACACTTAAAGCCGGCATAAACACGTTGGTATTTAATGAAGAAAAACCGATACAATCACACAGTTTACAACTTACCACCAGCCTAAGCAGATCGGTGACAAAAAAGCGACCATTAACTTTGGCAAACGCAAATTTTTTACAACAGTTGGGTTTGACTTTGAAGAAAAAGAAGAAGAGAAAAGATGAATAGTATTTTAAACGTCGATACGACTATTAATTTTGATGAAAGCATTTCGAAGCTAGAGGAGCATGTATATTCACCATTTTTGAATGCATATAACAACAGCGACGAAATTCGAATTTGTATACAGGATCAAAATTTAATTTTATTACCGCACAAGAGTTATCTTTACATAGAAGGACAACTGCTGAAGAGTGATGGAACAATATCGACTACAGTGGAATTAAGCAATAATTCAATGGCGTACTTGTTTGAAGAAATGCGATGTGAACTAAACGATGTGGAAATTGATCAGTGTAAATACATCGATCCAACAACTACACTAATGAATTATTTATCTTTAAATGAAAACCAGAGCCAGCAGCTACAAAACGCAGGATGGTGTGGTCCAGATGAAAAAATCAAAGTATCTGACAAGAGGTATTTTAGCTTCTGTCTACCGTTGGATCGAGTGTTTGGTTTCATTAACCATTATAAGAAAGTTATTATTAATGCAAAACATCAACTGATTATGATTCATGCGCGAACCGATCTGGATGCAATTGTTTCAGTAACGGATGACGTCACTTTTCATTTACACAAAATTCAGTGGATGGTTCCGCATTTACAGTTGCTGATGAGTCGAAATTAAGATTGTTAAAAATTGTGGAAAATAGTCAAGATATACCTATCGCTTTTCGCACTTGGGATATGCACATACAGCCGACGGTTCCAATAACGAAACACATTTGGACGGTGAAAACAACGACACAATTGGAAAAACCTCGTTATATTATATTTGCATTACAAACAGATCGGCGTAATAAAAAAGAGAAAAATGCTACCATTTTCGATCACTGTGAACTTTTTGATATCAAGGTGTATTTGAATTCAGAGAAATATCCATACATGGACCTGAATTTAGATTTCGCTAATAATAAATATGCACTGGCATACCATATGTATTCAAAATTTCAAGAAGCCTACAATGACTTGAAGAATACTACAAATGAATCATTGTTAAATTGTGAAGAGTACAAAAAAATTGCTCCCATCATATTCATTGATTGCTCTCATCAAAACGAATCTCTGAAAAGTGGACCTGTGGATATATGAATTTAATTTAAAACATCAAAGGAAATACCAGAGAATACATCAGCATATTGCTTGTTATTACACGATCGCATAGTTCAATATAATCCATTGACAAACATCGTCACGAAATTTGTATAAAAGCCGTATTTGATTTTTAGACCGATTATTCTTACTTTAGACTTTGCATCATTGACGATGACCGACGACGTGGCGATTGTTGACTTTCAAGGATTTCCAAATACAACAAAAGCACGTTTTTATGTCTTCTGATAACGGATATTATAATGATGACTACACACTACAACATTTCGTTTTTGAATCGCCAATTCCATTTTGTGGTTTGAGTGAAAAGGACCTACAGACTGTTCGATGGTTATGAAAAAATCATCATGGATTCTCTTGGGCGGATGTACACATTGACTATGAACAGTTGCAATATATTTTAATGGATGCATTACGCACAACTCGAATCGTGTACGTGAAGGGTGAAGGAAAATTTCGCTATCTTAAACAACTACTGCCATCAACAATCACAATCATGAATTTTGAAGAAGTACTCAGCTGTCCAAAGCTACGGGCCCTGGTAACAACTTACAACAGCCTGCGATGCGGAAGTCATTTTTCTGGACATTGTGCATTACAAAATGTAATATCTATGTACAAACATTACTATTGTGAAACAAAAAATTTTTAATAAAATAATTTTTTGAAAAAAAAAAATAGTTTTTTTATTTATTTATTTGTTTATTTTAAAAAAAGATATATACATATATGATTTTATATAACAAAAAATTATTATTAATTACAAGTATTATCACAGTGCGCAGAATTGTAGTATTCTAGCAAATTTATTTCTTCGAATTCAATCCAAAATGTTTTGCCTACTACACCATTATTGACCACGGCTAAAGTAAGTGTGTATTTCAATCGCTCAAACGACGGCGCATCCATATTATCGAACCGAGCAGGTAACGACAAGTATCCATTTTCTAATTCCAACACAGTCTTCATTCAGGTCGGATCAAATTTCGACTGGATTTGTTTGACATCAATAATTCTATATGGTTTTTTTATAACCATGTCACCCAGTTTCAACCACGGCTTAACTTTTCCAAATTTGTTAAGGCTTCTTACTAGTTCCGAAGTAAGTGCTGGATCTTGTTGACTGACACTAGCTTGATAGTTCAATTCCATTATTGACAACAACAACAATAAACTTCTTTTAAAAACGGTAACAATTAAAATTTTACAGAAACTGATATTGTTGAATACTTTACTAAAAGCGAGAAATAAGACGCTACCATTTGCTGATATTTCTCTTTGGTTGATGGTTTTATTGATGAACCCTTCATAAATGTATTTCTTGCATATGGCAGTTATACTTTTTTTCCAGGGCATCCATGTGATGGCTCATTCCGTTCTGAGAGATGATGCTTATGAAGTTCCCAACGATATGATCGTTTCCGTTTCTTCATATTGTATATCAAACGAAGTATCAACTTATAGAACAAAATTATTTTGATCTTTTAACTTCGGTATGATCCGGATCGAATTGAACCTATATAATTTTTTGGGAATATAACCGGGGAGTGAGAGAAACTCCAACTGCCATAATAGTAACACTTTTATACGTGTGCAATATTGTAATTATTGGGCGCATGTATAAAAATGGCAACTGCAGATGTAGGTACCAATGTTGCGTTACTATAGAAAGGCATTACTCATTCATTGTATTGTAAACGAAATGTGCGATACGAAATTAAACATTGTAAATATACTAGGCACATCGCAAATATAATTGTGGCGAATTACGTGATACACATTTGCATAGATGTTACAATATTACAAATATAAAACTCTGCCGTGCTTGAATCGTCGCATACATACATAGAGATTGGTACGCTCGTTTAACACTAACAATTGTCTGACAAAAAAATATTCAAAATATTCTCTTTTATTGTTTTAAAACGGCCACTATTCAAGTGAGATATTTGACTGTAAACGTGTTAAGCAAACAGTCCGAATTTGTTAACTTGATTCATTTTTAACATTACGTCGGCTTTTTTGATGTCGCCAAAACGTAAGAATTTCATTTAAAAATAACATTTCCCTATGGTTGAGCCTTCTCTTTATTATATCCATATGAGTTAACCCCTTTAGTGCCGCCATATATTTCAATATTTTAGATAAAAAATTTATATCTCTGTAAGTATAATTGCAAGTTTGGTACGTTTTGCTTAATTTATTTACAACATGATCACTCTTTACGGCACTGCCTTCAGTTACCTATATAAGACAATATACGTTCGTCAGTTAAATTTTTTCTAGAAATTAGTACGACGAGCTGAGCTCTTCATTAGTCCTAACGGCGTTACTAACTGGAAATATAGAAAGGAAAAACATTAGTAAATTTTCAATTTCAGAACCACATTACAAAAACATGTCTAAATAATGATTTACCTTCATATTCTTTGTCACACATTAGTAACAATTCATACCACTGGTTACCACTGACACGTGGTCAGGGTGCCGATCGACCTGGAAAATCTGGAAAAGTCAGGAAATTTCAAGTTTCTGGATTAGTCAGGGAATATCAGTCGTAGTCAGGGATTTTTTTCAGTTTTCACCCCGGCGAATGGTTTTTCAAAAAAGTTTTTTTCCTCTTCGGTTGTATTTTTTGCCATTGACGAGCAAAAAAAAAGAAGGTCATAAAAAACTTTACTTTTAGAAATAACTAACATTTAAACAATATTTTTTTTCGGAGTAGGCCCTGGAATTTTATTGAGAGTCAGAGAAAAGTCAGGGAATTTTGAAATT
The DNA here is from genome assembly GCA_035578155.1 of Brachynemurus nebulosus. NCBI lineage: Eukaryota > Metazoa > Arthropoda > Insecta > Neuroptera > Myrmeleontidae > Brachynemurus > Brachynemurus nebulosus. The sequence continues at coordinate 6,231,205 of JAPWDM010000021.1, forward strand.
GGTTTTCAGTCGCCACTCTGGTGGTAAATCTAAATTACCCACAGAACATTCTGGTAAACATTTTGGGCTGTCGGTGCCATGGTAAATAATACGGCTTTTGAGTTTTTCTTGCAAGAATGGTTTAAATAGTGCGACTACCATATTAAAAATGTATGGTTGATTAACAATATGTATATATTTTTTATACGTAATGGAACAGTTTCCTGTGAAAACATAAACCGCAAATTACTTTTTTGGCTCCAAAAAACGGTTTTTGGAGGACGGATTTTTTAGTAGTAGCCTCACCGGTAGCCAGTCGATTATTCGTTTGGGGCGAATGATGGAGTAAATTGCCACGTTTGTTGCAATGACAGGCCATCCATGTCAGTATTCATATAAACTAAGTAGCGAATGACTATAGCGATTTCCATCGAATCCTGATGTTTTTGGGTCAGAGGTGGTGTTATATATAACATTTGTTTGTATCTTCTGTCTTTATCTTGTTTTTGAAAATCGATGAAATTTGGACGAATGGTATTATAAGAGGTCCTCATTTTCCTAAGAACCAAACTGTTTTCATAAATCACTTGACCTAGAAAAGTTCTTGTCTTCAACAAGATGTCTCAACAAGCTTCGAAAAATTTTATGGAATAATTTACAACAATTTTGATTCTAACCATTGAACGGAATGGCCCTTTTCATTGTTTTTTTTTTTTTAACCTCTACCCCTCTGTAAATTTTAAAAAAAGGGACGGCGTGCTACAACTGCATTGTCATATTTTTTATTGCAATCTGTACCTTGCTTCGATCCGACTAGAACAATTACTAACATCAGGGCTTCCCTTAGTGTTCGTAAATTTTTTTTGATTTTGTTACATTGGGCTCTTAAAAACCACTGAGATTTTTTTCATATGTGTCCGTTGGTCTTTCAATTGGCCAAGATATTCATTTTGAGCTCTTTGTAGATTCCCAGATCTTCTCAAATGCAATAAAAAACCAATTTTTAAGTTCACATATTCACATTTTTTTACGTTACGTTCACATCTCAAATTGTAATACTCAAACGCAGATCATTTAATTATGAAAGATAATTTTCAAAATAAATATTACATTAAAAAGAGGAAAAGTTGCCGAGTCGAAAAGATAGTTTCCGTTTGTTTAAACGTTCTAGATTCTTAATTTGTGTTCGTTGTCGCGTCTGTTACCGTTTCCACGTTGCTGCTGTTACAAAAATATGAAACAGTGGAAACAAATATGAACAAACTGAAAACGATAGATGATAAGTTTTGATGAAAAGGATTGATGAAAAGTTACGAAAAATGTAAGAAATGTAACCTTGTGGCAACACTGTCTACATCTGACAATCATTCAGATACTAGTATCGTTAAAATAAGCGCTACCATTTGTCGATACTTCGCTTTTGTGATGGTTGGTTGTAGGTAGCACAGCTTCTTTTGCATGTCGACCTATTGTACATTTTCGTTTCCGGTGTCGCTCACGTTCCGATTTTGAGATACTACCATGTGTTGATATTTCGCTTTCTTTTTGATGGCTTCAATAATGACATTGTCGATAATTTGTATCCATAGGTGGGTTATTCTTTATCCTTTATGTTTCGGGATATATTATAGTTCCAAAATCGAAAAAAACTAGTAGTTTTGAGGCGCTACCATTTGCTGATATTTGGCTTTGGTTTATGGTTTTTTTTTTTTTAATCTGGGGGCCAAGTGTTGAATTTAGATATCACATAACACATGTGGAAAAATGACGCCATGTGAGAAATTAACACATTTTTTTCCAGTTGCAAGTCTTGAATATTTTATCACAAAATTTAGTGGTTATTAATTTCACAGTGATATAATTATCAACAGAAATATAACCACATCTATATAGGTTGTGCTATTTTGTTTTCACATGGGATACTAATTAATTTTTTAAGTAAAATGCAAATATTATCAGCAGATTTTTGGAAAACTCACGTCTTTTTTCGTAAATTTTAAGTTGTTACAACTCAAATCTGTTAAATTTATTAAAATTTTACTGAATTTTAACCAAATACTTTTTTAAAATTTGAATATTTTGAACATTTATTTAACACTTATCGTTAGTCTATTTGTGGTGAATGTAGGTCTAGATTTTTAACCCTCCTATTTTATAAATTCTTTAAAATTTAGGTATTTGACCATATTTTACTTTTGAACTGACTTCAGTTTTTCTAAAACAACCAGTAAATCTAGATAAATTCCAAGAAAATATTTTTTATATAGGGTAAAAGCCCCGATTGTAGAACACTATTTTTAGGTATTTCATCAAACTTGCTTATAAAAATTAATAAATGAATAAAACACCCATTTTTTTTTCTTAATAAGCATGAAACCAAGTTTTTTTAATCCAATGAATATGTTTTTAAGAAAATATAACCCAAGAATTTTGATTTATTAATGTTTTGTTTTATAATTTGTTGACACGTATAAAAAAACGGGCAGAATATATTAACACCCTTTAAAAAATCAGCATAGGCACCTAAAAAAAACACGTATTTAACATACATGGCATACAGAGCTATCTTTTGCATATACTGATATGACTAGTTGCGACATCTTTTGATGTATTTATGTAAGTATTTATTGATGGTTTTCTAGAAAACTGACACTTTCACCCTTCAGTCACTACATTTAATTAATTGCCAACTCCACTCACAGTCTGTTTCCAACTGTATTCCATTGTCTCTAATTTTTGGTTAAAGACTTGTTTAAATGCAACGGTTTTCTATGACTCCATCAATTTTTAATTATTACATTAATTTTCCATTAATTGCGTTAATCGTTACAGTCAAACCTGTCTACGTTGGAATACAGTTAGACCCGTTCACAACACTAAAAATAATAATTCTAGACAATTTTTCCATGAATTTAAAAAAAAAAAATGGTGAAGTGCAAGTCATACGTACATGAAAAATAGTGTTCCATACATTAAGAAATTTTGAACATGAATTTAATGTTCCAGTGTATGAGGGTAGACGAACAAACTTATAATTTTAGATTTTTATATTTAAAAATTAACTATATTTATATAAACCAATAGTTATTTAAACCAAATTCCTAAAATATGGACCAGTTTCACTGGAGGATAAAGATATTAAATTCATACTTCTTCCATGCAAAACTTTTCTTTATTTGATTTCCAAATATTTTTCGATATATTTCATATCATCATCAGTGGCTACAAAGATAAACAAAGCAATGAAAATACAATTTTTTTTACAATTTTTATAAACCTTAACATAAAGGTTATGAACCTTAACAAATTTTTATGAACTTTTACATAAAGATAACAATTTGTCACATAACATAAAACTTAAATGTTATGTTACTGTTACATCAAATTTGTATAACTTTAGTTCTGTAACGAGTGATTCCTGCGTTACATAATATTGATTAACGTTTTGTGTTCACTGGATTATATGAGAAATACCTGTATACATATAATAATAAAAACTCTAAAAAAATTATAAAAAATACTAATATTCTATATTGTTAAATTATTTAAAAATATTAACACGGGTTGTTCGTTGTTTTGAAAAAAAATCCATTCGTATGCGCCAGCCCAGCAATTGGGTGGAAATTCATCCTCAATGAATAATAGTGGTTGGTAGTATTGACCAACCTTACCAAAGTGACTATTCTGAAATGCGTTACCGCGCTCTCTCATTACAAATCCGTTTGACTCTATAATTTTATTTTTTAGGGCAATGTAGAATTTGTGGAACGAGCGAGTCAATATACGGTCATTGGATTGTTGGACGTCTAGCCCGTGACTGTCGCGATCTTCATTTATCTACTGAAGTACGTGCAGATATTTTACACAAAGAAGTGCTACATACACTAAGAAACGAAAAACTACGCTTAGGAAAAATTACACCCGTACCTCTTCAAGATGAGACTATGTTAAATGTAACAATAGCAAATGTAATAACAGTATCAACATCATCGTCAGAAGCGGTAACAAGAGCAAATGAAACGACAGTATTAACGACAACAGTATTGGCGCCATCATCAGAAACATCAACAAAAGTAGGAATAATGCAAGTGTCCGCATCATCCTCAGACATAGAAATGGAAATATTTAATATTTAATAATACATTTAACATTAGACTAATATTTAATTGTCTTATCCTCTGGTGAAACTGGTCCATACTTTGGGAATTTGGTTTAAATAACTATTGGTTTACATATTGAATTTTCCCAAAAATTTTTTTTTTATATTTATAACTGTATTTATGTAAAAAGTAGTTATAACCTAAGAGACACAGAAGTAGAAAGAAAATATAGAAATAGCATATTGTACGATTTAGGTTGTAGTTGAATTGGTCAACAATTGGTCGAAATAGGTCTGGTTATTCAGTTACACTTCAGCTTTCAGTGCGTTTATATCAGTGCTAACGTTTACGATTTTGTTGTTTTTTTTTACATTTTTTGTTCAAAAATGGTTGTGTGTGCCGTAATAACGTGCCGTAATCGAAGTATAAATGTTACGAAGGCGGATGATGGCGTAAGTTATCACGTGTAAGTAATTTTTTTTTTCTTTCAAAATACTACATTTCTGGTACGCCATATTGTCTTAAACGTCAATTCTGTCAGTGTTGTTATATGTAAAAGTAAAAATGCCAGGTCCGGACTTTATGTAATTATCTTAATAATTTTTAATTTATTATGATTTTATTTTAAGATTTTTTCTAAAAATTTGATAACGTTTATTTTTGTTTGTTGATGTTTCTTATTTTGTAAGTGTTTTAAATTTATTTTATGTAAATACTTCTAAAAATGTTAAAATTTCGATTTTTCCTTTCCTTTATTTTTGTTCATCTCGTTATTTCCGTAAATTTTCTGTAACAGTATATTTAGATAGTACTAAATTTTCTTCTAAATAAAAGATTTTTTATAATTTCTATTTAAGTTTATATTTTTTCAAGTGTATTAGTTTTTCACGTTCTTAGAAATTATAAACGAGATTAAATTATGATATTTTATTTCGATTTAAATTCGTTTTAGATTTCCCACCGATGAAAGAAAAGAAATATGGGTTCAGCGAGTAGGAAGGGCAAATACTTGGATTCCAAGTAAATACAGTTATATTTGTTCGAAACATTTTACTTCCGATTCCTTCTACACAACCCAGAAAAATGTACGCCGGCTTCATGCGAATGCAGTGCCAACAGTATTTTTACCTCCTTGGGTAAGATTTTCCATATGATATTTATTAGAAATATTACCATTACAAACGAAATTCTGTTCGTGAGCCAATTCTGTCTGTCCGTTTATCAAAGAATTCTAGCGCAAAAACTCGAAAAAATAGAAACTTTAAATTTTGAATATTTATAGTGTATTGTTTCCTGATAATCAAAAGTGCTCTTCCTTATTATAATTTTTTTTCTTTTTTTAGATTATGAAACAGTTAAATCCGACAGCTGATGAATCGAGTGAACCTTGCTCAAGTAGCAGCAACCAGCCTGTCGTAGCTATTTCCGAAGAGGAAGATGATTTTTATTCTATTAAAACCGACGATACTCCTAGAAAAAGGAGATTAAAGTGTGAAATAAGGAGGCAAAGACTTTTAAATGAAAAGAGAAAGAAATGTAATAAACGGTTGCAACAAAACAAGAGAAGAAATAAATTAAAAATAGCATCCTTGAAGGAAGTATTAGCAAAATTAGAAAAAAATAACTTACTAAATGACAACGAATTATTAGCATTGAGTGACAATGTTAAAGTTACTGAACTAATTCAAAGACAAGTTTTAAAATCTAAAAATAAATCGATGAAGAAACATTATTCCCCAGAACTTCGTGCTTTTGCATTAACCCTACATTTTTACTCTCCGAGAGCGTATAATTACGTGAGAGATACATTTGACACATGCCTTCCACATGTTCAGACAATTAAAAAATGGTACTACGGATGTAATGCGGAGCCTGGATTTACGACAGAGGCATTAAAAGCATTAAAAATGAAAAGTGACTCCACTACGCACAAACTTATCGGGAGCTTGATAATTGATGAAATGGCTATTCGTCAAAATCGGTATTGGAATGGAGAAAAATATGAAGGGGTAGCAGATATGGGTACAGGAATCAGTGATGAAAAAGTTGCAACTGGTGCATACGTTTTTCTTGTAAACTGTATCAACGGTAGCTGGAAATTACCCGTCGCGTATTTCTTCATTGCCGGTAGTATTACAGGCCAGCAACGGGCAAATTTAGTATTACAATGTCTAGAAAAGGTGCACGAAGCTGGTGTTGATATCGTATCTATTACATTCGATGGTTGTCCTGCTAATAACATGATGTTGAAATTGGGTTGTTCTATCGACATCAACAATTTAAAAACTGTTTTTCCACACCCTTCAACGAAAAAAGATGTCGTTGTATTTCTGGATCCGTGTCACATGCTGAAACTAGTTAGAAATACCTTGGAAAAATCGAAGCAGTTCATTGACGGAAACGGAAATGTCATTAACTGGGAATATTTTGTAAAACTTCACAAAATTCAAGAGGAAGAAAAATTACATTTAGGTAATAAATTAACAAAACAGCATATTTATTTTAGAAATCAGATAATGAAAGTAAAATATGCTAGTCAGCTTTTGAGTCAAAGTGTAGCAGATGCACTTTATTTTTGCCAAGATATTTTAAAACTGCCACAATTCCAAGGTGCATCTGCTACTATCGATTTCATTAGAATAATAAATAATTTATTCGATGTATTAAATTCTAGAAATTTACACCAAAAAGGTTTTAAAACCCCATTAAACAAAAATAATTATTTGTACATACTGGAATTTCTTGAAAATTCCAAAAATTATTTAATTAATTTAAAAAATCAAAATGAATTTTTAGTGCAAACGAGACTAAAAACAGGGTTTTTAGGTTTTTGTGTTTCTATAGAGAGTGCAAAGATTCTATATTCAAATTTAATTGAAAAAGAACAAATAATTTTTTATTTGCCTCTATTTAAATTGAGTCAGGATCATATCGAATTATTTTTCGGAAACATACGGGCCCATCTCGGATATAATAATAATCCTACTACTATACAGTTTAAAGCTGCTTATAAAAAATTACTAGTCCATATGGAACTAAAGGAATCGTTTAACGGTAATTGTATTCCTTTAGAAAATATATCCATTTTAACAACAAATTCTCCCGTTGATAGAATTAATCAGACATCTCGCCATAATGACTCAGAATGCAATTCTATTGTTATGGATAAAGATGAACAGTTACCAGAAATAATTACGTCTTTTGAATTATCGGAGTACTCTAAATCAGTTGTTACATATATAGCAGGTTTTGTTGCCACGCGTTTATTAAAAAAACTGAAATGTGATGATTGTACTGAGAGTTTATATTCAAAAACAAAAAATTTTGAATATTCGTTAATACATTTAAAAGATAAAGGTGGACTTACGTATCCATCCGACGATGTAGTTAGTGTTTGTTTAAAGGCGGAAGCATTAATTAAAAAATGTTTAGCAGAGAGTAACGGCACATTAATAAAGACAAAAAAAAATAAATTAGTTCATTTAGTTTTAAAATCATTTTTTGGAGTAAAAGTTTTTTCATCTTTAGACAAGCATCAGTTTGATCATTTCCCGTACACCAATCATATTATTGATTTAGTAAGAGCAACTGCTGATCAATATTTTGACATACGATATCATTATTTAACGAAAACAAGTAACTTTAAAGAGACAAAACGACAGTTATACAATAAATTAGTATTATTTCAAGGTAGTTAAAATAGATAAAGCATTCAGCAATTGCTCTTATTAAATCAACAAGTACAACATGATTATTATATGGAAAGTGATCAAATTGGTGATCATTTAAAGATTGAAAAATATTTAGTTCGGAGAATGATTTTAGAACTAAGTGAATTATTTTAGTTTTTAGTTTTTATTAATACACCACCACTTTCTGCTAAACATTGGGAGCATTCGTAACGCAACTAGCCAAAGTGTCTTGCTCTTACTTTTAAGAACATTACACTTGTTTTGAAGTGTACTTGTCTTACTTTTGTGATATTTGTATATTCCTGTCTCACTTTCCATGTTCTCGAGAGAAGAGTGAATGTATGTATACGATGTATACCGAACGCTATTCGTTATATATCGTATACATACCTTCACCCCCTTCACCTTAGCGTTCGGTAGACATCGTATACATACCTTCACCCTTCTCTCAAGAACATGGAAAGTGAGACAGGAATATACAAATATCTCCAAAGTAAGGCAAAAGCACTTCAAAACAAGTGTAATGTTCTTAAAAGTAAGAGCAAGACACTTTGGCTAGTTGCGTTACGAATGCTCCCATTGTTGTATTAGTTTTTCTACTTTTTGACAAATATTAATAACATCTTCGGATGGGCATGTTAGAGCTCCCTTTTAAACTTCAAACTATTACAACAATCATAATATTCTTCTTTAATAAGCGTGTTGTAACAAAACATATACGTATCTATCTATCAATTCTATCTCTCTCTCTCTCTCTCTCTCTCTATATATATATATATATATATATATATATATATATATATATATATATATATATATATATATATATATATATATATATATATGTATCTGATTTGGAGTATTCAAATAGTAGAAAATAGACAAAGATTTCCAGAAATTGTTCATCGCTATCCGTATCAAGAGGTAATGCATTCATCGCGATAATTGATTAGTGCGTTCAATAGGGGCATTTGATGTTAAAATAGATAGATTGTACAATGGAATACAATTTCCGTTAAAGATTCTGTAAGTTTCATATGAACGAGCAGCTATTTATAAGCAGCAGCGGTAAATTGTTTTGTCGTGAGGTTATTATTATATCTAAGATACGGTCGGATATTTTCAAAAAACAAGTCAATATGATCTGGCTTACATTAAATAGAGGCGAGAAGTATAAGAGTTGTTCCTTCTTTTTTATTAGATTAAAATACAGAATTTTGGCACTTTCAATATACAAAAATCTATAAATCCTGTTTTCAATTTAGTTCTAACTAAAAATTCATTTGAAATTTTCAAATTCATAAAATAATTTTTAAAATTTTTCCAAAATTCACAACTATACAAATAATTATTTTTATTTAATGGATATTTTATACCACGTTTTACGTAAGTCTCAGGAGTTAGAAGTATCAAATATATTGTTTATTATTTTCACAAAATTTATAGTACTACTTGCATTCTGAAATTATGACAATTTTAGAATATTTTGACAAAAATACAAAGCATCTGTTGCACTCTGGCTCAGAAGTAGACAGACAAGTTTCACTTTCATTACCTGGTTTCGGAAAAATATATATATATATACATATATATATATATATATATATATATATATATATATATATATATATATATATATATATATATATATATATATATGTATGATTTTTTGTGACTTTATTACAAAAATTTAGCTTTTCTTTTTCTAAGATTTTGCGTAGTTCATCGAAATATCGAAATACTTCCAGTCTATAATATTTCCGAATACATCAATGAATTTTTTTGACTTTTCTAAATTAATTCTCACAAACTTTAACATGTGGCATGGATCTAAAAATACTAAACGTCTTCTTTTGTTGATGGATGTAGAAAGACGCTTTTAAAGTTGTCAATATCAGTGGAACACCCTAGTTTTGCCATCATAGTAATGTTTGCAGGATACTCGTCGTAGATAACTGACACAATATGAATGTCAGCTTCATGTACTTTTTTTTTAAATTGAAGCACTAAATTTGCTCGTTGCTGACCTGTAATGCTACTAACGAATAAGTATTGCCATTTCGTCTATTACTAACTACCTAGAAGTTTGTAATTAGTGGCGTCGCTTTTCATTTTTAAAGCTTTTAGGGCTTCCGTCGTAAATCCGTGCTCGGCATTACAACCCTGATTTTTTTATTGTTTGAACGTGAGGAAGACGTATCAAATGTATCCTTCACATATCGTACGCTTTTGGTGATTAAAAGTGTAATGTTAGTGCCAAAACACGTAAATCAGGCGAATATTGTTTCCTTAAAAGATTATTTTTACTTTTAATTATTTGCCGTTGAATTAATTCACTAACCTTGTTATTTAAGGCTTGTAATTCGTTATCACTTATTAATCTTTTTTTCTAATGTACTTAAAACTTTTTTTAAAGAATGTATTTTTATTTTATATTTCTTCTTTTTATCTTTTGTAATCATTTTATAGATTTTTTTCTCTTTTCATTTAAAAGCCGCTGTCGTCTTATTTCGGCTTTTAGTTTTTTTCTTTCTGGATGAATCATTAATTTTTGTATAATAAAAATCATCTTCTTTTTTAACGAAATGATCGATACAAGGTTAATAACTATATACCAATTTCAATACTGTCTGGATTTTTGAAAAAGTAATATTAAACAGAGTAACAAACTTTTCAAACTATTTCAAATTACGACAATCGTATAACGAAAATGTAGAAATATGTATAGATCAGACAGTACTAAAATCAATGTAAGAAACTGAATATATTTTTATTTCAAATTAGAGTATTAAAAAAATATGTGAATCATGAACAAAGGCAAATTTATATTAAATGAAAGCGACTCATATCAAAAATAAAATTTTGCAAATTAAAGTTATTATAATTTCTACTATCTTTTTTCAATATATTAGATAGTAGATCTTGTGAGAGATAGCTATATTACGAGCTTGTCTGAAACATAAATTTATGTGAATGAGTCATTTTCAGTTCATGTAAATTAGAATATAACTATGTTTTACTATGCATACGTTTACTCTACACTGAAATATGGAATATTAATATGGGGAAAATTTGCGGAATCAAACCGAGCATTCATAATACAGAAAAAGATAATAAGAACAATTTTCAAGGTCCCAAAAAGGGAATTTTGCAAGTATTTATTTATAGAAAATGAAATTTTAACTTTTTATTGTATCTTTCTGTATGAATTAATAACATACATGAAAGAAAATAATTATTTAATAGCGAAAAAAAAATGCAATATGATACGCGATACCTATGAAAATTTATTCAGTTTCGCACACAGAACAAGATTTTTTGAAAAGACTCCTTGTTACACAGGCTATAAAATTTATCAAAATTTACCTGAAGATATACAGATTGAGAACTAATGTAATAAGTTCAATGTTAACTAAATAAAAAAGTATTTAATTAGTAAAATCCCTTATGAAATAACAGAATTATTGTAATTGAATGTATGTTATTATATATACTTAGTACTTATTACAATGATTGTATCCCTGATGTTTTGTATACCTGTAAAGGTATTTACACTAAGAAATTATTATTATTATTATATATTATTATTATATTATTATTAGTATTATTATTATTATTATTATTATTATTATGTAGTTAAACCATTTCTATTATTATTACTCTATTTTATTCAAAAATATTGTTTATTTTGAATTTATGTAAAATATTTTCGAGAAAAAATAAATATTTTCTTTTAAAAAACGTCTGCTTTTAATTTGCGCACTAATGGGTTAATAAATAATATGTAATTGATATGTATATTTACGTAAATATCAATAATAAAATTTATTTTAAACAGGTGAATATGTTTTTATTTCAGTTTTATTGGATAATAAACATTTCAATTAATTTAAAATTTTCTGAATCATACCCTGTAATATATGTAGTAAATATTATACAGAGAGCATGCGCCAAGTGAGAGAGTTCACCTACTACTATCTTTTTTTTTGGCTTCACTTGACAATGAACAATGTAATAGGTGATTATACTTCTGTATTTTCTTTCTACTTCTGTGCCTAAGAGACCACCGTCCTAAATACTATGTATAAGATCAATTAATGGCTTTTTGTGCGTGAGTTCTACTATTACAGACCTAAAGGAAGCCACAATTTATTTAAGCTAAATTTGCCCCCATCACAAAATGTGATGTTATTTCTGCTTAGGATTTTTAATTTTTACTTAAGGGGTAACTTCACCTTGTGTTCACTAAATTTCACGTGATTTTCTGAGACATACCACGAACGATAGGAAAGAGATTTTTTCTAAAAGTTGATATAAAAAAAAAAAAGCGTTAATTTGAACTTTTATTTTTTTTCGGAAAAAAACCGAATATCGCTTATAAAAGACGACGTCCGCTAGCTTTTGGACTATATTTTAAGAAACTTTTTGGTTTTTTGTTCTAGATTAAAAATTGTGACTTGTAGCGGTACGCCCATGTCGACCGTCCGAGTTTCCTTGCGTGCGCTGCTGTGCCGCCATTTTGTATCGTAAAATTAAAATAAAAGATGTTTTTTGTAGTTGAGGACTAGTATTCTCATATGCACAAAACCTCATATCTCTATTTCTTTCCTGTCGTTTATGGTACGTCCCAGAATATCACGTGAAATTTAGTGAACACAAGGTGATTTTACCCCTTAATCCAAGAAATTATATGAATGTAATATATATATATATATATATATATATATATATATATATATATATATATATATATATATATATATATATATATATAGGATCCGCCTGAGTATTAAAAAATACAGAGAGAACAGTGAAAAGAATTTTTTCTATATAACCGCCCTCTATTTCAATACACTTATTATACGGTGGGATAAGCATCTCTATGCCTTTATAATAATAAGCAAATTCTTTGTAGTGATTCTCACACGATATTCAATTTTTGAAACGGTCGACATACTGAGTTTACACTTTTACAACAGAATAAATAAAACACATGTAAACTCGTCCACTGCGTTTATGATTACTAGAGACTTAATACTTTCTGTGAGTATAAATTGCGTCACCTTTAAATAGGTTTAATCATGTTAGGCCGAAAACTTTTGGCATTTCCCACGTATATATATATATATATATATATATAACAATAAAACAAAAATTTAATATATAACAATAAAACAAAAATTGATAAACTTAAAAAATCGGGCATCTACCAATTAAACTGCCAAGATTGTAAGGGTTTTTACATCGGTCAAACTGGCAGAAACTTTGAAACCCGGAGATCAGAGCATTTTAGGTCATATAGAAATAAGAAATCCGACTCTGCTTTTGCGAGGCACTTAATAGACACTGGACACACACCGGAACGGGAAATTACTGTGCTACAGGAGGCAAGCAAACGACAGAAGTTAACAATCCTAGAAGCAATAGAAATAAATAAACATAGCTCCGATCACCTTTTAAATGATTATACCGATATTTACAGTTCAACTTTGTTTTCAATATTTTAACTTATTTAAATTTTAATTTCTGTTTAAAACTGTATTCACTGTATTATTGTCTTTTTGTCATTTTCAAGTTCAATCTTTTGCCACGTGTTTGTTTGCCTCTTGTCACATGTAATGTAATCTTGTTTTTCTTGACTTTTGGATTCTCCAATCACTCCCATCCTTTCCACTTCCACATCACAAACCACTCCCCCTTAATAAGTATAGGTAGATAAAATTAGTATATAAGGCATGTAAAGAATGTAATATCTATTCTGTTTGAAAACGAACTGACGGTTCGAAACAATATTGTCACAGTTTCAAAATAAAAGTGGTATTTTTGCGAAGTAAAATATTTGTTTATTATTTACGAATAATTTTTTACTATTTTAATACACAAGTCGGCCAATTGGTGAGCTCTGATTCCTTCACAGAGCACTTTCTTGCATATACATAAATTTTTAATATAATTATAAATTTTACAAGTTAAAAAAGTGATCATTGTGTACCTATTTTTGTTTAAAAAATACTTTATAAAAAAATTTAAAGAAAAAAAAAACGATCTTTTGATTTACACCGATCCCTAAAAGAAATCAAACTAATTTTTAATATCTTAAACTTGGCGTATATATATATAAATTTTTCATTTACAATTAAGGTACACCATATATATTCTCATAATTTTACAAAAATGTATCACTCTGTACATTTTTTAATCTATATGTACATTATTTGATGTTATTTAATAACAGAAAACATATTAATCAGCTAAAAAAATAGTTGTTACTTACAAAAATATATATTCTTACGTTTTCTTAATAAAAAAAATTTATTAAATGTAATATTGGTGATCTGTTTTAAAACACATTATTTGCTTGTTGGATATGATGTATGAGATTTTATTTGACGTCCTATGACGTTAATGACTGTTAAAAAATTTAAAAGTAGGCACATTTATATTGTACAAAGGTAAGAAACACTTAAAATTTTAATAAAGGAATAGATACATATTTCGATAAATTTGTGAAATGTATAGTAATGTTAATGTGTGATCTATACAGTACTCTGTTAAAAGTAAAGGTCTCTACGTTTTTAAAATCATATTTTGTAAATATGAATAAATTTTTTAAAAATCCTGTTCTTAAAACTTAATATGTAATCATCTTAAAGTAGTTTTTTGAAACATTAATTCGATGATCTTAAAATAGTTTTGAGACAGTAATTTTTCGTTATAGATATTTTCTGACCTTATTTAATTGTACAATGTTCCGTATATTTTAAGAAAATTTCCTTTCAATAATTTATTTTTTTCTAATTATAAAAAATAGTTTATACATATACCTAAGGCTTTAGTTTTGTGAGCGACTGTAATAGTAATTTATCTTAAATATGAAATTGTTTTATCAAATGTTGAATAAGCGTTTTTCGCATATTGTCACACTCCAATACCTATGTATTGTTATTATAAATTTTATTCTATGTTTAGCTATTAAAAACAGCAAAAGCTTTCTTTGTACTTTAAATTTAACGGATTTCTTTTCCAGTGAACTCGGGAATTAACTATATAAAGCCATATTAAAATTTGTTTTTTCAATTCTAAAAGTTATATTTAATAAAAAATAAAAAAAAGTTATATGTATTTTAACGACACACAAAAATCATAATCATAAAATAGCAAATATGCTACAATCAGACACATTCCAAGTTATCATTTCGCGTATACGTACATATGTGAAATACATCTTATATGTAGCAAGATTGTACCTACTTGTTTAAATTTTTATAAACGAAATTTATACCAAAATGAAAATTTGATTGTAGAAAAGAGGAAATTCTATCAATATTAGAAAATTTACTTTCAAGAATAGTATTATTTCCACTAAAAATTTATTTCAAATAAGAACCTGCATATTCATTAAACGTAAAAATGTTTAGCCACCGATAATGTACTAGAAATTAAAACGATTTCTTTCTGTGTAATAAAACTAGCATATTTTTTTATAAACTGAGCACTCAAAATTGATAGGAAAATTCTGGTTGCCTAGATAGTTATGTTAAGATAGTGTTAACCTTTCTACTCCTAAATAAAAGCATTCGTACAGTTTAAAACATTTTTTAATAAAAAAAATCGATAGTTTTAAACAATTTAAACAATACCCATATATACCCATATGATGAAAATTGTGGACTATGAAATTCTTAACTTTTTCTGTACATTACCCATGTCTGCTTTTAAACTATTTGCAGTGTAATTTTATAAAAACACTTAAGAATCATCTGTTACTATATGTAAATAATAAACAATTACAGACAAATATTTCTAAGCAAACGAATTGAAAATGTAATTTAATAGCATCATCGATAAAATACATATACAGGGTGGAAAGTAGATAACTCTCATAATTTTTAAAGAGGGACTCAAAGCTTCTCTGTAAACACTAAAACCATAGGAATATTTTTTCAGAATTAATTAACCCTTTCCCCGTTCGACAGTTCTGCGATACTTTATTTTTAAAAAATCATTAATAATATAGGTAAAATACTTATTGGTAAGAATTACCAAGTTTACACATATGTTCTATCGCACCAGAATGTTAATAGGACAATGCGATTTAATTGCCTATATTCAGGAGCAAGTAAAAAACATTACCTATTTTAATAGCTCAGAAAATACACATTACATAGTTCGTTATAAGAACAATCATTTCCGTGATTTTTTTAAGGAATTACTAGAATTAAAGACTGTTGTATGTAAGAAATAATAACACGCACATTATTTTATAATATTTTATTAAATAATTAACATACAGCTGTTGGAAAATTACAAAGATTTTTTAACAACTTATTAAATGTTGATAGCTTATTTTAATATCTCCTATAGGGCCTTAAGTATAACCCTTCACCCGAAATTTTTTCATCACCATTGTTGGCGATACACCAACCGACAGCAAAATGCCTCAAATGACACCAAAAATGACACCAAAGTGCATCAAAATGACACCAAAAATGCACCAAAATGCACTAAAATGACATCAAAATGCACCAAAATGACACCAAAAGGCAACAAAGAGATATCAAATGACACCAAAATACACCAAAATGCACCAAATGACACCAAAGAGTCACTCCCAAAAAAGAGCCACTCCCAAAAAGAGCCACTCCCAAAAAGAGTCACCCCCAAAAGGAGTCACTCTCAAAAAGAGTCACTCCCAAAACGAATCACTCCCAAAATGAGTCACTCTCAAAAAGAGTCACCCCCAAAATGAGTCACTCCCAAAATGAGTTACTCCCAAAAAGCATCACTCCCCAAAAGAGTCACTTCCAAAAAGAGTCACTCCCAAAACGATTCACTCCCAAAAAGAGTCACTCCCTAAAAGCGTCAGTTCCAAAAAGAGTCACTCCCAAAATGAGTCACTCTCAAAAAGAGTCACTCCATAGGTATATAAGGCTCAACCCGCGGAATCTTTAGTCAGTCGAGTTCAGTTCAGCTATTCGTAAACACGTTGAAATCGTAATACTGTTAAGCTATGCATAGTTGTGAATTTTGTGGTAAGAAATTTTCACGGAAGTTTAATCTCTCGCGTCATTTAAGAACTAAACATAATTCGTCTGAGAATGATAAAAAACATGATGAAAATGGAATAAATCAATTTGAAAATTCCACGAACCAGTCAGTAAATAATGGGACACACGTGAACAGCGCGGAGAAGAGGAGACTTTCAATACAAAATGAATCGTCAAAATCGAATGATGAAGATGATGATGATGGTGAAACCGATTATAGCTTTGAAGCAAGAAATGAAGAAAAGGAAGATAAAGCACCAGTATTTCAAAATCAGCAGGAAGATGATACAGATCTATCTAAAAGAAACTTGAATACTTTTAATGATAGTATGATGGCTGCAGCAGAAGCAATCAGAAGTAAATTCCACGCTTTAAAAAACTCGCATAATATTCTACAATCGGCGAATATCGAAGATAATCGATCTGATGAACAAAAGCATTTACCATCGCCTGATAACAACAAAGAAACAAGTTTTACTCCAAAGATGGTTGGTCTCTTACAAACTGCCCTAGACATATTAATGATCAAAGAGCTTCAGAACGCATGCGCAAAGGATGAAGAACAAGAAGATAAAAATTCAGAAGAAAAGGAACAACCTTCGACATCTAACTCAATAAGTGGAGAAGCTAAACGTCTGAAGTATGATGAAAACGCTAACCTTCATAATGATCATTCGAACCCTGTTGATGAAGAAGAATATTTTGATGACCCGAACCATTTAGTCGATGACCTAAACAGTTTAGCGAGTCAGACGCAAATTGGAGAAGAAATTGTTAATACTATGTGCAATTTAAAGGAAAGGCATCATATTGTAAATCCCAGCTTTGCGGATTATATCGAAAATGAGAAAAAACGAAACAATTTTAATAATTTAAAGAAAAGCGACATTGGGAGGCAAATTATCTCGATAACTCGGAAACTGGAAAAGCATAATATTATTGAACCAGTGTTAAAGTATGTATCAAATGATGACGGAGACAGCGATGAAAAAGCCTCTGCTAGCGACGACGAAGATACTGCGAGCGAAGGAGAATCTGATGATGACCAGAATACAGTCGTCGTCGACGGTGGTGATGAAAAAATTGCGGGTAAAGGGTTATATTTACGACCCTATAGGAGGCCTTAAAATAAACTTTTAACATTTTATGAGTTGTAAACTAAACCAACAGTGTAACTTTTCCAATAGCTGTATACCAAAGTTAATTATTTAATAAAATATTCTAAAATAATGTGCGTGTTATTATTTCTTACATACCACGGTCCTTAAACAATTCGTTAAAAAGGTTCACAGAAATGATTATTCTTACAACGAACTATCCAATGTATATTTTCAGAGCTATTAAAATAGGTAACGTTTTACTTGCTCCTGAATATAGGCAATTAAATTGCATTGTTCCATTGACGTTCTGACACAATAGAACATATGTGCAAACTATGTAATTCTTGCCAATAAACATTCACCCATATTATTAATGATTTGTTAAAAATAAAGTATCGCAGAACTGTCGAACGGGGAAAGGGTTAATTAATTCTGAAAAAAATATTCCTATGGTTTTAGTGTCTACAGGGAAGCTTTGAGTCCCTTTTTAAAAATTATGAGAGTTATTTACTTTCCAACCTGTATATGTATTTTATCGATGATGCTACAAAATTACATTTTCAATTCGTTTGCTTAGAAATATTTGTCTGTAATTGTTTATTATTTACATATAGTAACAGATAATTTTAAAGTGTTTTTACAAAATTAGACTGCAAATAGTTTAAAAACAGACTTGGGTAATGTACAGAAAAGAGTTAAGAATTTCATAGTCCACAATTTTCATCATATGGGTATATATGGGTATTGTTTAAATTGCTTAAAATTATCGATTTTCGATTTTTTTATTAAAAAATGTTTTAAACTGTATAAATGCTTTTGTTTAGGAGTAGAAAGGTTAACACAACATTAATTTTTTAATCCTAAAAAGTTTATCTTAACATAACTATTTAGAAAACCAGAATTTTCATATCAATTTTGAGTGCTCAGTTTATAAAAAGATGCTAGTTTAATTACACAGAAAGAAATCGTTTTAATTGTAATCTAGTACATTATCGATGGCCAAACATTTTACGTTAAATGAATCGGTTCTTATTCGTAATAAATTTTAGTATCAATAATACTATTGCCGGCAATAAATTTTCTAATATTAACAGAATTTACTATTTTTACAATCAAATTTTCACCTGGTATAAAAATTCCAAACAAGTACATTCTTATAGCATATTTACATGTATAATACATATGAGATCTACGTAACATATGCGATATTATAACTTTGAATGTACATAATCAGCATTTTGTTATAACTTTGTATCGTTAAAATACTCATAAATAATATTACATATACTTACATTGCTAAGAAATTATTTTTAATTTTTTATTAAATATAAATTAGAGTTTTGAAATTATTGTGAAAAAATTTGACTTTTAGAATTGAAAAAATTTAAATATGGCTTTGTATAGTTAATTCCCGAGTTCACTGGAAAAAAATCCGTTAAATTTAAAGTACAGAGAGATTTTGCTGTTTTTTAATAGCTAAACATAGAATAAAATTTATAATAATAATACATAGGTATTGGAGTGTGACACTATGCGAAAAACGCTTATTCAACATTTGATAAAACAATTTCATATTTAAGATAAATTACTATTACAGTCGCTCACAAAACTAAAGCCATAGGTATATGTATAAGCTAATTTTTTATAATTAAAACAATAGAAAATAATAAATTTAATAGAAACAGATACATTGATTAGATAAAATATAAAATATTAAAAGGAAATCTTCTTAAAATATACGGAACATTGTACAATTAAATAAGGCCAAAAAATATCTATAACGAGAGATTAATGTTTCAAAACTACTTTAAGATCATCGAATTAATGTTTCAAAAACTACTTTAAGGTGATTACATATTAAGTTTTAAGAATAAGATGTTTGAAAAATTTATTCATATTTACAAAATATGATTTTAACAACGTAGAGACCTTTACTTTTAACAGAGTACTGTATAGATCGCACATTAACATTACTATACATTTCACAAATTTATCGAAATATGTATTTATTCCTTTATTAAAATTTTAAGTGTTTCTTATTTTTGTACAATATAAATGTGCCTAGTTTTAAATTTTTTAACAGTCATTAAGACGTCAAATAAAATCTCATACATCATATCCAACAAGCAAATAATGTGTTTTAAAACAGATCGCCAATATTACATTTAAAAATTTTTTTATTAAAAAAATACATAGAAATTTATAAGTAGCAGCGATTTTTAGCTGATTAATACATATTCGGATATCATATGTCATCATCAAAAGATTAAAAAAAATATATAGAGTGATACATTTTTTGTAAAATTTTATGAGTATATATGGTGTACCATAATTGTAAATGGAATTTTTATAATTAGTTTGATTTCTTTTTAGGGATCGGTGTAAATCAAAAGATCGTTTTGTTTTTTCTTAAAATTTTGTTATTAAGTATAGTTTTAAACAAAACTAGGTACACAATGATCACTTTTTTAACTCGTAAAATTTATAATTATATTAAAAATTTATGCATATGCAAGAAAGTGCTCTGTGAAGGAATCACAGATCACCAATTAGCCGACTTGTGTATTAAAATAGTGAAAAATTATTCAACAAACGCCATTGAATTTATAGAGGCGGTTTGTAGACTTTCCAAGCGCAATTATAGACGAAATGTTGGCAATATTGAGATAACGGAATATTCCTGTTGTATGGAATTTACAGATCATTACATCAATCTTCTTCAATGTTCTAACGCAGAATTAAGAGAACTAAGTAAAGCGAAGCGTCGAGAGGAAATTATTAAACAAATTGTCGACAACTCTGAAATGCTATGTGATGAATACAAACGATTTTACGACGAACTAATTGATTTCCACAATAAATGGATTCCATTGTTGGCAATAATTAATTCTTAACACATCAACTGAAGATTTACAAATTTCAAGAAGATCTAATGTTTTGAATTGCGATTTCGAGAAGACCAATGTTTTGAATTCCAGTTTATGAGTTAGTCCGATTGGCCCTTTATTCATAATACCAAGTTTTGGATTGCTCTGTAGCCACGCCAGCATCTGCTCGTTCAAATTGTCAAATCTCGCCGGCAATGATATGTATCCAATTTCTGGTTCCAATATTGTCTTCATTTTTGTTTAATCGAATTTTGATGGTAGTTGACTGGCTCCCATTATACTTTTCCAATTTCCATATCGGAAAGTTTAATCCATCGTTTAACAGCGCCAAGACGATTCAATTCATCCACAAAATTTCCAGCCATTTTTTGAATTAAGTCTCTGTTTCCAGATGAAGCACCAGCAGTAATGGATTCCATGGTTGGCAACAATTAACTCTTAACACAACAGTTGAAAATTCACAACAATAAGATTTAATGTTTTTTCACTAAGTTTCGAACAAGATTGCGATTGAAGAAAATCTGTCGCGGTCTTTAATAGCAGAAAAATAGCCTGATGACGTCAACTATCACACTTTATGTAGCCATGCAGGTTAAAATCTGTTTTCAGATAAAAATATACAATCATATGATAAAATTCATTTTTGCATGTTAGACAGAAATCTTCGCTATTAATATCAGCATTCCTGTTAATGACGTCAGCTAACAGTTTAAACCTGTTTCCAGATAAAATATGATAAACTTATGAAAGTAACGCCATCTTTTCGTGGAATTTGGAATCAAGGTACAGAGTTCGCGGTAGTTCAGACTAGCAAGGCCATCTTTTAATGGCTAGTTTAACTATTAAAAAGGATTTTCAGCACCATCTATTGATAATTTTTCAAATTTACGCATAGGGTTCACTAGTATCCAGACTAGCAAAGCTACCAAAGGTGACTACGCCATCTATTAGGGGAATTTTCAAACTTACGCACAGGGATCGCTATTATCCAAATTACGAGAGCCATCTAGCAGTGAATTTACAAAGCTCGAAGGTGCTGCGCCATCTGTTAGGGAATTTTTCAGTTCTTAGGTTAGAAAAAATTTTGTTAGGTTAAGCTAAGTTCGCTTAGGTTTCGCTAGGTTAGGTCAAGTTCCGTTGGGTTCTGTTAGGTTGGATCAAGTTCTGTTAGGTTTGAGACCAAATTTTGCTCCACCCACCGCCGGAAGATTCCAGAACCGCCTCGGTAGTTTTACCACCATCCGAGGTCACTCAAAAAGTCGGATGGTGGGATGGTGGCTCCCGTTCTCTCCAGAAGCTACTACTGTCGTATTACCTCAAGCTCATTCTTAAATCAGGTAAGGTTCTATAGATAGCGAAAGAATGAAAGATTTGATACTTGTTGGAAAAAATGTGTAAGAAGCTGACGAGCAACAGACGTGGTCAAAGAAGTTAGTACCTGCTGAAGAAATCGTTTAAGAGGCCAACGTGCAACAGATGTGGCAAAAGAACTTGCTGAAGAAAGTTAAAACTACTAGCAAAACAAAGTATAAACGAATGGTAGACACAACAAAAAATCAGCCGAAACTAGAACTAGAAAATTCTAAGATTAATTGGCATAAATGAATTGTTTTGATTCCTAATAATATGTTAACAGGTAAACAATTTACAATGTAAAATGGTTCTCTCCATGTAAATTTATCTATTAAGAATATTAAATAAACTAACTTTTTTAACTGAATTGATTTGGCACCGGGTAAATATGCATTACAAAATTTATTTTGTAGAGCAGAAAATGGATCAAGTCACTGTGTTGTCCGCACCCAGGAAGAATTACATCAAGCTACGAAGATAACGTCAAAAACTCTCCAAACTTGAAAACCAAGTTAGAAAAATGTCATACAAACCACCACAGGTGGAAGTCAAATATGGAAGCAAATTATAAATGGAAATGATCATATGATCGTTGAAGATTAGCAAGTTGTAGCCTTCCATTTTGAACTCGTTTTATAGTTACTTGAGATCGTATCCGCAACGGAAATATCCTGTTCAATCCGCTCCTCAATTCCAAACCATAGTAAATATAACTTTTTAAAACAATGAAGAACTTTCAGGACTGAATGAAAAATTAAACAAAAAGTATAAGCACGCAACTAACGTTTTAATTCTATTTAATCACGCGCTCTCCAGTCTCAATTGAGACAACATTTTTTTTTTTTTTTTGTTTTTTGTTTTTTTTTTTTTTTTTTTTTTTTTAAATTCGCAAATGCTAAGAAATTATCAGAACGAAAGGCAATCAAATTAGGAAAGGAACGTAAAAAATTGTCCAAGCTTTAAAAACAAATCAGAAAAGTCATACAGATGTCGGAAAAGAAGCAACTATCATGTGGTAGCTATAGAAGCAAATTATAAACGAATGGGTCCCCTAATTATGAATGAGTCCTCGTATGGGTGCCCTCGAAAAAAAATTGTAAAGGGTATTACTGCGATATGCAGGAAACCCATTTATGAAATTTTTATCAAAACACCCGACGAACGAAGACAAAACACAAAAAATCCTTGATATTTATTGATTACTAAGAATTTTATCAAATACTGTTATGTAACGTCAGAAAATATTAAAATTTTTAACGACAACAAAAAATTGTTACAATAAAACAAATTATAAATGTTAAATAACTATTGAAGTATCGAATAGTTTCGAACTCCACATAAATAGTATTTTGACGCTAAATTAGTATATCGAGTAGTGTAGTTAGTTTAGTTTATTTGCCAGAATAAAAAATTTATAAATTTTACAGGCTCGTCAAAAATAAAAAAATAAAACAATTGTTACAACTTTAAAACATTAAAATTACAATAAGAAAAGCAAGATTGAAAAGCCGAGAAAAAGAGAAAAAAAAACATTTTGTATTTTATATAGACTACTAACTCATTTTCTCTTTATTTAAAAATTCCTGTATGGAATAATAAGCGTTTCTTACCAACATCTCTTTAACCTTGACTCTGAAGTTTCTGAGCGAAGAAGCTTTCAAATCATCGTCCAACATATTATAAAAAGTAACAAGTAGATAATCAATTGATTGTTGAGTTCTATTTAGTCTATGGTAATTTGTTGATAAATTATCTTTATTTCTGGTATCATAATTATGTTTTACTGAATTTTTTTGAAAATTATTTTTGTTTTCATGAACATAAATTAAACAATTAAAAATATAGATACATGGGACAGTCAGCATACTGAAATTCTTAAAATACTGTTTGCAGGATTCAGTTTTTCTAATATTAGCTAATTTTCTTATTATTTTTTTCTGTATTAACAATAATCTATTTATATGTTTAGAAGATCTCCATAAAATAATACCGTATGATATCAAGCTATAAAATTTTGCATAGTATAACATCAGAGCAACTTCCAAGTTTGCAATACATAAAAGTTGAGAAATTTGATAATAAACTGTATTTAATGATTTACACAATTTGTTAATAAGTTCTTTCCAATTTAAATCAGTATCAATCAGAATTCCTAAGAAATTTACAACACATTTTGAATGCTTCTTGTTATTAAAATAAATTTGATGTTACAAGAGGGTGTTGTTTATTCGACATATTCAAATAGCCCACGAAAGTCAAAAGCTTTGCAAACAACTTTGACACCTCAAACTACATTAAAATTGACATTTCTATAGTATATGCCATTCAGTGTGGATATATCGAACGACTACTTGATTGATAAAATTCCAAATTTGTG
The DNA here is from genome assembly GCA_035578155.1 of Brachynemurus nebulosus. Taxonomy (NCBI): domain Eukaryota; kingdom Metazoa; phylum Arthropoda; class Insecta; order Neuroptera; family Myrmeleontidae; genus Brachynemurus; species Brachynemurus nebulosus. The sequence goes on from JAPWDM010000021.1 coordinate 6,255,741, forward strand.
GATTTATAGCGGGTTTATATTTGTAACGATTTGCTGACGTCACTTCTAAATTTGTACACGCATCCGTTTACACATGATTTGTATAGTACATAAATTAGTAAGTATTGCGCAGGTCACAAGTTCTCGTATTTCAAATTCTTCTGGTAAATTTGCTATAAAAATGAAACAAATTATTAAAAGAGCCGAGAGAAAATTGGAGACCTCCCCTTGCAAGTCGCCAATCCGACAATTCCGTGTGATAAGGTTGTTTTACCCCTGTTGTTCAGATAGGATAAAATACCAGAAGCCAGAAACCAAGAAACTGTCAAAACCAAATACAACTAAATTAGAAAAATAACCTACAAATTCTCAAAACTTCAAAAAGACCATCGACCAAAGCAAAATAACAGCAAATGATAGCGCCTCAGAATTACTAGCCAATTTTTCTTTTGGAATCAAATGTCCCGTGTGGTAAGGTTGTTTTACCCCTATCGTTCAGATAGGATAAAATACGGTCTGAACGTTCTGACTTCACCAAGTTGCCAAGAAACCAAGAAATAGGGTACTTGACTGAAGTTACAAAAATATTCTAAAAGCAATGTTTTTCCATATCAGTTAAGTAATTTTTTTTATTTTCGACAGATTTTGTAAAAACTCATCAAAAAAAAAAAAAAATAACCCTACAATTTTAAATGAGAAAAAGGCGGGAAAAACACCTCACTATAGTGACGTCACATTTTGCAGCAATTAAACGTCAATGTCAATATTTATGACCTCAAAACTTTGATTATATTCACAAAAACAAATTTCCTTATCCTTATTGTTTGATAAAAAAGAAGTATTTTATAAAGTTAATTTTTTCTATAACTATATGCAATAATATTCTTGCATAATTTAACAAAATCAAATTTTAATATTACTTGTATAAAATTTAAAGTTTTAGTCAGACATCAACAAGTATAATTTGATATATTTTAGCCAGTTATTAATTACAAGACAATTCACTTGCTGAAAACTTTATAGAAATATTTTTATTTTGCTGATTGTCAGTAAAATTACGATTGGCACCTCAAATTAACTGTCCAGTTTTGAGATTTTAGAATTTAAATTACAGCTTTGAGCAAAAACAGGTAAACTAGTATTTTTCATGTAGTTTTCATATATGCTATTCAAATTTTAATTTACTGAAACATATTCACCCTATTTCAAAATTTACCCTCAATTTTACCTGAACAGCCCCTCCAATAGGTCCTTCCCTGGATTTATACACATCAATAGAAAGCTCTCTAAAAATGCACTGTTTTGTCAATTTAAATTTTTTTTCTATCTGTTGTCGTTTCCAAGTTATCAAGCAAAATTAAAATTTTACCCTAATTTTGAGGGGTAAGTAATTTCACACCTTAAATGGCGACGGTGGCAGATAAAAAAAAATACGGGTCTGTTATTTTCGCTTGTACTACACATATACCAAGTTTCATCAAAATTGCGAACTGACAGTTCAAAACCTTTACTTGTAAGTTTGAGCCGCTTCACATACTAGGGCAAGTTTATTGGGCTTATAAAACAATGGACACTTTTGTAGTCTTTCACTTTTTGTCTGAATCCACTGAATCGTATATAATCACTTATTTACTTATTTATGATTATTTACTGTTATTATTGTTATTTAATTACTATTATTTGTTCCTTCTCCTCCTTTTGAGTTAATGTCGACGACGGTTGTTATCACTAATTAATGATAACAACACTAATTATAAAAGGAAACATTTTTTTCCTGGGCATTCGCACTACCCAAATTGTTTGTTAGGTAAATTAAATTCGTTTGGGTAGAACCCACGGATGGTCTGAAACTCTACCCCGACTTCTGGTGCGGTAGTTTCCAGCCTGTCTCGCATCACTGACAGGGGCAGCTTCCTCGACGTCGTCTGCACTCGCGTAACTATCTGATGAGTTACCCTCGTTCTCTCCCCCATGTTCGTTTCCTACTTCCAAATTTTGATGGACAATGGATTCTCGTACAGCTTCGTGCGTTTCTTCGATCGGTATTTGACGCTCTTCCGGTGGTGGCGGGTGAGTGTCGACTGGAACATTTATAGCCTCGATTGACTGGTCTTCAATTTCGTTCGTACGGCGCTCATTCCCGTCCAATGCATTTTGGGTCTCGGCTGCCAGATTGTCGATTTCTTCCTGGTGTCCTGATATGGTTGGTTGCCCTACTTCAACGGTTACGGGTGAATCATAGACATCAAAATGTTGCCCCTGTTTACCACATTCAGGTTGCTCTGGTGGTTCAAGTCCACAACATCTTTTATTGGCTGACTTAGTTCCCCCTTGCAGACCTTTAATCGATTGGCGGTGTACCAGCTCAGTTTTAGGTCCGTAAACTTCCTTAATCTTGACGTTGACAGGTCCCTTGACAGCGATAATTCGGTACGGCCCTGTCCACGGTTTAAGTAGCTTCTTGTACGGTCGGTTTTACTAGCTGGATTGTAAAGCCATACTAGATCCCCTACCTCAAAGTTTACTGGCTTGGCACTTTTATTGTATTTTTGTACTTGCTTTTCGGTGGTTTCTCTCGTGTGTTGGTATACCCTTTCATAAGCCATGTGCAATCTTCTTATAAGTTCAGCCGCGTAGTTTTCACTTACATCGTAACGCATTCTTCTGGGTTTAAGAATGTCGTCGTACGGTACTGGAAGAATTTTCTATGTTGAATGTTGCTTGAAGTAAGCCTGCTTTATCAATATTTTCTTTATCAATATTTATATTATGTAGAAGGCAAGTAGATTTCACAATAAGTTTTGCTCAATAGATTTTGATAATCACTTCTGTTTCAATAGATTTTAATAGAATTCTCCATCTATTACTTATTATACCAAAAGCAAATTCTATTTTACACCTAGCTTTCGACAATTTTTCGTTGAAAAGACTATTTTGGTTAGTTAAATTTGTTTACGGAAATGGTCTTAGTAAATATGTTTTAAGAGGGCACGCTTCATCTCCAACAAAAACGTAAGGAGCTTCAATGTTAGTACCTGGGAGAAAGGAATCTGATGGTATATTGAAATTACTGGTTTCAACTAGTTGACAAAATGCTGAAGATTGAAAAATTCCTCCATCGCTCTGCTTTCCATATGCCTCCGTTTCAATGCATATAAATCTGCAATCGACGTCCGCCACAGCCTGCAAAACAATTGAATAATATTGTTTGAAATGTTTGCCATCTATGGCACCACAGCAATTTGGGAAACCGGTCTTCTTATAAAATTTTTTAGCAATTTCCAGAAAATCATTCTCTGAATGAGGTACTAAATGTTTGGATGCTAAGTTTACCCAAATTGCCGTACAAATTTCCCGCACTATGAGAGAAATGGTAGAATGAAACATTCTAAACGAGAATGCCGAAGCTCTATATGAAGATCCTGTTGCCAAAAATCTAAAAAAAAAAACATATAAAATTCATGAAAATTTTTGATAAAAATATACTATCATGATTTAATTTAAGAATTTCAAATCTTTATAGAACAAGAAGTCACAAAAAAATGGAAAACACTTACAAGTAAAGGTCTTGAAGTGATAATTTCCGATTTTGATGAAACTTGGTAGGTGTGTAGAACACAAAAAAATAACAGACACGTATTTTTCTTTATCTGCCAAAAACGCCATTTAAGGGGTGAAATCCACCCCCAAAGTTGGGATAAAAATTTAATTTTGTCAATTTATACGAAAACTATAACAGATAGAAAAAGTTTAAACTGATACAACCCTTCATTTTTAAAGGTCTTCTTATTGATGTACTCAAATCCAGGGCCAGACCTACTGGAGGGGCCTTGACTATAAAATTGGTGGTAAAATTTGAAATATAGGGTGAATATGGTTGGATCAATCAAAATATTGATATCAAATATGAAAATTACATAAAAACTACTAGTTTACCCGTTTTTTGCTAAAAGCCTTTACGTTAAAGTTAAAAGCTCATATATTAACCTAAAATCTTACATGTGCACTCAATATCTTACTTATAATATCTTTAAAAATAACTTTTTAAATCTTTTTTATTTATTGTATTTATACCTAAAATTAATAGTTAAACAAAAATATTGGATAAAATTTTATTATAATGTTGTTCGTGCAAAATTAAGGGCTCTATATAAGTTCCGGTAGCTCTAGTTAATATTGGAAACTGTTGAAATATTTTAAAAACAGAATCGGTAGAGGCAAAATTTAAATTGACGTAGCATATAATTGTTTTACAGCTTGAAAAAATATACAGGGATATTAACCTATTACCACATATGAATCCAAATCCAGGGTCCTAGTTATTAGTGGGTTTTCTATTACCAGTGTCGAATTTAATAATTTTATAAACAGCATATGTATAAATATTTTATACATATTATACAATTTCATATATACATAGTACCTAACAAATTTCATTTTAGAGTATAAATTATTCTTTTTCAGCATTTCTATCCAGCAATTTTATTAACTAGTAAAATAGTACTCTAAAGGACATGTAATATTACACGATCACTATTAAAAGTATAAAAGGCTTCATTCTAAAAGTATTACTCGCATATCTGTGAAATAATTATGATCCGAACGGAATTCACCAATGCTGGGAAATCAACAGTACGTTGTGCTAAAAATTAGAGTAAATATTTAATTTTCTCAATAACCTCCTACACTTCGATATTTAAGCGCATGAAAAGGTACAGCACATCGGCTATACGTACTTGCCACCAAAGGAAGAAACACATATTTTAAAGGAGCTACTTAACCCACTTCCTTTGTTGTCAAGTAAATATCGTTAGTATCAGCGTAAGAGACATATTTTTTTCAAATAATAGAAGTTGTACTGATTACTTATTTATCCCATTTGTTTTGCAACTGATGAAACTACATATATTGCAGCGCAAATTTTATCAAAAAATTTTACTGACGGCCCGCTAATAACTTCGATCCTAGATTCATATATGGCAATAGGTTAATATCCCTGTATATTTTGTTAAGCTCTAAAACAATTATATGCTACGTCAATTTAAATTTTGCCTCTACCGATAAAATATTTAAAAATTTTTAAAATATTTCAAAAGTTTCCAATATTAAATAGAGCTACCGGAATTTATATAGAGTCCTGAATTTGGAACGAATAACATTATAATAAAAATTATCCAATATTTTTGTTTAAATATTAATTGTAGGTATAAATACAATAAATAAAAACGATTTAAAAAGTTATTTTTAAAGATATTATAAGTAAAATATTGAGTGCACCTGTAAGATTTTAGATTAATACTTGAGCTTTTAACTTTAACGTAAAGACTTTTACCAAAAACAGGTAACTAGTATTTTGATTTAGTTTTCATATTTGATATCAATAGTTTGATTCGTCCAACCATATTCACCCTATTTCAAATTTTACCCCCAATTTTATAGTCAAAGGCCCCTCCAGTAGGTCCGGCCCTGGGTTTGAGTACATCAATAGGAAGACCTTTAAAAATGAAGGGTTGGGTCAATTTAAATTTTTTTCTATCTGTAATAGTTTTCGAGTAATTTGACAAAATTAAATTTTTACCCCAACTTTGGAGGTGGATTTCACCCCTTAAATGGCGTTTTTGGCGGATAAAGAAAAATGCGTGTCTGTTTTTTTTTTTTGTGTTCTACACACCTACCAAGTTTCATCAAAATCGGGAATTATCACTTCAAGACCTTTACTTGTTAGCGACAATTTCCGTTCAGAATTTAAAAAAATTAAAAATCACTCAAAATCTGGAAGTGTTGCTTTAATGAAACGAAAATGAATCTACATGGACCAAATGTCCTTCTTGAAGGATATAGTGGATCCTGCACCGCTTAGTGGCAGTTTGACTATGATGACAGAAAGTTTAATTAGAGAAAATGAAAGTCAGGATATCCTTGACATACAGTATAATCAAAGCATTCAAGAGGATGTTGTTGAGCAAGTGGGAATTTCAACTGAGGAGTCAAATGGAGAAACGCAAACACCAAAATTTAATAACAAAAAAAGAAAATTTAAAAATGAAGACCCTCTTTTGAAATTCGAAAAAGCAAAATTAGATATTTTAAAAGAAGATTTTGAATTAAGACAGGACGGAGACTATAATTTTTTAATTAGTTTCCTGCCAGTGATGGCAAAAATGACTGAAATTCAAAAATTGAAATTCAGGATGGAAATTAGCCAGTCAGCTCTTGTTACGGTCTTGAACTACATAGTTTATGGGACGCTCCCATACGGAAGATCAATTATTAGGAGTAGCTATTTTGAATAAACATTTATAAGGTAGTTTGGGTAGAAGATCGGCTATTGGGAGTGGCTCTTTTAAATAAATATTTATTAGGTTGTTTCAGTAGATCGATTATTGGGAACAACACTTTTGAATAATCATTGGAATAACGCAGTAATAGTTGTAGTTTAAGGAATTAGTGGTATAAGTAGGGTAATTTAGTTTCAGTAGTGTAAGTAATGTATCTTTGGATTATTATGTTTAGACAATTACGTAATAAATAAACTCAACCCTTCAGAGTGACATCATATGAATTTTACACCAACAACTGAATACAAAATTATTAACACTCCTTAAGAAATTTCTTCTCTATTCAATATTACGAGTTAGAAAAAGATAATATAATAATTTAATCCAACCTAATTAAACAAAAACAATTGAAGTATGAATGATAAATTATATAAATTATTTACTAAGAGGCGACTTACATTGTTACCTTTATTAATTACACTCCAGAAGAAGACGTAATTATAATGAGTTGTCTGTCAAAAGTTACTCTTAATAAGTTTTTCAAATTTTTTAAATTTGGTATAGTAAGGCTCAACGTAATGGTAGACGATTAATTAGATTTTACCGTGCAAATGGCTTAAATGGTTAATAAATTATAGCTATTTAATCACAAAAAAAACAACGAAATTTTTTAATCTATACCTAAAATTTTTCTATCAGTAACAACTCACTCATATTTTATTTTAAAAATGCTTATTTTTTTAGCTTATGGTATTTTTTTTTAGTTGACCTAGTCGTGTACTTTTAAAACAGTTTCAAAATTAGTGTATTTTCTAGAATTCAACTATTTTAAAGATGAATAAAGGACAATTCAGCTATTACACCATACCTCACCAGGTCATTAGAAATAGAAAATAATGCCGACTTGCCAAACATATATATATATATATATATATATATATATATATATATATATATATATATATATATACATATATATATAATATATATATATATATATATATATATATATATATATATATGTATATATATATGTATATATATAGATATATATAATATATATATATATATATTATATATATATATATATATATATATATATATATATATATATATATATATATATATATATATACATCCCGGTATCATTTTGACGTGTTTTCATAATACATCAATTTGACGTCTCCTTAAAGGGACCCGTATATTGAATATTTAACATTTGTATACTCCGTCTTTCAACACAGATAACATGTAGTACATTTTTGTTTTGGTTGACTTCAGATGGAAAACTTTAATCTCACTATCATTGTGACATCTTTTCACCTTACTGTCATATGACGTCCACAGTATGTTTTTATATTTTATATTGACAACATTTTTACGTCCGAAACGAATATTTATATTCACATAATGCACAGACTGACGTCCGGCGGTGTTGCCAGATTTAAATCAGATTCATTCAGGCTCTCTTTTGCAAATAGTATGAGTATATAATAGTAGGTGGGTTTTTGTTACTAATAGGTACTCTAATACGTTTTTTTTTTTAATTTGAATCTTTTATTTTGAATTTTTTGAATTTTTTTATTTTGATACATGTTGGAGTTCAGTGTAGTAGTTTGCAGTCCACTTTTTTCTTCAATATACGAGTTTGTAAAATAAATCGATTTTTTTTTGCATATTCCGATAGTCTAACCAGTAACTTAAATTTTAAACGCGTTTTTCTCGAAACTGCATTTTTCAAATTTGCTACGCTTAAACTCGAACTAAATTTAGTTTTCTGACAAAACATGGTACATAGGAACTCCAATATAACCTACTCCAATATAATATAGCGAGTGGTGGGGTACCCCTCTCACAGATTTGAAGACGTGCGATTGTATTTCTGTAAAGTTATACATAATCGTCAATTCAGGGGCGTAGCAAATTTATGTGAGGGTCTGAGAAGTTCCCATATTTTCTCACATACACACGTATAACATTCACACATAGCCATAGGTACTTATGCACAAATAAATATAACATCAGCACCAACAAACAATTACACCAATATACAGACATACACGTACATATTATTTCACGTGTGTATATGCATACGTAGACAAATATGTGTGCATATACACATCGATTTCACGATTTGATTGGTTATGGAAAAAAACCCAGATAACAAATTTTGATAAAAGTTCCAGAATATTCTATTCGAAAAATAGCAAAGATGACGAAAAACCGACTTCACCATTTGATAGTCTACCAAAGAAGGGACTAAACAGCAGAATTAAGCAAAAATTCTATTCGGAATCTAGCAAGAATACCGGGAAACTAACTTCACCATCGAATTTGTCTTCGAATAAAAGCACAAAAAAAAATTTAGCAATGTTCTCGAATGTTCTATTCGAGAACTAGCAAAGATATTAGGAAACTGACTTCACTAGCGAATTGGTCATCAAATAGAAGCTTAAATAGCAAAAATTGAACAATGTTCTAGAATGTTCTATTCGAGAACTAGTAAAAATATCGGAAAACTGATTTCCCCATCGGATTTGTCGTCGAATGAAAGCCTAAATAACAAAAATTGAACAATATTCTAGAATGTTCTATTCGAGAATTAGCAAAAATATCAAAAAACCGATTTTATTACTCATCTAATTATTAAATAAAAGATCAAATAGCGGAATTTAATAAGAGTTAAGATTCTTTATTTAAGGAAAATATAAATATTATACTTTTTTGCAATCGAATACGTTGGCGTAAATTTATAGCTAAAACTTTCGTATAGCACCCACTATTTGACATTTTTTGCCAAGGTGCAATCTACTGATGAAGTCGCTTTCTGAATTTTTTTTTAGTTTCCGAATAGAATATTCGAGAACATTTCTCAAATTCCGTTATTTAGCATTTTCTTTGATGACCTATCTAATGGTAAAGTTTATTTTTTGATATCTATTCTAGGTTTCGAATAGAATGATCTAGAATTTTTGTCAAATTCCGCTATTCAACCATTACTTTAATGGCAAATCCCATAGTAAAGTTAGTTTTCCGATATCTTTCCTAGTTTCCGAATAGAATATTCTAAAACTATTATTAAATTGCACTGTTCGGTCTATTTTTCAATTGCTAACCAATAGTGAAGTCGGTTTTTTAGTACATATGTATTTTTAGTACATACGTCTGTCGCTCCTCGGCCTCTTAAACTCGTTCGCTTTCTATATAATTTTACCGAATTCTATAATGAGCTTGAGGTAATATGATCTGGTCGCGGACAACATGGCGGACAAAAGTCAAACTTTTCATCAGTTTTCACCAGTTCCATTCCAGATATTCTTACAGATCTGGATTATTCCGCTGATGGTGTGTCCGGGGGTGCTGTGCACAATGGCAGTTAAATTTGACTCTAGAATTAATGATAATTTGGAAATATTCTTTTTGAAAATGTGACAACTCCAAATTTAAAAGCTGGATCGACCTCTAAATCTGAGGGTATCAAAGAGAATAACAAGTAGAAAGTGAGGTCAGAGTCCCTTTCAAGACAAACATACAGTACTCATATATCATACCATACATGTATGTTGATTTTGCATATATATACATAAGCTATGCTATAGATTTGTTCCCCAAATAAATCATATTAAAATATTATATTTATTATGTCTAATAGCTAATGCATGAATCGAATCAAACACAATACATATGTATGTATGTACATACGAGTTGTAAAATGAAAACCATCGATGTCTAACTTTTCGCTTTTAATATTTTCCCGGGTAAATAAAATCCTAATAATTAAAAAATTAGTTTAAAATTTATTTATGGTTTATATTATTTAACATTTAAATTGTAAAAATATTTATTTATCGTTTTATTCATACTTTAAAACGCAATATAATGTCTACTATATTAGCGTATATATCAAAATGTTTTTTGAAAATTAAATATGTTATCGAATCCAGCAAATGTTTGCCGGGCGTTAGCCGACACACGTAAAGTCAAATTTTTCACGTTTACAAAATTACACTTCAAATTTGATTTAAAGAATGGGAAGAGAAAACAAAATTGTAGATATAGACAAGAAAATCGTAGGACTTTGCCGTCCCTTTTTATTTTTTGAAATCAGCTGAAGGGAAAAGTTAGGAGTCATAAGCATTTATGAATAACAGCCAACAAAGACCCAATAAACAAACCATTCCGTTCAAACATTTTGAAGAATCAAAATTTACCATTTTAGGAACAGATGAGAAAATTGTTGGGAATAAATTTTTCGAACTTTTGCTCGCGGTCCCTCCTTCGGAGGATTCATATTTCAATGCACCCCCACTATATTGTGGCGCCATTTTGAAGAAAATCAGTTGTCGATTGTGTTTTTCGAAATTTTTTAGTTCTGACAAGAAAGACAAGAGTCTTTGAAGAAAAAAACAATAAAAGCAATTCTCTGTCGTAAGTTTGACATATTTTAGAACTGATTTTTCCTAAATGTCATGTATTAAGTAAAATGTAAGGCGTATATTGACTTACAGCAACACTAGGACAGGTGTTAGGTGTTAGGACAGTAGGACGATATTCTAAACATTTTGATGAACCAAAATCAACAACTGAACAGGAATAATTTGGATTTTCATATGAATATTTTCAGATAAATTCGGAAGTATAACAAACAGACTGTTTCTCAAGTGACACGAACTTCAGCAACTCATCTAGGAGGCCATTAGGAGGCAGGGCCTTACGAAAAAGGTTTACAGTTGGTAAAGAAACTCTCCAAAGACTTGAGTGACACTTTGACTTACGCCACCACGAGGATGGCTCCGTCCATACACCTGCGAAAAATTCTGATAATTCAGTAAAACACAAAAAAATCAACACTTAACAAAGATTATTTTTAATTTTGATAATATTTCGTAATTATATGTAATAGAGTAAGGTAAAATGAAAACAACCTTGTGCGGACACGATAGACATACAAGACAAGTCGCCGTGAGAAGACATTGTAAAGGATCCCCTAATAAATTGTTTTAATAATTCCTTGGAGCTCGTTGACTGGTCTACTTAAAGCGTTTGTCTTATATAATGATCATACCTCATCGCATTATTGTTTTAATTTTAAACTTTTCTCTCCCTTAACATTTCCCTTAAGTATACACAGTTATCATCATCCCCCATTGTTCATCCTCCCCAACTCCACTCATTTCAGATTCTCTAGACGTGTGTTTCTATCGTATAGTTAACGTACAACTTAAGTAGTAACAACTAGTAAAATGGGTGTTTGGTATTTTTTTTTTCAAATAATCACATTATCTGTTTTATTCAATTTTTAAACTTGACTGTCGAAATAGGTGTACCACTTTTTTTTTACTGTAAAATTAGTTTTACGAGTGTTCGGAGAATATAAAAAATCAATTGTTTAATTTTATCTTCAAAAATTGAATCATATACAAATTCAGTAATCTAAATATTTATAAAATCTTACAACAGTGTTATTGTAACAGCAGTTGGGAACGTATTGTGTTGAACAAAGTCATTGATCAAAATTTTATTTATTTGCATTTGTGAGTGGAAACTGTCCATTTGGTGTACATTTTAATCACCAATGATTATATTACCGTGCGATTTTTTGTATAAAAACAATTAAAATCGGTTTTCTGAGTAATGCCACTCCAAATAATACCGTTCATCTACACCTCAGCAGCGACACCACACAGAGAGAAAATTCATATAAAAAATACTGTGCTCAGCACTACAATAGACGCGTAAAAGGCGAACATATTCAATTTTGTACGGTAAAAATAAAAAAATTATAATTAATCAGAGAAAATTTAAAGGATAGGATGTTCTTTCCGAAAGAAAGAAAGAGAAGGTATCAACGCTGTCACATACCGAGGCAAGCTGCAGAAAGTATCAACACAATCATATATGAAGGTTACATAGCAGGACTCTTGGTGTTGCAACTACCTGATTAGCTGGTGTGGTGTCGTGTGGTGCCGAAGCAGTGTTCATTACAATGTCTTGACGGATGGTTCATCATTTTGTTACTCCACTATCTTTAGTATTAGAATATATTGTTGCCAATCATTTTTGTATGGATCATAAAGAATCAAAGGTCGGTAAAGATCGGGCATCTTCGAAGTTTTTACAGGTACATCCGAAGCAACATAAGGTTGCGGGTCATATGCGCAAAAGAAAGAGTACGACAACACGAATTAAACTATAACATATATGCATAAGAGTGTGATAGAAGTTGTGCTACCACATAAAATTTTACCATGCTATAATATATTTTTTACCTTGGTCGTCAATCGCGCACACATTAAAAGGGAGCATGGTAATTTTTCTGAAATCTTATAAATTATATGATTTTTCTTTCCGTGTACTATCACCTTTATCACCACACAATTTCCTTCCTTCGCTCCATCTGAACCAACAAAATTTCGTTTTTTAGCAAATTTCCGAATGGAAAATTCAGCTATTAGAGCCACTGTCACGGGAAAACTTGAGCCTTTGAGATTTGAAATTTGAGGGAACGGTTGGAAATCCTAAGCCCTTCGACGAGTTCCTCTATCAAGCACGTCTGATGCTCGGAACCTCCGAAAAGGGTCTCTTACCAAAATTTAAATTTTTCGAAATTTTTTTACACCATAGCAAAACGCGGAAAAATTACATAAGATACGTTTTTAAACTATTATCCTATATAAACAGGCATTCGAGAAATTTTTGTGTCCAGAAATTCGCTATGTTATGCAGGGTACTACGACAGAGAAACGGCACGTTAACCCAGCGAGTCACAAAATCTAGCGTTAGACATGAACTAATTAAAATTTGTCAAAAAATTATATGTAACAAAAATTTTCTTCTATTTAAACTTCGTCTTTCAACCACAGTTGCTTATAATTGTCCGAAGCTCTTATACTGGATGAAATTTCGGTTCCGAATATCCGGTAGTTACGGTTAAAATTTGGAACTATTCAAAGCTTCCGTTCTATTTAAAACAAAATTTGAAAATTCATCACGTAAAACACATTACTTAACAAAGAAAAATACTTCATTGACCAATATTGATAGAGAAACTGATTTATATTTAAGTGCGTAGTTCCTTACTAGCAACCACTTGAATCATTCCCCAACATATCAGAAATCAAATTAAAGGCCATTCATTCTAAACCACTGACATCATATAGTTTAATGAAATCTATAAATTTTTTTCTTGTGATAAAATTAATTTTATTTGGGGGTCCACTGAGCCACGATAATACAGTCTATACAATGAACAGGGATACTGGATATTTTTAAAAGCTTCAAAACATTATTGTATCTTTTTGCAATTACGTTTATTTGTAAGAACAAAAATACAAAAATACCGAACTGAATTCACTCAAAAGACGATTCTTTGTGCAAAAGATACGACTGCTACCTTGTTGCAAAATTTCAAACGTTTTTTTATTCTTTTCATTCTTTAGGTTTTGTTTTCATTATATCATAATATGCCGGATTTTATGCCAATTTTTATGTCGGCTGAAGTTCTAAATGCACTGGCAAGCACACTATTCCTATTACAATAAATATCGGATAGTGCAGAAAGTAGTGACGCATCCTACACCAACCGCTGATGACGACGAACCGGTGGTAATGCTTGTTCATAATTTCTCTGACGAAGGAATGCTCACCAACCATCCGGCATAACGATCCGTAATTGTTGTGGATTCGTTAAGTCTTTCCGTATCCGGCAAAACAGCTGATAAGGAAGGATTCTCGAATAAAGAATACACAACTATGTCCAGAATTCTCCGAAAAATGACGTAATTTTCCCTAAGAAAACTAAAATTTTTCAATTTTTCAAAAATTTAAAAATGACGATAATTCTAGAAATTTTGCCCCTTTAAATGCTCCACACACACACACACACACACACACACACACACACACACACACACACACACACACACACACACATATATATATATATATATAATATATATATATATATATATATATATATATATATATATATATATATATATATATATATATATATATATATATATATATATATATATATATATATATATATATATATATATATATATATATATATTGGGCCCAGTTTCATTTCTCTCGCCCCAGTAGATCCCGAGATATACACAAACATATGTAGCAAATGTTCGGAATAATGATCGAGGCCTATCCAATCCAATGAAAATCGCATAAGCGAAAATTGGTCTTTCATATTTTCTCTTCTTATGGCTTCACTCAGGGACGGACATACAGTTATTACGAGGTGGGGGGGCGAACTTTCCTGTTGGTGTCCCCCCGAGAGAAACGCAAAATTAGACATTTTAACACAATGATAATTTTTAAATTTTTAAATTTTTCCCGGCAAAAAGTAGGAGCCATAAATATACCAAAATGTCACCAAAAATACACCAAAATGACACCAAATTACACCAAAGATACACCAAAGTACTCAAAAAATACACCAAATGACACCATAAATACACCAAAATTACACCAAATAACACCAAAATTACACCAAATATACATTAATTAACACCAAAATTACACCAAATGACACCATAAATACACCAAAAATACACCAAATAACACCAAAATTACACCAAATAACACCATAAACACACCAAAAATACACCAAAAATACACCAAAGTTGCACCAAAAATACACCAAAGTTTCACCAAAAATACACCAAAAGTACACCAAAAATACACCAAACAACACCAAAATTACACCAAATGACACCATAAATACACCAAAAATACACCAAATGACACCAAAATGACACCATAAATACACCAAAATTACACCAAACAACACCAAAATTACACCAAAAATACACCAAAAGTACACCAATAATACATCAAATAACACCGAAATTACACCAAATGACGCTATAAATACACCAAAAATATACCAAATAACACCAAAATTACACCAAATAACATCAAAATTACACCAAAAATACTGCAAATTACACTAAAAATTCACCAAAATTACACCAAAACAGACCAAATGACACCAAAAACATACCAAATTGACGCCAGTTCTGCTCTGGTTGTACTATATACGGTCATGTCGATATAAAAACTAATCAGTCTTATGCTGTAAATCAAACTATTCACATCTATCAAAAAAAAATGTTTGAGTGTACACGTTGTGATAAGACATTTTCGCGGAGAGATTCTCTTTTACGTCATATGAAAAGAAGAGTGCATACGCGGTCAAATGCTCAGGAACATCAAACAAACAATAATGACCAGATCGCAAATAATCAGTCGGTAGATAATCAATCGGTAAATAATGGGACACACGTAAACAGTGCGGAGAACAGGACACTTTCAGTACACAGTGAATCGTCGAAATCGAATGATGGAGATGATGATGGTGAAACCGAACATAGCTTTGAAACAAAAAACGACATTGAAGAAAAGGAAAATAAAGCACCAGTGTTCCAAAATCAACACGAAAATGATACAGATCTATGTAAAAGAAACTTGAATACTTTTGATGAAAGTATGATAGCTGCAGCAAAAGCAATCAAAAGTAAATTCGATTCTTTAAAAAACTCACATAATATTCTACAATCTGTGAATGACGAAGATAATCGGTCTAACGAACAAAACGATTCACAATTGCCTGATAACTACGAAGAAACAAGTTAAAGTGGCTGGTCTCTTGCTCTAGACATATTAATGATCAAAGAGCTTCAGAACGCATGCGCAAAGGACGAAGCACAAAAAGATAAAAATTCAGAAGAAAAGGAACAACCTTCAACATCAAATTCAATAAATGGAGAAGCTAAACGTCTGAAGTATGATGAAAACACTAACCTTCATAATGATCATTCGAACCCTGTTGATGAAGAAGAATATTTTGATGATCCGAACCATTTGGTCGATGAACTAAGAAGTTTAGCAACTCAAACGCAAATTGGAGAAGAAATGGTTAATAGTATGTGCAATTTAAAGGAAACGCATCATATTGTAAATCCCAGTTGTGCGGATTATATCGAAAATGAGAAAAAACGAAGCCATTTTAATAATTTAAAGAAAAGTGACATTGGGAGGCAAATTATCTCGATAACTCGGAAATTGGAAAAGCATGATATTATTGAGCCAGTGTTAAAGTATGTATCAAATGATGACAGAGACAACGATGAAAAAACATCTACTAGCGACAACGAAGATACTGCGAGCGAAGGAGAATCTGATGATGACGAGAATACAGTCGCCAACGATTGTGATGAAAAAATTGCGGGTAAATGGTTATATTTACGACCCTATAGGAGGCTTTAAAATATCTTAACATTTTATGAGTTGTAAACTAAACCAATAGTGTAACTTTTCCAATAGCTGTATACCAAAGTTAATTATTTAATAAAATATTTTAAAAATTATGTGAGTGTTATTATTTCTTACATACCACAGTTCTTAAACAATTTTAGCAATTGGTTAAAAAAAGATCACCAAAATGATTGTTCTTACAATGAACTATCCAATATATATTTTCAGAGCTATTAAAATAGGTAATGTTTTTACTTGCTCCTGAATATAGGCAATTAAATTGTATTGTCCTATTAACATTCTGGTGCGATAGAACATGTGTGTAAACTATGTAATCCTTACAAATAAATATTTACCCATATTATTAATGATTTGTAAATATGAAGTATCGTTTGAACAGTAATGATGTAAAACTGTCAAACAGGAAAGGGTTAATTAATTGAATTCCTAAAATATTCCTATGGTTTTAGTGTCTACAGGAGGCTTTGAGTCGCTTTTTAAAAACGATGAGAGTTATTTACTTTCCACATATTTATTCTTTAAGTATTAGTTTACATTTTCAACTCGTTACTTACAATTAGAAATATTTTATATATAATTTTTTATTATTTACGTCTTGTAACTGCTATTGTCTTTTAATGACTTCTGAATATTATTTTGACGCGATATTATTTAAAATTTTGCTAAATATTTAATAATAATACAACACATAATAGTATAGAGTAGGTACGTACATATTGAAGAATGTGAAAAATGCTGATTCTTGTTTTAAGAAGTTTAGGTAAGTATAAAAAAATTGTTAATCTTATTACAACTGTTTACAAAAACTAGAGGTCATTTAATACCTATAGGTATATTTAACTAATTGTTAATAATTAAACTAACAAGTAATAAATTTAGAAAAAAACAGATACATTGTTTAAGTAAATATAAAATATTAAAAGGAAAATTTTCTTAAAATATTGGGAATATGTGCTATTAATTTAAGACTAAAAAAATATTATGAGGAGAAATTAATGTTTCAAAACTGTTTTAAATTCTTGATAATACATACTCAGTTTTAAAAATATTAAGGAATATGATTCTTTTTACAATATATTGATATTGTAAAAAATATGTTTTTTAACGGTGTAGAAACCCGTACTTTTAACAGAGTGCTGTATATATGCAAAATATTATATTACTATATATATTTTAAAAAATTCGTTTTTATTTGATTGTTGATGATCAAATATTTTTACATTAAATGAGTAAATTCTTATGTATTTTATAACACGATACCGCGTGATAAGAGATATAGTAAAGTAATCATGGGTATTTACAAGGTATATATTTAAAAAAAAGTACACAGATATTTATAACGTAAGTATGTAACAATTTTTAGCTGATTAATATATATTCTGATATTAAATAATATCAAAGAATGTGCACACAGATTTAAAAAATGTACAGTGATAAATTTTTGTAAAATTTACGAGTATGTATGGTGTACCATAACTGTAAATGGAATTTTTATATATACATCAAGTTTAAGGTATAATATCAAAAATTAGTTTGAATCTTTTAATGACGTCAGTAAACATACATACATACGGCTTATTTAAGCAAGCTCGGTAATTCTCGCATAACGGGAGCCACCCAAAAACTCATAGTTTTAAATTTTGATAATTGTTATATTTTTATAATCTATAAGTGTTGTGTAGTTGTGCTGGGCTATAAGTTTTGCAATATCTGCTTGCTTCTGTAGGGTACATGGGGGCAAAGTGACCCATTTGCAAACCTACTAAAATGATTTTTTCCGTTTATCACCGAATCAATTGCAACGGAAAAGACAAAAATGACATAAATCATTAGTGTGTTCAATAGGTAAGTAACATACCTAAATTCACTTAGTTAAACTGAATAGTTTTCAAGTAATCGAATTTTATATTTTAAAATTTCAATTTCAATTTTCAAAAAAGTTTATGAATCGATTTGAACGTTTTAAATTTCTATCGATAGTACTACTTAGGTACTATCAAATGACGAAATAAAATCAATGGGATTTTGCCTTTAAAAATTTTTATTACCAAAATTCAAAATTTTTTATATAGAATAGTCCAAATAGGCATTATTTAAACTGTTAAAGGCATATATATTTTTTATAGGAAAATCACCTTAAATCATATTTTAAATGCCCAATCAAATCATTGAGCTTAACAGTTTTTAATGTCCTTAGCTTCGTTTAGATATGATTCACACTAGGGCTTAAATGTATTATTATGTAGCAGTGTGAAATTTTTGTTAAAGGCCTAAAATGGGCTTAAAACACAAAGAGAGCATTAGCTAAATATTATTGATTAAAATTTTGTACCTACCTATTTAAATGATTTAAGACACATGCCATGAGCCACCGCACCGCAACAAGAATACATAAATTATTGCAAGTTGAAGGTTTTGAGATCTGTTGATGGATTTTTTATTGAATATATTTTTTTTTTAAGGATTTATTTAGGATACATATTTAAAACATCACATATTATCAAAGTAAGTATATTATATTCACTGATAATACATACTACGAAATAAAATAATATCTAGAGAATGTGGATGTCTCTATATAGCAATAATATGATGTGTGATGAGTAATGACTGACGAGGGTAGATTTTTGTGTGAAATATTTAAAGTGTTTTCAATTTTTTACTAAATTAATCTTTTTTGTATATTACTTGAAAATAAAATGTTACATCAGCTTGGTATAAATCAGTTGACTGCACAGTTGATAATTATTATATTTTTAGTTAAAATTGTTGAATCTGGGTTGCGATTATTAATATAATTGTTTAATTAACTCAAACTTGAATATGTGTTCGGTAGGTATTCATTTGTTTGATATCGCGAATTGTTCAGAAGAAAATGAGTTTAAGAAAATTAGGGAAATGGCCAGAAAAGATTTGCAGTTATTGTTATTAAGAACAAATATAGAACGCAACTATTTGCGAGAAGTGTGCAAACATCATTATAAAAAATATTTAGTTAATTATGCTAATAACCAAAGACATTGTTGTAATCCACTAAGGTTACATGAAGGAAAAAAGTGCGTACAAGTTTGAGAGAAATTTCATTAGATTTTGCAAAAAAACATAAGGAAAATATAAATCTCATTCCTGGAAACAAATTGTGCACGAAATGTAGAAAAACGATTTCAAAACGAATTCCCTTAAATGATGCAGAGGGAGATTCAGATGAAAATCTGTCCTATAACAAAACTTCAGAAAATTTTTCTCTTGCTGTTATGGAAGAAAATAGACCATCTGTAAGCAGCTTTCGAAATATATCACCCACTAATGATTTCGAAAATATTGTAAGCTCTGTAGATTATAATGTTGCGTCTACGAGTACTACAAAGAATACTGTGAGGAATTACAATAAAAATGATTTTGAAGACATGATAAGATCCGTTAAAATGAAATATCGAGAACGCTCAACATCCTTAAGGGATAAAATATATATCTTATCTTTATTACCACAAAGGTGGAGTGTCAGAAAAATATCTGAAGAATTTGGTGCCTCAAGACGCTTTATATCCAAAGTAAAAAAAATTGTCTCAAAACAAGGAATTCTTCCCAAAATAAACGTGAAAAAGCGAAAGAAAAATAAAATTGAAGAACCTCAAGTTAAAAAAATAATAAATTTTTACTACCAAGATGACGTAAGTCGTATACAGCCTGGGAAGAAAGATTATAAATCCATTAAAAAGGAAGGATGAAGGCTGAATGTACAAAAAAGGCTTATATTTGGTAATTTAAAAGAAATTTATTTAAAAGAACTGACCCTAACAGTTATGATTTATATATGTGTATGTAATTAGTGGCATTAAAAGGATAACAAGAAACAGGTGAGTTACTTGTTAAGAATTATTACTTAACTGTGCTTCAAAGATTTACAAGTGATTAAATTGATAGAAATTTTTTAAATTTTCCCAGCAATATTCTTCAAAAATATTACAATATGTTTACTCAATAATATTTAGCTAATGCTCTCTTTGTGTTTTAAGCCCATTTTAGGCCTTTAACAAAAATTTCATATTGCTACATAATAACACATTTAAGCCCTAGTGTGAATCATATCTAAACGAAGCTAAGGACATTAAAAACTGTTAAGCCCAATGATTTGATTGGGCATTTAAAATATGATTTAAGGTGATTTTCCTATAAATATATGCCTTTAACCGTTTAAATAATGCCTATTTGGACTATTCTATATAAAAAATTTTGAATTTTGGTAATAAAAATCTTTAAAGGCAAGATCCCATTGGTTTTATTTCGTCATTTGATAGTACCTAAGTAGTACTATCGATAGAAATTTAAAGCGTCCAAATCGATTTATAAACTTTTTAGAAAATTGCAATTGAAATTTTAAACTATAAAATTCGATTACTTGAAAACTATTAAGTTTAACTAAGTGAATTTAGGTATGTTACTTACCTATTGAACACACTAATGATTGATGTCATTTTTGTCTTTTCCGTTGCAATTGATTCGGTGATAAACGGAAAAAATCATTTTAGTAGGTTTGCACATGGGTCATTTTGCCCACATGTACTCTACAGAAGCAAGCAGATATTGCAAAACTTATAGCCCAGCACAACTACATAACACTTATAGATTATAAAAACATAACAATTATCAGAATTTAAAACTATGAGTTTTTGGGTGGTTTCCGTTATGCGAGAATTACCCACCTATAAAAACCAGTTTTATTTTAAAGAAAAAGCATTAGTTACTGAATTCTAAGCCCAACAGTTTGACTCTAGACATCGCACAATGGCGACCGATGCAGCAGATGTTGACTTCCAAGGATTTCCAAATTCAACAAATGGGAAATTCTACATAAAGGAATTGGCTGTGTTGAAATTCGATACTTCGGACAAAAATGATGGTGAAGATTATATACTACAACACTATATTTTCAAATCACCAATACCGTTTTGCGGATTAAGTGAAAAAGATCAGCGCACAGCTCGCTGGTTGCGGAAAAATCATCATGGGTTCATCATCATGGGCACCTGGATGGATGAACATATTGAATGCGAGGAACTAAAATACATTTTAATAAACAATCTACATGGAACTCGAATCATTTATACGAAAGGAGAAGAAAAAGTGCGGTATTTGAAACGACTACTACCATCAGCGCCCATCATGAACTTTGAAGAAATAACAATGTGCCCCAAGTTGGGAATCATAACATCAACATACACTAGTCATCGATGCGGCCATCATTCCGGAGCAACTTGTGCCATGGAAAATGTCATATCCATATACCAATATTATTGTAATAACATTTAAACATTTTTATGGTAAAATATTTCTTTTTAAATAAATTTATTAAAATAAAAAAATGTGTTTTTATTTAGAGGAAAACCTGTATAAACCTGTTTTCAGACAAAAATATTATTAAATTATGGAAGCAACACCATCTTGTCATGGAATTTTGAATCAAGGTACAGAGTTCGTGGTGGTTCAGACTAGCAACGCCATCTTTTAACTATCAAAATGGTTGTCGATGCCATCTGTTGACAATTTTTCAAACTTACGCACAGGGATCGCTATTATCAAGACACCACACAGAGAGAACATTATCCACACACCACGCTGCGCCATCTGTTACGAAATTTTTGAATTTTTAGGTTAGAAAAAATTTTGTTAGGTTAAACCAATTTTTGTTGGGTTCTGTTAAGTGAGATCAAGTTCCATTCGGTTCTGTTAGGTTAGAAAAACTTTCATTAGATATTGTTAGGTTGGAGACCAAATTATACTCCACCCACCGCCGGAGGCTTCTAGAACCGCCCGGTAGTTTTGCCTCCTCCCGAGGTCACTCAAAAAGTCGGCAGGTGAGAAGGTGGGCTTCGTACTGTCCAAAAACTACTACTTTTGTTCCCCCAAATAAACGCAATTGCAAAAAGATACAATAATGTGTTGATACTTTTAAAAATATCCAGTATCCCTGTTCATTATATAGACTGTATTACCGTGGCTCAGTTGACCCCCAAATAAAATTCATGTTATCAAAAGAAAAAAAATTTATCGATTTGATTAAACTATATGATGTCAGTGGTTTAGAATTAATGGCCTTTAATTTGATTTCTGATATGTTGGGGAATGATTCAAGTGGTTGCTAGTAAGGAACTACGTACTTAAAAACAAATCAGTTTTTCTATCAATATTGGTCAATGAAGTATTTTTCTTTGTTAACTAATGTGTTTTACATGATGAATTTTAAAATTTTGTTTTAAATAGAACGAAAGCTCTGAATAATTCCAAATTTTAACCGTAACTACCGGATATTCGGAACCGAAATTTCATCCAGTATAAGAGTTTCGGACAATTATAAGCAACTGTGGTTGAAAGACGAAGTTTAAATCGAAGAAATGTTTTGTTACATATAATTTTTTGACAAATTTTAATTAGTTCATGTCTGACGCTAGATTTTGTGACTCGCTGGGTCAACGTGCCGTTTCTCCGTCGTAGTATCCTGCATAACATAGTGAATTTCTGGACACAAAAATTTCTCAAATGCCCGTTTACATAGGATAATAGTTTAGGATAATAGAGAGAAAAATTATATAATTTTGGTAGATAAAATTCCAGAAAAATTACCATGCTCTCTTTTAATACGTGCGCGATCGACGACCAAATTAAAAAATATATTATAGCATGGTAAAATTTAATGTGGTAGCACAAATTCTATCACACTCTTATGCATGTATGTTATAGTTTAATTCGTGTTGTCGTACTCTTTCATTTGCGCACCTGCCTCGCAACCTTATGTTGCTTCGGATGTACCTGTAAAAACTTAGAAGATGCCCGATCTTTTCCGACCTTTGATTTTTTGTTTCCATACAAAATTACTGGCAACAATATATTCTAATACTAAAGATAGTGGAGTAACAAAATGATGAACGATCCGTCAAGACACTGTAATGAACAATGCTTCGGCACCCCACGACACCACACCAGCTAACCAGGTACTTGCAACACCAACAGTCCTGCTATGTGACCTTCGTATATGATTGTGTTGATACTTTCTGCAGCTTGCCTCGCTACATGACAGCGTTGATACCTTCTCTTTCTTTCTTTCTACTATTAGCTTCATTTATTCTTTGGTACTTTTCTTCTATTTTAAGACAGCATGGTAATTTTTGTAAGAAAAACAATTAAACTGTCGGCACTGAAACTTTTTACTGTGCGGTTTTACAGATTTTACGGAGCTAATATTACGGAAAGAACATTCTATCCTTTAAATTTTCTATGATTAATTATAATTTTTATATTTTTACCGTACAAAATTTGATATGTTCGCCTTTTACACGTCGACTGTAGTTCTGGGCACAGTAATTTTTATATGAATTTTCTCTCTGTGTGGTGTCGCTGCTGAGGTGTAGATGAACGGTATTATTTGGAGTTGCATTACTCAGAAAACCGATTGTAATTGTCTTTTATACAAACATCGCACAGTAATATAATCATTGGTGATTAAAATATACACCAAATGGATAGTTTCCACTCACAAATGCAAATAAATAAAATTTTGAACAATGCCGTTGTTCAACACAATACGTTCCCAACTGCTGTTACAATAACACTGTTGTAAAATTTTATAAATATTTACATTACTGAATTTGTATATGATTCAATTTTTGAAAATAAAATTAGACAAATGATTTTTTATATTCTCCGAACACTCGTAAAATTGTTTACAGTAAAAAAAAAAATTGGTACACCAATTTCGACAGTCAAGTTTAAAAATTGAATAAAACAAATATTTTGATTATTTGAAAAAAAAAAGAAATACCAAACACCCATTTTACTAGTTGTTACTACTTAAGTTGTACGTTAACTATACGGTACAAACACATGTCTAGAGAATCTGAAACGAATGGAGTTGGGGAAGATGAACAATAGGGGATGATGATAACTGTGTACACTTAAGGGTAATGTTAAGGGAGAGAAAAGTTTAAAATTAAA
This sequence comes from Brachynemurus nebulosus, assembly GCA_035578155.1. NCBI lineage: Eukaryota > Metazoa > Arthropoda > Insecta > Neuroptera > Myrmeleontidae > Brachynemurus > Brachynemurus nebulosus. Next base: position 6,280,283 of record JAPWDM010000021.1, read on the forward strand.
ACAATAATACGATGAGGTATGATCATTATATAAGACAAACGCTTTAAATAGACCAGTCAACGAGCTCCAAAGAATTATTAGAACAATTTATTAGGGGATCCTTTACAATGTCTTCTCATGTCGACTTGTCTTGTATGTCGGTCCTGTCCTCACAAGGTTGTTTTCATTTTACCTAATTCTATTACATATAATTACAAAATATTATCAAAATTAAAAATAATCTTTGTTAAATGTGGATTTTTTTGTGATTTATTGAATTATCAGAATTTTTCGCAGGTGTATAGACGAAGCCATCCTCGTGGTGGCGTAGATCAAAGTGTCACTCAAGTCTTTGGAGAGTTTCTTTATCAACTGCAAACCTTTTTCGTAAGGCTTTCCCTCCTAATGGCCTCCTAGATGAGTTGCTGAAGTTGGTGTCACTTGAGAAACAGTCTGTTAGTTATACTTCCGAAGTTATCTGAAAATATTCATATGAAAATCCAAATTATTCCTGTTCAGTTGTTGATTTTGGTTCATCGAAATGTTTAAAAGATCGTCCTACTGTCCTAACACCTAACACTTGTCCTATTGTTGCTGTAAGTCAATATACGTCTTACATTTTACATAATACATGACATAATACATGAAAAATCAGTTCCAAAATATGTCAAAACTTAAGAGAGAGAATTGCTTTTATTGTGTTTTTCTTCAAAGACTCTTGTCTTTCTTGTCAGAACTGAAAAATTTCCGAAAACACAATCGACAACTGATTTTCTTCAAAATGGCGCCACAATATAGTGGGGGTGCATTGAAATATGAATTTCCTCGTGCGTAGGGGGGATCGCGATCAAAATTTCGAAAAATTTATTCCCGACAACTTTCTCATCTGCTCCTAAAATCGTAAATTTTGATTCTTCATAATCCTTGAATGGAATGGTTTTTTTTATTGGGATTTTATTGGCTGTTATTTATAAATGCTTATGACTCCCACTCTTTCTCTTCAGCTGATTTCAAAAAATAAAAAGGAACGGCAAAGTCCTACGATTGCCTTGTCTATATCTACAGTTTTGTTTTCTCTTCCCATTTTTTGAATCAAATTTGAAGTGTAATTTTGTAAACGTGAAAAATTTGACTTTATGTGTGTCGGCTAACGCCCGGCAAACATTTGCTGGATTCGATATATTTAATTTTCAAAAAACATTTTGGTACATACGCTAATATAGTAAACAGTATATTGCGTTTTAAAATATGATTAAAACGATAAATAAATAATTTTACAATTTAAATATTAAATAATATAAACCATAATATGTATGATATATGAATACTGTATGTTTGACTTGCAAGGGACCCTAACCTCACTTTCTACTTGTTATTCTCTTTGATACCTTCAGATTTGGAGGTCGATCCAGCTTTTAAATTTGGAGGGGTCACATTTTTTAAAAAGAATATTTCCAAATTATCATTAATGCTAGAGTCAAATTCAATTGCCTTTGTGTACAGCAGTCCCGGACCCACCATCAGCGGGCTAATTCAGATTTTTAAGAATATTTGGAATGGAACTTGTGACTACTGATCTTTTTTCGTTTGTGACGACGATATTATGATGTACCTACTGGAGAAAAGCGGATGCGAGACATACGTAGAAACGTATTTTAAAATGGGTAAACTCGCCATGTTGTCCGCGACAAGGTCGTATTACCTCAAATTCATTCGTGAATTAGGTAAAATAATTGTATAGAAAGCGAACGAGTTTAAGAGGCCGAGGAGCGACAGACGTGGCGAAATGGATCAACTCGCTATGTTGTCCGCGACCAGGTCGTATTACCTCAAGCTCATTATTGAATTCGGTAAAATTATATAGAAAGCGAACGAGTCTAAGAGGCCGAGGAGCGACAGACGTGACGAAATGGATCAACTCGCCATGTTGTCCGCGACCAGGTCGTATTACCTCAAGCTCATTTTTGAATTAGGTAAGATAATTGTCTAGAAAAAGAAAGAGTTTAAGAGGCCGAGGAGCGACAGACGTGGCGAAATGGATCAACTCGCCATGTTGTCCGCGACCAGGTCGTATTACCTCAAGTTCATTCTTGAATACGGTACTTGACTGTATTTAAAATTTGTGTCAAATGTTAAATAATTCTATGCATTATCACTACATATGTCCAATTTTAATGATGAAACATAAAAAAAATTGATAACTATTTAGAAATTTTACATTGAAAATCGCCATTTTTTAACAAATATTCAAATAAGTGAAAACGCGCCATTCCTTGAATATGACGTAACATTTTGCAGTCAGATATGTCGATTTTGATAATTTTTATCGGTGAGGTGAAATTGTGTTTTCTTTTGAATATTTCTATTAGCTTAGATATATAGTAATAATAATCGGCCAGAATTCTAAGAAATTCTTGCTTTTACTTTGACATTTTATGAATATAATCAAAGTTTTGAGGTTATAAATATTGACATTAACGTTTAATTGCTTCAAACTGTGACGTCACTATACTGAGGTGTTTTTCCCGCCTTTTTCTCATTTAAAATTATAGGGTTAGTTTTTTTGATGATTTTTTACAGAATATGTCGAAGAAAAAAATATGGAAAATACGGAAAAAGATGTGGAAAAACAATGTTTTTAGAATATTTTTGTAACTTCAGTCAAGTACGCTATTAGGTAAAATTGAATAGAAAGCGAAAGAGTAAGAGGCCGAGGAGCGACATACGTAGCCAAAGAAGTTGGTACCTGCTGAAGAAAATTTGTAAGAGTTTTAGTCTATTTTTTTTTTTTTTTAGAATTTTTGACTTTTTTCTTCAGATTTTTTGGTTTGCATTTATATTTTAATGTTTGTGATGGACAATTTTGCGATACTATTGCAAAATGTAAAATAATATTTTCAACTATGCTTTTTGTTGATATCCTAAATTTGCAATACAAACTGTTCGAGTTTTTTAAATGCTATTTACAACTGCGTGACTTAAATTCGATTTTTTTCCGAATATCAATCGCATGAATATAAACACCTGGCTTAGGTTTTGTGTAGATGTCAAGAGGTTTGAGAGGTGTTAATATACGAACACAGTGGCAACATACCACCCCGTTCGAATTAAAACTAATTATTGTGGAAGAGTAAATCCCGGAATTATATCCCGATGTCACCAACGATACCAACAATATGAATGTGAACTGTGAATTGTAAACAGAATATAACAGTAAGCTTAACAACTCAACGTAGCTTTTAATATCGGCTACTTCGCATTTTCCTACGAGAAAAACGATTTCGAATTTTTTTTCTCGATATACTTTTTTATAGATATTTTTTGACAATTCAAGTGAGACATTTCAACATTTGGATGAGTTTTGGGTTGGTTTTCACACCTTAAAATTACAGTGATAACAGTTTAGGTCAAGTTCAAGTCGAAGTTGAGTGGTCAGTTGAGTCATTTGCTTGGAATTTGTATTGTATAGTACGCATAATAAAAGTTCATGTTATCATCCGGCAATCTGCTCAGATTTGGTTTAAAACCAATTTTTTTTTTTTTTGTACGGTAGGGAAATAGTAATATTTGCATTTCAAAATTTTGTACGTATGTCTCTCGTGTTTCTACGTTTGTCTCTCACGCGCTTTTCTTCAGTAGGTATTATTTTGCCTTATCTTTTGCACGTTGGCCTCTTACACATTTTCTTCAGCAGGTACTAACTTCTTTGGCCACGTCTGTCGCTCGTCGGCCTCTTGAATATCTTCACTTTCTATACAATCTTACCTAATTAAATTCGCGGACAACATGGTGAGTTGATCCATTTTAAAATGCGTTTCTACGTATATCTCGACCGATTTTTCGTCGGATCTACCATTTCACTTTGGTAGCGGTTTTAATTTCCTCTAGCAGGTACCAACCTCTTTGGCAGCATCGGTCCGCTCGTCAGCCTCTTACACATTTTCGCTTTCTGTATAATCCTACCTAAATCAAAAATGAACTGGATGGAATTTTTCCTGGAAGGGGCCAACATAGTGACCTATTTCAATAATCGCGTAATCGTTTTGTTTACAGTTGGGATCCAGAATTGGTTTGTTATTCGTATCATTAATGTTTGTGGAGATTTTATTGAAAGTTCAATTTTCTCGTAACTGGTAACAGCTTTTTTGCGACGACGATATCCGCGTTTTTGCAACGTCTGTAGCAAGTTGGCCCCTTCGTTTCCTAGACCATCTTACATAATTTGGGAAGCAACTAGAGGTAATTCGCCCTTAAAGGGGACAATATGGTGACCTTTGTTTTGTTTTAAACTAGAAATATTTATTTTAAAATCTACGTTAGAGTTTGTCTTGCATTAAACGATTTTATAGCCACATTATGATTAAAATCACCGCTCAAGGTAAATTACTTTTTGAAAGTACGTACATCTGTTCTGCGATATATATATATATATATATATATATATATATATATATATATATATATATATATATATATATATATATATATATATATATATATATATATATATATATATATATATAGATATATATATATAGTATAGCACCGATAATGGAAAGGTCAATTTTGGAAATTTTTTGAGAGCATCAACTTACTCTCAAAATTTTTTGAGAATATCAAATTGAGAGCATCAGAGGCAACATCACTTTTAGAAAGTTGCATCAAAAATGTCAAGTATTTATCAAAAAATTTCCAAAATTGATCTTTCCATTATCGGTGCTATACTATATATATATATATATATATATATATATATATATATATATATATATATATATATACATATATATATATATATATATATATATATATATATATATATATATATATATATATGTACAAAATAAAGTGTAAATGGCAACGAAATTACTTTCTTATTGTGCATAGTGTTTGATGATATAATTTATTCCCAAAATGAAAAAAAATTAGCTGTTAACTTTGAAGCGCTACCATTTGCGTATATTTGGCTTTTGTTGTTGATAATTTTTTTTTTATTTTTATGACGTTTACAGTATAATGGTCTTGTAGGATCTTAATTCAACAATACAACGTTATCTTCCTAATTTGATGTAATACGGCCTGGACGACATAATGACTTGATCCGTTTTAAAATGCGTTTAAACTTGTATTTCGTTTCCTTCTCTTACCATGTTTTTTGCTTTTTGCGCAGCGTTTTTATTTTGATTTATAGGGTACTTTGATAAAAATTTCATAAAGTTATTTCTTACGTATTGTGGTCACGTTTCCTCTTACGTATTTCATTTTCTTCAGCAAGTAATAACTTCTTTGGCCACATCTGTTGCTCTTCGGCCTCTTACACATTTTCTCCAACAGGTATCTGCTTCTTTGGCCACGTCTGTCGCTCGTCGGCCTCTTACACTCTTTCGCTTTCTATACAATCTTACCTAATTCAAGAATGAACTTGAAGTAATACGACTGGTCGCGGACAACATGGTGAGTTGATCCATTTTAAAATACGTTTCTACGTATGTCTCGCACGCGCTTTTCTCCAGTAGGTATTGGCTTCTTTTGCCTTATCTCTTGCACGTTGGCCTATTACATATTTTTTTCATCAGGTACTAACTTCTTTGGCCATATCTGTAGCTCGTCAGCTTCTTAAAAATAAAAATAAGCTAGTAGTTTTAAGAGGCTATCATTTGCTGATATTTTGCTTACGTTGATGATTTCAATGATGATATTGACGATAATTTACATCCATAGGTGGTTAATTTTTTTACCTTTACGTTTTAGGGACATATAATTCCAAAATCGAGAAATACGGCGTTACAATCTGCAGATATTTTGCTTTCGTGGAAGGCTTTAGTGACGACATTGACGATAATTTTATCTATAGATGGTTATTCTTTATTCTTTACGTTTAGGGGCATATAATTCGAAAAATAAAATAGTAGTTTGAAGTAGGGTTTCCGATCTCGATTCGATTTTATCGATACAGAGATCGTAAAAAATTTACGGGATCGGATGTGATAATTCGGACTAATAATTAATATACATGTACCTAGTGACATCTATCGACAATAGTGTATTTAGGTCTAATTGCGTTACTTAATTTACGAAAAGAGAGATCTAAGTACAGTCGGTATTTGCGGGGTGCATATCAACCTAATTAACGATCTTAATTAAGAGAGGTCGCTATGTGTACTACTGGTCGTCAACGTGCATATATGCAGAAATGCACAATTTGCAGATTCTGCAAAAATGCAGCACGGCACAAGTAACGCGATAAAAATAGGGAGGTACACGAAGAGTTGAGCTCGAGAGTTGAAGTAGTGAAGTTAAGAACAGGGTCAGATGTGAGATTTGGGGGAGTGTAGAACACAAAGGGATGTACAAGTAGATTTTTGGGGGTAAATTGATGATAGTGTAGTGTAGTGTGGAAGAAATTGTGGAAACCGAGGGGTAGCTAAAAACAGAAAGGAGACAAATCAGAAGAAAATTCTAATTAGCGTTTGAGCGGTGAGCGTACATTGATAATTAAGTTGTTTCTCATTTTTCCTTGAGATATCATAAGTTTCCTTGATAATTTAGTAACATTTAGATAAGGGTATAATTTTTCTTTTTGAATTATCTTTATGATTAAGTTTCGAATAATTACATAAGCCGAAATTTAATTTTATTTACTTTTAGTAGTGAAAAGTAGCTTCATTAATTTTGTTAACAAATGTAACTTACTTAATTTTCTTTCAATGATTATTTTAAACAATAATTAAAAAGGGAATTTTTTTTTTTATTTTATATAATATTATTTTTGTCAACATTTTTGGAGTAAACGTATATTTTCAGATAATTGCTTTATTTTCATGGGCATTCTTTTATTATACTAGTTAAGGGGTACAGTAACTGATTATAAACTTACTTGTAATTTTTCGTTTGTAGTAATTTTCTTATAAGTTCAATATACTTTTGGGGAAAACGTTTAATATGGCTTTAAACAATTTTCTTTTATTTGCTTGAGCGTTCTTTTATTATACTTGTTAAGGGGTACGGTATCTAATTATAAAATTATTTGTAACTTTCCATTTGTAGTAATTTGCTTATACATTCAATATATTCTTGTTCATTAAACTTATAATTTTAGTTTCATTTAGAAAGAAACCTCGAAGCATGCGTTACTATTAACCCTTGAAAACAACCCCCTTCACCCTTCGCCCCTCCTTTCCCGGTAGACACCTATATGGTGGGCTCCCGGAGCGAGTTCCAGTCTCGCACGAACTAACCCACATATTAATTATCTGGTTCGGGCAGCCGCTCGCTCGAACTGGGACCGGTCGCACGAGCGGAGACCGGGTTTTCTATGTGCCTCCGTCACATAAATTTTGGTGTCAGGTGTGGGGTGGTTCATCCCCTAAAGGTGGAGGGTAGTTTCATCCCTTAAAAGGTCGAATTAGGGTAGTTTCGAAAATTACCGTAGAAGTAGTGAGGAATAAAATAACTTTATTATTATGATGCTTTTAAGTGGTTTCGAGGTCCACATCAGGTTGTAATATGAAGGGGTTGTTTCATAATAATTAGAGGAATATGGTGTTTGAGATGGGAAAAATTTTCTTTTTATGTTGAGAAAATATACGTAACTTTTGGAGCACGCGGTAGTAACAATTTTTATTAAAGAGAGGTCTATGTTGTTTAATTTCGTTGATATTGTTCTGTAAATGCTTCGAGATTTCTATAATTTTACTTTAATTCTACTTAGCAGTGGTACGGAAGATACAGGTAGGTTCGATATCTTCCAGAAAAGGCGTTTGGAGAATCAAAGGCAGTCCAAAAGGGCCGAAAATAGTTAGTTTTTGAAGATGTTAATTTATACCATAATACTAGCGTAGTTAAAATATAAAATTTTGGGATTTATCGCGTTTTGTTAACATGGAAGAAAAAGTTAATTAAAATTAAAATTTAATATTCGTTAGAAAAATGTTATAAAAATTTATAAGACTGTACCAACTTGTACCAAGTTAAGAGTCATTTTTGCTGAATTCGCGTCTGTGGTGCACATTCCAACGTCCGAGTTAGAGGAAATAATTATTGCATTTTTACTGTCCCGTTCATAAAGTAATGGACACCTTTGGCTTTTTGTGTTAGAACGAAAATGTGTAGTTGCCGTGTTTAAGTAAGGAAAATACTTAGTTATTCAATAAATAGCAGTCGAGCTTCACGTGTAGTTAACAGGGAAAATTAAAATTCGTCACCATTGATAATTTGAAGGAAAATTATAAGTTGAAAGTAAGAACAGAGGGTACTGTATTTTGTGGACGGCGTGTAGTTCTATTGCATACATAATCGTGTTTTATTGCAGTCAGCGGTGAACGCAATTGATGTAGGTAGGTACGTTGCAAATGCAATGTATATGAATGTGTTAGGCGAATAATATTGTATACATATTCCAGTATAGTTTGAAAAAAAATCAACGATAATTTTAATAAAATATTCAGCGAGTGATTAAGAAAAGGGAAAAATATTTGTAGGCAACAGTAAATAAAGATTAAAAAACCTTTGAATTCTATTGTATGTTTCATTTACCATCACAATTTTCTAAATTTAATATATCTAGAAGAAAAATATTTTTTTTTCAGTTAAAGTATTTAATTAGAAGAAATAAATAAATCAATTCTAACAGGGTTTTGTAAAATTAAAAATTAATATTTATAAAATTTTGAGTTGTGTTTTATTTATACCCTATTCTGGTTATTGTGAGTACCTAACCCTATACCATCCCTAATTTTAATAAAAAATTTTCTGATAATTTTTGTATCTCGATTTATTTTGTTAAAAATTTGTGTTGTAATTTATCACGATGAGTGACGACGATTCACCAATAATACCGTCTGCACCTGCTATGCCGACAGTACCTGTTGCGAGTACTAGTGAACCAAAACCAATAATTCAGCATGTCGAAATCGGAAGGTTGGGTAGTTTCGCGAACGCAACAGCTAGTTTTTCAGGGGAAGAAAATGTTATTGAATATTTTGAACGTTTAGAATTACGGGCCGCATTAGAAAATTTAACCGACGATCAGTTATTAAAGGTGGTAAAATGTAAACTAACGGGAGACGCTTACGAATTTTATAAAGGGGAAGAATCTTTTAAATCACCGACGACAAGTTATCAGGAATTAAAAGCACAATTAATATAAAATTTTGCGCCAGCTCGCCCTTCAGGTTTTGAAGTACTTAGTAATATTAGGCAAAAACCAAAAGAAAGTGTAAGGCAATTTTTAACTCGGTTGAAATTAGCAGGAAGTCAGGCATTAGAACAACGAGCCGGAGCATCCGAAAGCCGAAGAATAATTGAACGCGAAATTATTGAAGATTTATTATTAACGCGATTTAAGGCGGGATTACGACCTGAATTATTGAGAAACGTGGGATTAGCAATGATGTTAGAGCCGGTACTTACTTTAAATAGGGCGGTAGAAATTGCAATTAAGGAAGAAATAAATCAGCAAACTTTACAAGAATCTATTCGACGGATTAACGAGGTAGAAATAGCTGTGACAGACGGACCTGATGGTCGTGAAAAACAAACTAAGACAGTTACATTTTCACCTACAGAGTGGGGTAGGGGAAGCCGGTCTCCACAGTCGCATCGCGAAGGGCTTCGTTGTTATCGACGTAACGATCAAGGACATTTTGCTCGACAATGTCCGAATCCAGTTAGGTGTCATAAATGTGACGGTAATGGACATTATGCGCGAGAATGTAATAGGGGAGTTGGGGCACCGTCACCGGAAATTAACAGACAAAATGGAGGTAGACGCGAGTATAGAAATTTTGGTAATCGGACGAACGGACGAAATTCACGAGAAAGTTACAGGGGCAGAGAGCGATCAAATTGGGGAGTTAGCGATAATCGTAGTTCAGTAGATACGGGCCCTTTAAACGCGAACACCCCGTCGGTAGCACCCCATGCCGACTGGGATACGACCTAATTTCACATAAAAAAGAAGTTTCAGTACCTGGCACTGCCTTTGCATATGATACCAATGAGGAACCTTCCGTAATTAGGGTAAAAGTGGGTGAAAAATTTGTGACGTTGCTGGTCGATACTGGATCAGCAGTGACTCTAATAAAAAGGAGTGTAGTGGCAGAACATTTCATAGACACAAATCATATTATTTCGTTGAAAGGGGTGTCAGGGCAAACTTTTTCGAGTATAGGGGTTGTGTTTGTAAATTTTAATTTCGGTAATAAACATTTTGGAGTTATTGCAAATGTGTGTGACGAGCAACTGAGCATAATTGCCGACGGTTTGTTAGGACGTGATTTCTTTATTCAACACGAAGCGTTAATCGATTATCAGAGGAGAGAAATACGTTTGTCGAATGTCGCGATAAAGATGTGTGGATTTAACCGAACTTGTGATTCACTAGTGTATGATGAACAGTGTGTAACAAAATCAGTGCAACGAACACCAATGCATAGTAATAGTAAAAATCAAACAACATTAACGAGTGGACAATTAAAACATAGTGATAAAGTTTCTGGTATTAGTAGAGACAATAAAGTAGTAGCTAAGCAAAATTTTAAAGGACACGCATATGTTAGTAAACGCGGAGTAAACACAAATAATAGGGGGATTATGGGTAAAGATGATCGGAAGTTTTTGAAGGGGGAAACAGTTAACAAAAACAAGGGTACAACAAATTTTAATAAAATAAGTAGTGTGAAGGATGAAGTACAAGATGATCCAAGCGGTGGTGGTAAATTTTTCGAAGAATGTAACCGTACCAGATACAAGAAGTCAGATGAAAATAAGGAAGTCAAAGTGGAAAATCGTGCAGTAGTCGTAGGAAAAAGAAGAAATGGAAGAAACAGAAGAGGAAATAAGAAGAATAAGAAAAATAAAGTACAGGATGATTCAAGCGATGGTGGTGAATGTTTTGAAGAATGTGATCGTATCCAATATATGAAGTCGGATGGAAACAAGGAAGCTCAGGTGGAAAGTAGTGCGATAGATGCTGTAAAAAGAAGAAATGGGAGAAACAGAAAAACAAACAGGAAAGGTAAGAAAAATAGAAAACAAGGAAACTCCGTGGAAGTTGATGTAGATAAATCAGGTGTACATGAAGGAAATCAGAAGATGAAGGGAAGCACCGGTGAGATGTCGTCAGTAGTGGAACCTGCGGTATCGACTGCGAAAGCGGATATTGTGGTCGAGCACGAACGCTGCATCTCTAGGGCCTCCGTGATATCTGATTCTTCGATAGATGATGGAAGACCAACTATTGTTACAATAACAACTCAAGCCTTAGTTCACCGTGAACCTAGTATTGAGGAATTGCCGAACGGAAATCAAGCAGGAAAACGAGTTGAATTGGAAAGTACTCCAGTGACGTCTCCACGGCCATGGATTGATGTCGCTGCAAATTCGGGTGATGGCCGTCGCCTGGTTTTGCTTTGGCAGAGCTTAGAAATTCCAGCTCGTGCAGAATGCGTCTGTGAAGCAATGCAACGTTGTTACCCACCCGGTACTGACGTTGTAGTGGAACCTCATGTAATTATGGGAAATGGTGTAATGATGGCAAGAGTGTTAACAAAAGTTTTAGAAGACATGAGCATTTGGGTAAAGTTGGTGAATATTACAAATAAACCAGTGATGTTGAAAGCGAAGACGATTATTGGGGAAATTAATGACGTTTTACAAGAGGAAAAAGAAGTAGTTGCGCAACTAAACGAAGTTAATGGAAGTAAAATGAAGTTACATAAAGAAGTGAATGAAGTTCATAGAAGCAATGAAGTAAACCGAAGTAAAGAAGTAAATCGAAGAATTAGAGGAAAACAAAGTAGGGAAGTAAATCGAAGTAATGCAGAATATCGAAGAGCTAAAGAAGAAGAAATAGTAGTACAACGTGAAAATATAGAAGTATCTGAAGAAAATCAGGGAGAATTACAATTAAATGTAGATATACCTGACTATCGTGGAGGAAACGAACAGATGAACTGGGAGCAAAGTATTGAAATGGGTCACTTAGATGAGAATTCACGGAGAAAGTTAGTACAACTATTTGAAGAATATGAGGATATATTTTTAACAAACCGAAGAAAATTTGGCGTAGCAAAAGGGATACAGCATCGCATTATAACTGAGAATGTCCCACCTATCGCACGACCACCGTATAGAGTACCGTATGCACTACGAGCCCAACTGAGTAAACAACTGGACGAAATGTTGGAAGATGGGATAATTACGCCGTCGCAGAGTCCATGGTCAGCACCCGTTGTATTAGTACCGAAAAAGTCCGAAAATGGGGAAAATAAAATACGAGTCTGTGTGGATTTCCGAGCCCTAAATAAGATTACGAAAAGGGATTTTTATCCACTACCGGATTTGCAAGGAACGTTCGATTTGTTAGGAGAAGCGGCATTATTCACGACCTTAGATCTAGCACAAGGGTATTGGCAAGTGGAAGTGGCACCTGAAGATAAAGAGAAGACCGGGTTTAGTGTACCTGATGGGCACTATCATTTCAATAGAATGCCTTTTGGCCTTATAAACGCTCCAAGTACGTTTCAACGACTGATGAATACGGTCTTAGCAGGACTTACAGGATCCAAATGCTTGGTGTACTTAGATGATGTTATAATCTTCAGCCCAGATGATGTAGATGAACATATAAATAGGATCCGAGAAGTGTTCAAGTGTATAAGAAAAGCCAATCTAAGACTGAATCCACCAAAATGCCGATTTGTACGACGCCAAACCAAGTACCTGGGACATATTATCGCTGCGGGAGAAGTTCGCCCTGATCCGGACAAACTGAAGGCAGTACGTGAGTATCCAACACCTACAAAAGTAAAAGATATCCGTGCATTTTTGGGCTTGGCCGGGTTCTATCGCCGATTTGTACCAAAGTTTGCTGAGATTGCAAGACCAATGACGAGGCTAACTAAAAAGGATGTGGCGTTTGTCTGGGACGAAGAAGCGCAGAAGTCATTCGAAAAACTAAAATCAATTTTGTGTTCGGAACCGGTGCTACAGATGCCGAGCTTCGAGAAAGAATTTATTCTAACCACCGATGCGTCAGGATTTGCGATTGGTGCTATTCTAGGACAGGAAGTAAATGGATTTGAACGTCCCATCGCATATGCGAGTAAACAACTTAACCGCGCAGAGCAAAATTATTCGACCACGGAGCGCGAGTGTTTAGGCGTAGTTTGGGGCATAAAACATTTCCGTTGCTACTTATATGGTCGTAAATTTAAGATCGTCACGGATCACCGTCCGCTACGTTGGCTGTTATCGATTCGAGACCCTAACTCACGACTAGCACGATGGGCTCTAGCGTTAGCAGAATATGACTTTGAAATAATTCACCGTCCGGGAAGACAACATGGAAACGCAGATGCGCTTTCACGTATACAAGTGAATGTGGTACAAACAGCTACACCGGAGTACGAGCCGTTTTACGAGCCCGAAGTTATAGCGATGAAGCAAGAACAGGATGAGGAAATAAAGAAAATAAAAGACCGAATAGATAGAGATGAGGGTGGAGCATTTTACCAAAGTTCAGAAGGGTTGGTATATAAGATGAGAGCCGGAGAGGAAGAACACGATCAGTTAGTGGTACCGCGAGCAATGCGACAGAAGGTATTTAGGGATTTTCACGCCAGTCCATTTTCGGGACATCAAGGGGTACAGAGGACATTGGAGTTTATAAGGAGACGATTCTTTTGGCCGTCTATAGCGAAAGACATTAAAGAATGGTGTGGTCAGTGTGAAGATTGTGCACGAAGGAAAACCCACCCGACACGTCTAGCACCTTTACAAAAAGTACACCAAACCGAACGTCCGTTTATGAGAGTTGCTATGGACATTGTGGGACCTCTTACGACAACGATGAGCGGGAATAAGTACATCCTTACGGTGCAGGATTACTTCTCGAGGTACCTAGAAGCGATCCCAATACCGGATCAAACAGCTGAAACTGTTGCGAAGACGTTTGTGAAGCATATCATCACCAGACACGGAGTTCCACGCAGTTTATTGACAGATCAAGGGACCAATTTCACATCGAACGTCATGAAAGAAGTGTGTAAAACATTGGGTATCCATAAGTTGCAAACTACACCCTATCACCCAAGCGCAAATGGGATGATAGAAAGGAGTCATAAAGAAATCAAAAATATGCTGTCATACTACATTAATGAATATCAGACGGATTGGGACGAGTGGCTACCATTCGTTTTGATGGCGTATAGAAATCAAGTACATTCGTCTACAGGAGAAACTCCCTTTTTCATTCTACATGGAAGGGACATGGAGCTTCCCTATGATGACATTATCAAACCGCAGAGAGTTCGTTACGACTACGACGTCAACTACGCAGCAGAGATGATGGCACGCTTAAATACAGTTTTCACCAAAGTGAAGGAGCGACTGCAAACAACTGTGGATAAACGAGTGACAAGATTTAACCAAAGGGCCAAAGAAGTAAAATATCAGTTAGGGGATCGCGTATATTTATTCGACCCAAGTAGTAAGCTAAATCAATCTAAAAAGTTATCAAAACCATGGATAGGGCCGTATCGTATTGTTGAACAGAAGGGACCCGTGACGTATAAAATTCGGGAAATAAACGGGCGTAAAGAGGGGATAGTACATGTGAATCGGTTAAAACCGTGTAAGAGTGCGATTCAAACGGAGGAAGAGGAAGTGGAAGAAAACGAAGAAGAAGAGGAGTTACCTAATCGCGAGAGAATGGCACCAACCGAACAACAGGTGATCTTGGAAGACGATGTTTATGACGTTATTCGGTATCTACCCCGAATCGAAGAGAAAATATCAGAACAACCAGTAGCAAATAGAGAAGTAGTCAACCCGGATGAGAACGAAGACGAAGAGGTCATACAAGTAGATCAACCGCCTGGAGATGAGCGTATGGAAGAGGCCGAAATGTCATTAAACGACGATTTAATAGTTTTTGAAGATACCCTGCAGGAGCCAGTAGAGGATTTGCCTGAGAGGTTACAGCTGTCACCAGACAGTGTTTCAGAAGAGGAGGATTTGTACCGTTCGTTATCAAACGAAAGGCAATTAGAGGCGGAACTGGAAGCGGAAATCGAAGAAGAAGCGGAAGCAGAAGACCTACAAGGATTAGTTACAGCGGATAACCAAGAAGAAGAAGCACAGAGTCCTCAATATCATACTAGAAGTCAAGGGGCAGTTCCGGAGCATCCTTGGGTTTTACCTAAGCGTATCTAATTAAATTAAGGGGATCGCCATCTAAACTACTTTGGTTTAGAAGAGGAAGGGGTGAGAAATCTGGAACTGAGATATCGCCTTGTTACAGGTAAATCACCAGTAAGAAACATGAAGTTCGTGGTAGTCGTTGCACTATGGTTTTCGATCCCAACAACATCGGGCATAGTCGCTTACAACTGTCAAAATATGGTAACGAAGATATCGATTAAGATCCAAACGCATTTGATATTGCCGAGTGAGTGCCAAGTAGTCAGTGGAATTATAGCAAGGGGTATGATAGGGCTTGAGACAGATTTACAAGGGACAAGTTTCAATAAGTTACTCGATGAGCAAACGGTGTATAATTGGCTGAAATCAACATGGGGTACCTTATGGGGTTGGTTTACAACATTAGGAGCAATCACATCGGGATTTATGGGGTTGTACATTATCGGAAAAACATTAAAGTTAGTAATTGACACTTGGATGCATGGCATGGTTCTTTATGACATATTTGGTTGGAGTGTCCGGCTATTGGCGGCGTTGTTT
Organism: Brachynemurus nebulosus; assembly: GCA_035578155.1. Lineage (NCBI taxonomy): Eukaryota > Metazoa > Arthropoda > Insecta > Neuroptera > Myrmeleontidae > Brachynemurus > Brachynemurus nebulosus. Next base: position 6,296,006 of record JAPWDM010000021.1, read on the forward strand.
GACAGCATTACAATGTACTTTGTACACACACATCATAATGGGCGTACGAACGAACCATTCGTACCCAACGGAGCAGCAGCAGATCTAGTGGAACGTGGTGAGGTAAAACCAAAGCACCGAGAGTCCCGGCAAAGTGAAGAAAAACTTAAGCACCAAGAAGTCAAGAAGGTGGAAAGTTCCGAAGAGCAGCTCGAAAAACCAGCGGAATATCCTAAGGAGACGCAGCCGTACCAGCAGGTCATAATGCAGCTACGTTACCACGATGATGAAAATTGAAATAGAGTTAGTGGTGGTGAAAGTGGTGAAGTGCTAGTGTGAAAAAAGCAGAGTTTAGTGAGGGGAAGTTAGGTAGAAGAGAAGTTTGGGGGGTAGTAAATTTTTGAGGAACGTAGTTACAGAAGAGCAGTGTGTGAAAAGTGAAGTTCATTGACTAAAACTAAGGACACTAAGTAAAATTTGTGTAGAGATTAAGTGAAGGACTAAAGCTTAGAGACATTAAGGAAGACTTATAATAAGTAGAATTTAAACGAGGCATAAGAGTTTTAAAAAAAATAATAAGTAGAATTCACGAGATAAATAATGATGGAAATAAGAATAGACTTATTAAAGCTGTTACTTTGAGAAAACTTAATGGAAAACAAAAATTTCAAGAAACATCTTATTCACTGATATAGCGATTAGGAATGTGTTATTTTTTTTTGAGCTTTTTAAACGAATGTAGTTAAGTATTTAGATGTTTAAGCACGGAAAAATGAGAAATATTAAACGAGCGATTTATAAAGCACAAAAGTTGAAAAGCTGAATGCTAGGAACATAGCATTCATCTTTTACTAAGGGGGGAGCAATGTGATAATTCGGACTAATAATTAATATACATGTACCTAGTGACATCTATCGACAATAGTGTATTTAGGTCTAATTGCGTTACTTAATTTACGAAAAGAGAGATCTAAGTACAGTCGGTATTTGCGGGGTGCATATCAACCTAATTAACGATCTTAATTAAGAGAGGTCGCTATGTGTACTACTGGTCGTCAACGTGCATATATGCAGAAATGCACAATTTGCAGATTCTGCAAAAATGCAGCACGGCACAAGTAACGCGATAAAAATAGGGAGGTACACGAAGAGTTGAGCTCGAGAGTTGAAGTAGTGAAGTTAAGAACAGGGTCAGATGTGAGATTTGGGGGAGTGTAGAACACAAAGGGATGTACAAGTAGATTTTTGGGGGTAAATTGATGATAGTGTAGTGTAGTGTGGAAGAAATTGTGGAAACCGAGGGGTAGCTAAAAACAGAAAGGAGACAAATCAGAAGAAAATTCTAATTAGCGTTTGAGCGGTGAGCGTACATTGATAATTAAGTTGTTTCTCATTTTTCCTTGAGATATCATAAGTTTCCTTGATAATTTAGTAACATTTAGATAAGGGTATAATTTTTCTTTTTGAATTATCTTTATGATTAAGTTTCGAATAATTACATAAGCCGAAATTTAATTTTATTTACTTTTAGTAGTGAAAAGTAGCTTCATTAATTTTGTTAACAAATGTAACTTACTTAATTTTCTTTCAATGATTATTTTAAACAATAATTAAAAAGGGAATTTTTTTTTTTATTTTATATAATATTATTTTTGTCAACATTTTTGGAGTAAACGTATATTTTCAGATAATTGCTTTATTTTCATGGGCATTCTTTTATTATACTAGTTAAGGGGTACAGTAACTGATTATAAACTTACTTGTAATTTTTCGTTTGTAGTAATTTTCTTATAAGTTCAATATACTTTTGGGGAAAACGTTTAATATGGCTTTAAACAATTTTCTTTTATTTGCTTGAGCGTTCTTTTATTATACTTGTTAAGGGGTACGGTATCTAATTATAAAATTATTTGTAACTTTCCATTTGTAGTAATTTGCTTATACATTCAATATATTCTTGTTCATTAAACTTATAATTTTAGTTTCATTTAGAAAGAAACCTCGAAGCATGCGTTACTATTAACCCTTGAAAACAACCCCCTTCACCCTTCGCCCCTCCTTTCCCGGTAGACACCTATATGGTGGGCTCCCGGAGCGAGTTCCAGTCTCGCACGAACTAACCCACATATTAATTATCTGGTTCGGGCAGCCGCTCGCTCGAACTGGGACCGGTCGCACGAGCGGAGACCGGGTTTTCTATGTGCCTCCGTCACACGGAGATCAATCCTTTCGAATTTAATTCAGAATATTTTTAGTAAAAATATGATATTTTTTCAAAATTATTGTAAAATATATTTAATTATTTATGTTGTCAAATAATTTTACCACTTTTATGATTCATTTATAAAAAATTGAGTCAAATTTTAGATTCATGTGATAATTTTAGGGCAAACTCGAAACCATTTTATTATTCATATTAAATTGAGCAGTTCATCTTCAAAGGAAATTAAAAAATTTTTTGAAATTGATTTGTGATGACCCAGTAAGAAACTTCATTTAAAACTTTTATATACCTTTTATTTTCTGTAAGTACAAAAATTGAATCGATTTTCGTCAGATCGATCTTTTGTAAGCCGATTTTCTCCTGCATCGATTCTCGTTTTGACGATTCGAATCGATCCACAAGATCGATTTTTTGGCGAGAGATCGGAAACCCTAGTTTGAGGCGCTACCATTTGTTGGTATTTTGCTTTGGTTGATGGCCTTAATTGCGATATTGACGATAATTTTCATCCATAGGTGGTTATTTTTTATGCTTTACGTTTAGCGGCAATGATTCGAAAAATAAAATAGTAGTTTGAGGCGCTACCGTTTGCTGATATTTTGCTTTGGTTAATGACCTTAATGATGACATTGACTAACCATTTTTGTATCTATAGGTGGTTATCTTTTATCCTTTACGTTTCAGGGACATATATTTCCTGTTAATATTTTGTGTGAGCATTCGGTAATTATTTCCAAAAAATAATAACACAAAATTGACTTCTTTCTAAGATTTTATTTTCATTACTCTACTTGTATTTTTTTTTTATCAACAACGATGTTTTTATATTTTAAACAACCTACTATAGTATATTTTTATATATTAAATTATTCTCATACGTAACTCACTTAATATATATTATACTTTATTTATGAGATGGGCATTGATTTAATATTATATTTTATTTTTGAGATGGGCATTGATTTTGAGATGAATTTTATTATTGAGATGAACATTTCCAACATCGAGAAATAAGGCGCTACCATTGGCTGATATTTTGCTTTCGTTGAGGGTTTTAATGATCGCATTGACGATAATTTTCATCCATAGATGGTTATTTTTTATGCTTTAAGTTTAGCGGTAATAATTCGAAAAATAAAATTGTAGTTTGAGGCGGTACCATTTGCTGATATTTGGCTTTTGTTGATGGTTTTAATGATCACGTTGACGATACTTTTCATCCATGGATGGTTATTTTTTATGCTTTACGTTTAGCGGCAATAATTCGAAAAATATAATAGTATTTTGAGGCTATACCATTTGCTGACATTAGTCTTTTGTTGATGGTTTTAATGGTCACATCTTCGATACTTTTCATCCGTGGATGGTTATTTTTTATGCTTTACGTTTAGCGGCGATATTTCGAAAAATAAAATAGTAGTTTGAGGCGCTACCATTTGCTGATATTTGGCTTTGGTTGATGGTTTTAATGATCACATTGACGATACTTTTCAGCCATAGATGTTTATTTTTTATGCTTTAAGTTTAGCGGCAATATTTCGAAAAATAAAATAGTAGTTTGAGGCGCTACAATTTGCTGATATTTGGCTTTGGTTGGTGGTTTTAATGATCACATTGGCGATACTTTTAACACATAGATGGTTATTTTTTATGCTTTACGGTTAACGGCAATAATTCGAAAAATAAAATAGTAGTTTGAGGCGCTACCATTTGCTGATATTTTGCGTTGGTTGATGACCTTAATGATGACACTGACGGAAATTGGTATCTATTGGTGGTTATTTTTTATGCTTTACGTTTTAGGAACATATAATTCCAAAATCGAGAAATAAGACGCTACCATTTGCTGATATTTGGCTTTGGTTGATGGTTTTATTGATGATCCCTTCATAAATAAATTTCTTGCATATTGCAGTTATACTTTTTGTCCAGGGCATCCATGTGATGGCTCATTCCTTTCTGGAAGATGAGGCTTATGAAGTTCACAAACATATGATCGTTTTCGTTTCTTCATATTGTATATCAAACGAAGTATCAACTTATAGAACAAAATTATTTTGATCGTTTAACTTCGGTATGAACCGGATCGAGTTGAACCTATACGATTTTTTGGGAATATAACCGGGCAGTGGGAGAAACTCCAACTGCCATAATAGTAACACTTTCATACGTGTGTGTGAATTACGTGATACATATTTGTATAGATGTTACAATATTACAAATATAAAACTGCCGTACTTGAATCGTCGCGTACACACATAGAGAGTGGTATGCTCGCCTAACACTAACAATTGTCTGACAAAAAAGATATTCAAAATATTCTCTTTTTGTTGTTTTAAAACGGCCATTATTCAAATGAGATATCTGACTGTCAACGTGTTAAGCCAACAGTCCGAAATTGTTAACTTTATTCATTTTTAACATCTACGTCGGCTTTTTTGATGTCGCCAAAAAAGTAAGAATTTCATTTAAGTACTAGATTTATTTAAAATTAACATTTCCTTATGGTTGAACCTTCTTTTTATTATATCCATATGAGTTAACCCCTTTAGTACCGCCATATATTCCAATATTTTAGATAAAAAATTTAATATTTCTCTAAGTATAATTGCAAGTTTGGTACGTTTTGCTTAATTTATTTACAACATGATCACTCTTTATGGCACTGCCTTCAGTTACTTATATAAGACAATATACGTTCGTCAGTTAAATTTTTTCTAAAAATTAGTATGACGAGCTGAGCTCGTCATTAGTCCTAAAGGCGTTAATAGCTGGAAATATAGAAAGAAAAAATATTAGTAAATTTTCAATTTCAGAACCACATTACAAAAACATGTCTAAATAATGATTTACCTTCATATTCTTTGTCACACATTAGTAATAATTCATACCACTGGTTACCACTGACACCTGGTCAGGGTGGCGATCGGCCTGGAAAATCTGGAAAAGTCAGGAATTTCGAGTCTCTGGAATAGTCAGGGAATTTCAGTCGTAGTCAGGGATTTTTTTCAGTTTTCGCCCCGGTGAATGGTTTTTCTAAAAAGTTTTTTTGCTCTTCGGTTTTATTTTTTGCCACTGACGAGCAAAAAAAAAACGTCGTCAAAAAACGTTACTTTTAGAAATAATTAACATTTAAACAATATTTTTTTTCGGAGTAGGCCCTGGAATTTTATTCAGAGTTAGGGACAAGTTAGGGAATTTTGAAATTGGTTTTCAATCGCCATTCTGGTGGTAAATCTAAATTACCGACAGAACATTCTGGTAAACATTTTGGGCTCTCGGTGCCATGGATAATAATACGGCTTTTGAGTTTTTCTCGCAAAAATGGTTTAAATAGAGCGAATACCATATTAAAAATGTATGGTTGATTAACAATATGTATATATTTTTTATACGTAATGGAACACTTTCCTGTGAAAAAATAAACCGCAAATTACTTTTTTGGCGCAAAAAAAAAGTTTTTCGAGGACGGATTTTTTAGTAGCTGCCTCACCGGTAGCCAGTCGACTATTCGTTTGGGGCGAATGGTGGAGTAAATTGCCACGTTTGTTGCAATGACAGGCTATCCATGTCAGTATTCATATAAACTAAATAGCGAATGATTATATATTAGTGTTTTGCATCGAATCCTGACGTTTTTGGGTCAAAGTTGGTGTTATAACATGAAAATTTGTTTGTATCTGGTCTTTAACTTGTTTTATAAAATCGATCAAATTTGGGCGAATGGTATTATAAGAGGTTTCCATTTTCCTAAGAACCAAATTGTTTTCATAAATCACTTGACCTAGAAAAGTTCTTGTCTTCAACAATATGTCTCAACAAGCTTCGAAAAATTTTATGGAATAATTTACAACAATTTCGATTCTAACCATTGAAATATATATATATATATATATATATATATATATATATATATATATATATATATATATATATATATATATATATATATATATTTCAATGGTTAGAATCGAAAATCGAATGTCCCTTTTCATTGTTTTTTTTTAGCCTCTACCCCTCAGTAAATTTTAAAAAAAGGGACGGCGTGCTACAACTGCATTGTCATATTTTTTATTGCAATCTGTACCTTACTTCGATCCGACTAGAACAAGTACTCACATCAGGGCTTCCCTTAGTGGTCGTAATTTTTTTTTTTTTGATTTTGTTACATCGGGCTCTTAAAATCCACCGAGATTTTTTTCATATGTGTCCGTTGGTCTTTCAATTGGCCAAGATATTCATTTTCAGCTCTTTGTAGATTATTATAATCCTTTCTAAATTTTTATTTGTCAAAGTAGATATAATAAATATATGACCAGTTCATTAATTTATCTTTTTTTATTTTCCATTGAATTTTATGTCAAATGAAGATAACAATAAAGAGAATTGTAATTATTATATTACAGTAAAATAAAGATTTATCAATTTATTTTTATCTGACTACAGAGAAGAGATTCAATAGGTTCAAATTTTATAGAATCCTTAATATTTTCTTTTGTGGACATGAGTGCAGATACAGTAGCCGTATGTAAATTATTGCGATGAGAAGTTTTTATTAGTTTTAATTGGCTAAATATTCTCCCCAGATTAGCATTCAAAAACGATAGTACCATTAATAATGGAAATACTTTCTTCAAATTTGGAAACATAGTTCTTCCATCAATTTTTTCTAGTTTAAATACTTTCCGCCAATATTCTTCAGCAGAGAGGCTTGAATTTAATTTATATTTAGCTGCAGATGGTATGTGGTAAAAATTAAGTTAACTTCAGGCATGTACCGTATACGTTTGTGTGCGTGACGAAATTGATAAAAGCAATTAAGTGGGAGTTATGACTTTTTGAATTAATGTATGAATTTGACAATTGCAAACAATGTATATAATTTTAAAAGGTTACATAAATACGCTTAAAATCTTTTGTTACATACATGTTACATGGATTGAAGAAAAGTTACGAAGAATGTAAGAAATGTAACCTTGTGGCAACACTGTCTACATCTGACAATCATTCAGATACTAGTATCGTTAAAAATAAGCGCTACCATTTGTCGATACTTCGCTTTTGTGATGGTTGTTTGTAGGTAGCACAGCTTCTTTTGCATGTTGACCTATTGTATATTTTCGTTTCCGGTGTCGCTCGCGTTCCGGTTTTGAGATGCCTTCATGTGTTGATATTTCGCTTTCTTTTTTGATCGCTTTAATAATGACATTGACGATAATTAGTATCCATAGGTGGTTATTCTTTATCCTTTATGTTTAGGGATATATTAGAGTTCCAAAATCGAAAATAAATTAGTAGTTTTGAGGCGCTACCATTTGCTGATATTTGGCTTTGGTTGATGGTTTTTATTTAATCTAATGTGTTTTCGAGAATTTCTAGATTATCTAATTTCTTTGTATTATTTGGTTTTGACAATACGGTCCCTGACTGTATTTAAAATTTGTGTCAAATATTAAATAATTCTATGCATTATCATTACATATGTCCAATTTTAATGATGAAACATAACAAAATTTGATAACTGTTTAGAAATTTTATTTTGAAATTCGCCATTTTTCAATAAATTTTCAAATAAGTGAAAACGCGTGATTTCTTGAAAATGACGTAACATTTTGTAGCTAGATATGTCCTAGATATGTAAGAAACTTACTCCAAATGTAGCCAAAAATTGTTTAGATGTTATTCATGTAGATTTGGGTGAGTTGAACAAACCTTCGTTAGGAGGCTCAAAATATTTTTTACTTTTCAAGTATGATTATAGTCACTTTAGAACTGTGTACTTCCTAAAGAATAAGTCAGAAGCGATAAATAAGCTAAATATATTCTTGAATGTAGTAGAAAATCAGTTTGGAAGGAAAGTAAAAGTTATAAAATCTGATAATGGCACTGAAATCAAGAACATTAGAAGTCGACAAATATTTGAAGAACTTGGAATACTTCATCGCCGATCTGCTGCATACATACCTGAACAAAATGGGAGAGCAGAACGAGAAATGAGAACTATCGTTGAAGCTGCCAGAGCAGAAATTTATAGCGAAGAACTTACGGGCTAAAGCTTTAAATTATTCTGCATTTACAATAAATCAAAGAGGCACACGTTCTGAAAAAGGAAAAAGTCCAGCTGACTTATGGTTTGGTCGACATGTGATGTTGAATACTTGAAGAAATTCGGTTCGGAATGTTATGTATTTATTCCTGACAAAGATCGTAAGAAACTGGATAAGAAAAGTCAGAAAGGCATATTCGTTGGTTACGACAATGAAGAGCAAGGATATCGTCTCTACATACCTGACAAACATGAGGTTGTATTGTCATGTACTGTTTTATTTAGAGAAAACTTCAATTTCAATAACAATTCTGCAGAAATAGAACTGACCGATAATAGTATGCAAAAAGAGGATGAAAATCAACTAACGTCTGATGTTCAAGAAAAATTACAGGGGATAAAAATGATGAAAAAGAACCAGAATTTGAATCCGATGTTAATCGACAGGAGGAGAGTGAAACTGAAAATGAACCAAGTAAATCGGAAAAACCTTGCAAAAACAAAAATGAAAAATCTGGAAGTTATCGAAGAATCTTGAGAGACAGAAAACAAATCAAATCTCATCCTAAGTATGATGATTACTACACTGGATTGATTGGAGAAGTAGAAAATATTTGTACTGAGAAAGCATTAACTGACTCTGAATGGAAAAAGGCAATGGAAGAAGAAATGCAGCCCTTACTGAAGATGGGAACCTGGATATTAACTGAACTTCCAGAAAATCGCCAAGCTCTCACTTGCAAATGTGTATTTCGTACCAAAGATGGAAATAAAAAGAAAGCCAGATTAGTTGCTAGAGGATATGATCAGAAATATGGTGTCGACTATTATGAGATTTTTTCTCCCGTGGCTCGTCATGCGAGTATCAAACTAATCTTGAGTCATGTTGCAAAAGAAAAATTTTATATTGAAATTTATGATATAAAGACAGCATTTTTAAATGGAGATTTATCCGAAGACATATACATGACTCAACCAAAAGGATTTGAGGATGGAACTAGTAAAGTTTGCAAATTATTGAAAAAATATATGGTCTAAAACAAGCTCCAAAGGCATGGAATAACAGAATAACTAATTACTTGAAAAATTTAGGATTAACAGTTACTGACGATGATCCATGCGTATTTTTTAATGAGAATCGTTCAATCATAATGTAAATTTTTGTCGATGATGAATTAATTACTGGAAAATCCAAAAATGAAGTTCAATGTTTATTATTGGAATTATCAAAAGAATTTGAAATTACGTCTGAAAGTTTAGCAAAAGGAAAATTACATTACTTAGGTATGGACATTAATTTCACGAAAAACGGTATTTTCGTAAATCAACCAGATTATACTCGAAAAATATTAGAAAAATTTGGATTTAGTGATGTCTATGAAGCAAATACTCCAATGGAACCAGGTATGGTAATAAACAAGTTTGTAAACGATAAAGAACTGACGGACAAGCCATATCGTGAAGCAATTGGTAATTTGTTGTATCCTTCAACCATAACTCGACCGAATATTAGTTACGTTGTAAATTACCTGAGTCGTTATGCAAATCAACCAAAAATCAGTTACTGGAAAAATGTTGAACGACTTTTTAGATACCTAGAAGGAACAGACAAATATGGAATTTTCTTCTCTGACCATGGAGAATTAAAAGTTTACTCTGACGCAAATTATGGAGGAGATGGTACTGACATGAATTCAGTAAGTGGTATTTTAGTCATTGTGGAGGTCCAATTGTTTGGATTGCTCAAAAACAAAAAGTAACAGCTATTACTTCAGCTGAACCTGAATACAGAGCAGCTGTGTTAGCTATACAAGAAATTTGCTGGATTAAAAGAATGATGATGGAATTACAAATATTAAAGACTGATCAACCATCAAAACTTTTCATTGACAACAAAGCTTCCATTAAAATGTTGGAAAACTTCGATGAAGGAAAAATTACAAAAGGCAAAAAGCAAATAGAGATTAAACGTAAGTTTATAAATGATCATATAGGGAAAACTGTTGTTCCCATATATATCAAGTCAAAAGACCAAATAGCAGATATTTTTACCAAGCCGTTGAGTAAAGGTCCATTTTCTCACTTGCGAGCAAAACTACTCAAGGAGGAGTGTTGGGTTTAAATTTAGCGGGCAAAAACTGTGCGCACGTGTGAGTAGTTTTTTAATTATTTTAGCAGTTGCTAACGTTAGTAATACGGAAAAATATGAATAAATAAAACAAAAACATGGCTGAAAAAATAAAAAAGTTTTTTGTTTTGTAAACAGAGTAATAATAAAAATAAAATTAGTCAGTTAATATTTTCTTATTTAATATTTTGCAAAATCAAAGAAAGACAAAGTAAATAATTTCTATAATACAAGTAACCCTTCTCTTGTTTAATATTGTCAGAAATACAACAGTCTACCATTCGTTTATATTTTGTTTTGTTAGTGCTTTTAACTTTCTTCAGCAGGTATTGGCTTCTTTTGCCACATCTGTTGCACGTTGGCCTCTTACACATTTTCTTCAGCAGGTACTAACTTCTTTGGCCACGTCTGTCGTTCGTCAGCTTCTTACACATTTTCTCCAACAGGTATCAGCTCTTGCACTCTATCGCTTTGTATAGAATCTTACCTAATTCAAGAATGAGCTTGAGGTAGTAATACGACCAGGGTAATACGAGGTATGTCTCGCACGCGCTTTTCTCCAGTAGGTATCGACTTCTTTTGCCACATCTTGCACGTTGGCCTCTTACACATTTTCTTACTTAAAATTTCAGGATTTTCAAATATTTTTTGTTTATTACCATAATAAATACACTTATTATTTAAAATCACCTTTAAAATAATTTAAAATAATAATTAGCTCAATATTGTAAAATAAGGGTTTTGGATAGTGTTACAACTTAACGTATAACGAAAAATGTGTGAGTAACGGCCGGCAAGAACTATAATAACCTTTGAGATTGCCGACAGGATTTTTAAGTACAAAAGAGATATTTTTTGCCCTGTTGTAAACATTTTGAAAAGGTTACATTCTTTATAATAAGAAAAAAATCATGTCTCGGAGATAACGGAACATTATTTGTTTGTCTATAAGGAAAAATGTCTTTTTGTCTTGTTTAACGGGACATGTAAAAATATTTTAGTACCCTTATTTTCTGTACAAATATACCAATTTTAGCCAAGAAAGTCAGTGTTCAAAAAGTGCGTTTTGAGTCAATTAGATCAGTCAGTGTTGAATAAAAGAATAACAAAGTGTCAGTTTAGTGTTCAGTTAGTGTATGCATTAACGAAGTCAGTTCATATTTATTATAAAAATTAAACTGTGAAAACTTTTAGACAATAAAAATTTAAATACTTAAAAATGTGCTCTATAGGACTAGAACTTTGTGATGTTTCGAGGCGTTCGGAAGAACTGAATTATAAATATGTTAAAATTTTTTCTGAAACAAAACAAAAAGTTTTTGAAATGCGTTCTGGTATTAAATTTCAAGAAGCAACCACTATTTGTTATTACCATGAAAGGCGTTATTTTTTCTATTACTCTAAGAAAGAAGAAAACGTTGTGACCCTTTGTTAAAACATCAAGGTCGCCAAATTTTTAAAGGCTTAAGAAAAATTAGTTTATCCTATGTCTTGAAACATCGAGATAATGTTACACGTATTCCTGGAAAAAATTTATGTACAAGCTGTCGCAAAACAATTTCAGCTTGGACTCCTGATCTAAGAAACGAATTAGAATAAATGGACTTGAGCAATTCAAATGTCGAAACTGACAACAACTATAATAGTAGTCCAGGTTTTGATCCAGAGGATCTACAACCGTCGACATCCAGGGCTACCCAGGAAGAAGTTTACTCGAGATTATTTTCTAATTATGCGCAATTTAAAAAAAAAAAAGTATCGTGAAGAGAACATTTCAAAACTTGATAAAATAGTAATAGTAGTAGTTTTTGGAGAGTTTGGGGCCCTCCTCCCGATTTTTAACGACTGTTAGAGGAGATAGGTAAGCTATGTCGTCTAGATGGCGTTGCTGGTCTGAACCACTGTGAACTCTGTACCTTGATTCAAAACTCCATGAAAAGATGGAGTCGCTAGTCTGAACCACCGCGAATTCTGTACCTAGATTCAAAATTCCATAAAAAGATGGCGTTGCTAGTCTAAACCACTGCGAACTGTGTATCGTGATTCATAATTTTATCATATTTTTATCTGAAAACAGGTTTAAAGTTGTATAAATTGTCAGCTGACGTTATTAGAAGATTTCAGTCTAATATGCAAAAAATGAATTTTATCGTATGATTTCATATTTATATCTGAAAACGGGTTTATACAGGTTTTCTCTAAATAAAAACACATTTTTTTTGTTTTAATAAATTAATTAAAAGAAATATTTTACAATAAAAATGTTTAATGTTATTAAAATAATATTTGTATATGGATATGACATTTTCCATGGCGCAAGTTGCTCTGGAATGATGGTCACATCGAGGGCTAGTGTATGTTGATGTTATGATTACCTCGATTTTTTGTTGATACCCGTCTCTAAACCATGATTTACATTCTAATTGTTTATAGCAGATTAAACAGTTTTGGTGTTTAATAAAAAATTTAAAAAATCGATTCTTTGTTGATACCCGTCTCTAAACCATGTTTTACATTCTAATTGATTATAGCAGATTAAACAGTTTTGGTGTTTAATAAAAAATTTAAAAAATCGATTCTTTGTTGATACCCACATCTAAACCATGTTTTACATTTCTAATTGATTATAGCAGATTAAACAGTTTTGGTGTTTAATAAAAAATTTAAAAAATCGATTCTTTGTTCATACCCATCCCTAAACCATGTTTTACATTCTAATTGATTATAGCAGATTAAACAGTTTTGGTGTTTAATAAAAAATTTAAAAAATCGATTCTTTGCTGATTCCCGTCTCTAGACCATGTTTTACAATCTAATTGATTATAGCAGATTAAACAGTTTTGGTGTTTCATAAAAAATTTAAAAAATCGATTCTTTGTTGATACCCGTCTCTAAGTGCTAGATGTTTTACAATCTAATTGCTTATAGCAGATTAAACAGTTTTGGTGATTAATAAAAAATTTAAAAAATCGATTCTTTGTTGATACCCATCTCTAAACCATGTTTTACAATCTAATTGATTATAGCAGATTAAACAGTTTTGGTGTTTAATAAAAAATTCAAAAAATCGATTCTTTTTTCATACTCATCTCTAAATCAAGATTGATTAGTGGTTAATATTTCCCAAAATGAAAAAGTTCAATTTTTTCATAATAATTTCAAAACTTTATAACTTTATAAAAAATAATTTCTGAACTAGGTATGTATGTATATTTTATATATATTTTAACGAACACAAAGGTATAAAACATATTAGGAATTCGCTGATATGCATATTTTACCTTATTGTATATGTCTGAAGTATCGCACACCATAAATGTACATACATACAAATATGTTACAAGATTCCACTAGTAATTTTTATAGCAATTGAAAAATTTGCTAGTAAAAAATAGCTGGATTAATCGCGTATAAGCTATTACGTTTTGTAACTTTGTGAGTTGTGCTTAAAGCGAAAATTATTTTCGTGAAATTTTAATTTTCATTTTTAAGTTATATTTTAATCATTCAGTTTTTTAAATTAGTGAATTTTTAAGTTATTTCTCTATTTTTAATTGTTCGTTTTTAAGTTAATCTAGTAGTTAATTAACTGTTGTGTATTTGTGTGTATTTGCGTACCAGTTTGTGAATTTTTTGTGATTTTTGCAAATATCGGGTAAGTCGAAAACATTTACTTGAAATTTTTGAGACTGTTTAAACTACTTATAATTACTTTGTGAATACTAAAAAGAAAAATTTCGTGTTTTTTAACGTTTTAAAATGTACTACTTATAGATACCTAAAGCGTGATAATCATATACAATATACTCGCTTAATGTTCTCCCATAACTTGGGCTGATATAGAGTATTGTAATGTATTAGCTGGTATTAGGTACAGTATTCAATAAACGTACAGTGTTCTAAAATTTAATTATCTATTTTACATATTAAATCAAAAAATTTTCTTTAATCTAGTTTTTAAATTGATTCAGCAACTTTGAAAAATATAATTTTCATTTTGTTCATAAGATAGTTTTAAACAATATTAACAGTAGAAAATTTTTCTTTTTAATAGTTTTTCTTAAATTTTTAAAGGCGTAATTTCATATTAGTAACTTTTTTAAAATATAATTTTTCTTTTTAAAGCGATATTAGAAGTAAAATTATTATAATTTTTTAAAATGTACAGTTTGTACCAGAAAAAATCCGTAAATAAAATTTTCACTTATTTAGTCATATTTTAAAAAGTAAATTATAAATATTTCACGTAAACTAGACAAATTCTATGTGAAATTTAGTAAAAATCAGTTTTAATATTGACTAATAACAATTTATTGGAAAATTAACAAACTTTTTTTGTGATAACTTAAAACTATTTAGCATCTAATATACTTTATTCTTTTTACGTTATGTTAAAAACATTCTTTTTGATTTAAAAAAGTGTTAATATTTATCTGAATTACAAAGTAGACGAATGGTCGGAAAACGACATTTCATATTACACGACCCAATGATATTCCAACTAAGGATAGAAATGATTCCAAACTATAAGATTTCTAGTTTAAAATTAAAGAGTGTCGATATTTTTCTGAATTACATGATCGACCAAGTGGTCTGAAAACGACATTTCATATTACACGATTAAATGTTATTCCAACTTATGACCGAAATGATTCCTAACTACAAGAACTGCCTTTAAACATTTCTCTAATGTTTAAAAATTTGTCGATATTTATCTGAACTTGGTCGAACAAATGGTCGGAAAACGATATTTTATATTACACAACTTACTATTAATCTAATTAATGGCAGAAATGATTCCAGACGACAAAATTCGATTTAAAATTAAAGAGTTGTTTTTTTAAGCAATTGGCTAATGCTTAAGAAAATGTCGATATTAACCTGAAATACATGGTAGATCAGGTGGTCGGAAAACGACATTTCCTATTACCCGACCCAATGATATTTCATTTAATGGTAGAAATGATTCCAAATTACAAGAATTCTAGTTTAAAATTAAAGAATGTTGATATTTGTCCGAATTACACGATAAACCAAGTGATCGGAAAACGACATTTCATATTACACGACCCAACTAACGGTGGAAATGATTCCAGATTACAAGAATTCTATTTAAAAAAACATTCTTTTACAATTTTTAGAATTTACAGGATGGGCTAGAAGAATTCCGTGAATAAAATGTAAAATATTTTTCGCTCAAATTTAGTCACGTTCATTCGAAAATATAATTTTTATTTTTAAAAGTTAAATTTTCATAATAATTTTAGTATGTTACCATGCAAATATAAATTAATAAGTTACAATAATATCCACAAATACACCAAGTTACACCAAAAAATACACAACATTACACCAAAAAGACAGCAAAGAGTCACTCCCAAAAAGATTCACTCCCAAAAAAAAGAGTCACTCCCAAAAAGAGTCAGAAATAAGAGCTGTTTTAAGAGATGTCTTAAAACAGCTCTTATTTCTGACTACTTTTTGATTTCATATTTCTGATGTCTTAAACAGCTCTTATTTCTAACTTCATTATTAAGACATCTTAATTAGTTCATATTTTGGATGTAAGAAAAAAATAAAAAACAAACAAACAATCTATAATATTAAAATTAAAATTCTTTGACAACGTTAACAATATATTGCCTAAAAGAAAACCACTTCAAGACTTATTCAAAAGTCAAAAAAATAGAAGATTAAAATAGGAGAGAAATTTGGCACAAGATGGAAATGATGGTGATGGTGATACTAAACAAAAATAAAATATGGTAACTTAAAGAAAATTATTTAAATTGAAAATGAATTGAAAGAAGTGAATTTGTGTTAGTGTTAATTTAAGAAGGTACGATAATAATTTGTGGTTTGAAGCGGTGTAGAGTATGGTTAGTTAGTGTTTTGGACTCTTTCTTTTGTGAATAGTGTACAAATTGTGACATTCCTGATAAAATACTTGAGTAAATTTAATCTTAAATGTTAATTTTTAAATACATTTAATATACGTTATACATAATATATAGAATTATGTAAATAAATAAAATTAACTAAATTAATTATATTCCTCTTATTTCGTAAATTGCGCTTAATACTTTCAATGAATTCTTGGTATAGACCTCTTAAAGTTATCTTTTTTAAGACGTCGGAAATATGGGCTGTTTAAAACATCAGAAATATGAGCTATTTAAGACATCAGAAATATGAACTATTTAAGGCATCAGAAATATGAACTATTTAAGACATCATAATTCTGAAGTCGGAAATATTACTTCTTAATAATGAATTCTCAATTTAGATATCTTTTTTCAGACATCAGAAATATGAGCTGTTTAAGACATCGCAATTCTGAAGTCAGAAAAAGAACTCTTTAAGGTATCATATTTAAGACTTCATAAACTGTTCCTAAATCGACGCATAAGATATCTTTATGAATTCATAAAGATATCTTTCTGAACTTGTTTTCTGACATCCAAATCAGAAATATGAATTCATTAAGACGTCAGAATGTTGACTGGGAAGAAACGAAAAGACACAAATATTTAGAAAACACTATATTTACAAAAAAATTCAATAAAAACACTATATTTACAACTGAAAGAACGATTATTTAAAAAAAAATACAAAAACTAAAAAAAAATTAACTGAAAGCACTGCCATTTGTTGATATTTCGCTTTATGATGGTTTAAATTTTCCAGAACAGGCTAGATTCTAGCCGCTAGGATTATCCTCAGACAAATTTTTTTCTCCCGCTTTCACCATTTCTCGAACCAGCTTTACCATTCTCGATCAATTCTATCAATACCGTTGAAAACTAACCAGTTCTAGTGTTATACCCAATGGGAACCGATTTTTACTTCGAGTCCCGAAATTGTTTTATTACATTTGCTGGTTTAGTTTATCCCGAGCGGGACCCACCTTTCTTCCATTGCATCGAGACACCCCTCGGAAATTATGATTTAGAGGACTTGGAAGTTTATATAGACAACATGCTAACATCAAGTGGAGCCGAACCAAAATTATAACCGAGTTATAACCAAATAATAACTCAAAAGTGAAAATTTTGTTGCTGCATGTGGGGTAGTATTGTAAACGAACATAGCGTAAGGAATGTATGAATCCTTTGCAACATTTTGCAAAGTTGCGTTAAATGAGGTATGTGTCAGGAAATTCAAAAATAAAACAAGGTCTTCAAGACAAAAAATTTTCTAAAAATCGCAATTTTCTTTCTGACTGTACGTACGAACTTAACATCGTTAAAGGATCTTTTAGTGCATACAAATTTGGAAATGATTAGGTTTTACTGTACATTCACAATAATATAATTCATGGGCGTTTATCTAAACAGTTTTCATAATAATAGTTCTTTTAAATGCAGTATGATTGAGTGTAAATAAGTTTTTCACAACGAGATAAATGAAAAAAGATATCACTATAAGCGAAATGTGAATTTTCCCGAACGCCGTTGTGGAAAAAAAAAGAAAATAGAATATAAAACATTTTTATGTTTTAATTCGATTAGACTGGGTAGCGACAAGATTCTTCTTTTGTCTTTTTATGCAATTAAAACATCTTGTAAAAATGGTTAGTTAGCTATGTTGTGTGCGTTCTGTGTCGAGGAGTGAAGAGGCGAACTAACCGTGTATCACTGTGACGTTGGCGGCAGGGGTTCACGGAGTACATGACATGAATGATACGGTGGCGGACCACTCTTTGTTGCTGTAAGGGAACATCGCTTAACTATTATAAGTGGATGGGCCGAGAACTCATTATAGCTCGTTTTTATTAGCCCCTTAATAAGCTCAAAATACATTTTATCTTTAACATATTGCCACAAATAATCACCTAAGAATTGTATACGATATTTAAACAGTGAAAATCTCATTTCTTTACCGTTACGTTTGTTATTACGTTTGGTTGTCGTATGTATATCTCTGTTCATTTAATTTCCCGGGCAATAGTATATTTTTAATTAAGACTTGTTTCATATTTTTCATTGTGTTCTTCGTCGTCTCTTCTTTATGGGAAGAAAAAAAACTTATTTTTATGCAAACTTGAAGATTGTCGTCAAGTGCGATACGGCTTTTATTATTTCATTTATTATTAAATTTCCTTATCAAAAAAAAAAAAAAATTTAACGCGCACCCCTGTGCCCCTTTTCTTGCCATGCACCACTCTCTGTGATTCAGTAAAACACAATAATAAAATACAAAAAATGTTATTACATTACCTGGCGGTTCGAACATAAATCGACTTTTTGTGTAGTCGGGTTGACTGTTGGTCGTTAAATTAAATCCATTTTCTGGCATATTATTTCCATACAGTGAGTCAGCTGTAACAGAAAAATATTGGGTGTCACATAAAAGTTTTAACATTTTGCAATATTATTTTGTAACATATTTTTAGAATTTCGTAGTTGCAACACACACGCTCAATAATATTGGGCAATCTACTTGTGCAATTTATTGAACTTTCCTTCAGACAATTCAATAATTTTGTTAAAGAAATTTGTGCAATAAAGTGAATGTAGGAATTGTATAATACTTAATTAAACTGTTGTTTAATTTTAAATATGTATTAAGTGATAAGAATGTTGCAAAGCAATAAATAATTATTCTTGCAAATTAATCATTCAAACTGGTTCAAATAATAGCCATCAAATGTGACATTACAGAATAACAAACAAATCAAACTTAAACAAATAAAGTAGTATTGCGCAATAATATCTACAGAACCTATGTACGTTACAATATTCATACATTGTTAATGCCCGGACTTATAGAGCAGCTCATAAATTATCCTGCCAAAAATTGCCAGAAAAACGTATGACCATTCGTTAGAAGCGGCACATAATTTATCTATTTTTAGTCGAATTTTCTCCGAAAAATTAGACTTATACAGTCTATACGATAAGAGCTGTGAGAGGCGAGAGTAGGGGCGCTATCCGTTTTCGGACCCGTAGAACACGAATATGTAGAAAAAAAAGTCATATATATATATATATATATATATATATATATATATATATATATATATATATATATATATTCCCGCCACCTTTGATTTGTGTAGTGCCCCCCTATGGAAGTTAAGAGATGAAATTTGGTAAATGGGGCTCATTTTCGAGGCACCTCATCCTATCAAAGTGGGGTCAAATTTTGGGCAAATTTTTTTTCTGACCAGCCAGGCATTTCGAGACAAAAAGTTTTTTCCATATGGTTCAATTGAAGCAATTAAACCTGTTTAAAACAAGTTTAAAATGTTTAAAACATACGTTTAACTCGACAGTTCCCAGAGTTATTTGGATATGACAGATGTTTTTAATTTTTTTCAACGATAAGATAATTAAATCTTTACGTTACCACATCTTCTGTTACCACCATTAGAAGGCTAATAGATGACTTTATATTTCTTTCTTGTGACAATTCTATACTATAAGTTAAACAAACAAATTAATACAGTTTACAATTAAAAATGTTTGTCACCTACAGGTGACACTGGGAATTGCCGAGTTAACATTATTATAATTCTTGAAATATATGATAACTCAGATCAAGCAAAACTCTTCCTCTGCTTCACTGCAGAAAAGATAAAAATTAAAACCATTTAAATTTAACATTCACATATGTACACACACATACATGCAAACATATTTGGCAATGTCACGAAAAAAAATTTGGTAACCTCGAAGCATGAAAATGACGATATTTTAATTTTGAAATCGGGATGAATACAATAACCTCCTTATAAGGAAGTTAAAAACATAGTTTTTGTTGCATAAAATTTAAACGAGGTAAATGTTAACATGTTAATACTTACCCCATGCCTTTTGTTAATACTTGTCCCGAAGGTAAATTTTTTACAAATTTAAATTTTTAAAAAGAATACATTGATAATGCGCTAAAATTTAAACAAAATATAATACCAGATGGAATATGCTACTGTTTGAAATAAATTTAGTCTATTTTCGGTATACAATCATGCTTCAAATCAAAAAACCGTCGACTTACAAGTAAAGGTCCCGAGGCCGGACCTATCGATTTTGATGAAACTTAAATATGTTGTAGAACACTAAAAACTAAGGGACACGTATTTTTTTTTATCTGCGGAAAAACGGTTTGAAGGGGTGAAATCGCCCTCCAAAAATTGGGATAAAAATTTAATTTTTCAAATATCTCGAAAACAGTAAGAGATAGAGCAAAAGTTTAAATTGGCGATATTACTCTTTTTTAAAGAGCTATCTATTGATATGCAATTTGTTCAAATTACATCAACAGGGGTGGTTGGGGGTTAAAATTTGGGGGTTAATTTTGCAAAAAGGGGGTGAAAAATAAACAATATAAAAATTTTGTTTACAGATTTGAAATCTACGTCAAAAAATCTAATTGACCTGTTTTTGCTCAATATCCTAATATTAAGTCTAGGGGTAGTTAACTAGAGGGTGACTATGTCGAATAATCGTACTATTTGGGTATTTCAAGAAGTTTTTCTTCATGGAAAATAGCTTAAGACAGCTAGAACAACGTAGAAATGAAATTCTCGAATTCAAAATTGAGTTTGAGCAACACTGGAGAGGGGGTGAGTCACCCTCTTAAATTACATACTAGTTTATATACACTAATTTTTACACTATTTACACTCATTAATTATACACTATTAACACACTGATAGTGGGTAAAATAATGTCACAATAAGTGGTTCTGAAGTTGGACTAAAATGAAATTCTCGAATTCAAAATTGAGTTTGAGCAACATTGGAGAGGGGTGAGTCACCCTCTTAAATTACATACTAGTTTATATACACTAATTTTTGCAATTAACACACTGACAGGGGGTAATAATGTCACAATAGATGGTTCTGAAGTTAGACTATCGTATGTAAGGTTTTTATTAGGTTTCGTTATTTTAGGTTAGGTTATGTAATTTTCGGTATCGATAATTTTCGATAAGGAAAACTATAATATCCATTAAAAAACAAACCTAATAAAGACCTTACATATGATAGTCCTACTTCAGAACCACTTATTGTGACATTATTTTACCCACTATCAGTGTGTTAATAGCAAAAATTAGTGTATATAAACTAGTATGTAATTTAAGAGGGTGACTCACCCCTCTCCAATGTTGCTCAAACTCAATTTTGAATTCGAGAATTTCATTTCTACGTTATTCTAATTGTCTTAAGCTATTTTCCATGAAGAAGAACTTCTTGAAATACCCAAATAGTACGATTATTCGACATAGTCACCCTCCAGTTAACTACCCCTAGACTTAATATTAGGATATTGAGCAAAAACAGGTCAATTAGATTTTTTGACGTAGATTTCAAATCTGTAAATAAAATTTTTATATTGTTTATTTTTCACCCCCTTTTTGCAAAATTAACCCCCAAATTTTAACCCCCAACCACCCCTGTTGATGTAATTTGAACAAATTGCATATCAATAGATAGCTCTTTAAAAAAGAGTAATATCGCCAATTTAAACTTTTGCTCTATCTCTTACTGTTTTCGAGATATTTGAAAAATTAAATTTTTACTCCAATTTTTGGAGGGCGATTTCACCCCTTCAAACCGTTTTTCCGCAGATAAAAAAAAATACGTGTCCCTTAGTTTTTAGTGTTCTACAACATATTTAAGTTTCATCAAAATCGATAGGTCCGGCCTCGGGACCTTTACTTGTTAGAAATGTTCTTTTATCTAATAAAATCTAAGCCTTACTCACAACTTTGTTTTGCGGCAACCGGCCGAAGATTGACTGGTCACAACGTGTCCGTGGTCATCTACTCATGACAGCAACCGGACGTACTTAATTTTTTCGTCCGCAGTTTGGCGGAAAATAGCCTGTTGATACTTACCCCCGTTAATACTAGCCCCTGTCTCCCCTACCGTCTGTTTTTCCTTGTCTTGTTGAAACAGAAAACATTATTTGTTTGAAAGTACAAAATCATTGGGAGAGCGAACGAGGGTATTAGCGAGCGTGTGCACTCTCACTCGTTAATGATCGCTCAACTGAAAATACAAGAAAATTCGCTCCAATGTAGACGCTAAAAGCAGATTGAAAGAGAACGCAAGCGAATATTGGCGAACATGAGCAAATGTTTGCTCTTGCTCGCCCTCGGTCGCTCGGCTAGTGAATACGTATCATTCGAGGAATACTGAGAGCATTTTTCCATCTTTTACTGTCCTGAAATCTATTCATGAAAAATACAAAAATAACATATGCTCATAAAGCATTATGAATAAAGTTTATTTATACTTTGGTATTATCAACTGGTAGACTAATCCTAGTTTCATAAAAAACACGTGTTAAGGGACAGCATAGAAACAGCTATGAAAAACAAAAAATTAGTCAGTAAGGTTATGGCAGAGACTGCTTTACACTAGAAATGTTCGTACTTTCCTTACTAATAAAGTTCTACGTTTTAAAATTACCTACATCTAAGCTGTTACAATTTTATCACATTTTAGATTAAAGTCCGTGACGCTACCCATTGGACACTATACTGGTATTCCAGATATTAAGATAAGCGGCCACAAAAATATCAGTCTGTGATTGTGAATAATACTCTAAGAATATTGATCGACAGAATGAAATTAATAAACCGCTAGTCATAAAATGTAACTTTAGTTTCAATTATAAGTTTTTTATTACTCATGCGGGAGAAGTACTAACTTGGCGCACACATTTTTGTACGCAAAATAGCTGCTTGCCCACTGTACTCTTCCCACATACTTTTTTGCGCACGAAAAGTATACTTTCCACACGCAAATTGACAATAAAACACGCAAAATATAAACAAAACACGCAAAGCCGCCTCTTGACTTTTCATTTGAAAAATATTTCTTAATTATTTCTATAGAAACCACCAACAAAGTAATTTAAACAATATTTAATTAAAAAAAAAAGACACACTCAAAAATATTATTTTAAAAAGGAATAAAAAATAGTAATAATAATGGAAAAAAGTGTGTGAAACTCGTAATAAAAAATAGTATATGGAACTCGTGCATAATTTCCCGCACTTATTGCATAATATACTAAAATATGATAGTTTCCTTTCGTATTTATTAATATTTCCTACCTTAATAAACGTTAGATTTTGTAAGTAAATCATTAAAATTTGCAGTCGAAATAAAAATGCAAAAAAAAAATGGTTAAAAGCATGTCGAACACGCCAATCATACGATCTCGCAGCTAGAGTTTTCGCAATTTTTCGGAATAAAATATAATTTAAGTAGCTATATTTAGTACTAGCCGTACACGCGACGTCGTTCGCGCAAAGCATTGTTATAAACTTAACGAGAAGTATACTTACATGTGTTAAGTGTAATAATTACACAGAACTTGCAAAGAATAATAATTTTTGAGTAATGCATGCACATGCTCAAAATGGTTTTTCTATTTTTCCGTGGGAATGAAGAATTTTCCCGGAGTAAAAAATATCTTGAATGTTGATCCAAGTAATAAATTATCACCACACCAAATTTCATCAAATAATTTTTGCGTAATATGTGCAGTGTGCACATGCTCATAATGGTTTTTCAATTTTCCCCTGGGAATGGAACATTTTCCCGGAGTAAAAGGTAAAAAGTATTTTAAATGTTGGCCCAAGTAATAAGCTATCAGTAGATAGGCTATGACAGAGCTGGAGCACCGCAAAACTAAGCAACTTGAACCCTTTTGCCAATGTTTGAGATCGTGTAACTTTACGGTACTAGACATTCCGAACTGATGAGTCATCAAACTGTATCGATGTGCAAACCTTAACCTTTGATCCGGCACGTATTGAGTACATGTATTTAAAATTTGTTGTTGACATTTGACCACAACACTCGCTCTTACTGTTGGCCTTGAAATTCCAAACACATAAGTCATCACCAGCTACCCATTATGCGTCACCACAATTTAGTTATTACCCGCCATAGTTTTTGAATGCAAACCTAACGCATGCGCAGACTGAATTTTAGTATACGACGCATGCGCAGAGTGCATTGTAGGTTACAATTTGATAGATGGGGTACACTACCGCGTTAAAAATGTGGGGTTACCCTGACTCGGGGGTGGCCCCAAACTTTTGACACCGTACTGTACTTAAATTTTTGGTACACTGCCGTGTTAAAAGTGCGGACCCCGCTGACCAAAAAGGTATCCGATCACTTTTTGAAGCGTACTGTACGTGCAAACCTTGACCCCAACACGCGCTTGCCTTAATTGCGTCATCTTAAACGAACTATCACGTCAAAAAATGTGGGGAATACCCTAACCCAGGAGTGGCCCCAAACTTTTGACGCCGTATTGTACTTAAATTTTTGGTACACTACCGTGTCAAAAGTGTGGACCCCCCTGACCAAAAAGGTATCCGATCACTTTTTGAAGCGTACGGTACTTATTTTGTGTACGTGCAAACCTGACCCCAACACGCGCTTGCCTTAATTGCGTCATTTAAAGCGAAAATCGGAGAGGCCACTAAATTTTGTGGGGGCACTGTACCAAGCGCTAGCCGCAATCATGACTTCAGACTCCAGACTCCAGAGTCCAGATTTCTGACCGCTACTGTACTGCCGGAAATTTGGGTGTCAGCTGTATTTGAGGTTTTTTTTGTATATGAGTCAAGCCTTTATAAGATTAATTTGTTTATTTAATAAAAACTCGTGACTATACGGTTTGAGTTTGTTTATTTAAGATTTTTTAGCTGACTTAGGATGATGTAATTTCATGATATGTTTGCATCATAGCCAGAGGGGAATTTTATTTAAAAGCAAGTTACAACTTGTCAGTTCCAAGAATTTGTTTACATTAATGTCATCGTAAATCATTAATTTAGCTATGTTTATTTAAGATTTTGCTGACTCATATTCAGATATTTTTTTAATTTTTTTATTTATATAAGTTTTAATTTAAAAAATGTTTATTTAAGATTTTGACAACACAGCAATTTCTTTGTTTGATTTCAAATATGAAATAGTTTTCTCGGAATTTTTAATTTATGACCTGATAATAATTAGGGGTTTTTTCAATTTGTTTATATAAGTTTTAATTTTTGTTTATTTAAAATTAGCCAGCAATTCTTTTATTAGGTTTCAAATGCGAAATAAATTTCTCGGAATTTGACATTTGACCTTCGGTTATTTGCGTTGTAAAAATTCTGAGCCAGCATTTTTGTGATTCCCCTCCAGAATTTTTCGAGCAGTCAAAATCGTATAAATTGAGGTCTGCGTGCCCCCTCAAGTCACTTCTTCAGCAAACTTCAAGCAGTTAATATTGTTATTGTTGCAAGAATTTGTATCGAGGTTTTTTTTTTTAAATTAAAATACAACAATGGCTTCATTAAACGACGTGGCAACTAGAATGGTGGAAAATGTACGAAACGCGCTATCATTACTGGAAATGGATACCCGGGATGCAGATGAATTGGAAAAATGGATGAAACATACAAATACCAATATACGACTAATCAACAAGGCTATACGTGGAGCGGAAAATTTGGGACAACGGAAACACTTCGAGTCATGTGCGGGAAAAATGAAAGGATTTCGAATCAGAATGAAGGCGCTACGAAAACATGGTAAGTTTTTTCAAATATAAATTTATTTTTTAATGATTTTTTTTTTTATAATTTTGATATATCAACATGGTAAGTTTTTTAAATAAATTTTTTTTTAATGATTTTTTATAAATTTGATAAATAATTTTTTTTATGTTGATTGTTTCAGGTGCCGGCATGAATCGAAATCAACGTAAAAGATCTGACAGAATTCAATGGGCTGACGTGGAATCCGCATTTGCAAGTCGAATACGAACGGGAGTGGTTACCAACATAACACACATAGAGCCAAAGGACTTTTTAGACGACGCTACATCGATGTTCACTCGGCGAATACAAAATATATTAAAAAAATACTTAACGATAAAAGTCAACACAACGTTTTGCGGGTTATTTGTGAAAACTGATGGTGACGAGGATAAATACGACATGAAACACTTCAATACACCGAATATCATAATAGATCGTGGAACAAACCTAAAACAGTGCTACATGGAACATGTACGGGAACCAATTTTGAGAAAATTGAGCGAGTTTACCGAGTCAGGGAGCGGATAGGCTTTATCAAGCATAATCAACCTAGCTGTGAACATCAACAAGTATACACCTTTCCGTGGATCAAGCTACATCGAATTACCTCAAGAAATAAAAACGAGAAAAGCATGTATCAACGTAAAAAACTTTAACGATGACACTTGTTTCGCATGGGCAGTGGTATCAGCACTTTATCCAGCAAAGCAAGGGTGTATTAACAGAACATCAGCGTACGCACACTACTCAACGGTGTTAAATTGAGACGGGATACAATTTCCAATGACGATCCAACAACTGAGCAAATTCGAGAAACAGAACCCAACAATATCAGTCAACGTGTTTATGCTAAAAAAACAAAATGGACATTTCGAAACCGTACCTGCTGCGCTAACGAGAGAGAAGAAACAAAACCACATAAACCTTTTAATGATCCAGAACCAGTATTACGAGGATGAAGACAACGAACAGGACAACGATCAAGATTTACGCTACCATTTCTGCTGGATTAAGGACTTATCAAAACTCGTGTCAAAACAATTATCAAAACATGACGGG
This sequence comes from Brachynemurus nebulosus, assembly GCA_035578155.1. Classification (NCBI taxonomy): domain Eukaryota; kingdom Metazoa; phylum Arthropoda; class Insecta; order Neuroptera; family Myrmeleontidae; genus Brachynemurus; species Brachynemurus nebulosus. The sequence goes on from JAPWDM010000021.1 coordinate 6,323,006, forward strand.
AAAAAATACATCTGTGATCGATGCTTAAATTACTTTCATACGGAGGATAAACTGATTAAACATACGGAATACTGCGTGAAAATGAACAACTGTCGGGTGATAATGCCAGAAGGGAAAAGCAAATACATATCGTTCAAGAATTATAGCAGCAAAAAACGTGTTCCATTTATAATTTACGCGGACGTCGAGTCATTCCTGCAACCTATGACGGATAACGGAAATCAGAAGAATACAACAACGTACCAACAACATCGGGCATACAGTATCGGTTACTACTTTCACTGCTCCTACAACAACCAACTAAGCTACTATCGATCATACCGCGGACCAAATTGCGAAAAATGGTTCGCGGAAGAACTAGCAACGTTACGTGAAAATATCTTGGAACCAATATATGACAACATAATACCAATGAACGAGTTAACACCAGAGGAACAACAGCAACTTAAACAACGAAGTACCGGGTGCCACATCTGCGAGAAACCATTCAAACCTGAGGATATTGTGGTTCGTGATCATAACCACTTCACCGGCGAATACAATGGACCTGCGCACAAGGGATGCAACTTGAATTATAAGGATTTTCATATGATTCCTGTTGTATTCCACAGCTTAAGTGGTTATGATGCACATTTCGTAATAAAGGATATAACAACAGCATTCGAGGGACGTGTCGACTTACTACCAATCAACAAGGAACGATATATTGCATTCACTAAACATGTTACGGGCAGTGAAATTACATTTAGATTCATCGACTCTTTCCGATTTATGGCATCAAGTTTGGATAAATTATCTTCATATCTCAACGAGTTCAACATAGTTAAATCACAATTTCCGGATACCGTCTACAAAGTACTAACGCGCAAAGGTGTTTTTCCGTACGATTATATATCAGGCTGGGATAAATTGGAAGAAACATGTTTACCATCACGGGAGAAATTCTATAATCAACTGAACGATAACGATATTACCATGGATGACTATACACACGCACAAAAAGTTTGGGATACATTCAACATACAGACGCTTGGAGAATACTCGGCTTTATATATGAAAACGGACATACTACTCGCGGATGTTTTCGAGAATTTTCGGGATACGTGCTTGCGCACACACGGATTGGATCCTGCTCATTACTACACGACGCCGGGACTTACGTGGGATGCAGCCTTAAAATATACAAAAGTAGAGTTAGAACTGATATCTGATGTGGACCAATTATTATTCATTGAACGTGGTATTTGAGGTGGATTGAGCCAGTGTAGTAACCGATACGCGACAGCAAACAATAAATATATGAACACCTACGATCCGGACGAGGAATCAAAATACCTGATGTACTATGACGTGAACAACTTATATGGATGGGCAATGTCACAATACTTACCAACGGGAAATTTCAAATGGATGGATAATACCGAGATAGATGTTCAACAAATACCTGATGATTCACCAATAGGATATTTACTGGAAGTGAGTTTGCAATACCCGAGAGAACTGCATGATAAACACAACGATTTACCATTATGTCCAGAGAGAATGTGTGCACCCGGTACTAAACAGGAAATGTTACTGGCAACGCTATACAACAAACAGAAATACGTGATACACTATCGGAACCTGAAACAATGTCTACAACACGGGATGAAATTAAAGAAAATACATTGAGTGCTACAATTCGATCAATCACCATGGCTTAAATCCTACATCGACTTGAATACAGCTCTAAGACAAACGGCGGGAAACGAATTCGAGAAAAATCTCTACAAGCTACTCAACAACGCGGTCTTCGGGAAAACGATGGAAAATGTACGGAAACATTCGATTGTGAAATTGTTAACGAAATGGTATAGACGATATGGTGCGGAAGTTATGATAGCAAAACCGAATTTCCACAGCCGCACCATATTTGACGAGAATCTTATCGCAGTCGAACTACGGAAAACGGAAGTGTTTATGAACAAACCAATATACGTCGGGCAGGCAATTCTGGATATTTCGAAAACATGTGTCTACGATTTTCATTACAACTACATACAGCCAACGTTCGGGAACAACAGCAAATTACTCTACACAGACACGGATTCATTGATTTACGAGATAAAATGCCCAGATATTTACGAAATAATGAAACGAGATATTCAATACTTCGATACGTCGGATTACAACGCGGATAATCAATATAACATGCCAAGAGTCAATAAGAAAATACCCGGGTTAATGAAGGATGAGCTAAATGGTCGAATCCTTACAAAATTTGTGGGCTTAAGATCGAAAATATATAGTTGTCAAGTGGACGGCGAGGATCACACGAAGAAAGCGAAAGGTGTAAAGAACTCTGTGGTTAAGAAAACGATAACTTTCAACGATTACGTGAACTGTCTAAAATACAATACAATCATAAACCGACAAAAAAACCTGATACAATCGAAAAAACATAACGTGTATAGTGTAACTCAGAACAAGGTGGCGCTCAGCCCGTACGATACGAAACGATATATTGTGGAGGGGGAAACGGATACTTTAGCATGGGGACATTACTCATTAAATTAGTACGCAAGTGGAAATGGCATCGTCATCATCGGCTTGCTAGAAACGGCTACAAATATTTTCAAGTGAACTGGATAAACTACGTAAACGGGTTGATACCTACGAAAAAACAATTGATGCTATTGTTAAAATGCAAAATTTGAAATTGTCTGAACCGGAATCAATGGACTGGGATAAAATGGTTGTTTCAATTGGTGAATTTTTCGAACGTGAACCAATGCTGCTGAACGAACTGAATTTGGAAACATTTCTTCAAATCTACAAGTGGATCAGTTTGAATGTGTTGAAAAGTTATGGTGCGAGAATCATACAACGCGCCTGGATTTGGTTAGCAGCCGATTATCGAGCCATGTTTCAAGAATGTGAACCATGTTTTGAACATTATAATCGACCCTGGCAACAAGATCATATTGATGGACCACCTGGTTTGAAAATTCGCTGCGAAATGTGCAAGAATGGTGTGAAAGTGGAGGAAAACTTTCAACCGCCTGTTGGTGAACCATTGACATTTGCAACACGGATTTCACACGTTGAAGACATATTTCTGACTCATCCTTATTTGTATACAAAAGTCAGAAATTTCGATATGTTATTATACTTAACAAAACAACTATTGAAATATGATATATTAATATTTATTTATTGTAAAAAATATTTCATATACATTTATTGTAAAAAAATATTTCATATACAAAAATTTTATTGTAAAAAGTATTACATATACATTTATTGTGAAAATATTTTGTATTCATACTTATATTTTAAAAATAAAGAACAATAATTATTTACATATATGTGTTTATTTGAAAGAAAAAAACCTTTTTATCTTACAGATTATCAAAAATTAGATTGTTTAAACAATATCAGATTCTTGAATCCAGCTGTTGTTATCCGATGGGAAACCAAGCCACTTGACCAATACTTTCCCATCACGTCTCTTCAGAATTCGTTCCACGAGGTACACATCAGGATATTTAACTTTCTGTAGTTCATACTCGTAAAAGCTGCCTCGGATAGGCCGTTGATTGATATCTTCAAGTAGATATGTGACCGGATTTGTATGTTGAACTTGGACGATTTTAAAAATTTCCGTAGACCAATTCGGTGTGTAGCCTTTTTCAAAGATCGATTTAAATTTGCTAATTCGAACAAAGTCGTTAACTTTATACTTGGCTGCACCAGCAATTTTTATATTACTGTATACATTAGATAATAAATATGCCTCATTATCAGCAGTGACATCTCGTGGAGCCATTTTGATTGTACGATGCTTTGTTCTATTATATTCATCAACTAAATCGTTAATTAATTGCAACCATTTATAATTACCGTTTAGAGAAAAAGCACGCCAAAGTTTATTCTTAATGGTACGATTAAAACGCTCAACGATTGAAGCTTTTAACGTACTATACGTAGAGTAATGGTTATATTATGTTTTTCCATTAACGCCTTAAAGTTACTATTAAAAAATTCTCGACCGTCGTCTGTTTGAAGGTGCTTCGGTGTGCGATTGCTCTGTTTGAATATTGATTCCATGGCAGCAGTAACAAGCGCTCCAGATTTATCTTTTACCGGTACAGTCCAAGCATACTTCGAAAATGTGTCAATAGCTGTCAACAGGTACCTATATCCATGATTTTCTTTCGCATAAGCACCCATTTCAACAAGATCAGTCTGCCATAAATCATCAATACCCTTAGTTATAACACGACGCCTTTTGAAATTTTTACGAGCCGGTTTGTGTAATTCGCTTACAAATTGTTCTTTAACTTTACTCATCTTCAACTGCTGGCATGGTATTTACAGTGAGTTGCTTACATAGGTTCGAAATAAATTGTATTTTATTTTCTAATTGCTTAAATTTAACGTGAAATTCCTCTTTAAATACCGCATTTGCAATAGTTTCCATTACCATTTTCAACTCATTATCCATGTTCTCCAAATGACTAAGTTTTGCGGTCACAATTGATTCAAATTGTTTATGTGAATTTTCAAGTGTTGTCATACCGTCCGAAATTTTAGCAAGCGCTTCATTAAGAAAAGCCAAGTTAACAGCATCAGCTTTATGTTTAGGTGTGCGAACGTTTGTCAGACGTTTACCTTTCATATCGTAATCACCATTCGTTGTTAAATTAATGGAAGCGGCCTTTCCGCCACTGCTGAATCGACCGAATTTGTCAACGCTCATGTTTGAAATGACTATCTAATCAGATTGATCACCTGTATTTATTCTATTACATCAGCCTCGCGCAATTCCTCTAAAATGGCTTGTATCTCATTTTGATGATTGGTGTGTCCAGCTTGCTGTGATGCAACCAATAATATTAGCCTATCGATAAGTTCGTCTATATCATTCCAACAACGATAATCAATCGTTTGATTAGCCTCATAATGCATTAAACCGGAACCGGTTGGTTGTCGTTTGGGTGTTGACGTGTACCTTGGTGACGATGGAAAAAGTTTTTTTATAATTATTCTATACTTATAACTTTGATTTGAATTAACTGGTGCATTAATATTATAACTTCTTTTATGCGCATTAGTACTTTTTAAAATGGTCTTATAAGTATCTAAATCCGACTCTGTGTATACATGTGATTTGGATATTTTTTAAACATTAACTCAAAGAGACCTTCAGTACCGGGGTAAACGATGTTGTTAATAATAAAATTATCATCAATTATATCCAATTCAGAATTACCAATCATCCATTTATTTGTTCGCTCATCTATACGCGGTCCATAGGTACGATCAAGGGTTCTTTTAGCTCTACGTGTGGTTGCTAACGTGAGATATTTTTCAGCTGGTGCACCAACATAGGGTTTTGCTGCAGGTTGACTACTTTGTTCATCACATGTGTTGCTGTAGGTTGACTTGTTGTAGGTTGACTACTTTGTTCCATAAGCGTTGACCTAAATATCTCAGTATCATCATCATTACTAAGAAAATGTGACTTTATATCGACATCAGAATCGGTTGAAAAACGTGCTTTTTTAATTTTAGGTTTTTCATCTTTAAGCAAGAAACTTTTTATTGGTTCGTTTCTTATTTCAGCAGCTAGTTCCTTAAGTGGCTCCGTTATTGGCTTAAATGATTCTTGTAAATTTTTCTCTCGTTTAAACTGACTATCTTTGAGCGCACGGTATTTGGCGCGTATGGATTTTGTAGCATTGATGATTTTTCGTTTTAGCTCCCGTTCGCTATCCATAGTGTGTGCATGCTTATGCTATTACAGTTTACTAGCAAATGTGCAGTGTGAACGTGTACACAGCCATTTTATAGCTTTTTCGAACCGAATTGATGAACTGAACAGAGATTTCGGTTGAACCGCACACTATTTCGGTCAAACCGCACACTATTTCGGTCGAACCGCACACTATTTCGGTCGAACCGCACACTATTTCGGTCGAACCGCACACGTTTTCGGTCGAACCGCACACATTTTTGGTCGAACCGCACACATTTTCGGTCGAACCGCACACTATTTCGGTCGAACCGCACACTATTTCGGTCGAACCGCACACGTTTTCGGTCGAACCGCACACGTTTTCGGTCGAACCGCACACATTTTCGGTCGAATCGCACACGTTTCCGGTCGAACCGCACATGTATTCAGTCCAACCGCACTGCATCAGTAGGTATGGGGCCACTTGGCAACGCAGTGTAATTGCCTATATTCAGGGGCAAGTATTTGAATATTGATGCTGAGTAAGTATAGTATTATCTAGCAATGAACTATATGTAAATGGTAAAATGAGTTAGTCTATTTCGGTTCGAAACACAATGGTATTTCATATAGAAATAATCTATATGTTATTGATCAGTTTTTATTTTGAATAAAGATATCGAAATTTTTACGATACCTTCCGCTATTCAACTCACTGTCTTTATCTATAACCAAAAAGTTGAACCTTTCACGCCAACATTCATTGCAAATTTCTTTGAACTGATCGAGTGACATGTCACTACCTACATGTTCTTGGAAAACATGTTTGATATTAGCCAAATCTTGTTTAAATAAAACTATTAAATTAGCATTATCTCTAAGTAATTGTTTTGGTATGAAACTGTACGTCTGATAAAGATAGAAGACTGAAACATCTTTATGACGCCCCATACTGAAATATGCTCTAATATTATTTTATTTATCCGTTGCAACATCGTCAAATATAAAAATTGGATTATTTTTTACATCTTCTGGCGCTATAACATCATCATTATTAGAAAAAGTAAAATATCCTAAATCCCTTATCGGTTTGAGAACGCGTTTCAAATACTCATACTTTGGTTGACAGAGTGATTTTGAATAGAGATAAACATTTTCAAAACTTAATCCATTCGGATGTTCTAATAAATTTAATAAAATGCTAGTCTTGCCACACCCCGAAGGACCAGAGATTATACATCTTATACTATTCGGTAATAAGGGGCCATGCTTTTTTTCAGTTAATGTGGTTGATACAAAATCCATACTTTTGATTGGCAGTTCAACATCTTGTTTTACGAAACGCATTTTTAACGCTACTGATTTATTATATAAGCGCTCAGCCCCTTATATACTTACGCGCAGTAGTCATCATGAATCACTACAGCGTGGATTGGCGCACCTTAGGTCTTGAATGTATACTCGTCAACAATGAATTTAATTGTTGTAGTGATCCACAAGTTACCGACAACAATGAAATTAAATGGTTTAACGATTCTGATGAACCATTGTTGTCAATAACTTTTAATCATATTGAAAAGGATGATATTATGCATCTATGTATTATAATTTCTAATTGTTGTAAAAAGAGGATTTATTTGATTGAAAGTGATCAAAATTGTAAATTAGCTGTTCATGAAATTGATTCATTTCAATTTTTCATGAATCTATAAATAGCTCGAATCAAATTTTATTAGCATTCAGTTCTAATGTTACGTCACAACCGGCAACAACAACGAAGTGGTCGTGGACTTGTCAATTCATTAATTAACAAATTGCCATTTGAACTTCACATACCTGGCTATCAATATTGTGGACCGGGTACAAAATTACAAGAAAGATTAGCAAGAGGTGATCCGGGATCAATAAATTAGAGGAAGCTTCTAAGGCACACGGCGGATGCTTGTAAGGCGGATTTAATTTTAGCAAACGCAGCCTGGGATCGAGTTAAATCTTCGGACGCAAAATTTGGTGAAAAAGCTGCTGCGTGGGCCGTAACAAACGTCATGAAAGCTAAAGTAAAACTTGGTATGGGTGTGAACAAAAAGGCTACACTCGGTCAAGTGCGAAGAAGTGTACGCGGTACTGTTAAAAAATTAAAACGTGAACCAATTAGTAATGCTGTAAAGCTTGCTCTTAAAGCGGCTAAAGTTGCAGCTAGGGGTAAAAAAATTAAAACACCACGTATTATTCCAATACCTAAAACGGGTGGTGTTCTACCACTTTTACCAATTTTTGCGGCACTTTCGGCAGCCGGTGCGCTAGCCGGTGGTGCATCAGGAATTGCGAAAGCTATTAATGATGCTAAAGCGGCACAAAAACAGTCGAATGAAAGTGAACGCCATAACCGAACGATGGAGGCTATTACTATACGTAATGGCCGGGGTTTATATATAAAACGATATAGAAAAGGATTAGGATTATACTTGCAACCGTATCCAAAAAACTTATAATGAAATTGCCCGAGCGGACACTAACAGATAGAGATTTACGTAAATATGCGAAATATTTACCCCATTTTCGTGGTGTATTTATGCGCGATAATTTACCCAAACGTGGACCGTGGTATAATGAATGTGGTATTTTAAATTTAGGTAGTTCTACCGGACCTGGTACTCATTGGACCTGTTACTGGAAAAATGGTAATCAGGTAGATTATTTTGATAGTTTTGGTAATTTAAAACCACCGCTTGAAGTGGCTCGTTACCTTATTGGAAACAATATTACATACAATTATAATAAATATCAAGATTACAATTCCTATAAATGTGGTCATTTATGTTTAGAGTTTCTTTATAATAAATATTACGGTGATGGTGATAAATATTTATAAAAGAAATCAACGCTCACGTATGTTTGTCATTTCGAAAGACGAAGTCATGGCGTTCACATTAACTTTGTCGGGAAATACTTCTATACTCACTGCACACTATTTTCCGGCAATTCAACTTAGAAATCAATATGAGTGTGCTCTATTAGATTTCCAAGTATACAATTCAATTCCTAATGTAACTGCTAAAAATAATTTATTACATTACGGTGATAATGATGTAATATCATTTCCTACCGGCACCTTTGAAATAGATGATTTAGCTACATATATAAACAAAACTATTTACAACAAGTATGGTAATATAATATATAACAACGAAAATGATAAACCATACATACATCTAAGGGCTAATAATAACACACTCAAATGCGAAATAATTAGCAATAAAGCTATTAATTTCACTAAATCTAATACAATTGGTTCACTTTTAGGGTTTACTAAACGGATATTGGAACCAAACAAACTTCACTCATCTAATGAGCCTGTCAGTATTATGAAGGTGAATGCAATACGCATTGAATCTAATATTACGAGTAATGCTTATATGAATGGTATGTTAGCTCACACACTTCACGAATTTTCACCTCTTGTTGCACCAGGGTATAAAATAGTTGAGGTACCGCGAAATATAATCTATTCACCAGTAACCGTTAGAGAGTTAACACCTCTTTCGTTGAAAATTGTCGATCAAGACGGTGATTTGGTGGGCTTTCGCGGTGAAACAATACGTACACAGTACGTTTGCATTTGAGACCATGTTAATTTACAATCTGGAGCAACCCGCCGCTAGGCTATATAATAGAGCGTTTTTACAGCCTGAGCTCATTCAGTTGAATACCATTAAACGTAAAGCATTTAAGCAACAGCGTATTTCACCTGAACTTTTAGCATTTCTTGAAGCATTGGGTCACAAAGTTAAAAGAAAATGGTATACAGCGACGTATTAAATATTCCTGGTGGCTCACAAATTGATGATAGCATTACGAACTTTGAATATCATACATATGCGCCCTTTTTACAATCCTTTAAGAATAATGGCGAAGTTAGAATATTAATTCAAAACCAGGACTTGTACATTTTACCTAGTGAAAGTTTTATTTACATTGAGGGGAAAATTTTAAATAATGATAATGCCGTTCCAGATATAAAATTGGTTAATAATTGTATTGCCTTTCTATTCGATGAAATTAGATATGAATTAAATGGGGTTGAACTTGTACGTGTTAGGTATGTTGGTCTAACATCGACATTGAAAAATTATTTATCGTTAAACGATGGTGAGAGTAAACAATTACTAAATGCTGATTGGTCGATTGATAATGATTGTACAATAAAATTACCACAAGCCAACTTTAACTTTTGCATTCCGCTTAGAAAATTATTGGGATTCGCTGAGGATTATGGGAAAATTATGTTAAACGCAAAGCATGAATTAATTCTTATTCGTGCACGAACTGACAACGATGTAATTGTTTCAGAATCGGATTCGTTGAAATTTGAAATAAATAAACTCGAATGGCGTGTTCCACATGTAACTGTATCAGATGAAATTAAATTATCACTGCTAAAATATGTTGAAAAAGCTGGACCTATACAGATTAGTTTTAGAGCGTGGGAAACTTATATTCAACCTGCATTACCCACTACACAACAAAACACTTGGGTTGTAAAAACAACTACACAGCTAGAAAAACCGCGATATATCATTTTCGCTTTACAGAAAAAGGATAAAAATGTTTCTAAGTTTGATCATTGGGATTTAAATAATTTCAAAGTTTACCTAAATTCACAAGTGTACCCTTATGATGATTTGAATATTAAATTTGATATTGATCAGTATGCAATACTTTATGATATGTATACCCGCTTTCAATCCTCATACTATCATCGTTCCAATGAACCGCTCTTAAATTGGGAAAATTTTAAAACTATAGCTCCGATAGTTTTTATCGATTGCTCACATCAAAATGAGTCACTGAAAAGCGGTTCAGTTGATGTTCGTTTAGAATTTAAATGTAATAAAGATATTCCGGCTGGTACGACAGCAATAGCCATTTTAGTTCATGATGTCATTTTCGAATACATTCCACTAACTAACCTGGTTAAAAAGTATATCTAATTACCCCCACCACTTTTAATTATTCTATATAAAGTTGTGGATTGTGTGAATAATTTCAGTTCTACGGCGGCGGTAAAAAATGGCGTTTCTTGACATACAAGGCTATCAAGGAGCTAACAACGAATTTTATTTTAAAGAAGTTGGTATTGCTGCAGAAAATTCAGATGATATATTACATCTTATATTCGACGCACCGTTTGATTTCAACGAGTTGCCGAAGAAATATCAACGAGTAGCTCGTTGGCTTTGCCGAAATTGGCATGGAATACCTTGGTCGTATGGATTTATTCCGTACAAAAAACTTCATACCATATTAAAACCTATATTAAAGAAGTATGATGTTATATACGTCAAGGGCGGTGAAAAGAAGAAATGGATATCAAGTTTCTTTGATGGTACCGAAAACCAGCCGTGGATTCTGAATTTGGAAGAAATATTTGATGTACCGAAGATTTCTATTCTGCGAGATGAATATTATTCAAGACGCTGTATGCTTCATTCAGATAAAATTTGTTCATTAGAAAATTGTATTCTTTTAAAGAATTTTTATATGGAAAATAAATAGATTTTAAGTAATATATAGATTTAAGCAATTTAATTTTTTGTATACATTTATTCTATAAATAAAATTTAAATATTTTATTTTATAAATTATTTTAGTTAGATTTTGTTGACATAAAGACTACAATCATTTACTAGTATGTATTTATAAAATTAAAATTAAATAGGGATATACAGAGTGTATACATAACATATTCTTAATATACAACCGGTCAGAAATCTGGAGTCTGAAGTCATGATTGCGGCTAGCGCTTGGTACAGTGCCCCCACAAAATTTAGCGGCCTCCCCGATTTTCGTTTAAAATGACGCAATTAAGGCAAGCGCGTGTTGGGATCAAGGTTTGCATGTACACAAAATAAGTACTGTACGCTTCAAAAAGTGATCGGATACCTTTTTGGTCAGGGGGGTCCACACTTTTGACACGGTAGTGTACCAAAAATTTAAGTACAGTACGGCGTCAAAAGTTTGGGGCCACTCCTAGGTTAGGCTATTCCCCACATTTTTTGACGTGCTAGTTCGTTTAAGATGACGCAATTAAGGCAAGCGCGTGTTGGGGTCAAGGTTTGCACGTACAGTACGCTTCAAAAAGTGATCGGATACCTTTTTGGTCAGGGGGGTCCGCACTTTTGACACGGCAGCTTACCAAAAATTTAAGTACAGTACGGTGTCAAAAGTTTGGGGCCACCCCTGAGTCAGGGTAACCCCACATTTTTAACGCGGTAGTGTACCCCATCTATCAAATTGTAACCTAAAATTCACTCTGCGCATGCGTCGTATACTAAAATTCAGTCTGCGCATGCGTTAGGTTTGCATTCAAAAACTATGGCGGGTAATAACTAAATTGTGGTGACGGATAATGGGTTAACATAAATTAATTTGGTTGCTGGTGATGACTCATGTGTTTGGAATTTCAAGGCCAACAGTAAGAGCGAGTGTTGTGGTCAAATGTCAACAACAAATTTTAAATACATGTACTCAGTACGTGCCGGATCAAAGGTTAAGGTTTGCACATCGATACAGTTTGATGACTCATCAGTTCGGAATGTCTAGTACCGTAAAGTTACACGATCTCAAACATTGGCAAAAGGGTTCAAGTTGCTTAGTTTTGCGGTGCTCCAGCTCTGTCATAGCCTATCTACTGCTATCACCAAACCAAATTTCCTCAAAATCCGTCCAATAGTTTTTGCGTAATTCGTGCACCTGCACAAAATGGTTTTTCTATTTTCCCGTGGGAATAAGGCATTGTCCCGGAGTAAAAATTATTTTAAATGTTGCCCTAGGTAAAAAGTTATCACCGTACCAAATTTTATTAAAATCGATCCAATAGTTTTTGCCATATGTGTACATGCTCAAAATGGTTTTCCATTTTCCCGTGGGGATGAGAAATTTTCCCGGAGTAAAAAGTATTTTAGATGTTGACCCAGGTAATAAGTTATCATCACACCAAATTTCATTAAAATCCGTCCAATAGTTTTTGCGTGATGCGTGAACAGACAGACAGACAGACAGACACAAATTCTCAAAATCGCTGTTTTGATATCTAAATCGATAACTATTTACAATACCAGTACAATTTTCCAAAAATATTCCATGTACAGAAATGGTCTCGTTACAATTTTATTATATGATTAGATAGTTTTATCATAATAATAACGGGGTTTAACGCCTGTTTTCAGACAACAGTCTGCACCAAATGTATCATATTGCAATTTTTATTTTGTTATGATGCCCAAAGGAAGAAAATAAGTGGTTTAGGAGTTAGAATTTGGTATATTCTTAAGCAATTATGCAGATATTCATCTGGAAATTGAAGGAAATCTACCAGACTGCAAGTGCCAGTGCTTAGACGCACTCGATCACTCCGCTGGTTTAATTTTATCATAAAAATGCACTAATATACGTAAAAATGTTACTTGGGTACCCATTCACTTTATGTACCTACTGTGGTACCTACTGAGATATAGTGAATGTTTGATTGTTAATATTCGCAAATGCGAATACTTATATTTGATATTTGCGAATATGAAAGTGAATGCCAACTCTTACGTAAAATAATATATAACCGTGCATAAAAGACAAACATTTTTTTTTTGGACCATAAAAAGCGTGATTTTGATTTTACCATTTAATAAAAATCCATGACAAAAATATTCTCAGTTTTCTGCATGTGGCGGATCACTTCATTTAAAGACAAGGCATTCTTCGCCTATTTGGCAGCCCTTGAAATCGAACTTCAAATGTATGCTACATGATAGTTTATTATAAGACTTTAATCTCCTGAAAATTTCAGATTGAGGTTGCATTCTGTTCTCGAGATATCGAGGGTCAAATTTGTCAATTTCGCATGGGTTCACAATTCATTACATTCAGGAGATAACACAGGTCTTCAGATCTCTCTCACTAGTTTGAAGTTAGATTTCAAGAGCTGCCAACTAGGCGAAACTTGCAGTCACTCTTTCTTATCAAATACCTACTAGGTACCATTTGTAATTTTTTCAGACATTTTGGATCCACGATCAAAAATTTGCAAGGGGAGACACAATGCACATCACTATGGCTACCAATAGTGATCAAGAGAATCTCTATATCGTTTTAAAGATTGTTCTAACGATACCTCACACGACGAAGGAAAAATTATTTATCAATGCTGTCTCCATACAAAATTTCAATTCAAAAGGTTTACTACGAAATCCGAAAAACATAATTTGATAAATATGTAAATAAAAATTTTAACAACTTCCTAGTCGTAAATTTTTCTAATAAAATATGACAACTTACAAAGTCAACGTACAAAATACCACACACAAAAACGTATTTGATTATTTATAAACAAGATCAATAATTTCCTAGTATTTTTATGTTCTTGCATTACAAAATAAATAAAAATAATTCCGTCTATTTGTCATTATTATTAACAAAAAAAAAGTAGGTAAAATAAAATAATTTTATTAATGATAAGTCTGTTGCGTTATACAATATCACATGCCTAATACAAATATGTAATGAGTGATATATGTACACATGTTACGTATGTATGAAAATAGGTACTTACATAATATGGTAATAAGTGTAGGGGTTGAACAAAAAAGGTAATAGAACATACTAAAACTTTTGAACCGGAGACTTGTTCACTACACCAAACATGAGCACGGGACAGCTTTTATATTCAATTTATCTATCCGACATTTAACATGAAAAATCTGTGACAGGGAAATAACAAACTTTTAATGGTTCCAGAAGTTCAAGGTCATTCACCGAATGATTAGCACCTCTGATCTTGTATGGTAGAGAATGAGTCCCATACGATCAAACAACGTCGAGAGTGTGAGGCAGGTGGGGACATTGCCTGGCGGCCCGAGCCTAAAAAGGGAGCTCAGAGGCTCGATCAGGGGCCCTGAGAAAAAAAAGCTCCGATAGGTACATAGCGGCTTATCAACAGTTTGATAATCTATTTGATTTTTTTCCCCAATTGAAAACTGCGGCCGCAATCGTGGGCACCAATTTCCGTCCATTTTCAAAGACACTTTTTTCAAAAAATTATAATAATTATAAAAAATAAAAAATTGTATTGTTAAATAGTGGTATTAATCGTAAAAAAATTTCATCCCCATTTCCCCATCCTATCCATCCGAAAAAAATCGCGAAAGTTGACTATTTTTCGGCCGATCACACTGTGATGGTACCTTAAAATCGATTAAATCCAAAGAAATTGCTTACTAATATTAATAGATTTGAGCGTTACTTTATGGTATTCCATATTTGTAAATAATAAACAAATATTTTACTTCGCAAAAATACCACTTTTATTTTGAAACTGTGACAATATTGTTTCGAACCGTCAGTTCATTTTCAAACAGAATATATATATATATATATATATATATATATATATATATATATATATATATATATATATATATATATATATATATATATATATATGTATAACTCGGCGACCGTTTCATGTTTCCTTTCAAAATTATAAATGACGATTCTTGGGGTATAAAGGAACAAAACTAATGATTCTTGGAATATAAGGAAAAAGAATTAGAATTTCTCCCACCCTGAATAACCCCTTAAAAGCTAACAGAACGATTCATTTAAAAAATATATCAGGTTATTAGTACGCAAGTTCTCACTGAAGTTTGGACTAAATTTCAACCATGTTCCCACCATCCTATGGAATCTTATGGAGTCAGGATACTGATTTGTTCAAAGTCGAATTTAATCCACCACAAGGTGGCTCTTATTTTCCCACGAGAGGTTTCGGCAGAATCCTTTTCCGTCTTAGTTACGGTAAAGTGGAGCTTTCTGATTTTCCTTCCACATTTATTCTATACTAGTTTTAGTAAAGAACATTCCATTATTCCTAAGATAAACATCACCTACTTAATCGTGAAAAACGATCTTATATTATTATATCGATCAAAATTTCATTTAAGAAACTTTTGTAGTAGAATTAACTTATATGTTTTGATAATTTTATCCAACCCCTGTCTACTACATATGAATTGTGTGCCACGCAACAGGCGATAACAAGAGAACATAATAACATAATAAAAAAAAAAAAAACATAATTTAATGATGGTTACAATTTATTAACAGACATGCGAACATCCAACGTTTGAAATATTATCATGTTTTAGAAAAATGAAAGATTTTGAATAAATGATAATGTAATAAAATAGTACATAGAGACGGTTTAAATTACTAGACACAGCAACGTATCATATTTCGATAATTAAAAAAAAATAAACTTACATAATTATAATTTTTAGAAGAAAATTCATTAGAATTCTTTCTTAAGGGTGTGCATTAAACTGATTCTTACTGAGTGACTACTATCTTACATTATTATGTAATTTTGTCGTTTTTAACTTGTAAAGGAGGAAAATTAGAATTATTTGAGGTTCCTCGTAAAGTTTATGTAAAAAATTACATGTCATAACTCATTACGTTCGTGCGCTCAATTTCGCTTTCGTGGGCAATTGAGAATTTCCCGCACTTATTGCACAATATCTATTATATAAAGGAGAAATACCACTCATTCACTCACTCATCTATATAGAAATCTCCAAAACTACAATGGCTACAAACTTGAAATTTGGCATGTAGGTCCCTATTGGGTGGTAGGCGCTCGCTAAGAACGGGTTTTGCAAAATTTTTTGTCTAACCGTCCAAATTTACGAAAAACCGTAAGATATTAATTTTTTATTACTGTAATACAGCATTTTGTGGCCAATTTATCAAAAAATCATAAAAATTTTAGATAGTTGCTAAGTAATTGTAATTTGAGATTTTTGTATATAAGTATTAATAAATATTCCTAAAGATACTATCAATAATATTTTTACCTGTGACTACTATGAAATTACTTATTTACTGTGCAAAATACTATTTGTATCCAATATGGTTTTATTGGGATATTGTAATAATCTGAAATTTTGTAACCAAATATTTTACTAATTTATCATAGAAGATGAAGGATTAAAAATAATAATTCAACATTCTGCCGTAGAATAAATTGTTTCTTTATTTTCTCTATAAAAGATACCGAAAAATTTTTGGAAAGAAGAGAAAATAAAGAAACAGTTTATTCTACGGAAGAATGTAGAATTATTATTTTTAAACCTTCATCTCCTATGATAAATTAGTAAAATATTTGGGAATCTTAGGTTAAAAAATTTCAAACTATTTGTATCCTTTAAAGAAAATAGACAACTGGACTGTCCAGTTATCATCAATTGGCATGTGTGTCTGGTCTTCTCAGCAAATTCCATAAAGATGAAATTTCCATCGGACCGGGCTCGGTCATCCTGATATTAAAAATGAAATATGAACTTTACTTATCTGCCTTCAGTAGTTTCGAGAAAACGGTAGCAGGTATCAAAAAAATGATATAACAAAACTATAGGTAAAATTGGTATAAGAATCCAAAAAAAAGACGATTGAAGTTGGAGTTATCCTGTAGGACCTGAGAACCCCCAAGAAAGCCTAAAGTAAGCAACTGGACGTATCGTTACCAAATTTTTGGCTCTCCAAAGAAACCCAAAATAAATGGCTGAACGAATCTTGACAAAATTTTTCTCAAATAGTACTGAGTTTCTGAAAAACGACATGAGGATAAAACCCCCCTGTGAGCTTTGCGGACCCAAAAAACCCTCCAAATAAACGACCAAACGGATCTTATCCAAATTTTTCTCAAATATTACAGAGATTCCGAAATAAATTAATGTGAATTCTGAAATATTCCCCAGACCCTGGGATCTCAAAATGTCTCACAAATTACAGTTCTCTTGAAATTGTCACTATGCATATCTAACTACCTACGATAAGATCTCAAGGTATGGAAATTAGACATGTTATTGAAATATGAATATAGCCAATTCAGAATATTTGATTTGAAATTAAGGTGAAGTTGGAATGAATCATCCAGCGCTATCGAATTAAACAACTCTATACTCTAATTAAATCACTTGACTCATTTTGATAAAATTTTATGAAAATTAGACGTACTATAAAAATATGAATATGACTTGAAAATATGAATAATATTTTTGTGTCGTCGAGCGAGCGAAGCGTAGCACATAAGGAACTGATTTTGTACAAAATTTCAAAATATCAAATTTAAATGGACGTGTGGTCACATTGTCCGTCAGTTACATCAAACAGAGAGCGAATTAAAAAACTGAAGAAATTTGACAATTTTTACTCAAGTACTGTTGAGATCTCTGTGAAAGGTGAAACTGACGTTAAAATGATTTCCTGAGGCCTTGGTGCCTTGAAGGGCCTAAAATAGAAGCAATTCTAAGACTGTTGGTATAGTAACTATACTAAGTTCTTACGGTGCGGAAATTAGCCATGCTAATAAAATATGAAGATAGTCATTTTAGAGTCATTGGGCGAGCAGGGTCAAGTGCTATAAATAATTGATTTTGCACAGAATTTTGGAATATATGATTGAGTTGACCTATATAAATTTTACCTATAATTCAGATAATTTTATGCAAGTGAAATCGCGGGTCTCAGCTATATGCATATATATCTATTTTAAGATCATTGAACGAACGGAGCGAAACACTAGAAGAAACTGATTTTATAAAGAAAAAATTTAGAATATTTAATTTAAATGAAAAGTGACATCAAAATTAACCCCCAGCACTATCTAATAGAATTAAGATTAAACGGTTGGATTTTGAAAATATTTTATGAAAATTAAATATGCTATGGAAATATGAATACGGTTAATTTAGGGTTATTAGGCGAGAATTATGCTCAGAATTTTAGAATATCAAATTTGAATGAACCTCGAGGTCAGAATTGTCCGTCAAGGCCATCAAATAAGCCCCAAATTAATTGTGATATTAAAATTGTCCCCTGCTATCTTGGTGCCCCAAGCAAGGCTTAAAATGGAAATACTCCTAAAACTACCTATTGATACGGGTATCTAGCTACATGCTATTGAAATATGCAGATTGCTACTTTAGAATCGTTTGACGAGCGGAGGCAGGTATTATTTCCGAATATCTAATTTAAAATTGATCATTTGACCAATAGTTAAGATAATTTTACGTGGGTGAAACCACGGGTCACAGCTAGTTTATTATATTATTAAGACAAAAAAATTCGTTCGTCATTGGCTATACGGGCCGAAACGTGTCACAGATAATTAAAACTCTAAATAAAGTGGTATTAGTAAAGTAAAAAAATTGTGTTTTTATTTTAAAATGGGATACCATAAAGTAACGCTCAAATCTAACAAAAAAATTTATTATTATATTTTATTAATATTATAAAAAATCGATATGTCACCAAACTTAGGTAGCGGTTACACTGGATAGGAATTCATCCGAAAATTTATTCGTACGAATTCGTACGAGTTTATCCGAGTTAATACGAATTAAACAAATGCATACATTTAGACATGCGTGGTTGCACTGCTTACGACTCTTTCGTACGAGCTCGTACGACTTTTTGATACGACCAAAATATTTTGTTTTTTGATGCGAATTCGTACGAAAAAAATGATGGATTTAGAAAAAATAATCATTTTTGTTGAACAAAGGTGGTCTTTAAGGGATCAAAACACAAATACTGTCATAATAGAAGCTTAAATCAAAAATTGTGGAATGAGGTGGCAGAGGAAATGTTTAGATAATTATTTAATTAAATGTATTACGATATAACAAAACTAACCTAACCTAACAAAAACATTTTAAGTATATGTAATGAATAGTTAACTAAATATTGAAGCTGAAATTCAGTATATTATAAAATATAATTGAATGTGACTTAGTGACATGTTCAGGTACTCTAAAAATTTGTTTGTCTTGAAAAATTTCTTCTAAGCAATTCCAGAACTCGGCTTTTTTTGCTCTACATGAATAATACATAATCGTTTATCCAGAATTGTTTGTTTTCTATAATTAGAAATTTTGAAAACGATGATTCTAATAAATAAGATTCGGTAGCTGGATCCATTGTTTGATATCATGCAATATGTATTAACGGTTTTCAGTTTAAATTTAAATACGAATTCGTATTACGATTCCGTATCCGAAGTAACCACACAGTCGTACGAATGAATTTCGTACGAGTTCGTACGAATCAATTTTTGTACGAATTCGTATCCAATATAACCGCAGCCTTATTTCACCAAATAAATTAATTTAGTTTTGTGTACCAAAGACTCTTTTGAACTGTGTAATTTTATGTAAAAGAAAAGCCTATAAAAAAGTTGAATGTATTTAAGTGTCTTAAGAATAGGGCGGTACAGTTATTTGTATCCTCTACCGCAATAACATTGTACCTAGTTTATGAAGAGCCTTACATTTTTGAAGACCAGGTTTCTTTAAATTCAAGCTTTCTTTTTGTTTATATCACACAAAAATTCTTGACACGTCAACGAATAGTAAGTAATATATATATAACTTACCACTTCCCGACAAATTTATACATTATGTGCTTTCAAATTGAAACGTTTTTTAGAAGAACAATAATGAAGAAGAAAGTTCTTTTTATTAGGGTTTCGAAAAACAATCTCGGAACCCTTACATTTCGTCATATCCGTCATACCACCATAATTAATATGTATTTTCGTCTATGAACATGAAGTTTCGAGTGCACATGCTATAGTTGTAGATCTCAATTTTTATGGTGAAATATTTAAATAATTTACTGTTGAGAGGTTTACTTTGTGAAATTTCATTTTAAATATTAAAAATATTTAAAGTTTTAATTACTTTGTCAATTTCACTAGAATTGAGTAGAATTTACTAAACGCGTTTTCAATCTCGCGATAATCACTCTGATGATGATCGCGAGATTGAAAACGCGTTTAGTAAATTCTACTCAATTCTAGTGAAATTAACAAAGTAATTAAAACTTTAAATGGTGAAATATTTAATTAATAAAATTTCACTTAAAATTGAAATATATTTTGACAAGCTAGCTTCTGACTGATTTTACCATATTCAGATAGATTTGAACTTAATTAAAAATCTATCTTCGGTAAGAATATATGTATGTGAATCAAAAAAATTGAAAAAAGGAA
The DNA here is from genome assembly GCA_035578155.1 of Brachynemurus nebulosus. Lineage (NCBI taxonomy): Eukaryota > Metazoa > Arthropoda > Insecta > Neuroptera > Myrmeleontidae > Brachynemurus > Brachynemurus nebulosus. Next base: position 6,343,831 of record JAPWDM010000021.1, read on the forward strand.
ATCGGTTAAGAAATGGAAAAAACCCAGAAAAACAAGTAAGTAGAATGAAGGTGTACAGGAAAACAATGTAACAAAAACTACGAAAATAGGATTAATACAAGACTAAGACTACTCAAAAAATTTCTTAATTTCTTGAGGTACTTTCTTGCACTGTTTTCACATCGTTTGAAGAAATATTGCTAAAGTGATGTGTTAAAACTGACTTGAGATTTTTGCTAAAATTTTCCGTTTTTAAATCTTTTTTTTTTAATGTTGGAACATTTTACTTTGTGAAAATCCATATTAAAAAAAAAAAACATGGGATCGTTGCTTTGTCACTTTTCACAGCAAAAATCGTATAAAAACGAGTCGACTTTCGGCCATTACGCCATCCTCAGGTGAAAAACACAACTTTCAAAATATTGCGCTTAAAGTTAAATTTTTTGTTACGCACGACTTCCGCCGCTGCTAAAACCTTTCAACTCTGAATCGAAAAAAAAAAGTAATTGAATACTACCCTTGACAAAAAGACCTAATAAGATTAATTGGACTAAATTGTGTTGGTGGAAAAATGAATAAAGTTTTCGTTCCTGCGATTGTGGCACATTTTGTAGTATTACCCCAAGCTACATGCAATACACTGTTTGTTCGCTAGTCTAAACCACTCTTAAGGAAAATATCTCTTTTTAAGGAAGATATAGGGAACTAAATTGTCACAATTACCCTCAAAAAATACAGTTGACTAGCAACAAAAAAGAAAAAAAACGAAAAAGCACCTATCTTTAACATTCTACTTATGTTTTAAGGCATTGTGAGTTCTGTGGAGGTCCGTATTATGTAGGGACAGTACCACGGGGCAGCGCCCCTTATGTAGAACGGCTCTGGATAAACGATCCTTATTAAAGTAATACATGTATACATAGGTAACATTGTCGAATAAACCATCAAATTTCAGTGTCCGATATTTTCGCTAGCTATTGAGGAACCCTGACTTAATGTATATCCAACACACATTTTGTGGAATCTTAAAATTTTAAAATAAAGCATACAATTTGATACTAAGGAAATATGTAGGTACATCTATATATGTCTACCACTTACAATGATTATATTTCAGACAAAAAAAATTTTGTTTATATTTTAAAACTAAGTATAAATTTTTTTCCGTTTTGCAACATTATATCTTTTTTCCAGTGCATAGGTACACTGAAAAGAAGTCTTTTGTATGTTAAATTTGTATTTTGTATTCATTTTTTAGTCGAAATTTCCTTGAAAAAATTAGACTTATACAGGCTATAGGATAAGAAAGGCGAGAGGCAAGAGTAGGGGCGCTATCCGTTTTCGGACCCGTAGAACACGAGTCTGTAGAGAAAAATGTCTGATATATATATATATGTATATATATATATATATATATATATATATATATATATATATATATATATATATATATATATATATATATATATATATATATATTTCCGCTACCTTTTAATGGCCCCCTATGGAAGTTGAGAGCTGAAATGCTAAAATTTGGTAAGTGGGGCTCATTTTCGAGGCACCTCATACTATCAAAGTGGAGGGGGGGGGCAACAAAACAAAAAAACTTTTCCAAACCGGTTGGAAATAATTTTTCGGTCAATTACCTACAACATATCCAAAATTCAACTTCCTAGGATGATTTGGAGGGAGTAGAGGGGGAAAACATGATTTTGGCTGGATCTAACGCGCCTACAGTCGCCCAGAATTAACTTAGAAAGTTGAAATTTGGTACGTTGATAGAGTTCGTAACTAGGATCTGCTTTTTGGAAGTTTTAATATTTTACCCCCACCCCCACCATTTTTAAGCTACAAGTTCATGCTTTTTTGACGTTTTCAAAGTTTGTACCACTCGCACAGGTCACCCAAACAAACCTAGAGGGCTGAAATTTTGTATTCGGATTGAGTTAGTATCAAGGGGGTGCCTTTTGGGAGTCTCGACTTTCAAACCTTACCGCCACCATTTTTATACCCAAAAGAACATGATTTTTCTTGTTTTTTAACAGTTTCGTTCGGGTCAAAATCTCCCCAAATAAACCTAGAGGGCTGAAATTTTGTGTACAGGTTAAGCTAATAGCCAGACACTGTTTTTTGGGGGTTTCAACTTTTAACCCTTACCCCCACGATTTTTACGCCAATATTTCCTTAATTTTTTTGCTTGTTTTCTAACACGTCTAGAGACTCTCTAAGGAAACCTAGAGGGCTGAAATTTTGTACGGTATTCAGTTAGTATCCAGCTAGTACCTGTTAGGGAGTCCACATTACTTTTCCCCCACTTCTTCCATTTTTACATCGGAATTGAATGCTATTGTTAAATGTGTTTTAAATGCATTACTTTTATTCTAAATACAAGTAGGCGAATAGTAATTTTAAAAAATTTAAAAAAAAGTGAATACAATTTTTTAACAAATGAAATACATACATATTAAGTAATTTGAAAATGTTATTAAAGTCACTGTTTATTTATAAATTAGGAATTTTGGATTTTTATTATTTATAAAATAGATTTTTTGGATTTTTTTGGAAAGAAAAAATATCTTCATAAAAGCCTTCCAGATTACTATTTAAGTTCCTTTTTTAATATTTAAAAATAAAACACAAAGGCAATTGGCGGATAAGCATGGATAGAAATGTCCTCGTACGAATTGTGTTGGCTTTTTCCCTGTTAACTGCTATCGGCACAAAATTGAAATTTACTGAGATTCAGCCCTTAAAATTTAAAAACCTCTTTTTAAAGCCCCGATCAACCGGACACTCATCATCAGTTTTGAAACCACCAAAATTACAAATCGCTTGTGGACTTTCAATTATATTTCGCTTGTAGACACTCAATACCGAAGATGAAAGGAAAAATTCGACTTCCGTGATGGGGCTCCGCTGCTCACGGCGTTTTATTTAGAATAAAAGTAACGCATTTAAAACACATTTAACAGCAGCATTCAATTCCGATGTAAAAATGGGAGAAGTGGGGGGAAAAGTAATGTGGACTCCCTAAAAGGTACTAGCTGGATACTAACTGAATACATGTACAAAATTTCAGCCCTCTGGGTTTCCTTAGAGAGTCTCTAGACGTGTTAGAAAACAAGCAAAAAAATTAAGGAAATATTGGCGTAAAAATCGTGGGGGTAAGGGTTAAAAGTTGAAACCCCCAAAAAACAGTGTCTGGCTATTAGCCTAAACTCTACACAAAATTTCAGCCCTCTAGATTTATTTGGGGAGATTTTGACCAGAACGAAATTGTTAAAAAACAAGAAAAATCATGTTTTATTAGGTACAAAAATGGTGGGGGTAGGGGTTAAACTTCGAGACCCACAAAAGGCACCCCCTTGATACTAACTCAATCCGAATACAAAATTTCAGCCCTCTAGGTTTATTTGGGTGACCTGTGCGAGTGGTACAAACTTCACAAACGTCGAAAATGTATGAAATCGTAGCTTAAAAATGAGGGAGGTGGGGGTAAAATATTAAAACCTTCAAAAAGCTCAACCTAGGTACGAACTTTATCAACACACCAAATTTCAACCCTCTACGTTAATTCTGGGGGGCTGGGGGCCTGTTAGATCCAGCGAAAATCGTTTTTCCCCCCTCTACTCCCACCAAATCATCCTAGGAAGCTGAATTTTGGATATGTTGTAGATAATTGACCGAAACATTATCTAAAACCGGTTTGGAAAAGTTTTATTGCTTTTCCGCCCCCCACCACCCCGTTAAAGGTCCGGTCAGAAAAAAAATTTGCCCAAAATTTGACCCCACTTTCATAGTATGAGATGCCTCGAAAATGAGCCCCATTTACCAAATTTCATCTCTTAACTTCCATAGGGGGGCACTACACAAATCAAAGGTGGCGGGAATATATATATATATATATATATATATATATATATATATATATATATATATATATATATATATATATATATATATACATATATATATATATATATATATATATATATATATATATATATATATATATATGACATTTTTTTCTACATATTCGTGTTCTACGGGTCCGAAAACGGATAGCACCCCTACTCTCGCCTCTCACAGCTCTTATCGTATAGACTGTATAAGTCTAATTTTTCGGAGAAAATTCGACTAAAAACAGATAAATTATGTGCCGCTTCTAACGAATGGTCATACGTTTTTCTGGCAATTTTTGGCAGGATAATTTATGAGCTGCACTATAAGTCCGGGCATTAACAATGAATGAATATTGTAACGTCCATAGGCTCTGTAGATATTATTGCGTAATACTACTTTATTTGTTTAAGTTTGATTTGTTTGTTATTCTGTAATGTCACATTTGATGGCTATTATTTGAACCAGTTTGAATGATTAATTTGTAAGAATAATTATTTATTGCTTTGCAACATTCTTATCACTTAATACATATTTAAAATTAAACAACAGTTTAATTAAATATTATACAATTCCTACATTCACTTTATTGCACAAATTTCTTTAACAAAATTATTGAATTGTCTGAAGGAAAGTTCAATAAATTGCACAAGTAGATTGTCCAATATTACTGAGCGTGTATGTTGCAACTACGGAATTCTAAAAATATGTTACAAAATAATATTACAAAATGTTAAAACTTTTATGTGACACCCAATATTTTTCTGTTACAGCTGACTCACTGTATGGTAATAATATGCCAGAAAATGGATTTAATTTAACGACCAACAGTCAACCCGACTACACAAAAAGTCGATTTATGTTCGAACCGCCAGGTAATGTAATAACATTTTTTGTATTTTATTAATGTGTTTTAATGAATCACAGAGAGTGGTGCATGGCAAGAAACGGGGGAACAGGTGTGCGCGTTAAATTTTTTTTTTTTTTTTTTTTTGATAAGGAAATTTAATAATAAATGAAATAATAAAAGCCGTATCGCACTTGACGACAATCTTCAAGTTTGCATAAAAATAAGTTCTTTTTTCTTCCCATAAAGAAGAGACGACGAAGAACACAATGAAAAATATGAAACAAGTCTTAATTAAAAATATACTATTGCCCGGGAAATTAAATGAACAGAGATATACATACGACAACCAAACGTAATAACAAACGTAACGGTAAAGAAATGAGATTTTCACTGTTTAAATATCGTATACAATTCTTAGGTGATTATTTGAGGCAATATGTTAAAGATAAAATGTATTTTGAGCTTGTTAAGAGGCTAATAAAAACGAGCTATAATGAGTTCTCGGCCCATCCACTTATAATAGTTAAGAGATGTTCCCTTACAGCAACAAAGGGTGGTCCGCCACCGTATCATTCATGTCACCCACCCCGTGAACCCCTGCCGCCAACGTCATAATGATACACGGTTAGTTTGCCTTTTCACTCCTCGACACAGAACACACACAACATAGCTAACTAACCATTTTTACAAGATGTTTTAATTGCATAAAAAGACGAAAGAAGAATCTTATCGCTACCCGGTCTAATCGAATTAAAACATAAAAATGTTTTATATTCTATTTTCCACAACGGCGCGGCGTTCGGGAAAATTCACATTTCGCTTATAGTGATATCTTTTTTCATTTATCTCGTTGTGAAAAACTTATTTACACTCAATCATACTGCATTTAAAAGAACTATTATTATGAAAACTGTTTAGATAAACGCCCATGAATTATATTATTGTGAATGTACAGTAAAACCTAATCATTTCCAAATTTGTATGCACTAAAAGATCCTTTAACGATGTTAAGTTCGTACAGTCAGAAAGAAAATTGCGATTTTTAGAAAATTTTTTGTCTTGAAGACCTTGTTTTATTTTTGAATTTCCTGACACATACCTCATTTAACGCAACTTTGCAAAATGTTGCAAAGGATTCATACATTCCTTACGCTATGTTCGTTTACAATACTACCCCACATGCAGCAACAAAATTTTCACTTTTGAGTTATTATTTGGTTATAACTCGGTTATAACTTTGGTTCGGCTCCACTTGATGTTAGCATGTTGTCTATATAAACTTCCAAGTCCTCTAAATCATAATTTCCGAGGGGTGTCTCGATGCAATGGAAGAAAGGTGGGTCCCGCTCGGGATAAACTAAACCAGCAAATGTAATAAAACAATTTCGGGACTCGAAGTAAAAATCGGTTCCCGTTGGGTATAACACTAGAACTGGTTAGTTTTCAACGGTATTAATAGAATTGATCGAGAATGGTAAAGCTGGTTCGAGAAATGGTGAAAGCGGGATAAAAAAATTTGTCTGAGGATAATCCTAGCGGCTAGAATCTAGCCTGTTCTGGAAAATTTAAACCATCATAAAGCGAAATATCAACAAATGGCAGTGCTTTCAGTTAATTTTTTTTTAGTTTTTGTATTTTTTTTTAAATAATCGTTCTTTCAGTTGTAAATATAGTGTTTTTATTGAATTTTTTTTGTAAATATAGTGTTTTCTAAATATTTGTATCTTTTCGTTTCTTCCCAGTCAACATTCTGACGTCTTAATGAATTCATATTTCTGATTTGGACGTCAGAAAACAAGTTCAGAAAGATATCTTTATGAATTCATAAAGATATCTTATGCGTCGATTTAGGAACAGTTTATGAAGTCTTAAATATGATACCTTAAAGAGTTCTTTTTCTGACTTCAGAATTGCGATGTCTTAAACAGCTCATATTTCTGATGTCTGAAAAAAGATATCTAAATTGAGAATTCATTATTAAGAAGTCATATTTCCGACTTCAGAATTATGATGTCTTAAATAGTTCATATTTCTGATGCCTTAAATAGTTCATATTTCTGATGTCTTAAATAGCTCATATTTCTGATGTTTTAAACAGCCCATATTTCCGACGTCTTAAAAAAGATGACTTTAAGAGGTCTATACCAAGAATTCATTGAAAGTATTAAGCGCAATTTACGAAATAAGAGGAATATAATTAATTTAGTTAATTTTATTTATTTACATAATTCTATATATTATGTATAACGTATATTAAATGTATTTAAAAATTAGTATTTAAGATTAAATTTACTCAAGTATTTTATCAGGAATGTCACAATTTGTACACTATTCACAAAAGAAAGAGTCCAAAACACTAACCAACCATACTCTACACCGCTTCAAACCACAAATTATTATCGTACCTTCTTAAATTAACACTAACACAAATTCACTTCTTTCAATTCATTTTCAATTTAAATAATTTTCTTTAAGTTACCATATTTTATTTTTGTTTAGTATCACCATCATTTCCATCTTGTGCCAAATTTCTCTCCTATTTTAATCTTCTATTTTTTGACTTTTGAATAAGTCTTGAAGTGGTTTTCTTTTAGGCAATATATTGTTAACGTTGTCAAAGAATTTTAATTTTAATATTATAGATTGTTTGTTTGTTTTTTGTTTTTTTCTTACATTCAAAATATGAACTAATTAAGATGTCTTAATAATGAAGTCAGAAATAAGAGCTGTTTAAGACATCAGAAATATGAATTCAAAAAGTAGTCAGAAATAAGAGCTGTTTTAAGACATCCAAAATATAAGTTCATAAAACAATCATAAATAAGAACTGTTTAAGACATCAGAAATATGAATTCATAATGTATTCAGAAATAAGAACTATTTAGGACATCAAAAATATGAGTTCAAAAAGCAGTCAGAAATAAGAACTGTTTAAGACATCTAAAATATGAATTCATAAGACATCATATTTCTGATGTCTTAAATAAGACTTCTTTATGAATTCATTTAGATGTCCTAATATTGTTTGAATTATTTTTGTCAGTGGTTTCTATAGAAATAATAATAATATATTTATAGGATATTTTTTTAAGACATCAGAAATATGAGCTAATTTTGAAGTCAGAAATATGAATTCCTTAAGACATCATATTTATGAAGTCTTAAACAGCTCCTAAATCGACGCATAAGATATCTTTATGAATTCATAAAGATATCTTTCTGATAATGTTTTTTGACATCTTAAATATGACTCCTTTAAGACATCTTTAAGAAGTCCGAAAGATGTCAGAAAAAAGATGTTTATTTGATATCATTAAATTGAATTCATATTTAAGATGTCTTTAAGAACTCTTATTTCTGACTTCTTAAAAATGATGTCTTAATGATGTCATATTTATAGTTCAGAAAGATGTCAGAAAAAAGACTTCATAAAGACATCTTTCTGACTTTTCAAGTTTTCAATGGTATTGGAATTAACATCTTTAGTTTTCAACGGTATTAGAATTGACAGGGAATGGCAAAAGCTTGTTCTGGAGACGGTGGGAACGGGATAAAAAACTATTTCTCAGGAAACGCTACCCTGTTGTGAGGAATTTAAACCATCAACCAAAGCAAAATATCAACAAATGGTGGTGCGTTCAGCTAATTTTATTTTTAATTTTTGTAATTTTTTTGTAAATAGGCATAAATATAGTATTGTGATTGATGGCCTGTGGGCGTTTAAATAAAACAAAAGAACACTAGATTTTATTATTTTAATACTTTTGAGCTAATTCACCCAAAGGGTAAGGAGAATTTAATCCCAGACGCACTGTCAAGATCGGTTCCAGAAGTTTCAATTGTGGATATACGGTTGTATGTCAAGAACAAATGGTATCTTAGACAAATGAAAGCTGTTCAAGAAAATAATGACCAATACCCTGATTGGAGAGTGGAGGAAAGCCTGCTCTATAAATATGTGGAGAGTCGGCATGATTTAGATCCTAGATGGCAATGGAAAATTGTGATACCGAAAGACAAACGGGAGGATGTCCTTAGAGAATGTCACGATGACCCCACTTCAGCACATTTAGGTTATTATAAAACATTACAAAAAATAGGTCAAAAATATTATTGGCCGAGGATGAGGAGTTCTGTTAAAAATTATGTTAGGAAGTGTCAAGTTTGGACTGATGAACTGGTGGGCAAATTTAGAGATGTGGATCGTCCGCGAAGAATGACATCTACGGATTTGTTGGGTCCATATGGTAGGACTAAATACGTGTTAGTGGTGGCTGATTGGTTCACAAAATTTACGCTAGCTTTTCCATTACGGGAAGCAACTGCAAAAGCAGTTTCTAAATTACTGGAGGAGCAAGTGTTCTTAGTCTACGGGGTACCCCAAGTCATATTATGTGACAATGAAAAACAATATATAAGTAAATCTCTTCGTGAGTTATGCGACGCTTATAATGTGCCTAAACTCTGGTTTAACGCCAATTGTCACCCACAGGCTATAAAAAGAAAAAAAATGTGTAATATAAAACGATTTTTAAACTATTGGTATGCAATTTGTTCAAATTGTGTCAGCAGGGGTGGCTGGGAGTTAAAATTTAGGGGTTAATTTTACAAAAAGGGGGTGAAAGTTAAACAATATAATAATTTTGTTTACAGATTTGAAATCTACGTCAAAAAATCTAATTGACCTAATATTCAGCAAGTACATGTTTTATTTTTGAACATAATGTAAAAGCTAAGTTAACAAATGCTAAAGAAAAGCAATTTAAAGTTTTAACTCTTATTGATTCTGAAAATAAATTAAAATATGAGCGTGAAAAAAGGGGTTTAATTAATGCCATTGGCAAAGTAGAGAAAAATTTTTTTGGCACTCTTGATTCTGATGATGAAAATTTCATAAACAATAAATTTCAGCAACTCTCTACTCAACAAACTAACTATAAAATTATGTAAAAACAAGTTCATGTAACCGAAACTATGTCATCATTTAAAAATTTAACAGAAAACTAGCAGAAAACAGAAAAAAATATGCTTTAGATTTGCAAAAAGTAAATGAATGTATAAATCAATCTACTAACAAATTATTTTAATAGAACTTACTGTATGACCTGTTTTTGCTCAATGTCCTAATATTAAGTCTAGTGGTATATATATATATATATATATATATATATATATATATATATATATATATATATATATATATATATATATATATATATATATATATATATGTATATATGGAGCATTTAAAGGAGCAAAATCTTCTGGAATTATCGTAATTTTTAACTTTTTGAAAAATTGAAAAATTTTAGTTTTCTTAGGGAAAATTACGTGATTTTTCGGATAATTCTGGACATAGTTGTATATTCTTTATTCGAGAATCCTTCCTTATCAGCTGTTTTACCGGATACGGAAAGACTTAACGAATCCGCAACAATTACTCATCGTTATGCCGGATGCTTGGTGAGCATTCCTTCGTCAGAGAAATTATGAACAAGCATTACCACCGGTTCGTCGTCATCAGCGGTTGGTGTAGGATGCGTCACTAGTTTCTGCACTATCCGATATTTCTTGTAATGGAAATAACGTGCTTGCCAGTGCATTTAGAACTTCAGCCGACATAAAAATTGGCATAAAATCCGGCTTATTATGATATAATGAAAACAAGACCTAAGGAAAGAAAAGAATAAAAAAACATTTGAAATTTTGCAACAAGGTAGCAGTCGTATCTTTTGCACAAAGAATCGTTTTTAGAGTGAATTCAGTTCGGTATTTTTGTATTTTTGTTCCCATAAATATACGTAATTGCAAAAAGATAAAATAATGTGTTGATACTTTTAAAAATATCCAGTATCCCTGGTCATTGTATAGACTGTTCTATCGTGGCTTAGTTGACCCCCAAATAAAATTCATGTTATCACAAGAAAAAAAATTTATAGATTTCATTAAACTATATGATGTCAGTGGTTTAGAATGAATGGCCTTTAATTTGATTTCTGATATGTTGGGGAATGATTCAAGTGGTTGCTAGTAAGGAACTACGCACTTAAAAATAAATCAATTTCTCTCTCAATATTGGTCAATGAAGTATTTTTCTTTTTTAAGTAATGTGTTTTACGTGATGAATTTTCAAATTTTGTTTTAAATAGAACGAAAGCTCTGAATAATTTCAAATTTTAACCGTAACTACCGGATATTCGGACCGAAATTTCATCCAGTATAAGAGTTCCGGACAATTATAAGCAACTGTGGTTGAAAGACGAAGTTTAAATCGAACAAAATTTTTGTTACATATAATTTTTTGACAAATTTTAATTAGTTCATGTCTGACGCTAGATTTTGTGACTCGCTGGGTCAACGTGTCGTTTCTCTGTCGAAGTATCCTGTATAACATAGCGAATTGCTGGACACAAAAATTTCTCGAACGCCCGTTTACATAGGATAATAGTTTAAAAACGTATCTTATGTAATTTTTCCGCGTTTTGCTATGGTGTAAAAGAATTTCGAAAAATTTAAAATTTGGTAAGAGACTCTTTTCGGAGGTTCCGAGCATCAGACGTGCTTGACAGAGGAACTCGTCGAAGGGCTTAGGATTTCCAACGTTTCCTTCAAATTTCAAAGGCTCAAGTCTTCCCGTGACAGTGGCTCTAATAGCTGAATTTTTCATTCGGATATTTGCTAAAAAACGAAATTTTGTTGGTTCAGATGGAGCGAAGGAAGGAAATTGTGTGGTGATAAAGGTGATAGTACACGGAGAGGAAAATCATATAATTTATAAAATTTCAGAAAAATTACCATGCTCTATTTTAATGCGTGCGCGATTGACGACGAAAGTAAAAAATATATTATAGCATGGTAAAATTTAATGTGGTAGCACAACTTCTATCACACTCTTATGCACATATGTTATAGTTTAATTCGTGTTATCGTACTCTTTCATTTGCGCATCTGACCCGCAACCTTATGTTACTTCGGATGTACCTGTAAAAACTTCGAAGATGCCCGATCTTTTCCGACCTTTGATTCTTTATGATCCATACAAAAATGATTGGCAACAATATATTCTAATACTAAAGCTAGTGGAGTAACAAAATGATGAGCCATTCGTCAAGACATTGTAATGAACACTGCTTCGGTACCACACGCCACCGCGTGACAGCGTTGATACCTTCTCTTTCTTTCTTTCTACTATTAGCTTCTTTTATTCTTTTCTACTTTTCTTCTATTTTAAGACAGGATGGTAATTTTTGTAAGAAAAACAATTAAACTGTCGGCAATGCAGCTTTTTACTGGGCTGTATTACAAATTTTACGGAGCTAATATGAGGGAAAGAACATTCTATCCTTGGAGTGGCATTACTCAGAAAACCGATTGTAATTGTGTTTTATACAAAAAATCGCACAGTAATAAATCATTGGTGATTAAAATAACACCAAATGGATAGTTTCCACTAACAAATGCAAATAAATGAAATTTTGATCTGCTGTTACAATAACACTGTTGTAAAAATTTTTAAATATTTAGATTACTGAATTTGTATATTATTCAGTTTTTGAAAATAAAATTAAACAATTGATTTTTTATATTCTCCGAACACTCGTAAAACTAATTTTACAGTAAAAAAAAATGTGGTACACCTATTTCGACAGTCAAGTTTAAAAATTTAATAAAACACATAATTTGATTATTTGAAAAAAAAAAATACCAAACATCCATTTTACTAGTTGTTACCACTTAAGTTGTACGTTAACTATACGGTACAAACACATGTCTAGAGAATCTGAAACGAGTGGAGTTGGGGAGGATGAACAATGGGGGATGATGATAACTGTGTATACTTAAGAGTAATGTTAAGGGAGAGAAAAGTTTAAAATTAAAACAATAATACGATTAGGTATGATCATTATATAAGACAAACGCTTGAAGTAGACCAGTCAACGAGCTCCAAGGAATTATTAAAACAATTTATTAGGGGATCCTTTACAATGTCTTCTCATGTCGACTTGTCTTGTATGTCTATCGTGTCCTCACAAGGTTGATTTCATTTTACCTTATTCTATTACATATAATTACGAAATATTATCAAAATTAAAAATAATCTGTGTTAAGTGTTGATTTTTTTGTGTTTTATTGTATTATCAGAATTTTTCGCAGGTGTATAGACGAAGCCATCCTCGTGATGGCGTAGGTCAAAGTGTCACTCAAGTATTTGGAGAGTTTCTTTACCAACTGCAAACCTTTTTCGTAAGGCTTTGCCTCCTAATGGCCTCCTAGATGAGTTGCTGAAGTTCGTGTCACTTGAGAAACAGTCTGTTAGTTATAACTTCCGAATTTGTCTGAAAATATTCATATGAAAATCCAAATTATTCCTGTTCAGTTGTTGATTTTGGTTCATCAAAATGTTTAGAATATCATCTAACTGTCCTAACACCTAACACCTGTCCTAGTGTTGCTGTAAGTTAAAATACACCTAACATTTTATTAACGAATGACATTTAGGAAAAATCAGTTCCAAAATATGTCAAACTAACGAGCGAGAATTGCTTTTATTGTTTTTTTCTTCAAAGACTCTTGTCTTTCTTGTCAGAACTGAAAAATTTCGAAAAACACAATCGACAACTGATTTTCTTCAAAATGGCGCCACAATATAGTGGGGGTGCATTGAAATATGAATTTCACTCGTGCGTATGAGGGACCGCGAGCAAAATTTCGAAAAATTTATTCCCGACAACTTTCTCATCTGCTCCTAAAATCGTAAATTTTGATTCTTCATAATCCTTGAACGAAATGGTTTTTTTTATTGGGATTTTATTGGCTGTTATTCATAAATGCTCATGACTCCCACCCTTTCCCTTCAGCTGATTTCAAAAAATAGAAAGGGACGGCAAAGTCCTACGATTGTCTTGTCTATATCTACAGTTTTGTTTTCTCTTCCCACTCTTTGAATCAAATTTGAACGTGTAATTTTGTAAACGTGAAAAATTTGACTTTATGTGTGTCGGCTAACGCCTGACAAACATTTGCTGGATTCGATAACATATTTAATTTTCAAAAAACATTTTGGTATATACGCTAATATAGTAGACAGTATATAGCGTTTTAAAATATGATTAAAACGATAAATAAATATTTTTACAATTTAAGTATTAAATAATATAAACCATAAATAAATTTTAAACTAATTTTGTAATTATTGGGATTTTATTTACCCGGGAAAATATTAAAAGCGAAAAGTTAGACATCGATGGTTTCCATTTCACAAATCGTATGTACATACATACACATGTATTGTGCTTGATTCGACTCATACATTAGCTTTTCGACATAATAAATATAATATTTTAATATGATTTATTTGGGGAACAAATCTATAGCGTGGCTTATGTATATATATGCAAAATCAAAATACATGTATGGTATGATATATGAATACTGTATGTTTGGCTTGCAAGGGTCCCTAACCTCACTTTCTTCTTGTTATTCTCTTTGGTACCTTCAGATTTAGAGGTCGATCCAGCTTTTAAATTTGCAGGAGTCACATTTTTTAAAAATAATATTTCCAAATTATCATTAATGCTAGAGTCAAATTCAACTGCCATTGTGCACAGCACTCCCGGACACACCATCAGCGGGATAATCCAGATTTGTAAGAATATTTGGAATGGAACTGGTGAAAACTGATGAAAAGTTTGATTTTTTTTCGTTTGTCACGGTGATGTTATGATGTACCTACTGGAGAAAAGCGGGTGCGAGACATACGTAGAAACGTATTTTAAAATGGATAAACTCCCCATGTTGTCCGCGACCAGGTCTTATTACCTCATGTTCATTCGTGAGTTAGGTAAAATAGTTGTATAGAAAGCGAAATAGTTTAAGAGGCCGAGGAGCGACAGACGCACAGTGGTTCCAAATCCCAAAAAGCTGGCAATAAGTCGAAAAAAAAAGTTACTACATTGGGACTTTTGACTATCGGAATAGTTGTACTAGTATATCTAGTATGTGTTACTAGAATTTGAGCAGGTTACGCTTTCATACGTATCTGTAGGATCAATTCTCTTGTAACAATCGGGAGCGTCATAATTTATCTCGTGAAGTACGTGTAAAATAACTTTTTCCAAACAGGCATAAAAATCGTATAGGTTAACATTTTTCAATTCTGTAAAATGGATTGTTCTTCTGAAGGTCAGTACAATAGTAATCTGTTGATCAAAAATAATATTCGCAACATGCCAATGAGAAAATTGTTGATTTTATTAGCCTAATTTTGGCGACTGATTTTAAAAAACTTGTTAGTAAAAAAGCAAATAGTAAAAAATCTCGCTACATCCTGCCCTGAAATCAACTTTAGGCTGTTAATTGTATATTTTTTTAAAACATTAAAAAATTGGCTGCCACTAGCTGCCTCAACGGTTTTTAGGTTAAGTTAGGTGAGATGATACGATATGTTAAATATTACATTACATAACATATGATAAAATAAACAATATGAATATGATATTAATAGATTTGAGCGTTACATTATGGTATTCCATATTTGTAAATAATTAACAAATACTTTACTTTGAAAAATACCACTTTTATTTTTGAGACTGTGAAAATAAAAGTGGTATTTTTCAAAGTAAAGTATTTGTTTATTATTTACAAATATGAATATGTGTAATGACATTTAAACTTAAAACAAATAGCTTATCGGCCATAGACCGGATAGGGAACATTCAGCCAAGGTGACCGAAGAGCCGAATATTCGGCGCATACTATTCCGAATTTGTATTTTTATTTTTATTTTATTTTATTTTTTTTTTTTGTGTCTTTCATATTTCCTATAACAAGACTTTAAAAATTTTCCCACACGACATATGAAACTAAAAAATTGGAATATTTAATCTTCGTCAAAATTGAGAGTGCGGACATTGGTCCGCACAAACGTGTATATATATACTTGCATTTACGCAAGTTTCGTCTTCCTCATAAATCTCTATATACCAACTTTTATGGAAATGGATGCTGTTTTGCACTAAGTGGTTCGCCATTTTATTTTCCCAAAAATGTAAATAGAATTCATATTCGTAGTCAGCGACCTAAAAAACCCCCATATACTGAATTTTGTGAGAATAGATGCAATTTCGGACTTAGTGTTCTGCCATTTTGTGTCCGCCATTTTGTTTTTCCCGAAAATAAAATTTTTATTCATAACCAGCAACCTCACAAACCCTCATATACCGACTCTCATGGAAATAGATACAATTTTGCATTAAACAATCTGCTATTGTGTATCCGCCATTTTGTTTTTCCAAAAATTAAATTCATATTTGTAATCAGCAACTTCAAAAACCCCCATATACCGACTTTTGTGGGAATAGATGTAGTTTTATACTAAGTGACCCGCCATTTTGGGTCCGCCATTTTGTTTTTTCAAAAATGGAGTTTATATTCGTTATCAGCGACCCCAAAAACTCCCATATACCGAATTTTGCTACAATCAAACAATGTCTTCATATTTTGCCAGCTTTCTGGGATTTGGAACCACTGTGAGACGTGGCGAAATGGATCAACTCGCTATGTTGTCCGCGACCAGGTCATATTACCTCAAGCTCATTATTGAATTCGGTAAAATAGTATAGAAAGCGAACGAATTCAAGAGGCCGAGGAGCGACAGACGTGGCGAAATGGATCAACTCGCCATGTTGTCCGCGGCCAGTTCGTATTACCTCAAGCTCATGCTTGAATACGGTACTTGATTGTATTTAAAATTTGTGGCAAATGTTAAATAATTCTATGCATTATCATTACATATGTCTAATTTTAACGGTGAAACATAAAAAAAATTTTACTTTGAAAATCGCCATTTTTAACAAATATTCAAATAAGTGAAAACGCGCCATTTCCTGAATATGACGTAATATTTTTTAGCTAGATATGTCGATTTTGATAATTTTTATCGGTGAGGTGAAATTGTGTTTTGAATATTTCTATTAGCTTAGATATATAGTAATAATAATCGGCCAGAATTCTAATAAATACTTGCTTTTACTTTGACATTTTATGAATATAATCAATGTTTTAAGGTTATAAATATTGACATTGACGTTTAATTGCTTCAGACTGTGACGTCACTATACTGAGGTGTTTTTTCCGCCTTTTTCTCATTTAAAATTATATTGTTATTTTTTTTGATGATTTTTTACAGAATCTGTCGAAGATAAAAAAATCACTTAACTGATATGGAAAAAAAATGTTTTTGGAATATTTTTGTAACTTCAGTCAGTTACCCTCTTAGGTAAAATTGTATAGAAAGCGAAAGAGTTTAAGTGGCCGAGGAGCGACACACGTGTCCAAAGAAGTTAGTACCTGCTGAAGAAAATTTGTAAAAGTTTTAGTCTATTTTTTTGTCTATTTCGTTTTGCTTCCATCGTTTTTGTTTTTGCGCAGTTGGATTTTTTGACTTTTTTCTTCAGATTTTTTGGTTTGGATTTATATTTTAATGTTTGTGATGGAGAATAAGTTTTGCGATACTATTGCAAAAAGTAAAATAATATTTTCAATGTAAATTAAAAATCACAAAGTGATTGAAAAATTTATCCGGATCGGCCAGGAATCGAACCCGGGATCTCCTGGTACCTAGCCAGGTGTGCTATCCGTTACACCACCGGTGCTTTGCTCGACAGGCGTCCGATACCGACAACATTCAACCACCTATGTGTATGTACTCTCTATAATGCGAGAAGCAGTTACAATTTTTCAATTTCAAATATTATCGAGTGCTTGTGAAACACTACTACGTATGACAGACTTTTGTCTGCATTTTAAACACACATAGTCATTCATATGTTCACTTATCGTTCAGCTAAACTGAAACTTTAAGCACTCGACTTCCTTGGTTAACATGACCAAAACCACATATGTGAATTAAAAATCACAAAGTGATTGAAACAATTATCCGGATCGGCCGGGAATCGAACCCAGGATCTCCTTGTAACTAGTCAGGTGTGCTATCCGTTACACCACCGGTCGGTCCTTTGCTCGACAGGCGTCCGATACAGACAACATTCAACCACCTATGCGTATGTACTCTCTATAATGCGAGAAGCAGTTACAATTTTTCAATTTCAAATATTATCGAGTGCATAGGTGGTTGAATGTTGTCTGTATAGGACGCCTGTCGAGCAAAGGACCGGTGGTGTAACGGATAGCACATCTGACTAGTTACCAGGAGATCCTGGGTTCGATTCCCGGCCGATCCGGATAATTTTTTCAATCACTTTGTGATTTTTAATTTACATATGTGGTTTTGGTCATGTTAACAAAGGAAGTCGCGTGCTTAAAGTTTCAGTTTAGCTGAACGATAAGTGAACATATGAATAACTATGTGTATTTAATATGCAGACAAAAGTCTGTCATACGTAGTAGTGTTTCACAAGCACTCGATAATATATGAAATTGGAAAAAAAAATATTTTCAATACTATGCTTTTTGACGATATCCTAAATTCGCAATACAAACTGTTCGAGTTTCTTAAACGCTATTTACAACTGCGTGACTTAAATTCGATTTTTTTCCGAATGTCAATCGCATGAATATAACATGAATATAAACACCTGGTTTAGGTTTTGTGTAGATATCAAGAGGTTTGAGAGGTGTTAATACACAAACACAGTAGCAACCTACCACCCCGTTCGAATTACAACTAATTACTGTGGAAGAGTAATTCCGGAATTATGTCCCGATATCAGCAACGATACCAAGAATATGAATGTGAACTGCCAATTGTAAACAGAATATAACACTAAGCTTAACAAGTCAACGTAGCTTTTAATATCGGCTAATTCGCATTTACCTACGAAAAAAATGATTTCGAATTTTTTTTTTCGATATACTTTTTTTATAGATATTTTTTGACAATTCAAGTGAGACATTTCAACATTTGGATGAGATTTGGGTTGGTATTCACACCTTAAAATTATAGTGATGACAGTTTAGGTCAAGTTCAAATCGCAGTTGAGTGATCAGTTGAGTCATTTGCTTGGAATTTATTGTACTCATAATAAAAATTCATGTTACCATCAAGCAATCTGCTCAGATTTTGTTTAAAACCATTATTTTTTTGTACGATAGGGAAATTGTAATATTTGCATTTTAAAAATTTTTTTTTCATATTTGGCCTCTTACACTCTTACACTCTTTCGCTTTCGCACTCTTACCTAATTCAAGAATGACCTGGTCGCGGACAACATTTGCGAGTTGATCCATTTTAAAATACGTTTCCACGTATGTCTCTCACGCGCTTTTCTCCAGTAGATATCGGCTTCATTTGCCTTATCTGTTGCACGTCGGCCTCTAACACATTTTCTTCAGCAAGTACTTACTTCTTTGGCAACGTCTGTCGCTCGTCAGCTTCTTACAAATTTTCTCCAACAGTCGTATCAACTCTTACACTGTTTCGCTTTCTATAGAATCTTACATAATTCAAGAATGAGCTTGAGGTAATACGACCTGGGTAATACGACGTATGTCTCGCACGTGCTTTTCTCCAGAAGGTATTGGGTTCTTTTGCCACATCTGTTGCACGTTGGGCTCTTACATATTTTCTTCAGCAGGTACTAACTTCTTTGGCCACGCATGCCACTCATCAGCATCTTACTCATTTTCTCCAACAGGTATCAACTCTTACACTCTTTCGCTTTCTATCGAATCTTACCTAATTCTAGAATGAGCTTGATGTAATACTACTTGCGTAATACGACGTATGTCTCGCACGTTCTTTTCTCCAGTCTCCAGTACGTATCGGCTTTTTCTGCCACATCTGTTGCACGTTGGCCTCTTACACTGTTCTTCAGCAGGTACTAAATTCTTTGGCCACGCCCTTCGCTCGTGAACTTCTTACACACTTTCTCCAACAGGTATCAACGCTTACAATCTTTCGCTTCCTATAGAATCTTACCTAATTCAAGAATGAGCTTGAGGTAATACGACCTGGGTAATACGACGTATGCCTTTCACGCGCTTTTCTCCAGTACGTATCGGCTGCTTTTGCCACATCTGTTGCACGTTGGCCTCTTACACATTTTCTTTAGCAGGTACTAACACCTTTGGCCACGTCTGTCGCTCGTCAGTTTCTTACACATTTTCTCCAACAGGTATCAACTCTTATACTCTTTCGCTTTCTATAGAATCTTACCTAATTCAAGAATGAACTTGAGGTAATACGACCTGGTCGCGGATAACATGGCGAGTTGATCCATTTTAAAATGCGTTTCTACGTATATCTCGGTTAAATTTTCGTCGGGTCTACGATTTCATTTTGGTAGCGGTTCTAATTTTCTTTAGCAGGTACCAGCTTCTTTGGCAGAATCGGTCCCCTCGTCACATTTTCGCTTTCTGTATAATCCTACCTAATTAAAAAATGAACTGGATGGAATTCTCTCTGGAAGGGGACAACATAGTGACCTATTTCAATAATCGCGTAATCGTTTTGTTTATAGCTGGGATCCAGAATTGGTTTGTTATTCGTATCATTAATGTTTGTAGATTTTTTTTTTAAGTTTAATTATCTCGTAACTGGTAACAGCTTTTTTGCGACGTCGCCATCCACGTTTTTCAGCTTCTTTTGCAACGTCTGTAGCACGTTGGCCCCTTCGTTTCCTGGACCATCTTACATAATTCAGGAAGCAACTAGAGGTAATTCGCCCTTAAAGGGGACAATATGGTGACCTTTGTTTTGTTTTAGAACTAGAAATGTTTATTTTAAGATCTACGTCAGTCTTTGTTTGTCCAACGATTGTTTTACGGCGTTTACAGTACACTTCACTTCCACATATATCTCTCTCAGTTATTTCATCTTCCCCTCCCGTCGGCAGGTAGTATGAACACACTAACACGCGTCTTTGTATATGCATTAGTAAGATTTGAAGAAACAGGTAAACAATCAGAGGCGTCGGTAAAAAATTAATTTAAAAATAATTAATTAGTATCAAATACCTATGACAATTTTTAAAAAAATATGAATACGGGTGATAAAATTAACTTTAATTGACTATTTATTTTATGCACTTAATAATTAATTAATCAATAATCAGTTCACTTTTTATTTTACAGATCTTCTACATATTTGCTTATTAATCAAATTTGAAACTATCTGTGTATGTATACATATAGATATAAAAAATATTGAATATTGAGTAACATCGTATTCATACTCATTATTTCATCAGTTCATCATATTAAATATCTTATCCTCGTAAGTCTAAAGGTTTTAAAACGAAAAGAGCTGTTATGTTTATCTATAGTTATATCGTTATATCAATATGCTTGAACTTGTCACATATATTAATATGATTTACGTTATTTGTATTAGTATGCATATGCAAGCATGCATAACGTTGTGCACTACTATAGGTCTATAAGTACTTAAGCATATAGAATCAATTAACACAACCAATTTTAACAAAACTGATTAGTGATCTTTTAAATATTTCTTTTTAACCCTTAAGTAAATAATACCACAAAAACATAAAATCACAAAATCAAAAAAGCATGTAATATTAGAACCCGGGATAAACTCGTTTTTTTTATTCAGTTCTTATAGAGATACTACGTTTCTCTTGTTAGAAACCAAAAAAGAAACCACCAAGGAATATTATATTTTCTCTACAAATAAAATTCAGTAGGTACATTTCAAAATTCGATAGATAAACATATTATGACAGTATGAGACAGATTTTCTATTTTATTTTATTTTTTTTTTTTAACATCCTCGTTTATCGATTATCAGTTCTAAATAGAACTATAAATCGAGCGATGATAGAACATAACGGGAATGGTGATTACCCACTGGTAATCACTCAAAATAAATTATATACTAAATATAATATACTATACATTAAAAGCTAAATAAATCTATATCTTAATTCTAGTTATAGTCAATAGTCACTATTGCCAAGTAAGTTAAGGGCACACACATTAGGGTGATTTTCTAGGCGATGAATATATTTATCACTGTATCGTACTATTTCCTCACGCACTGTGGGCACTTGAAGACTGCGATGTATGTCATCGTTACGCACGTACCACGGGGAAGCACTTATGGCTCGTAGCACTTTAGACTGAAATCGTTGCAATATCTCAATATTGCTAACACTAGCCGTACCCCAAAGTTGAATACCATAAGTCCATACTGGTTTGATAACACTTTTATAAACTAGAACTTTGTTTCTTAAAGATAACTTTGATTTACGACCTAGAAGCCAATAGTACTTAGAAAACTTAACATTTAGTTGCTTACGTTTAGTCCAAATATGTTTACGCCATGTTAGTTTTCTATCTAGATGTATACCTAGATATTTAGCTTCAGTTGCTAATGGTAACACTACATCATTCAAACTAACTGCAGGGCAGGTACCTTTTCTCGTAGTAAATGTAACTTGCACTGATTTCGTTTCATTTACTCGAATACGCCATTTATGTAACCATTCCTGTATTCGACGCAAGCTAGATTGTAACTTTTGTGATGCAACATTTGGATCTTCATCAGTAGCTAGGATAGCAGTATCATCAGCAAATGTTGCAGTAGTATTTTCTTCATCAACCGGCAGATCTGCAGTATATATAAGATAAAGAATAGGCCCTAGAACACTACCTTGTGGTACACCGGCTATTTTTATTTGAAGTATTAATTCGTTTGTCACTTGGTTCTGAAAAACTTACTATTAGTCTATTAATGTATTTACGTTCGGTGTTACAATTCTGTGTTGTATTTTTATTTGTTGTCTTCTGTGTGATTTTATTGTTGGAAACATTAAAAGAAAAATATGGATGTGCGGAAAAAAAGACACATTTTAAGTTTAGATGGTAAATGTGATTAGGGCGGTTAAAAGTGGTGAATCAATAAGTAGTCTCGCCAAAAAATACAATATTCTTTCAACCAAAATCTCTCATTTAATTAAAAATAAAGAAAACATTTTAAAATTTTATGAAAAAATGCAGCAAGAAGGAGGGACCTTCACGAAAAAAAATTAGCAGCCCTTTTCAACCCGAATTGGAAGAAGCTGTTTTTACGTGATTCATCCAAGTGCGTAGTTTAGGGGAGATGATTAGTGGTCCAATTTTAAAAGAGAAGGCCCAATTTTTTGCCAAGTCAATGGGGATTAAAAACTTTAAGGCCAGTGAGGGTTGGCTTAATCGATTTAAACAACGCCATAACATACGCCAGTTATCTTTGAATGGTGAATAACTTTCAGCCAATTCTGAAAGTCCTGGTGAATTTATAACATATTTTAAAAGAATTCTATCTGAAGGACAGTACATCTTAGATAGAATTTACAACGCCGATGAAACTGGGCTGTATTGGAAATGTCTTCCACAAAAAATATTAGCAACAGCGTCAGAAACATATGGTTATAAAAAACCTAAAGACCGCATTACAGTAATGTTGTGCAGTAATGCCACTGGTGATAATAAAATGCCCCCGTTCATTATCGGAAGATAACAGAACCCCAGATGTTTTAGAACTGGGGTAAATGTAAAAAAATTGCCTGTGTTATATCAGGCACAAAAAAATAGTTGGATGAATTCCACCGTTTTTTCATCATGATTTAACGAATTTGTAAAATTTGTAAGACAAAAAGAAACGGGAAAAATTTTGTTACTTTTAGATAACGCCCCATCTCATAGTATGGTGGAAACACTAAACGAACTTGACGAGAATATTAAAGTTCTCTTTTTACCACCTAACGAAACGTCCTTAATACAACCAATGGACCAAAGTGTTGTTGAAAAGTTCAAAAAAATATATAGAAAAAATTTACTAAGAAAATTGTTATTTGAATCAGAAAATTATAATATTAGTGAATTTATGAAAAAATTTAATTTTATTGACTGTTTCAAAATAATTAAAAGTGCTTGGGAATGCATAACGGATAAAAACATTCAAAACTCCTGGAAAGAGCTTTGTGGAGACATAAAATCCGATCCAGATATTACAGAAGAAATTCAGACCTTAACCAGTGAATTTGTTTCATCACGTACGGCATCGCAGGAATTAACGTTAGACGAAAATTCTGTCGAAAACTGGTTAAACTGTGATAGAAACAATCCGGGGTTCGAAATACTGAACGATGAGGAAATTATTAAAAATATTCAGGACAATAGAGTACCTATTGACGAAAGTGACGAGGAAAATCTCCAATCTAAAGAGAAAGAGGACATTAAATCACAGTTAAACAGAGTGATTAGTTATTTTTTAAAAGTACCTTAGTGTCAAAGTGAACAATTAAAAACACTATGTTTATTAAAAAGTTATGTATCAGATGACACGGGGGAAGTTTCAAAAGAAGACTTGTGATTGTAAATACTTTAGATAATATTAAAAAATACTTTCAAAAAAATTCCCTTTGCAGTGAAAATGATTTAAAAACATTAAGTGATTTAAAAAATATTTAAAAATGATTTGTATATACATATGTGCCTAAGCGATCGTGTTTGTGTCTAATAGTGGTGTAAGATATCTTGCAGTATTAAACGTGAGTTATAATTATAAACTTTTTTTTAAATTATAAAACTTTTATAATTAAATTATAAAACTTTTATAATTATAAAACTTTTATAATTTTAAAGTAAAATTATAAAGTCAATTTTTTTTTTTACTTTATAAAACATTTTCATTTATTTTATAATTATATAACATATTTTAAGTAACATTAGCAAATATATCTATAACTGTTATATAAAAATTTCATTCTTTTTAAATTTAATAAATAAGGAACGACGCTGAACTTCCACTTATTTCATCTTCCCCTATATAGTCCCAAGCATATGAAATAAGTGGAAGTCAGGTGTATAATGTTCCTGTACGATCTTTATTCAACAATACGACGTTATCTTCCTAACTTGATGTAATAGGGCCTGGACGACATAATGACTTGATCCATTTTAAAATCCGTTTAAACTTTTATTTCGTTTCTTACCATGTTTTTTGCTTTTTGCGCAACTTTTTCATTCTGATTTATAGGGTACTTTGCTAAAAATTTCATAAAGTTATTTCTTACGTATTGTGGTTATGTTTCCTGTTAAGTGTCAAATCACCAAAGAATAATCATTCATTTGTGGCAAGCAAGGTCTATGAAGCATCTTCAAATTACTCACTCTTATGACTGTGGTAACTGTTGTGTTTAGACCGATAGCGAATTACGTTTATTATTATTATTATTATTATTATTATTATAGACTTTTACGCCAACCTGGCGCTCACTACTCAGTAGGACAGTACTGGGTAACATTCACCTATACCGGCATTATGCAAGGTATTATTATTATTATTATTATTATTATTATCATTATTATTATTATTATTATTATTATTATTATATATTAAACTGGATTTGATAATTTCAAGCATATATATGAGTCATTTCATATCAAGTGAGGCTGACCTTGAAATTCGATTTCAGCGATTTTAACGAAATTCACAGATTATAATCTACTGGTAGATAGTAATCGATCGCCACCCCAATTTTTCCCCTGAGTCGTTTCGTTTTTAACACCGGGCTGTCTAAAATTTGCAAAAAAATTTAAAAAAAAATTAAAGATTTTTATTTTCCTTCCATTTTCTTAGATTTTTTAGTCGTAAAAGCTATCCAATTCACTTGAAATTAATACTGCAGCTTAAGCATGGATGGAGCTAACGAGTGGCGACAGAAAAATTCCGATATCGTTTATACCGGGTGTTTCAGAACTAGTCACACCTGACAATATATATGCTTAATTATCTCAAATGCGTGTCCAGCGAGTTCGCTTAAACCTGGTACGTGTCTTACACAAGAATGGTACTACACGTCCATAAAATAAAATCCGTGGGCAATTCAAATTTACGTATATTACGACATAAAAATCAGTTACAGGGTGCTTAAATGTACTTATTCACGATTTTTGTTGACAGTTTTAAGACAATTTTTTATCTAATCTAAAGCTAGGAATGCTTATTTTAATATTTTAGAGTTATATTAAACCTTTTAGAGCAGTAAAATTAGCTCTAAAACGTATGAAATGAATTTACGTGCATTTGTATAATATTAAAAAGCTATGAGAGAGTGACTGAAATTATTTGATTCGGTCAGAGTTAGGTATGGTCAAAAATTAAAAAATCATTCATTTTTAACTCTTTTTTTTATTATTTATTAAATATTAAATAGTCATTAGTTTCTACGAAATTTAGCTGCATCTTCAAATGTAATGATGTTGATTACGTTTCAGATTATTTATACAGAAATTAATAATAAAAACATAATGTTTATATGTATTGTAAAATTAAACATAAACTTACTCAACTAGTTTTAATTAAATCTTAGGTAATAAGGGTTCTGAAACAAAAGGAGTGATAAAATATTATTACATTAAAAAATATTATTTTTAAAACTAATTTTTCACTATTGAAAAACACTTGGTTTCTTTTGCAGTGGAATACATTTTAACCTGTATTTGATTTACATTTTAACCCGCACTTGAAAGTATTAATTTGACTGTGAACAAATGGACTTGAGCAATTCAAATGTCGAAACTGACAACAACTATAATAATAGTCCAGGTTTTGATCCAGAGGATCCAAACCGTCGCCATCCAGGGCTATCCAGGAAGAAGTAAGTGATGAAAATTTTACTCGAGATTATTTTCTAATTATGCGCAATTTAAGAAAAAAAGTATCATGAAGAGAACACGTCAAAACATAATAAAATAGCTATTCTCTCAATTTTTGTGAAAGACTGGACTAATGAAAGAATACATTCTCTGAATTTAATGCATCAAAAAACTTATTAACTCAAGTTAGAAATCTTGTAAAAGATCAGGGACTATTTCCAATAACAGTGGCAAAACAAGGAAAGAATTTACCACAGTCTGTCTGTGATACTGTCGTGAAATTTTATGAAAGTGATGACATAAGCAGAATTATGCCTGGTAAAAAGTATTTTAAATCAGTCGTCGTTGATGGTAACAGAATTCAATACCAAAAACGTTTAATTTTGGCGAATCTAAAGGAAACTTACGCTAGTTTTAAGGAAACTTATCCAGAGTTGAAGATAGGATTTACTAAATTTTGTATGTTGAGACCCAAATATTATATATTAGCAGGAACCCCTGGTACACATTCAGTGTGCATTTGCAGAATTCATCAAAACATAAAGTTAATGATATCTGGATGTAAGCTGAATCAGTTATCTGACAAAAGATACTCTGATTATTCATCTTGCTTAAAAGCAATAACATGCAACCCACCGGAAGAAAATTGCTTCTATAATGAATGCTCTGATTGCTTAATAAATGGGATGAATTTTGAGTCAGAATTATGTGAAATATTTGAAAAAAACAACATAGGAAAGGTGGAATACAAACAGTGGGTGTCGACAGATAAATGTGCCTTAATTACATTGCAACAGAAAGTGGATGATTTTATTCAAACTTTTTCTCACTGTTTATTCGAACTTCGTCTACATGATTTTACTTGTAAAAAACAGAGTGAATTTTTAAGAAAAAACGGAAGACATTAAAAGTGGTGAAGTGATAGTGATTGGTGATTTTGCCGAAAACTATTCTTACCAATTACATATTTTACTTTAGGAGACGAACTTCGTCAACAGATAATATTAACCCTCCTTTTGAATTGCGATACATTGATTCTGATTCACATATGTGCTTGTTTTACCGTTATATACTAATGAGACCTATTGTCCCTATTATTCTAAATTTGTCTTCCAGTTTTCCAGAACAAAGTGACAAACAAATTAATACTTCCAATAAAAATAGAATATCTTTCTCATACTATCATAGTATGTTTATCTATAGGATTTTGAAATGTACCTACTGAATTTTATTTGTAGAGAAAATATAATATTCCTTGGTGGTTTCTTTTTTGGTTTCTGACAAGAGAAATATAGTAACTCTATAACAACTGAATAAAAAGAACAAGTTTATTCCGGGGTCTAATATTACATGCTTTTTTGATTTTGTGATTTTGTACGTATATATATTTCAGAACAGATGTACGTACTTTCAAAAAAGTAATTTACCTTGAGCGGTGATTTTAATCATAAAGTGGCCATACAATCGTTAAATTCAAGACAAAGACTGACGTAGATTTTAAAATAAACATTTCTAGTTCTAAAACAAAACAAAGGTCACCATATTGTCCCCTTTAAGGGCGAATTACCTCTAGTTGCTTCCTGAATTATGTAAGATGGTCCAGGAAACGAAAGGGCCAACGTGCTACAGATGTTGCAAAAGAAGCTGAAAAACGTGGATATCGACGTCGCAAAAAAGCTGTTACCAGTTACGAGAAAATTAAACTTCCAAAAAAATTTCACAAACATTAATGATACCAATAACAAACCAATTCTGGCTCCCAGTTATAAACAAAACGATTACGCGATTATTGAAATAGGTCACTATCTTGTTCCCTTCCAGGGAGGATTCCATCCAGTTCATTTTTGAATTAGGTAGGATTATGCAGAAAGCAAAAATATATTAGAGGCTGACGAGCGGACCGATGCTGCCAAAGAAGCTGGTACCTGCCAAAGGAAATTAGAACCGCTGCCAAAGTGAAATGATAGACCCGACGAAAAATCGACCGAGATATACGTAGAAACGCATTTTGAAATGGATCAACTCGCCATGTTGTCCGCGACCAGGTCGTATTACCTCAACTTCATTCTTGAATTAGATAAGATTCTATAGAAAGCGAAAGAGTGCAAGAGTTGATACCTGTTGGAGAAAATGTGCAAGAAGCTGACGAGCGACAGACGTGGCCAAAGAGTTAGTACCTGCTGAAGAAAATGTGTAAGACGCCAACGTGCAAAACGCCAAAATGTCATGCAAACCACCACAGGTGGAAGTGAAATATGGAAGCAAATTATAAACGGAAATGATCATATGACCGTTGAAGATTACCAAGTTGTAGCCTTTCATTTTTAACTCGTTTTTTAGTTGCTTGAGATCGTATTCGCAACGGACATATCCTATTCAATCCGCTCCTCAATTCCAAACCTTAGTAAAGGTAACTTTTTAGAACAATGAAGAACTTTCAGGACTGAATGAAAAATTAAACAAAAAGTCGAAGCACGCAACTAACGTTTTAATTCTATTTAATCACGCGCTCTCTAGTCTCAATTAAAGACTTGAAAAGAACTTGAGAATCCCATAACGTTTTTTTTTTTTTTTTACTAAATTCCCAAATGCTAAGAAATTATCAGAACGAAAGGCAATTAAATTAGGAAAGTGACATTAAAAATTGTCCAAGCTTTAAAAACAAATCAGAAAAGTCATCCAAAAGGTCCTACAGATGTCGGAAAAGAAGCAACTATCATGTAGTAGTTATAGAAGCAAATTATAAACGAATGGGTCCCCTAATTATGAATGAGTCCTCATAGGGGTGCCCTGGAAAAAAATTTGTAAAGGGTATTACTGCGATATGCAAGAAACCCGTTTAAGAAATTTTTATAAAAATACCCCACGAACGAAGACAAAACACAAAAAATCCTTGATATTTACTGATTACTAAGAATTTTATCAAATACTGTTATGTAACGTCAGAAAATATTAAAATTTTTAACGACAACAAAAAATTGTTACAATAAAACAAATTATAAATTACAACAATATTTTTTTGGGATATATAAATTTCACGAAGAATTTTTTCAACCTTCTCCCAAATTGCGTGGACGTCCACGCAATTTGGGAGAAGGTTGAAAAAATTCTTCGACAAATTATAAATGTTAAATGACTATTGAAGTACTGACCAGTATCGAACTCCACATAAATAGTATTTTGACGTTAAATTAGTATATCGAGTAGTGTAGTTAGTGATGATGTTACAAGAGGGTGTTGTTTATTCGACATATTCAAATATCCCAGGTAAATCAAAAGCTTTGCAAACATCTTTGACATCTCGAACTATACTAAAATAGACAATTCTGTAGTATATGCCGTTCAATGTGGATATATCGAACGAATACTTGATTGATAAAATTCCAAGTTTGTGGATTTATAGCGGGTTTATATTTGTAACGATTTGCTGACGTCACTTCTAAACTTGTACACGCATCCGTTTACACATGATTTGTATAGTATATAAATTAGTAAGTATTGCGCAGGTCACAAATTCTCGTATTTCATATTCTTCTGGTAAATTTGCTATAAAAATGAAACAAATTATTAAAAGAGCCGAGAGTAAATTGGAGACCTCCACTTGCGAGTCGCCATTCCGACAACTCCGTGCGATAAGGTTGTTTTAACCCTGTCGTTCAGATAGGATAAAATACCAGAAGCCAGAAACCAAGAAACTGTCAAAACCAAATACAAATAAATTCGAAAAATAACCTACAAATTCTCAAAGCTTCAAAAAGACCATCGACCAAAGCAAAATAATAGCAAATGGTAGCGCCTCAGAATTACTAGTCAATTTCTCTTTTGGAATCAAATGTCCCGTGTGGCAAGGTTGTTTTACCCCTATCGTTCAGATAGGAAAAATACGCTCTGAAAGTTCTGACTTCACCAATTTTCCAAGAAACCAATAAATAGGGTACTTGACTGAAATTACAAAAATATTCTAAAAGCATTGTTTTTCCATATCAGTTAAGTAATTTTTTTTATTTTCGACAAATTTTGTAAAAAATCATCAAAAAAAATAACCTTACAATTTTAAATGAGAAAAAGGTGGGAAAAACACCTCACTATAGTGACGTCACATTTTGCAGCAATTAAACGTCAATGTCAATATTTATGACCTCAAAACTTTGATTATATTCATAAAATGTCAAAGTAAAAGCAAGTAGTTATTTGAATTCTGGTCGATTATTATTAATATATGTGTGTAAGCTAATAGAAATATTCAAAAGAAAACACAATTTCACCTCACCGATGGAAATTATCAAAATTGACATATCTAGCTACAAAATGTTACGTCATTTTCAAGAAATCGCGCGTTTTCACTTATTTGAATATTTGTTAAAAAATGGCGATTTTCAAAGTAAAATTTTTTTTATGTTTCACCATTAAAATTGGACATATGCAATGATAATGCATAGAATTATTTAACATTTGCCACAAATTTTAAATACAGTCAAGTACCGTATTGTCAAAACCAAATACAAAGAAATTAGATAATCTAGAAATTCTCGGAACTTCAAAAAACACATCAGATTAAAAAAAAAAAACCAAAAACCAAAGCCAAATATCAGCAAATGGTAGCGCCTCAAAAGTACTAGTCTATTTTCGATTTTGGAACTATAAATATATCCCTAAACATAAAGGATAAAGAACAACCACCTATGGATACAAATTATTATCAGTGTCATTATTAAAGCCATCAAAAAAGAAAGCGAAATATCAACAAATGGTAGCATGTCAAAACCGGAACGTGAGCGACACCGGAAACGAAAATATACAATAGGTCGACATGCAAAAGAAGTTGTGCTACCTACAAACAACCATCACAAAAGCGAAGTATCGAAAAATGGTAGCGCTTCTTTTTAACGATACTAGTATCTGAATGATTGTCAGATGTAGACAGTGTTGCCACAAGGTTACATTTCTTACATTTTTCGTAACTTTTCATCAATCCATGTAACATGTATGTAACAAAAGTTTTGAAGCGTATTTATGTAAGTTTTTAAAATTATATACATTGTTTGCAATTGTCAAATTCATATCTTAATTCAAAAATTCATAACTGCCACTTAATTGCTTTTATCAATTTCGTCACGCACGTATGCGGTACGGGCCTGAACAAATCACTGAATAATACAACTCAAGCAGGTGTTTTGTAATTTTTGTTTTGTGTAGTTCTCTTAACCCGGTACTTGACTTTATTAAAAATTTGTTTTAAATGTGAAATAATTTTATGTATTACCCTTAAATATCTTCTATTTAACAGTGACAAATAAAAATATTCTTTAGTTATTTAAAAATTCTATTTTGAAAATTATGAATTTTTAGTCTTCATTTAAATGACTAAAAACGCGGTGGTATTTGAAAATTACGTCATTTTTGTGGTAAATATTATTACCGTAGTTACAAATTGCATTTTCACATTGACATTTTCACAATTCTAATTGACCGAGTGAATTTGTTTTCTTTGTAATTTATTTTGAATTTTGTATTTAATTTTGCACTCAAATTATATTCATGGAAGAAATACACCGTCACTTAATATGTTTATCAACTTGTTGTAAATAGTATGTTAAAAATGCTTTTATTTTTGCTACAATTTTAAAGTTACGTAAAACTTTTCTTAAAGTGCAATACTTGTAGGGCTTCATGAAGATCTTACGGTGATGATGCTATTGATTACATCCCAGTGAAACCAGAGGGGATCATCTGTACTGTTAAGTGTAAAATTTTGCTTGAAGATAAAATAAAAATCCAGAACATATTCTGTTACAGTAGCTGTAAATGCAGAAGATAACAAAGTAGAAAGTTATAAATACCAGTAAAACTAAGCATGATGACTGCTGAATATTGTGTACAAATTTAAAATCGTGTTGACATGAATGATAGCGACATCTTTTCGATTCAGATCGTGAAGTCATTGCATACGTCACTACGACGAGTCGTTTTTCGCGCCAATTTGTTTTTTTTAAAATTGAACGGTGGTTGTTTTAAGATTTTTAAAAAATTCAATAAAAATTAACTAATTTGCACGTAAGAACAAAGCATTTAGAATCATTTTTCATTTGCAGTCAAGTACCCTTCTTTGTATTTTTTTAAATTTTTTGTTGGTAGTTTTTGATTTTTTTTTCTGTATTTGTTTTCTTGAAAAAAGGCAATTGTTAACACTATGAGGCCCGAGCACTTTCACAGTAAACTTCCCCGGAAGCCGACAATATTTTTAAATAAATTTTATGTAAACAAGTACATAAAATGATTCCACAAAACATTAAAGGATTCAACATGTATGTATGTGTTACTTATGCAGGTCAAAAGATGAGTAACACACATATACATACAAGCATACAACACACACATACATTCATATGTGGATAAAAATATTGTTATATAAACAAGCTTAGATATTTTGATGATAGAACATATTATGTATATTTATATGTACAAAAAATGAAAAGTGTCCGGTACGTAGTACATAATAAATTATGTATTTTTATAAGAATACATAATATAAAATATTTTTTATAAATATTTTTAAGTGTTTTGTTTCTTATTTTAAATATTGATCGCGGTCGGCCTCTGAGGATGTTTTGTTTGGTTTCGGATGCCGAAGCCATGGGACTGAAAGTGTTAATGAAGATTCGTTTGATACTGAATTATTCATTAAGGAAATCCGGAATTTAATTGCAATCTGGGATTACACATATTCGGGATATAGTAACCGCATAGAAAAAGTAAAGGCATGGGAATATCTTTGCTTCAGATTTTATGAAAATTTTTTGAACAAAAAAAAAAAAAAAAAAGAAAAATATATGTGGTAACTGAAATTTATTAGATAATTTAATACAATGTTATATATTTTTGTACTGCCAGGTATATGTATCGAAGTATATGTAGGTAACAGGATTTGTTTTGAATAAAGGTGCCGATTACTGCTCACCTTTTATTTAGGTAATAAAAAATAATTGTTATAAATGAATTTTGTTTAATAGAATATAAACAATTTTATGGAATGGGGAAACCCATCGGTTAAGAATAAAAGCACGCTGTCATGTACGAATAGCTCTCCTGCTGTTTGAACGTTGATTATTGAGTGTTACTAGATTAAATAAGCTATATAATTTTTTTATACCTTTTTAGTTTTAGAATAATAGAAAATGAAGGCTGAAGAATTTTGAAATGTTTTATCAAATAATTTTAAAAATTGAAACTGCAAAAATTTATAAGACCAAAATACCGATATTTTAAAAGAAATATTATTTATTAGAAGCATCAGCTCTTTGATTAATTTTGTTTATTTTTATCCCAGCGTACCTATTTTACGCTGCAAAATTTTAAGTTTCTTAAATTTCTGTATTGATAAATCAATTATTGTACGAATACTTAACGCAGACACTGTTTATGACAAACAATATTAGAGGCTTTGGTGACGCCCAGCAGTGATTGTACGTCATTCGGCCACTAAAAAGTGGCTCGCAAGTCGCCGTCTAAGACACACGAACGACAGTACAACCACACGACAACCACAAAAAAGTGGTCGTCGCGTGGTTAGTGTGTCTTGGCTCTTTAGTTACTCACAGTCTAAGTACATATTCGACACACTATGTATATAGTCAAAGAGGATGTAGTGTATATATATCGTACACCCATACGATCACATAATTATGATACACGTATAATGTTGATGTAAGACGAAGGACGAAGGACGTATGACCACAGAGTACAGAGGTACAGCAACTATTTTAAAAGAGGGTACGATAACTCAAGAACGAAATACCTGATTTTTAAGAAATTTCTGATAATATATATATTGACCATTTGCATTGACCATTTGCATTTAATGTGACGTCCGGGTACAATGTGGCAACGTATACGGACGTCAGATCCACCTGATGTGTGCAATCGGTTCAGTGAGTGATAGGAAGTAATAACTGAAAATTTGGGACGGACGTCATATAATAGGAGAATTTGAAAAATTTTGTATATTTTTAGTTCAGCCATTTACCACGAGGACAGGTAGCGCCACACACGTCCCTATATTCAACTGTATATTTCACATTCATGTCCCAGTGGATGTGAGTACATTTGTAGCGGCAACCCTGTATAAGCTATACCGGCTATGCTATTTGATTTCGATTTTTTAAATCTACTGTGAACTGTACTCTTTAAGTTCTGATTATGTTTATTTTATTTCAGTACGATACACATTTATTGATAATAATAA
Organism: Brachynemurus nebulosus; assembly: GCA_035578155.1. Classification (NCBI taxonomy): domain Eukaryota; kingdom Metazoa; phylum Arthropoda; class Insecta; order Neuroptera; family Myrmeleontidae; genus Brachynemurus; species Brachynemurus nebulosus. The sequence continues at coordinate 6,378,426 of JAPWDM010000021.1, forward strand.
GGATTTAATTCCTATCGTACTGGAAAACTTATAGTTCAAATAATATACGTAAGGTATTATTCAAAAACTATTAATATTATATATTCATTTCTTCATTTTAAGATATTTGTTCTTGATATGCAGAAGCAACGTGGTAAAATTTTAATTTAAAATGTGGCAAGCTAATTCATTAAGTTAGAAACGAATTTTAAGCGAAGAGTATGTAAGTAAAATTTTTATTGCTTTCCAATAAAAATTACAGTTAGTAGATCACAGTCAGTCAATCCGTAAGCCGTTAAAAAACTTAAATATAGAATATTTTTTGTATCGAAGTTATTTGAAATATCAAAAAGGAATTGAGTTTGCTATTACATAAAAAATACTTTTTAAAATAGAAGCTAGTCGTCAGTGGCGTCATGACGATTCTCGGAAACTTTTCGAAATTACAATTTAATATTCTTCAATCAATTGTAAACCGTTTGTAGATATTTATAGTACCTTTTTTTTCCTTTGCAGCCCTTTAATTAATTTGTAATTACCAATTAAAATTTAACACTGAAGTTAGCAATCATGAAAAATTTTCCATTATATTTGTCCTACGTTCAAAAATCTGTTTTCATCCTGTATGATTATGTTTTATTAATGTGTAATATTTTTGTGTAAAAAATAAAATTTTGAAAATTTTATGTCTCAATGCCAAAATAGCTATCAGATATACAGTGTGGATCACCTTGTCAGATAATCGATAGACCAATAAACGTATTATATAGATCGAATGTACTAATGAATAAATGAAGCCACAAGATACACCAAGATACGACCAAATGCTACTTTGTAATATTGTAACCAGTGCATTAATCGTGGTTTCTGTAATAACAATTTTTAGTGCCTTCACAAATAATTATTTTCAAAATATAACATGGATAAAAATTATATCTTGCAATAAATATGGCTCTGTTTATTGAACAATAAACAAGACATTAGGTTCCTCATATTACACTGCGTTAGATGCTTCAGTGAAATAACCTACAAACTGGGTATACGCGCTGTGTATTTACTACAATTTAATAGTGTTCACTGATTACTTTTTCCAGAATATTTCTGCTTCAAATTTATAATAAAAGTAAAGCAGTATCAAAATAATTTTGACTGATCAGTCAATATTAAACAAAATAAGTAACTTAGATAATTATTCATAGTGTTCGACCGAAATTTCGGTTTCGGTTTCGGCCAGTTTCGACGCAAAATTGGAGTATCGGTTTCGGCAGCAAAAAGGCCGAAACTACGACCGAAACCCTTGAGTACAGAGGTGATGCGACTATCTCTTTTATGAAATCTGCAGTGTGCAGTTCTGTGCAAGTTAGGCTACTTAGTAGTCACTCTCTCCGTAGCAGTGGATGAGTGTAGGTCAATCACAAACCAATTGTGTTGATTGTTGTTGGCATTGTTAGAACCCCCACACAGAGCCACATACACGCGTTGTAGTATCATACATATGTATGCGACAACACGGCCAACATACCTCCGACCACGCACACGAAAGACAAATCACCACCCAAATACAAAGTAAACCCAGTGCACATATATGTATAACATATTTTCTATCCTTTTTTGGTTACACTGGTTTCAGTATTATAGAGATAGATATGTTGTCTCTGGTACTCTGTGACCGAAACCGAAACTCCATTGTTGCGTTGCCTTCGATCACGATCGGCATTACTCGGACGGGGTTTTCCACTTCCAATTAAACTCTCAAAACAGGAGTAGAATAATGTTCTTTTTTTATTTAAATTTTTTCTCGTCAGCTCTATTTTTCCGGGAAATTTTGGTAAAAGTAGCACTGAAAATCCTTCACCTCAGAAACGGCCCAAACGCCCCAGGGTGACCCAAAGCTAAATCCCGGCACGGCGAGAGAGAAAGAGGGGTAGGAAAAAACTATCTAGGGCCTAAAACTGGGTTAATCTTGCCCTGACCTTGCTAATTTTAATTTACTTAAATGGGAAATAACGGTGTATAATGCGGTGTAATTTTGAAAGAAGGCTTCGGTTTCGGCCGAAACTGAGACAGCAACCGAAATTCGGTTTCGGTTTCGGTTGAAAAACTAGTTTCGGTCGGACACTAAATATTATTCATAACTTTTATTACACCCTCAATTTTCGGGAAAAACTAATCCTCGTAAATATTTCAGAGCCCACTTTATTTTATTCAAAATTTGTTTTCAGTACCGTAATAGCGTAAAAACTTGAGAATCTTTTAAAACAATAGTAGTCTTCATAATCTTGATTAGATTTGTTAAACTTGTTAAATGTTATTTATGTTGTTCTTCGAAATAGGTAAAAATCATGGACGACCTATTTGCAACTCTCTTAATTATTACATATTTGACAGTTACGACAGTTATTTTATAGTTTTAAACCAGTTCTCCATTTCAATTTAACAAATAACATGCTCTTGGCCTTATTATTTGTTATCGTCGAATTTCATAAATTTTTTCTCGATTTGTTAATTTTTTTCTTCGAAATAACACATTTAACATGTTGTAGCATGTTTAACAAAGATTATGAAGACTACTGATAATTATGATATTTAATCATAACAGATACAATAAAGGAACAAAGTTGTAATATTTAAATTCTCTTTTTTAATCAAGATATCCTATAATTTTAGCGTGAGTCGATAAATTTTTTAAAAATATTTTTAATTTTTTAATTTCTATTGAAATATAAAGTTCTTTCCTATACAACCGTTACAAGTTTTCAAATTAAATAGCTACCTATACATTGAGATATAAATGAGATATAAAAATGTTTCTGTAACAAGTAAAAGAAATAAACAAATAATGTGACAACGTTGTCGGACGTCACTTTCACGGCGATATGAAAAATATATACATTTAGGACGCATCATCCACTGCAATATGAAAAAAAATATACAAACAGGACTCCACAACTTCGTAAAACAGATGCAGTTCGTAATCATAGGAATATGAAAGTAAAATTAATTTTTTTTTGGTTTAAACTAAGAGCGGTATTACAATTTTTGACCAATTTTATGCTATATACACGAATAAAAGTGTTATATTCACATGCCTTCTAGTGGAAGTACGGATTCAGTATGGACGTCATATTCATAGAAAGATGTAAATATATAATAATAATAATAATGATAATAATAATAATAATAATAATAATAATAATAATAATAAACTTCCCTTCCCTTCCCTCTGTCCCTACTCCTACCTACCATCTGAGGACACGAAAACGAACTAGGCTTTCACAGCCCTCTGTCATTGAGCCAACATCTACGCTCCCACAAAAGTCTCGTCGTACGAACCAGTATACACCAAAATAGACGCATAACACCTCGTTTCAAGCAACAACAACAACAATATAAGGAGTGATGTGACAGACCCGTCCGTGAATGTACTACGGTACTTTTACGGATTGGTTTGGCACATTACCCTTCCACAGAGCCTAATACCTTGCATAATGCCGGTATAGGTGAATGTTACCCAGTACTGTCCTACTGAGTAGTGAGCGCCAGGTTGGCGTAAAAGTCTATAATAATAATAATAATAATAATATTATAATAATAATAATAATAATAACGTAATAATAATAGAAACGTAAAATAGAAAGACACATCCACACACATACACAAACACACACACAAACACAAACAGTCACAGTCACATACACAAAGCTCACACCAAAAGTAGTAGCGGAGAATGACTCCTGTAGACTTTACTGGGATCGGTCGATTATTACAGATAAGACCATAAATCATAATCGACCAGATATCACCTTCGTAATGAAAAACAGTAAGACAACCTATCTGATCGATATTGCGGTTCCAAATACACACAACTTACAAAAAACACACGCAGTTAAATTGGATAAATACACTGACCTCGCAGCCGAAATAAAACAGCAATGGCGAATGGAACATGTCCACATCGTTCCAATAGTGCTCAGTGCCACCGGGGTCATTCCACACACACTACATAATAGTTTGAGCCTCTTGGGTCTCCCAAAATACACATATGTCACTATTCAAAAGGCAGTGATCATAAACGCGTGTCGTATAGTACGGAAGTTCCTCAGTAATACGAATCCGACTGCGATATGTGAAAGCCCAAGAGCTGCTTCTACTCCATCTGAGCCATCTACAGTGAGCGAACAATACACTGACACTCATCCTACTGACACACAACACACATACATAAACACACAATACACTAACACTGAAAGACAAACACTTAACACACATACAGATCCAGATTACTCTGATGGAGAGGGGGGATCGAACAACTGCCGCACTGTCACTGTTACCGCTCTGGTGCACAATCCTCCCCAATTCAATAACACACAAGGTCCGTCAACCTCTGTACCATCTAAACGCGCAGTTCCAGGAACACCCGATCTTAATGAGCAATTTGATGAACCAGAAAACATCTATACCAAGAAACGTAAAATAGAAAGACACATCCACACACATACACAAACACACACACAAACACAAACAGTCCTTTCCCTTCCCTCTGTCCCTACTCCTACCTACCATCTGAGGACACGAAAACGAACTAGGCTTTCACAGCCCTCTGTCATTGAGCCAACATCTACGCTCCCACAAAAGTCTCGCCGTACGACCCAGTGTACACCAAAATAGACGAATAACACCTCGTTTCAAGTAGCAATAACAACAATATAGGGAGTGATGTGACAAACCCGTCCGTGAATGTACTACGGTACTTTTACGGATTGGTTTGGCACATTACCCTTCCACAGAGCCTAATACCTTGCATAATGCCGGTATAGATGAATGTTACCCAGTACTGTCCTACTGAGTAGTGAGCGCCAGGTTGGCGTAAAAGTCTATAATAATAATAATAATAATGCCATATGGCAGCGTTGCGTGTGCTCTACTTTTATCTTCGTCATCATTACGAAGTTGACAAAACACCAGTCTTACCCTACGATCCTGCGGAAGTAGAATCCTTTGTTGCCAACCAAAAGTGCAAGATCTTTTGGAACATGCCGGTTGCAACTACCAGGCAATTGAGCGCTAATAAGCCTGATGTTGTGCTTCAAGATTTATCATCTCAGACTATGTATGTTATCGAGTTCTCTGCTCCGGCGGAAACTAATATAGTCGAAAAGGAGGAGCAAAAAAGGATTAAATATCAAGATCTAATACACGAACTGCGACAACTGTACCCGGGCTATACGGTTCACTTGCAAGGAAAGGGCAAGAATTCGAAAATTCAAAAAAATCTGAAACTTTGTCAATATGTAGAGATTGGCTAGCTAATAACACAAAAAATATCAGTTGCTGCTAAAAAACATTTTTAAGGTGTGAAACATCCCCTCAAAGTGGGAACTCAAAAATTTAAAAATCGATGAAATTTTGTTTATACGTACCTTAAAAAATTCTTAACAAATATAATATTATTTTTTGAATCTACTTAAAAATTGTGTACTTAAAAATTTAAAAATTGATAATATTGCGTTTATAGATCCTATACAGAGCTCTAATAATAAATATAACATTATTTTTTGCATCTACAAATTTTTAGGGGTTGAAACCACCCCTTCATATGTGCGCATAAAAATTTAAAAATTGATGATATTTCGTTTATAGATACTATACAGAGGTCTAATACTAAATATAACATTATTTTTTGCGTCTACAAATTTTTAGGGGTTGAAACCACCCCTTCATATGTGTACTTCAAAGTTTAAAAATTGATGATATTTTGTTGTTACACCTTATATGAAATTCTAATAATAAACATAACTTTATTTTTTGCGTTCACACATTTTTAAGGAGTGAAACCGCCCCTTCAAGTGTGTGCTTAGAAAATTTAAAACTGTCGTAATTTTATTTATATATACTATAAAGAATTTTAGTAATAATTTATTATTTTTTATACCTTCACATTTTTAAGGGGGTACAAATACCCCTTCAGCTGTCGAAAGTTTAAAAATTCCGAGATTTTATTTACATAATATCATCACATAAAAATTGATTCATAACTTTTTTTTCTTCCATACATTTATAGTGGTTAAATATCCTTTCCAAAGTGGAAATTAGAAGCAAAAATTGACGAAATTTTGTTTACATGTACTACACTGTAGTCTACTATACACTACTTAAAAGCTATCTGTATTGCTAATTTTACACATCATTATTATATTTATTGTAAAATTGTTGTGTTCGTTGCATATGTAAACAAAAATTTTGTCAGTCTTGAAATTTTCAGTTTACAACATCGAGGGGGTGTTTCACTCCCTAGAACTGTGTGAAAGGATATATTTATTATTTATTTATCGTTAGGTCTCTATGTAATATATGTAAACACAATATCGCCAATTTTCAAATTTTTAGGTACGCACCTGAAGGGGTGGTTTGAAAATTTGTGGATGAAAACAATAATGTTATATTTATTACTAGAGTTCTATATAGTATATGTAAGCAAAATATCATAAATTTATAAATTTTTAAGTACACATATTAAGTACAGATAACTCTCTTAAGAAGAAAGGGGAAAATTTTACCCCAAAAACGGAACGCCAAACACAAATCAATGGAAATCTATCAAGAGACATACATGGAACAAAATCTTGCTTCGATTTAACCTCAGTTTTCGAATGGCAGTTGTCTGTTATTATCCGAAACTTTTATTTTGGGATATGTAATTATTTCTGATATCTGGTAGTTTCGATTACGGTTACGGATATCCATATTAACCCTAAAAATTTATAGATGCAAAAAATAATGTTATATTTACTACTAGAGCGCTATATAGTATATATAAACAAAATATCATAAATTTATAAATTTTTAAGTACATATTTGAAGGGGTGGTGTCAACCCCTAAAAATTTGTAGATACAAAAAATAATGTTATATTTATTATTAGAGCTCTGTATAGTATATATAAACAAAATATCACCAATTTTTAAATTTTTAAGTACACAGTTGAGGGTTGGTTTCAACCCTTACAAATGTGTAAATGCAAAAAATAATGTTATGTTTGTTATTAGAACTTTTTAAGGTTTCTATAAACAAAATTTCATCGATTTTTAAATTTTTGAGTTCCAACTTTGAGGGGATGTTTCACCCCTTAAAAACGTTTTTTAGCAGCAACTGATATTTTTTATGTTATTAGGTAGTCACCCTCTATACATTGACAAAGTTTCAGATTTTTTTGAATTTTCGACTTCTTGCCCTTTCCTTGTTGGTCGTACTTATAATCGTATGTCTGGGGGTATGCATAACTCCTTTGTGCGCAATCTTAACATCATTCCGGCTTGTAGATCTCACGCCAACATGTTAGTGGCGTCAATGCAAAAAGCAGTTATTATCGAGACGCTCCGCACGCTTCGGTCGCACGAGACGACTTTTTCCGGGAGTTCATGAACACCTTTGATCCCCATGCCCCGTTTAGAGCGGGTCCTCGAACATCCATTGGACCTGCCCTCGAATCTCCCACTGTCATGGTTTTGCAGCGAGGTTCAGGGATTTATTAGGTAGGGAAGACCAGGAAGGGGATCCTGTATGACGGACATTACGTACCTGACCTGGTACGCTGCACGGACACTTTCCTCCGCCTGGGGGTTTTTGAAGTGTAGTCGCGTTTCTTTCGTTAAATTCATAATAATAATAATGTTTAAATTCAATAAATATCTTACATAAGATGTTGAACACGTCAAGGGAAGATAATTAATTACAATTGAAATATTCATTAAGCGAATAAAATGAGGAACCTAAAAGGTACTTTTTCAAAGTTATCTTCATTTTTTTTAAAGGAAGACATTTTATGTTTTCTGGTAATGCGTTATATACAATTATGATAGAATTAAATGGCTTTTCCCTGGTTTTGGTGATTGTTGACTGATCTATAAAATATTGATCTTTTTTTCGAGTGTCATAATCATGTTTAGCAAGATTAGAGCTAAAAATTTCTGAATGCTCTTTTATGAATACTGCACATTCTAAAATATATAAATCGTATATAGTCAGAATTCTTAATTTATCGAATAATCTTTTACATGATTCTCTTGGTCCGACTTGATAAATTGTTCGGATACATCTTTTCTGAATAATAAATAGATTATTGACATAAGATGAATTTCCCCATATTAGAAGCCCATAACACAAATGAGATTCAAAGTATGCATAGTAAATATTCAGTGGAACATCCTTAGTGACAGTTTTTTGTAAATATCTAATTATATATATATATATATATATATATATATATATATATATATATATATATATATATATATATATATATACCTGCAAATTTTATTGTTAATAATTTCAATATGATGTCTCCAACTAAGGTCCTTATCAATATGTACACCAAAAAATTTAACCACGTCACGTAGTTGTATTGACCCCAACTGAGGAATATGTAAAATGTTCGTGTCTGACAGTTCTCCATAATTTCCGAAGTGTATGTATTGTGTTTTATTTATGTTTAATTTTAAACTATTTTTGCCCGCCCATTGATGTAATCTTGTCAAGGATACATTGAGATCATTTTCTAATGAAGCTCTTCCGAACTAGCTTTTTTTCAGAGTTATTATCAATTTGTTTCACTTCTACGAACTGACTTCTGTTTGTCAGGTAAGATTCAAATAATTTCAAAGGAGTTCCTCTTATCCCATAATTGTAAAGTTTATTTAGTAAAATTTCATGGTGTACACTGTCAAAGGCCTTGGAGAGATCATATAATGATGCTACACATAGCCATTTTTTATTCCAGGTATTCATTACTTCATTTATAAAATTAAATATTGCTAGCTTGGTACTGCTACCTGCCCTAAAGGCATATTGTTTTGGAGTTATTATACGATTTGTTTCTGCAAATGAAAGTAATTTATTATATAATATTTTTGCGAAAATTTTTGAAAAAACTGACAGTAAGGATATCGGGCGATAATTGTTAAGCTGGTCTATCTCCATTTTTGAAAATTAGTTTCACAACTGAAAGTTTAAGATTATCGGGGAAATAGCCTTGTTGGAAAGCATTATTAATTATATGAGTTAACAGCTCAACAATATTTTCAGCATATTGTTTAATTATATGTGTGGAGACTCCGTCCCATCCAGATGATTTTTTGTTTTTTAATAGCATTATTGCTTCTTGCACTTCCTCAGTATCGGAAGGAAAAAGGAAAAAACTATTTGGTACGTTATCTAAATTTTTACAATATGTTTTTGGTTCTGGTAAATCTAAGGACGTTGTTATATTCACAAAGTACCTATTGAATTCCTCAGCAATTTTTTGCACATTAGAAACACATGTATTGTCTATTACTATTTTCGATGGAAGGCTGTTTTTATCAGAATTTAGGTTTTTGCTTTTGTTTATCATGTTCCAAACAGTTTGAGATTTATTTTCGGACTCGCTTATTAATTTTGAATTATAATCTAATTTAGTATTTTGGACTCGATTTCTAACATATTTTACTAACCACTTATAATATTATAATTTGAAAGATTATCTACGTTAATTTTTAAATGTTTGCAAACTTTAATTTCTTCGTATACTTCACGTTTATGTGCCGATAAATATTTTATTTCAGGTGTGAACCAGGCATTGTTTTTTTTTATTATTATTGGGGTGACGATCTTTTTTTAATTTAAAAGTAAAACTAGCATTAAAACAATGCATAAAAATACTGTGAAAGTAATTAAAACTTTCGTCTGCGTCGTTTGAATTGAAAACAGCGTCCCACGTTTGGTGTGTCAAAAATATTTAAAAATAGCATGACAATTATCTGAATATGATCGAACGTACCTTTTATGTGGAAAGTCATTTCCATAATCGTTTAAAATAGAGATATTGTTAAAACAAAATGACACCGGCAAATGATCAGAGAGTGGTGCAATATTTTTATTTACAAAACATTTAAACTTATTAGCACTGACATTAGTTATAACATTATCAATTAATGTTATTGAATTATTTGTTATTCGTGTTGGTTCAGTAACACCAAAAAACATATTAAATGTAACCAGTAAAGTATGCAACTGTTTACCTTTTAAATCAGTGTTGTCTAAAAAATTCACGTTAAAATTTCCACATATTACAATAATAGGGTACTTTCGATCATATTGAGTCAAAATATTTAAAAGCTCTTCTAGTTTAATTAAAAAAGTTCTAAAATCCCCTAATGGTGATCTATAAATGCTACTTACAATTTAGTTTTTTCTGGAAAGTGAGAAAATTTTCAAAATTTTTCATCTAATGATTTATTGTTTAATTTTTGTTCTTATTGTATTTGTATATAAACATGACATTTCGCACAAACAAACCAAATATCTATACTACAGTTAAAGGGTCGCTAAAAACTATCGAACCGTGCATTTCGGGTAGGCAGCTATTTTTTTTTTTAAATTCGTAGAAGGACTTGTGATGAGCGTAAAACTGAGTTTTCGGGATTGTCGGTGTTGTCATTCAGCCGCCATCTTGGAAAAAAGGTCAAAACTAATTTTTCGATTATCTTTGTAACCGTAGGTCCGACAAAAATTTGGAAGAATCATTTTTATAGGAAATTTTATTTTCTATAATTTTTATTTGAAACTTTTTATCGAAAAATTGATATTAAAAAAGTTATTCCTAAAAGAGCGTGAAAGATTTGAGAATGGAAAACTTTGAGGGGTTATAACTTTTCTATTTCCAACAAGATTAGTGCTTCTTATATTTTTCATAGAGAATTTCTTGGCGAACAATTTGATGTATTAACTTTTATTATTAAGCTCACAGTTATCGAGTTTGCGCGTTGCAAAGATGAGTAAGTGAGATATACAGCTAAATAAAACTGTTCACATTTTTTATTTAAATGAAGCATTTTGAAACATCTATACCTATTAATAATAGAATTAGGAAAAAAATTATTAGATTTTGTGACGAACACACACCTAATCTATCAGTAGAGGACCACCCCAAGGGTGGCATAAAGGATTCCAAATTTTGAAATTTTGCTTCCTTTTTATTTTTAAGTTACGTCTTCAAACTTTAAAATTTTTGTTAGAAAAATTATAGGTTAAATTAAAATTGTTTATTCATTTCTATAATTACGAATAAAAGACAACTGACATCAGAAAATTGTACTATTATTATTTAAATGAAAATTAAATATTGATTTCGTAGAGAATTTTGAAATATTTGATTTAAAAGTACAGTGAAGTCAAAATTATTATCTAGAAGTCTGGGGCCCCAAATACAACCCAAATTAAACAGCTGGACAGACCTCGACAAAATGTGAAAATTATATATTGTCATTCAAATATGAATATTACTTATTTTTGGTGGAAAGGGAAGTTAGGCGAGCGAAGCGAAGCATTATAAGTAACTTAGAATACGTATTGTAAACTATTTTATACAGAATTTTAGAATACCATTATAAAAATTGGAATAAAGTCAAAACTGTCTCCCAGAACCACAAAATATAAAGTTCAAATTAAAAAGCTGAATGGTTCTTGGCAAATTTTCCCTTATTGTTAGACACTATCAGGATTTTGGAAAAAATGAAAGTGTGATTAAAATTTTCCACCAGGACCTCCGTTCCTCAAGAAATGCTTAAACTTGAAGTACTATTAAACCCATCATCACGGGTGTCTGCACAAAAATTTCAAAGTGGGGAAATTAGCTATTCTATTGAAATATGAACATGACTTACTTTAAAGTAGAAATGTCTTTAGGGCGGAAAAATAGTCAGGTCGAGGTCTGCAGGTCACAATTTGAAAGAATGGATTGACTTTTGAAATAAAAATGGACGGAAATAAAGAACTTTCTACGGAATCGAAAGCGAACGAGAATGGCATTGAAGATATGTAACTCCATTTCGGGACTTGGAATAAAAACTGAGAACGAGACTAAATTTGATGAACTGGACGGAATTTGACCATTTTTCTTGGGATTTGAAGTGGGTAGGAATGAAAAATTAATTTTTGGAGTGGGTGGGAATGGGACAAAAATATTACCCCTTGAGGTTTTTCTAGTCAAGAGTTATTTAACGAGCGAAGCCAATCACTGTAAATAACTAATTTCGTAGAAATTTTCAGGATATCTGACTTAAAAATAATTAGATCTTTAATTCTGATCATTTTACGTAGATGAAACTGCGGGTCAGAGCTATAAAATAATAAGTGTTGTAGGAAATTATATAAAACACCAAAGTGAAAACAAAACAAACATCTGAGTCAGCGAAGCTAGGACGGGACGTTAGTTTAGTCTATTTTGATTAAGTTATAAGCCAAGAAAACTGATATTTAGCAGTTCTTCACACCACCTACATATCATTTTAGTACTTTTTATTAGAGATTTTTCAGGATGCGTAAAATTTTGAAAGCTAGTATTTTAATTGATCTAATTTATTTTGAATTATCGTATTCAAAAAAATCAACCATTTACATTCCGCTAAAAAATATGGTCAAATAAGGTTGTACAGTAAAGAATCGAAATTTTTTTAAAATTTTCTATGATCCATTCTACTAATAAATATAGGTTTTAAGTAGTAACAAAAATTAAATGAAAATGTATTTCATACTAGTGAGCGCTTAGTTATACATAGTTAAACAATTTAATTTTGTAAAATATTATTTCTTATTAGTTATTACTTAAAAGAAAAGGGACCATTTTTACTGAACAAGTGTAAATGGATGAGATTTATTATTAATAAGAGTTTAAGGTGTTAAAATAAAACAATTTAAATATCACACTCATCTCCGTAACCTTTGTACACTGGCCAGGTAAGTAGACAGGCCCTAGAGCTTATAGTTTCATCCAGTTCAAAACGGGAAAAAATGTAATCTTTAAGCATGGTATATTCGAAACGATAAACAGGTAATTAATGTCCTAAATAATCATCCGATTACCATGAGACTAGGGGAGAATTTTTCGTGCCGCAGACGTGGCGAATTCTTGCCCCATGTCTAATGTTCTTGCGAGGTATTGTCCTCGTTAAGACGTAAGTATCTCGAATTTCCATTAGTGAGTTCCGAGAACATGAGAAGAGTTGATTTTGGTGCAGTTCTAAGTTTCTACGAGGGACTGGGCATTATCTAGTTCCTTTTGAAGGATGTGGAGTACATTGAGTCCGTTTTGGTGACCTATATGTGATGGCAGCTCTGAATCCCGACCCACTTACAGCTTTCGCTTATTCATTTATACATCCCACTAACAGTTTTGAAAAGAAAAGCTTTAAGCACTACGGATAGTGTGGAGAAGCATTAATACGTAGTATATAGTTTTAGTAATATCGTATTAGCAAATAAAGTAATGATATGCTTGATTCAATATCGCTTAAACGAATCAACAATTTTTTAATTACAATTTTCACTTACTTATTTTTAAAAGCTGTAACTTAGTAACTAGGAGCCCGATAATTAAATTTAATACTACAAATTTTTCGCCAAGAAATATTCTACAAAAAATATAAGAAGCAATTTTTTTGTCGGGTCAAAAATAGGAAAGTTATCTGACCTCAAAAGTTTTCCTTCCCAAATCCTTCCCACTACTCAAAACAAAATAAGGCCCACTCATGTTTTGCTGCATAAGTTTATTTTTATATAAGTTATAGTATAAGGTATGCTTACATTTAATTAAGAAACTATTTTTTTACTAAATAACATTAATTTTAATAAGATTAAATAAAAAATTAATCCATAATTGCATTTTTTTAGGATTTTATCATTTTTATAGTCATTTTTACAGTCATCAACAAACGTTCACGCTTTGAGTAAAAGCACACATTATGCAACTTTTCGGTGATTTAATATCGAGTATGCCCTCCCCTTTTTAAAACACATTCTTGAAGCCTCCTCGGCATGCTTTCAATAAAGAACAAAAATAAATTTAAAATTATTGGGCGTTGAAGGTATTAACGGGCCAATAAAATCTGCGTGGAGGGTGTGAAACACTGTATTGTTGACGGTGGATTGAAGTTGAATACTATTGTCTTTGTTATTTGGTTTAGTCTTTAAACAAACTTTACACACATTCACAAATCCTTTTACTGATTTATATAAGTTTTTATTCCAAAAACGTTTAGCGATTTCCCTGTATGTTTTAGTTACGCCACCGTGAGAAATTTCATGATAATACTTAATTACATGTGATTTTAACTTATCTGGTAATACAATTCGTTTTAATTTACGATGTCCTGTGAAGTGAACCAACAAGCCGTCGCTGATTGCGAAATTTGTAACATTTGAACCAGCCTTTAATTGACCGTAAATGAATTTGCAATCGTCAGAAAGCTTCTGGGCTTCTTTCACAGAAAAATATGCATCTGGGTTAGATAACAAGGTATTTATCATAAAAGATGTATCTAAGGATTTTAAATTAGAATTTTTATTTTCATTTGCTTCCAAAGTACTTTCTTCATTCGAAGAAAACAATCTGGAAAGAATATCAGCCGTGTAATTTTCGGCACCTTTGATATGTATGGGAGTAAAGTTATATCTTGATAATGATAATAACCAGCGATTTAATTTATTAAATCTTTGTGGCGTTTTAAGAAGCCAAGTAAGAGCGGGACAATCTGTTTCTAAAATAAAGTGACGATCTAAAAGAAAGTCTTTGAAGTGGTTGATGGATTGTACAACTGCTAAAGTTTCTAACTCGTACGAGGAATAACATGATTGAGCTGGATTTAGGCGACGGGAAAAATTATGTATGACGCGTCGCAAGAAACAATAAATTCTTTATTGAAATCTGGAAATCATAATGTAAAAATGTAAATGTAATGATAAATGTAATGATAATGCATAGAATTATTTAACATTTGATACAAATTTTAAATACAGTCAAGTACCGTATTGTCAAAACCAAATACAAAGCAATTAGATAATCTAGAAATTCTCGAAACTTCAAAAACACATCAGATTAAAAAAAACCATCAACTAAAGCAAAAATATCAGCAAATGGTAGCGCCTCAAAAGTACTAGTTTATTTTCGATTTTGAAACTATAAATATATCCCTAAACATAAAGGATAAAGAATAACCACCTATGGGTACAAATTATCGTCAATGTCATTATTAAAGCCATCGAAAAAGAAAGCGAAATATCAACAAATGGTAGCATCTCAAAACCGGAACGTGAGCGACGCCGGAAACGAAAATATTCAATAGGTCGACATGCTACATACCTACAAGTTGTGCTACCTACAAACAACCATCACAAAAGTGAAGTATCGACAAATGGTAGCGCTTATTTTTAACGATACTAGTATCTGAATGATTGTCAGATGTAGACAGTGTTGCCACAAGGTTACATTTCTTACATTTTTTGTAACTTTTCATCAATCCATGTAACATGTATGTAACAAAAGATTTTAAGCGTATTTATGTAACTTTTTAAAATTATATACATTGTTTGCAATTGTCAAATTCATATCTTAATTCAAAAATTCATAACTCCCACTTAATTGCTTTTATCAATTTCGTCACGCACACAAACGTATACGGTACATGCCTGAAGTTAACTTAATTTTTACTACATACCATCTGCAGCTAAATATGAATTAAATTAAAGCCTTTCTGCTCAAGAATATTGACGGAAAGCATTTAAACTAGAAAAAATTGATGGAAGAACTATGTGTCCAAATCTGAAGAAAGTATTTCCATTATTAGTGGTACTACCGTTTTCAAATGCTAATCTGGAGATAATATTTAGCCAATTAAAACTAATAAAAATTTCTCATCGCAATAGTTTACATACGGCTACTGTATCTGCACTCATTATTATTTTTTATTCTTATTTTATTTTTATTTTTATTTTTAGGAATTATGTGACAATCCTCCCCCGCTTTGAACACAGATGTACGCCTTGTCATTACACTTTATTTACTTAATTTTTGAAGTGAAAAAAAAAAAAAAAATATGGCTTGTCTGTTTTGAAACTATTTTTTGATAATTATGATTAAAAATGTATCAGGGTTTAGGGTGTACCTGAGCAATAATCCTACATTTTTCTCTTTTCTTTTCTTATAGCACGCACAAACAACTAATAACGTCGACAGCTTCCTGTAGTAGACGAACGGTGAGATTGCTGTTCCGGCCGGGATCGTCTCTCTGGAGGTAAATGGTGTAAGTGGCTTCTTGTGGGTATGTTGGTGATGACGGTGTCGGCTCTTGTTGTCGCGACGAGCGCATCCACGTTACCATGGACAGCGGGACGGGGGTTATATACCTTCAGGTCTTCTATGTGAGCTCTCGTACGGACTCCATTCTCGGGATCTTCCAAGACTACAGATACTGGACTCGTGAACTCTATAATTTTTCGGCGTCTCCACCTGGGCAGAAATTTATTAATATTATCGGGATTATTATTGTCATACCTGATCTTATGTAAGACAATTTGTCCGACTCGAAAACGATGTTGAGCTGGTCGTTTCGCATCATAATAGTTTTTTGCCCTGTGATGAGCCTTCTGAAGTGCCCCTTGGACTTCTTGGGCGGATGGTATTTCAGGAGCCAGTATCTGGTCGAGGTTCCACTGAAGGTCTAACGGCTGATGAATAGGCCTTCCCAGGAATAGTTCGGCCGGTGTAGTATTTATGGCTTCATGATGGTGGGTGTTATGAGCGAGTTTAACGAAGGGAATAAATTTGGTCCAGTCCTTGTGCGATGTGGCGTAATTTCTAAGTATTGTCGCCATACCGGAACGAATATCGCGATTAACTCGCTCGGTCATGTTGCCTGATGGACGATAAGGGCTTGTGTACGCCGGGCGAACCCCCCACTGGAGCAAAAGGTTCGTCAGCAATTTACTACGAAAATAGCTCGCATTGTCCATGGTAACCGTTTTCGGGGGCCCATATCTTGTGAAGAGATCGGTGAACCTCTCAGCCGTGACTTTAGCCGTCATTCGCTTGGTGGGATAAACTTCTACCCATTTAGTGTAAGAATCCACAAAAATTAAACAATACTTATGTCCCGTAGATGCGGTACTGAGTGGGCCGATAAAATCGCAATACGTTTGCTTCCACGCTGTTTCCGGTACGGTTGACGCCATAGGAGCGCCCTGACGTGCATTGGTTGCTTTGCACTCTTGGCAGATCTCACACGACCTCACATAATTAGAGACATCCCGGAACATTCCTGGCCATCAGAACCTCCGCGCCAGTGACCTGTAAGTTACCGTAATACCACCGTGGTTATTGGTAAGTGTATCATGATAATAATACATAACTAACGGACGGACAGACTGTGGACATACCACCCTTGTTCTATTACGTTTACCGACGCCCTTTACCAATAGATTCTGACGGAGTGCATAGCTTGTCACATTCTCACCACGTTTTAACCGTTGTAGAATGAGCTGGCACTCCGCATCCTCTTTTTGGTAATGCTCGAGCCGTTGGAAGGCTGGTGGTATGTCGGTCAGCAAGTTCAAATCTTGCATAACATTATAGTCTTCAATGTCCTCGTCCTGGTCCTGTAAGTCATGATTTTCGTTATAAAGTCGACTGAGTCCGTCGGCTACGAAATTTCTCTCACCCTTAATCGTCTCAACCCGGAAGTCAAACTTGGCCAGCGACAAAATCCACCGTGTAACTTTAGGGTTAGTTCTTTGTGATGTTCTAAGAAATTTGAAGGCAGCGGAGTCTGTCTGCAAGGTGAATCGGTTACCCAATAGATATGTTTTAAATTTTTCTAACGCCCACACGACACAAAGGGCTTCGAGTTCGTATATTGGGTAACGCGACTCAGTTGCAGAAAGACGTCGTGACGCATAATGCACCGGTCTAAGGCCATCATCATAGCGCTGCATCAACGCAGCCCCAATTTGAAACAAAGATGAGTCCGTTTGCACAATGAATTCTTTGGTATAGTCCGGGTATGCTAGTACCGGACTATGGGTCAATGCATCTTTTAGTTCCTCAAAGGCTTTTATTTGGTCGGGCCCCATATTGAACTTTGTGTGCTTCCGCTTTAAATCATTTAATGGACCGGCTAATCTCGCGAAGTCTTTAATAAAACGACTAAAGAAGAAGCACATCCCCAGAAACTTACGGACTTCCTTCAAATTACTCGGCACTCGTATCCCCTGAATAGCCTTCAACTTGTCGTTGTCGACTACGGCTCCTTGTGCTGAAATTTCGAAGCCTAAGAATTTGACACGAGTGACCGCGAAAATTGATTTATCCGGGTTTACTGTGAATGGGCCGGCCTTCCTGAGTCTTTCAAGCACCTCCTGGAGATGCTCCAGGTGTTCATCGTAAGACTTCGAAAAGATTAGCAAGTCGTCAAAGTATGTAATAACATACTTGTCCAAAAGGTCACCAAAAAGATCATGCATGATGCGGTTAAGGGCGGACGGAGAGACAGAAAGTCCGAAGGGCACGACCTTGTATTGCCAAGCAGCTGTTGGTGTTAAAAAGGTAGTAATTGGTTTAGACGACTCGGACAATGGAATTTGGTGAAACGCCTTTGTTAAATCCAATGTTGTAAAAATAGTTGCTCCATTCAGATAATGGAAGAACGTATCCAGAGTAGGCGTGGGCCACTAATCGAAGTGCACCTTAATGTTAACGAGGCGATAACCTATTACTAAACGATGTTCTCCGTTCTTCTTAGGAATTAAGAAGGCGGGGGAACCATAACTCGCGTGACTAGGCTCGATTAAGTCGTTAGCCAACAACTCCCGCACGTGTTCCTCCATAATCTTAAGCCGGGTTGGATTTAACGGATACGGCGGCCTACGGACAGGTGTCGTGTCCTTCAAGTGAATTTCATATACGTAATTTTTGAGTCGTCCTACCCGTTGCGTTAAAACGTCTGAGTATTGCTCCAACAACTGCTTGAGCTTATTAGATTGTTCGGGTGCCAACTGAGGGTTCACCCGCATAGTATTAATTGTTGAGGACAAAAGATGATCGACCGGGATACTGGATTGGTCGAAGGCGAAGCGGACCCCCTGGGGTGAGAAAGATATTATGGCCGACATTCGCTGCAAGTCGTGAACTCCAATAATCAGATCACGGGGTAAGTTAGATAACACAAAGAACTCAAGTTTCCACGTAAACCTTCCTATCTTAATATTACTCACAAATATCTGACTTAGTTGTTTCGTCGATCCGTTAGCTAATCGAACTATCATTTTTGTAGCTTTAACGGATCCTGTTTTAGCTACGGTTAGTAATTTGAACGCTTTCCTGTCTATAAAGGACGAAGTTGCACCCGTGTCTAATAATCCGGAAAGTTTTACATGGCCTATGTGGACGTTCACGACCGGAAGCGCATGCGTAGGCGAATTGGGTTTGAGAAATTTCAATAGCTCATGATGCAATGACTTACGTGTTCGGAGTGGTGGTACCTTATCCTTCGTTGCAGTCGATGTAAGTTGCTGTGTCGCGTAAATTGTCCGTCGTAATCAGTTTTTTGTATTCGTCCGACGTCCCGTTACAACTGGGGAAGGTTCTGTGGACAAGAGGGCGGCCTTTTGTTGTTGGTACAGCTCGATGTTGGAGATAACCGCTGCGAGATCATTGAATGTCACCGGCGGCTGCTGGACTCGACACATTTCCAATGTTGAAAGGTTCCTCCGCAACCAGATAGAAGATACGATTTGTCTTTCAGTGAATGGTACTTCCAGGATGTGTGCCTTTAGCCGTATGTCCGCCACGTATTCGCGAAAGGATTCGGCCGGAAGTTGTTGTCTGAAAATAAGTGTAGTAAGTAAGTTTGAAAATTGAGCCGGGTCTATTAATTCATTTATTAATCGTCTTTTAAACTCTGTCCATGTAGAAAAATTTTGTAAATTGCCAGACCACCATTCGGCTAACAAACCACTACATTTTTGAGTCACTATGCGTAAGAAAGATAGTTCGTCGACAATTTGGCGCGTGATCACTGAGTTTACTGCCTGCAAAAAGTCTACCAATCGTATTGGACACGAAGCATCACAGTCCTGTATATTTTCTAGAAAGGAAGAAGCGTTAATTTTATATGAAACTGTAACCTGCGAAAGTCTTGTTTGGTTTTCACTAATGGCACTATTGTTTGTTTTAGGAATTCTATCATCACTAGTATGTGGTGGCTGGTGATGTTGTTGTGCAGCATGTAACCGCTGCATTTCCATGTGTAAACCGGTTAACGAACTCGTGATTTGTTGTATTTGTCTCTGTATGTCTGAAGATGGTTCGGTATTTGGCTGTATCGTGGCCGAAGTCGACGGCGGATGTTTTAGCATGTCCAGTTCTTTCTTAAGGTGAGCCATTGTCGAAGCTACGTCATTCAATTGACTAATGATTTGACTATTTGTTTTAGCTTGCATTGTTAAATGTCGTTGTATCTCATCTGGAAGTACATTCTCCTCGTCTAAACGTTGCGGTGTACTCACATTCTGATTGCGTTCCGGTGTGTCAAATTGTGGGTTTGGCGACGGCGGTGACATAGATTCATTGATCGGATCCATAGCGCCACTTGACTCACGGAACTTCCTACCGGAGCGTAGAATTTTGTGCGTTGTATGTGTGTGCTATTTTAGTTTTAAATTTTAGTTTTAAGAATTATTGTATATATTATTGATTGTATTTTTATTTTGAATTATTAATGTAGGTCTTAATTTGTATATAGTTCTGAGTTATGTTCTTTTTTTTTTTGTATGTAATGTTTGTATTATTGAAATATAGTTTCTTTTTCTTTTTTTTTTTTTTTGTACGTTTTTCCTTCCTTGTATTGTACTTTTTTTTTTTTTATTTATGGATTTTTAATTGTTTGTTTTACTGTAGTTATCGTTTTACTCTAATTAAACCTAAATTCCTTAATATATGCTTAACTTTAACTATTTCTATACTAATTACTATCTACTGGTAACTACTGTTAATAATTTTACCAATTTTCTTAACTGTTTTAGTGGTTAACCGGCAATTGTTAATACACTGTATAATTAATAATTTGTGTTAAAGATATGAGTAAACTAGCTAAACAGAGATTAGAAACAACCACGCTCTATGCTACCATTTACTGTCGCGTTCTTTACGACAACGTAACTGTTAGATATTTATTCGTTCAAAAAAAAGGGGTAAAATTTGTGTACTGCGGCAGTAATGGACGCTGTAAAGTATTGAAAATTGCCTAAACTTAATTGAATTGCCTTGATGTATGGGTCGATTGCAATAATTGCTCGAAAGGAATATTATTTGCTAAAGAGATTTTTGATTGTGGAAGACTTGAACTGGGACCCTTCTCCCCTTCTGAGCTACAATCGCATGACTATAATTAATTATTATCAACAGTGAGGCTGCGGTGTTTCTACTCTTGGATATATAGTTAGTTTAATTAATTGCAAAGGCAAGGAAATTTTTAAATTTCCCTCCTCCTAGTATCTGTATTTACGATATCAGAATAGATGAGGCCGCTGTAGAGTCTGTTTTGTGGATTTATTTTGACCGGACAATGTGGCGTATTTTGTGATAGTGTGGAATGTCAATCATAAAACTTTAATTAATTGTGACTACACTTTTGAAAATAATTCTGAAAAAAAAAGATTTTGGTATTTGAGGTAAGTAAGGAAGACTATTTGTTTTTTTTTCTAATTAACACGATTTATTACAATATTATTTTAAACTATGTATTACAATGTTTTACTAAATGACAATAAATAACAAAAAAATCTTTAACAATCTAATCAACAATAAATCTATCGTATAAATACTAGCAACTATTAAATATCAATATTACTACATTGTATATAATCCCTTCCTTATTACAAATTTCTTTTTATTTTAGTAATTGGATGGGGCATCACAAGTTCTATCGTAGTGTTTTCGACATTCACCCAAGATAGGGTCAGGCAAAAAAACTACGTCACAGACCTACAGTCAACGGACAATTTTACCCGGTAAAAAATAATAAAAAAAAAAACTATTGGAAAATGTGATGATTTGGTTAAATGGTACAGACAAGCTATTTCTTTCCTAGGGCGAAATCGTAATCAATGATTTATGGACGATAAGGGCGTTAATCCACGAAATACAAATAGGCTTTAACATGTTAAAGTTGGCGGTACTACAGTTGGCCACGTGAGCACGAACGTGTCGGTTATGGACGGTTATTTTGTCAATTTTAATTTTTAAAAAAATTTTTAAAAACCTGAAATTACTTTACAATCAAGGAAATAACGTATAGAACATCGTTAAAGGAGGCATGCGAATCAAGATTGACCGTATGGGCAGTTACTAAATTTTGCAACAAATAGCGAATTTTTAAAAGGGAGAAAAAAAAAAATAAAATTGGTAAAATTATGAAATGGAGAAAAAACGTTAATTTTAAAGTTATTGTTTAATTCTCAAATAATTCAGTAATAGAAGGAAAAACGTACCTGGTATTATCACAGACATTGTTGAAAAATATTAACAATAAAAAAAAATGAAACAATTAAAATTTTTGTCAGAACATAACTCAAACTCTTGTGATGAAGTGAAAGTAAAATGTGAAAGTACTTTCTCTTTGAGTTAAGGTTGTTCGCATCCTTCTCTAATTGTTTTTTCTCCTTTTTTCTGAGTGTTTTCGAGATTATTCTATACGTTATCAACTAGTGTTTTTTTTTTTTTTTTTTTTTGTACGGCTACTTGTATTTCGCGCCCATCGCAATGTTTGTTTTTTTTTTGTTTCTTAAATGTCAAAATGACAGCTGAACTATTATAAAATGCCAATGCCTTTTTTTTTTTTTTGACTGAAATGTACAAAAATGTATCCTTTTTTTTTGTCGGTAAATAAATTATTTTTGACACGGCGTTCATCTGATGTGGGTTTTATTATTTTTTTATTCTTATTTTATTTTTATTTTTATTTTTAGGAATTATGTGACAGTAGTCAGATAAAAATAAATTGACATATCTTTATTTTATTGTAATATAATAAATACAATTCTCTTTATTATCTTCATTTGACTTATATTCAAGGGAAAATAAAAAAGATAAATTAATGAACTGGTCATATTTTTATTGTACCTACTTTGGCAAATAAAAATTTAAAAAAATTATAATAAAAATATAATTGGAAATGGCAATTCGTATCAACAGAAAATTACTATTACGTAACTTTTTGTTTAAAAATGTACCTTTGAAAGTATGCCAACGTAACTTTTAGCCAAACGAGTGTGGCAACACTGGATGTAGATGAAGATATCATGAAGTCCAAGAAAAATGTCTGAAGATAACAAAAACTTCCAAACAATTCGAAGAATTGTTATACTAAGATCGAGTTATTTGAAAAATACTATGCAGTGACTAATTACTGTTTATAAAACTGATTATTATACATGTTGAGATTAAAGCAATTGCTAAACATTTGGATTACAGTCATTTAATGTCATGTTCAGTCCTTTTCATACGTTGATAATCAATACTTTATTTGAACGTGATTCGGGAAAACACTAAATTGCGACAATAAAATTTCCAAAATTCCAAAGAACCTTTTTTCCACAAATTAATGAGAACATTTTACAGGCTAAAATTTACACAACACTAAAGGTCGCGAAGTTTTTTCAGTTCTGACAAGAATTCGGTCTAATAATTCTTACCTTTGATCTAAATTTCATCGATTTTTATCAAGAAATGCCCCATATTGTCCCTCTAACGCCAATAGACTTGAAGGTATTCATTAATATCCGGAACGTTCCCTCCGAATTTTTTGGCTTTCTGGGTTCTTTAGGCCCAAAACGTCAAGACCCACTATATAGCCTACGCTACGTGGCCGGAAAAGTAATAAACCATCAACATTTCAACACTCCTAGAGAATTAATTAAAATAGTACTGTTCCTAAAACACCTTAGTAGGAGTTTTTGGCCGGAGCCAGCACCACCTTCCCACCTGCCGACTTTTTGAGTGACCTCGGCAGGAGGCAAAACTACCGAAACGGTTCTAGAAGCCTCCGGCAGTGGGTGGAGCAAAATTTGGTCTCCAACCTAACGATAATCTAGTGAAATTTTTTCTAACCTAACAGAACCCAATGGAACTTGATCTCACCTCACAGACCCCAACAAAATTTGGTTTAACCTAACAAAATTTTTTCTAACCTAAAAATTCAAAAATTCATTGTCTTTGGCTCTCATTCAAATTTGGCTCTCATAGTCTGGATAATAGCGAACCCTGTGCGTAAGTTTGAAAAATTGTCAATAGATAGTGCTGAAAATCCTTTTTGATAGTTAAACTAGCCATTAAAAGATAACGTTGCTAATCTGAGCTACCGCGAACTCTGTACCATGATTCAAAATTCCATGAAAAGATGGTGCTGCTAGTCTGAACCACCGCGAACTCTGTACCTAGATTCAAAATTCCATAATTTTATAATATTTTTATCTGAAAACAGGTTTAAACTTGTATAAATTGCCAGCTGACGTCACTAAAGGTAAACTGATATCAAATAGCGAAGATTGATAGTATGGCTACATAAAGTGTGATAGCTAACGTCATCATACTATTTTTCTGCTATAAAAAGGCTGCGACAGAATTTCTTCATTTACAATTTTGTTCGAAACTTTAGTGAAAACATTAAATCTTATTGTTGTAAAACAATTCTTTCAATTGTTGTGTTAACAATTAATTATTGCCAACAACTGAATCCATTACTGCTGATGCTTCATCTGGAAACAGAGACTTAATTCAAAAAAATGGCGAGAAATTTTATGGGCGAATTGAATCATCTTGGTGCTGTTAAACGATGGATTAAACTTTCTGACATGGAGATTGGAAAAGTATATAAAATAATGGGAGCAAGTCAGTTGCCGTCAAAATTCGATTCATCGAAAATGAAGACAATATTGGAATTAGAAATTGGATACATTTCGTTACCGGCGAGATTTGACAATTTGAACGAGCAAATGCTGGTATGGCTGCAGAGCAATCCAAAACTTGGTATTATGAATAATGGGCCAATCGGACTAACTCATAAACTGGAATTCAAAACATGGGATCTTCAAAGTTCATAATGGGCGCTGACGATAGTAGTCGTTTCAAATACCGCACTTTTTCTTCTCCTTTCGTATAAATGATTCGAGTTCCGTGTAGATTGTTTATTAAAATGTATCGTAGTTCCTCGTATTCAATATATCCATCCATGCAGGCGAACCCATAATGATTTTTCCGCAACCAGCGAGCTGTGCGCTGATCTTTTTCACTTAATCCGCAAAATGGTATTGGTGATTTGAAAATATAGTGTTGTAGTATATAATCTTCACCACAATTTTCCTCCGAAGAATCGAATTTCAACACAGCCAATTCCTTTATGTAGAATTTCCCATTTGTTGAATTTGGAAATCCTTGGAAGTCAACAATTAGTGCGTCGGTCGCCATTGTGCGATGTCTAGAGTCAAACTGTTGGGTTTAGAATTCAGTAACTAATGTTTTCTTCAAAATAAAACGGTGATGGTTTTTATAGGTGCGAACTTGCTTAAATAAGTCGTATGTATGTATGTTTACTGACGTCATTAAAACATTTAAATTAATTTTTAATATCATACCCTAAAACTTGATTTGAATATAAAAATTCCTCATAAATTTATGTATAATTATTTTATATTATTAGCATTGTGTAATTTAAATATATGGCTATGAGTAGA
Source organism: Brachynemurus nebulosus (assembly GCA_035578155.1). Classification (NCBI taxonomy): domain Eukaryota; kingdom Metazoa; phylum Arthropoda; class Insecta; order Neuroptera; family Myrmeleontidae; genus Brachynemurus; species Brachynemurus nebulosus. The sequence goes on from JAPWDM010000021.1 coordinate 6,403,997, forward strand.
AATGTTAGTTTTTATTCATATGCCGATTTTTGCTAGCAAAAAGTAATAAGTTTGAAAACTATTATCAAATGTTATAAAAAAGTCCATTTACAATTATGGTACACCATATATACTCGTAAATTTTACAAAAATATATCACTCTGTACATTTTTTAAATCTGTGTGCACATTCTTTGATGTTATTTAATATCAGAATATATATTAATCAGCTAAAAATTGTTACATACTTACATTATAAATATCTAAGTGTGTATTTTTTTTAAAATATGTACCTTATAAATACCGATGATTACTTACTATATCTCTAATCACGCGATATCGTGTTATAAAATACATAAGAATTTACTCATTTAGTGTAAAAATATTTGATCATCAACAATTAAATAAAAACGAATTTTTTAAAATATATATAGTAATATAATATTTTGCATATATACAGTACTCTGTTAAAAGTACGGGTTTCTACACCGTTAAAAAACATTTTTTACAATATAAATATATTGTAAAATAATTATATTTCTTAATATTTTTAAAACTGAAATGTAATATCAAGAATTTAAAACAGTTTTGAAACATTAGTTTCTCCTCATAATATTTTTTTAGTCTTAAATTAATAGCACATATTCCCAATATTTAAAAAAAATTTTCCTTTTAGTATTTTATAACTTATCTAAAAAAATTTATAGCTATTTTTATCAAAAAAAAATTATTACTTGCTATTGTTAAAAAATTAGTTAAATATATCCATAGGTATTAAATGACCTCTAGTTTTTGTAAAAGACTGTAATAGCAATTCACCTTAAATACGAAATTATACGATGAACGATTTGGTTCATGGTATCCCAACAATAAACTTCAAACTCTCCCGGGGGTATTCAGAGATAAATAAGAACATTACATATATTGAGTGATGTAGGTAGTATATCTACTTAATAAAATTCTAACACTGACTGACTGACAGACAACGCACAGCCTAAACCGTTGGGTTTGAAAGAATGTAATTTTGCGTAGGAGTTCCCTATGTGACGTAGGTGAGCACTAAGAAAAGATTTTTTGAAAAATTCGTCCCCTAAGTGGGTTTAATAGGGAATGAAAATTTGTATGTAAATTCTTTAATTTTGAAGTTAGTGATATTGAAAACATGTTACTATGGCTATTAAAATAAATATTAATAAATCATTAACTTTGACCGATAGACAACGGACAACCTCAACTGCTGAGTTTAGAGGGACGAAATTAAGCACAGGACTTATGAAAATTGGCGTTTAGGCTTCTATTTATAAATAAGAGTCAGTTGTTTCTGGAAATTTATTCCCTAGGGCGTTAAAACAGAAAATGAAAGTTTATATGGGAAGTTCATCGTAGATATTGATTTAGGCTTTTGAAAAACATTAAAAGTGAGCACAAAGTGAGTACCTAATAAAGTGATATTGTCGATGGGCAATCCCATTGGGTATACGGCTAGTATGTAAATAAAAGATAAATAAAATCAAACTCCAAAAATGTATGAAACCGAATCCAACGAAACTTAACCCATTGATCAAAACAAGTCATAAAAATTTTTCAAAAAGTGGTATTTTACAAAGTAAAATTTTCAAAAGGTGGTGTTGTGCAAAGTAAAATTTTGAATAATAATTATTATGTTTATATATCCCCCAATATTTTTACCATAAACAATAGTTATAGAAAGACAGGTAGGTATTGAAAAAAAGTGCTAAATAAAAATTTGCTTTTTATAGACAGTGAAATGTTTTAAAACTATTCGCAGTTTAATTTTGTAAAAACACCTAAAAAATTATCAATTAGAGACAAATATTATTTCTAAGCAAACGAATTGAAAATTACGTCTAATGCAAAAAAACGTAACATTCCTTTATGTAATTTTATACCATAAGAATATATACGTATACAGGGTGGAAAGTAAAATAATTGTCATCGTTTTCAAGAGCGGATGAAAACTTTAATTTGGAGTATGAAATTTTATTTTATTTTTCCGGAACTATGCTGAATTCAATTAATTAACCCTTTCCTGCACAGCAGTTTTAGATCACTATTGTTCGACGATCCTTTATTTTTAACAAATCATTAATAATATGGGTGAATACTTATTGGTAAGAATTACATAGTTTGTACATATGTTCTATTGTGACAGAACGTCAAATTGCCTATATTCAGGAGCAAAAAAAAACATTACCTAATTTAATAGCTCTGAAAATATACATTGGATAGTTCGTTGTAAGAATAATCGCTTCGACGATCTTTTTTTAACGAATTTGTTTAAGGACTGTGGTATGTAAGAAATAATAACACTCACATAATTTTTAAAATATTTTATTAAATAATTAAGTAACAGCTATTGGAAAAGCTTACAACTCATAAAATGGGAGTGACTCTTTTGGGAGTGACTCTTTAGAAGTGACTCTTTTGGGAGCGACTCTTTGGGAGCGACTCTTTGGGAGTGACTCCTTGGGAGTGACTCTATGTGAGTGACTCTTTTGGGAGTGACTCTTTTGGGAGTGAGTCTTTGGGAGTGACTCTTTTGGGAGTGACTCTTGCACCAAAAGGCACGAAAATGACATCAGACGAAAACGCCCCAAAAGACAAAGAATACTAAATTATCAATTTATCGCAAAATATTTCTTTTTCTTTAAAATAAATTAAAATAAAAAAGTGTGTTTTTATTTAGAGGAAGACCTGCACAAATTTTCAGATAAAAAATATACAATCATATGATAAAATTCATTTTCACATATTAGACAGAAATCTTCGCTATTTGATATCAGTTTACCTTTAGTGACGTCAGCTGACAGTTTAAATCTGTTTTCAGATAAAAATATGAAAAAATTATGAATCACGATACACAGTTCGCGGTAGTTCAGACTAGCAACGCCACGTTTTTATGAAATTTTGAATCAAGGTAAGAGTTCGCGGTAGTTCAGACTAGCAACGCCATCTTTTTATCGAATTTTGAATCAAGGTACAGAGTTCGCGGTAGTTCAGACTAGCAACGCCATCTTATCATGGAATTTTGAATCAAGGTACACGGTTCGCAGTGGTTCAGACTAACAACGCCATCTAGACGGCATAGCTTACCTATCTCCTCCCGGGGTCGCTCAAACATCGGGAGGAGGGGAGGAGGGCTCAGAATACCCATATTCCTACTACTCACCTTGTATTTTGACAGATAAAAAAAAATCATAACTGACAATTTTTATACAGCGAGCAAAACCGTATAATAAACGTGGCTTTCTACATCGCACAGCTGAAAAAGCTAAACACTTTTCTCAGTTTGTTAAGTATTCATATTTAAAGGTAGGGAAATATTCATCACCAAACATCGCGGCGGTAACTTGTTACGCTATTCTTTCCAGTTTGTTCGTATTTTTTTCCACTCTTTCATATTTTTGTAACAGCAGCAACGTGGAAACGGTAACAGACGCGACAACGAACACAAATTAAGAATCTAGAACGTTTAAACAAACGGAAACTATCTTTTCGACTCGGCAACTTTTCTTCGTTTTAATGTAAAATTTATTTTGAAAATTATCTTTCATAATTAAATGATCTGCGTTTGCGTATTACAATTTGAGATGTGAACGTAACGTAAAAAATTGTGAATATGTGAACTTAAAAATTGGTTTTTTATTGCATTTGAGAAGATCTTGGAATCTACAAAGAGCTCAAAAGGAATATCTTGGCCAATGGAAAGACCAACGGACACATATGAAAAAACTCTCGGTGGATTTTAAGAACCCAATGTAACAAAATCAAAAAAAATTTACGACCACTAAGGGAAGCCCTGATGTGGGTAATTGTTCTAGTCGCATCGAAGCAAGGTACAGATGCCAATAAAAAATGACAATGCAGTTGTAGCACGCCGTCCCTTTTTTTAAAATTTACTGAGGGGTAGAGGTTAAAAAAAAACAAACAATGAAAAGGGCCATTCCGTTCAATGGTTAGAATCAAAATTGTTGTAAATTATTCCATAAAATTTTTCGAAGCTTGTTTAGACATCTTGTCGAAGACAAGAACTTTTCTAGGTCAAGTGATTTATGAAAACAATTTGGTTCTTAGGAAAATGAGGACCTTTTATAATACCATTCGTCCAAATTTCATCGATTTTCAAAAACGAGATAAATACAGAAGATACAAACAAATTTTCATGTTATAACACCAACTCTGACCCAAAAACATCAGGATTCGATGAAAATCACTAATTTATAATCATTCGCTATTTTGTTTATATGAATACTGACATGGATGGCCTGTCGTTGCAAAAAACGTGGAAATTTACTCCAGCATTCGCCCCAAACGAATAGTCGACTGGCTACCGGTGAGGCAGCTAGTAAAAAATCCATCCTCCAAAAACTTTTTTTGGCGCCAAAAAAGTAATTTGCGATTTATTTTTTCACAAGAAAGTGTTCCATTACGTATAAAAAATATATACATATTGTTAATCAACCATACATTTTTAATACGGTATTCGCTCTATTTAAACCATTCTTGCGAGAAAAACTCAAAAGCCGTATTATTTTCCATGGCACCGAGAGCCCAAAATGTTTACTAAAATTTAGTAAACATTAGAGTAATTTAGTCGGTAGAGTAATTGAGTCGGTAATTTAGATTTATCACCAGAGTGGCGATTGAAAACCAATTTCAAAATTCCTTGACTTTTCCCTGACTCTGAATAAAATTCCAGGGCCTATTCCAAAAAAAAAATATTGTTGAAATGTTAATTATTTCTAAAAGTAAAGTTTTTTGACGACCTTCTTTTTTTTTTGCTCGTCAGTGGCAAAAAATACAACCGAAGAGCAAAAAAACTTTTTAGAAAAACTATTCGCCGGGGCGAAAACTGCAAAAAATCCCTGGCTACGACTGAAATTCCCTGACTATTCCAGAAACTCGAAATTCCCTAACTTTCCCAGATTTCCCAGGTCGATCGCCACCCTGACCACGTGTCAGTGGTAACCAGTGGTATGAATTGTTACTAATGTGTGACAAAGAATATGAAGGTAAATCATTATTTGGACATGTTTTTGTAATGTGGTTCTGAAATTGAAAATTTACTAATATTTTTTCTTTAGCACTAATATTTCCAGCTATTAACGCCTTTAGGACTAATGACGAGCTCAGCTCGTCATACTAATTTTTCGAAAAAATTTAACTGACGAACGTATATTGTCTTATATATGTAACTGAAGGCAGTGCCATAAAGAGTGATCATGTTGTAAATGAATTAAGCAAAACGTACCAAACTTGCAATCTCGGTGGATTTTAAGAGCCCAATGTAACAAAATCAAAAAAAATTTACGACCACTAAGGGAAGCCCTGATGTGAGTAATTGTTCTAGTCGGATCGAAGCAAGGTACAGATTTCAATAAAAAATATGACAATGCAGTGGTAGCACGCCGTCCCTTTTTTTAAAATTTACTGGGGGGGGGGTAAAGGTTAAAAATAAAAAAACAATGAAAAGGGACATTCCGTTCAATGGTTAGAATCACAATTGTTGTAAATTATTCCATAAAATTTTTCGAGGCTTGTTGAGACATCTTGTTGAGGACAAGAACTTTTCTAGGTCAAGTGATTTATGAAAACAATTTGGTTCTTAGGAAAATGAGGACCTCTTATAATACCATGCGTCCAAATTTCATAGATTTTAAAAAACAAGTTAAAGACAGAAGATACAAACAAATTTTCATGTTATAGCACCAACTCTGACCCAAAAGCATCGGGATTAGATGAAAATCACTAATTTATAATCATTCGCTATTTAGTTTATATGAATACTGATATAGATGGCCTGTCATTGCAACAATTTACCACCATTCGCCCCAAACGAATAGTCGACTGGCTACCGGTCAGGCAGCTACTAAAAAATCCGTCCTCCAAAAACGTTTTTTGGCGCCAGAAAAGTAATTTGCGGTTTATTTTACACAGGAAGGTGTTCCATTATGTATAGAAAGTATATAAATATTAAATTATTAGAATCCAACTGCAGGTAAAATGAATAATGAAAAAATTTTTTAGCGACAGCCTGCATATAAATTATTAAGAACGAACTAAAAGAAAGAAAATTGTTCTACATGTTTCAGTCATTTAAATGACCATCTTCAGGAAAAATCAATAATTCAGTTGTGAAACAACTGAGAAAAAATAATATCAAAAGGACATAACCTCCAAATATCAAATGGATGTCAAAAATGACAGACGAAATTAAAAGAAATTAAAAATCAAAAAATCAAAAAATTAACGGACCCCATACGAAATAGGGAAAGTCAAAATCATGATAAAATATTAGAAGACGAGATGCGACCAAATACTTACCGTATCAGGAAACATCAAGAATGTAAAATTCCAACGAAGTCGTAGAAAAAACCGGTATGTCACAAATAAATTATGTAACATCACAAAAAATTACAAAATCATTAAAAATTAGAAAATAATATAAAAGTAAAACCCAGTAATTATTACACTTAAAACACTCAATATTAACTTGAACATATTTTAGTAGAAAAATTAAATTGTTGAGGTTAGACAAGAAATTGAAAAATGATTATTAATTAATTATTAAAACAATAGTTAAGTAGGATCATGTGTAGTGTTTGAAGTTTTGTTATTAAATAGCTGTTCAAATTGCTTAGATATTATTTTCATGAGAGAACGACATTGATCATATGACGAAGAATGTCTCATTAAGAATTGATTGATTAGAATTATGATGGTGTGCAATATATAATTTTTCCAGCATGTCTAAGAGTGCCCCCTTTTTAGCAAAATGTAACGGTTCAAAATTATCAGCGATCACAAATTCGTGATCGGTTTCCAAAATGTGTTCAGCTATTGCAGAATAATTTTTTAAATTAGAAGCCTTAATTGCTGCTAAATGTTCAGAAAATCTAGTACAGAGACGTCGGCCAGACTGACCAACATAGAGGGCCCCACATTGACATTCGAATTTATAAACGCCTGATCTGTGTATAGGATTAATAGTATCTTTGTTTTTCGTGAGAAGACTTGCGATGGTATTACAAGAAGAAAAAGTTAGTTTTACGCCATTTTCATGAAAAAATTTACGGAACCCGTTCACTTGTGAGGATATATATGAAATAGAAGCATATCTCAAATTAGGTGATTTTATAGATTTAGTTAAATTCGGGAACAACAATGTGTCAAAGTACTTATTTAAATGTTTAGAAAAAATTTTAAATATAAAATCGGTTTCATAACCGTTAGCATACCCTATATGTATAATAATGGATAATTTACGAAAAAAATTAGTGGTGTTAAGTGGATAGGAAAATAATCTATTAAAAGAATAGTCGAAAAAAGCTAATTTGTGAGAAATAGGATGAGAAGAAAGTTGGTGAATACAATGGTCTGTATGTGTTGATTTACGAAATACAGAGATTTCAAAACGTTTGGAATAATGGTCTCTTTTCACGGTGATGTCCAAAAAATTAATTTTGTTATTTTCCTCAAATTCTAGAGTAAATTTAATTTTGTCATGCAGGTTGTTAAGGAAATTTAAAAATTGCAATGCCTGGTCCCGAGTACCAGTCCAAACTACAAGTACGTCATCCACATAGCGCCTCGAGAAACCAAGATATTCTAGACATGGGTGATTTGAATCGAAAATTAAACCCTCTAGATAATTCATGAAAAAATTGGCCATGAACGGTGAGCAAGAAGCGCCCATCGCTAAGCTATTGACTTGTTGATAAATTTTGTTGTCAAAAGAAAAATAGTTATAGTCTAGTAAAAGATTGAGGCACTGCAACATAGCTTCAATATTGGGGGCGTCAGAGTTGTTGTTGAAATTAGTAGTAAGAAAATCGCGAAGGAGAGAATTTAATTCATCGGTCGGGACCTGGGTGAACAAATCGACCACATCGAAACTGAGTAGAAGACAATTTTTAGGTAATTCGATTTTTGTTAGATAAGAAATAAGTTCAAATGTGTTATTAAGAGAATATTTAAAATTAATATTAGTGAATTTGTAGATATTTTGAAGAAACCATTGAGACAAACCACAAAACAAGGAATCAAAATGTGATAATACCGGTCTATATTTGCCACCAGGTTTATGTATTTTGAGGAGGCCGTACAATTTGGGGGTGACGGGATTTATCGGGATATTGACAATCTTTGATAGATCAAACAACTTAATAAAATTTCTGATTTTAGCTTTTATACGTTCTGTAGGATTATTATTTGATAAAACGAAATTAGTCGAATCTAATATATTTTGTATTTTTGTATTGTAATCAGTCCTGTCCACCAGTACCAAACATGAGCCTTTATCAGTTTTAGTAAGCAAAACATTCGAATCGGTTAATTTTTTGTTTAAACTATTGATAAGTTTGAGGTTAGAGATAGCTTCATTGTCTGTAACGTTAATATTCATATTATCCAAAAATTTCAAATAATTAATATTGTTTATACTAAGAATTGATTGATTAGAATGATATGCTAATTTAACTAAATCTCGACTGTTAGAGGAGATAGGTAAGCTATGTCGTCTAGATGGCGTTGCTGGTCTGAACCACTGTGAACTCTGTACCCTGATTCAAAATTCCATGAAAAGATGGCGTTGCTAGTCTGAACCACAACGAGTTCTGTACCTAGATTCAAAATTCCATAAAAAGATGGCGTTGCTAGTCTAAACCACTGCGAACTGTGTATCGTGATTCATAATTTTATCATATTTTTATCTGAAAACAGGTTTAAAGTTGTATAAATTGTCAGCTGACGTTATTAGAAGATTTCTGTCTAATATGCAAAAAATGAATTTTATCGTATGATTTCATATTTTTATCTGAAAACGGGTTTATACAGGTTTTCTCTAAACAAAAACACATTTTTTTTGTTTTAATAAATTTATTTAAAAGAAATATTTTACAATAAAAATGTTTAATGTTATTAAAATAATAATATTAATAGATTTGAGCGTTACTTTATGGTATTCCATATTTGTAAATAATAAACAAATACTTTGGCGTTATTAAAATAATATTTGTATATGGATATGACATCTTCCATGGCGCAAGTTGCTCTGGAATGATGGTCACATCGAGGGCTAGTGTATGTTGATGTTTTGATTACCCCGATTTTTGTTGATACCCGTCTCTAAACCATGTTTTACATTCTAATTGTTTATAGCAGATTAAACAGTTTTGGTGTTTAATAAAAAATTTAAAAAATCGATTCTTTGTTGATACCCGTCTCTAAACCATGTTTTACAATCTAATTGATTATAGCAGATTAAACAATTTTGGTGTTTAATAAAAAATTTAAAAAATCGATTCTTTATTGATACCCACATCTAAACCATGTTTTTACATTTCTAATTGATTATAGCAGATTAAACAGTTTTGGTGTTTAATAAAAAATTTAAAAAATCGATTCTTTGTTGATACCCATCTCTAAACCATGTTTTACATTCTAATTGCTTATAGCAGATTAAACAATTTTGGTGGTTAATAAAAAATTTAAAAAATCGATTCTTTGCTGATTCCCGTCTCTAAACCATGTTTTACAATCTAATTGATTATAGCAGATTAAACAGTTTTGGTGTTTAATAAAAAATTTAAAAAATCGATTCTTTGTTGATACCCACCTCTAAACCATGTTTTACATTTCTAATTGATTATAGCAGATTAAACAGTTTCGGTGTTTAATAAAAAATTTAAAAAATCGATTCTTTGTTGATACCCGTCTCTAAATGCTAGATGTTTTACAATCTAATTGATTATAGCAGATTAAACAATTTTGGTGTTTAATAAAAAATTTAAAAAATCGGTTCTTTGTTGATACCCGTCTCTAAACCATGTTTTACAATCTAATTGATTATAGCAGATTAAACAGTTTTGGAGTTTAATAAAAAATTTAAAGAATCGATTCTTTGTTGATACCCACCTCTAAACCATGCTTTACATTTCTAATTGATTATAGCAGATTAAGCAGTTTTGGTGTTTAATAAAAAATTCAAAAAATCGATTCTTTGTTCATACTCATCTGTAAATCAAGATTGATTAGTGGTTAATATTTCCCAAAATGAAAAAGCTCAATTTTTTCATAATATTTTCAAAACTTTATAACTTTATAAAAAATAATTTCTGAACTAGGTATGTATGTATATTTTATATATCTTTTAACGAACACAAAGGTATAAAACATATTAGGAATTCGCTGATATGCATATTTTACCTTATTGTATGTCTGAATTATCGCACACCATAAATGTACATACATACAAATATGTTACAAGATTCGACTGGTAATTTTTATAGCAATTGAAAAATTTGCTAGTAAAAAATAGCCGGATTAATCGCGTATAAGTTATTACGTTTTGTGACTTTGTGAGTTGTGCTTAAAGCGAAAATTATTTTCGTGAAATTTTAATTTTCATTTTTAAGTTATATTTTAGTGATTCAGTTTTTTAAATTAGTAAATTTTTAAGTTATTTCTCTATTTTTAATTGTTCGTTTTTAAGTTAATCTAGTAGTTAATTAACTGTTGTGTATTTGTGTGTATTTGCGTACCAGTTTGTGAATTTTTTGTGATTTTTGCAAATATCGGGTAAGTCGAAAACATTTACTTGAAATTTTTGAGACTGTTTAAACTACTTATAATTACTTTGTGTATACTAAAAAGAAAAATTTCGTGTTTTTTAACGTTTTAAAATGTACTACTTATAGCTACCTAAAGCGTGGTAATCATATGCAATATACTCGCTTAATGTTCTCTCATAACTTGGGCTGATATAGAGTATTGTAATGTATTAGCTGGTATTAGGTACAGTATTCAATAAACGTACAGTGTTCTAAAATTTAATTAGCTATTTTACATATTAAATCAAAAAATTTTCTTTAATCTCGTTTTTAAATTGATTCAGCAACTTTGAAAAATATAATTTTCATTTTGTTCATAAGATAGTTTTAAACAATATTAACACTTTCAGTCCCATGGCTTCGGCATCCGAAACCAAACAAAAAATCCACAGAGGCCGACCGCGATCAATATTTAGAATAACAAACAAAACACTTAAAAATATTTATAAAAAAGATTTTATATTATTCTAATAAAAATAATTTATTACTACGTACCGGACACTTTTCATAATATTATGTTTTATCATCAAAATACTTAGGCTTCATCTTTTATTTACAATAAGTTTTTTATCCACATATGTATGTATGTGTGTATTGTATGCTTGTATGTATATGTGTATTTTATCAAAATAATAATAACTATGTACTCATCTTTTGACCTGCAATCTTTTGACCTGGGACATACATGTTGAATCATTTAGTGTTCTCTGGAATCATTTTATGTACTTGTTGACATAAAATTTGTTTAAAAATATTGTCGGCTTCCGGGGAAGCCTATTGTGAAAGTGCTCGGGCCTCCTAGTGTTAACAGTAGAAAATTTTTCTTTTTAATAGTTTTTCTTAAGTTTTTAAAGGCGTAATTTCATATTAGTAACTTTTTTAAAATATAATTTTTCTTTTTAAAGCGATATTAGAAGTAAAATTATGATAATTTTTTAAAATGTACAGTTTGTACCAGAAAAAATCCGTAAATAAAATTTTCACTTATTCAGTCATATTTTAAAAAGCAAATTATAAATATTTCACGTAAACTAGACAAATTCTATTTGAAATTTAGTAAAAATCAGTTTTACTATTGACTAATAACAATTTATTGGAAAATTAACAAACTTTTTTTGTGATAACTTAAAACTATTTAGCATCTAATATACTTTATTCTTTTTACGTTATGTTAAAAACATTCTTTTCGATTTAAAAAAGTGTTAATATTTATCTGAATTACAAAGTAGACGAATGGTCGGAAAACGACATTTCATATTACACGACCCAATGATATTCCAACTAAGGATAGAAATGATTCCAAACTATAAGAATTCTAGTTTAAAGAGTGTCGATATTTTTCTGAATTACATGATCGACCAAGTGGTCTGAAAACGACATTTCATATTACACGATTAAATGTTATTCCAACTTATGACCGAAATGATTCCTAACTACAAGAACTGCCTTTAAACATTTCTCTAATGTTTAAAAATTTGTCGATATTTATCTGAACTTGGTCGAACAAATGGTCGGAAAACGATATTTTATATTACACAACTTACTATTAATCTAATTAATGGCAGAAATGATTCCAGACGACAAAATTCGATCTATAATTAAAGAGTTGTTTTTTTAAGCAATTGGCTAATGCTTAAGAAAATGTCGATATTAACCTGAAATACATGGTAGATCAGGTGGTCGGAAAACGACATTTCATATTACCCGACCCAATGATATTTCATTTAATGGTAGAAATGATTCCAAATTACAAGAATTCTAGTTTAAAATTAAAGAATGTTGATATTTGTCCGAATTACACGATAAACCAAGTGATCGGAAAACGACATTTCATATTACACGACCCAACTAACGGTGGAAATGATTCCAGATTACAAGAATTCTATTTAAAAAAACATTCTTTTACAATTTTTAGAATTTACAGGATGGGCTAGAAGAATTCCGTGAATAAAATGTAAAATATTTTTCGCTCAAATTTAGTCACGTTTATTCGAAAATATAATTTTTATTTTTAAAAGTTAAATTTTCATAATAATTTTAGTATGTTACCATGCAAATATAAATTAATAAGTTACAATAATATCCACAAATACACCAAGTTACACTAAAAAATACACAACATTACACCAAAAAGACAGCAAAGAGTCACTCCCAAAAAGATAACTCCCAAAAAAAAAGAGTCACTCCCAAAAAGAGTTTATCAAATTATTCGAAAACTATAACAACTAGAAGAAAAATTTAATTTGGTATAATCCTTTATTTTTAAAGACCTTTCTATTGGCATACTCAAATCCAGGGTCGGACCTATTAGAGGGGCCTTGACGATAAAATTGGGGGTGAAATTTGAAATAGGGTGAAAATGGTTTGACCAATCAAAATATTAATATCAAATATGAAAACTGCATCAAAATCAATATTAATCAATTAAAAATTCACGAAAATAATTTTCGCTTTAAGCACAACTCACAAAGTTACAAAACGTAATAACTTATACGCGGGTAATCCGGCTATTTTTTACTAGCAAATTTTTCAATTGCTATAAAAATTACTAGTCGAATCTTGTAACATATTTGTATGTATGTACATTTATGGTGTGCGATACTCCAGACATATACAATAAGGTAAAATATGCATATCAGCGAATTCCTAATATGTTTTATACCTTTGTGTTCGTTAAAAGATATATAAAATATACATACATACCTAGTTCAGAAATTATTTTTTATAAAGTTATAAAGTTTTGAAATTATTATGAAAAAATTGAACTTTTTCATTTTGGGAAATATTAACCACTAATCAATCTTGATTTAGAGATGAGTATGAACAAAGAATCGATTTTTTGAATTTTTTATTAAACACCAAAACTGTTTAATCTGCTATAATCAATTAGTTTGTAAAACATCTAGCATTTAGAGACGGGTATCAACAAAGAATCGATTTTTTATATTTTTTATTAAACACCAAAACTGTTTAATCTGCTATAATCAATTAGATTGTAAAACATGGTTTAGAGACGGGTATCAACAAAGAATCGATTTTTTAAATTTTTTATTAAACACCAAAACTGTTTAATCTGCTATAAACAATTAGAATGTAAATCATGGTTTAGAGACGGGTATCAACAAAAAATCGAGGTAATCATAACATCAACATACACTAGCCCTCGATGTGACCATCATTCCAGAGCAACTTGCGCCATGGAAAATGTCATATCCATATACAAATATTATTTTAATAACATTAAACATTTTTATTGTAAAATATTTCTTTTAAATAAATTTATTAAAACAAAAAAAATGTGTTTTTATTTAGAGAAAACCTGTATAAACCCGTTTTCAGATAAAAATATGAAATCATACGATAAAATTCATTTTTTGCATATTAGACTGAAATCTTCTAATAACGTCAGCTGACAATTTATACAACTTTAAACCTGTTTTCAGATAAAAATATGATAAAATTATGAATCACGATACACAGTTCGCAGTGGTTTAGACTAGCAACGCCATCTTTTTATGGAATTTTGAATCTAGGTACAGAACTCGCGGTGGTTCAGACTAGCGACGCCATCTTTTCATGGAATTTTGAATCAAGGTACAGAGTTCACAGTGGTTCAGACCAGCAACGCCATCTAGACGACATAGCTTACCTATCTCCTCTAACAGTCGTTAAAAATCGGGAGGAGGGAGGAGGGCCCCAAACTCTCCAAAAACTACTACTATTGCTATTTTATCAAGTTTTGAAATGTTCTCTTCACGATACTTTTTTTTTTTTAAATTGCGCATAATTAGAAAATAATCTCGAGTAAACTTCTTCCTGGGTAGCCCTGGATGTCGACGGTTGTAGATCCTTTGGATCAAAACCTGGACTACTATTATAGTTGTTGTCAGTTTCGACATTTGAATTGCTCAAGTCCATTTATTCTAATTCGTTTCTTAGATCAGGAGTCCAAGCTGAAATTGTTTTGCGACAGCTTGTACATAAATTTTTTCCAGGAATACGTGTAACATTATCTCGATGTTTCAAGGCATAGGATAAACTAATTTTTCTTAAGCCTTTAAAAATTTGGCGACCTTGATGTTTTAACAAAGGGTCACAACGTTTTCTTCTTTCTTAGAGTAATAGAAAAAATAACGCCTTTCATGGTAATAACAAATAGTGGTTGCTTCTTGAAATTTAATACCAGAACGCATTTCAAAAACTTTTTGTTTTGTTTCAGAAAAGTTTTTAACATATTTATAATTCAGTTCTTCCGAACGCCTCGAAACATCACAAAGTTCTAGTCCTATAGAGCACATTTTAAAGTATTTAAATTTTTATTGTCTAAAAGTTTTCACAGTTTAATTTTTATAATAAATATGAACTGACTTCGTTAATGCATACACTAACTGAACACTAAACTGACACTTTGTTATTCTTTTATTCAACACTGACTGATCTAATTGACTCAAAACGCACTTTTTAAACACTGACATTCTTGGCTAAAATTGGTATATTTGTACAGAAATTAAGGGTACTAAAATATTTGTACATGTCCCGTTAAACAAGACAAAAAAACATTTTTCCTTATAGACAAACAAATAATGTTCCGTCATCTCCGAGACATGATTTTTTTCTTATTATAAAGAATGTAACCTTTTCAAAATGTTTACAACAGGGCAAAAAATATCTCTTTTGTACTTAAAAATCCTGTCGGCAATCTCAAAGGTTATTATATTTCTTGCCGGCCGTTACTCACACATTTTTCGTTATACGTTAAGTTGTAACACTATCCAAAACCCTTATTTTACAATATTGAGCTAATTATTATTTTAAATTATTTTAAAGGTGATTTTAAATAATAAGTGTATTTATTATGGTAATAAACAAAAAATATTTGAAAATCCTGAAATTTTAAGTAAGAAAATGTGTAAGAGGCCAACGTGCAAGATGTGGCAAAAGAAGTCGATACCTACTGGAGAAAAGCGCGTGCGAGACATACCTCGTATCACCCTGGTCGTATTACTACCTCAAGCTCATTCTTGAATTAGGTAAGATTCTATACAAAGCGATAGAGTGTAAGAGCTGATACCTGTTGGAGAAAATGTGTAAGAAGCTGACGAACGACAGACGTGGCCAAAGAAGTTAGTACCTGCTGAAGAAAATGTGTAAGAGGTCAACGTGCAACAGATGTGGCAAAAGAAGCCGATACCTGCTGAAGAAAGTTAAAAGCACTAACAAAACAAAATATAAACGAATGGTAGACTGTTGTATTTCTGACAATATTAAACAAGAGAAGGGTTACTTGTATTATAG
Organism: Brachynemurus nebulosus; assembly: GCA_035578155.1. Taxonomy (NCBI): domain Eukaryota; kingdom Metazoa; phylum Arthropoda; class Insecta; order Neuroptera; family Myrmeleontidae; genus Brachynemurus; species Brachynemurus nebulosus. The sequence goes on from JAPWDM010000021.1 coordinate 6,419,901, forward strand.
AAATTATTTACTTTGTCTTTCTTTGATTTTGCAAAATATTAAATAAGAAAATATTAACTGACTAATTTTATTTTTATTATTACTCTGTTTACAAAACAAAAAACTTTTTTATTTTTTCAGCCATGTTTTTGTTTTATTTATTCATATTTTTCCGTATTACTAACGTTAGCAACTGCTAAAATAATTAAAAAACTACTCACACGTGCGCACAGTTTTTGCCCGCTAAATTTAAACCCAACACTCCTCCTTGAGTAGTTTTGCTCGCAAGTGAGAAAATGGACCTTTACTCAACGGCTTGGTAAAAATATCTGCTATTTGGTCTTTTGACTTGATATATATGGGAACAACAGTTTTCCCTATATGATCATTTATAAACTTACGTTTAATCTCTATTTGCTTTTTGCCTTTTGTAATTTTTCCTTCATCGAAGTTTTCCAACATTTTAATGGAAGCTTTGTTGTCAATGAAAAGTTTTGATGGTTGATCAGTCTTTAATATTTGTAATTCCATCATCATTCTTTTAATCCAGCAAATTTCTTGTATAGCTAACACAGCTGCTCTGTATTCAGGTTCAGCTGAAGTAATAGCTGTTACTTTTTGTTTTTGAGCAATCCAAACAATTGGACCTCCACAATGACTAAAATACCACTTACTGAATTCATGTCAGTACCATCTCCTCCATAATTTGCGTCAGAGTAAACTTTTAATTCTCCATGGTCAGAGAAGAAAATTCCATATTTGTCTGTTCCTTCTAGGTATCTAAAAAGTCGTTCAACATTTTTCCAGTAACTGATTTTTGGTTGATTTGCATAACGACTCAGGTAATTTACAACGTAACTAATATTCGGTCGAGTTATGGTTGAAGGATACAACAAATTACCAATTGCTTCACGATATGGCTTGTCCGTCAGTTCTTTATCGTTTACAAACTTGTTTATTACCATACCTGGTTCCATTGGAGTATTTGCTTCATAGACATCACTAAATCCAAATTTTTCTAATATTTTTCGAGTATAATCTGGTTGATTTACGAAAATACCGTTTTTCGTGAAATTAATGTCCATACCTAAGTAATGTAATTTTCCTTTTGCTAAACTTTCAGACGTAATTTCAAATTCTTTTGATAATTCCAATAATAAACATTGAACTTCATTTTTGGATTTTCCAGTAATTAATCCATCATCGACAACAATTTACATTATGATTGAACGATTCTCATTAAAAAATACGCATGGATCATCGTCAGTAGCTGTTAATCCTAAATTTTTCAAGTAATTAGTTATTCTGTTATTCCATGCCTTTGGAGCTTCTTTTAGGCCATATATTTTTTCAATAATTTGCAAACTTTACTAGTTCCATCCTCAAATCCTTTTGGTTGAGTCATGTATATGTCTTCGGATAAATCTCCATTTAAAAATGCTGTCTTTATATCATAAATTTCAATATAAAATTTTTCTTTTGCAGCATGACTCAAGATTAGTTTGATACTCGCATGACGAGCCACGGGAGAAAAAATCTCATAATAGTCGACACCATATTTCTGATCATATCCTCTAGCAACTAATCTGGCTTTCTTTTTATTTCCATCTTTGGTACGAAATACACATTTGCAAGTGAGAGCTTGGCGTTTTTCTGGAAGTTCAGTTAATATCCAGGTTCCCATCTTCAGTAAGGACTGCATTTCTTCTTCCATTGCCTTTTTTCATTCAGAGTCAGTTAATGCTTTCTCAGTACAAATATTTTCTACTTCTCCAATCAATCCAGTGTAGTAATCATCATACTTAGGATGAGATTTGATTTGTTTTCTGTCTCTCAAGATTCTTCGATAACTTCCAGATTTTTCATTTTTGTTTTTGCAAGGTTTTTCCGATTTACTTGGTTCATTTTCAGTTTCACTCTCCTCCTGTCGATTAACATCGGATTCAAATTCTTTCGGTTCTTTTTCATCATTTTTATCCCCTGTAATTTTTCTTGAACATCAGACGTTAGTTGATTTTCATCCTCTTTTTGCATACTATTATCGGTCAGTTCTATTTCTGTAGAATTGTTATTGAAATTGAAGTTTTCTCTAAATAAAACAGTACATGACACTACAACCTCATGTTTGTCAGGTATGTAGAGACGATATCCTTGCTCTTCAGTGTCGTAACCAACGAATATGCCTTTCTGACTTTTCTTATCCAGTTTCTTACGATCTTTGTCAGGAATAAATACATAACATTCCGAACCGAATTTCTTCAAGTATTCAACATTCACATGTCGACCAAACCATAAGTCAGCTGGACTTTTTCCTTTTTCAGAACGTGTGCCTCTTCGATTTATTGTAAATGCAGAATAATTTAAAGCTTTAGCCCATAAGTTCTTCGCTATAAATTTCTGCTCTGGCAGCTTCAACGATAGTTCTCATTTCTCGTTCTGCTCTCCCATTTTGTTCAGGTATGTATGCAGCAGATCGGCGATGAAGTATTTCAAGTTCTTCAAATATTTGTCGACTTCTGATGTTCTTGATTTCAGTGCCATTATCAGATTTTATAACTTTACTTTTCTTCCAAACTGATTTTCTACTACATTCAAGAATATATTTAGCTTATTTATCGCTTCTGGCTTATTCTTTAGGAAGTACACAGTTCTAAAGTGACTATAATCATACTTGAAAAGTAAAAAATATTTTGAGCCTCCTAACGAAGTTTTGTTCAACTCACCCAAATCTACATGAATAACATCTAAACAATTTTTGGCTACATTTGGATTAAGTTTCTTACATATCTAGGACATATCTAGCTACAAAATGTTACGTCATTTTCAAGAAATCGCGCGTTTTCACTTATTTGAAAATTTATTGAAAAATGGCGAATTTCAAAATAAAATTTCTAAACAGTTATCAAATTTTGTTATGTTTCATCATTAAAATTGGACATATGTAATGATAATGCATAGAATTATTTAATATTTGACACAAATTTTAAATACAGTCAAGGACCGTATTGTCAAAACCAAATAATACAAAGAAATTAGATAATCTAGAAATTCTCGAAAACACATTAGATTAAATAAAAACCATCAAGCAAAGCCAAATATCAGCAAATGGTAGCGCCTCAAAACTACTAGTTTATTTTCGATTTTGGAACTCTAATATATCCCTAAACATAAAGGATAAAGAATAACCACCTATGGATACTTATTATCGTCAATGTCATTATTAAAGCGATCAAAAAAGAAAGCGAAATATCAACACATGAAGGCATCTCAAAACTGAAACGCGAGCGATACCGGAAACGAAAATATGCAATAGGTCAACATGCAAAGAAGTTGTGCTACCTACAAACAACCATCACAAAAGCGAAGTATCGACAAATGGTAGCGCTTATTTTTAACGATACTAGTATCTGAATGATTGTCAGATGTAGACAGTGTTGCCACAAGGTTACATTTCTTACATTCTTCGTAACTTTTCTTCAATCCATGTAACATGTATGTAACAAAAGATTTTAAGCGTATTTATGTAACCTTTTAAAATTATATACATTGTTTGCAATTGTCAAATTCATATCTTAATTCAAAAAGTCATAACTCCCACTTAATTGCTGTTATCAATTTCGTCACGCACACAAACGTATAAGGTACATGCCTGAAGTTAACTTAATTTTTGCCACATACCATCTGCAGCTAAATATAAATTAAATTCAAGCCTCTCTGCTGAAGAATATTGGCGGAAAGTATTTAAACTAGAAAAAATTGATGGAAGAACTATGTTTCCAAATCTGAAGAAAGTATTTCCATTATTAATGGTACTATCGTTTTTGAATGCTAATCTGGGGAGAATATTTAGCCAATTAAAACTAATAAAAACTTCTCATCGCAATAATTTACATACGGCTACTGTATCTGCACTCATGTCCACAAAAGAAAATGTTAAGGATTCTATAAAATTTGAACCTATTGAATCTTTTCTCTGTAGTCAGATAAAAATAAATTGATAAATCTTTATTTTACTGTAATATAATAATTACAATTCTCTTTATTGTTATCTTCATTTGACATAAAATTCAATGGAGAATAAAAAAAGATAAATTAATGAACTGGTCATATTTTTATTATACCTACTTTGACAAATAAAAATTTAAAAAGGATTATAATAATCTACAAAGAGCTGAAAATGAATATCTTGGCCAATTGAAAGACCAACGGACACATATGAAAAAAATCTCGGTGGATTTTAAGAGCCCGATGTAACAAAATCAAAAAAAAAAAATTACGACCACTAAGGGAAGCCCTGATGTGAGTACTTGTTCTAGTCGGATCGAAGTAAGGTACAGATTGCAATAAAAATATGACAATGCAGTTGTAGCACGCCGTCCCTTTTTTTAAAATTTACTGAGGGGTAGAGGCTAAAAAAAAACAATGGAAAGGGACATTCCTTTTAATGGTTAGAATTGAAATAAAATTTTTCGAAGCTTGTTGAGACATATTGTTGAAGACAAGAACTTTTCTAGGTCAAGTGATTTATGAAAACAATTTGGTTCTTAGGAAAATGGAAACCTCTTATAATACCATTCGCCCAAATTTGATCGATTTTAAAAAACAAGTTAAAGACAAGATACAAACAAATTTTCATGTTATAACACCAACTCTGACCCAAAAACGTCAGGATTCGATGCAAAACACTAATATATAATCATTCGCTATTTAGTTTATATGAATACTGACATGGATGGCCTGTCATTGCAACAAACGTGGCAATTTACTCCACCATTCGCCCCAAACGAATAGTCGACTGGCTACCGGTGAGGCAGCTACTAAAAAATCCGTCCTCGAAAAACTTTTTTTTGGCGCCAAAAAAGTAATTTGCGGTTTATTTTTTCACAGGAAAGTGTTCCATTACGCATAAAAAATATATACATATTGTTAATCAACCATATATTTTTAATATGGTATTCGCTCTATTTAAACCATTCTTGCGAGAAAAACTCAAAAGCCGTATTATTATCCATGGCACCGAGAGCCCAAAATGTTTACCAGAATGTTCTGTCGGTAATTTAGATTTACCACCAGAGTGGCGATTGAAAACCAATTTCAAAAATTCCCTAATTTTTCCCTAACTCTGAATAAAATTCCAGGGCCTACTCCGAAAAAAATATTGTTTAAATGTTAATTATTTCTAAAAGTAACGTTTTTGACGACGTTTTTTTTTTTTGCTCGTCAGTGGCAAAAATAAAACCGAAGAGGAAAAAAAACTTTTTAAAAAAACCATTCACCGGGGCGAAAACTGAAAAAAATCCCTGACTACGACTGAAATTCCCTGACTATTCCAGAGACTCGAAATTCCTGACTTTTCCAGATTTTCCAGGCCGATCGCCACCCTGACCAGGTGTCAGTGGTAACCAGTGGTATGAATTGTTACTAATGTGTGACAAAGAATATGAAGGTAAATCATTATTTAGACATGTTTTTGTAATGTGGTTCTGAAATTGAAAATTTACTAATATTTTTTCTTTCTATATTTCCAGCTATTAACGCCATTAAATGACGAGCTCAGCTCGTCATACTAATTTTTAGAAAAAATTTAACTGACGAACGTATATTGTCTTATATAGGTAACTGAAGGCAGTGCCATAAAGAGTGATCATGTTGTAAATAAATTAAGCAAAACGTACCAAACTTGCAATTATACTTAGGGAAATATTAAATTTTTTATCTAAAATATTGGAATATATGGCGGTACTAAAGGGGTTAACTCATATGGATATAATAAAAAGACGGTTCAACCACAGGGACGTGTTAATTTTAAATAAATCTAGTACTTAAATGAAATTCTTACTTTTTGGCGACATCAAAAAAGCCGACGTAGATGTTAAAAATGAATAAAGTTAACAATTTCGGACTGTTGGCTTAACACGTTGACAGTCAGATATCTCATTTAAATAACGGCCGTTTTAAAACAACAAAAAGAGAATATTTTGAATATCTTTTTTGTCAGACAATTGTTAGTGTTAGGCGAGCGTACCACTCTCTATGTGTGTACGCGACGATTCAAGCACGGCAGTTTTATATTTGTAATATTGTAACATCTATACAAATATGTATCACGTAGGTCACACAAACGTATGAAAGTGTTACTATTATGGCAGTTGGAGTTGCTCCCACTGCCCGGTTATATTCCCAAAAAATCGTATAGGTTCAACTCGATCCGGTTCATACCGAAGTTAAACGATCAAAATAATTTTGTTCTATAAGTTGATACTTCGTTTGATATATAATATGAAGAAACGAAAACGATCTTATGTTTGTGAACTTCATAAGCCTCATCTCCCAGAAAGGAATGAGCCATCACATGGATGCTCTGGACAAAAAGTATAACTGCAATATGCAAGAAATTTATTTATGAAGGGATCATCAATAAAACCATTAACCAAAGCCAAATATCAGCAAATGGTAGCGTCTTATTTCTCGATTTTGGAATTATATGTTCCTAAAACGTAAAGCATAAAAAATAACCACCAATAGATACAAATTACCGTCAATGTCATCATTAAGGTCATCAACCAACGCAAAATATCAGCAAATGGTAGCGCCTCAAACTACTATTTTATTTTTCGAATTATTGCCGTTAACCGTAAAGCATAAAAAATAACCATCTATGGATTAAAAGTATCGCCAATGTGATCATTAAAACCACCAACCAAAGCCAAATATCAGCAAATTGTAGCGCCTCAAACTACTATTTTATTTTTCGAAATATTGCCGCTAAACTTAAAGCATAAAAAATAAACATCTATGGCTGAAAAGTATCGTCAATGTGATCATTAAAACCATCAACCAAAGCCAAATATCAGCAAATGGTAGCGCCTCAAACTACTATTTTATTTTTCGAAATATTGCCGCTAAACGTAAAGCATAAAAAATAACCATCCACGGATGAAAAGTTTCGAAGATGTGACCATTAAAACCATCAACAAAAGCCAAATGTCAGCAAATGGTATAGCCTCAAACTACTATATATTTTTCGAATTATTGCCGCTAAACGTAAAGCATAAAAAATAACCATCCATGGATGAAAAGTATCGTCAATGTGATCATTAAAACCATCAACAAAAGCCAAATATCAGCAAATGGTACCGCCTCAAACTACAATTTTATTTTTCGAATTATTACCGCTAAACTTAAAGCATAAAAAATAACCATCTATGGATGAAAATTATCGTCAATGCGATCATTAAAACCCTCAACGAAAGCAAAATATCAGCCAATGGTAGCGCCTTATTTCTCGATGTTGGAAATGTTCATCTCAATAATAAAATTCATCTCAAAATCAATGCCCATCTCAAAAATAAAATATAATATTAAATCAATGCCCATCTCATAAATAAAGTATAATATATATTAAGTGAGTTACGTATGAGAATAATTTAATATATAAAAATATACTATAGCAGGTTGTTTAAAATATAAAAACATCGTTGTTGATAAAAAAAAATACAAGTAGAGTAATGAAAATAAAATCTTAGAAGGAAGTCAATTTTGTGTTATTATTTTTTTGGAAATAATTACCGAATGCTCACACAAAATATTAACAGGAAATATATGTCCCTGATACGTAAAGGATAAAAGATAACCACCTATAGATACAAAAATGGTTAGTCAATGTCATCATTAAGGTCATCAACCAAAGCAAAATATCAGCAAACGGTAGCACCTCAAACTACTACTTTATTTTTCGAATCATTGCCGCTAAACGTAAAGCATAAAAAATAACCACCTATGGATGAAAATTATCGTCAATATCGCAATTAAGGCCATCAACCAAAGCAAAATACCAACAAATGGTAGCGCCTCAAACTAGGGTTTCCGATCTCTCGCCAAAAAATCGATCTTGTGGATCGATTCGAATCGTCAAAACGAGAATTGATGCAGGAGAAAATTGGCTTACAAAAGATCGATTTGACGAAAATCGATTCAATTTTTGTACTTACAGAAAATAAAAGGTATATAAAAGTTTTAAATGAAGTTTCTTACTGGGTCATCACAAATCAATTTCAAAAAATTTTTTAATTTCCTTTGAAGATGAACTGCTCAATTTAATATGAATAATAAAATGGTTTCGAGTTTGCCCTAAAATTATCACATGAATCTAAAATTTGACTCAATTTTTTATAAATGAATCATAAAAGTGGTAAAATTATTTGACAACATAAATAATTAAACATATTTTACAATAATTTTGAAAAAATATCATATTTTTAATAAAAATATTCTGAATTAAATTCGAAAGGATTGATCTCCGATCCCGTAAATTTTTTACGATCTCTGTATCGATAAAATCGAATCGAGATCGGAAACCCTACTTCAAACTACTATTTTATTTTTCGAATTATATGCCCCTAAACGTAAAGAATAAAGAATAACCATCTATAGATAAAATTATCGTCAATGTCGTCACTAAAGCCTTCCACGAAAGCAAAATATCAGCAAATTGTAGCGCCGTATTTCTCGATTTTGGAATTATATGTCCCTAAAACGTTAAGGTAAAAAAATTAACCACCTATGGATGTAAATTATCGTCAATATCATCATTGAAATCATCAACGTAAGCAAAATATCAGCAAATGATAGCCTCTTAAAACTACTAGCTTATTTTTTTTTTAAGAAGCTGACGAGCTACAGATATGGCCAAAGAAGTTAGTACCTGATGAAAAAAATATGTAAGAGGCCAACGTGCAAGAGATAAGGCAAAAGAAGCCAATACCTACTGGAGAAAAGCGCGAGCGAGACATACGTAGAAACGTATTTTAAAATGGATCAACTCACCATGTTGTCCGCGACCAGTCGTATTACTTCAAGTTCATTCTTGAATTAGGTAAGATTGTATAGAAAGCGAAAGAGTGTAAGAGGCCGACGAGCGACAGACGTGGCCAAAGAAGCAGATACCTGTTGGAGAAAATGTGTAAGAGGCCGAAGAGCAACAGATGTGGCCAAAGAAGTTATTACTTGCTGAAGAAAATGAAATACGTAAGAGGAAACGTGACCACAATACGTAAGAAATAACTTTATGAAATTTTTATCAAAGTACCCTATAAATCAAAATAAAAACGCTGCGCAAAAAGCAAAAAACATGGTAAGAGAAGGAAACGAAATACAAGTTTAAACGCATTTTAAAACGGATCAAGTCATTATGTCGTCCAGGCCGTATTACATCAAATTAGGAAGATAACGTTGTATTGTTGAATTAAGATCCTACAAGACCATTATACTGTAAACGTCATAAAAATAAAAAAAAAATTATCAACAACAAAAGCCAAATATACGCAAATGGTAGCGCTTCAAAGTTAACAGCTAATTTTTTTTCATTTTGGGAATAAATTATATCATCAAACACTATGCACAATAAGAAAGTAATTTCGTTGCCATTTACACTTTATTTTGTACATATATATATATATATATATATATATATATATATATATATATATATATATATATATATATATATATATATATATATATATATAGTATAGCACCGATAATGGAAAGATCAATTTTGGAAATTTTTTGATAAATACTTGACATTTTTGATGCAACTTTCTAAAAGTGATGTTGCCTCTGATGCTCTCAATTTGATATTCTCAAAAAATTTTGAGAGTAAGTTGATGCTCTCAAAAAATTTCCAAAATTGACCTTTCCATTATCGGTGCTATACTATATATATATATCTATATATATATATATATATATATATATATATATATATATATATATATATATATATATATCGCAGAACAGATGTACGTACTTTCAAAAAGTAATTTACCTTGAGCGGTGATTTTAATCATAATGTGGCTATAAAATCGTTTAATGCAAGACAAACTCTAACGTAGATTTTAAAATAAATATTTCTAGTTTAAAACAAAACAAAGGTCACCATATTGTCCCCTTTAAGGGCGAATTACCTCTAGTTGCTTCCCAAATTATGTAAGATGGTCTAGGAAACGAAGGGGCCAACTTGCTACAGACGTTGCAAAAACGCGGATATCGTCGTCGCAAAAAAGCTGTTACCAGTTACGAGAAAATTGAACTTTCAATAAAATCTCCACAAACATTAATGATACGAATAACAAACCAATTCTGGATCCCAATTGTAAACAAAACGATTACGCGATTACGCGATATAGGTCACTATGTTGGCCCCTTCCAGGAAAAATTCCATCCAGTTCATTTTTGATTTAGGTAGGATTATACAGAAAGCGAAAATGTGTAAGAGGCTGACGAGCGGACCGATGCTGCCAAAGAGGTTGGTACCTGCTAGAGGAAATTAAAACCGCTACCAAAGTGAAATGGTAGATCCGACGAAAAATCGGTCGAGATATACGTAGAAACGCATTTTAAAATGGATCAACTCACCATGTTGTCCGCGAATTTAATTAGGTAAGATTGTATAGAAAGTGAAGATATTCAAGAGGCCGACGAGCAACAGACGTGGCCAAAGAAGTTAATACCTGCTGAAGAAAATGTGTAAGAGGCCAACGTGCAAAAGATAAGGCAAAATAATACCTACTGAAGAAAAGCGCGTGAGAGACAAACGTAGAAACACGAGAGACATACGTACAAAATTTTGAAATTCAAATATTACTATTTCCCTACCGTACAAAAAAAAAAAAATGGTTTTAAACCAAATCTGAGCAGATTGCCGGATGATAACATGAACTTTTATTATGCGTACTATACAATACAAATTCCAAGCAAATGACTCAACCGACCACTCAACTTCGACTTGAACTTGACCTAAACTGTCATCACTGTAATTTTAAGGTGTGAAAACCAACCCAAAACTCATCCAAATGTTGAAATGTCTCACTTGAATTGTCAAAAAATATCTATAAAAAAGTATATCGAGAAAAAAAATTCGAAATCGTTTTTCTCGTAGGAAAATGCGAAGTAGCCGATATTAAAAGCTGCGTTGACTTGTTAAGCTTACTGTTATATTCTGTTTACAATTCACAGTTCACATTCATATTGTTGGTATCGTTGGTGACATCGGGACATAATTCCGGGATTTACTCTTCCACAGTAATTAGTTTTAATTCGAACGAGGTGGTATGTTGCCACTGTGTTCGTATATTAACACCTCTCAAACCTCTTGACATCTACACAAAACCTAAGCCAGGTGTTTATATTCATGCGATTGATATTCGGAAAAAAATCGAATTTAAGTCACGCAGTTGTAAATAGCGTTTAAAAAACTCGAACAGTTTGTATTGCGAATTTAGGATATCAACAAAAAGCATAGTTGAAAATATTATTTTACATTTTGCAATAGTATCGCAAAATTGTCCATCACAAACATTAAAATATAAATGCAAACCAAAAAATCTGAAGAAAAAAGTCAAAAACTCTAAAAAAAAAAAAAAAAATAGACTAAAACTCTTACAAATTTTCTTCAGCAGGTACCAACTTCTTTGGCCACGTATGTCGCTCCTCGGCCTCTTACTCTTTCGCTTTCTATTCAATTTTACCTAATAGCGTACTTGACTGAAGTTACAAAAATATTCTAAAAACATTGTTTTTCCACATCTTTTTCCGTATTTTCCATATTTTTTTCTTCGACATATTCTGTAAAAAATCATCAAAAAAACTAACCCTATAATTTTAAATGAGAAAAAGGCGGGAAAAACACCTCAGTATAGCGACGTCACAGTCTGAAGCAATTAAACGTCAATGTCAATATTTATAACCTCAAAACTTTGATTATATTCATAAAAGGTCAAAGTAAAAGCAAGTATTTCTTAGAATTCTGGCCGATTATTATTACTATATATCTAAGCTAATAGAAATATTCAAAAGAAAACACAATTTCACCTCACCGATAAAAATTATCAAAATCGACATATCTGACTGCAAAATGTTACGTCATATTCAAGGAATGGCGCGTTTTCACTTATTTGAATATTTGTTAAAAAATGGCGATTTTCAAAGTAAAATTTCTAAATAGTTATCAATTTTTTTATGTTTCATCATTAAAATTGGACATATGTAATGATAATGCATAGAATTATTTAACATTTGACACAAATTTTAAATACAGTCAAGTACCGTATTCAAGAATGAACTTGAGGTAATACGACCTGGTCGCGGACAACATGGCGAGTTGATCCATTTCGCCACGTCTGTCGCTCCTCGGCCTCTTAGACTCGTTCGCTTTCTATATAATTTTACCGAATTCAATAATGAGCTTGAGGTAATACGACCTGGTCGCGGACAACATGGCGAGTTGATCCATTTCGCCACGTCTGTCGCTATCCGGCCTCTTAAACTCGTTCTTTTTCTATACAATTATTTTACCTAATTCACGAATGAATTTGAGGTAATACGACCTTGTCGCGGACAACATGGCGAGTTTACCCATTTTAAAATACGTTTCTACGTATGTCTCGCATCCGCTTTTCTCCAGTAGGTACATCATAATATCGCCGTCACAAACGAAAAAAAATCAGTAGTCACCAGCAATGGCAATTGAATTTGACTCTAGCATTAATGATAATTTGGAAATATTTTTTTTAAAAAATGTGACCCCTCCAAATTTAAAAGCTGGATCGATCTCCAAATCTGAAGGTATCAAAGAGAATAACAAGTAGAAAGTGAGGTTAGGGTCCCTTGCAAGACAAACATACAGTATTCATATATCATACATATTATGGTTTATATTATTTAATATTTAAATTGTAAAATTATTTATTTATCGTTTTAATCATATTTTAAAACGCAATATACTGTTTACTATATTAGCGTATATACCAAAATGTTTTTTGAAAATTAAATATATCGAATCCAGCAAATGTTTGCCGGGCGTTAGCCGACACACATAAAGTCAAATTTTTCACGTTTACAAAATTACACTTCAAATTTGATTCAAAGAATGGGAAGAGAAAACAAAACTGTAGATATAGACAAGGCAATCGTAGGACATTGCCGTCCCTTTTTATTTTTTGAAATCAGCTGAAGAGAAAGAGTGGGAGTCATAAGCATTTATGAAGAACAGCCAATAAAACCCCAATAAAAAAAAACCATTCCGTTCAAGGATTATGAAGAATCAAAATTTACGATTTTAGGAGCAGATGAGAAAGTTGTCGGGAATAAATTTTTCGAAATTTTGCTCGCGATCCCCCCTTCGCACGATTGAAATTCATATTTCAATGCACCCCCACTATATTGTGGCGCCATTTTGAAGAAAATCAGTTGTCTATTGTGTTTTCGGAAATTTTTCAGTTCTGACAAGAAAGACAAGAGTCTTTGAAGAAAAACACAATAAAAGCAATTCTCTCTCTTAAGTTTGACATATTTTGGAACTGATTTTTCCAAAATGTCATGTGTTATGTAAAATGTAAGACGTATATTGACTTACAGCAACAATAGGACAAGTGTTAGGTGTTAGGACAGTAGGACGATATTCTAAACATTTCGATGAACCAAAATCAACAACTGAACAGGAATAATTTGAATTTTGATATGAATATTTTCAGATAACTTCGGAAGTATAACTAACAGACTGTTTCTCAAGTGACACCAACTTCAGCAACTCATTTAGGAGGCCATTAGGAGGCAAAGCCTTACGAAAAAGGTTTGCAGTTGATAAAGAAACTCTCCAAAGACTTGACCTACGCCACCACGAGGATGGCTTCGTCTATACACCTGCGAAAAATTCTGATAATTCAATAAACCACAAAAAAATCAACATTTAACAAAGATTATTTTTAATTTTGATAATATTTTGTAATTATAAGTAATAGAATTAGGTAAAATGAAAACAACATTGTGAGGACAGGACCGACATACAAGACAAGTCGACATGAGAAGACATTGTAAAGGATCCCCTAATAAATTGTTCTAATAATTCTTTGGAGCTCGTTGACTGGTCTATTTAAAGCGTTTGTCTTATATAATGATCATACCTCATCGTATTATTGTTTTAATTTTAAACTTTTCTCTCCCTTAACATTACCCTTAAGTGTACACAGTTATCATCATCCCCCATTGTTCATCCTCCCCAACTCCATTCGTTTCAGATTCTCTAGACATGTGTTTGTACCGTATAGTTAACGTACAACTTAAGTAGTAACAACTAGTAAAATGGGTGTTTGGTATTTCTTTTTTTTTTCAAATAATCAAAATATTGGTTTTATTCAGTTTTTAAACTTGACTGTCGAAATAGGTGTACCAATTTTTTTTTTTACTGTAAACTTAATTTTACGAGTGTTCGGAGAATATAAAAAATCATTTGTCTAATTTTATTTTCAAAAATTGAATCATATACAAATTCAGTAATCTAAATATTTATAAAATTTTACAACAGTGTTATTGTAACAGCAGTTGGGAACGTATTGTGATGAACAACGGCATTGTTCAAAATTTTATTTATTTGCATTTGTGAGTGGAAACTATCCATTTGGTGTATATTTTAATCACCAATGATTATATTACTGTGCGATGTTTGTATAAAAGACAATTACAATCGGTTTTCTGAGTAATGCCACTCCAAATAATACCGTTCATCTACACCTCAGCAGCGACACCACACAGAGAGAAAATTCATATAAAAATTACTGTGCCCAGAACTACAGTCGACGTGTAAAAGGCGAACATATCCAATTTTGTACGGTAAAAGTATAAAAATTATAATTAATCATAGAAAATTTAAAGGATAGAATGTTCTTTCTATAATATTAGCTCCGTAAAATCTGTAAAACAGCACAGTAAAAAGTTCCATTGCCGACAGTTTAATTGTTTTTCTTACAAAAATTACCATGCTGTCTTAAAATAGAAGAAAAATAGCAGAGAATAAATGAAGCTAATAGTAGAAAGAAAGAAAGAGAAGGTATCAACGCTGTCATGTAGCGAGGCAAGCTGCAGAAAGTATCAACACAATCATATACGAAGGTCACATAGCAGGACTGTTGGTGTTGCAAGTACCTGGTTAGCTGGTGTGGTGTCGTGGGGTGCCGAAGCATTGTTCATTACAGTGTCTTGACGGATCGTTCATCATTTTGTTATTCCACTATCTTTAGTATTAGAATATATTGTTGCCAATAATTTTGTATGGATCATAAAGAATCAAAGGTCGGAAAAGATCGGGCATCTTCTAAGTTTTTACAGGTACATCCGAAGCAACATAAGGTTGCGAGTCAGGTGCGCAAATGAAAGAGTACGACAACACGAATTAAACTATAACATACATGCATAAGAGTGTGATAGAAGTTGTGCTACCACATTAAATTTTACCATGCAATATTATATTTTTTAATTTGGTCGTCGATCGCACACGTATTAAAAGAGAGCATGGTAATTTTTCTGGAATTTTATCTACCAAAATTATATAATTTATCTCTCTATTATCCTAAACTAATATCCTATGTAAACGGGCATTCGAGAAATTTTTGTGTCCAGAAATTCACTATGTTATGCAGGATACTACGACGGAGAAACGGCACGTTGACCCAGCGAGTCACAAAATCTAGCGTCAGACGTGAACTAATTAAAATTTGTCAAAAAATTATATGTAACAAAACATTTCTTCGATTTAAACTTCGTCTTTCAACCACAGTTGCTTATAATTGTCCGAAACTCTTATACTGGATGAAATTTCGGTTCCGAATATCCGGTAGTTACGGTTAAAATTTGGAATTATTCAGAGCTTTCGTTCTATTTAAAACAAAATTTGAAAATTCATCATGTAAAACACATTAGTTAACAAAGAAAAATACTCCATTGACCAATATTGATAGAAAAACTGATTTGTTTTTAAGTACGTAGTTCCTTACTAGCAACCACTTGAATCATTCCCCAACATATCAGAAATCAAATTAAAGGCCATTAATTCTAAACCACTGACATCATATAGTTTAATCAAATCTATAAATTTTTTTTCTTTTGATAACATGAATTTTATTTGGGGGTCAACTGAGCCACGATAATACAGTCTATACAATGAACAGGGATACTGGATATTTTTAAAAGTATCAACACATTATTGTATCTTTTTGCAATTGCGTTTATTTGGGGGAACAAAAGTAGTAGTTTTTGGACAGTACGAAGCCCACCTTCTCACCTGCCGACTTTTTGAGTGACCTCGGGAGGAGGCAAAACTACCGGGCGGTTCTAGAAGCCTCCGGCGGTGGGTGGAGTATAATTTGGTCTCCAACCTAACAATATCTAATGAAAGTTTTTCTAACCTAACAGAACCGAATGGAACTTGATCTCACTTAACAGAACCCAACAAAAATTGGTTTAACCTAACAAAATTTTTTCTAACCTAAAAATTCAAAAATTTCGTAACAGATGGCGCAGTGTGGTGTGTGGATAATGTTCTCTCTGTGTGGTGTCTGGATAATAGCGATCCCTGTGCGTAAGTTTGAAAAATTGTCAACAAATGGGATCGACAACCTTTTTGATAGTTAAAAGATGGCGTTGCTAGTCTGAACCACCACGAACTCTGTACCTTGATTCAAAATTCCATGACAAGATGGTGTTGCTTCCATAATTTTATAATAATTTTATCTGAAAACAGGTTTATACATGTTTTCCTCTAAATAAAAACACATTTTTTTATTTTAATAAATTTATTTAAAAAGAAATATTTTACCATAAAAATGTTTAAATGTTATTACAATAATATTTGTATATGGATATGACATTTTCCATGGCACAAGTTGCTCCGGAATGATGGCCGCATCGATGACTAGTGTATGTTGATGTTATGATTCCAAACTTGGGGCACATTGTTATTTCTTCAAAGTTCATGATGGACGCTGATGGTAGTAGTCGTTTCAAATACCGCACTTTTTCTTCTCCTTTCGTATAAATGATTCGAGTTCCATGTAGATTGTTTATTAAAATGTATTTTAGTTCCTCGCATTCAATATGTTCATCCATCCATATGCCCATGATGATGAACCCATGATGATTTTTCCGCAACCAGCGAGCTGTGCGCTGATCTTTTTCACTTAATCCGCAAAACGGTATTGGTGATTTGAAAATATAGTGTTGTAGTATATAATCTTCACCATCATTTTTGTCCAAAGTATCGAATTTCAACACAGCCAATTCCTTTATGTAGAATTTCCCATTTGTTGAATTTGAAAATCCTTGGAAGTCAACATCTGCTGCGTCGGTCGCCATTGTGCGATGTCTAGAGTCAAACTGTTGGGCTTAGAATTCAGTAACTAATGCTTTTTCTTTAAAATAAAACTGGTTTTTATAGGTGGGTAATTCTCGCATAACGGGAACCACCCAAAAACTCATAGTTTTCAATTCTGATAATTGTTATGTTTTTATAATCTATAAGTGTTATGTAGTTGTGCTGGGCTATAAGTTTTGCAATATCTGCTTGCTTCTGTAGGGTACATGTGGACAAAATGACCCATGTGCAAACCTACTAAAATGATTTTTTCCGTTTATCACCGAATCAATTGCAATGGAAAAGACAAAAATGACATCAATCATTAGTGTGTTCAATAGGTAAGTAACATACCTAAATTCACTTAGTTAAACTTAATAGTTTTCAAGTAATCGAATTTTATAGTTTAAAATTTCAATTGCAATTTTCAAAAAAGTTTATAAATCGATTTGGACGCTTTAAATTTTTATCGATAGTACTACTTAGGTACTATCAAATGACGAAATAAAATCAATGTGATCTTGCCTTTAAAAATTTTTATTACCAAAATTCAAAATTTTTTATATAGAATAGTCCAAATAGGCATTATTTAAACGGTTAAAGGCATATATTTATAGGAAAATCACCTTAAATCATATTTTAAATGCCCAATCAAATCATTGGGCTTAACAGTTTTTAATGTCCTTAGCTTCGTTTAGATATGATTCACACTAGGGCTTAAATGTATTATTATGTAGCAATATTAAATTTTTGTTAAAGGCCTAAAATGGGCTTAAAACACAAAGAGAGCATTAGCTAAATATTATTGAGTAAACATATAGTAATATTTTTGAAGAATATTGCTGGGAAAATTTAAAAAATTTCTATCAATTTAATCACTTGTAAATCTTTGAAGCACAGTTAAGTAATAATTCTTAACAAGTAACTCACGTGTTTCTTGTTATCCTTTTAATGCCACTAATTACATACACATATATAAATCATAACTGTTAGGGTCAGTTCTTTTAAATAAATTTCTTTTAAATTACCAAGTATAAGCCTTTTTTGTATATTCAGCCTTCATCCTTCCTTTTTAATGGATTTATAATCTTTCTTCCCAGGCTGTATACGACTTACGTCATCTTGGTAGTAAAAATTTATTATTTTTTTAACTTGAGGTTCTTCAGTTCTATTTTTCTTTCGCTTTTTCACGTTTATTTTGGGAAGAATTCCTTGTTTTGAGACAATTTTTTTTACTTTGGATATAAAGCGTCTTGAGGCACCAAATTCTTCAGATATTTTTCTGATACTGCACCTTTGTGGTAATAAAGATAAGATATTTATTTTATCCCTTAAGGATGTTGAGCGTTCTCGATATTTCATTTTAACGGATCTTATCATGTCTTCAAAATCATTTTTATTGTAATTCCTCACAGTATTCTTTGTAGTACTCGTAGACGCAACATTATAATCTACAGAGCTTACAATATTTTCGAAATCATTAGTGGGTGATATATTTCGAAAGCTGCTTATAGATGGTCTATTTTCTTCCACAACAGCAAGAGAAAAATTTTCTGAAGTTTTGTTATAGGACAGATTTTCATCTGAATCTCCCTCTGCATCATTTAAGGGAATTCGTTTTGAAATCATTTTTCTACATTTCGTGCATAATTTGTTTCCAGGAATGAGATTTATATTTTCCTTATGTTTTTTTGCAAAATCTAATGAAATTTCTCTCAAACTTGTACGCACTTTTTTCCTTCATGTAACCTTAGTGGATTACAACAATGTCTTTGGTTATTAGCATAATTAACTAAATATTTTTTATAATGATGTTTGCACACTTCTCGCAAATAGTTGCGTTCTATATTTGTTCTTAATAACAATAACTGCAAATTTTTTCTGGCCATTTCACTAATTTTCTTAAACTCATTTTCTTCTGAACAATTCGCGATATCAAACAAATGAATACCTACCGAACACATATTCAAGTTTGAATTAATTAAACAATTATATTAATAATCGCAACCCAGATTCAACAATTTTAACTAAAAATATAATAATTATCAACTGTGCAGTCAACTGATTTATACCAAGCTGATGTAACATTTTATTTTCAAGTAATATACAAAAAAGATTAATTTAGTAAAAAATTGAAAACACTTAAAATATTTCACACAAAAATCTACCCTCGTCAGTCATTACTCATCACACATCATATTATTGCTATATAGAGACATCCACATTCTCTAGATATTATTTTATTTCGTAGTATGTATTATCAATGAATACAATATACTTACTTTGATAATATGTGATGTTTTAAATATGTATCCTAAATAAATCCTTAAAAAAAATATATATTCAATAAAAATCCTTCAACAGATCTCAAAACCTTCAACTTACAATAATTTATGTATTCTTGTTGCGGTGCGGTGGCTCATGGCATGTGTCTTAAATCATTTAAATAGGTAGGTACAAAATTTTAATCAATAATATTTAGCTAATGCTCTCTTTGTGTTTTAAGCCCATTTTAGGCCTTTAACAAAAATTTCACATTGCTACATAATAATACATTTAAGCCCTAGTGTGAATCATATCTAAACGAAGCTAAGGACATTAAAAACTGTTAAGCTCAATGATTTGATTGGGCATTTAAAATATGATTTAAGGTGATTTTCCTATAAATATATGCCTTTAACCGTTTAAATAATGCCTATTTGTACTATTCTATATAAAAAATTTTGAATTTTGGTAATAAAAATTTTTAAAGGCAAAATCCCATTGATTTTATTTCGTCATTTGGTAGTACCTAAGTAGTACTATCGATAGAAATTTAAAACGTCTAAATCGATTCATAAATTTTTTTGAAAATTGCAATTGAAATTTTAAACTATAAAATTCGATTACTTGAAAACTATTAAGTTTAACTAAGTGAATTTAGGTATGTTACTTACCTATTGAACACACTAATGATTTATGTCATTTTTGTCTTTTCCATTGCAATTGATTCGGTGATAAATGGAAAAAATCATTTTAGTAGGTTTGCAAATAAATGGGTCACTTTGCCCACATGTACCCTACAGAAGCAGGTAGATATTGCAAAACTTATTTCCCAGCACAACTACACAACACTTATAGATTATAAAAATATAACAATTATCAAAATTTAAAACTATGAGTTTTTGGGTGGCTCCCGTTATGCGAGAATTACCCAGGTGCGAGCTTGCTTAAATAAGCCGTATGTATGTATGTTTACTGACGTCATTAAAAGATTCAAACTAATTTTTGATATTATACCTTAAACTTGATGTATATATAAAAATTCCATTTACAGTTATGGTACACCATACATACTCGTAAATTTTACAAAAATTTATCACTGTACATTTTTTAAATCTGTGTGCACATTCTTTGATATTATTTAATATCAGAATATATATTAATCAGCTAAAAATTGTTACATACTTACGTTATAAATATCTGTGTATTTTTTTAAATATATACCTTGTAAATACCCATGATTACTTTACTATATCTCTTATCACGCGGTATCGTGTTATAAAATACATAAGAAAATTCTTTACTCATTTAATGTAAAAATATTTGATCATCAACAATCAAATAAAAACGAATTTTTTAAAATATATATAGCAATATAATATTTTGCATATATACAGCACTCTGTTAAAAGTACGGGTTTCTACACCGTTAAAAAACATATTTTTTACAATATCAATATATTGTAAAAAAAATCATATTCCTTAATATTTTTAAAACTGAATATGTAATATTAAGAATTTAAAACAGTTTTGAAACATTAATTTCTCCTCATAATATTTTTTTAGTCTTAAATTAATAGCATATATTCCCAATATTTTAAGAAAATTTTCGTTTTAATATTTTATATTTACTTAAACAATGTATCTGTTTTTTCTAAATTTATTACTTGTTAGTTTAATTATTAACAATTAGTTAAATATACCTATAGGTATTAAATGACCTCTAGTTTTTGTAAACAGTTGTAATAAGATTAACAATTTTTTTATACTTACCTAAACTTCTTAAAACAAGAATCAGCATTTTTCACATTCTTCAATATGTACGTACCTACTCTATACTATTATGTGTTGTATTATTATTAAATATTTAGCAAAATTTTAAATAATATCGCGTCAAAATAATATTCAGAAGTCATTAAAAGACAATAGCAGTTACAAGACGTAAATAATAAAAAATTATATATAAAATATTTCTAATTGTAAGTAACGAATTGAAAATGTAAACTAATACTTTAAGAATAAATATGTGGAAAGTAAATAACTCTCATCGTTTTTAAAAAGCGACTCAAAGCCTCCTGTAGGCACTAAAACCATAGGAATATTTTAGGAATTCAATTAATTAACCCTTTCCTGTTTGACAATTTTACATCATTACTGTTCAAACGATACTTCATATTTACAAATCATTAATAATATGGGTCAATATTTATTTTTAAGAATTACATAGTTTACACATATGTTCTATCGCACCAGAATGTTAATAGGACAATACAATTTAATTGCCTATATTCAGGAGCAAGTAAAAACATTACCTATTTTAATAGCTCTGAAAATATATATTGGATAGTTCATTGTAAGAACAATCATTTTGGTGATCTTTTTTTAACCAATTGCTAAAATTGTTTAAGAACTGTGGTATGTAAGAAATAATAACACTCACATAATTTTTAAAATATTTTATTAAATAATTAACTTTGGTATACAGCTATTGGAAAAGTTACACTATTGGTTTAGTTTACAACTCATAAAATGTTAAGATATTTTAAAGCCTCCTATAGGGTCGTAAATATAACCATTTACCCGCAATTTTTTCATCACCGTCGTTGGCGACTGTATTCTCGTCATCATCAGATTCTCCTTCGCTCGCAGTATCTTCGTTGTCACTAGTAGATGTTTTTTCATCGTTGTCTCTGTCATCATTTGATACATACTTTAACACTGGCTCAATAATATCATGCTTTTCCAATTTCCGAGTTATCGAGATAATTTGCCTCCCAATGTCACTTTTCTTTAAATTATTAAAATGGCTTCGTTTTTTCTCATTTTCGATATAATCCGCACAACTGGGATTTACAATATGATGCGTTTCCTTTAAATTGCACATACTATTAACCATTTCTTCTCCAATTTGCGTTTGAGTTGCTAAACTTCTTAGTTCATCGACCAAATGGTTCGGATCATCAAAATATTCTTCTTCATCACAGGGTTCGAATGATCATTATGAAGGTTAGTGTTTTCATCATACTTCAGACGTTTAGCTTCTCCATTTATTGAATTTGATGTTGAAGGTTGTTCCTTTTCTTCTGAATTTTTATCTTTTTGTGCTTCGTCCTTTGCGCATGCGTTCTGAAGCTCTTTGATCATTAATATGTCTAGAGCAAGAGACCAGCCACTTTAACTTGTTTCTTCGTAGTTATCAGGCAATTGTGAATCGTTTTGTTCGTTAGACCGATTATCTTCGTCATTCACAGATTGTAGAATATTTTGTGAGTTTTTTAAAGAATCGAATTTACTTTTGATTGCTTTTGCTGCAGCTATCATACTTTCATCAAAAGTATTCAAGTTTCTTTTACATAGATCTGTATCATTTTCGTGTTGATTTTGAAACACTGGTGCTTTATTTTCCTTTTCTTCAATGTCATTTTTTGTTTCAAAGCTATATTCGGTTTCACCATCATCATCTCCATCATTCGATTTCGACGATTCACTGTGTACTGAAAGTGTCCTGTTCTCCGCACTGTTTACGTGTGTCCCATTATTTACCGATTGATTATCTACCGACTGATTATTTGCGATCTGGTCATTATTGTTTGTTTGATGTTCCTGAGCATTTGAACGCGTATGCACTCTTCTTTTCATATGACGTAAAAGAGAATCTCTCCGCGAAAATGTCTTATCACAACGTGTACACTCAAACATTTTTTTTTGATAGATGTGAATAGTTTGATTTACAGCATAAGACTGATTAGTTTTTATATCGACATGACCGTATATAGTACCACCAGAGCAGAACTGGCGTCAATTTGGTATGCTTTTGGTGTCATTTGGTCTGTTTTGGTGTAATTTTGGGAATTTTTAGTGTAATTTGGAGTATTTTTGGTGTAATTTTGATGTTATTTGGTGTAATTTTGGGGATATTTGGTGTATTTTTGGTGTATTTATGGCGTCATTTGGTGTAATTTCGGTGTTATTTGATGTATTTTATTGGTGTACTTTTGGTGTATTTTTGGTGTAATTTTGGTGTTGTTTGGTGTAATTTTGGTGTATTTATGGTGTCATTTTGGTGTCATTTGGTGTTTTTTTGGTGTATTTATGGTGTCATTTGGTGTAATTTTGGTGTACTTTTGGTGTATTTTTGGTGCAACTTTGGTGTATTTTTGGTGTCATTTTGATGTTGTTTGGTGTATTTTTGGTGTATTTTTGGTGTGTTTATGGTACTATTTGGTGTATTTTTGGTGTAATTTTGGTGTTATTTGGTGTCATTTGGTGTAATTTTGGTGTTATTTAATGTATATTTGGTGTAATTTTGGTGTTATTTGGTGTAATTTTGGTGTATTTATGGTGTCATTTGGTGTATTTTTTGAGTTCTTTGGTGTACCTTTGGTGTATTTTTGGTGTCATTTTGGTATATTTATGGCTCCTACTTTTTGCAGGGAAAAATTTGAAAATTTAAAAATTATCGTTGCGTTAAAATGTCTAATTTTGCGTTTCTCTCGGGGGGACACCAACACGAAAGTTCGCCCCCCCCCCACCTCGTAATAACTGTATGTCCGTCCCTGAGTGAAGCCATAAGAAGAGAAAATATGAAAGACCAATTTTCGCTTATGCGATTTTCATTGGATTGGATAGGCCTCGGCCATTATTCCGAACATTTTCTACATATGTTTGTATATATCTCGGGATCTACTGGGGCGAGAGAAATGAAACTGGGCCCAAAATAATTATATACATATATATATATATATATATATATATATATATATATATATATATATATATATATATATATATATATATATATGTGTGTGTGTGTGTGTGTGTGTGGAGCATTTAAAGGGGCAAAAATTCTGGAATTATCGTAATTTTTAAATTTTTGAAAAATTGAAAAATTTTAGTTTTCTTAGGGAAAATTACGTCATTTTTCGGAGAATTCTGGACATAGTTGTGTATTCTTTATTCGAGAATCCTTCCTTATCAGCTGTTTTGCCGGATACGGAAAGACTTAACGAATCCACAACAATTACGGATCGTTATGCCGGATGGTTGGTGAGCATTCCTTCGTCAGAGAAATTATGAACAAGCATTACCACCGGTTCGTCGTCATCAGCGGTTGGTGTAGGATGCGTCACTACTTTCTGCACTATCCGATATTTATTGTAATGGGAATAATGTGCTTGCCAGTGCATTTAGAACTTCAGCCGACATAAAAATTGGCATAAAATCCGGCATATTATGATATAATGAAAACAAAACCTAAAGAATGAAAAGAATAAAAAAACGTGTGAAATTTTGCAACAAGGTAACAGTCGTATCTTTTGCACAAAGAATCGTCTTTTGAGTGAATTCAGTTCGGTATTTTTGTATTTTTGTTCCCACAAATAAACGTAATTGCAAAAAGATACAATAATGTTTTGAAACTTTTAAAAATATCCAGTATCCCTGTTCATTGTATAGACTGTATTATCGTGGCTCAGTGGACCCCCAAATAAAATTAATGTTATCACAAGAAAAAAATTTATAGATTTCATTAAACTATATGATGTCAGTGGTTTAGAATGAATGGCCTTTAATTTGATTTCTGATATGTTGGGGAATGATTCAAGTGGTTGCTAGTAAGGAACTACGCACTTAAAAATAAATCAGTTTCTCTATCAATATTGGTCAATGAAGTATTTTTCTTTGTTAAGTAATGTGTTTTACGTGATGAATTTTCAAATTTTGTTTTAAATAGAACGGAAGCTTTAAATAATTCCAAATTTTAACCGTAACTACCGGATATTCGGAACCGAAATTTCATCCAGTATAAGAGCTTCGGACAATTATAAGCAACTGTGGTTGAAAGACGAAGTTTAAATTGAAGAAAATTTTTTTTAACGCTAGATTTTGTGATTCGCTGGGTTAACGTGCCGTTTCTCTGTCGTAGTACCCTGCATAACATAGCGAATTTCTGGACGCAAAAATTTCTCGAATGCCTGTTTATATAGGATAATAGTTTAAAAACGTACCTTATGTAATTTTTCCGCGTTTTGCTATGGTGTAAAAAAATTTCGAAAAATTTAAATTTTGGTAAGAGACCCTTTTCGGAGGTTCCGAGCATCAGACGTGCTTGATAGAGAAACTCGTCGAAGGGTTTAGGATTTCCAACCTTTCCCTCAAATTTCAAATCTCAAAGGCTCAAGTCTTCCCGTGACAGTGGCTCTAATAGCTGAATTTTCCATTCGGAAATTTGCTAAAAAACGAAATTTTGTTGGTTCAGATGGAGCGAAGGAAGGAAATTGTGTGGTGATAAAGGTGATAGTACACGGAGAGAAAAATCATATAATTTATAAGATTTCAGAAAAATTACCATGCTCCCTTTTAATGCGTGCGCGATTGACGACCAAGGTAAAAAATATATTATAGCATGGTAAAATTTTATGTGGTAGCACAACTTCTATCACACTCTTATGCATATATGTTATAGTTTAATTCGTGTTGTCGTACTCTTTCTTTTGCGCATATGACCCGCAACCTTATGTTGCTTCGGATGTACCTCTAAAAACTTCGAAGATGCCCGATCTTTGCCTACCTTTGATTCTTTATGATCCATACAAAAATGATTGGCAACAATATATTCTAATACTAAAGATAGTGGAGTAACAAAATGATGAACCATCTATCAAGACATTGTAATGAACACTGCTTCGGCACCACACGACACCACACCAGCTAATCAGGTAGTTGCAACACCAACAGTCCTGCTATGTAACCTTCATATATGATTGTGTTGATACTTTCTGCAGCTTGCCTCGGTATGTGACAGCGTTGATACCTTCTCTTTCTTTCTTTCGGAAAGAACATCCTATCCTTTAAATTTTCTCTGATTAATTATAATTGTTTTATTTTTACCGTACAAAATTGAATATGTTCGCCTTTTACACGTCGATTGTAGTGCTGAGCACAGTAATTTTTATATGAATTCTCTCTCTGTGTGGTGTCGCTGCTGAGGTGTAGATGAACGGTATTATTTGGAGTGGCATTACTCAGAAAACCGATTGTAATTGTTTTTATACAAAAAATCGCACGGTAATATAATCATTGGTGATTAAAATGTACACCAAATGGACAGTTTCCACTCACAAATGCAAATAAATAAAATTTTGATCAATGACTTTGTTCAACACAATACGTTCCCAACTGTTGTTGTAATAACACTGTTGTAAGATTTTATAAATATTTAGATTACTGAACTTGTATATGATTCAATTTTTGAAAATAAAATTAAACAATTGATTTTTTATATTCTCCGAACACTCGTAAAACTATATTTTACAGTAGAAAAAAGTTTAAAAATTGAATAAAACAGATAATGTGATTATTTGAAAAAAAAATACCAAACACCCATTTTACTAGTTGTTACTACTTAAGTTGTACGTTAACTATACGGTAGAAACACATGTCTAGAGAATCTGAAACGAGTGGGGTTGGGGAGGATGAACAATGGGGGATGATGATAACTGTGTATACTTAAGGGAAATGTTAAGGGAGAGAAAAGTTTAAAATTAAAACAATAATGCGATGAGGTATGATCATTTATAAGACAAACGCTTTAAGTAGACCAGTCAACGAGCTCCAAGGAATTATTAAAACAATTTATTAGGGGATCCTTTACAATGTCTTCTCATGGCGACTTGTCTTGTATGTCTATCGTGTCCGCACAAGGTTGTTTTCATTTTACCTTATTCTACTACATATAATTACGAAATATTATCAAAATTAAAAATAATCTTTGTTAAGTGTTGATTTTTGTGTGTTTTATTGAATTATCAGAATTTTTCGCAGGTGTATGGACGAAGCCATCCTCGTGGTGGCGTAAGTCAAAGTGTCACTCAAGTCTTTGGATCGTTTCTTTACCAACTGTAAACCTTTTTCGTAAGGCTTTGCCTCCTAATGGCCTCCTAGATGAGTTGCTGAAGTTCCTGTCACTTGAGAAACAGTCTGTTTGTTATACTTCCGAATTTATCTGAAAATATTCATATGAAAATCCAAATTATTCCTGTTCAGTTGTTGATTTTGGTTCATCAAACTGTTTAGAATATCGTCCTACTGTCCTAACACCTGACACCTGTCCTAGTGTTGCTGTAAGTCAATACACACCTTACATTTTACTTAATACATGACATTTAGGAAAAATCAGTTCCAAAATATGTCAAACTTACGAGAGAGAATTGCTTTTATTGTTTTTTTCTTCAAAGGCTCTTGTCTTCCTTGTCAGAACTAAAAAATTTCGAAAAACACAATCGACATCTGATTTTCTTCAAAATGGCGCCACAATATAGTGGGGGTGCATTGAAATATGAATTTCACTCGTGCGAAGGAGGGACCGCGAGCAAAAGTTCGAAAAATTTATTCCCAACAATTTTCTCATCTGTTCCTAAAATGGTAAATTTTGATTCTTCATAATCTTTGAACGGAATGGTTTTTTTATTGGGTCTTTGGTGGCTGTTATTCATAAATGCTTATGACTCCTAACTTTTCCCTTCAGCTGATTTAAAAAAATATAAAGGGACGGCAAAGTCCTACGATTTTCTTGTCTATATCTACAGTTTTGTTTTCTCTTCCCATTCTTTAAATCAAATTTGAAGTGTAATTTTGTAAACGTGAAAAATTTGACTTTATGTGTGTCGGCTAACGCCCGGCAAACATTTGCTGGATTCGATAACATATTTAATTTTCAAAAAACATTTTGGTATATACGCTAATATAGTAGACAGTATAAAACGATAAATAAATATTTTTACAATTTAAATGTTAAATAATATAAACCATAAATAAATTTTAAACTAATTTTTTAATTATTAGGATTTTATTTACCCGGGAAAATATTAAAAGCGAAAAGTTAGACATCGATGGTTTTCATTTTACAAATCGTATGTACATACATACATATGTATTGTGTTTGATTCGATTCATGCATTAGCTATTAGACATAATAAATATAATATTTTAATATGATTTATTTGGGGAACAAATCTATAGCATAGCTTATGTATATATATGCAAAATCAACATACATGTATGGTATGATATATGAGTACTGTATGTTTGTCTTGAAAGGGACTCTAACCTCACTTTCTACTTGTTATTCTCTTTGATACCCTCAGATTTAGAGGTCGATCCAGCTTTTAAATTGGGAGGTGTCACATTTTTTAAAAAGAATATTTTCAAGTTATCATTAATTCTAGAGTCAAATTTAACTGCCATTGTGCACAGCAGTCCCGGACACACCATCAGCGGAATAATCCAGATCTGTAAGAATATCTGGAATGGAACTGGTGAAAACTGATGAAAAGTTTGACTTTTGTCCGCCATGTTGTCCGCGACCAGATCATATTACCTCAAGCTCATTATAGAATTCGGTAAAATTATATAGAAAGCGAACGAGTTTAAGAGGCCGAGGAGCGACAGACGTATGTACTAAAAATACATATGTACTAAAAAACCGACTTCACTATTGGTTAGCAATTGAAAAATAGACCGAACAGTGCAATTTAATAATAGTTTTAGAATATCCTATTCGGAAACTAGGAAAGATATCGGAAAACTAACTTTACTATGGGATTTGCCATTAAAGTAATGGTTGAATAGCGGAATTTGACAAAAATTCTAGATCATTCTATTCGAAACCTAGAATAGATATCAAAAAATAAACTTTATCATTAGATAGGTCATCAAAGAAAATGCTAAATAACGGAAATGTTCTCGAATATTCTATTCGGAAACTAAAAAAAAATTCAGAAAGCGACTTCATCAGTAGATTGCACCTTGGCAAAAAATGTCAAATAGTGGGTGCTATACGAAAGTTTTAGCTATAAATTTACGCCAACGTATTCGATTGCAAAAAAAGTATAATATTTATATTTTCCTTAAATGAAGAATCTTAACTCTTGTTAAATTCCGCTATTTGATCTTTTATTTAATAGTTACATGAGCGATAAAATCGGTTTCTTGATACTTTTGCTAATTCTCGAATAGAACATTCTAGAATATTGTTCAATTTTTGTTATTTAGGCTTTCATTCGACGACAAATCCGATGGTGAAATAAGTTTTCCGATATTTTTACTAGTTCTCGAATAGAACATTCTAGAACATTGTTAAATTTTTGCTATTTAAGCTTTTATTTGATGACCAATTCGATAGTGAAATCAGCTTCCTAATATCTTTGCTAGTTCTCGAATAGAACATTCTAGAGCATTGCTAAATTTTTGTTATTTATACTTTTATTCGAAGACCAATTCGATGGTGGAGCTAGTCTTCCGATATCTTTGCTAGTTCTCGAATAGAACATTCTAGAACATTGCTAAATTTTTGTTATTTATGCTTTTATTCGAAGACCAATTCGATGATGAAGTTAGTTTCCCGATATTCTTGCTAGATTCCGAATAGAATCTTTGCTGAATCCTGCTGTTTAGTCCCTTCTTTGGTAGACTATCAAATGGTGAAGTCGGTTTTTCGACATTTTTGCTATTTTTCGAATAGAATATTCTGGAACTTTTATCAAAATTTGTTATCTGGGTTTTTTTCCATAACCAATCAAATCGTGAAATCGATGTGTATATGCACACATATTTGTTTACATATGCATATACACACGTGAAATAATATGTACGTGTATGTCTGTATATTGGTGTAATTGTTTGTTGGTGTTGATATTATATTTATTTGTGCATAAGAACCTATGGCTATGTGTGAATGCTATACGTGTGTATGTGAGAAAATATGGGAACTTCTCAGACCCTCACATAAATTTGCTACGCCCCTGAATTGACGATTATGTATAACTTTACACAAATACAATCTCACGTCTTCAAATCTGTGAGAGGGGTACCCCACCACTCGCTATATTATATTGGAGTACGTTATATTGGAGTTCCTATGTACGATGTTTTGTCAGAAAACTAAATTTAGTTCGAGTTTAAACGTAGCAAATTTGAAAATTGTAGTTTCGAAAAAAACGCGTTTAAAATTTAAGTTACTGGTTAGACTATCGGAATATGCAAAAAAAATCGAATTATTTTACAAACTCGTATATTGAAGAAAAAAGTGGACTGCAAACTCGTACTTCCTAAAAATAACGATAGCTTGTAAAAGATATACGCTTTCAAAATTTCAGTAGCGAAGTCCCTAAATTTTACATTATCACGAAATGCCGGTACTTTAAATGAATTTTTTATCAAACGCCTAAAATTTTTAGCCATATTACATAATGCAATAACCTATTAAATGCGGTAACAGCTAAATAAAAATTAGTGATAAACCTGTTCGAGTAATTTAATAATTTAACTAAGTATCTCAATATATTCAAAAAACTAATAACATTAGTAAAATAATTATTTCTTTTTCTTAAAAATCATTTCTAACAAATAAAATTTTTAAAAAAAAAGTTCGTTACAAGCATTGTTACTGAAAAATTATTAAAAATCATTTAATTATATATATTTTCATTTATAAATATAATTCTCTACTTCTTAAAATCTAATTCTTAAAGTGTGGATCAATAAATCATATGAAGGTAATTTTCCAGTTCCTCATTTAACAATCGATCTCAGTAAAAAAAATGTTTTGTTTTTTAACGGTTATACTACACTGAACTGCAACATAATATATCAAAATAAAAAAATAAAAAAATTCAAAATAAAAGATTCAAAATAAAAAAAAAACGTATTAGAGTACGTATTAGTAACAAAAACCCACCTACTATTATATACTCATACTATTTGCAAAAGAGAACCTGAATGAATCTGATTTAAATCCGGCAACACCGCCGGACGTCAGTCTGTGCATTATGTGAATATAAATATTCGTTTCGGACGTAAAAATGTTGTCAATATAAAATATAAAAATATACTGTGGACGTCATATGGCAGTAAGGTGAAAAGATGTCACAATGATAGTGAGATGAAAGTTTTCCATCTGAAGTCAACCAAAACAAAAATGTACCACATGTTATCTGTGTTGAAAGACGGAGTATACAAACGTTAAATATTCAATATACGGCTCCCTTTAAGGAGACGTCAAATTGATGTATTATGAAAAGACGTCAAAATGATACGGGGATGTAAATATATATATATATATATATATATATATATATATATATATATATATATATATATATATATATATATATATATATATATATATATAAGTAGTGTAAATTGGACAGTTCTAGAACCACCACCTTATGGAAAATTAACATTGCCCACCACCCACCACCTTATGGAGAAATAACATAGCTATGCTGTGTAGATTGCCTATAATATTAAGTAATAATATTTAAAATAAATAAAATGCAGTCGGCTGGTGTATTCGATCTTTGGTACTTTATTTTACGAAGCGGAAGTGCTAACCACTACACTGTGACGTACACTGGCTCTGGATGTATTAAATGTCGAATGTATTCTAACAATTAACATTTTGATCTGTATGTTAATTAAGTGTACAAACATGTTTCAACCAACTATTGCCTAAGGTGGTGAATGGCATTGCCAACAAATGTTAATATATAAATTATTTATTGCTACACTTAAAACTTTCAAATAGGTTTTGCTCAAAGTTTTCCGTTCACGTGATAAAAATGGATATTCAAATGTCAAATAATTTTTATGTCTTGTGGTAGTCGGTTATTTAACCATATGTATGAAATAAATTTTCCGATCTTACGGGTACCGGATATTTAACCATATGTATGAAATAAATTTTCCAATTGCATCAGGCTAGGCGTAACCTTGATTGCACACATTGACGCCACATGATTTTCTAGAACAAATACTGGAAAATTCTTGTTTTCTGATCACATGTCTAAACAACGTGACTTTTTTCGATATAAACATTTGTTACCTATTTTCAATAGTTCAGATCAATTTTTGACAATTAGCTAGTGTTAATTTTCATATATGTATGAATAAGTTTTTTTCGTAATAATAATTTTTATAAAAAGTTTCCGTGAAAAATTATTTTGTATACTGTTGTCTGTTCTTTACATGCATGTCCCTGTACAATAATTATTTATAAGTGTTGTTTTGTAATACTTACATTTATAACTAGACAATTCGCTGCAAAAAATACTACTGATTTTATTATCGTATTTAACAAACTGGTTTTGTTAATAATCAAACGGTGACAACAATTATAATTCCATCATACTACAGATGTATGTATACATATTATATGAACCGCCTGACAACAGTTTGCAATTCAATAGCAGTATACATGTATATATTACATTGTAACATTCTTTAGTAAGATTGTGTTTGTACACTGCAATGATCTAGTGAACCAGATCTAATATACCAGATTGCATACATATATTATGTTTGATCTATGAGTACTTTCACCACACTGCACATAGCGTTGTTTGGTTGAATACAAGAAACAACTGAAATATTATTAGTATTGTTGATGGAATTTTTATAAAATTTTTTTATTGTGGTAACATACTTAAAGTAAATATTTTCTGGGAATATAAATAATTTAAGGAACTTAATGGCATAGTACAATAATTACAAATTACAAATTGTTATGTTAAAATTTTTTATTAATGAATTACGATTGGATTACATATTTAATATATATTTCTTAAATTCATATGGATATGTACAACAATATCGAGACTTATTAGATTTTTCTTGTTATATTATTTAAAATAAAATCCACTAATTTCGATACTGTCGGCTTTCCCGTTTCGTGTTTTCGTCCAACATAATTTTCTGTAATGTTATTTTCATAAACTTTTCTATTAATATATCTGTTTCCTCTATCGGCGTCGTCAAATTTACCAGTATTTTCATATCCTGTGTTGCATATTTCCATTGATTCTCTTTCTGTATATTCGGATCCATGATTACAGATGTTGGGATGGCTCGGATTGTTAATAAAAATTCTTTTGGATGACTTTCTCGAGTATAAGAAACACACTCTCCTTGGTTCCTTAAATAAATACTTTCCAAGATTATGTGCATGTTCTTCATATCCATCTTCTGTTGATGAGATGTAGCTTCTTTGAAGGCTGTTTGCCAAAGGGATGTTATAGAGTATGGAGCATCTACACCGTCTGTGGAAGTACCGGCAATCGTGGACGACATGCAAGTGTTCAAAGTTTGGGATTTGGTGGTAGGAACAGATGACAAGTTCTCCACGATATTGCTGTCTAGTTCGTTCTTTAATTGTAGTAATATATTTTTCACTATCTGTATTGTTTCTGCAGGGAATAACCGTGTGCAAAATTCCTCGACGTTGTAGATCTTTAAAAATTTCTCCCAATTGGCAGGTAAATTTTTTTTCGATTGGAATGTTTTTTGAAAATATTTGCCAATTGTCATTATTGCTTTTATCACATTTTTGTTTTGGTTCATTAATTTCGTTTTCAAAGTTATAATCGAATGTAGCCAAAAATTCTGAAATTCGTAAGGATGGGCAAATATACATACAACAGTTAATCTTAATAATTTTTCGAAAGTTATATTTATAGCCATACCATCCAATTCATCCATTAATTTCTGTCTTTTTGTTTCAATATCATCATCTTCATCTGAACTTGATAGAGGTTGCTCCATTGGTCTTTTTAAATCGTCATTTATTTCGTGTTCTTCTTCTACATCTGTCACATCGTCAACTTCGTCATAATCTATTTTTTCCATTTTTATTTTAATTAAAGTTGCGAATTTTATCCAACTATCCGTATGATTTTGCGAATTTTGTAATATTTCTTCAATATTATTAAAAATAAATTGTAAGAAATACTCACTTTTTAAATACGAGTAAAGTTCTCGGTAAGTTCTACAATTAATTAATTTTTTGCAAATAGGTGTATTAAGTTCTTGTTGCCACATTATACTACATCTGTTTTCAATTTTGAACCTGAATATATACCGTTCAATTGCTACCTTAATGACCTACAAAAACTATTCTTGTACGCCAGTAGCTTGACATTGACCAAAGTTCATAAAAGAAAAATTTCTAATAAATACCACCACCTCGTCGCCGCCGGCAAATTTTTAAATAAATGTCATACGCATAATAAACGTTTCCGCGTACAGATAATTTTTCCAGAATAGTTAACAAATTAAAAATATATGACTGATTTTTGTACTATTGTCAGTGACATTGAATAATAATACTAAGGAAACATAAACAATATGCTTGACCTTTAAGTAAATATCAAACAATTTCCTTATTTAATTAAAAATTCATATATGTAGAAATAATTTATTTTTTCTACATGATTTATTTATATTATTTTGTTTTATTATAACATATGAATAATAAAGGTTTTTCCTGATAGAAATATTTTTACTTTATATGGTTAATTACATATTTTTTCAGCGACATTAATTTTATAAAAATTATCATAAATTATATTTTGTTTGCAAACAAGCTTATATTTTTATACATTAATTATATGTTATTAGAAATCAAAAATCATGTTGTAAATATTTTTCCTACTTGATTTATATTATTTTTGTTTTCTTTAATGGCATACCCATAATAAACGCTTCCGGGTACAGCTAATTTTATGAAAATTCTGTATATAAAAGACAGTACAGATACGGAAAGGTACATTTCCATTCAATCGTTAAAGTTGTGAAAACAAAGTGTTCCAATTGCTTTGAATCTTAAAATAAACAGTTTACTTTTTTGTTTTATTGAGTTATATTAAAAATATTTGACAAGTAAAAATAATTATTAATTTTTTATAATTTATTATCATATTTTAAATATACTTTGTAGTTTTATTGTGCTATTTTTTAAAATATTTGGTGAGTACAATAATTTTAATTAAATTCTCATTAATATAGTTTTTTAAATTTTTAGAAAAATTTCATCATGTTCAAATGTCAGGATTGCGGATCATCATTCAGACGACGTGATGCATTAACTCGACATGTTCCTACCATGCACGGAAATAAAAATTTGAAATGTAACCAATGTGATGTATCGTTTAGTCGGCGTGATGCACTTACACGTCATGTGAAGAAGTTCCATGAAGCAATGACTGCAGCTACTCAACCATCTACTAGTAGTGGTTTAACAAAGCGTCCAGCTGATGATGAAAATGGAGGCCTCTTAAAGAAATCAAAAATGTCAAAACCAGTAGAAATAAAACGTTGTGAAGTGTGCGATATTGATGTACCTAAAACTACATTCAATGGACATTTGCGTAGCACTGCACATAAAAATAAAATTTGTTGTCGCACTGAAAATGAAGATTTAGAAATTGTCCACAGCGCCTTTAAAAGTCGCATAATTAGTTACCGGGTGAAGAATTGTGAAAACTCTCAGTCAGTTGAAGACTTTTTGGAGCAAATTAAGGATAAGGTGTTACTGTTGCTAGGTACGGAACTGGGGAAACACAAAGCATTTAAAACAAACTTTGAACTTTTTGGACTGTATGCGAAAAATGAAAATGATGGATCTGTGACGTTGGATATCAAATCGTTTAATACCAGAAATTCTATTGTAACAGAGTCAAGTAACAACAGTGACATGTATGATAATTTGAAGGGGGTAATAACAACAAAAAGCGAGGAGTTCCTGGCACGCGGTTCCGGCTGGATGCTTCAACAAGTTTATTACTTGGAAGTGAATATTAACAAATACAATCCACTTAGAGCATCGTCCTACATTGAATTACCAGCATGGATTAAACGAAAGAAATCGGTCGTTAATGTTCAAAACAATGATCAGGCATGCTTTGCATGGGCAGTCACATCGGCTTTACATCCAGTAGATAATAACCCACACCGACTTGCATCATATCCACATTATTCATCCGTTCTAAATTTTGATGGAATCGAGTTTCCAGTTAAAATTAAGGATATCAAATTGTTTGAATCTTTAAATAATATTAGTGTCAACGTTTACGGTGTGGAAGATAAAAGTATTGTGGGACCCTTACATCATACAACACAAAAGAGGGGTACACATGTTAATTTACTGTATGTTGAAGATGGTGACAACAGTCATTATTGTTGGATCCGGAATTTAAGCAGACATGTTAGTCACCAGTTTTCAAAGCATGATGGAGCGAAATATATTTGTGATGGATGCTTGCAATTCTTCAGAACTGAGGCGGCATTAGACGAACATTCGAAAAACGACTGCAACGGTGTTTGTACAGTATTACCGACTTTGGGGAAACATATATTAAAGTTTAAAAATTTTAAGAAACAATTACGCGTTCCGTTTACAATTTTTTGTGACTTTGAATCGATTTTGAAACCATACGACACATGCTCGCCAGATCCAACAACATCGTTCACGAATACTATGCAAATACATGAGCCGTTCAGTTTCGCTTATTACATCAAGTGTTCATATGATGATAATTTAAATAAATTTGTGCAATACCGGGGACTGAATTGTGGGAAAGTCTTTATGGAGAAACTAGATGAAGAAGCGAAACGACTATACAGTATTCTGGACAAACAAGTGCCGATGAAACCACTAACACCAGCCCAGCAAATTCAGTACATAAATGCAACAACCTGTTTTATATGTGGTAATGTATTACGAGGAGATCGTGTGCGGGACCATGATCATTTAACTGGTGAATTCCGTGGTGCTGCACACAATGATTGTAATTTACAATACAAGTTACCAAAATTCATACCTGTAATCTTTCACAATTTATCCGGTTACGATGCTCATTTCGTTGTACGTGAATTTGGTATAGCTAAAGAAAAGATTGATGTCATTGCCAACAACAAAGAACGCTACATTTCCTTCACCAAACATATCAAAATAGATGATGATGATGATAGCGATAATGAACCTGATGTTGAAGAAGAAGATGATTATGTAGAAGATGATGAAAATGTAGATGAAAATGATGAGAAAAAAACAAAATCAATCCAACTTCGTTTCATCGATTCGTTTCGATTTATGGCAAGCAGTCTGGACAAGTTGGCTAATAATTTGAAACCGGAGCAGTTTGTTGAAGTGCGTCGAGCGTATCCTGAAGACCGCAAATTTAATTTAATTAAGGAAAAGGGTGTATTTCCTTATGAATATGTTAACAATGTTGAACGTCTTGAAGAGCGCACGTTACCACCAAAGTCGGCATTTTATAGTAATCTAAATACAGCACATATCACTGATAACGAATATCAACGTGCACAACAAATCTGGCACGAATTTAAAACAGAAACGTTGGGCGAATACTCGGATTTGTATTTAAAAACTGACGTACTTTTACTGACAGATGTTTTTGAGAATTTTCGAGACGTTTGCTTGAGAACGTATCAATTAGATCCATGTCAATACTTAAGCGCACCGGGATTGAGCTGGGACGCCATGTTAAAATATACTCAGGTGAAATTAGAACTCCTCACAGATATTGACATGATACATTTTATTCAGAAAGGAATGCGTGGAGGTTTAGCACAGTGCTGTGGACGCTATAGCGAAGCAAATAATAAGTACTGCGATAATTATGATCCAACAAAACCGTCAACGTTTATAGAATACTTGGATGCGAACAACTTATACGGATGGGCTATGTCACAGCACTTACCAATCAACAATTTCAAGTGGGTTCCGGAATGTGAATTGAAAAACTTTGATGTATCCACGATCGCTGATGACGCTGGTGTTGGTTATATACTGGAAGTGGATCTTCAGTATCCAAAAACACTTCACGACCATCATGAAGATTTACCATTCTGCCCGGATAATGAGAAGCCGCCGTACATCACATCAAAAAACAACAAACTAATAGCTAGTGTTTCTGATAAAAAGAAATATGTTATTCATTACTGCAGTTTAAAACAGTGTCTCAAATATGGTTTAAAATTAACAAAAATACATCGTGTGCTCCAATTTAATCAATCCTCGTGGCTTAAAAACTACATTGACTTGAATACTGAACTCCGCTCTAAAGCAACAAATAATTTTGAAAAAGACTTTTATAAGCTAATGAACAATAGTGTGTTTGGCAAGACAATGGAAAACGTTAATAAACGTGTGGATGTGCGTATAATTACCCATTGGGAGAATATTGGTAAAAAGTTGGGTGCTAGTACTCTTATAAGTAGACCGAACTTTCATAGTCGGTCGGTTATACATGAAAACCTAGTGATTGTGCAAATGAATCGTTTAAAAGTTATTTATAACAAGCCAATATATGTAGGATTTAGTGTTCTTGAATTGTCGAAAACACTAATGTATGATTTTCATTATGGGTATATAAAACCAAAATACGGTGATAATGTTAAGCTGTTGTATATGGACACCGACAGTTTCATATACCAAATACAAACAGAAGACTTTTATGCTGATATTAAGCCAGACATTAGTGCTTATTTTGACACAAGTGATTTTACGAGTGACAATATATATGGGTTGCCTCGTTTAAATAAAAAAGTGCTTGACAAATTTAAAGACGAGTGTTCTGGAACAATTATTGAAAAATTTATCGGTGTAAAAGCCAAATCCTATTGTATTGTGAAAAAAGGTGATGATCCGCCAATTAAAAAACTTAAAGGTATAAAAAAGAATATTGTAAAAAACGAAATAGATGTTAGTGACTATATAAACTGTGTAAAAAGTAGAAATTCGGAAATACTTTACAGACAAATGAGTGTGTTTCGCAGTTTAAAACATCAACTCTACACTCACTTAATTAATAAGGCTGCGTTATCAAATAGTGATGATAAACGTTTTATAGTACCCAACAACAGACTTAAAACTCTCCCATGGGGACATTACAAAATTGAAGACTTTTATTTTTGTTAATTTAAAAAATATTTATAAGTTTTATATTTAATGGTTAGTTTTAGTATCTGTAGCTTTAGTTAATATTTATATAATTATAAGTTATATTTATTATTTTCTAATTGTAAATTGTATTAAAATGTAAAGGGGTGGAAAATAAAAATGATCATTTTTATTAAAGTTTTTATTATTACTAAATCATAATAATGCGCCTAAAACATTATGATTTTATTAACAAACAATAATAATACATGTAAAAATTATGTCTAATTTATGTATAAATGTTCTCGTAATAATTTATCGATGTCTAAATAATCCTTAAGACAAACTGAAGGCCAGGGACCACTGTCCGGTCCTGTCTCAAAACCAAGTTGAGCTGTCGGATCATTACGACCTTTTTCAATATTCTGCCAAATCCAACACATCAGACAATTATCTTTGTTATCGCTATTGTCGTCATCTTCTTTGTTCAGACACACGCCTTGAATGCCGTATTTTTCAATTATGTCCAACACAAATTTCAACAGTTCTGGTCGAGCATATTCTACAGCCGCCCGTAACCAAGTTGTAACGACATCTTTAAGCGAATCAAGTTCAGATACAAATTTTTCATTCGTTTCGAAGGTAAAGTTGAATAATATTTCCAACACCTCTCTAGATGTATTGTGTTTAATTCCAAATGTTATTTTTCCAGGGCAGAAAAGTTCGCGCTCCTTCATTGCAATAAATCTAATTGTTTCAACATCACGCAGTCTAATAGCATTATCAAGCATTTTATTCAAAAATCGACGTCGCACACTGTTTTCTTCCATTGTTATCTGGTCTTGGATGGTTTTTTCTACTGCTTCCATTGCTGCTGCTACTGTTTCACCAAGAATGACTGATGATTACCATAGTTCAACATATTTATAGTAAATGGGCAGACGATATCCATGAGTTGTGATCATTTCCAAATCCAAGCCACTTCACATATACTTTATCATTCTTCTTTTTCAACACCTTTTCCACTAAATACACATCCGGATACTTTACTTTTTGGAGTTCTTCGTTATAGAAACCACCCTGTATTGGATTACCTTGATAATCCTCCAATACGTACGTAACCGGGTTAGTTAATTGCACCTTAATTATTTTAAAAAGTTCAGTTGACCATGATGGTAGATATCCTTTGTCAAATTGGGATTTATACTTGCTAATGCGAACAATATCACCAACTTTATATTTTGGTTTGACAGCAGTTTGTGCATAATTGTAAACAGTTGAGAGAAGCATATTCTCCTTGCTTGGTGTTACATCGCGCGGTCGCATTTTAATTGTTCTATGTTTACGCGAATTGTAATTATCCATTAATTCGTCCAGCATATCAATCCATCGATACGACCCATTGTAGCTAAACTTTTTCCACATTTCGATCTTCAGCGTTCTGTTAAATCTCTCCACCACTGATGCTTTTTTCGTTGAAAATGTCGAATAGTGGTTGATGTTGTACTTATTCATGAGTGTTTTAAACAGCTGATTATAAAATTCCTTACCATCGTCGGTTTGTAAATTTCTCGGTAAGCGTCCTTGTTTAAGTACCGATTCAAATGCAGCTGTCACCTCTTTTGCAGTTTTATTTTTCACCGGTATCGCCGACGCCCGTTTCGAGAACACGTCAATTATTGTTAACAGGTAATTGTAGTTTTTATTCACTGATGCATAAGTACCCATTTCAATTAAATCACACTGCCATAAATCATCAATTCCTTTCACAATCACATGTCTTCGAGGAAAATTCTTTCGCGCTGGTTTGTGTAGTTCACGTACCACTTGCCGTTTGCTCATCTTTATTTTCTGTTTTGGTTATTTTAACAAGTTTTTCATTAATGTCTTCATAAAATTTTAATATCTCGTTAAAATGTCGTTCAACCTTCGAGAGACGAATATCTAATAATTTTATGTTCTCTTGTGTTTGAGTTATAAAGGAATCAGGTAGCTTTTTTGTAGCCGCTAGAAACCGCTCTTCTATAAAGCTTTTCAAAAATTTTAAATTTACAACATCTTGATCATCAGCCGGATCCCTTACATTTGTCAGTTGTCTGTGTCCAATATCGTAATTCCCCATACGTGTCAACTTCAATCCAATTTGTTTAAGCAATTCTTTTTTAATACTTTTGTCTTGTACCCGTCCGTATTTGTCTATAGTTATCTTTCTGTTACGCACACGACCAAACTTATCCATAATTACTCGATAATATCTGCTTTCCTCAGTTCTTCGATGATGGATATAATTTCGTTATTGTGTCCGGTATGTCCCGCCTCTTGTGATGCTATTAGTAATCGTAGTCGACTGACCAGTTCGTTCGGGTCGTCCCAGTATATAAAGTCTTTTTGCAAATTGTTAAACTGCATTAAACCATGTCCAGATCTTGGAGAGCTTCCGACGCGACTTCTTGTGCCATATATTTTTCTTGGTATTGCTTTTTTAGCGGAACTGATTGGAAACAGCTGACTAATAATGTTTACGTACTTAAAACTTGAGCTACCTTTAATTTGCTGGTTTGGACTGTAATTTCGTCTGTGCGCATTTGTTTGCTTTAAAATTTGCCTATACGCATTTAAATCTTTAGTACTACATAAACCACTTTTTGGTATGTTCATGAAAATCAACTCATATAAACCGGGGGCACCTTCATCTGTAATATTGTCAATTACTATATCATCACCATCTATCTGAAACGGTTGATTTCCAATCATCCATTCATCATCTTTTTTGTACGGCCCGTATACTGTATCAATACCGCTATTTGGTTGAAGGTATAACTGTAAATAATTTCTTGCTATTAATCCAAACGATTTTGTTAAATCTTCAGGTGTCGACATTAATTTTCGAGCAACACTTTGTGCTGATCCAAAAAATTTTGGTGTTTCAAGTACATTTTGTTGTTCTTCTGGATATGATTCAAAAATATCTTCTGGATCATCTTGTACTGAAGTATCTTCCTCCTTCGTTGGCAGATTATAGTAGTATGCAGTTTGTTTTTCTAATTTTTTCTTTTTAATTTTAGGTGTAAACGTATCTAATACTTGCGTTTGTTCATTTTTTGTTTCCACTTTTATAGGAAATCTTTGTTTTTCATCACTTAATTTTGTGGCTATTTCTTTAAGCGGGGCGGTTACTGGTTCTAGTGTACTTTGTAACAACTTCTCTGATTCCACCTTCCCCGATCGTAAGGCCTTAAATTTTTTCCGTATATTGCTTGCTGTTTTTATAATATTCTTTTTAACAAGCTCCTTTTTCTTATCCATCTTGGTGACAAGTGTTTCATGCAACGGTCTCTCAAGAACTGAAACTTCATCATGACAGCTGTTTATTTATAAGTAAGGGATTAATATCAGTTAACAGCTCGGTTACTGCCGTAGTTATAGCAGTTAACAACCTGTTGAAACCGGTTATCAGACTGGTTTAAAACAGTTAATGCACCGGTTGGTCAACTCATCAGCGCCCTCTCCAAAAGCGGTCAAGCTTGTTTCGATATCTCCCATTGTGAATATTGTCTTCTTTGCAGATAGTTAAAAATCCATATTTATCTCGCCAGCACTCTTGACATAGGTTTTTGAATTCTATGAAAGACATGTCGGTATTGATGTGGTCATCGTAAATATGTTTAAGATTCAGATCATCTTGTTTGAAGACAGCAATAAAATTTGTATTGTCCCGAACATTGTGTTTGGGTGCTGCTGTATACGTCTGTGTTAGGTAAAAACAATCGTCGTTGTAGTGTCGAGAGTGACAAAAATATTCTTCTATTATGGCTTTTTTCTCCCGCACAGATACATCGTCGAATATTATCAATGAATTTGGTAAAGCGTCCATTGGTGGTATGACATCTTCGTTATTGGAGAATGTGAAAAATCCCATACCTTTAACAAGTTTAATAATTTCTTTTAGATATTCATATTTCGGTTGATGCAACGATTTGGAGTAGATGTATATATTTTCAAACGTCAAACCATTGGGATGTTGTATTAGTGAAATAAGCAGTGAAGTTTTTCCACATCCACTCGGTGAAGTTTTTCCACATCCACAAACGACTGCTCTAATACTGTTGGGTAGCAGTGGGCCGTTTTTCTTACAGTTACCGCCATTATTCAATGACAATTCAAAATCAGTTACCGGTAGGGTTTCCCGCTGTTTTATAAATGAAGACATTTTACTGGTGTTGTTCGAATTAGATTATTTCGTATACTAACAAGTTACGTAAAATTTTAATCTATTTATAATATCTATAAAAACAGTTAGCATACATTTCTATTTTCAGTTCACCTTAATATGCCTGTGCGAAAACAACAAGGTGTCAGTTGCAG
This sequence comes from Brachynemurus nebulosus, assembly GCA_035578155.1. Classification (NCBI taxonomy): domain Eukaryota; kingdom Metazoa; phylum Arthropoda; class Insecta; order Neuroptera; family Myrmeleontidae; genus Brachynemurus; species Brachynemurus nebulosus. The sequence goes on from JAPWDM010000021.1 coordinate 6,463,423, forward strand.
ACGAACAAGTAAAGTGAAAACATCTGGTAAGGGACTAATAAATTCTACAATCAACAAGCTGCCATTTGAACTACACTTACCCGGCTACCAGTATTGTGGACCTGGAACTAAACTACAAGAACGATTGTTGCGAGGCGACCCCGGTATAAACAAATTGGACGCTGCATGTAAAGAACACGATATCGCCTATTCACAATTCAAAAATATTAACGATCGACACAAGGCTGATTTAATTTTAGCCAACAAAGCGTGGGAACGAGTTAAATCATCAGACGCAAATTTTGGTGAACAAGCTGCTGCTTGGGCTGTGACGAACGCGATGAAATCAAAAGTAAAATTGGGGATGGGTCATTCAAATAGGAAGAAGGCAAGCAAAAATGGAAAGAAATTAATATTTGGTGCTGGAGTTCGTGATATAAGAAGTATATTGAAGAAAAACAAACCAAAAACTATAAAAGATTCAGTCAAAATAGCGCTGAAAGCGGCTAAAACAATTTTCAAGAAGAACAAGAATCAGTTTACATCGCCAAGAATTATACCGATTCCGAAAACTGGTGGAATTTTACCATTTCTGGTTCCACTATTTGCTGGATTGTCTGCCGTGGGGTCACTTGCTGGTGGCGCTGCTGGTGTTGCAAAAGCAATTAATACATACAAAACAGCGCAAAAACAGTTGGATGAAAATCAGAGACATAACAAGATGATGGAAGCAATCGCTCTCGGATCGAAATCTGGTACTGGACTTTATTTAAAACCGTACAGAAGAGGATGGGGTCTTTTTATCGAATCAAAAAACCACTAAACGAGCTGCCCAATAGACCGTTAACTAATTACGACATCTATCAGTTTGTAAACAAACATTTACCAAATTTCCGTGGTGTATTTATGAGGGACGAATTACCAAAACGACCATGGCGAAAGGAATGCGGTGTCGTTAATTTGGAAAGTTCATCTGGATCTGGAAGTCATTGGGTGGCATATGCAAAAAATAATAAAAATGTGGAATACTTTGATAGTTATGGGAATTTACCACCGCCTGTTGAAGTTGCAAAATATCTACATGGAAACAATATTAAATATAATGTTTATCAAAATTATAATAATTTTAATTGTGGTCATCTTTGTTTAGAATTTTTATACAACAAAAGCAATTTTGTATAAATAAATATTTCTGTAATGTATAACTTGGTTTATTTGTGTCTTAAACATCATGTCGTTCACACTAACCTTAAGTGGAAACTCATCAATATTAACCGCTGAATATTTCCCGCCTATTGAATTACCCGGTAATTATGTTTGTGGACTAATTAATTTCGAGACGTATAATTCTGTACCAAACGTGGATGAAACAAATAATTTGTTTCATTTCGGTGATGATGACAAGGCTCCACATTACATCGAGATATCTGTTGGTAATTACGACTTGGAAGACTTGGAAACTTATATAGATGATATGTTGGCAAAGAGTGGTAAAACAAGTGCTAATGCGCAGCTTTTACTACGTGCAAATAACAATACGTTAAAAAGTTCAATTAAATGTACCGAAACAATACATTTCGATAAAGACCGATCTATCGGGTCATTGTTGGGTTTCAATAAACGAAAACTACCAGGGGGTCACTATTATAATTCGGATAAGCCAATGAACATTATGAAAGTCAATCTGGTGCAAATTGAGACAAATATTACAACAAACAGCTACCTGAATAACATTCAATCACATAATATCTATTCGTTTTCTATACAAGTTGAAGCTGGGTATAAAATAAGTGAGACGCCAAATACAATAATCTATATGCCTGTGAGCGTGCAACGAATAACATCTCTAGTGCTCCGTATTGTGGATCAAGACGGCAATTTGGTTAATTTTCGAGACGAAACGATAACGATTAAGTTACACTTAAAGCCGGCATAAAACATGTTGGTATTTAATGAAGAAAAACCGATACAATCAAACAGTTTACAACTTACCACCAGCCTAAGCAGATCGGTGACAAGAAAGCGACCATTAACTTTGGCAAACGCAAATTTTTTACAACAGTTGGGTTTGACTTTGAAGAAAAAGAAGAAGAGAAAAAATGAATAGTATTTTAAACGTCAATACGGCTATTAATTTTGATGAAAGCATTTCGAAGCTAGAGGAGCATGCGTATTCACCATTTTTGAATGCATATAACAACAGCGACGAAATTCGAATTTGTATACAGGATCAAAATTTAATTTTATTACCGCACAAGAGTTATCTTTACATAGAAGGACAGCTACTGAAGAGTGATGGAACGGTATCTACTACAGCGGAATTAAGCAATAATTCAATGGCGTACTTGTTTGAAGAAATGCGATATGAACTAAACGATGTGGAAATTGATCAATGTAAATACGTCGGTCCAACAACTACACTAATGAATTATTTATCATTAAATAAAAACCAGAGCCAGCAACTACAAAACGCAGGATGGTGTGGTCCAAATGAAAAAATCAAAGTATCCGACAAGGGGTATTTTAATTTCTGTCTACCGCTAGATCGAGTGTTTGGTTTCATTAACCATTATAAGAAAGTTATTGTTAATGCAAAACATCAACTGATTATGATTCGCGCGCGAACTGATCTGGATGCAATTGTTTCAGCAACGGATGACGTCACTTTTCATATACACAAAATTCAATGGATAGTTCCGCATGTTACAGTTGCTGATGAGTCGAAATTAAGATTGTTAAAAATTGTGGAAAATAGTCAAGATATACCTATCGCTTTTCGCACTTGGGATATGCACATACAGCCAACGGTTCCAATAACAAAACACAACATTTGGACAGTGAAAACAACAACACAACTGGAAAAACCGCGTTATATTATATTTGCATTACAAACAGTTCGACGTAATAAAAAAGAGAAAAATGCTACCATTTTCGATCACTGTGAACTTTTTGATATCAAGGTGTATTTGAATTCAGAGAAATATCCATACATGGACCTGAATTTAGATTTCGCTAATAATAAATATGCACTGGCATACCACAAGTATTCAAAATTTCAAGAAGCCTACAATGACTTAAACAATACTACAAATGAACCATTGTTAAATTGTGAAGAGTATAAAAAAATTGCTCCCATTATATTTATAGATTGTTCTCACCAAAACGAATCTTTAAAAAGTGGACCTGTGGATATACGAATTGAATTTAAAACATCGAAAGAAATACCAGACAATACGTCAGCATTTTGCTTGTTATTACACGATCGCATAGTTCAATATAATCCATTGACAAACATTGTCACAAAATTTGTATAAAAGCCGTACTTGATTTTTAGACCGATTATTCTTACTTTAGACTTTGCATCATCATCACGATGGCTGATGTGGCGATTGTTGATTTTCAAGGATTTCAAAATACAACAAAAGCAAGTTTCTATACAAAAGAATTGGCTATACTGAAATTTAATGTCGGTAAAGAATATTACAACGATGACTACACACTACAACATTATGTATTTAAATCACCAATTCCATTTTGTGGTTTGAGTGAAAAGGATCAACAGACTGCCCGGTGGTTACGAAAAAATCATCATGGATTCTCTTGGATGGATGGTCACATCGACTATGATCAGTTGCAATATATCCTAATGGACTCATTACGCTCAGCTCCAATAATCTACGTAAAGGGTGAAGAAAAAGTTCGATATCTTAAGCAACTACTCCCGTCAATGGTCGTAATGAATCTTGAAGAAGCGCTCGACTGTCCTAAGCTGCGGGTTATGGTAACAACTTACAACAGCCCTCGATGTGGAAGTCATTTATCTGGACATTGTGCATTACAAAACGTTATATCTATGTACAAACACTATTGTTATAATATATAATTTTAATAAAAATAATTTTTGAGAAATAAGTGTGTTTTTATATTTTGAGGAATAAGGTATACATAAATAAAAAATAAATATATTTTCAAAAATTTATTAGCAAACAATATAAAAAAACAAACAATTTCTTAATTATGATCAACATAGTGTATACATTTGTGTTGAATCTCATTGGTAGAATTATTCCATTTCATTCAAGTACTACAAGAAGGATCATAGTGTGCAGAATTGTAATACTCCATCAAATTAATTTCTCTGAATTCTATCGAAAAGGTTTTTCCTACAACGCCGGTGTTCACAACAGCCATGTTAGGTGAGTTTTTTAACCATTCAAATTTTTGGGTATCCATATTGTCGAATCTCATCGGTAGTGATACATATCCATTTTCCAACTCCAGAACAGTTTTCATTTTTGTCGGATCAAATTTCGACTGTAATTGTCTAATTCCGACAATTTTATACAACTTGTTAATAACCATGTCACCCAATTTAATCCAAGGTTTCACCTTTCCCGTTTCATTCAATTGTCTTAGCAATTCCATAGTAACACCACGATCTTGTTGAGGAACAGCAGCAGCAGTAGCAGCAGCAGCAACAGCAGCTTGGTAAGTATTGAATTCCATTTTTCACAGCAACAATTAAATTTTTTACAACAATTAAACAGTACAAATTAAAATCTTTACAACAATTAAACTGATAAGGACCACTGATGAGTTTCGCAGAGTTTTGGAGATAACTATAAAATTCGTAAGTAATGAAGGGTATATATAGATAAAAGTCACGTTGTTTAGACATGTGATCTTAAAACAAGAATTTTCCAGTATTTGTTCTAGAAAATCATGTGGCGTCAATGTGTGCAATCAAGGTTACGCCTAGCCTGATGCAATTGGAAAATTTATTTCATACATATGGTTAAATATCCGGTACCCGTAAGATCGGAAAATTTATTTCATACATATGGTTAAATAACCGACTACCACAAGACATAAAAATTATTTGACATTTGAATAACCATTTTTATCACGTGAACGGAAAACTTTGAGCAAAACCTATTTGAAAGTTTTAAGTGTAGCAATTAATAATTTATATATTAACATTTGTTGGCAATGCCATTCACCACCTTAGGCAATAGTTGGTTGAAACATGTTTGTAATACATCCAGAGCCAGTGTACGTCACAGTGTAGTGGTTAGCACTTCCGCTTCGTAAAATAAAGTACCAAAGATCGAATACACCAGCCGACTGCATTTTATTTATTTTAAATATTATTACTTAATATTATAGGCAATCTACACAGCATAGCTATGTTATTTCTCCATAAGGTGGTGGGTGGTGGGCAATGTTAATTTTCCATAAGGTGGTGGTTCTAGAACTGTCCAATTTACACTACTTATATATATATATATATATATATATATATATATATATATATATATATATATATATATATATATATATATATATATGTTTGGCAAGTCGGCATTATTTTCTATTTCTAATGATTTGGTGAGGTATGGTGTAATAGCTGAATTGTCCTTTATTCATATTTAAAATAGTTGAATTCTAGAAAATACACTAATTTTGAAACTGTTTAAAAGTACACGACTAGGTCAACTAAAAAAAATGGTATTTTTTTTTAGCTTATGGTATAAGCTAAAAAAATAAGCATTTTTAAAATAAAATATGAGTGAGTTTGTTACTGATAGAAAAATTTTAGGTATAAGATTGAAAAATTTCGTTGTTTTGTTTGTGATTAAATAGCTATAATTTATAACCATTTAAGCCATTTGCACGGTAAAATCTAATTAATCGTCTACCATTACGTTGAGCCTTACTATACCAAATTTAAAAAATTTGAAAAACTTATTAAGAGTAACTTTTGACAGACAACTCATTATAATTACGTCTTCTTCTGGAGTGTAATTAATAAAGGTAACAACGTAAGTCGCCTCTTAGTAAATAATTTATATAATTTATCATTCATACTTCAATTGTTTTTGTTTAATTAGGTTGGATTAAATTATTATATTATCTTTTTCTAACTCGTAATATTGAATAGAGAAGAAATTTCTTAAGGAGTGTTAATAATTTTGTATTCAATTGTTGGTGTAAAATTCATATGATGTCGCTCTGAAGGGTTGAGTTTCTTTATTACGTAATTGTCTAAACATAATAATCCGACGATACATTACTTACACTACTGAAACTAAATTACCCTACTTATACCACTAATTCCTTAAACTACAACTATTACTGCGTTATTCCAATGTTTATTCAAAAGTGTTGTTCCCAATAATCGGTCTACTGAAACAACCTAATAAATATTTATTTAAAAGAGCCACTCCCAATAACCGATCTTCTACCCAAACTACCTTATAAATGTTTATTCAAAATAGCTACTCCTAATAATTGATCTTCCGTGTGGGAGCGTCCATAAACTATGTAGTTCAAGACCGTAACAAGAGCTGATTTGCTAATTTCCATCCTAAATTTCAATTTTTGAATTTCAGTCATTTTTGCCATCACTGGCAGGAAACTAATTAAAAAATTATAGTCTCCGTCCTGTCTTAATTCAAAATCTTTTTTTAAAATATCTAATTTTGCTTTTTCGAATTTCAAAAGAGGGTCTTCATTTTTAAATTTTCTTTTTTTGTTATTAAATTTTGGTGTTTGCGTTTCTCCATTTGACTCCTCAGTTGAAATTCCCACTTGCTCAACAACATCCTCTTGAATGCTTTGATTATACTGTATGTCAAGGATATCCTGACTTTCATTTTCTCTAATTAAACTTTCTGTCATCATAGTCAAACTGCCACTAAGCGGTGCAGGATCCACTATATCCTTCAAGAAGGACATTTGGTCCATGTAGATTCATTTTCGTTTCATTAAAGCAACACTTCCAGATTTTGAGTGATTTTTAATTTTTTTAAATTCTGAACGGAAATTGTCGCTAACAAGTAAAGGTGTTGAAGTGATAATTCCCGATTTTGATGAAACTTGGTAGGTGTGTAGAACACAAAAAAAAACAGACACGCATTTTTTTTATCCGCCAAAAACGCCATTTAAGGGGTGAAATCCACCTCCAAAGTTGGGGTAAAAATTTAATTTTGTCAAATTACTCGAAAACTATTACAGATAGAAAAAAGTTTAAATTGACACAACCCTTCATTTGTAGAGGTCTTCCTATTGATGTACTCAAACCCAGGGCCGGACCTACTGGAGGGGCCTTGACTATAAAATTGGGGGTAAAATTTGAAATAGGGTGAATATGGTTGGACGAATCAAACTATTGATATCAAATATGAAAACGACATCAAAAATACTAGTTTACCTGTTTTTGGTAAAAGTCTTTACGTTAAAGTTAAAAGCTCAAGTATTAATCTAAAATCTTACAGGTGCACTCAATATTTTACTTATAATATCTTTAAATATTAACTTTTTAAATCGTTTTTATTTATTGTATTTATACCTACAATTAATATTTAAACAAAAATATTGGATAAATTTTATTATAATGTTATTCGTTCCAAATTCAGGACTCTATATAAATTCCGGTAGCTCTATTTAATATTGGAAACTTTTGAAATATTTTAAAAATTTTTTAAATATTTTATCGGTAGAGGCAAAATTTAAATTGACGTAGCATATAATTGTTTTAGAGCTTAACAAAATATACAGGGATATTAACCTATTGCCATATATGAATCCAGGATCGAAGTTATTAGCGGGCCGTCAGTAAAATTTTTTGATAAAATTTGCGCTGCAATATATGTAGTTTCATCAGTTGCAAAACAAATGGGATAAATAACTAATCAGTACAACTTCTATTATTTGAAAAAATATGTCTCTTACGCTGATACTAACGATATTTACTTGACAACAAAAGGAAGTGGGTTGAGTAGCCCCTTTAAAATATGTGTTTCTTCCTTTGGTGGCAAGTACGTATAGCCGATGTGCTGTACGTTTTCATGCGCTTAAATATCGAAGTGTAGGAGGTTATTGAGAAAATTAAATATTTACTCTATCTAATTTTTAGCACAAGGTACTTTTGATTTCCCAGCATTGGTGAATTCCGTTCGGATCATAATAATTTCACAGATATGCGAGTAATACTTTTAGAATGAAGCCTTTTATACTTTTAATAGTGATCGTGTAATATTACATGTCCTTTAGAGCACTATTTTACTAGTTAATAAAATTGGTGGATAGAAATGCTGAAAAAGAATAATTTATACTCTAAAATGAAATTTGTTAGGTACTATGTATATATGAAATTGTATAATATGTATAAAATATTTATACATATGCTGTTTATAAAATAATTAAATTCGACACTGGTAATAGAAAACCCACTAATAACTAGGACCCTGAATTCATATGTGGTAATAGGTTAATATCCCTGTATATTTTTTCAAGCTCTAAAACAATTATATGCTACGTCAATTTAAATTTTGCCTCTACCGATTCTGTTTTTAAAATACTTCAACAGTTTCCAATATTAACTAGAGCTACCGGAACTTATATAGAGCCCTTAATTTTGCACGAATAACATTATAATAAAATTTTATCCAATATTTTTGTTTAACTATTAATTGTAGGTATAAATACAATAAATAAAAAAGATTTAAAAAGTTATTTTTAAAGATATTATAAGTAAGATATTGAGTGCACATATAAGATTTTAGGTTAATATTTGAGCTTTTAACTTTAACGTAAAGGCTTTTAGCAAAAACGGGTAAACTAGTAGTTTTTATGTAATTTTCATATTTGATATCAATATTTTGATTGATCCAACCATATTCACTCTATATTTCAAATTTTACCACCAATTTTATAGTCAAGGCCCCTCCAGTAGGTCTGGCCCTGGATTTGAGTACATCAATAAGAAGACCTTTAAAAATGAAGGGTTGTGTCAGTTTAAACTTTTTTCTATCTGTTATAGTTTTTGTGTAAATTGACAAAATTAAATTTTTATCCCAACTTTGGGGGTGGATTTCACCCCTTAAATGGCGTTTTTGGCAGATAAAGAAAAATACGTGTCTGTTATTTTTTTGTGTTCTACACACCTACCAAGTTTCATCAAAATCGGAAATTATCACTTCAAGACCTTTACTTGTAAGTGTTTTCCATTTTTTTTGTGACTTCTTGTTCTATAAAGATTTGAAATTCTTAAACTAAATCATGATAGTATATTTTTATGAAAAATTTTCATGAAATTTATATGTTTGTTTTTTTAGATTTTTGGCAACAGGATCTTCATATGGAGCTTCGGTATTCTCGTTTAGAATGTTTCATTCTACCATTTCTCTCATAGTGCGGGAAATTTGTACGGCAATTTGGGTAAACTTAGCATCCAAACATTTAGTACCTCATTCAGAGAATGATTTTCTGGAAATTGCTAAAAAATTTTATAAGAAGACCGGTTTCCCAAATTGCTGTGGTGCCATAGATGGCAAACATTTCAAACAATATTATTCAATTGTTTTGCAGGCTGTGGCGGACGTCGATTGCAGATTTATATGCATTGAAACGGAGGCATATGGAAAGCAGAGCGATGGAGGAATTTTTCAATCTTCAGCATTTTGTCAACTAGTTGAAACCAGTAATTTCAATATACCATCAGATTCCTTTCTCCCAGGTACTAACATTGCAGCTCCTTACGTTTTTGTTGGAGATGAAGCGTACCCTCTTAAAACATATTTACTAAGACCATTTCCGTAAACAAATTCAACTAACCAAAATAGTCTTTTCAACGAAAAATTGTCGAAAGCTAGGTGTAAAATAGAATGTGCTTTTGGTATAATAAGTAACAGATGGAGAATTCTATTAAAATCTATTGAAACAGAAGTGACTATTAAAATCTATTGAGCAAAACTTATTGTGAAATCTACTTGCCTTCTACATAATATAAATATTGATAAAGAAAATATTGATAAAACAGGCTTACTTCAAGCAACATTCAACATAGAAAATTCTTCCAGTACCGTACGACGACATTCTTAAACCCAGAAGAATGCGTTACGATGTAAGTGAAAACTACGCGGCTGAACTTATAAGAAGATTGCACATGGCTTATGAAAGGGTATACCAACACACGAGAGAAACCACCGAAAAGCAAGTACAAGACTACAATAAAAGTGCCAAGCCAGTAAACTTTGAGGTAGGGGATCTAGTATGGCTTTACAATCCAGCTAGTAAAACCGACCGTACAAGAAGCTACTTAAACCGTGGACAGGGCCGTACCGAATTATCGCTGTCAAGGGACCTGTCAACGTCAAGATTAAGGAAGTTTACGGACCTAAAACTGAGCTGGTACACCGCCAATCGATTGAAGGTCTGCAAGGGGGAACTAAGTCAGCCAATAGAAGATGTTGTGGACTTGAACCACCAGAGAAACCTGAATGTGGTAAACAGGGGCAACATTTTGATGTCTATGATTCACCCGTAACCGTCGAAGTAGGGCAACCAACCATATCAGGGCACCAGGAAGAAATCGACAATCTGGCAGCCGAGACCCAAAATGCATTGGACGGGAATGAGCGCCGTACGAACGAAATTGAAGACCAGTCAATCGAGGCTATAAATGTTCCAGTCGACACTCACCCGCCACCACCGGAAGAGCGTCAAATACCGATCGAAGAAACGCACGAAGCTGTACGAGAATCCATTGTCCATCAAAATTTGGAAGTAGGAAACGAACATGGGGGAGAGAACGAGGGTAACTCATTAGATAGTTACGCGAGTGCAGACGACGTCGAGGAAGCTGCCCCTGTCAGTGACGCGAGACAGGCTGAGAACTACCGCACCAGAAGTCGGGGTAGAGTTTCAGACCATCCGTGGGTTCTACCCAAACGAATTTAATTTACCTAACAAACAATTTGGGTAGTGCGAATGCCCAGGAAAAAAATGTTTCCTTTTATAATTAGTGTTGTTATCATTAATTAGTGATAACAACCGTCGTCGACATTAACTCAAAAGGGGGAGAAGGAACAAATAATAGTATTTAAATAACAATAATAACAGTAAATAATCATAAATAAGTAAATAAGTGATTATATACGATTCAGTGGATTCAGACAAAAAGTGAAAGACTACAAAAGTGTCCATTGTTTTATAAGCCTAATAAACTTGCCCTAGTATGTGAAGCGGCTCAAACTTACAAGTAAAGGTTTTGAACTGTCAATTCGCAATTTTGATGAAACTTGGTATATGTGTAGTACAAGCGAAAATAACAGACCCGTATTTTTTTTTATCTGCCACCGTCGCCATTTAAGGGGTGAAATTACCCCTCAAAATTAGGGTAAAATTTTAATTTTGCTTGATAACTTGGAAACGACAACAGATAGAAAAAAATTTAAATTGACAAAACAGTGCATTTTTAGAGAGCTTTCTATTGATGTGTATAAATCCAGGGTCGGACCTATTGGAGGGGCTGTTTAGGTAAAATTGAGGGTAAATTTTGAAATAGGGTGAATATGTTCCAATAAATTAAAATTTGAATAGCATATATGAAAACTACATGAAAAATACTAGTTTACCTGTTTTTGCTCAAAGCTGTAATTTAAATTCTAAAATCTCAAAACTGGACAGTTAATTTGAGGTGCCAATCGTAATTTTACTGACAATCAGCAAAATAAAAATATTTCTATAAAGTTTTCAGCAAGTGAATTGTCTTGTAATTAATAACTGGCTAAAATATATCAAATTATACTTGTTGATGTGTGACTAAAACTTTAAATTTTATACAAGTAATATTAAAATTTGATTTTGTTAAATTATGCAAGAATATTATTGCATATAGTTATAGAAAAAATTAACTTTATAAAATACTTCTTTTTTATCAAACAATAAGGATAAGGAAATTTGTTCTAGTTTGGATGGAACGAAAAAAAAAATTATAAAAATTTTAATATCTTTAATTTAAAATAGTTTACAATAATAAAATAAGGCGTATATAGTATTCTATGGCTTATGATCCTCACAATAATGATACTGTTCAAAAAAATGTTTTAAACAAAAAAATTTTTGACACCAACCACATCTTACAACAGCTGGTTCTCCACAAATATGACATTTCGGTTGCGTATCTACATCGGTTTTAAAAAAAATATATTCGACGGGATTAACGAAGTAATCTGGTCTTTGTTCTATGTATCCGCTCTTAGACCAGGCGTATCTAAATGTATCTCTAAAGCGGGGTGATGAGAACTGATTATGTGCTAGGGATTGTATTTTTATGATATTATTCCTAAAATGTAGGTCAATATCACTGTCTGATATGATAATTAAGTCAGACAATGTTCGAACGAAATTCTTCCAAAACCGGAAGTCATATACATCTAATGGTTGTAAAAGCGCTGTTGTTTTTGGCGGTATGCTTAATATTTTTACTTCTTTATCTTCAGGAATGATATTTTTCACGACAGCTGGGCACTGACCACTCCAGTCAAGTAATAATAAAGACTTTTTATCGGTTTGTGGTAAATATATATTTTGAAACCACTCTTTAAAATGGTCTGTTGTTAACTTTCCTGATTTAGATGTCGAAATATATACATTCTTTGCCCTAAATAATAACTGCTGAACTCTAGGACCCAGTTGCCCGGTACGTTCTTTTAAAACTAAAAATAAGGGAGAAAGTAACTGACCCTCGGCTGAAATTGTTGGCTGTATAGTATAACTGTGTGTTGTTGCTGACAGCGACTGAATAACTTTTTCGACTTTTTTAGCACCCTTTTCCGTTAATGTTCGACCTAAATGTAATTCTAAATTGAAACCACTCTAATCGGAATTAAAAACGTTTTGTAATTTATAAATTTCAAGATTGGGTTTCACTTCCTTAATAAAGGATTCACATATTTCACTTATATTGGAAGATTCTTGGCTTGATTTAGTAACGAATTTTGTAATTTTTCGTGATACTATTCCAAAATGCTTCTTAAATGTAAGTAGCCATGATTTCGACGCCTTAAATTCAAAAAAATCAATTGTATTCCTGGCGTCTAATGCCCGTCGTCGAAGATCCATGTCATGAATTATCGCTCCTCTATCTACTGCATCTTAAAAATTATTTAAAACATACTGATTAATGAAAATTACTTTGTCTCTCTTACTTCCGCCTTCTTCAACTTGCTTTTCCCACCGATATAACTGCTTCAAATGTTTCACTCTTCTGAAATTTTTTTGTACTGTTTCAAAAGATTTTCTTTTTTTTGCACCGCCGATCCCGAATTTAACAGCTTCTTCTTTATATTTGAAATCTACAAAATCTTGTTCTCCATATGAACATAATGGTTCATCAACTTCTCTGGATATGTTTTCATCCGATTCCTCATCATAATCACGAAAGAAATTTTCATTCTGTTCCAGGGTATTTTGGTTAAATTCAGAATTAAATGCTAACATTAAATCATGTTCAATAATAAACGATATATCGTCAGTTGATTGAATAATTATGTCCTTAAGTATATCATGTAATTCAATCTACCGGTAAGTTATCGGGTATGAGACGAAATTTGTTATTTGAAATGTTGTCATTAACATATGAATGACATTAGCTAAATTAATATTCACCATAATGAACACAATTATCACAAAAAAAAATTATAACACAATAAGAAATTCACAAATACTGAAATTTAACTAGAACACAACATGCAGCTCCAGACTTTTTATATAGTTTTTGTTTAAATCTAGGAATTTTTTTATCCCTCCCTATCTACCGCAAAAAAATCGCACAAACTTGTTGAAAATGAAAATATATATATATATATATATATATATATATATATATATATATATAAATTATTTATTTATAAAGTTGCATAATAACCATACGTCCGTTTCTTTTAATCATGTGGTAAATTTCCAAATATAAAAATCTATATATATATATATATATATATATATATATATATATATAAATTATTTATTTATAAAGTTGCATAATAACCATACGTCCGTTTCTTTTAATCATGTGGTAAATTTCCAAATATAAAAATCTATATATATATATATATATATATATATATATATATATATATATATATATATATATATATATATATATATATATATATATATATGTATGTATTTCTTTTTTTGTAGAAAACCGTAAAATCCGGTAGAACTGAATATATTTTATGGTCATCAAAATTTTGAAAAACTTCCTGTGCAGATAATTGAGGAGCGTTTTCACAAAACGATACATCTTATTATAATATTTTTTTCAATAAACGATTTTATTTATTTATTACTTACTAGGTAAGGTAGTTTAATGAAAATAACGATTAATTTGGTTTTACTGACTTACTATTAACTTACACAAAAATCAATAATCAAGTCAAGTTTACTTAAATAAGGAGGTCACAAAATTATGAGTTTTTTCAACTTTGATACATCTACTGTTGATGTATCGCTTTGATAAAAACTCCATACAGTTCGTCTAAATTGCGAGGCACATTATATTACAGATTCTTCATCGTCATAGTTACGTCAAATATTGTCGTCTTCGGGGCCAGAATCCTGGAGAACATCTGCATAAAATACCTGAGCATCAAGGTCATCAGAAATGTCACAAAATTTAAGTAGGTTTTCGACGTCGGCTTTCTTTTTTGATGACACCATATTGGTTTTAGGTAACTGAGTACAATTAAATCGCAAAAAAGATTTGACGCCTTTTTTCTTTATTTCAACAGTCACTGGCGCAACAGAATATGCATCCTGAACTGCAACTTCAATATTCTTTAAAGCTCGAGATCCAATCACAGTAAAGTGTATTATCCGTGTTTGAGATATTTTAAATGGAAGTTTTGCCTTAATCATTTCTTTGACTTTTGTTTTCATGTCATAAGTGACCCAATCTTTACCCCATTCGTTAACATGGGTTTATTTAACACTGAATAGTATTCTTTTGGAGATACAATTATTACTTCATGTCGACGATAGTCTTTTCCAACTCTGCCAAGTCCCCAATGTATTGTACGGACCCAGTGTGTCCGTTTGAAACCGATCGTGAAGGGGTTGATTAGATTGTTTTCGGTTTTTAGTGTACGGCACACTACTGACATATGGCCAATTTTTTGAAAATAATAAAAATAGTACAATTTTGGTTTTAGCGAATTCCCAGAATGGAATTCAGATATTACAGCTACTGTCATGACGCGACTTGAGCCCGGGACTATGGCAGAAATTTGTTTTTGTCAGGAGGCATAAAGCTATGGCGTGGAATAGGGAAAATGTGGCACAGCTTATTAAAAACCTTGTTAGTAGCCATGAAATTTGCTAGCATTGTTAGTATGACGAAGTTCTTATTTTGACTGCTACAAGAATCGGAATACAGTTCAAGCTTCAAATAACTTTTCTTTTCTCTAAGGCATACTTCTTTCAATTTTTGCAAATAATGTTGAAGTGCTGTAGCTATCTCATTAGCTCCACGGCCTCCTTGAATTTCTAACCAAACATAAAACTTTATGTCGTTTTTGGTTTGTTTAGGTTTAGTTTTATGTTGCATTACACAAAAATTATACAGCCAGGCTTGACGAGAGTAAAATACCTCTCCAACACTTAATTTTGGAAGAGGTTGATTTTGCTGGCATGCGTGCTTTCTTCGTTACGCAATCAGTTAAACTAATGTAAATACTGATGCAATAAGCACGCGATTTTGATAAAAAGGATAACAATAATATAATAAGAATCTAGTTACGTTTTATGTATCATTTTGAGAAAATTTGTTCTTCGTAGATGTATCACTTTGAAAAAACTAAGAAATTTTGCAATACTATTTGAATGGTTTATGTATTGTTTTCAGAAAATTCGTTAGTACCACCGTGTTTAGCTATATAAAGATTGTACAAAACAGCAAAAAAATAAAATTTAATTTTTTGGTTGTTGTATTGCTTTGAGAAAACGCTCCTCAATTTGTCTCGTCATATTTTCAGTTCAAATTTCAAACTTCTTTAAAGTTTTATGCCCAACTAGAACAAATTTCCTTATCCTTATTATTTGACAAAAAAGAAGTATTTTATAAAGTTAATTTTTTCTATAACTATATGCAATAATATTCTTGCACAATTTAACAAAATCAAATTTTAATATTACTTGTATAAAATTTAAAGTTTTAGTCAGACATCAACAAGTATAATTTGATATATTTTAGCCAGTTATTAATTACAAGACAATTCACTTGCTGAAAACTTTATAGAAATATTTTTATTTTGCTGATTGTCAGTAAAATTACGATTGGCACCTCAAATTAGCTGTCCAGTTTTAAGATTTTAGAATTTAAATTATAGCTTTGAGCAAAAACAGGGAAACTAGTATTTTTCATGTAGTTTTCATATATGCTATTCAAATTTTAATATATTGAAACATATTCACCCTATTTCAAAATTTACCCTCAATTTTGTCTGAACACCCCCTCCAGTAGGTCCGACCCTGGATTTATACACATCAATAGAAAGCTCTCTAAAAATAAAGTGTTTTGTCAATTTAAAGTTTTTTTCTATCTGTCGTCGTTTCCAAGTTATCAAGCAAAATTAAAATTTTACCCTAAGTTTGAGGGGTGATCTCACCCCTTAAATGGCGACACCCCTTATTTTCGCTTGTACTACACACATACCAAGTTTCATCAAAATTGCGAATTGACAGTTCAAAACCTTTCCTTGTTAGTGAAACCGCGAGTTAACCAAGGACGGAACAGTGTAGCATTATTTTATAAGTAACAGATAGTAAATAAAAACATTAAATAATTTCCGGCAGGTTCAAATTCGATGTTTATGTTTTTTTAATAATTTTTTTTTTCTGTATTTCTAATTAAGTTAATTTTATAATTTAAGTACGGGAAATGAAGATGCTGGGATGGGGAGAAGGGAGATTTTATTGTATATTTATGCTTGTATGTATGTTTGTATTCTGATATTGTTTGACGATTCCAAAACTCTCACGATGGTGACCGATATTTTAGTATGGAATGATAAAACTTTTCCATCAGAAAAGGACAAGTATTCTACCTTGAGATCACTAAACAATTTCAGAAAAGTATAGATAAGTTGGATTTAATTTTGATATTGTGAAGGCAGACTCACCATGCAACGGGTAGTACGTAGAAAAGGCTGGTCACTCAAGAGAGTAACCATCTTTTTCGAAGGGGGGAGCAATGTTGAGAAGCGAATCGCCTGTATATAGGCGTCGCATTTATACACAATAATTTTGTAGGGCAAATTTCGAAATTATTGTGGAATTTGCGAACCTTGCTAAAATTGATTGCCAATCAATTAAATAATTAACGCGGTGGGGACAGGCTTTCTGACCCACGCGTAGCTAAATGAGGTAGCTATCAATTTTAGTATCATGAGAAGTATTCGCGACGGGACACGGGCAACACCGGGGTTGTGTTCGGGTTTTCGTTTTTAGTGCAAGTAACATTGTTCAATAAAATAATTATTTATATGCCTTATAAATTTTTTTTTCAAATATTAAGTTTCGTCGTTAGCCGATTAAATACAGTGTCAATTAAGTGTAACAGGTGAGTCCGTTCTACGTTTTATTATACTGGGTTAAGAGTTACATATATTTCTTTGATATTTGTAGTCAATTTATTATTATTATTTCAATTTTATGTTATTATATATTTTTTTTTCTAAACTTTTATTTTATTTTATTATTTAAATAAATTCGTTTTCTTTTCGAGAAACATCTTTCGTTTATTTCCACGTATTGAGATCCCTCAACACACGGCACGGGACTTGAAGCCTCCCGACACGCTACGATAGTCCTGGTCCTTTAAAGGAATTCCGGGACGTCGACAAAAAAAATATTTTAAGTATAACCCTGCCAGTAAATATTTTATGCCAAGTATATAATAATATATAACATTGATCCAATAATATACTGGTACTTGAAAAAAAAATTGTTCGTCCCTGTTAAATCGGATGGATATGTACTTCTGCTCTGAAATACATGTACATATACATATAAAATAAAATCTAGATAATATTAAAACTGACAAAAAAAAAATATTATTATATTTTATAGCAGCCCCTTTCCCAGCTCCATTCATAGCCCTCTGTCAAAAATATTTTATATGGCGACTGTTAGGAACCTTTTTTCCATGTCTGTTGATCATGTACTTCTTCATGAAAAATAAACAATAATGTTTAAAAGAACTTTAATTTTTTCAATTTGTTGTTCATTAAAGTAATTTGTTTTAAACGGTCCTAACTGATTATCAAATTGTAATAGAAAAATATATTTTTTAACTCTAGAATTTTTTTCTAGACAATGAAATGTACACCCTATTGCTTCAATATATAAATAATTTTACTAAGTACGAATAACACGCAAAAGCTCATTGCAATTTGAATATCTCACACCCTTGCCATCCCCTTTTTAGTCTACACACTGTTGACGTACTAACATTTCAATTTCACGCACTATCAAAATTAAAATTTTAAAGGAATTCTTCGGCGTGGATGTCATCATCGAAAAATATTAACTTGTGCGTTTTCATGTGAAATTTTTTTTCAGAATCTTTTGTTAATTATCTACACCAGAACACTACAAATATTCGAAGTACTTACAAAAAATGAAGTAAAAAAAGTAGGAGGTTATCATTTAGTTTAAAATTTTATAACAAAACACGCCTATTATTAAGATAACAGATTTTAAAGTAGGTAAACCAATATTTCAACATAAAGTTTGAATTACTATAAGTCACAAAACGGGCATAGGTAACCACGTAATTACGAAAAAATTTGAATATTTTTCCTTCAAGACAATCTAACAAATAGCACAGCTTCTGGAAGTTCAATAAATAAAAATGCATGTGAGTACAATAACTCCAAGTAATGATGCTTACTGTGGCAACCAGCAGATCAGTACCCAAATAGAACGAATAATCTGAGAAATTTCACGTATGGTAAACGAGTCAATGTTGGGTGTGCAGTTCTCTTTTTGTCCCACGATAATGGTCTCCTAATTCGATGTGTGTTCTAGATTTTCTTTATGTTTAGAAATTTTTGTTTTTCTAGATGAATGGCCGGTTGGCTCCCAGACGAGATTTTAAACGGTACTTCGCCTGCTATAAGGGCAGCTGATAAGAAGTCTTGCGTGCAAGTTTTAGTCTCATATCCAGGGGCGGATTTACTATTTTGCCTCCCTCAGTCATGGCAGAAAATGCCGCCTCTGCACCCTCACCTATCCCACTCATTCCTTATTCTCCCTCCCCCCTTCGATTTTACATCCTCATTTCCCCAATTTGATTGCTACCCCCATTTCCATTAACGGTCATTTTATGTAAAAATAAATAAACATTAATAATATAAAGAATCAGAAACTAAGGCAAACTTAAAAAAAATCACAAAAACTATTGGTACAAACATTATTTTTTGAATGACAGACGGAAAATACTTACACATGTAACTTAAACAATTTTATCTCAAAAATTACAGCGCAAAAATAATAATAATAAAGCAAAAATACTGAATAATATTTGCTCGATATTTCGATATAAAATAATGAAACTGAAAATATGATGGAAGAAATCTAATTATAACAAAAGTATGTACAGTTTTCTTCTAGATTTTGTTTGGGCAAAGGCATCAATAACATCAGAAAAATCCATTGACTTTAACATACACCTTCAATTGATAGAGCAGCAAGCGAATTTAAACGATTCTCTCCCATGTTTGAGCGAAGATATGTTTTCAATCTTCTAAAGCACGAAAAGGCTCTTTCCGATGAACAGTTGGAGACAGCCGTACTCACAAACATTCTCAAAGCAATATCTAAGTTTGGGTAGACCATCTGAAGATCATCTTTACGAATAAATCATCTTTGCCACGTAATCACGAGTTCTCTCATTCACTGTCCACTTAATAGAATCGAGATCTATAAATTCTAATTCTCCTATCTTATTAGAAGTTGAAGATGAAGTAGCAGTAGTTATTTTGACATCGGCGTCGACTGGATCTACAGCAATGACCTCCTTGGATAAAAACTCTCTTTATTCACATTACGAACAGTTTCTTGGTCCTCGCTGTTATTACTGTCACTAGTATTACTGCTACTCTCCGCACCGCTATCACTAGGAAATCCCTTAACACTATTTTTGGTTTCTTTGTCATTTACAAACTTTAATTGTTGTTCTGTTCGTTAGCTTGCCTTTTTAGCTGGCAATGGGAATTAAAAAAAACTATCGATTTTTAAGGTTTTATTTAAAACAAAGTTCTCTTTAGCCTCCTTTACTTTTCTTAAGTTCTTGTACTGTATACCACTTAAACGTTTTCTCCTATCTGCCATTTTCTTGATGTACAGTAGAAAATATAACACTTGATAAAAACAAAACGCGTTAGTAAATGTACCATGCATGTTAATAAATCCTACATCATTATATGTAGGTATAAACCTAAACAACTCGATTTCCAAGAAACTGATCCAAATTAACTGTTGCAAAAACTGTACATTTGAATGTTACAGTTACTTTTTTTCTGACAGTTTTGGATTTTTAATTAATAATTATAAGAGGGGATAGTAAGAGTAATAAGTTAATAACCAGAATACGGATAATACATTTAAATTCGTAAATTAGTAAATAAATATCCTGGCACCAGATGCCAATGAAACAGAAATTTTTAAGACAACTCACACGTTTCGTAGAAGTACAGTATACTTTTAAGTGAAAACGATAATTCCTTTATAGTTAAAAATTTAATGAAAATAATTTTTATATTTGCCTGTGCTTAATAGAATTAGTTTTTATATTGTTGGGACTCTACTGTACTAACATTGCGTACGGTCATAACAGAAGACCACTGTAACCAGCACTAACTAGTTCTACTATACAAGTCTTCAACACCAAGCACGGACATCACCACGGTCTGGTAGAGCGGTGGTGATGTGATCGGGTCACCACTGCCAAGGGCCCGGGTTCAAACCACACCGACAGCAACGGGCTTGCACCATCTTTACACTTTTATATAATGGTGGAACATTCTGGTACCTTCGAGAAACATCTAGAAGAGTCATATCAAGGAACAACAACAACAACACGTCATCACCCTACGGGTATATAAGTCGGTTGCAGCAGATGGTGAGGATGAGTTATAATCAAGTGTTCAGTCGGACAAGAAGGAAGAATCGAGTGTAGGAGTCAGTAGTGAAAAAAGCGAGCAGTCAAGTGGACATTGTGGAAAGGGCAGCCAGGAGTGAAACAGTGAATCAATCCAGTGGATATTGCGGATAGCAAATTGGACTTGGAATAATTATTCTAGTTATCATTGTTAAAATCATCATTAACGTTGTTTTAATAAATTGTTGTTCAAAAAGAAAAACTACTTTTTTTCATTTTTTCAAAACTTGCGTTGGAAAGTTGGATACTCCAAAAGCGTTCGTTACAAACGAAACCAGAATACCACAACAATATTATAAATTTGTCTGAATCTAAAATTATCATTTCTTAACACAAATTTTGCCGCCTCCCCAAAATTTACAGCCCCAGGCAAGTGCCTGGTCTGTCTGTGCGTAAATCCACGACTGTTCATATCTTGTGTAACTATTTGTGATAATAGGTATTTAGGCCATGATTAATTAAACCTTTATATTTCGCAAACTATTACAGATATTGAAATGAACTAAAAACCGTTGAGTAGGTATGAGTTAGTACTATAATATTTTTTTTTCAAATTTTTCCGTTTCTAAACGAGTACAGAAAATTTAAAAAAAAAATTGAAAGTCAAATTTTTAGTGGTTCTTTCAGAGTGACAAATACGAAAAAGGCTTCAAATATTGCACATAAGGTCCTGTTTAAGTATTATTTATTTCACTACGATTGAACGTTCAAAAATAGGTACCGTTCTGAGTGGATGAGTTTAGATCCTAAAATAGGTGAAGTCGGCAGTAGTAGGACTGACTCAAGAAGAAAGTCTTTCTTATGATTGGCTACTTAGAAATTCTTATGATTAGCTACGTAGGAATTGATTGTTTAGTTGATAATTCTTAGTATTTACAAAGAAAGCACACGCTATTTTTATTCAACTTTGCTGTTATGCATTATGTATTTTTTATGCTTTATTAATAGAGTGTAGCTTTTGTGGAAATTTGGTTTTATTATTATTATTATACGAGTGATTTTCAACACGTGTCTACCAGTTTAATTTTTTGTAATTTTATTAACTTTCGGTGTTTATTTAAATTAACAATTTTCATGTAAATAATGATAAATAATAAATATTCATTATTTCTTTTTACAATAATTTTCATTTGGACTACTTAAACAATTTCAAAATTGTTACGGTTCACATTATTAAAATTATTAATATCTGGGTCGGAATCATTGCGATCAAATTCATCTAGAGCCTCTTTCAATTCCTGTAGCGTGTTACAATTCATTAGCCATCTACGTACCAAAATAGGGAAATGCCTGATTAAAATTTTTATAAACTGTTTGTCACTCATTTTTGGTTCCAGATGTTTAGCTAAACCGTGCCAATAGGTTAAATGTGACACAAAACGATTTTTCCTAGGGGATCTTTGACCTTTATTGGTATGAAAGTCAATTAAAATTTGACTTTGTATACCCTCGTTCCAGAAAGACTCAAGGAACCAATTTTTGAAGTCTAAGAAAGTTGCAATATTATTTTCAGCAAGTGAATACAAACGTTTAACGTTAGTATCTAATTTACTCTGTGCGAATTTAATTTTTTGAAATTCAGAAAAATTATTTTGGCTAAGCCATGTTTCTAATGCATTGAAAAAATCTACAAGGTGGAATTTTTGAATATTGTTTTTGAAAATATCTACAAAATAAAGGTCGCCCCTAACCAGTGAAATATTATCAATTAAAAATTTTGTAAATGTGAGGAATCATTTTGGTTAACTGGCTGTACCAAGTGACTTTCTAAAACATTAACCTTTTCATTAAGTGAAGAAATTCGCTCATGTTTTTCTAATTTCCAATCAATTGTCGATAATTTATTTACCGTGTCTTCAGAAAAAGCAATCAGTTGATTCTTAATTGACTCATTTTTTGATACACAGCTTATATTATTTGAACGAATTTCCTCTTTCAAGTGAAAATTTACATTGTTTAAATTTGTAGTTATTTCTGCTTTAACATTATCAATTTTAGAATTTTGTGCGTTAATTAAACTCAAAGTTTCTTTACGTTCACTCTCAAATCGAGCGTTAAATTTAACATTAAACTCGTCTAATTTTTCATCAAACTTTGAATTTAATTCCTTAGCATCGGATTTTAAAGCATTAAATTCAGATTCCAATTCTTTTTTGTCATTATCTGACTTATTATTTTGTTCTTCAAACTTAGATAGAATAATTTGTTGTAAAGAAAATATCAAAACTGTTAAATTGGTAATTGCGTTAGTATCACCTTTTGGGCTACTGCTGGAGTCAGTTGATCTGTCTGAAGTTGAAATCGAAGGTCCGATACCGGAATCAGCTGATGAAGATTCATTGGTATTCGGCACAGCAATAGCTTCTGGGGTAGACGGTCAAACGCCAACACTCGGTGATGTAGTATTAGGATCCGATTTAGGAGTTTCAGGAACTAGAACTTCCATGGAATCGATGTATGTTGCTTCATCGTCAGACGCAACATTGTTTCCTGGTGTAGATGTTAACAGATTTGCATCAACAAAGCTATAGCCAGCGATCGTTAACGGTTTTGAATCATCAGCCGCGTAATCTTCCATTGTAAAAAGCACTTTGTAACAGTTCCAGAAAAACGATAATTCAACAATACAGTCACCAAAAGTTTATTATTAACGAAAAATACCAGTCACTCAAGTTTTTCCAGAATTTTATGTCTTTTCCGATACACGTCACTTAATGCAAAAGGCACAATTCCCACTAGGATGATATCTCTAACAGCTGCGACGGTTTGCCTATGCTTACAACACTTGAATTTCGCGCCCATAAACCGTTGCTTAATGTCCCACACAAAATTAACACTGATTGGAAGCCTGTAAAGTTCCAAAGTCGGGTTCTATCTTAGAATTACTCTCCGTTGTGTGTTTTGCGAAATCGCTTTATTAAATAATTTTTTTACATAAAATTCCATAATAATAATTTACATTATTCAACCAAAATATCAATATTTTTTAAAATAAATAAAATATAAATTTAATATAATGTTGTTTCTAAATAAACATTTCCGAACTGTTCTGCGTTTTATTTATTTAGAAAAAGCCTTAACAAAACCTAGTTACATTTTTAAGTGGACTTAGAGCAATAATTATTGTGTTACGGCCTATCTCTAACGAGTCCAAACCTCACCTCCTCTCGTTGCTCACTTTTCTAAACATATATCAATTCGCCACATGTCCCCACTATTCAGTTATCTTTATATCGAATACACACCAAGGGCGCTAGTGATAAACAGCATGTTAGCAAAAAGAGGACCACAAACATAATATTACGAATTAAATCGATAGTTAAAACCACTGATCACCAAATGACTCTCAGTGATAGCAAAATTTGATCATTAAGTTAAATAGCCGATATAAAAACCATTTATAATCTAGTTCATTACATCAAATTTGACCGCCAGCTGGCAGACCCCGTATCGCAACATCCATCACACAGATCGCTCCTCAGTCCCAAACCATAGTAAAGTAACTTTTTAACACAATTAACACTGGTGTAGGAAAGTGACACTCGCTATCCAATAATTACAGTTTATCAGAAACTGCGCTTTCAACTGATATTAAAGTCTTCAGTCGGACACGTTTGATGGCCAAAACAGGGTGTAATAGTAGTGGTAGTAATAGTCGAAGTAGAGCAATTGTGTAATAATAGTAGTAATAAATTTTATTGCAATATATCAGATAGAAAGATAATCAAATTAACTAGGTAACGTCCAAATTTTCAAACCTGACAAACAAAGAAAAAAACAGTCAAGTAGCCGTGTTTAACATAATAGTAAATCCTAGCAGAGTTGCAATCGGGAGCAAATTTTTGTTTCATTTTTGACAAAAATTTTCCAATTTCACACAATTCCACTGCCACTTGATTTGTCAGTCCGTTCTTAGAGACACAATTTTATTTTTCACCGATGTTCACTCTCGTCCTCAAAAAGAAAACTTCGCTGTCATCGAGTTTCTTTTTTTTCTCGTGGATCGTTCTGTTTGTAATATTAATGTGGTGACGCGTCAACTAGTTTTTCATCTAGTTAACAATACTACTAATCAGTTGCGTCGAATGAAAATATTAAATTTTCGAAATGTCAAATATGTGTATATATATATATATATATATATATATATATATATATATATATATATATATATATATATATATATATATATATATATAGATAGATAGATAGATAGATAGATATAAAATATTAATATAATAATTATATTAATATTGTTAATATAATATAAATTTGTATATATATATATATATATATATATATATATATATATATATATATATATATATATATATATATATATATATATATAGATAGATAGATATAAAATATTAATATACTAATTATATTAATATTGTTAATATAATATAAATTTGTATATATATATATATATATATATATATATATATATATATATATATATATATATATATATATATATATATATATATATATATAATGTTCGATTTTTGTTATCAAATCACCGTTTTTATACTCTTATTTTCTTTTGTTCTAACAGGAAAGTTTCTAAAATATTACTTGCATTCACTTTTGGACCTTGATATGATTTTTGGTGTGTGATTTGTGTGATCATGTGTCGTCTTTATGATGCTTGTGCGTTTGAAAGGAATTCTGACGTACAATGCCAAAGGTGATAGAAAAATATAACAATTTGTAGATAAGAATGTAAATGTCGCTATGTGTGTTTGAAAAGGATGTGGTGTTGTTTGATATAAGTAATTAAATAATATTATTTTAGGAAATACTTAAATTAATTATTATAATTCCTCCTTCCTAGGATTTTACTTCCAATTGATGCGGAGAGCTGGATCCTTGAATTGGGATGAGCTTGAAGTGGCAATTGGAATGTAGCGTACTTCCGGTTCCAATTTTCTGTTGCTGCTTTCAGTTGTCTTCCTTTTCCGCTTAATAAAAATGTAGGTACTGATTCCCAATAATATGCTAATGGCAATGATTAGTGCGTAGATGGTGTAGTTTCTTTGTTGTAATTACCAATAGTTCCAATTCCTGTCGGTTTTGAATTTCACTGTCTTGTAATTTAGTTAGACTTAACTTGGGTATTGGCAATGTTTCGTTGAAATCTATGTCCATGATGGGTATAATCTTTGCTGGTTCCCTCTCTTGATTTGTGTTGTATGGGATTCCGTTGATTGTGATATCGCATTGATGATACTTGATTAAGTAACTACCTCGTAATGTTCTTTTCTTGATTGGACAGCTTGTAGTGATGTTGATTAACTGATTACAACTGATAATGATGCCAGGTGCAGGAGTCAAGATGTTGTTTTGGTTATGGTTTTCGTAGATGCAGTTTGCTGCCTCACCAGTCAGGAGTGGATAAACACATTTCGATTTGGAGCTTGGGATCTTGTAGTCTTCTTTACCACAGAAGTATTGCTGGTTCACTTCTTTGCATTTGCCAACATAAAAGTACATTGTTTCATTATTAAAGGATAGGAAGGGATATTGGATTTGGATTGATTGTTGTTTGTTATTTGATATAGATATTAGGTGGATGAAATTTAACAGTGTTTTAATTAATTGAGGAATTCTAATGTTAAATATAAGATTTGTATTGGAATAATAAGCTTGTAGTTCTAACGTTTCGTATAATTCTTCGTCCGTTTTAAGTTTGAGATTTTGTTTGTTAAGTATTGAGAATATTATTTTTAATTCGTTCGGATGGAGTATATGCCTTGATATTGATCCTAGTTTTGCTAAAGTAATTGCTTCATCTAAGTCGTTAATTTGATTAAGTAATAAATCAATATTGTAATTAGTTATTAATAAATAAGTGGTTATTTTACTTTGTAATTCGAGTTTACTTAGTTCCTTAGAAAATTTTGAATCTTTTGAATTTATTGCGTTAGAAATCGTTTGCTGTTGTTCGTTAATAAATTGTGTGATATTTTTAAATCTATTAATCATTTGATTGTTAATTGCTATTTGTTGGTTAAGTTCAAATTTTAAGCTCTGTTCGTTGTTTTGTATTTTTTCTATTTGTTCGTTTAGTCGCGTTGCGTCTTTGTTATCCATGTTTCCCGTTATTTCTTTGATAATAGTAACTAATCCGTTTATTAATCTTCGCTTGTTTCTAATTTTGGGATAAATTATACTAAATCTAGTAGTTAGTAAATCAAATCGATTAATTGTGATGTTATATAATTCTAAGTTTTCATTAATGATTTTTAAATGATTTAAGGAGGTGAGTATGTGGGTTATGCTGGATTTATAGTCCTGAAGGTTGACATAATGGATGTAGTTAGTGTAATGGTCAATTTTTAAGTTAGGTCCTAATACTAGGGGTAGAAGTCCTTGGTGTTTCTGTAGGTCCATCATTTCTAGTGTTTGGGGGTTCGTCAGTTTGGCTAGTGCCAGTATCCTGAAACAATAGTTTGCGTCTTAGTTTTCCTTTGTGTATTTTTCGTTTATTATTAGTTGTAGTTGTAATTCCGGGCTTAATTCGGGGATTTGTTTTAAAGAATGGATTTCTACTTTTAGAATTTCTCTGGATTATTCTTTCGTATCTACTAGTTTCATTCGGTGGCTGTTCTCTGTTTGTATTTAATTTGTCTAACAGTCGTGTTTTCCTTATGTTTTGTTGAATTTTCAGTCTTTGTCGTAAGTTTGTGTTATATTCTAATAGTTTCTGATAATAGTAGTGCTCTTTAAAATTATTAAGATTTTCGAAGAAGTCGTCCGGTCTTCCGAAGTATAGTTCAAATGGTTTAAATTTAGTTGCGGAGTGTATGGAGTCATTATAAAAGAAAATAGCGGATTTAATTAGGTCTGTGAAACGGTTCTTTGGGTTTAATGTTTTTTGTATGCGGTAGTGTTCTATCAAAGTGGAATGAAATCTTTTGATTGGTGAATTTGAGGTGTGATTACCTACAGACGTTTGATGCAGGGTTATGTCTAGTTTTTTACAATAATCAGTAAATAAGTGATTAGTGAATTCTTTTCCCGAGTCGTATACTAATTTTTTAGGTTTGCCGTGTGTTGCAATGTGTTCCTTAAATTTTGTTATTACGTCCACAATATTTTTTGATTTTAGAGGATAACATTGTCCGTATCTACTAAATTTATCTATTGTAGTTAAGGAAATGTTACCATCGATTGTAAATATCATTCGGGTGACTAGGTGTTTCTGTTTGTTGAAATACGTATTTAGGGGGGTTTCTATCGTATTTACAAATCTGACAAGTATCGCAATTATTAATAATTTGTGTGATTTTTGATTTAATATTAAGAAAGTAAAATTCTGATTGAATGCGTTTCATTGTTTCCTCGATACCTCTGTGATTATTGTTTCCATGAATTTCTCTTATTTTGTCAAATTGTAACTCGTTGGATTCGATGTCGTGTAAAAATTTGGTACATCTAACTAGTTTGCGTTTTAATCTACTAAAAAATTGTGATATAATATTTTGTATTTCGATGAATAGTTTATCATCGGGACAATAAATAGCGTATTTATTTTTTGGATCTATATATTGTTTGAAAATGTGAATAATGGTTTGGTTACTGTAATTTATGTATTGGAATATGTGCCTTTCTTTTGTCGTGTGTATGTATTTAAGAATGTGAGCGGGTAATTTTGATTGATTTTGTTTTTCAAGAAATAGTAATTGTTTTTGAAAACAATTTACTGGGGCCTCACTAATAGGTATTAATTTACTATTGTCAGAGTCTGCTGAATGAATAGTTGCTTGGGAACTGTCACTCATGTTTACTTCGGGTATACGAGATAATGCATCTGCTACAACATTATTTTCCCTTTGATAAACATGGGCTGATAATCAAATTCTTCTAATTGGAGTTTCCAACGCGTCAATTTATTATTAGTGTTTTTCATGTGATGTACTGACTTAAGTGGTTCATGGTCTGACAATAAATTAAATTTTCGCCCATATAGGTATGGTCTAAAATATTTACATGCCCATACAATGGCTAACAATTCTTTTTCTGTCGTACTGTAATTACACTCTGATTGATTAAGTGTTCGAGAGGCGAAACATAGGTTTGTCGTGCCCTATTGGTCCCAGGGAAAGTACAGCTCCTATAGCAAAATTACTGGCGTCTGTTGTTAAATTGAAGGGCTTGAAGAAGTCGGGATATTGTAATAATGGGTCATTGGTTAGTAAAGTTTTACATTTCTCGAATGCATCTATGAAGTCTTGTGGAGGTTTGGTCACGTCTTCACCTTTTCTAAGTAACTTTATAATGGGTTTCGTTATTTTTGCGAAATTATGGATAAATTTTCGTTAATACCCTATAAGTCCAAGGAATCCTTTGTTTTGTTGTTTTAGGTAAGGGGTAATTTTTTACTGCCTCTATTTTTTTTGGATTTGGCCTAATTCCGTCTTGTGATACTATGTGACCTAAGAACTCAATTTCCTTTTGAAGAAAATGAGACTTGTCTAACTGAACTTTAAGGTTTGCGTCTTTTAATTTTTGGAATACTTTGCGAAGGTTTTCAATGTGTTCCTGAAGCGATGTTGAGAGGACGTTGTCCATGACTCTTTGAAACGTCGAGGGAGCGTTCTTGAGTCCAAAGGGCATTCTAACGTACTCATAATGGCCGTTATCTACCGTGAATGCCGTCTTCTCAATGTCTCTTGGATCAACTTCAATTTGATGGAAACCGCTTGCTAGATCTAATGATGTAAAGTACATGCATCGTCCTAATTTATCTAATATTCGGTAGTGGGTATTTGTCATCTATAGTCTTGTCGTTTAATTTTCGATAATCTATGACCATACGCCATTTTTGTTTTCCCGAGGCGTCTACTTTCTTAGGTACGATCCATATTGGGGATAACCATGGAGAGTAGCTTGGTCGAAATATACCTTGTTCTAATAATTTTTCTATTTGTAACTGAACTTCCTCCTTGTGTATGTAGGGGGATCCATATGATTTAGTGTAACACGGTATGTCGTCCTTAGTTTGTATTCTATGTTTAGTTTGGTTAGTGAATGTGAAGTTTTGACCCCCTTTGAAGAATATTTCTTCGTACTGTTGGCACAATTTGATTAGTTGTTCGCGTTCCTTTAAATTTAAATGATCAGTGCGTAACAACTTTTCTATATCAGGTAATGTTACGTTGTCAACTTCCATCTGAGTGATGTTAGTGTGACATTCATAAAAATTTGATAAAGGTTGACTACGTGCTGGTTGATTTAGTCTAAACTGAGTTTGTTGTTCATTTGTATTAACAATTGAAACTATGCATGACCAATCTTTTGCGTTATAAATACCTTCTTCAATGTATAGATTTTTTTCAATGAAAGTTTCCGGTATATCGATTTGTCCGTTATCTGTGTCTACTGGGATTGTATGAAAAGTTTTGGAAAATGATACTGCGAGAAGGATTCCCGATTTTAAACATTGTTTCTTTTTTATGGGGATTTGCCAA
Organism: Brachynemurus nebulosus; assembly: GCA_035578155.1. Taxonomy (NCBI): domain Eukaryota; kingdom Metazoa; phylum Arthropoda; class Insecta; order Neuroptera; family Myrmeleontidae; genus Brachynemurus; species Brachynemurus nebulosus. The sequence goes on from JAPWDM010000021.1 coordinate 6,493,888, forward strand.
TTGGGTGTAGATACATGTGGTGGTTGTGATAAATGTACAGAAGCGTTTAATTTGATTAATAAATCTTCCCCTATTAGTCCGTCAAAATATTGATGAAAATCTTTTACGTACCAGTCGAATGTCAAATCTACTTCGTTAAATTCGTCGAAGATAGGTAACGTTATCTGTAATTCTTTCTGTTAGTTATTTCTGTTCATGTCAACCGCCAAAAGTGAATAGTTTAACGCGTTCGCCGATGTATGTGAAATCTTTATTAATCAATGAAGGATTGGTAAAACTAACTGAACTTCCGGTATCTATTAAAAATTTAAGTACTTTATTGGGGAATATTGAATTAATTTCAATCTATGGAAGTGTACTAATATTAGCAAAGTTCTCTACGTTTGATTCGTTTCAAGGCTTGGTAATATAAAATTTTTCTCTTGTATTTCTGCTTCTAATGTTTGTGGTTCACAAGAATTATGTGAATCCAAATAATCGCCATATTGTTCATATGGGATATATACAAATCTGTCGGCCGCTCGTTGTGCAAAGGGGATCACATGGGGTCTGACAACCTGTTCGATGTAACTTTGAGCCGCTACAGTACCCCCGTTCAGGAAAACAAGCTCAGTCTTGCCTTGCTAACTAATTCCACCCCAGACCATGACATTAGGACCGCCAAATCTGTCGCGTTCATGAATGTGACGATCAGAAAACCTTTCCCCACTTCTTCTCCACACTCTTACACGTCGATCACCACTAAACAACTTCACCTTGCACTCATTTGTGAAGAGTACGTGACGCCATTCCTCCAAGCCCCATTCAAGGTGTTCACGTGCAAATCTTAAACGGTTTGCACGATGCGCTCCGGTCAGTTTGGTACGGATTACTGGTCTTCTTGAACGTTGTTGGTCTCCATGCAAACTATTTCGTATGGTCTGATTACTGACAACAGTACCAGTAGATCGATGTAATTATGATCGTTATTGTAAGTTATTTTGCAGAGTACCTGCGGTAACAGTCGGCTCACGTCGTGCACACAGTCGAATGTAATGGTCTTCACGGGCAGTGGTAGCACGAACTCTTCCTGAGCCACGGCGCCGGGTTACACTACCGGTCTGCTGATACCGATTCCAAACATTTTGAATAGCCCTTCGTGAACAATCCAACTGCAGAGCCACGGAACGTTGAGATTGACCACCCTCAATCATCGTTACGGCTCTGGTAGCAGTAGCTTCGTCAATATGGTGTCGAATTCTCGGCATTGTAAAAATAAATGATTGAATAACACGCCAAACTTCAATAAACAACCTCAGCAATCAATAATATAGCGCAAACTGATTTAAAATCAAATTCAAAAAAATAAGTAAAACTATCCACTTGACGCTGTGCGAGACAAAAAAACGTTTAAATCTTCCCCTCAACAATAATATCACTTAAACCTAACTGTTAACATTTACTCAACCACTTAATATCATAACAATAGTCATTTAGAAAAGTTATTTTGACGTGGATCGACATAAATCAGTTTTAAAATACAAACTTTCAAGTGGCCCTTATTTTGTCTTGAGGAGTATAATATATATATATATATATATATATATATATATATATATATATATATATATATATATATATATATATATATATATATATATATATATAATACATATATATATATATATATATATATATATATATATATATATATATATATATATATATATATATATATATATATATATATTGTATTTACATATGCATGTATAAAAAGAATCCGTACTTGAAAATGGGATATATGGATAGATGGGGAAGAACATTGAGAAGGAATGCAACTGCAAACAGTATGTAATCGTGTTCACATACACATATCCATGCACGCGTGAATAAACTGATTGCAATATAATCCCGATTCTAACTTTACATTTGAATTTTTCATTTTGTTTTTTAAACAAAATTTATAGTCAATAAGTAAATTCCACAGGGACACACGGGAATTTCGCTTTATTCCACCAAACAAAACAATGACCAAAATAACAATAATTTCTTCTTTTTTTCATATTAATTGCTCCGTTTGTATGGATACAGAGACTTAATAACAATCGATTTAACTTTGTCGACTTACTTGAATATTAAAGAAATAACGAGATTTTTCGGTTATATTAGCTGTGTGTCCGCGTATTGCAAACTGACCATTTTGGTCATGACATACGGTGATCAATTTTAGTGTGACATAACATTCTTCTGAACAGGATTCGAACTAGTCAAATTGAAAATTTTACGGGTATTAGTAAACTTTTGTTTGTACACAATAGTCATTTATGTTTTTTTTGTCCCTCTCCCCGGTCAGTTCCCAATACAGTACTGATTTTAACGTTTAGTAACGACTAGTAGGACTAACGTTAAAAAACGTAATTCCGGGAAAATTTTCAGTCGAATTAGGGGATTCAGTTCCGAAATTTTGCCACGCCAGAACAGTTTACTAGGGGTGTCCATAAACTACGTCGCTTAGTTGGGAACAGTTGTAAAAAGGATATTGATGGAATTGAATGCGTTTTTGACTTGGAAGGGGGTCACGAAAAAGGAATCCTGTAGTCTACATGGAGAGACGCGGAGGAGTTCAAGAAAATGTAAGATGGAACTATATAGTTTATGGACGCTCCCCGCCGGAAGATCAATTATTAGGAGTAGCTGTTTTAAATAAACATTTATAAATTAGTTTAACTTTACTGAATAATACACTACTTTATATTTTAATTAATTTTAATTATAAAAGTTTAAATTTTACAAACTACAGTTGAATGATACAATTGAACTTGTGTGGAAGAGATGTCGAGTTATTATTTTGAAATATAGCCTTCACTGGAAAAATTTCACTTTTATGCCGGGATTGTTTTATATACTGACGCTTAAAATGCGGCTTTGGAAGATTCTTATTGGTCAATTTAATTATGACGTAATTAAAATATTATAAAATTATTTCTAGAACAATTCATTTCAGGGATATATTTGTCGCCAGAGAAAATGATGATCACACATATTCCACGATGATAGAAGATACTTAATATTATAAAACTAGATAAAACAAATGACGTTAAGTAACGGAAAAATTTATAAAATGTACAATGTGAATTTTAATAAAATTAAGGATGTGGCTATTTATCCATACAATATGTATACGCAATCGGCTATTTATACATACAGTATGTATACGAAATTGGCCATTTATACGTATATAGTATGTATATGAAATTGGCTGTTTATACACGGAGAGAAAATTGCTATAAATATTACTGTGCTCCTACTACAATCGACGTGTAACAGGCGAACATATCCAATTTTACCGTACAAAAATTGTATATGTTCGCTTGTTACACGTCGATTGTAGTATGAGCACAGTAATTTTTATGGGAATTTTCTCTCCGTGTACATAATTATGATAATTATGATATGTATACTGAATTGAATATTTAAACATGAAGAATGTATAGGCAGTTGGCTACTTATACATACGGACTGAATGCGCTATTATTACAATTAATATTTTTATAATAACTACACCATTATAATAATCTAATACCTCCGATTGAGCTGATTTTTTTTTTTACATAATTTTTTGGCTTAAGAACTGAACCCCTAAACGGATTTCTGGCGATGCGGACCGGTAGCGTATTTTTCAACCCTTGTCTAAGTTTAGGGGTTACTAAAAGTTTTCCGTTACCGTAGCAACAAAAATTAAAAAGAGATTCTTATGGAAATTGGTGAGCAGCACAAAAAAGAAAGAATGAATTTTTTCGGTATTTTCCTTAGTGATATTAAGTGTTAAATTTGTAAAACTTACTATATTGAGTAGACAATTACGGTAGGTATATTACGGCATTTATTGGTAGAAGTAAGTGGGAAATGGACCAGACGGCATCATTGACATTTCATTTTCACGCGAAGGCTAATTAAATAATTTTGAAGCGATTACACGCCGAGGCCTATTTGTAAATAATTACCCTTTGCCTAAGAATGAGGCTTCATTGGTGATGTCCCGTTCATTTTTCACTTATTTCTGTGAATAAAAATCAAAATATTTTAATTAAATTCATAAAAATTGATGCTATGTATATGTGTATGTGTATAATATACAATCCATTATCTCATTATAATAAGTTTTAGAAATACTACACGTATTATCTCGAAAGCTGAACAGGGAATCGAAAAACTTTGTTCTTCCTTTTTTGTTCCACTAATCAAATTCTAAAAGAATCTACCTCTAGTTTTTATCACCATATTAACGGAAACCTTTTTTTAGTTGTTTCCTGTATTCAAAGGATTAAAAATACACTTTCGATCAACGTTTCTAAAAATTAATTTAGAAAATAATTTCTTATTGTTAAATCAAAAAGAGTATATAAAAAAAACATTTAGTTAAGTCGGAGGGTATCCGATAGTACATTTGCCTATTTATATCTCTTATATACAATTTTTGCTAATTTAAACCCTCAGATTATGCAACTTACAGTTCGCGTCGCAAAAATCCGTTTAAGGGATAACTTCTTAAGCTAAAAAGATTATGCAAAATTCAATCGGTGGTACGCGAGAAATTCATTATTATTAGAATTGATAAATTCGTTATTGTAAGTTATTTTACTGCCACCAGTGGAAAAGCCCATTTTAATACGCGCACCACGAAATTTGTATGATATTTTTGGTGCTCAAGTTGCGCGTTATACGCCGGAAAATACGGTAATTATGTATAAGTAGCCAACTGCGTGTACATATTGCATATTTACACAAAATATTTCATATACATACTGTATGTATAAATAGCCGCATCCTAAAATTAAATAAGTAAATTATATAGGTTGGTTCATTACAACATCCCCCTAAAAAAGAGGAAACATATTTTAGCATAAAATTTGTTTCCGTTAAATGTTATATTAATTTTCGAGTTTTCGGCATTAATTTTCGAGCAACACTTTGTGCTGATCCAAAAAATTTTGGTGTTCCAAGTACATTTTGTTGTTCTTCTGGATATGATTCAAAAACATCTTCTGGAACATCTTGTACTGTAGTATCTTCCTCCTTCGTTGGCTGATTACAGTAGTATGCAGTTTGGTTTTCTAATTTTTTCTTTTTAATTATAGGTGTAAACGTATCTAATACTTGCAGTTGTCCATTTTTTGTTTCCACTTTTATAGGATGTCTTTGTTTTTCATACTTAATTTTGTAGCTATTTCTTTAAGGGGGCGGTTACTGGTTCTAGTGTACTTTGTAACAACATCTCTGATTCCACCTTCCCCGATCGTAAGGCCTTAAATTTTTTCCGTATATTGCTTGCCGTTTTTATAATATTCTTTTTAGAGAGCTCCTTCTTCCTTTTATCCATCTTGGTGACAAGTGTTTCATGCAACGGTCTCTCAAGAACTGAAACTTCATCATGACAGCTGCTTATTTATAAGTAAGGGATTAATATCAGCTAACAGCTCGGTTACTGCCGTAGTTATAGCAGTTGACAGCCTGTTGAAACCGGTTATCAGACTGGCTTAACACAGTTAATGCACCGGTTGGCCAGCTCATCAGCGCCCTCTCCAAAAGCGGTCAAGCTTGTTTCGATGTCTCCCATTGTGAATATCGTCTTCTTTGCAGATAGTTAAGAATCCATATTTATCTCACCAGCACTCTTAACATAGGTTTTTGAAGTCTATGAAAGACATGTCGGTATTGATGTGGTCATCGTAAATATGTTTAAGGTTCAGAATTTGTTGCTGTCTTGCAGCAAATTTTATTGCTGTCTTCATCAGCTTGTTTGAAGACAGCAATAAAATTTGTATTGTCCCGAATATTGTGTTTGGGTGCTGCTGTATACGCCTGTGTTAGGCAAAAACAATCGTCGTTGTAGTGTCGAGATTGACAAAAATATTCTTCTATTATGGCTTTTTTCTCCCGCACAGATACATCATCGAATATTATCAATGAATTTGGTAAAGCGTCCATTGGTGGTACGACATATTCGTTATTGGAGAATGTGAAAAACTCCATACCTTTAACAAGTTTAATAATTTGTTTTAGATATTCATATTTCGGTTGATGCAATGATTTGGAGTAGATGTATATATTTTCAAACGTCATGCCATTGGGATGTTGTATTAGTGAAATAAGCAGTGAAGTTTTTTCACATCCACTCGGTCCACAAACGACTGCTCTAATACTGTTGGGTAGCAGTGGGCCGTTTTTCTTGGAGTTATCGCCATTATTCAATCACAATTCAAAATCAGTTACCGGTAGGGTTTCCCGTTGTTTTATAAATGAAGACATTTTATTAGTGTTGTTCGAATTAGATTATTTCGTATACTAACAAATTACGTAAAATTTTAATCTATTTATAATATCTACAAAAACAGTTAGCATACATTTCTGTTTTCAGTTCACCTTAATATGCCTGTGCGAAAACAACAAGGTGCCAGTTGCAGACGAACAAGTAAAGTGAAAACATCTGGTAGGGGACTAATAAATTCTACAATCAACAAGCTGCCATTTGAACTACACATACCCGGCTACCAGTATTGTGGACCTGGAACTAAACTACGAGAACGACTGTTGCAAGGCAACCCCGGTATAAACAAATTGGACGCTGCATGTAAAGAACACGATATCGCCTATTCACAATTCAAAAATATTAACGATCGACACAAGGCTGATTTAATTTTATCCAACAAAGCGTGGGAACGAGTTAAATCATCAGGGGCAAATTTTGGTGAACGAGCTGCTGCTTGGGCTGTGACGAACGCGATGAAATCAAAAGTAAAATTGGGGATGGGCCATTCAAATAGGAAGAAGGCAAACAAAAATGGAAAGAAATTAATATGTGCTAGAGTTCGTGATATAAGAAGTATATTGAAGAGAAACAAGCCAAAAACTATAAAAGATTCAGTCAAAATAGCACTGAAAGCGGCTAAAACAATTTTTAAGAAGAACAAGGATCAGTTTACATCCCCAAGAATTATACCGATACCAAAAACTGGTGGAATTTTACCATTTCTAGTTCCACTATTTGCTGGATTGTCTGCCGTGAAGTCACTTGCTGGTGGCGCAGCTGGTGTTGCAAAAGCAATTAATACGTACAAAACAGCGCAGAAACAGTTGGATGAAAATCAGAGACATAACAAAATGATGGAAGCAATCGCTCTCGGATCGAAATCTGGTACTGGACTTTATTTAAAACCGTAAGAAAAGGATGGGGTCCTTTTATCGAATCAAAAAACCACTGAGCGAGCTGCCCAATAGACCGTTAACTAATTACGACATCTATCAGTTTGGAACCAAGCATTTACCAAATTTCCGTGGTGTATTCATGAGGGACGAATTACCAAAACGACCATGGCGAAAGTTATACGGTGTTGTTAATTTGGAAAGTTCATCTGGATCTGGAAGTCATTGGGTGGCATATGAAAAAAACAATAAAAATGTGGAATATTTTGATAGTTATGGGAATTTACCACCGCCTGTTGAAGTTGCAAAATATCTACATGGAAACAATATTAAATATAATTATAATGTTTATCAAAATTATAATAATTTTAATTGTGGTCATCTTTGTTTAGAATTTTTATACAACAAAAGCAATTTTGTATAAATAAATATTTCTGTAATGTATAACTTGGTTTAATTGTGTCTTAAACATCATGTCGTTCACACTAACCTTAAGTGGAAACTCATCAATATTAACCGCTGAATATTTCCCGCCTATTGAATTACCAGGTAATTATGTTTGTGGACTAATTAATTTCGAGACGTATAATTCTGTACCAAACGTGGATGAAACAAATAATTTGTTTCATTTCGGTGATGACGACAAGGCTCCGCATTACATCGAGATACCTGTTGGTAACTACGATTAGGAAAACTTGGAAACTTATATAGATGATATGTTGGCAAAAAGTGGTAAAAAAATGCGCAGCTTTTACTACGTGCAAATAACAATACGTTAAAAAGTTCAATTAAATGTACCGAAACAATACATTTCGATAAAGACCGATCTATCGGGTCATTGTTGGGTTTCAATTAAAGAAAACTACCGGGGGATCACTACTATAATTCGGATAAGTCAATGAACATTATGAAAGTCAATCTGGTGCAAATTGAGGCAAATATTACAACAAACAACTACCTGAATAACATTGAGTCACATAATATCTATTCGTTTTCTATACAAGTTGAAGCTGGGTATAAAATAAGTGAGACACCAAATACAATAATCTATATGCCTATGAGCGTGCAACGAATAACATCTCTGGTGCTCCGTATTGTGGATTAAGACGGCAATTTGGTTAATTTTCGAGACGAAACGATAACGATTAAGTTACACTTAAAGCCGGCATAAACACGTTGGTATTTAATGAAGAAAAACCGATACAATCACACAGTTTACAACTTACCACCAGCCTAAGCAGATCGGTGACAGGAAAGCGACCATTAACTTTGGCAAACGCAAATTTTTTACAACAGTTGGGCTTGACTTTGAAGAAAAAGAAGAAGAGAAAAGATGAATAGTATTTTAAACGTCGATACGACTATTAATTTTGATGAAAGCATTTCGAAGCTAGAGGAGCATGTATATTCACCATTTTTGAATGCAAATAACAACAGCGAAGAAATTCGAATTTGTATACAGGATCAAAATTTAATTTTATTACCGCACAAGAGCTATCTTTACATAGAAGGACAACTGCTGAAGAGTGATGGAACAATATCGACTACAGCGGAATTAAGCAATAATTCAATGGCGTACTTGTTTGAAGAAATGCGATGTGAACTAAACGATGTGGAAATTGATCAGTGTAAATACATCGGTCCAACAACTACACTAATGAATTAGTTATCTTTAAATGAAAACCAGAGCCAGCAGCTACAAAACGCAGGATGGTGTGGTCCAGATGAAAAAATCAAAGTATCTGACAAGAGGTATTTTAGCTTCTGTCTACCGTTGGATCGAGTGTTTGGTTTCATTAACCATTATAAGAAAGTTATTATTAATGCAAAACATCAACTGATTATGATTCGTGCGCGAACCGATCTGGATGCAATTGTTTCAAACGGATGACGTCACTTTTCATTTACAAAAAATTCAGTGGATGGTTCCGCATGTTACAGTTGCTGATGAGTCGAAATTAAGATTGTTAAAAATTGTGGAAAACAGTCAAGATATACCTATCGCTTTTCGCACTTGGGATATGCACATACAGCCGACGGTTCCAATAACGAAACACATTTGGACGGTGAAAACAACGACACAATTGGAAAAACCTCGTTATATTATATTTGCATTACAAACAGATCGGCGTAGTAAAAAAGAGAAAAATGCTACCATTTTCGATCACTGTGAACTTTTTGATATCAAGGTGTATTTGAATTCAGAGAAATATCCATACATGGACCTGAATTTAGATTTCGCTAATAATAAATATGCACTGGCATACCATATGTATTCAAAATTTCAAGAAGCCTACAATGACTTGAAGAATACTACAAATGAATCATTGTTAAATTGTGAAGAGTACAAAAAAATTGCTCTCATCATATTCATTAATTGCTCTCATCAAAACGAATCTCTGAAAAGTGGACCTGTGGATATACGAATTTAATTTAAAACATCGAAGGAAATACCAGAGAATACATCAGCATATTGCTTGTTATTACACGATCGCATAGTTCAATATAATCCATTGACAAACATCGTCACGAAATTTGTATAAAAGCCGTATTTGATTTTTAGACCGATTATTCTTACTTTAGGCTTTGCATCATTGACGATGACCGACGACGTGGCGATTGTTGACTTTCAAGGACTTCACAAGGATTTCAAGTATTATCACAGTGCGCAGAATTGTAGTATTCTAGCAAATTTATTTCTTCGAATTCAATCCAAAATGTTTTGCCTACTACACCATTATTGACCACGGCTAAAGTAAGTGCGTATTTCAATCGCTTAAACGACGGCGCATCCATATTATCGAACCGAGCAGGTAACGACAAGTATCCATTTTCTAATTCCAACTCAATCTTCATTCAGGTCGGATCAAATTTCGACTGGATTTGTTTGACATCAATAATTCTATATGGTTTTTTTATAACCATGTCGCCCAGTTTCAACCACGGCTTAACTTTTCCAATTTTGTTAAGGTTTCTTACTAGTTCCGAAGTAAGTGCTGGATCTTGTTGACTGACACTAGCTTGATAGTTCAATTCCATTATTGACAACAACAACAACAATAAACTTTTTTTAAAAACGGTAACAATTAAAATTTTACAGAAACTGATATTGTTGAACACTTTACAAAAATCGAGAAATAAGACGCTACCATTTGCTGATATTTCTCGTTGGTTGATGGTTTTATTGATGACCCCTTCATAAATGTATTTCTTGCATATGGCAGTTATACTTTTTGTCCAGGGCATCCATGTGATGGCTCATTCCGTTCTGAGAGATGATGCTTATGAAGTTCCCAACAATATGATCGTTTCCGTTTCTTCATATTGTATATCAAACGAAGTATCAACTTATAGAACAAAATTATTTTGATCTTTTAACTTCGGTATGATCCGGATCGAATTGAACCTATATAATTTTTTGGGAATATAACCGGGGAGTGAGAGAAACTCCAACTGCCATAATAGTAACACTTTTATACGTGTGTAATATTGTAATTATTGGGCGCATGTATAAAAATAGCAACTGCAGATGTAGGTACCAATGTTGCGTTTTTATAGAAAGGCATTACTCATTCATTGTATTGTAAACGAAATGTGCGATACGAAATTAAACATTGTAAATATACTAGGCACATCGCAAATATAATTGTGGCGAATTACGTGATACACATTTGCATAGATGTTACAATATTACAAATATAAAACTCTGCCGTGCTTGAATCGTCGCGTACATACATAGAGATTGGTACGCTCGCTTAACACTAACAATTGTCTGACAAAAAAATATTCAAAATATTCTCTTTTTATTGTTTTAAAACGGCCATTATTCAAGTGAGATATTTGACTGTAAACGTGTTAAGCAAACAGTCCGAAATTGTTAACTTGATTCATTTTTAACATCTACGTCGGCTTTTTTGATGTCGCCAAAACGTAAGAATTTCATTTAAGTACTAGATTTATTTAAAAATAACATTTCCCTATCGTTGAGCCTTCTCTTTATTATATCCATATGAGTTAACCCCTTTAGTACCGCCATATATTTCAATATTTTAGATAAAAAATTTATATCTCTGTAAGTATAATTGCAAGTTTGGTACGTTTTGCTTAATTTATTTACAACATGATCACTCTTTACGGCACTGCCTTCAGTTTCCTATATAAGACAATATACGTTCGTCAGTTAAATTTTTTCTAGAAATTAGTATGACGAGCTGAGCTCGTCATTAGTCCTAAAGGCGTTAATAACTGGAAATATAGAAAGGAAAAATATTAGTAAATTTTCAATTTCAGAACCACATTACAAAAACATGTCTAAATAATGATTTACCTTCATATTCTTTGTCACACATTAGTAACAATTCATACCACTGGTTACCACTGACACGTGGTCAGGGTGCCGATCGACCTGGAAAATCTGGAAAAGTCAGGGAATTTCAAGTTTCTGGAATAGTCAGGGAATATCAGTCGTAGTCAGGGATTTTTTTCAGTTTTCACCCCGGCGAATGGTTTTTTAAAAAAGTTTTTTTCCTCTTCGGTTGTATTTTTTGCCATTGACGAGCAAAAAAAAAGGAGGTCATAAAAAACTTTACTTCTAGAAATAACTAACATTTAAACAATATTTTTTTTCGGAGTAGGCCCTGGAATTTTATTGAGTGTCAGAGAAAAGTCAGGGAATTTTGAAATTGGTTTTCAGTCGCCACTCTGGTGGTAAATCTAAATTACCGACAGAACATTCTGGTAAACATTTTGGGCTGTCGGTGCCATGGTAAATAATACGGCTTTTGAGTTTTTCTTGCAAGTATGGTTTAAATAGTGCGACTACCATATTAAAAATGTATGGTTGATTAACAATATGTATATATTTTTTATACGTAATGGAACAGTTTCCTGTGAAAACATAAACCGCAAATTACTTTTTTGGCTCCAAAAAACGGTTTTTGGAGGACGGATTTTTTAGTAGTAGCCTCACCGGTAGCCAGTCGATTATTCGTTTGGGGCGAATGATGGAGTAAATTGCCACGTTTGTTGCAATGACAGGCCATCCATGTCAGTATTCATATAAACTAAATAGCGAATGATTATAGTGATTTCCATCGAATCCTGATGTTTTTGGGTCAGAGTTGGTGTTATATATAACATGAAAATTTGTTTGCATCTTCTGTCTTTATCTTGTTTTTGAAAATCGATGAAATTTTGACGAATGGTATTATAAGAGGTCCTCATTTTCCTAAGAACCAAACTGTTTTCATAAATCACTTGACCTAGAAAAGTTCTTGTCTTCAACAAGATGTCTCAACAAGCTTCGAAAAATTTTATGGAATAATTTACAACAATTTTGATTCTAACCATTGAACGGAATGGCCCTTTTCATTGCTTTTTTTTCTTAACCTCTACCCCTCAGTAAATTTTAAAAAAAGGGACGGCGTGCTACAACTGCATTGTCATATATTTTTATTGCAATCTGTACCTTGCTTCGATCCGACTAGAACAATTACTCACATCAGGGCTTCCCTTAGTGGTCGTAAATTTTTTTTGATTTTGTTACATTGGGCTCTTAAAAACCCCTGAGATTTTTTTCATATGTGTCCGTTGGTCTTTCAATTGGCCAAGATATTCATTTTGAGCTCTTTGTAGATTCCCAGATCTTCTCAAATGCAATAAAAAACCAATTTTTAAGTTCACATATTCACATTTTTTTACGTTACGTTCACATCTCAAATTGTAATACTCAAACGCAGATCATTTAATTATGAAAGATAATTTTCAAAATAAATATTACATTAAAAAGAGGAAAAGTTGCCGAGTCGAAAAGATAGTGTCCGTTTGTTTAAACGTTCTAGATTCTTAATTTGTGTTCGTTGTCGCGTCTGTTACCGTTTCCACGTTGCTGCTGTTACAAAAATATGAAACAGTGGAAACAAATATGAACAAACTGAAAACGATAGATGATAAGTTTTGATGAAAAGGATTGATGAAAAGTTACGAAAAATGTAAGAAATGTAACCTTGTGGCAACACTGTCTACATCTGACAATCATTCAGATACTAGTAACGTTAAAAATAAGCGCTACCATTTGTCCATACTTCGCTTTTGTGATGGTTGTTTGTAGGTAGCACAGCTTCTTTTGCATGTCAACATATTGTACATTTTCGTTTCCGGTGTCGCTCACATTCCGATTTTGAGATGCTACCATGTGTTGATATTTCGCTTTCTTTTTTGATGGCTTCAATAATGACATTGTCGATGTTACGGGATAGGTTTTTTTAATAATGTTTGCACGCCATTGTCTTACTTAATACTATCTTTATTGACTCGTCATCATATACTTATATATACATTATAGGTAATTAATTAACACGCAGTAACTTCCACGTATCCTACGCATCATACACATCATACCATAGATCATAGATCAACCGATCTATCGCCACGCAATTCGCTAATACACACACACACACAGACATAATACATAATGCTAACGTATTACAATATTTGCAATAATAACTGAAATACATAACATTTTCCCCTTTTTTAAAAAAAAATTAATTCTTACAAATAACAAAATTTCAAATAAAACAATTAATTTAAATCAAATATAAATTCATACAGCTTTTACAAAACACATTATATATTACTTAAACTTTCTGATAATCTACACAAAAGTACGTTTCTTTATTTACAACAATATCTGTCAGGCGGCTTTCGCGCTCTGACTGGTCTCGTTTCGGGTAACGTAGTATTTTCTGATGACGTACTCTGGTCCAGATCATCAGTTACAATTTCTGACATTGATTGTGGTACTGGATGCCATTCATCTGGTAAAGTTGAACGTTTCAATTGATTTACGTGAACTGTCCTAATATTGTTTTTAATATTTATAACGTATACATATTTACTGAGCTGTTTTACAACTTTTGCAGGAACCCATTTAAAATATTCCTTAAAATGGTTTCTGTATAATACTTTTTCTCCCCTTTTAAAAAAAATTTGTCGAGGTTGCCTATTTTGAATTTTATTATGTTCAAATTTTTTCTTTCTATAAAACTTAGTTTCATTTGAATATGTATAAACTTCATTTAATTTTTGATTAAATCTGACTCTTTTTCCAACATCACTTTGATACATTGGATTTATGGCATTCAGTTCCGTTTTCGGTATGAAAGATAACAGTAACCTGTTTGGACATTGGCCAGTGATGGTGCTCGGTGTATTATTGTAGTCTATGAGAAATTTTTGTACCTGATCTTCAACTGACAAGTTGCGAAGCTTGTTATCTATGGCGTATTTTCTAAAATATCCTTTTACAATTTGTACTCCACGCTCAGCCAACCCGTTTGATTGCGCATGGTATGGGGGACTATAAGTAAGTTTTATATTATGCTTCTTACAAAAATTTTTAAATTCTAATGATTGAAACGGAGGGCCGTTATCAGAAACAATTTCAGAAAAGTACCCATAATATCTAAATAAATGTTTTAGGTGATTTGTGACATTCTTAGCGTTACTTTTATTTAATTGTTGTACATTTATAAATTTTGAGTATGCATCGATTACTATTAAAAAGGTAACATTTCTAAAATAAAAAAGATCTAAATGCACTCGCTGAAATGGAAAATCAGTTATTGGCCATTTAGATGTGACTACTTCCTTCTGTACTCTTTGGGTTACTGAACAGACTGGACATAATTTAACTTTTTGTTCTATGTCTTTATTTAAATTTTTCCACCAAAAAATTCCGCGGGCTAACATTTTCATTCGAACCACTCCTTCATGGCTACTATGTAATTTTGACAAAATTAATTCTTTAAAGTTATCTGGTATCACAATACTGTTATTGAAATATAGACATCCGTCCTCAATGCTTAAATTGTTTCTTAAATTATAATAATATTTTAATGGCTCAGACCACTGTTTCCACGACTTACACGGCCACCCATTTTTTACATAATCATAAACTTTATTTAATATAAAATCATTTGCTATTTCATGGCGTACATCCTTAAGTTTTACTTCTAAACTATCTACGTCATTTAAATGATTAATATTTCCTATTGCGTCTGAGTCTATTTCCGTAGGATTTTCAATTGGTAACCTACTCAAGGCATCTACGTGTGCCATATTTCTTGCGGGTCTGTGTTGAAAGTCATAATCAAACATTGATAGTGTTACTGCCCAACGTTGTAACCGAGAACAAGCTATGGTAGACGTACCCTTTTTTGGGTGAAATATTTCTTTTAATGCTTGTGCATCAGAAGCTAGAGTAAATTTATGACCGTATATGTATTTATAAAATTGTTTCATTGCAAATATTATAGCTAATCCTTCTCTGTGCAATTGACTATAATTCTTTTCTGCGGGCGATAATGTACTAGACGCGAAAAGTACTGGTTTTTCTATTCCATCTACTACATGACATAAAATAGCACCTACCCCATGGGGACTCGCATCGGCTACTACTACTATCGGTTTATTTGGATCATATATTTCTAATAACGCGTTTTGTTGTAGTAGCAATTTACTTTTCTCAAAAGTTTTTTGACATTCCGGTGTCCATACAAATTTTGTATCTTTACGTAATAATTTATATAATTCGCGAAGTTCCGACGATAAATTTCGTATGAATCTTGAATAATAATTTAATAAACCTAAATACGACTGAAGTTGAGTCAGATTTTTCGGACTTGGAGCATCTACAATGGCTTTTATTTTAGTTTCGCTAGGTTTTATTCCCTGCTCAGTAAGGGTATGTCCTAGATAATCAATACTAGTGTTAAAAAATTTACACTTTTCTATATTTATACGAACATTAAAATTGTTTAATCGTTCCAACACTAACTTTAATTTTTGTTTACAATTTTCAAAATTTTCAGCTCCGATTAAAATATCATCTAAATAACAAAATACTTTTGGAATACCCTGTAAAATTTGATCCATTACTGACTGGAAAATCGATGGCGCCGAAGCCACCCCAAAACATAATCTAGTGTACCTAAATAATCCTTTGAAGGTGTTAATCCTGAGGTATTTTTGCGACTGTTCTGATACTGGTAACTGTTGGTATGCTCCAGTTAAATCTAATGTGCAAAATATTTTACAATTAGCTAAGCTTGCAAATAAATCGTCTATCCTAGGTAGTGGATAATGCTCTGTTCGTAAGTACGGATTAATGGTAACTTTACAGTCAATACACAACCGAATACCGCCATTCGATTTTTTTACTACTACAATGGGTGATGCCCATTCTGAATGTTGTACAGGAACAAGGATACCTTGTTCGCATAATTTATCCAATTCGGAACTAACCTGATCTCTAAACTTAAATGGTATTGGATAAGCCTTATGAAAAATAGGTACAATATTACTATCTAAAATAATTTCCGCTTTAAAATTTTTTATGGTTTGGCCTGGCTGAGTGGATAGTACATTAGGATATTCTACTTTTATAGAATCAATTAAACTTTTATTAGCAACATGACAATTAATTTGTTTTACCATATACAAATTTCGCCAATTTGGGAACAGCTCGTCTAACCAATCGCGTCCCATTAACGATGGTAATGATTTTCTTCCACAAACTACTACTAATTCAAGATATTTTTCCGGACCGTCACTGTTTGTCCTTACACGTACTGCTGTCCTCCCAACCGTGCTAACTACTTCGCCTGTAACAGATAACAAAAGTTTAGGTTCTTGTTTTAAAGGTAAATTTGGAAATTGCTCGATAAACTTATCTTTTGAGATAATACTAACACAGGAACCGGTGTCACATTCCATAGATATTTGCTTATTTTCTACCCATAAATCTACAGTCAACGGACTATGAATCCTCATTATATTAGCAGTGTTCCTTTCAACTACAGTCCCTTCGGCTACACTGTTGATTTCCCCGTATTCTTCGCTGTCGACTTCAACTTGATTTACTCTTCGGGATTCGGAAGGTGAACGTAATCGCGCTGATGGTGAAGGTGAACGGAACCGAATATTTCTACTAATACATGCTTTCGCCATGTGACCATATTTTCCGCATTTAAAACATTTTAAACCCCTTGCTGGGCAACTGTTAGCTGGATGTGAATTTCCACAACGGCTGCAAATTTCTCTGACCTTGGAAGAACTTCTAATTTGTGACGATTGAAACGAACGATGTCGTCGATTTGACCGCGATCTTGCTGCTGGTGTGTAAATTTTCGCTACTTCCTGTACCGACATACGTTTATTTTCCTTTGTAGCTAATTCCCAACTAATGGCCATGGTAACTGCTTTTTCTAAAGACAAATTTGTTTCCTTTAATAACGTCATTCTTAATTCTTCACTAATTAACCCAAATACAAATCGGTCCCGTAGTGCATCGTTCAAAAATGGTCCGAAATTACAAGTTTGCGCACGTGCTCTCAATTCCACTTCATATTCAGCAATTGATTGGCCCATTTTTTAATCTTCTTTATGAAATTTGTACCGTTCCGCAATGATATTTGTTAAGGGCGTAAAATGTAGCTTTAATTTGCTTACTAATTCTAAATATGATTTTTTGGCTGGTACTTCCGGTGCAAAAAGTTTTTTCAAAACTGAATACGTTTCCGCGCCAATATAAATAATAAAAAATGATACCTTTCTTGATTCTTCAATGTTGTTTAAATTAAAAAATTGTTCCAGTCGTTCAATATATTCGATAAAGTTTTCACCCGGAACGTATTCATTTATATGTCCCATTACATTACTCATATTACTTGCCATATGTGTTTCCTTTTCGGTCATTGGTGAAAAACAAATCTTCTTTTTTCTCGGTAATCTTGGTTTAAAACTTGTAATATATTTTCCGAACTTCTTTTTTATTCTTTTTCACTTTTAAATTTAAATTTATTTTACCACTATCATTTTGCTTTTTTTTGTTTTAATCCTCGTCGCCAATGTTACGGGATAGGTTTTTTTAATAATGTTTGCACGCCATTGTCTTACTTAATACTATCTTTATTGACTCGTCATCATATACTTATATATACATTATAGGTAATTAATTAACACGCAGTAACTTCCACGTATCCTACGCATCATACACATCATACCATAGATCATAGATCAACCGATCTATCGCCACGCAATTCGCTAATACACACACACACACAGACATAATACATAATGCTAACGTATTACAATATTTGCAATAATAACTGAAATACATAACAGTCGATAATTTGTATCCATAGGTGGGTTATTCTTTATCCTTTATGTTTCGGGATATATTATAGTTCCAAAATCGAAAAAAAACTAGTAGTTTTGAGGCGCTACCATTTGCTGATATTTGGCTTTGGTTTATGGTTTTTTTTTAATCTGGGGGCCCAGTCTTGAATTTAGATATCACATAACACATGTGGAAAAATGACGCCATGTGAGAAATTAACACATTTTTTTCCAGTTGCAAGTCTTGATATTTTATCACAAAATTTAGTGGTTATTAATTTCACAGTGATATAATTATCAACAGAAATATAACCACATCTATATAGGTTGTGCTATTTTGTTTTCACATGGGATACTAATTAATTTTTTAAGTAAAATGCAAATATTATCAGCAGATTTTTGGAAAACTCACGTCTTTTCGTAAAGTTTAAGTTATTACAACTCAAATCTGTTAAATTTATTAAAAAATCACTGAATTTTAACCAAATACTTTTTTAAAATTTGAATATTTTGAACATTTATTTAACACTTATCGTTAGTCTATTGGTGGTGAATGTAGGTCTAGATTTTGAACCCTCCTATTTTATAAATTCTTTAAAATTTAGTTATTTGACCATATTTTACTTTTGAACTGACTTCAGTTTTTCTAAAACAACCAGTAAATCTAGATAAATTCTAAGAAAATATTTTTTATATAGGGTAAAAGCCCCGATTGTGGAACACTATTTTTAGGTATTTCATCAAACTTGCTTATACAAATTAATAAATGAATTAAACACCCATTTTTCTTTTTTTCTTAATAAGCATGAAACCAAGTTTTTTTAATCCAATGAATATGTTTTTAAGAAAATATAACCCAAGAATTTTGATTTATTAATGTTTTGTTTTATAATTTGTTGACACGTATAAAAAAGCGGGCAGAATATATCAACACCCTTTAAAAAATCAGCATAGGCGCCTTAAAAAGACACGTATTTAACATACATGGCATACAGAGCTATCTTTTGCATATACTGATATGACTAGTTGCGACATCTTTTGATGTATTTATGTAAGTATTTATTGATGGTTTTCTAGAAAACTGACACTTTCACCCTTCAGTCACTACATTTAATTAATTGCCAACTCCACTCACAGTCTGTTTCCAACTGTATTCCATTGTCTCTAATTTTTGGTCAACGACTTGTTTAAATGCAACGGTTTTCTATGACTCCATTAATTTTTAATTATTACATTAATTTTCCATTAATTCCGTTAATCGTTACAGTCAAACCTGTCTACGTTGGAATACAGTTAGACCCGTTCACAACACTAAAAATAATAATTTTAGACAATTTTTCCATGAATTTTAAAAAAAAAATGGTGAAGTGCAAGTCATACTTACATGAAAAATAGCGTTCGATACTTTAAGAAATTTTGAATATGAATTTAATGTTCCAGTGTATGAGGGTAGACGAACAAACTTATAATTTTAGATTATGTATTTAAAAATTAACTATGTTTATATAAACCAATAGTTATTTAAACCAAATTCCTAAAATATGGACCAGTTTCGCTAGAGGATAAAGATATTAAATTCATACTTCTTCCATGCAAAACTTTTCTTTATTTGATTTCCAAATATTTTTCGATATATTTCATATCATCATCAGTGGCTACAAAGATAAACAAAGTAATGAAAATACAATTTTTTTTTACAATTTTTATGAACCTTAACATAAAGGTTATGAACCTTAACAAATTTTTATGAACTTTTACATAAAGATAACAATTTGTCACATAACATAAAACTTAAATGTTATGTTACTGTTACATCAAATTTGTATAACTTTAGTTCTGTAACGAGTGATTCCTGCGTTACATAATATTGATTAACGTTTTGTGTTCACTGGATTATATGAGAAATACCTGTATACATATAATAATAAAAACTCTAAAATAATTATAAAAAATACTAATATTCTATATTGTTAAATTATTTAAAAATATTAACACGGGTTGTTCGTTGTTTTAAAAAAAAATCCAATCGTATGCGCCAGCCCAGCAATTGGGTGGAAATTCATCCTCAATGAATAATAGTGGTTGGTAGTATTGACCAACCTTACCAAAGTGACTATTCTGAAATGCGTTACCGCGCTCTCTCATTACAAATCCGTTTGACTCTATAATTTTATTTTTTAGAGCAATGTAGAATTTGTGGAACGAGTGAGTCAATATACGGTCATTGGATTGTTGGACGTCTAGCCCGTGACTGTCGCGATCTTCATTTATCTACTGAAGTACGTGCAGATATTTTACACAAAGAAGTGCTACATACACTTAGAAACGAAAAACTACGTTTAGGAAAAATTACACCCGTACCTCTTCAAGATGAGACTATGTTAAATGTAACAATAGCAAATGTAATAACAGTATCAACATCATCGTCAGAAGCGGTAACAAGAGCAAATGAAACGACAGTATTAACGACAACAGTATTGGCGCCATCATCAGAAACATCAACAAAAGTAGGAATAATGCAAGTGTCCGCATCATCCTCAGACAAAGAAATGGAAATATTTAATATTTGATAATACATTTAATATTAGACTAATATTTAATTGTCTTATCCTCTGGTGAAACTGGTCCATACTTTGGGAATTTGGTTTAAATAACTTTGGTTTACATATGGAATTTTCCTAAAAATTTTTTTTATATTTATAACTGTATTTATGTAAAAAGTAGTTATAACCTAAGAGACCACCGTCCTAAATACTATGTATAAGATCGATTAATGGCTTTTGGTGCGTGAGTTCTACTATTACAGACCTAAAGGAAGCCACAATTTATTTAAGCTAATTTTGCCTCCATCACAAAATGTGATGTTATTTCTGGTTAGGATTTTTGATTTTTACTTAAGGATTTAATTTTTACTAATTTTCTTGGATTAAGGGGTAAAATCACCTTGTGTTCACTAAATTTCACGTGATTTTCTGAGACATACCACGAACGATAGGAAAGAGATTTTTTCTAAAAGGTGATTTAAAAAAAAAAGCATTAATTTTAACTTTTATTTTTTTTTTCGGAAAAAAAACCGAAAATCGCTTATAAAAGACGACGTCCGCTAGCTTTTGGACTATATTTTAAGAAACTTTTTCGTTTTTTGTTCTAGATTAAAAATTCTGACTTGTAGCGGTACGCCCATGTCGACCGTCCGAGTTTCCTTGCGTGCGCTGCTGTGCCGCCATTTTGTATCGTAAAATTAAAATAAAAGATGTTTTTTGTAGTTGGGGACTAGTATTCTCATATGCACAAAACCTCATATCTCTATTTCTTTCCTATCGTTTATGGTACGTCCCAGAAAATCAGGTGAAATTTAGTGAACACAAGGTGATTTTACCCCTTAATCCAAGAAATTATATGAATGTAATATATATATATATATATATATATATATATATATATATATATATATATATATATATATATATATATATATATATATATATATATATATATAATATATATAGATATATAGGATCCGCCAAAAGTTCTCGGCCTGAGTATTAAAAAATACAGAGAGAACAGTGAAAAGAATTTTTTCTATATAACCGCCCTCTATTTCAATACACTTATTATACGGTGGGATAAGCATCTCTATGCCTTTATAATAATAAGCAAATTCTTTGTAGTGATTCTCACACGATATTAAATTTTTGAAACGGTCGACATACTGAGTTTACACTTTTACAGCAGAATAAATAAAACACATGTAAACTCGTCCACTGCGTTTATGATTACTAGAGACTTAATCCTTTCTGTGAGTATAAATTGCGTCACCTTTAAATAGGTTTAATCATGTTAGGCCGAAAACTTTTGGCATTTCCCACGTTCGGGCATCTACCAATTAAACTGCCAAGATTGTAATGGTTTTTACATCGGTTAAACTGGCAGAAACTTTGAAACCCGGAGAGCAGAACATTTTAGGTCATATAGAAATAAGAAATCCGACTCTGCTTTTGCGAGGCACTTAATAGACACTGGACACACACCGGAACGGGAAATTACTGTGTTACAGGAGACAAGCAAAGGACAGAAGTTAACAATCCTAGAAGCAATAGAAATAAATAAACATAGCTCCGATCACCTTTTAAATGATTATACCGACATTTACAGTTCAACTTTATTTTCAATATTTTAGCTTATTTAAATTTTAATTTCTGTTTAAAACTGTATTCACTGTATTATTGTCTTTTTGTCATTTTCAAGTTCAATCTTTTGCCACGTGTTTGTTTGCCTCTTGTCACATGTAATGTAATCTTCATTTGTAATTACATAGTTCGTTGTAAGAACAATCATTTCCGTGATTTTTTTAAGGAATTACTAGAATTAAAGACTGTTGCATGTAAGAAATAATAACACGCACATTATTTTAAAATATTTTATTAAATAATTAACATACAGCTGTTGGAAAATTACAAAGATTTTTTTACAACTTATTAAATGTTGATAGCTTATTTTAATATCTCCTATAGGGCCTTAAGTATAACCCTTCACCCGAAATTTTTTCATCACCATTGTTGGCGATACACCAACCGACACCAAAATGCCCCAAATGACACCAAAAATAACACCAAAGTGCATCAAAATGACACCAAAAATGCACCAAAATGCACTAAAATGACATCAAAATGCACCAAAATGACACCAAAAGGCAACAAAGAGATATCAAATGACACCAAAATACACCAAAATGCACCAAATGACACCAAAGAGTCACTCCCAAAAAAGAGTCACTCCCAAAAAGAGCCACTCCCAAAAAGAGTCACCCCCAAAAGGAGTCACTCTCAAAAGGAGTCACTCCCAAAAAGAATCACTCCCAAAATGAGGTACTTCCAAAAAGAGTCACCCCCAAAATGAGTCACTCCCAAAAAGCATCACTCCCCAAAAGAGTCACTTCCAAAAAGAGTCACTCCCAAAACGATTCACTCGCAAAAAGAGTCACTCCCAAAAAGCGTCACTTCCAAAAAGAGTCACTCCCAAAATGAGTCACTCTCAAAAAGAATCACTCCATAGGTATATAAGGCTCAACCCGCGGAATCTTTAGTCAGTCGAGTTCAGTTCAGCTATTCGTAAACACGTTGAAATCGTAATACTGTTAAGCTATGCATAGTTGTGAATTTTGTGGTAAGAAATTTTCGCGGAAGTTTAATCTCTCGCGTCATTTAAGAACTAAACATAATTCGTCTGAGAATGATCAAAAAAATGATGAAAATGGAATAAATCAATTTGAAAATTCCACGAACCAGTCAGTAAATAATGGGACACACGTGAACAGCGCTGAGAAGAGGAGACTTTCAATACAAAGTGAATCGTCAAAATCGAATGATGAAGATGATGATGATGGTGAAACCGATTATAGCTTTGAAGCAAGAAATGAAGAAAAGGAAGATAAAGCACCAGTATTTCAAAATCAGCAGGAAGATGATACAGATCTATCTAAAAGAAACTTGAATACTTTTAATGATAGTATGATGGCTGCAGCAGAAGCAATCAGAAGTAAATTCCACGCTTTAAAAAACTCGCATAATATTCTACAATTGGCGAATATCGAAGGTAATCGATCTGATGAACAAAAGCATTTACCATCGCCTGATAACAACAAAGAAACAAGTTTTACTCCAAAGATGGTTGGTCTCTTACAAACTGCCCTAGACATATTAATGATCAAAGGGCTTCAGAACGCATCCGCAAAGGATGAAGAACAAGAAGATAAAAATTCAGAAGAAAAGGAACAACCTTCGGCATCTAACTCAATAAGTGGAGAAGCTAAACGTCTGAAGTATGATGAAAACGCTAACCATCATAATGATCATTCGAACCCTGTTGATGAAGAAGAATATTTTGATGACCCGAACCATTTAGTCGATGACCTAAACAGTTTAGCGACTCAGACGCAAATTGGAGAGGAAATTGTTAATACTATGTGCAATTTAAAGGAAAGGCATCATATTGTAAATCCCAGCTTTGCGGATTATATCGAAAATGAGAAAAACGAAACAATTTTAATAATTTAAAGAAAAGCGACATTGGGAGGCAAATTATCTCGATAACTCGGAAACTGGAAAAGCATGATATTATTGAACCAGTGTTAAAGTATGTATCAAATGATGACGGAGACAGCGATGAAAAAGCCTCTGCTAGCGACGACGAAGATACTGCGAGCGAAGGAGAATCTGATGATGACCAGAATACAGTCGTCGTCGACGGTGGTGATGAAAAAATTGCGGGTAAAGGGTTATATTTACGACCCTATAGGAGGCCTTAAAATAAACTTTTAACATTTTATGAGTTGTAAACTAAACCAACAGTGTAACTTTTCCAATAGCTGTATACCAAAGTTAATTATTTAATAAAATATTCTAAAATAATGTGCGTGTTATTATTTCTTACATACCACGGTCCTTAAACAATTCGTTAAAAAGGTTCACAGAAATGATTATTCTTACAACGAACTATCCAATGTATATTTTCAGAGCTATTAAAATAAGTAATGTTTTACTTGCTCCTGAATATAGGCAATTAAATTGCATTGTTCCATTGACGTTCTGACACAATAGAACATATGTGCAAACTATGTAATTCTTGCCAATAAACATTCACCCATATTATTAATGATTTGTTAAAAATAAAGTATCGCAGAACTGTCGAACGGGGAAAGGGTTAATTAATTCTGAAAAAAATATTCCTATGGTTTTAGTGTCTACAGGGAAGCTTTGAGTCCCTTTTTAAAAATTATGAGAGTTATTTACTTTCCAACCTGTATATGTATTTTATCGATGATGCTATCAAATTACATTTTCAATTCGTTTGCTTAGAAATATTTGTCTGTAATTGTTTATTATTTACATATAGTAACAGATAATTTTTAAGTGTTTTTACAAAATTAGACTGCAAATAGTTTAAAAACAGACTTGGGTAATGTACAGAAAAGAGTTAAAAATTTCATAGTCCACAATTTTCATCATATGGGTATATATGGGTATTGTTTAAATTGTTTAAAATTATCGATTTTTGATTTTTTTATTAAAAAATGTTTTAAACTGTATAAATGCTTTTGTTTAGGAGTAGAAAGGTTAACACAACATTAATTTTTTAATCCTAAAAAGTTTATCTTAACATAACTATTTAGAAAACCAGAATTTTCATATCAATTTTGAGTGCTCAGTTTATAAAAAGATGCTAGTTTTATTACACAGAAAGAAATCGTTTTAATTGTAATCTAGTACATTATCGATGGCCAAACATTTTACGTTAAATGAATAGGTTCTTATTCGTAATAAATTTTAGTATCAATAATACTATTGCCGGCAATAAATTTTCTAATATTAACAGAATTTACTATTTTTACAATCAAATTTTCACCTGGTATAAAAATTCCAAACAAGTACATTCTTATAGCATATTTACATGTATAATACATATGAGATCTACGTAACATATGCGATATTATAACTTTGAATGTACATAATCAGCATTTTGCTATAACTTTGTATCGTTAAAATACTCATAAATAATATTACATATACTTACATTGCTAAGAAATTATTTTTAATTTTTTATTAAATATAAATTAGAGTTTTGAAATTATTGTGAAAAAATTTGACTTTTAGAATTGAAAAAATTTAAATATGGCTTTGTATAGTTAATTCCCGAGTTCACTAGAAAAAAATCCGTTAAATTTAAAGTACAGAGAGCTTTTACTGTTTTTTAATAGCTAAACATAGAATAAAGTTTATAATAACAATACATAGGTATTGGAGTGTGACAATATGCGAAAAACGCTTATTCAACATTTGATAAAACAATTTCATATTTAAGATAAATTACTATTACAGTCGCTCACAAAACTAAAGCCATAGGTATATGTATAAGCTAATTTTTTATAATTAAAACAATAGAACATAATAAATTTAATAGAAACAGATACATTGGTTAGATAAAATATAAAATATTAAAAGGAAATCTTCTTAAAATATACGGAATATTGTACAATTAAATAAGGCCAAAAAATATCTATAACGAGAGATTAATGTTTCAAAACTACTTTAAGATCATCGAATTAATGTTTCAAAAACTACTTTAAGGTGATTACATATTAAGTTTTAAGAATAAGATTTTTAAAAAATTTATTCATATTTACAAAATATGATTTTAACAACGTAGAGACCTTTACTTTTAACAGAGTACTGTATAGATCGCACATTAACATTACTATACATTTCACAAATTTATCGAAATATGTATCTATTCCTTTATTAAAATTTTAAGTGTTTCTTATTTTTGTACAATATAAATGTGCCTAGTTTTAAATTTTTTAACAGTCATTAAGACGTCAAATAAAATCTCATACATCATATCCAACAAGCAAATAATGTGTTTTAAAACAGATCGCCAATATTACATTTAAAAATTTTTTTATTAAAAAAATACATAGAAATTTATAAGTAGCAGCGATTTTTAGCTGATTAATACATATTCGGATATCATATGTCATCATCAAAAGATTAAAAAAAATATATAGAGTGATACATTTTTTGTAAAATTTTATGAGTATATATGGTGTACCATAATTGTAAATGGAATTTTTATAATTAGTTTGATTTCTTTTTATGGATCGGTGTAAATCAAAAGATCGTTTTTTTTTCTTTAATTTTTTTTATTAAGTATAGTTTTAAACAAAAATAGGTACACAATGATCACTTTTTTAACTCGTAAAATTTATAATTATATTAAAAATTTATGCATATGCAAGAAAGTGCTCTGTGAAGGAATCACAGATCACCAATTAGCCGACTTGTGTATTAAAATAGTGAAAAATTATTCAACAAACGCCATTGAATTTATAGAGGCGGTTTGTAGACTTTCCAAGCGCAATTATAGACGAAATGTTGGCAATATTGAGATAACGGAATATTCCTGTTGTATGGAATTTACAGATCATTACATCAATCTTCTTCAATGTTCTAACGCAGAATTAAGAGAACTAAGTAAAACGAAGCGTCGAGAGGAAATTATTAAACAAATTGTCGACAACTCTGAAGTGCTATGTGATGAATACAAACGATTTTACGACGAACTAATTGATTTCCACAATAAATGGATTCCATTGTTGGCAATAATTAATTCTTAACACATCAACTGAAGATTTACAAATTTCAAGAAGATCTAATGTTTTGAATTGCGATTTCGAGAAGACCAATGTTTTGAATTCCAGTTTATAAGTTAGTCCGATTGGCCCTTTATTCATAATACCAAGTTTTGGATTGCTCTGTAGCCACGCCAGCATCTGCTCGTTCAAATTGTCAAATCTCACCGGCAATGATATGTATCCAATTTTTGGTTCCAATATTGTCTTCATTTTTGATTAATCGAATTTTGATGGTAGTTGACTGGCTCCCATTATTTTATATACTTTTCCAATTTCCATATCGGAAAGTTTAATCCATCGTTTAACAGCGCCAAGATGATTCAATTCATCCACAAAATTTCCAGCCATTTTTTGAATTAAGTCTCTGTTTCCAGATGAAGCACCAGCAGTAATGGATTCCATGGTTGGCAACAATTAACTCTTAACACAACAGTTGAAAATTCACAACAATAAGATTTAATGTTTTTTCACTAAAGTTTCGAACAAGATTGCGATTGAAGAAAATCTGTCGCGGTCTTTTATAGCAGGAAAATAGCCTGATGACGTCAACTATCACACTTTATGTAACCATGCAGGTTAAAATCTGTTTTCAGATAAAAATATACAATCATATGATAAAATTCATTTTTGCATATTAGACAGAAATCTTCGCTATAAATATCAGCATTCCTGTTAATGACGTCAGCTAACAGTTTAAACCTGTTTCCAGATAAAATATGATAAACTTATGAAAGTAACGCCATCTTTTCGTGGAATTTGGAATCAAGGTACAGAGTTCGCGGTAGTTCAGACTAGCAAGGCCATCTTTTAATGGCTAGTTTAACTATTAAAAAGGATTTTCAGCACCATCTATTGATAATTTTTCAAATTTACTAGTATCCAGACTAGCAAAGCTACCAAAGGTGACTGCGCCATCTATTAGGGGAATTTTCAAACTTACGCACAGAGATCGCTATTATCCAAATTACGAGAGCCATCTAGCAGTGAATTTACAAAGCTCGAAAGTGGTTGCGCCATCTGTTAGGGAATTTTTCAGCTCTTAGGTTAGAAAAAATTTTGTTAGGTTAAGCTAAGTTCGCTTAGGTTTCGTTAGGTTAGGTCAAGTTCCGTTGGGTTCTGTTAGGTTGGATCAAGTTCTGTTAGGTTTGAGACCAAATTTTGCTCCACCCACCGCCGGAGGATTCCAGAACCGCCTCGGTAGTTTTACCAGCATCCGAGGTCACTCAAAAAGTCGGATGGTGGGATGGTGGCTCCCGTTCTCTCCAGTAGCTACTACTGTCGTATTACCTCAAGCTCATTCTTAAATCAGGTAAGGTTCTATAGATAGCGAAAGAATGAAAGATTTGATACTTGTTGGAAAAAATGTGTAAGAAGCTGACGAACAACAGACATCAACTCCATCTATAAATTTAGCCTAGAACTTGACATAAACGCTCACAATACCAAATAGCAGCTCTATCGGTCAAGAAATATGACCGCTATCCTACCAACAATTTTTTGTACATATTCATATATTGGCTTCACATGACCTTGAACACACTGTATATTTGGAAGTCATGATAGGTATATCAGTACATATCGTTAAAACATCACCAGGTTCATAATTAATCTTGTGCCCACGGCATAAAAACATAACGGAATGATGAAATTCACCTTTCCGACAGTGGCTTCGATCGAGGTTTCTCCTTTTTGACACTGTTCCACCCCTTTGTTTTTAACGAAACTTGCAGTACTTAAACAGGACCTAATGTGCAATATTTGAGACTTTTTTCGTGATTGTCACTCTGAAGGAACCACTAAAAAAATGCTTTTCTATTTTTCTTCTCGAATTTTCTATGATTGTTTACTAACGGAAAAATTTGAAAGAAATGTATATTATAGTACTAACTTGGACCTAGTCAATGGTTTTTAGTTTATCTCAATATCTGTAATAGTTTCCGAGATATAAAGGTTTAAAAAATCATGGCCTTAATACATATTATCACAAATAACTTCTAAACTACCCAAGATATGAGGCTAAAACTTGCACACAAGACTTCTTATCAGTTGCCCTTATAGTAGCCAAAGTGCCGTTGAAAATCTCGTCTGGGGACCAACCGGTCATTCTTATCCCGTCATACCCTTTACAACACACTTTGAATGATTCTTGTTATTAAAATAAATTTGATGTTACAAGAGGGTGTTGTTTATTCGACATATTCAAATAGCCCACGAAAGTCAAAAGCTTTGCAAACAACTTTGACACCTCAAACTACATTAAAATAGACAGTTCTGTAGTACATGCCGTTCAGTGTGGATATATCGAACGAATACTTGATTGATAAAATTCCAAATTTGTGGATTTATAGCGGGTTTATATTTGTAACGATTTGCTGACGTCACTTCTAAATTTGTACACGCATCCGTTTACACATGATTTGTATAGTATATAAATTAGTAAGTATTGCGCAGGTCACAAGTTCTCGTATTTCATATTCTTCTGGTAAATTTGTTATAAAAATGAAACAAATTATTAAAAGAGCCGAGAGAAAATTGGAGACCTCCCCTTGCGAGTTGCCATTCCGACAATTCCATGTGATAAGGTTGTTTTACCCCTGTCGTTCAGATAGGATAAAATACCAAAAGCCAGAAACCAAGAAACTGTCAAAACCAAATACAACTAAATTAAAAAAATAACCTACAAATTCTCAAAACTTCAAAAAGACCATCGACCAAAGCAAAATAACAGCAAATGATAGCGCCTCAGAATTACTAGCCAATTTTTCTTTTGGAATCAAATGTCCCGTGTGGTAAGGTTGTTTTACCCCTATCGTTCAGATAAGATAAAATACGGTCTGAACGTTCTGACTTCACCAAGTTGCCAAGAAACCAAGAAATAGGGTACTTGACTGAAGTTACAAAAATATTCTAAAAGCAATGTTTTTCCATATCAGTTAAGTAATTTTTTTTATTTTCGACAGATTTTGTAAAAACTCATAAAAAAAAAAAAAAATAACCCTACAATTTTAAATGAGAAAAAGGCGGGAAAAACACTTCACTATAGTGACGTCACATTTTGCAGCAATTAAACGTCAATATCAATATTTATGACCTCAAAACTTTGATTATATTCACAAAAATATTTATTTGAATTGTGGTCGATTATTATTAATATATGTGTGGAAGCTAATAGAAATATTCAAAAGAAAACACAATTTCACCTCACCGATGGAAATTATCAAAATCGACATATCTAGCTACAAAATGTTATGTTATTTTCAAGAAATCGCGCGTTTTCACTTATTTGAAAATTTATTGAAAAATGGTGAATTTCAAAATAAAATTTCTAAACAGTTATCAAATTTTGTTATGTTTCATCATTAAAATTGGACATGTGTAATGATAATGCATAGAATTATTTATAGAACATAAAATTTGCTTATTGCATAAAATTTGCATATAAATTATTTATAGAACATAGAATTATTTATAGAACATAAAATGCATAGAACATAAAATTGGAATTATTAAGGATTAGATAAGTTTGCGTCGCCTCAATATTGATAGTTCCATCTAATTATATAAATATATGTAATATGTACTTTTTGTTTCTAGTCAAGAAAAAAAGGGGAGCAGCCGGTCGACAACGGAGAGAAAGGCGCGAATATTATAGGAATATAAGGATGCGCAGAGGGGGGCAAAAATCCTGGGACACCAGAGGAGGATACTACTGGAGGGGAGCAATCTTCCGAGGAAGAGGTTTCGGCAAAGATCAAAATATTGTTTTTATTTTTAATGCTTAAAAAAAATTAGATTTTTAATTGATTTAAAATTAAATAAATATTATTAGGTAATTTCTACAAAATTTATTAAAAGAAAGCTTTTTTCCCATTTAAAATAGAGCAACTATTATGTTTATTATTATAAAGTTTATTAGAAAAAAACGACATTTTTCCTCCAAAACTAACCAATTATATTTACAAAATTTATAAGAAAAAAATTTTTAAAATTAAACGACTAAAAATTTCTACAAAATTTATTAGAAATAATTTCTTTTTTTCATATAAAAGAAATAATTTCTTTTTTTCATATAAAACATTATGTTGATTTTTACAAAGTTTATTTTAAAAAAATTCTAATTTTCCTTCAAAACTGAAGAATTGTTCTATTAATTGTTTTTACAAAATATTTTTAAAAATTTTCAAAATTTTTCTTTCAAAATTGAACAACTATTCTATTGATAATTTCAAAAAAATGTATTCGAAAGAAATTTCCTTTTTTCATATGAAATAGAAAAGGTATTATGTTGATTTTTGCAAAATTGATTAAAAAAAAAATTATAATTTTTCTTCAAAAATGAAGAATTGTTCTGTTAGTTGCTTTTACAAAATATTTTAGAAAAAAATCAAGATTTTTCATTTAAAATTGAAGAGCTATTCTGTTGGCATTTACAGAATTTATAAGAATAATCCGAGAGCCCGCCATATAAAAATCCTATGTATGAGATACTTTAACGATTTTTTTGTGTTAGAAGTATTATTGTAATAAACTCAAAGGGAGTTACTATTTATTTAAGCTAATTTTACCCGCATTACAGATATGACATTTCTGCTTAAGATTTTTAATATTAAGTGGTGAAAAGCATGAATGAAATGTAAGTTTAAACGTAGGTTTCAATGCATACTATGCCGTCACTAGTGGAGTATCATGTTTAATTAATATACAGTCACGCAGGATAATTTATTGAGAATGTCATGGGGTCGGCGTTAATTAAGGCTTGTACCTCAGTACAAAATCATTGTATATGTTGAAACCTACATTTTGATTGTATATATATTTATATATATATATATATATATATATATATATATATATATATATATATATATATATATATAAATATATATATATATATATATATATATGTATATATGTATATATATATATACGTGGGAAACGCCAAAAGTTCTCGGCCTAACATGATTAAACCTATTTAAAGGTGACGCAATTTATACTCACAGAAAGTATTAAGTCTCTAAAAATCATAAACGCAGTGGACGAGTTTATATGTGTTTTATTTATTCTGTTGTAAAAGTGTAAACTCAGTATGTCGACCGTTTTAAAAATTTAATATCGTGTGAAAATCGCTACAAAGAATTTGCTTATTATTATAAAGGCATAGAGATGCTTATCCCACCTTATAATAAGTGTACTGAAATAGAGGGCGGTTATATAGAAAAGTAAATTCTTTTCACTGTTCTCTCTGTACTTTTTAATACTCAGGCTGAGAACTTTTGGCGGATCCTATATATATATATATATATATATATATATATATATATATATATATATATATATATATATATATATATATATATATATATATATATATATATATATATATATATATATATATATATAGGATCCGCCAAAAGTTCTCAGCCTGAGTATTAAAAAATACAGAGAGAACAGTGAAAAGAATTTACTTTTCTATATAACCGCCCTCTATTTCAGTACACTTATTATAAGGTGGGATAAGCATCTCTATGCCTTTATAATAATAAGCAAATTCTTTGTAGTGATTCTCACACGATATTAAATTTTTGAAACGGTCGACATACTGAGTATACATATAGTATATATATATATATATATATATATATATATATATATATATATATATTACATTCATATAATTTCTTGGATTAAGGGGTAAAATCACCTTGTGTTCACTAAATTTCAGGTGATTTTCTGGGATGTACCATAAACGATAGGAAAGAAATAGAGATATGAGGTTTTGTGCATATGAGAGTACTAGTCCTCAAATACAAAAAACATCTTTTATTTTAATTTTACGATACAAATTGGCGGCACAGCAGCGCACGCAAGGAAACTCAAACGGTCGACATGGGCGTACCGCTATAAGTAACAATTTTTAATCTAGAACAAAAAACCAAAAAGTTTCTTAAAATATAGTCCAAAAGCTAGCGGACGTCGTCTTTTATAAGCGATTTTTGGTTTATTTTTTCGAAAAAAAAATAAAAGTTCAAATTAACGCTTTTTTTTTTTAAATCAACTTTTAGAAAAAATCTCTTTCCTATCGTTCGTGTTATGTCTCAGAAAATCACGTGAAATTTAGTGAATACAAGGTGATGTTACCCCTTAAGTGAAAATTAAAAATCCTAACCAGAAATAACATCACATTTTGTGATGGGGGCAAAATTAGCTTAAATAAATTGTGGCTTCCTTTAGGTCTGTAATAGTAGAACTCAAGCACAAAAAGCCATTAATTGATCTTATACATAGTATTTAGGACGGTGGTCTCCTAGGTTATAACTACTTTTTACATAAATACAGTTATAAATATAAAAAAAATTTTTGGGAAAATTCAATATGTAAACCAATAGTTATTTAAACCAAATTCCCAAAGTATGGACCAGTTTCACCAGAGGATAAGACAATTAAATATTAGTCTAATATTAAATGTATTATTAAATATTAAATATTTCCATTTCTATGTCTGAGGATGATGCGGACACTTGCATTATTCCTACTTTTGTTGATGTTTCTGATGATGGCGCCAATACTGTTGTCGTTAATACTGTCGTTTCATTTGCTCTTGTTACCGCTTCTGACGATGATGTTGATACTGTTATTACATTCGCTATTGTTACATTTAACATAGTCTCATCTTGAAGAGGTACGGGTGTAATTTTTCCTAAACGTAGTTTTTCGTTTCTAAGTGTATGTAGCACTTCTTTGTGTAAAATATCTGCACGTACTTCAGTAGATAAATGAAGATCGCGACAGTCACGGGCTAGACGTCCAACAATCCAATGACCGTATATTGACTCACTCGTTCCACAAATTCTACATTGCTCTAAAAAATAAAATTATAGAGTCAAACGGATTTGTAATGAGAGAGCGCGGTAACGCATTTCAGAATAGTCACTTTGGTAAGGTTGGTCAATACTACCAACCACTATTATTCATTGAGGATGAATTTCCACCCAATTGCTGGGCTGGCGTATACGAATGGATTTTTTTTTAAAACAACGAACAACCCGTGTTAATATTTTTAAATAATTTAACAATATAGAATATTAGTATTTTTTTATAATTTTTTTAGAGTTTTTATTATTATATGTATACAGGTATTTCTCATATAATCCAGTGAACATAAAACGTTAATCAATATTATGTAACGCAGGAATCACTCGTTACAGAACTAAAGTTATACAAATTTGATGTAACAGTAACATAACATTTAAGTTTTATGTTATGTGACAAATTGTTATCTTTATGTAAAAGTTCATAAAAATTTGTTAAGGTTCATAACCTTTATGTTAAGGTTTATAAAAATTGTAAAAAAAAAAATTGTATTTTCGTTACTTTGTTTATCTTTGTAGCCACTGATGATGATATGAAATATATCGAAAAATATTTGGAAATCAAATAAGGAAAAGTTTTGCATGGAAGAAGTATGAATTTAATATCTTTATCCTCTAGTGAAACTGGTCCATATTTTAGGAATTTGGTTTAAATAACTATTGGTTTATATAAATATAGTTAATTTTTAAATATAAACATCTAAATTTATAAGTTTGTTCATCTACCCTCATACACTGGAACATTAAATTCATGTTCAAAATTTCTTATTGTATGGAACGCTATTTTTCATGTAAGTATGACTTGCACTTCACTATTTTTTTTTTTAATTTCATGGAAAAATTGTCTAGAATTATTATTTTTAGTGCTGTGAACGGGTCTAACTGTATTCCAACGTAGACAGGTTTGACTATAACGATTAACGCAATTAATGGAAAATTAATGTAATAATTAAAAATTGATGGAGTCAGAGAAAATCGTTGCATTTAAACAAGTCGTTGACCAAAAATTAGAGACAATGGAATACAGTTGGAAACAGACTGTGAGTGGAGTTCGCAATTAACTAAATGTAGTGACTGAAGGGTGAAAGTGTCAGTTTTCTAGAAAACCATCAATAAATACTTACATCAGTATATGCAAAAGATAGCTCTGTATGCCATGTATGTTAAATACGTGTTTTTTTTTAGGTGCCTATGCTGATTTTTTAAAGGGTGTTAATATATTCTGCCCGTTTTTTTATACGTGTCAACAAATTATAAAACAAAACATTAATAAATCAAAATTCTTGGGTTATATTTCCTTAAAAACATATTCATTGGATTAAAAAACTTGGTTTCATGCTTATTAAGAAAAAAAAATGGGTGTTTAATTCATTTATTAATTTTTATAACAATTTTGATGAAATACCTAAAAATAGTGTTCCACAGTCGGGGCTTTTACCCTATATAAAAATATTTTCTTGGAATTTATCTAGATTTACTGGTTGTTTTAGAAAAACTGAAGTCAGTTCAAAAGTAAAATATGGTCAAATACCTAAATTTTAAAAAATTTATAAAATAGGAGGGTTAAAAATCTAGACCTACATTCACCACCAATAGACTAAAGATAAGTGTTAAATAAATGTTCAAAATATTCAAATTTTAAAAAAGTATTTGGTTAAAATTCATTAAAATTTTAATAAATTTAACAGATTTGAGTTGTAATAACTTAAAATTTACGAAAAGACGTGAGTTTTCCACAAATCTGCTGATAATATTTGCATTTTACTTAAAAAATTAATTAGTAACCCATGTGAAAACAAAATAGCACAACCTATATAGATGTGGTTATATTTCTGTTGATAATTATATCACTGTGAAATTAATAACCACTAAATTTTGTGATAAAATATTCAAGACTTGCAACTGGAAAAAAATGTGTTAATTTCTCACAGGGCGTCATTTTTCCACATGTGTTATGTGATATCTAAATTCAAGACTTGGCCCCCAGGTTAAAAAAAAAAACCATAAACCAAAGCCAAATATCAGCAAATGGTAGCGCCTCAAAACTACTAGTTTTTTTCGATTTTGGAACTATAATATATCCCGAAACATAAAGGATAAAGAATAACCCACCTATGGATACAAATTATCGACAATGTCATTATTGAAGCCATCAAAAAAGAAAGCGAAATATCAACACATGGTAGTATCTCAAAATCGGAACGTGAGCGACACCGGAAACGAAAATGTACAATAGGTCGACATGCAAAAGAAGCTGTGCTACCTACAAACAACCATCACAAAAGCGAAGTATCGACAAATGGTAGCGCTTATTTTAACGATGCTAGTATCTGAATGATTGTCAGATGTAGACAGTGTTGCCACAAGGTTACATTTCTTACATTTATCGTAACTTTTCATCAATCCTTTTCAAACTTTTCCTCTTTTTAATGTCATATTTATTTTGAAAATTATCTTTCATAATTAAATGATCTGCGTTTGAGTATTACAATTTGAGATGTGAACGTAACGTAAAAAAATGTGAATATGTGAACTTAAAAATTGGTTTTTTATTGCATTTGAGAAGTTCCGGGAATCTACAAAGAGCTCAAAATGAATATCTTGGCCAATTGAAAGACCAACGGACACATGAAAAAAATCTCAGTGGATTTTAAGAGCCCAATGTAACAAAATCAAAAAAAATTTACGACCACTGAGGGAAGCCCTGATGTGAGTAATTGTTCTAGTCGGATCGAAGCAAGGTACAGATCACAATAAAAAATATGACAATGCAGTTGTAGCACGCCGTCCCTTTTTTAAAATTTACTGAGGGGTAGAGGTTAAAAAAAAAAACAATGAAAAGGGACATTCCGTTCAATGGTTAGAATCAAAATTGTTGTAAATTATTCCATAAAATTTTTCGAAGCTTGTTGAGATCTCTTGTTGAAGACAAGAACTTTTCTAGGTCAAGTGATTTATGAAAACAGTTTGGTTCTTAGGAAAATGAGGACCTCTTGAATGAATTGTTACTAATGTGTGACAAAGAATATGAAGGTAAATCATTATTTAGACATGTTTTTGTAATGTGGTTCTGAAATTGAAAATTTATTAATGTTTTTCCTTTCTATATTTCCAGTTATTAACACCTTTAGGACTAATGACGAGCTCAGCTCGTCATACTAATTTCTAGAAAAAATTTAACTGACGAACGTATATTGTCTTATATAGGTAACTGAAAGCAGTGCCGTAAAGAGTGATCATGTTGTAAATAAATTAAGCAAAACGTACCAAACTTGCAATTATACTTACAGAGATATAAATTTTTTATCTAAAATATTGAAATATATTGCGGTACTATAGGGGTTAACTCATATGGATATAATAAAGAGAAGGCTCAACCATAGGGAAATGTTAATTTTAAATAAATCTAGTACTTAAATGAAATTCTTACTTTTTGGCGACATCAAAAAAGCCGACGTAAATGTTAAAAATGAATCAAGTTAACAATTTCGGACTGTTTGCTTAACACGTTTACAGTCAAATATCTCACTTGAATAATGGCCGTTTTAAAACAATAAAAAGAGAATATTTTGAATATTTTTTTGTCAGACAATTGTTTCTGGCCTTTTTAGGTCCCGAAAACCTTGACCTCACATAAAATAACTTAAATCCATTTGAAATGGTTAACTTTTTAACATTATTAATTATTAGTGAAAAAATTTTCAAAATCGATTCAAAATATTTTTCCGTGCATACATATGTACATTGTACATATTTTGTTTTGTATCACATTTAATAATATTATATCATAACATAATCTTCAATTTCTTGTTTACTTAAAAATTCAATAAAAAAAAAAATTCTTCATTACATTAGCTCAGAAAATCTGTTTAATTTACATTTTTTAACATGAGATAGAACCATGCTAATTATAATGCAATAAATGAGAAACAAAAACTCTATACATGTACGTGTGTT
Organism: Brachynemurus nebulosus; assembly: GCA_035578155.1. Lineage (NCBI taxonomy): Eukaryota > Metazoa > Arthropoda > Insecta > Neuroptera > Myrmeleontidae > Brachynemurus > Brachynemurus nebulosus. Next base: position 6,532,264 of record JAPWDM010000021.1, read on the forward strand.
ATAACACATGTATGTGAATAGGCTTCACTTGTTCTCACAAAATTCTTTAATAAAAATGTGAAATATTTTTATACTTCATAAAGAACTGAGATATAAATATAAATTACTTATTAGACTAACAAAGAAAGAAAACTAATAATATAATGGTGAAAATTTACATTTTCTCGAAAAATACCTAAAATAGAAAGAAAATGATAAGAATATTTTCTTCATAATTTTTTTTTTCCTTTTCAACGATGAAAAAATCGAACTGTCTTATGATGGGATCGAATGATAAAAAATGGCCAGAAAACCTACTTCTGGGCATCCGACGTGTCTGGCTAACGAACTTAGCCGAGCGAATTCAGAATCCAGTCCGCACACAAAATTTCATAAGCATTAGACGTTTCGTTCGAGAGTTATCGTGGCGACACATATATATATATATATACATATATATAAAGATATATATATATCTATATATATATCTATATATATATATATATATATATATATATATATATATATGTATATATATATATATATATATATATATAAGCGAGCGTACCAATCTCTATGTGTGTACGCGACGATTCAAGCACGGTAGAGTTTTATATTTGTAATGTTGTAACATCTATGCAAATGTGTATCAGTATCACGTAATTCGCCACAATTATATTTGCGATGTGCCTAGTATATTTACAATTAGCGATATTCTAAAGGATGCTCATGCTCATGCTCATGCTCATACTCATACTCATACTCATACTCATACTCATACTCATACTCATACTCATACTCTACTTGTTCATACTTACTTTGCTTCATTTGCTTACAATAATTTTCGTATACCTTTTCCAATAATTTTTGGGATGACTTTTCAAGAGGGTGTTATTAGTGACCATAAACTTTCAAGATGTTAAATTATTTTTTATTACTCATGCGGGAGAAGTACTAACTTAGCGCACACATTTCTGTACGCAAAATAGCTGTTTGTCCACTGTACTCTTCTCGCATACTTTTTTGCGTGTGGAAAGTAACTTTCCACATGCAAATTGACAATAAAACACGCAAAGCCGCCTCTTAATTTTTCATTTAATAAATATTTCATAATTATTTCTATAGAAATCACCAACAAAGTAATTTAGACGATAATTAATTCAGAAAAAAAAGACAAACACTTAAAACTATTATTTTAAAAAGTAATAAAAATGTCAAAAATAGGTGATAATAATAGAAAAAAGTATGTGAAATTCGTAATAAAAAATAGTATGTGCAACTCGTGCGGGATATTAAAAATAAGAAAATAACAATTATCATAAATATCTTATTTAGAACAACTTCTTAAAAATTTACCTGTTTTTATTAAATAAAAGAAATTAATCTGTACAAATATGTACCTTCACTAGTCCAAGTTGTAAAAAATATAACAAAAGATGACCCTTCATAAAGCTATTGACAATAATTGTGAATACATTTCAACGCAGACTTTGAAAAAATGTAGGTATATAATTTATGTACGTTAGTATAGTTTTTCAATATTTAAATGAGATGACTTTTCAAGTACGGCAATAATCAGCAGTATTGTTGGCAGCGTGTTACCTACTTATCTGTATGAATGCAAAAAGAAACCGTTGCTTGTGAAACAGGTAACAAATTTAAATACAATTGGAGTGAACATAGGGTGATATATGTTGTAAGCAATAATAGTATATTGTGCAATAAGTGTGGAAAATTGTCGATTGCCCACGAAAGCGAAGTTGAGCGCACTCACTACGTTCGTGCGCTCATTCGCTTGAGTGGAGCAATCGACAATCCCGCACGAGTTGCACATACTATTTTTTATTACGAATTTCACATACTTTTTTCTATTATTATCACCTATTTTTGACATTTTTATTACTTTTTAAAATAATATTTTTAAGTGTTTGTCTTTTTTTTCTGAATTAATTATCGTTTAAATTACTTTGTTGGTGGTTTCTATAGAAATAATTATGAAATATTTATTAAATGAAAATTTAAGAGGCAGCTTTGCGTGTTTTGATTAAATTTTGCGTGTTTTATTGTCAATTTGCGTGTGGAAAGTTACTTTCCACACGCAAAAAAGTATGCGGGAAGAGTACAGTGGACAAACAGTTATTTTGCGTACAGAAATGTGTGCGCTAATTTAGTACTTCTCCCGGATGAGTAATAAAAAATAATTTAACATCTTGAAAGTTTATGGTCACTAATAACACCCTCTCGAAAAGTCATCCCAAAAATTATTGAAAAAGGTATACGAAAATTATTGTAAGCAAATGAAGCAAAGTAAGTATGAACAAGTAAAGTATGAGTATGAGCATGAGCATGAGCATGAGCATGAGCATGAGCATGAGCATGAGCATGAGCATGATCATGAGCATGAGCATGAGCATGAGTATGAGCATGAGCGATGAGCATGAGCATCCTTTAGAACATCGCTAATTGCATTAATTTGGACATCGAAATTTGTATGTTTGACTGTATTGCATATTTGTATGAAATTTTTCTAATGCATAATCGTCGATTGTTAACTATCGAAAAATTTTCCAATGTTTTTTATGGAAAAGCGTGTTAATTAAGAGGCGGCTTTGCGTGTTTTGAATAAATTTTGCGTGTTTTATTGTCAATTTGCGTGTGGAAAGTTACTTTCCACACGCAAAAAAGTATGCGGGAAGAGTACAGTGGACAAACAGCTATTTTGCGTACAGAAATGTGTGCGCTAAGTTAGTACTTCTCCCGCATGAGTAATAAAAAATAATTTAACATCTTGAAAGTTTATGGTCACTAATAACACCCTCTCAAAAAGTCATCCCAAAAATTATTGGAAAAGGTATACGAAAATTATTGTACGCAAATGAAGCAAAGTAAGTATGAACAAGTAGAATATGAGTATGAGTATGAGCATGAGCATGAGCATGAGCATGAGTATAAGCATGGGCATGAGCATGAGCATTCTTTAGAATATCGCTAACTATGTTGTCCGCACCCAGGAAGAATTACATCAAGCTACGAAGATAACGTCAAAAACTCTCCAAACTTGAAAACCAAGTTAGAAAAATGTCATACAAACCACCACAGGTGGAAGTCAAATATGGAAGCAAATTATAAATGGAAATGATCATATGATCGTTGAAGATTAGCAAGTTGTAACCTTCCATTTGAACTCGTTTTATAGTTACTTGAGATCGTATCCGCAACGGAAATATCCTATTCAATCCGCTCCTCAATTCCAAACCATAGTAAAGATAACTTTTTTAAAGCAATCAAGAACTTTCAGGACTGAATGAAAAATTAAACAGAAAGTATAAGCACGCAACTAACGTTTTAATTCTATTTAATCACGCGCTCTCCAGTCTCAATTAAGACGTTTTTTTTTGTTTTTTTTTAAGTTCACAAATGCTAAGAAATTATCAGAACGAAAGGTAATCAATTTAAAGTAACGTAAAAAATTGTCCAAGCTTTAAAAACAAATCAGAAAAGCCATACAAAAGGTCATAGAGATGTCGGAAAAGAAGCAACTGTCATGTGGTAGCTATAGAAGCAAATTATAAACGAATGGGTCCCCTAATTATGAATGAGTCCTCGTATGGGTGCCGTCGAAAAAAATTTGTAAAGGGTTTTACTGCGATATGCAGGAAACCCATTTATGAAATTTTTATCAAAATACCCGACGAACGAAGACAAAACACAAAAAATCCTTGATATTTATTGATTACTAAGAATTTTATCAAATACTGTTATGTAACGTCAGAAAATATTAAAATTTTTAACGACAACAAAAAATTGTTACAATAAAACAAATTATAAATGTTAAATAACTATTGAAGTATCGAATAGTTTCGAACTCCACATAAATAGTATTTTGACGCTAAATTAGTATATCGAGTAGTGTAGTTAGTGATGATGTTACAAGAGGGTGTTGTTTATTCGACATATTCAAATAGCCCACGAAAGTCAAAAGCTTTGCAAACAACTTTGACACCTCAAACTACATTAAAATAGACAGTTCTATAGTATATGCCGTTCAGTGTGGATATATCGAACGAATACTTGATTGATAAAATTCCAAATTTGTGGATTTATAGCGGGTTTATATTTGTAACGATTTGCTGACGTCACTTCTAAATTTGTACACGCATCCGTTTACACATGATTTGTATAGTATATAAATTAGTAAGTATGCGCAGGTCACAAGTTCTCGTATTTCATATTCTTCTGGTAAATTTGCTATAAAAATGAAACAAATTATTAAAAGAGCCGAGAGAAAATTGGAGACTTCCCCTTGCGAGTCGCCATTCCGACAACTCCGTGCGATAAGGTTGTTTTACCCCTGTCGTTCAGATAGGATAAAATACCAAAAGCCAGAAACCAAGAAACTGTCAAAACCAAATACAACTAAATTAGAAAAATAACCTACAAATTCTCAAAACTTCAAAAAGACCATCGACCAAAGCAAAATAACAGCAAATGATAGCGCCTCAGAATTACTGGCCAATTTTTCTTTTGGAATCAAATGTCCCGTGTGGTAAGGTTGTTTTACCCCTATCGTTCAGATAGGATAAAATACGGTCTGAACGTTCTGACTTCACCAAGTTGCCAAGAAACCAAGAAATAGGGTACTTGACTGAAGTTACAAAAATATTCTAAAAGCAATGTTTTTCCATATCAGTTAAGTAATTTTTTTAAATTTCGACAGATTTTGTAAAAACTCATAAAAAAAAAAAAAAATAACCCTACAATTTTAAATGAGAAAAAGGCGGGAAAAACACTTCACTATAGTGACGTCACATTTTGCAGCAATTAAACGTCAATATCAATATTTATGACCTCAAAACTTTGATTATATTCGGAATTATTATTAATGCGCGATTATTATAGGAATATAAGGATGCGCAGAGGGGGGCAAAAAAATTGGGACACCAGAGGAGGATACTACTGGAGGGGAGCAATCTTCCGAGGAAGAGGTTTCGGCAAAGATCAAAATATTGTTTTTATTTTTAATGCTTAAAAAAAATTAGATTTTTAATTAATTTAAAATTAAATAAATATTATTAGGTAATTTCTACAAAATTTATTAAAAGAAAGCTTTTTTCCCATTTAAAATAGAGCAACTATTATGTTTATTTTTATAAAGTTTATTAGAAAAAAACGATATTTTTCCTCCAAAACTAACAAATTATTTTTACAAAATTTATAAGAAAAATTTTTAAAATTAAACGGCTATTATATTAAAAATTTCTACAAAATTTATTAGAAATAATTTCTTTTTTTCATATAAAAGAAATAATTTCTTTTTTCATATAAAACATTGTGTTGATTTTTACAACGTTTATTTTAAAAAAATTCTAATTTTCCTTCAAAACTGAAGAATTGTTCTATTAATTGTTTTTACAAAATATGTTAAAAAAATTTCAAAATTGAACAACTATTCTATGGATAATTTCAAAAAAATTTATTAAAAAGAAATTTCCTTTTTTCATATGAAATAGAAAAGGTATTATGTTGATTTTTACAAAATTGATTAAAAAAAAAATTATAATTTTTCTTCAAAAATGAAGAATTGTTCTGTTAGTTGCTTTTACAAAATATTTTAGAAAAACATCAAGATTTTTCATTTAAAATTGAAGAGCTATTCTGTTGGCTTTTACAGAATTTATAAGAATAATCCGAGAGCCCGCCATATAAAAATCCTATGTATGAGATACTTGAACGATTTTTTTGTGTTAGAAGTATTATTGTAATAAACTCAAAGGGAGTGACTATTTATTTAAGCTAATTTTACCCGCATTACAGATATGACATTTCTGCTTAAGATTTTTAATATTAAGTGGTGGAAAGCATGAATGAAATGTAAGTTTAAACGTAGGTTTCAACGCATACTATGCGGTCACTAGTGGAGTAACATGTTTAATTAATATACAGTCACGCAGGATAATTTATTGAGAATGTCATGGGGTCGGCGTTAATTAAGGCTTGTACCTCAGTACAAAATCATTGTATATGTTGAAACCTACATTTCGATTGTATATATATATATATATATATATATATATATATATATATATATATATATATATATGTATATATATATATATATATATATATATATATATATATATATATACAGGGTGTAAAGTAAATAAGTTTCATCCTTTTGAGAGATGGTTTATCTCGGTGTAAAATTGCCGAAGACATAAAAATTTTTTCGGAATTCGCTATCTGAGAAAATCGCATCCCAGCCAGCTCATCGTTTAATATGAATTTCTCTGAATACGCCTCTGACCAAACTAAAATTATTCGCACCCTGTATAATAAAAATTTTTTAAAAATAAAAATAATTTTTTTTTTTTATTTTACGACAATATGTAAACATCTGCCGACTTTTGAATTGATAGGTACTGTATAGTAAAAAAAAACCGAACACTGTTTTTCATAAATTTTGGTTAAAATATGTTTGAAATATTTTTGTATGTTTTTATTTCACAGGACGTTATGGATATTGCAAGAACCGTAACTCTGGTATTGTTGCATTTCTTTAATTACAAATATTTAGTTGCATTACTTTAATTACAAGTATTAATTTAATTAAAAATTACATTAAAAATTACACTTGAATTTTTAAACAAACCAAAATGAAAACTTTCCTTTAACTGTCATAAAACATTGTTGTTAATATTGTTGGTACACAACACAGATTAAAAAGTGAATTTTTATTCATAAGTGAGTAACTTTAGCGGAAAACTGTAACAGAGAATTCCAAACTTCGGCATTAATTATCATTATTGTAAAATTATTTTACCAAATTTGTTCTATTATACCAACAAGCTGATACAAAACACATTTAAAAATTTATGTACTATAAACATACATAGTAGTCCGTCTATTGTGTAAGCAAATATACAGTAAGGTAAATGTCCCAAATTCCGACACTTTGAGGAAGAACCAAACATATTTTCCTAAAATAATTTAAAATTCGTTGGGAAGGCTGAAAGTCTTTTATCAACAACCAGACCAAAATTTTTACTTTAGATAAATTATCACTTAAGAAAAATAGAAAGATAAAATACAAAAAATAAGAATTTTTGTACTACTGCAATGGCACATAATTTCGACATCTACCATAAGAACTTAGCTCTAAATTCAATATCTTTGTGAACTTATTTTCGTGTTTTTAAATTCAGCAGTGTCCATAATTTTGACTATAAACGCTTTAGCTCAAATAAAAAAGAAAAAAAAAATGATAAAGATGCATTTAAGTATAATTTATTGAAAAATTGCTTTATTTATTACACGTACATATTAGTTAATAATGTACTTTTCCAATTTCTGCTAATATGAAAATTAATACTGTTTTGTTGTATATTTCGCAAAATAACTAATTGATCATTAATTTTAGTACAATATTTGTTAAAATAATATAAACGTTTGATTTTAAGACACTGTCTGATTTTGGGTCATTTACCTTATCTATTGATTCATTCAAATTGATAAATATTCCTTTTCATTTCCCAGTGTGTCAAAATCGTCAAAACATTTTTTTTAAATAAACAATTACAGACATACATATGTACTTGGGGATTCACAGACAATCATGATTTCATGATGATATCATCACATCAACCATAGATAATCAAGGAGTTGGCCAAGTGCGTATTTAACACACATTAAGCCGAGTTCCTGAGTTATTTGCGTTTTTGTATTTTTGGAGATAAAATACATCGCATAGCATATTTTTTTACGGTTTACTGTGAAAATAAATAAATATATTTGTACTTGTGTTACTTAAGGGTCAATTAAGTGGTAATTGGATTCCTTACAAACCACATGGACTTCGACATACAATATTTCTGAAACAAGGTGTAAAGATTAGAAGTTGTTAAAAGAACCTTAACTTGATTTTAAAAGATTTTTTTAATGATATACTGCAAACAATTATTTTTGAAGGAACTTACGAAAAAAAATTTTCGTAAGTTCTCTTCTCTTCTAAATTTCTCTTAATAATTTTAATTTGAATTTTTGGAAATGTTATCTAATATCAGAATATACTTTGACGTAAAATTTCACTTACTGAGTGTACTAAAAGTGTTTATGCCCAGCTTTAAATACGGAAGATGGGTACCATAAGAAATTAAGAAAGAAATTGTTTTACTGACGGTTAATTGAGATATCTATCTGTAGCATGTATTGTATTTGCAAAATTTCGTTTTCATACATAAAAGACGTGGAAATTCTGAAAATGTTACAATCAAAAAATTATAAGAACTTCCAGAGTTCTTCGGAACCCTAATTTTTGAAAATTATTTTTTAAAGACATACATAAACATAATATTTTATTACCTGTCAAACTGAATATATTTATGTGTTTTGGAAACACCAGTAACCTATTTATTTTAAACTTTATAAGTATGTATATGCATTTGTAGTTGAATGTGTATGTGTGATTATGTGAATATGTGATCCAGAATAAAGATGGAACAATGTGATTGTTGCATGAATTAACTGTGTGAAAATAAATTAGCGATTTATAATTTTTTTAAATCAAAGTATTAAAATTAAAAGTATGTGTATGTGCGTGAATAATAAACCAATTGTATATTTTAGAAATGTTTTAAAATCTAATTGTTGTGTCATAAAAATACTTCAACGTACTTAACGTACTTACTCTGAGATAGTCAGGTACAAAAGTTTATCTCAGCAAAAAAACTTTATTTTATCAAAAATTAAATAATGTATTGATATTCTTCAGTTATTATATTTGTATACCACTTGTTTTTTTGTATTTCCGCGCACTTATGTTGTAGCAATTTAAAAGAATTGTTGAAAAAATGTTGTAAAAACGTAGTAAAATGATGTTTTTAAATTATATTTCAAAATCGGCGTGGTCAATAATTTTTATTTCTTATTAAATATGGTTTGTAACTTTGTATTAAATAATATTCAATTTTTATCAAATTCCTTTGACACGTTTTCATTTTATTCTAAAAAAATAGAATTTTCCCATAAGAACCCGTGTTAAAATTACAAAACTTTGAAATCGTTTTTCTCAAAATTGGGGTGGTCAATTTTTTTTTCGGTAAGGGCTCGTATTATTGGTATTGGAGAAAATAAATATCTAGTGAACTTTGTTAAATTTCCAAATAATTTAATGAGATTTGACGAAATCGATCTATTTGATATGTGACGTAAATTGTCTCATTAAAAATTATGTTTAAATTTTTATGGACACTACTGTATAACTATTTTCAAAAGATTCCGTAAACAAGCAGGTAAAAATATTTTGTTGACAAAAAAATTTACATTCAAAAAAGCAAAGGAAAAAAATGATAAGTAATCAGAGCCTGATTAAGTTTTTTTTTCTAGGGGCCACTTTTTAACACGTTTTTGACAATCGAAAATTTCTGAAATGAAACTTGATCGGTAAAATTTAACTAGCAATACTTAATTAGTAGACTGAGACCTTTCTCTCCTGCAAATTATGAAACTTATTTACTTTACACCCTGTATATATATATATATATATATATATATATATATATATATATATATATATATATATATATATATATATATATATATATATATATATATATATATATATATATATATATATATATATATACGTGGGAAACGCCAAAAGTTCTCGGCCTAACATGATTAAACCTATTTAAAGGTGACGCAATTTATACTCACAGAAAGTATTAAGTCTCTACTAATCATAAACGCAGTGGACGAGTTTATATGTGTTTTATTTATTCTGTTGTAAAAGTGTAAACTCAGTATGTCGACCGTTTCAAAAATTTAATATCGTGTGAGAATCACTACAAAGAATTTGCTTATTATTATAAAGGCATAGAGATGCTTATCCCACCTTATAATAAGTGTACTGAAATAGAGGGCGGTTATATAGAAAAGTAAATTCTTTTCACTGTTCTCTCTGTATTTTTTAATACTCAGGCTGAGAACTTTTGGCGGATCCTATATATATATATATATATATATATATATATATATATATATATATATATATATATATATATATATATATATATATATATATTACATTCATATAATTTCTTGGATTAAGGGGTAAAATCACCCTGTGTTCACTAAATTTCACGTGATTTTCTGGGACGTACCATAAACGATAGGAGAGAAATAGAGATATGAGGTTTTGTGCATATGAGAGTACTAGTGCTCAACTACAAAAAACATCTTTTATTTTAATTTTACGAAACAAAATGGCGGCACAGAGCGCACGCAAGGGAACTCAAACGGTCAACATGGGCGTACCGCTACACGTCACAATTTCTAATCTAGAACAAAAAACCAAAAAGTTTCGTAAAATATAGTCCAAAAGCTAGCGAACGTCGTCTTTTATAAGCGATATTCGGTTTTTTTTCCGAAAAAAAAATAAAAGTTCAAATTAACGCTTTTTTTTTTATATCAACTTTAGAAAAAATCTCTTTCCTATCGTTCGTGGTATGTCTCAGAAAATCACGTGAAATTTAGTGAACACAAGGTGATGTTACCCCTTAAGTAAAAATTAAAAATCCTAAGCAGAAATAACATCACATTTTGTGATGGGGGCAAGTTTAGCTTAAATAAATTGTGGCTTCCTTTAGGTCTGTAATAGTAGAACCCACGCACAAAAAGCCATTAATTGATCTTATACATAGTATTTAGGACGGTGGTCTCTTAGGTTATAACTACTTTTTACATAAATACAGTTATAAATATAAAAAAAAAAAATTTGGGAAAATTCAATATGTAAACCAATAGTTATTTAAACCAAATTCCCAAAGTATGGACCAGTTTCACCAGAGGATAAGACAATTAAATATTAGTCTAATATTAAATGTATTATTAAATATTAAATATTTCCATTTCTATGTCTGAGGATGATGCGGACACTTGCATTATTCCTACTTTTGTTGATGTTTCGGATGATGGCGCCAATACTGTTGTCGTTAATACTGTCGTTTCATTTGCTCTTGTTACCGCTTCTGACGATGATGTTGATACTGTGATTACATTTGCTATTGTTACATTTAACATAGTCTCATCTTGAAGAGGTACGGGTGTAATTTTTCCTAAACGTAGTTTTTGGTTTCTAAGTGTATGTAGCACTTCTTTGTGTAAAATATCTGCACGTACTTCAGTAGATAAATGAAGATCGCGACAGTCACGGGCTAGACGTCCAACAATCCAATGACCGTATATTGACTCACTCGTTCCACAAATTCTACATTGCTCTAAAAAATAAAATTATAGAGTCAAACGGATTTGTAATGAGAGAGCGCGGTAACGCATTTCAGAATAGTCACTTTGGTAAGGTTGGTCAATACTACCAACCACTATTATTCATTGAGGATGAATTTCCACCCAATTGCTGGGCTGGCGCATACGAATGGATTTTTTTTTAAAACAACTACTCGAATACGAATTTTTAAAACAACAACTGTAACAACTCGTTACAGAACTAAAGTTATACAAATTTGATGTAACAGTAACATAACATTTAAGTTTTATGTTATGTGACAAATTGTTATCTTTATGTAAAAGTTCATAAAAATTTGTTAAGGTTCATAACCTTTATGTTAAGGTTCATAAAAATTGTAAAAAAATTGTATTTTCATTACTTTGTTTATCTTTGTAGCCACTGATGATGATATGAAATATATCGAAAAATATTTGGAAATCAAATAAAGAAAAGTTTTGCATGGAAGAAGTATGAATTTAATATCTTTATCCTCTAGTGAAACTGGTCCATATATTAGGAATTTGGTTTAAATAACTATTGGTTTATATAAATATAGTTAATTTTTAAATATAAAAATCTAAAATTATAAGTTTGTTCGTCTACCCTCATACACTGGAACATTAAATTCATGTTCAAAATTTCTTAATGTATGGAACGCTGTTTTTATCATGTAAGTATGACTTGCACTTCACCATTTTTTTTTTTTAAATTCATGGAAAAATTGTCTAGAATTATTATTTTTAGTGTTGTGAACGGGTCTAACTGTATTCCAACGTAGACAGGTTTGACTGTAACGATTAACGCAATTAATGGAAAATTAATGTAATAATTAAAAAATCATGGAGTCATAGAAAACCGTTGCATTTAAACAAGTCGTTGACCAAAAATTAGAGACAATGGAATACAGTTGGAAACAGACTGTGAGTGGAGTTGGCAATTAATTAAATGTAGTGACTGAAGGGTGAAAGTGTCAGTTTTCTAGAAAACGATCAATAAATACTTACATAAATACATCAAAAGATGTCGCAACTAGTCATATCAGTATATGCAAAAGATAGCTCTGTATGCCATGTATGTTAAATACGTGTTTTTTTTAGGTGCCTATGCTGATTTTTTAAAGGGTGTTAATATATTCTGCCCGTTTTTTTATACGTGTCAACAAATTATAAAACAAAACATTAATAAATCAAAATTCTTGGGTTATATTTTCTTAAAAACATATTCATTGGATTAAAACAACTTGGTTTCATGCTTATTAAGAAAAAAAAATGGGTGTTTTATTCATTTATTAATTTTTATGAGCAAGTTTGATGAAATACCTAAAAATAGTGTTCCACAATCGGGGCTTTTACCCTATATAAAAAATATTTTCTTGGAATTTATCTAGATTTACTGGTTGTTTTAGAAAAACTGAAGTCAGTTCAAAAGTAAAATATGGTCAAATACCTAAATTTTAAAGAATTTATAAAATAAGAGGGTTAAAAATCTAGACCTACATTCACCACCAATAGACTAACGATAAGTGTTAAATAAATGTTCAAAATATTCAAATTTTAAAAAAGTATTTGGTTAAAATTCAGTGATTTTTTAATAAATTTAACAGATTTGAGTTGTAATAACTTAAACTTTACGAAAAGACGTGAGTTTTCCAAAAATCTGCTGATAATATTTGCATTTTACTTAAAAAATTAATTAGTATCCCATGTGAAAACAAAATAGCACAACCTATATAGATGTGGTTATATTTCTGTTGATAATTATATCACTGTGAAATTAATAACCACTAAGTTTTGTGATAAAATATTCAAGAATTGCAACTGGAAAAAAATGTGTTAATTTCTCACATGGCGTCATTTTTCCACATGAGTTATGTGATATCTAAATTCAAGACTTGGCCCCCAGATTAACATTCGAAAAAGGTAGTACCATTAATAATGGAAATACTTTTTTCAGATTTGGACTTCAATAGAAATACCTTCTTCAGCAGAAAGGCTTTAATTTAATTCATATTTAGCTGCAGATGGTATGTAGTAAAAATTAAGTTAACTTCAGGCCCGTACCGCATACGTTTGTGTGCGTGACGAAATTGATAAAATTGATAAAAGCAATTAAGTGGGAGTTATGAATTTTTGAATTAAGATATGAATTTGACAATTGCAAACAATGTATATAATTTTAAAAAGTTACATAAACACGCTTCAAAGCTTTTGTTACATACATGTTACATGGATTGATGAAAACTTACGAAAAATGTAAGAATTGTAATCTTGTGGCAACACTGAAGTTCCGAGAATTTCTAGATTATCTAATTTCTTTGTATTTGGTTTTGACAATACGGCACTTGACTGAATTTAAAATTTGTGGCAAATGTTAAATAATTCTATGCATTATCATTACATATGTCCAATTTTAATTGTGAAACATAAAAAAAATTTTACTTTGAAAATCGCCATTTTTTAACAAATATTCAAATAAGTGAAAACGCGCGATTTCTTGAAAATGACGTAACATTTTGTAGCTAGATATGTCGATTTTGATAATTTCCATCGGTGAGGTGATATTGTGTTTTCATTTGAATATTTCTATTAGCTTACACACATATATTAATAATAATCGACCGGAATTCAAATAAATACTTGCTTTTACTTTGACATTTTATGAATATAATCAAAGTTTTGAGGTCATAAATATTGATATTGACGTTTAATTGGTGCAAAATGTGACGTCACTATAGTGAGGTTATTTATTTATTTTTTTTTTTTTTGATGACTTTTTACAAAATTTGTCGAAAATAAAAAAAATTACTTAACTGATATGGAGAAACAATGCTTTTAGAATATTTTTGTAACTTCAGTCAAGTACCCTATTTATTGGTTTCTTGGCAAATTGGTGAAGTCAGAACTTTCAGACCGTATTTTATCCTATCTGAACGATAGGGGTAAAACAACCTTACCACACGGGACATTTGATTCGAAAAGAGAAATTGGCTAGTAATTCTGAGGCGCTACCATTTGCTGTTATTTTGCTTTGGTCGATGGTCTTTTTGAGAATGGTCGCTTTGAGAATTTGTAGGTTATTTTTCGAATTTATTTGTATTTGGTTTTGACAGTTTTTTGGTTTCTGGCTTCTGGTATTTTATCCTATCTGAACGACAGGGGTAAAACAACCTTATCGCACGGAGTTGTCGGAATGGCGACTCGCAAGGGGAGGTCTCCAATTTTCTCTCGGCTCTGTTAATAATTTGTTTCATTTTTATAGCAAATTTACCAGAAGAATATGAATTACGAGAATTTCTGACCTGCGCAATACTTACTAATTTATATACTATACAAATCATGTGTAAACGGATGCGTGTACAAGTTTAGAAGTGACGTCAGCAAATCGTTACAAATATAAACCCGCTATAAATCCACAAATTTGGAATTTTATCAATCAAGTATTCCTTCGATATATCCACATTGAACGGCATATACTATACAATTGTCTATTTTAGTATAGTTCGAGATGTCAAAGATGTTTGCAAAGCTTTTGATTTACGCGGGATATTTGAATATGTCGAATAAACAACACCCTCTTGTAACATCATCACTAACTACACTACTCGATACACTAATTTAACATCAAAATGCTATTTATGTGGAGTTCGATACTGTTCAATACTTCAATAGTCATTTAACATTTATAATTTGTTTTATTGTAACAATTTTTTGTTGTCGTTAAAAATTTTAATATTTTCTGACGTTACATAACAGTATTTGATAAAATTCTTAGTAATCAGTAAATATCAAGGATTTTTTGTGTTTTGTCTTCGTTCGTGGGGTATTTTTATAAAAATTTCTTAAACGGGTTTCTTGCATATCGCAGTAATACCCTTTACAAATTTTTTTCCAGGGCACCCCTATGAGGACTCATTCATAATTAGGGGACCCATTCGTTTATAATTTGCTTCTACAGCTACTACATGATAGTTGCTTCTTTTCCGACAACTGTAGGACCTTTTGTATGACTTTTCTGATTTGTTTTTAAAGCTTGGACAATTTTTAACGTTACTTTCCTAATTTAATTGCCTTTCGTTCTGATAATTTCTTAGCATTTGGGAATTTAGTAAAAAAAAAAAAAAAACGTTATGGGATTTTCAAGTTATTTTCAAGTCTTTAATTGAGACTAGAGAGCGCGTGATTAAATAGAATTAAAACGTTAGTTGCGCGCTTCGACTTTTTGTTTAATTTTTCATTCAGTCCTGAAAGTTCTTCATTGTTCTAAAAAGTTACCTTTACTAAGGTTTGGAATTGAGGAGCGGATTGAATAGGATATGTCCGTTGCGAATACGATCTCAAGCAACTAAAAAACGAGTTAAAAATGGAAGGCTACAACTTGGTAATCTTCAACGATCATATGATCATTTCCGTTTATAATTTGCTTCCATATTTCACTTCCACCTGTGGTGGTTTGTATGACATTTTGGCGTCTTGCACGTTGGCAGCTTACACATTTTCTTCAGCAGGTACTAACTCTTTGGCCACGTCTGTCGCTCGTCAGCTTCTTACACATTTTCTCCTACAGGTATCAAATCTTACACTCTTTCGCTTTCTATAGAATCTTACCTAATTCAAGAATGAGCTTGAGGTAATACGACCTGGGTAATACGACGTATGTCTCGCACGCGCTTTTCTCCAGTAGGTATCGGCTTCTTTTGCCACATCTGTTGCACGTTGGCCTCTTACACATTTTCTTTAGCAGGTACTAACTTCTTTGGCCACGTCTGTCACTCGTCAGCTTCTTACACATTTTCTCCAACAGGTATCAACTCTTGCACTCTTTCGCTTTCTATAGAATCTTACCTAATTCAAGAATGAACTTTAGGTAATACGACCTGGTCGCGGACAACATGGCGAGTTGATCCATTTTAAAATGCGTTTCTACGTATATCTCGATCGATTTTTCGTCGGGTCTACCATTTCACTTTGGCAGCGGTTCTAATTTCCTTTAGCAGGTACCAGCTTCATTGGCTGCATCGGTCCGCTCGTCAGCCTCTAATATATTTTCGCATAATCCTACAACATTCAAAAATGAACTGGATGGAATTCTCCCTGGTAGGGTACAACATAGTGACCTATTTCAATAATCGCGTAAACGTTTTGTTTATAGCTGGGAGCCAGAATTGGTTTGTTATTGGTATCATTAATATTTGTGAAGATTTTATTGGAAGTTTAATTTTCTCGTAACTGGTAACAGCTTTTTTGCGACGTCGATATCCACGTTTTTCAGCTTCTTTTGCAACATCTGTAGCACGTTGGCCCCTTCGTTTCCTGGACTATCTTACATAATTCAGGAAGCAACTAGAGGTAATTCGCCCTTAAAGGGGACAATATGGTGATCTTTGTTTTGTTTTAGAACTAGAAATGTTTATTTTAAAATCTACGTCAGTATTTTTCTTGAATTTAACGATTGTATGGCCACATTATGATTAAAATCACCGCTCAAGGTAAATTACTTTTTTGAAAGTACGTACATCTGTTCTGAAATATATATACGTACAAAATCACAAAATCAAAAAAGCATGCAGTATTAGACCCCGAGATAAACTTGTTCTTTTTATTCAGTTGTTATAGAGTTACTATGTTTCTCTCGGTATATTGTGATTGCGCGCAGCGGTCAAATACCTCCTGGGTACTGAAATTTGCCCTTAAAACGGATGTTGTGATTGCGCGCAACGGAAGGATTAAGGCAATTAAGGCAGGTACAAAATTTTTTAGAAAACTTATCTAACATTAGGGTACATAAATAAATTCTTAGAATGATACGATTCCAATATCTGTTTATTTAATGACATTTTGTAAATTCTTATTGGTTGAAGACAGTATAAATACAGGAATCAAATATTAAATATATAGTATTTCGAAAATGGAGTTTATGTTGAGTGAACGTGGCAGCAATTTAATTGTAAGTAATAATTTTACATTTGGTAAAGATAGGGTACAATCTACGTGTACAAAGTACCGGTGTACGAAAAAATTATGTAAAGCATCTATTCGAGCGGATCACAATGAAACTATTCTCTTAGAAAGTTTGAACGAGCACCACCATGATGGAAATGAAAATTTTGAAAATTAAGGTAAGATATTTTAAATTTGTTAAATTAAAATAAAACTTATTAAGTATACATATCGCGCGTTTTCTGTCTCAACCTCGTATCTGAAAAATCCCAATTTTTGGACACACAAACAAAAGGTATTTAAATCTGTATCTTCATCACTATGAACTTAAGATTTATGCTAATTACACCCATTGATGTTGGCTACCTATATATATAAATATATATAGATAAGTATATGTATAAATACAGTATTTAATATGATTTTTGTGTGTCCTAAAACATGTAGTTTTTGATATACGAGGTTGAGACAGAAAACGCGCGATATGTACATTATATAATACAATAAATATAAATTAAGACAATAAGTAAACAATATTTAGTTTTTTTTTTTATCCTAACTTTGCGCGCAATCAGGGAATACCTTTTTGAAGACGTGCGCGCAATTTCATGATGGGATTAGGCCAGTCGCTTGAGAACTCTGACCGCTGCGCGCAATTGCAGCCTGCCCGTTTCTCTTGTTAGAGACCAAAAAAGAAACCACCAAGGAATATTATATTACTCTACAAATAAAATTCAGTAGGTACATTTCAAAATCCTATAGATAAACATATTATGATAGTATGAGAAAGATATTCTATTTTTATTTGAAGTATTAATTTGTTTGTCACTTTGTTCTGGAAAACTGGAAGACAAAAGTTAGAATAATAGGGACAATAGGTCTCATTAGTACATAACGGTAAAACGAGCACATATGTGATTCAGAATCAATGTATCGCAATTCAAAAGGAGGGTTAATATTATCTGTTGACGAAGTTCGTCTCCTAAAGTAAAATATGTAATTGGTAAGAATAATTTTCGGCAAAATCACCAATCACTATCACTTCACCACTTTTTTTCTTAAAAATTCACTCTGGTTTTTACAAATAAAATCATGTAGAAGAAGTTCGGATAAACAGTGAGAAAAAGTTTGAATAAAATCATCCACTTTCTGTTGCGATGTAATTAAGGCACATTTATCTGTCGACACCCACTTTTTATATTCCACCTTTTCTATGTTGTTTTTTTCAAATATTTCACATAATTCTGACTCAAAATTCATCCCATTTATTAAGCAATCAGAGCATTCATTATAGAAGCAATTTTCTTCCGGTGGGTTGCATGTTATTGCTTTTAAGCAAGATGAATAATCAGAGTATCTTTTGTCAGCTAACTGATTCAGCTTACATCCAGATATCATTAACTTTACGTTTTGATGAATTCTGCAAATGCACACTGAATGTGTACCAGGGGCTCCTGCTAATATATAATATTTGGGTCTCAACATACAAAATTTAGTAAATCCTATCTTCAACTATGGATAAGTTTCCTTAAAACTAGCGCAAATTTCCTTTAGATTCGCCAAAATTAAAGGTTTTTGGTATTGAATTCTGTTACCATCAACGACGACTGATTTAAAATCCTTTTTACCAGGCATAATTCTGCTTATGTCATCACTTTCATAAAATTTCACGACAGTATCACAGACAGACTGTGGTAAATTCTTTCCTTGTTTCGTCACTGTTTTTGGAAATAGTTCCTGATCTTTTACAAGATTTCTAACTTGAGTTAATAAGTTTTTTGATGCATTAAATTCAGAGAATGTATTCTTTCATTAGTCCAGTCTTTTACAAAAATTTAGAGAATAGTTATTTTATTATGTTTTGAAGTGTTCTCTTCATGATACTTTTTTTTTAAATTGCGCATAATTAGAAAATAATCTCGAGTAAAATTTTCATCACTTACTTCTTCCTGGATAGCCCTGGATGTCGACGGTTGTGGATCCTCTGGATTAAAGCCTGGACTATTATTATAGTTGTTGTCAGTTTCGACATTTGAATTGCTCAAGTCCATTTGTTCTAATTCATTTCTTAGATCAGGAGTCCAAGCTGAAATTGTTCTGCGACATCATGTACATAAATTTTTTCCAGGAATAAGTGTAGCATTATCTCGATGTTTCAAGGCATAGGATGAACTAATTTATTTTAAGCCTTTAAAAATTTGGCGACCTTGTTGTTTTAACAAAGGGTCACAACATTTTTCTTCTTTCTTAGAGTAATAGAAGAAATAACGCCTTTCATGGTAATAACAAGTAGTGGTTGGTTCTTGAAATTTAATACCAGAACGCATTTCAAAAACTTTTTGTTTTGTTTCAGAAAATTTTTTAACATATTTATAATTCACTTCTTCCGAACACCTCGAAACATCACAAAGTTCTAATCCTATAGAGCACATAAAGTATTTAAATTTTTATTGTCTAAAAGTTTTCACAGTTTAATCACAGTTTAGTTTTTATAATAAATATGAACTGACTTCGTTTATATTTATTAACTGAACACTAAACTGACACTCTGTTATTCTGTAGGACTTTTATTCAACACTGACTGATCTAATTGACTCAAAACGCACTTCTTGAACACTGACTTTCTTGGATAAAATTGATATATTTATACAAAAAATAAGGGTACTAAAATATTTTTACATGTCCCGTTAAACAAGATAAAAAACATATTTCCTTATAGACAAACAAATAATGTTCCGTTATCTCCGCGACATGGTTTTTTCGGTGGGCCCCTTTTGCGCCCCTGGTCAGTTTATGTCTTGCTGTGTTAACCGTAATAAAAGTTTTATGATGTGACAAATATTGAAAAAATCCAGTTTTAAATTGAAAAAAAAATAAATCATCTATCCTTTTTTACGTTTGTCTACATTATATTACAATATTATTATAGTAATATACATTATATGTACTATTGATCCAATTTTGAAAAATATCTGTACAACTTATATACATCCCCTCATTCTGAAAGTGTAACATTGAAACAAACAAAATTTTTGAACTTTAAATTGAAATTTCTGTAGATTCAAGGAAACAAATTTGACATTAGAATGTACAAAAAAAACAGTATGTAATTTTATGGAAAATTTAAATAACATGAAAAGAAAATTATAATTAACTGGTATGAACGTTAAATACTGGGGGAAAAGTTGTATTATTCAAATTTTTAATGCTGAAGTTATTGTGGTATATAGAATTTCAAAAGTTGAATAAAATAAACTTTAAATTCTTTCCAAATATGGAAGATAAATTTCCGGAGATTTATTTAAGATATTTGCAACAAATATGTACGTTTAATAATAAGCTACACGAAGTTAGCGCCGCGAAATTTTTTTTCTTTTTTGATGTTTTTAATTTTTTTCTCTCTAATTATATAATTAAATCAAAAAAGAATTTCGCGCTTCCATGGGGCAAATTTAAAAGAGCATTTAAAGGGCAATTTTTTAAGCTATGATACTTTAATTTAGAAATTGATTTAAAAGAGAAAAAAATTTTCGCGGCGCTGAGGTCGCGTAGCTTAAATAATATCTTTCAAATATTATCGAATGGTTGTGAAAAATTATTTGACTACTTCTGGCTAATAGATTTCATAATATGTTGCTTAACCTTAGAGTCCCTATAATAAATAGAGTCATGACATGTCATCCATTTTGTATCCAAAACAGAGCGGGAAGCTTCAAAATTAATTACTACATGTTTGAGTAAATAATTTTGAGTACATAATTATTGTTAATAAGTTATAAATTACTGAACAATTAAAAATTTTTAATTTAATTATTCTTTCTAAGTTAAACTAAATGTTAAAACTTTCTAAGTTAAACTATTTTTTTCTTTTTTAAATCAACTTCATATTAAATCAAATGAAAATGTATGTAATCAAGTAAACGAAACTAATAGTTGCCTAGTTTTTATATTTTTAACTTTTTTCATTAATATATTAAAGAGTTCTTTTTATAAATACTTTAAGAAGAATAATTATTATTGATTATGAATTTTGGCAAAGTCGCAAATTTATTTTAGAATTACATGCTATTTAATTTTGTACTTTTAATTCCCAATGATAACTTATACTTTCAAAACCTTTAATCTTTCAAAATGAAATAAAAAAATTCGATACCAACAAAAGTTTGCTTAGCATGTACCTATATGCTATTTTTTTTTAAATACATTCTAATGTGCAATTTTATTAATGTCGTATTAATAACTTAATATAACTAATATAGTAATATGTAATATCACGTAACATGTACCTCTGCATTATATAAGTATATGTATTTATATGTATATTTCTATTCTATTATTGAAATACTATAACATATTTATACACAGAACATACATTTATATAATAGTTCCATCCTTGTCCTGTCTTTTAATTGTCTGTGTGTACTTCTAGTATACTGCAATAAAAAATGGTGTGTTTATGACACTCAACCTTTAGACCACCAACTGACATTTTCAACCGTGGGGCGCAAATGGGATATGTCCGGTTTTTTTCTTATTATAAGGAATGTAACCTTTTCAAAATGTTTATAACAGGGCAATAAATATATCTTTTGTACTTAAAAATCCTGTCGGCAATCTCAAAGATTATTATATTTCTTGCCGTCCGTTAGTCACACATTTTTCGTTATACGTTAAGTTGTAATACTATCCAAAACCCTTATTTTACAATATTGACCTAATTATTATTTTAAATTATTTTAAAGGTGGTTTTAAATAATAAGTGTATTTATTAGGGTAATAAACAAAAAATATTTAAAAATCCTGGAATTTTAAGTAAAAATATTAATACAATTGAAATTATTTATACTATTTTAAACCATTATTTTATTTTTAAATATACCTGCCTAAATCTACCAGACACTAGTAAATAAATAATCAAATTAATATTTTCAAGTCCGGGTTAAAATGTAAATCAAATACAGGTTAAAATGTATTCCACTGCAAAAGAAACAAAGTGTTTTTCAATAGTGAAAAAATAGTTTTAAAAATAATATTTTTTAATGTAATAATATTTTATCACTCCTTTTGTTTCAGAACCCTTATTACCTAAGATTTAATTAAAACTAGTTTATTAAGTTTATGTTTAATTTTACAATACATATAAACATTATGTTTTTATTATTAATTTCTGTATAAATAATCTGAAACGTAATCAACATCATTACATTTGAAGATACAGCTAAATTTCGTAGAAACTAATGACTATTTAATATTTAATAAATAATAAAAAAAAGAGTTAAAAATGAATGATTTTTTAATTTTTAACCTTACCTAACTCTGACCGAATCAAATAATTTCAGTCACTAAATTCATTTCCTACGTTTTAGAGCTAATTTTACTGCTCCAAAAGGTTTAATGTAACTCTAAAATATAAAAATAAGCATTCATAGCTTTGGATTAGATAAAAAATTGACTTGAAACGGTCAAAAAAATCGTGAATAAGTACATTTAAGCACCCTGTAACTGATTTTTATGTCGTAATAAACGTAAAATTGAATTGCCCGCGGATTTTATTTTATGGACGTGTAGTACCATTCTTGTGTAAGATACGTACCAGGTTTAAGCGAACTCGCTGGACACGCATTTGAGATAATTAAGCATATATATTGTCAGGTGTGACTAGTTCTGAAACACCCGGTGTAAACGATATCGGAATTTTTCCGTCGCCATTCGTTAGCCCCATCCATGCTTAAGCTGCAGTATTAATTTCAAGTGAATTGGATAGCTTTTACGACTAAAAAATCTAAGAAAATGGAAGCAACATAAAAATTTTGAATTTTTTCCTAATTTTTTTGCAAACATTAGACAGCCCGGTGTAAAAAACGAAAAGACTCAGGGAAAAAATTGGGGTGGCGATCGATTACTAACTACCAGTAGATTATAATCTATAAATTTCCTTAAAATCGCTGACATCGAATTTCAAGGTCAGCCTCACTTGATGTGAAATGACTCATATATATTTGAAATTATCAAATCCAGGTTAATATATAATAATAATAATAATAATAATAATAATAATAATAATAATAAAAAACGTAATTCACTATCGGTCTAGACACAACATTTACCACAGTGATAAGAGTGAGCAATTTGAAGATGCTTCATAGACCTTGCTTGCCACAAATGAATGATTATTCACTGGTGATTTGACACTTGACAGGAAAAGTAACCACGGTATGTAAGAAATACCTTTATGAAATTATTATCAAAATACCCTATAAATCAAAATGAAAAAGCTGCGCAAAAAGCAAAAAACATGGTAAAAGGAAGAAACGAAATACAAGTTTAAACTTAAGAGGAAACGTAACCACAATACGTAAGAAATACCTTTATGAAATTTTTAGAAAAGTACCCTATAAATCAGAATGAAAAAGTTGCGCAAAAAGCAAAAAACATGGTAAAAGAAAGAAACGAAATAAAAGTTTACGGATTTTAAAATGGATCAAGTCATTATGTCGTCCAGGCCCTATTACATCAAGTTAGGAAGATAACGTCGTATTGCTGAATAAAGATCGTACAGGAACATTATACACCTGACTTCCACTTATTTCATATGCTTGGGACGACTATATAGGGGAAGATGAAATAAGTGGAAGTTCAGCGTCGTCCCTTATTTATTAAATTTAAAAAAAAATGAAATTTTTATATAACAATTGTAGATATATTTGCTAATGTTACTTAAAATATGTTATATAATTATAAAATAAATGAAAATATTTTATAAAGTAAAAAAAAAAGACTTTATAATTTTACTTTAAAATTATAAAAGTTTTATAATTATAAAAGTTTTATAATTTAATTATAAAAGTTTTATAATTTAAAAAAAAAGTTTATAATTTAACTCACGTTTAATACTGCAAGATATCTTATACCACTATTAGACACAAACACGATCGTTTAGGCACATATGTATATACAAATTATTTTTAAATATTTTTTAAATCACTTAATGTTTTTAAATCATTTTCACTGCATAGGGAATTTTTTTGAAAGTATTTTTTAATATTATCTAAAGTATTTACAATCACAAGTCTTCTTTTGAAACTTCCCCCGTGTCATCTGATACATAACTTTTTAATAAACATAGTGTTTTTAATTGTTCGCTTTGACACTGAGGTACTTTTAAAAAATAACTAATCACTCTATCTAACTGTGGTTTAATGTCCTCTTTCTCTTTAGACTGGAGATTTTCCTCGTCACTTTCGTCAACAGGTACTCTATTGTCCTGAATATTTTTAATAATTTCCTCATCGTTCAGTATTTCGAACCCCGGATTGTTTCAATCACAGTTTAACCAGTTTTCGACAGAGTTTTCGTCTAACGTTTATTCCTGCGATGCCGTACATGATGAAACAAATTCACTGGTTAAGGTCTGAATTTCTTCTGTAATACCTGGATCGGATTTTATGTCTCCACAAAGCTCTTTCCAGGAGTTTTGAATGTTTTTTTCCGTTATGCATTCCCAAGCACTATTAATTGTTTTGAAACAGTCAATCAAATTAATTTTTTTCATAAATTCACTAATATTATAATTTTTTGATTCAAATAACAATTTTCTTAATAGATTTTTTCTATATATTTTTTTGAACTTTTCAATAACACTTTGGTCCATTGGTTGTATTAAGGACGTTCCGTTAGGTGGTAAAAAGAGAACTTTAATATTCTCGTCAAGTTCGTTTAGTGTTTCCACCATACTATGAGATGGGGCGTTATCTAAAAGTAACAAAATTTTTCCCGTTTGTTTTTGTCTTACAAATTTTACAAGTTCGTTAAACTATGATGAAAAAACGGTGAAATTCATCCAACTATTTTTTTGTGCCTAATATAACACAGGCAATTTTTTTACATTTTTAAAGCATCTGGGGTTCTGGTATCTTCCGTTAATGAACGGGGGCATTTTATTATCACCAGTGGCATTACTGCACAACATTACTGTAATGCGGTCTTTAGGTTTTTTATAACCATATGCCGATGTTTCTGACGCTGTTGCTAATGTTTTTTGTGGAAGACATTTCCAATACAGCCCAGTTTCATCGGCGTTGTAAATTCTATCTAAGATGTACTGTCCTTCAGATAGAATTCTTTTAAAATATGTTATAAATTCACCAGCACTTTCAAGATTGGCTGAAAGTTATTCACCTTTCAAAGATAACTGGCGTATATTATGGCGTTGTTTAAGTCGATTAAGCCAACCCTCACTGGCCTTAAAGTTTTTAATTCCCACTGACTTGGCAAAAAATTGGGCCTTCTCTTTTAAAATTGGACCGCTAATCATTTCCCCTAAACTACGCACTTGAATGAACTACGTAAAAACAGCTTCTTCCAATTCGGGGTGAAAAGGGGTGCTAATTTTTTTTCGTGAAGGTCCCTCCTTCTTTCTGCATTTTTTCATAAAATTTTAAAACGTTTTCCTTATTTTTCATTAAATGAGAGATTTTGGTTGAATGAATATTGTATTTTTTGGCGAGAGTACTTATTGATTCACTACTTTTAACCGCCCTAATCACACTTACCATCTAAACTTAAAACGTGTCTTTTTTTCCGCACATCCATATTTTTCTTTTAATGTTTCCAACAATAAAATCACACAGAAGACAACAAATAAAAATACAACACAGAATTGTAACACCGAACTTAAATACATTAATAGACTAATAGTAAGTGTGTCTAAAATTTTGGAGACAGTATTTTTTTGTCGAAATGTTTATTATTTTTATCAATTACATATTTTACGTTAGGAGATGAACTTCGTCAACAGATAATTTTAACCCTCCTTTTGAATTGTGATATATTGATTCTGGATCGCATATGTGCTTGTTTTACCGTTATGTATTAATGAGACCTATTGTCCCTATTATTCTAACTTTTGTCTTCCAGTTTTCCAGAACAAAGTGACAAACGAATTAATACTTCAAATAAAAATAGAATATCTGTCTCATACTGTCATAATATGTTTATCTATAGAATTTTGAAATGTACCTACTGAATTTTATGTAGAGAAAATATAATATTCCTTGGTGGTTTCTTTTTTGGTTTCTAACAAGAGAAACGTAGTAACTCTAAAACAACTGAATAAAAAGAACAAGTTTATCCCGGGGTCTAATATTACATGCTTTTTTGATTTTGTGATTTTGTGGTATTATTTACTTAAGGGTTAAAAAGAAATATTTAAATAATCACTAATCAGTTTTGTCAAAACTGGTTGTGTTAATTGATTCTAAATGCTTAAGTACCTATAGACCTATAGTAGTGCACAACGTTATGCATGCTTGCATATGCATACTAATACAAATAACGTAAATCATATTAATATATGTGACAAGTTCAAGCATATTGATCTAACGATATAACTATAGATAAACATAACAGCTCTTTTCGTTTTAAAACCTTTAGACTTACGAGGATAAGATATTTAATATGATGAACTGATGAAATAAAGAGTATGAATACGATGTTACTCAATATTCAATATTCAATATTTTTTATATTTATATGTATACATACACAGATAGTTTCAAATTTGATTAATAAGCAAATATGTAGAAGATATGTAAAATAAAAAGTGAACTGGTTATTGATTAATTAATTATTAAGTGCATAAAATAAATAGTAAATTAAAGTTAATTTTATCACACGCATTCATATTTTTTTAAAAATTAACATAGGTATTTGATACTAATTAATTATTTTTAAATTAATTTTTTACCGACGCCTCTGATTGTTTACCTGTTTCCTCAAATCTTACTAATGCATATACAACGACGCGTGTTAGTATGTTGATACTACCTGCCGGCGGGAGGGGGAGATGAAATAACTGAGAGAGATATATGTGGAAGTGAAGTGTACTGTAAACGCCGTAAAACAATCGTTTAATTCAAGACAAAGACTGACGTAGATCTTAAAATAAACATTTCTAGTTCTAAAACAAAGCTCGAAAGGGCGAATTACCTCTAGTTGCTTCCTGAATTATGTAAGATGGTCCAGGAAACGAAGGGGCCAACGTGCTACAGATGTTGCAAAAGAAGCTGAAAAACGTAGATATCGACGTCGCAAAAAAGCTGTTACCAGTTACGAGAAAATTAAACTTCCAAAAAAAAAATCTACGAACTTTAATGATACGAATAACAAACCAATTCTGGATCCCAGCTATAAACAAAACGATTACGCGATTACTGAAATAGGTCACTATGTTGTCCCCTTCCAGAGAGAATTCCATCCAGTTCATTTTTGAATTAGGTAGGATTATACAGAAAGCGAAAATGTGTAAGAGGCTGACGAGGGGACCGATTCTGCCAAAGAAGCTGGTACCTGCTAAAGAAAATTAGAACCGCTACCAAAATGAAATCGTAGACCCGACGAAAATTTGACCGAGATATACGTAGAAACGCATTTTAAAATCGATCAACTCGCCATGTTATCCGCGACCAGGTCGTATTACCTCAAGTTCATTCTTAAATTAGGTAAGATTCTATAGAAAGCGAAAGAGTGTAAGAATTGATACCTGTTGGAGAAAATGTGTAAGAAACTGACGAGCGACAGACGTGGCCAAAGAAGTTAGTACCTGCTAAAGAAAATGTGTAAGAGGCCAACGTGCAACAGATGTGGCAAAAGCAGCCGATACGTACTGGAGAAAAGCGCGTGAAAGGCATACGTCGTACTACCCAGGTCGTATTACCTCAAGCTCATTCTTGAATTAGGTAAGATTCTATAGAAAGCGAAAGATTGTAAGAGTTGATACCTATTGGAGAAAGTGTGTAAAAAGTTCAAGAGCGACAGGCGTGGCCAAAGAAGTTAGTGCCTGCTGAAGATAATGTGTAAGAAGCCAACGTGCAACAGATGTGGCAAAAGAAGCCGATACGTACTGGAGAAAAGCGCGTGCGAGACATACGTCGTATTACCCAAGTCGTATTACACCAAGCTCATTCTTGAATTAGGTAAGATTCGATAGAAAGCGAAAGAGTGTAAGAGTTGATACCTGTTGGAGAAAATGTGTAAGAAGCTGACGAGCGACAGACGTGGCCAAAGAAGTTAGTACCTGCTGAAGAAAATGTGTGAGAGGCCGACGTGCAAGAGATAAGGCAAAAGAAGCCCATATCTACTGGAGAAAAGCGCATGAGAGACATACGTGGAAACGTATTTTAAAATGGATCAACTCGCCATGTTGTCCGCGACCATGTCATTCTTGAATTAGGTAAGAGCACGAAAGCGAAAGAGTGTAAGAGTGTAAGAAGCCAAATATGAAAAAAATTTTTAAAATGCAAATATTACTATTTCCCTATCGTACAAAAAAAGAATGGTTTTAAACAAAATCTGAGCAGATTGCTTGATAATAACATGAACTTTTATTATGAGTACTATACAATAAGTTCCAAGCAAATGACTCAACTGACCACTCAACTTCGATTTGAACTTGACCTAAACTGTCATCACTGTAATTTTAAGGTGTGAATACCAACCCAAATCTCATCCAAATGTTGAAATGTCTCACTTGAATTGTCAAAAAATATCTATAAAAAAAAGTATATCGAAAAAAAAAATGCGAAATCGTTTTTCTCGTAGGTAAATGCGAATTAGCCGATATTAAACGCTACGTTGACTTGTTAAGCTTAGTGTTATATTCTGTTTACAATTCACAGTTCACATTCATATTCTTGGTATCGTTGCTGATATCGGGACATAATTCCGGGATTTACTCTTCCACAGTAATTAGTTGTAATTCGAACGGGGTGGTATGTTGCTACTGTGTTCGTGTATTAACACCTCTCTAACCTCTTGATATCTACACAAAACCTAAACCAGGTGTTTATATTCATGCGATTGATATTCGGAAAAAAATCGAATTTAAGTCACGCAGTTGTAAATAGCGTTTAAGAAACTCGAACAGTTTGTATTGCGAATTTAGGATATCATCAAAAAGCATAGTATTGAAAATATTTTTTTTTCCAATTTCAGATATTATCGAGTGCTTGTGAAACACTACTACATATGACAGACTTTTGTCTGCATTTTAAACACACGTAGTTATTCATATGTTCACTTATCGTTCAGCTAAACTGAAAATTTAAGCACTCGACTTCCTTTGTTAACATGACCAAAACCACATATGTAAATTAAAAATCACAAAGTGATTGAAAAAATTATCCGGATCGGCCGGGAATCGAACACAGGATCTCCTGATAACTAGCCAGGTGTGCTATCCGTTACACCACCGGTCCTTTGCTTGACAGGCGTCCGATACAGACAACAGTCAACCACTGAAGCAACTAAACGTCAATGTCAATATTTATAACCTCAAAACTTTGATTATATTCATAAAATGTCAAAGTAAAAGCAAGTATATATTAGAATTCTGGCCGATTATTATTACTATATATCTAAGCTAATAGAAATATTTAAAAGAAAACACAATTTCACCTCACCGATAAAAATTATCATAATCGACATATCTAGCTACAAAATATTACGTCATATTCAAGAAATGGCGCGTTTTCACTTATTTGAATATTTGTTAAAAAATGGCGATTTTCAAAGTAAAATTTTTTTTATGTTTCACCATTAAAATTGGATATATGTAGTGATAATATATAGAATTATTTAACATTTGCCACAAATTTTAAATACAGTCAAGTACCGTATTCAAGAATGGGCTTGAGGTAATACGAACTGGTCGCGGACAACATGGCGAGTTGATCCATTTCGCCACGTCTGTCGCTCCTCGGCCTCTTAAACTCGTTCGCTTTCTATATAATTTTACCGAATTCAATAATGAGCTTGAGGTAATATGACCTGGTCGCGGACAACATAGCGAGTTGATCCATTTCGCCACGTCTGTCGCTCCTCGGCCTCTTAAACTCTTTCGCTTTCTATACAACTATTTTACCTAACTCACGAATGAACATGAGGTAATAAGTCCTGGTCGCGGACAACATGGCGAGTTTATCCATTTTAAAATACGTTTCGACGTATGTCTCGCACCCGCTTTTCTCCAGTAGGTACATCATAACATCACCGTGACAAACGAAAAAAAATCAAACTTTTCATCAGTTTTCACCAGTTCCATTCCAAATAATCTTACAAATCTGGATTATCCCGCTGATGGTGTGTCGGGAGTGCTGTGCACAATGGCAGTTGAATTTGACTCTAGCATTAATGATAATTTTGAAATATTCTTTTTAAAAAATGTGACTCCTGCAAATTTAAAAGCTGGATCGACCTCTAAATCTGAAGGTACCAAAGAGAATAACAAGTAGAAAGTGAGGTTAGGGTCCCTTGCAAGACAAACATACAGTATTCATATATCATACCATACATGTATTTTGATTTTGCATATATATACATAAGCTACGCTATAGATTTGTTCCCCAAATAAATCATATTAAAATATTATATTTATTATATCGAAAAGCTAATGTATGAATCGAATCAAACACAAGACATATGTATGTATGTACATACGATTTGTGAAATGGAAACCATCGATGTCTAACTTTTCGCTTTTAATATTTTCCCGGGTAAATAAAATCCCAATAATTACAAAATTAGTTTAAAATTTATTTATGGTTTATATTATTTAATATTTAAATTGTAAAAATATTTGTTTATCGTTTTAATCAAATTTTAAAACGCTATATACTGTCTACTATATTAGCGTATATACCAAAATGTTTTTTGAAAATTAAATATGTTATCGAATCCAGCAAATGTTTGTCAGGCGTTAGCCGACACACATAAAGTCAAATTTTTCACGTTTACAAAATTACACTTCAAATTTGATTCAAAGAATGGGAAGAGAAAACAAAACGGTAGATATAGACAAGACAATCGTAGGACTTTGCCGTCCCTTTTTATTTATTGAAATCAGCTGAAGGGAAAGGGTGGGAGTCATAAGCATTTATGAATAACAGCCAATAAAATCCCAATAAAAAAAAACCATTCCGTTCAAGGATTATGAAGAATCAAAATTTACGATTTTAGGAGCAAGTTGTCGGGAATAAATTTTTCGAAATTTTGCTCGCGGTCCCTCATACGCACGAGTGAAATTCATATTTCAACCCACCCCCACTATATTGTGGCGCCATTTTGAAGAAAATCAGTTGTCGATTGTGCTTTTCGAAATTTTTCAGTTCCGACAAGAAAGACAAGAGTCTGAAGAAAAAAACAATAAAAGCAATTCTCTCTCGTAAGTTTGACATATTTTGGAACTGATTTTTCCTAAATGTCATGTAGTAAGTAAAATGTGAGGTGTACATTAACTTACAGCAACACTAGGAACGGTGTTAGGTGTTAGGACAGTAGGACGATATTCTAAACATTTTGATGAACCAAAATCAACAACTGAACAGGAATAATTTGGATTTTCATATGAATATTTTCAGACAAATTCGGAAGTTATAACTAACAGACTGTTTCTCAAGTGACACGAACTTGGAGCTCGTTGACTGGTCTACTTCAAGCGTTTGTCTTATATAGTGATCATACCTCATCGTATTATTGTTTTAATTTTAAACTTTTCTCACCCTTAACATTACCCTTAAGTATACACAGTTATTATCATCCTCCATTGTTCATCCTCCCCAACTCCACTCTTTTCAGATTCTCTAGACATGTGTTTGTACCGTATAGTTAACGTACAACTTAAGTAGTAACAACTAGTAAAATGGATGTTTGGTATTTTTTTTTTCAAATAATCAAATTATCTGTTTTGTTCAATTTTTAAACTTGACTGTCGAAATAGGTGTACCACTTTTTTTTTTTATTGTAAAATTAGTTTTACGAGTGTTCGGAGAATATAAAAAATCAATTGTTTAATTTTATTTTCAAAAATTGAATAATATACAAATTCAGTAATCTAAATATTTAAAAATTTTTACAACAGTGTTATTGTAACAGCAATTGGGAACGTATTGTGTTGAACAAAGTCATTGATCAAAATTTTATTTATTTGCATTTGTGAGTGGAAACTATCCATTTGGTGTTATTTTAATCACCTATGATTTATTACTGTGCGATTTTTTGTATAAAAGACAATTACAATTGGTTTTCTGAGTAATGCTACTCCAAATAATACCGTTCATCTACACCTCAGCAGCGACACCACACAGAGAGAAAATTCATATAAAAATTACTGTGCTCAGCACTACAATCGACGTGTAAAAGGCGAACATATTCATTTTCGTACGGTAAAAATAAAAAAATTATAATTAATCATAGAAAATTTAAAGGATCGAATGTTCTTTCCCTAATATTAGCTCCGTAAAATTTGTAAAACAGCACAGTAAAAAGCTGCATTGCCGACAGTTTAATTATTTTTCTTACAAAAATTATCATGCTGTCTTAAAATAGAAGAAAAGTAGAAAAGCGTAAAAGAAGCTAATAGTAGAAAGAAAGAAAGAGAAGGTATCAACTCTGTCACGCGGTGGCGTATGGTAGTGTTCATTACAATGTCTTGACGGATGGTTCATAATTTTGTTACTCCATTAGCTTTAGTATTAGAATATATTGTTGCCAATCATTTTTGTATGGATCATAAAGAATCAAAGGTCGGAAAAGGTCGAGCATTTTCGAAGATTTTACAGGTACATCCGAAATAACATAAGGTTGCGGGTCAGATGCGCAAATGAAAGAGTACGATAACACGAATTAAACTATAAAATATATGCATAAGAGTGTGATAGAAGTTGTGCTACCACATTAAATTTTACCATGCTATATTTTTTACTTTGGTCGTCAATCGCGCACGCATTAAAAGAGAGCATGGTAATTTTTCTGGAATTTTATAAATTATATGGTTTTCCTCTCCGTGTACTATCACCTTTATCACCACACAATTTCCTTCCTTCGCTCCATCTGAACCAACAAAATTTCGTTTTTTAGCAAATATCCGAATGAAAAATTCAACTATTAGAGCCACTGTCACGGGAAGACTTGAGCCTTTGAAATTTGAAATTTGAAGGAAACGTTGGAAATCCTAAGCCCTTCGACGAGTTCCTCTATCAAGCACGTCTGATGCTCGGAACCTCCGAAAAGAGTCTCTTACCAAAATTTAAATTTATCGAAATTCTTTTACACCATAGCAAAACGCGAAAAAGTTACATAAGATACATTTTTAAACTATTATCCTATGTAAACGGGCGTTCGAGAAATTTTTGTGTCCAGCAATTCGCTATGTTATGCAGGATACTTCGACAGAGAAACGACACGTTGACCCAGCGAGTCACAAAATCTAACGTCAGACATGAACTAATTAAAATTTGTCAAAAAATTATATGTAACAAAAATTTTGTTCGATTTAAACTTCGTCTTTCAACCACAGTTGCTTATAATTGTCCGGAACTCTTATACTGGATGAAATTTCGGTTCCGAATATCCGGTAGTTACGGTTAAAATTTGAAATTATTCAGAGCTTTCGTTCTATTTAAAACAAAATTTGAAAATTCATCACGTAAAACACATTACTTAAAAAAGAAAAATACTTCATTGACCAATATTGATAGAGAAATTGATTTATTTTTAAGTGCGTAGTTCCTTACTAGCAACCACTTGAATCATTCCCCAACATATCAGAAATCAAATTAAAGGCCATTCATTCTAAACCACTGACATCATATAGTTTAATGAAATCTATAAATTTTTTTTCTTGTGATAACATGAATTTTATTTGGGGGTCAACTGAGCCACGATAATACAGTCTATACAATGAACCGGGATACTGGATATTTTTAAAAGTATCAACACATTATTTTATCTTTTTGCAATTACGTTTATTTGTGGGAACAAAAATACAAAAATACCGAACTGAATTCACTCTAAAAACGATTCTTTGTGCAAAAGATACGACTGCTACCTTGTTGCAAAATTTCAAATGTTTTTTTATTCTTTTCTTTCTTTAGGTCTTGTTTTCATTATATCATAATAAGCCGGATTTTATGCCAATTTTTATGTCGGCTGAAGTTCTAAATGCACTGGCAAGCACATTATTTCCATTACAAGAAATATCGGATAGTGCAGAAACTAGTGACGCATCCTACACCAACCGCCGATGACGACGAACCGGTGGTAATGCTTGTTCATAATTTCTCTGACGAAGGAATGCTCACCAAGCATCCGGCATAACGATGAGTAATTGTTGCGGATTCGTTAAGTCTTTCCGTATCCGGTAAAACAGCTGATAAGGAAGGATTCTCGAATAAAGAATACACAACTATGTCCAGAATTATCCGAAAAATCAAGTAATTTTCCCTAAGAAAACTAAAATTTTTCAATTTTTCAAAAAGTTAAAAATTACGATAATTCCAGAAGATTTTGCTCCTTTAAATGCTCCATATATATATATATATATATATATATATATATATATATATATATATATATATATATATATATATGTCTATATATATATATATATATATATATATATATATATATATATATATATATATATATATATATATAATTATTTTGGGCCCAGTTTCATTTCTCTCGCCCCAGTAGATCAGGAGATATACACAAACATATGTAGAAAATGTTCGGAATAATGGTCGAGGCCTATCCAATCCAATGAAAATCATAATTAGGTTTTCATAAGGTTTGTTTTTTAATGGATGTTATAGTTTTCGTTATCGAAGGTTATCGATACCGAAAATAACGATATTTTGAAAATGAATGGAAACCTAGTAAAAACCTTACATACGATAGTCCAACTTCAGAACCACTTATTGTGACATTATTACCCACTGTCAGTGTGTTAATATTAAAAATGAGTGTATGTTAACTAATATGCAATTTAAGAGGGTGATTCACCCCCTCTCCAATGTTGCTTAAACTGAATTTTGAAATCCAAAATTTCTATTCTACGATATTCTAAATGTCTTAAACTATTTTCCATGCAGAAAAACTTCTTAAACTACCCAAGTACCACGACTATTCGACACGGTCACCCCCTAATTAACTACCACTAGACTTAACATTAGGACATTGAGCAAAAACAGGTCTTACAGTAAGTTCTATTAAATTAATTTGTTAGTAGATTAATTCATACATTCATTTACTTTTTGCAAATCTAAAGCATATTTTTTTCTGTTTTTTGCTAGTTTTCTGTTAAATTTTTAAATGATGACATAGTTTCGGTTACATGAACTTGTTTTTACATAATTTTATAGTTAGTTTATTGAGTTGAGAGTTGCTGAAATTTATTGTTTATGAAATTTTCATCATCAGAATCAAGAGTGCCAAAAAAATTTTTCTCTACTTTGCCAATGGCATTAATTAAACCTCTTTTTTCACGCTTATATTTTAATTTATTTTCAGAATCAATAAGAGTTAAAACTTTAAATTGCTTTTCCTTAGCATTTTTTAACTTAGCTTTTACATTATGTTCAAAAATAAAACATGTACTTGCTGAATATTAGGTCAATTAGATTTTTTGACGTAGATTTCAAATCTGTAAACAAAATTATTATATTGTTTAATTTTCACCCCCTTTTTGTAAAATTAACCCCTAAATTTTAACCACCAGCCACCCCTGCTGACATAATTTGAACAAATTGCATACCAATAGTTTAAAAATCGTTTTATATTACACATTTTTTTTCTTTTTATAGCCTGTGGGTGATAATTAGCGTTAAACCAGAGTTTAGGCACATTATAAGCGTCGCATAATTCACGAAGAGATTTACTTATATATTGGTTTTCATTGTCACATAATATGACTTGGGGTACCCCGTAGACTAAGAACACTTGCTCC
This sequence comes from Brachynemurus nebulosus, assembly GCA_035578155.1. Classification (NCBI taxonomy): domain Eukaryota; kingdom Metazoa; phylum Arthropoda; class Insecta; order Neuroptera; family Myrmeleontidae; genus Brachynemurus; species Brachynemurus nebulosus. The sequence goes on from JAPWDM010000021.1 coordinate 6,568,241, forward strand.
TCCAGTAATTTAGAAACTGCTTTTGCAGTTGCTTCACGTAATGGAAAAGCTAGCGTAAATTTTGTGAACCAATCAGCCACCACTAACACGTATTTAGTCCTAACATATGGACCCAACAAATCCGTAGATGTCATTCTTCGCGGACGATCCACATCTCTAAATTTGCCCACCAGTTCATCAGTCCAAACTTGACACTTCCTAACATAATTTTTAACAAAACTCCTCATCCTCGGCCAATAATATTTTTGACCTATTTTTTGTAATGTTTTATAATAACCTAAATGTGCTGAAGTGGGGTCATCGTGACATTCTCTAAGGACATCCTCCCGTTTGTCTTTCGGTATCACAATTTTCCATTGCCATCTAGGATCTAAATCATGCCGGCTCTCCACATATTTATAGAGCAGGCTTTCCTCCACTCTCCAATCAGGGTATTGGTCATTATTTTCTTGAACAGCTTTCATTTGTCTAAGATACCATTTGTTCTTGACATACAACCGTATATCCACAATTGAAACTTCTGGAACCGATCTTAACAGTGCGTCTGGGATTAAATTCTCCTTACCCTTTGGGTGAATTAGCTCAAAAGTATTAAAATAATAAAATCTAGTGTTCTTTTGTTTTATTTAAACGCCCACAGGCCATCAATCACAATACTATATTTATGCCTATTTACAAAAAAATTACAAAAATTAAAAATAAAATTAGCTGAACGCACCACCATTTGTTGATATTTTGCTTTGGTTGATGGTTTAAATTCCTCACAACAGGCTAGCGTTTCCTGAGAAATAGTTTTTTATCCCGTTCCCACCGTCTCCAGAACAAGCTTTTGCCATTCCCTGTCAATTCTAATACCGTTGAAAACTAAAGATGTTAATTCTAATACCATTGAAAACTTGAAAAGTCAGAAAGATGTCTTTATGAAGTCTTTTTTCTGACATCTTTCTGAACTGTAAATATGACATCATTAAGACATCATTTTTAAGAAGTCAGAAATAAGAGTTCTTAAAGACATCTTAAATATGAATTCAATTTAATGATATCAAATAAACATCTTTTTTCTGACATCTTTCGGACTTCTTAAATAAGACTTCTTAAAGATGTCTTAAAGGAGTCATATTTAAGATGTCAGAAACATTATCAGAAAGATATCTTTATGAATTCATAAAGATATCTTATGCGTCGATTTAGGAGCTGTTTAAGACTTCATAAATATGATGTCTTAAAGAATTCATATTTCTGACTTCAGAATTAGCTCATATTTCTGATGTCTTAAAAAATATCCTATAAATATATTATTATTATTATTTCTATAGAAACCACTGACAAAAATAATTCAAACAATATTAGGACATCTAAATGAATTCATAAAGAAGTCTTATTTAAGACATCAGAAATATGATGTCTTATGAATTCATATTTTAGATGTCTTAAACAGTTCTTATTTCTGACTGCTTTTTGATGTCCTAAATAGTTCTTATTTCTGAATACATTATGAATTCATATTTCTGATGTCTTAAACAGTTCTTATTTATGATTGTTTTATGAACTTATATTTTGGATGTCTTAAAACAGCACTTATTTCTGACTACTTTTTGAATTAATATTTCTGATGTCTTAAACAGCTCTTATTTCTGACTTCATTATTAAGACATCTTAATTAGTTAATATTTTGGATGTAAGAAAAAAACAAAAAACAAACAAACAATCTATAATATTAAAATTAAAATTCTCTGACAACGTTAACAATATATTGCGTAAAAGAAAACCACTTCAAGACTTATCCAAAAGCCAAAAAAATAGAAGATTAAAATAGGAGAGAAATTTGGCACAAGATGGAAATGATGGTGATGGTAATACTAAACAAAAATAAAATATGGTAACTTAAAGAAAATTATTTAAATTGAAAATGAATTGAAAGAAGTGAATTTGTGATAGTGTTAATTTAAGAAGGTACGATAATAATTTGTGGTTTGAAGCGGTGTAGAGTATGGTTAGTTAGTGTTTTGGACTCTTTCTTTTGCGAATAGTGTACAAATTTGACATTCCTGATAAAATACTTGAGTAAATTTAATCTTAAATGTTAATTTTTAAATACATTTCATATACGTTATACATAATATATAGAATTATGTAAATAAATAAAATTAACTAAATTAATTATATTCCTCTTATTTCGTAAATTGCGCTTAATACTTTCAATGAATTCTTTGTATAGACCTCTTAAAGTCATCTTTTTTAAGACGTCGGAAATATGGGCTGTTTAAAACATCAGAAATATGAGCTATTTAAGACATCAGAAATATGAACTATTTAAGGCATCAGAAATATGAACTATTTAAGACATCATAATTCTGAAGTCGGAAATATGACTTCTTAATAATGAATTCTCAATTTAGATATCTTTTTTCAGACATCAGAAATATGAGCTGTTTAAGACATCGCAATTCTGAAGTCAGAAAAAGAATTCTTTAAGGTATCATATTTAAGACTTCATAAACTGTGCCTAAATCGACGCATAAGATATCTTTATGAATTCATAAAGATATCTTTCTGAACTTGTTTTCTGACGTCCAAATCTGAAATATGAATTCATTAAGACGTCAGAATGTTGACTGGGAAGAAACGAAAAGACACAAATATTTAGAAAACACTATATTTACAAAAAAAAATTCAATAAAAACACTATATTTACAACTGAAAGAACGATTATTTAAAAAAAAATACAAAAACTAAAAAAAATTAACTGAAAGCACTGCCATTTGTTGATATTTCGCTTTATGATGGTTTAAATTTTCCAGAACAGGCTAGATTCTAGCCGCTAGGATTATCCTCAGACAAATTTTTTTTATCCCGCTTTCACCATTTCTCGAACCAGCTTTACCATTCTCGATCAATTCTATTAATACCGTTGAAAACTAACCAGTTCTAGTGTTATACCCAACGGGACCCGATTTTTACTTCGAGTCCCGAAATTGTTTTATTACATTTGCTGGTTTAGTTTATCCCGAGCGGGACCCACCTTTCTTCCATTGCATCGAGACACCCCTCGGAAATTATGATTTAGAGGACTTGGAAGTTTATATAGACAACATGCTAACATCAAGTGGAGCCGAACCAAAGTTATAACCGAGTTATAACCAAATAATAACTCAAAAGTGAAAATTTTGTTGCTGCATGTGGGGTAGTATTGTAAACGAACATAGCGTAAGGAATGTATGAATCCTTTGCAACATTTTGCAAAGTTGCGTTAAATGAGGTATGTGTCAGGAACTTCAAAAATAAAACAAGGTTTTCAAGACAAAAAATTTTCTAAAAATCGCAATTTTCTTTCTGACTGTACGAACTTAACATCGTTAAAAGATCTTTTAGTGCATACAAATTTGGAAATGATTAGGTTTTACTGTACATTCACAATAATATATATTATATTATTATTATATATAATATAATATAATTCATGGGCGTTTATCTAAACAGTTTTCATAATAATAGTTCTTTTAAATGCAGTATGATTGAGTGTAAATTAGTTTTTCACAACGAGATAAATGAAAAGAGATATCACTATAAGAGAAATGTGAATTTTCCCGAACGCCGTTGTGGAAAAAAAAAGAAAATAGAATATAAAACATTTTTATGTTTTAATTCGATTAGACCGGGTAGCGACAAGATTCTTCTTTCGTCTTTTTATGCAATTAAAACATCTTGTAAAAATGGTTAGTTAGCTATGTTGTGTGTGTTCTGTGTCGAGGAATGAAAAGACCTTGTATCATGTGTCAATGAAACTAACCTTGTATCATTGTGACGTTGGCGGCAGGGGTTCACGGGGTGGGTGACATGAATGATACGGTGGCGGACCACCCTTTGTTGCTGTAAGGGAACATCTCTTAACTATTATAAGTGGATGGGCCGAGAACTCATTATAGCTCGTTTTTATTAGCCTCTTAACAAGCTCAAAATACATTTTATCTTTAACATATTGCCTCAAATAATCACCTAAGTATACGATATTTAAAAAGTGAAAATCTCATTTCTTTACCGTTACGTTTGTTATTACGTTTGGTTTTCGTATGTATATCTCTGTTCATTTAATTTCCCGGGCAATAGTATATTTTTAATTAAGACTTGTTTCATATTTTTCATTGCGTTCTTCGTCGTCTCTTCTTTATGGGAAGAAAAAAAAACTTATTTTTATGCAAACTTGAAGATTGTCGTCAAGTGCGATACGGCTTTTATTATTTCATTTATTATTAAATTTCCTTATCAAAAAAAAAAAAATTTAACGCGCACCCCTGTGCCCCTTTTCTTGCCATGCACCACTCTATGTGATTCATTAAAACACAATAGTAAAATACAAAAAATGTTATTACATTACCTGGCGGTTCGAACATAAATCGACTTTTTGTGTAGTTGGGTTGACTGTTGGTCGTTAAATTAAATCCATTTTCTGGCATATTATTTCCATACAGTGAGTCAGCTGTAACAGAAAAATATTGGGTGTCACATAAAAGTTTTAACATTTTGCAATATTATTTTGTAACATATTTTTAGAATTCCGTAGTTGCAACATACACGCTCAATAATATTGGACAATCTACTTGTGCAATTTATTGAACTTTCCTTCAGACAATTCAATAATTTTGTTAAAGAAATTTGTGCAATAAAGTGAATGTAGGAATTGTATAATACTTAATTAAACTGTTGTTTAATTTTAAATATGTATTAAGTGATAAGAATGTTGCAAAGCAATAAATAATTATTCTTGCAAATTAATCATTCAAACTGGTTCAAATAATAGCCATCAAATGTGACATTACACAATAACAAACAAATCAAACTTAAACAAATAAAGTAGTATTGCGCAATAATATCTACAGAGCCTATGGACGTTACAATATTCATTCATTGTTAATGCCCGGACTTATAGTGCAGCTCATAAATTATCCTGCCAAAAATTGCCAGAAAAACGTATGACCATTCGTTAGAAGCGGCACATAATTTATCTATTTTTAGTCGAATTTTCCCCGAAAAATTAGACTAGATAAGAGCTGTGAGAGGCGAGAGTAGGGGCGCTATCCGTTTTCGGACCCGTAGAACACCAATATGTAGAAAAAAAATGTCATATATATAATATATATATATATATATATATATATATATATATATATATATATATATATATATATATATATATATATTCCCGCCACCTTTGATTTGTGTAGTGCCCCCCTATGGAAGTTAAGAGATGAAATTTGGTAAATGGGGCTCATTTTCGAGGCACCTCATCCTATCAAAGTGGGGTCAAATTTTGGGCAAATTTTTTTTCTGACAAGCCAGGCATTTCGAGACAAAAAGTTTTTTCCATATGGTTCAATTGAAGCAATTAAACCTGTTTAAAACAAGTTTAAAATGTTTAAAACATATGTTTAACATTATTATAATTCTTGAAATATATGATAACTCAGATCAAGCAAAACTCTTCCTCTGCTTCACTGCAGAAAAGATAAAAATTAAAACCATTTAAATTTAACATTCACATATGTACACATACATACATGCAAACATATTTGGCAATGTCACGAAAAAAAATTTGGTAACCTCGAAGGATGAAAATGACGATATTTTAATTTTGAAATCGGGATGAATACAATAACCTCCTTATAAGGAAGTTAAAAACATAGTTTTTGTTGCATAAAATTTAAACGAGGTAAATGTTAACATGTTAATACTTACCCCATGCCTTTTGTTAATACTTGCCCCGAAGGTAAATTTTTTACAAATTTAAATTTTTAAAAAGAATACATTGATAATGCGCTAAAATTTAAACAAAATATAATACCAGATGGAATATGCTACCGTTTGAAATAAATTTAGTCTATTTTCGGTATACAATCATGCTTCAAATCAAAAAACCGTCGACTTAGAAATGTTCTTTTATCTAATAAAATCTAAGCCTTACTCACAACTTTGTTTTGCGGCAATTGGCCGAAGATTGACTGGTCACAACGTGTCCGTGGTCATCTACTCATGACAGCAACCGGACGTACTTAATTTTTTCGTCCGCAGTTTGGCGGAAAATAGCCTGTTGATACTTACCCCCGTTAATACTAGCCCCTGTCTCCCCTACCGTCTGTTTTTCCTTGTCTTGTTGAAACAGAAAACATTATTTGTTTGAAAGTACAAAATCATTGGGAGAGCGAACGAGGGTATTAGCGAGCGTGTGCACTCTCACTCGTTAATGATCGCTCAACTGAAAATACAAGAAAATTCGCTCCAATGTAGACGCTAAAAGCAGATTGAAAGAGAACGCAAGCGAATATTGGCGAACATGAGCAAATGTTTGTTCTTGCTCACCCTCGGTCGCTCGGCTAGTGAATACGTATCATTCGAGGAATACTGAGAGCATTTTTCCATCTTTTACTGTCCTGAAATCTATTCATGAAAAATACAAAAATAACATATGCTCATAAAGCATTATGAATAAAGTTTATTTATACTTTGGTATTATCAACTGGTAGACTAATCCTAGTTTCATAAAAAACACGTGTTAAAGGACAGCATAAAAACAGCTATGAAAAACAAAAAATTAGTCAGTAAGGTTATGGCAGAGACTGCTTTGCACTAGAAATGTTCGTACTTTCCTTACTAATAAAGTTCTACGTTTTAAAGTTACCTACATCTAAGCTGTTACAATTTTATCACATTTTCCAGATATTAAGATAAGCGGCCACAAAAATATCAGTCTGTGATTGTGAATAATACTCTAAGAATATTGATCGACAGAATGAAATTAATAAACCGCTAGTCATAAAATGTAACTTTAGTTTCAATTATAAGTTTTTATTACTCATGCGGGAGAAGTACTAACTTGGCGCACACATTTTTGTACGCAAAATAGCTGCTTGCCCACTGTACTCTTCCCACATACTTTTTTGCGCACGAAAAGTATACTTTCCACACGCAAATTGACAATAAAACACGCAAAATATAAACAAAACACGCAAAGCCGCCTCTTGACTTTTCATTTGAAAAATATTTCTTAATTATTTCTATAGAAACCACCAACAAAGTAATTTAAACAATATTTAATTAAAAAAAAAGACACACACTCAAAAATATTATTTTAAAAAGGAATAAAAAATAGTAATAATAATGGAAAAAAGTGTGTGAAACTCGTAATAAAAAATAGTATATGCAACTCGTGCATAATTTCCCGCACTTATTGCATAATATACTAAAATATGATAGTTTCCTTTCGTATTTATTAATATTTCCTACCTTAATAAACGTTAGATTTTGTAAGTAAATCATTAAAATTTGTAGTCGAAACAAAAATTCAAAAAAAAAAAAAAAAAATGGTTAAAAGCATGTCGAACACGCCAATCATACGATCTCGCAGCTAGAGTTTTCGCAATTTTTCGGAATAAAATATAATTTAAGTAGCTATATTTAGTACTAGCCGTACACGCGACGTCGTTCGCGCAAAGCATTGTTATAAACTTAACGAGAAGTATACTTATATGTGTTAAGTGTAATAATTACACAGAACTTGCAAAGAATAATAATTTTTGAGTAATGCATGCACATGCTCAAAATGATTTTTCTATTTTTCCGTCGGAATGAGGAATTTTCCCGGAATAAAAAATATCTTAAATGTTGATCCAAGTAATAAATTATCACCACACCAAATTTCATCAAATAATTTTTGCGTAATATGTGCAGTGTGCACATGCTCATAATGGTTTTTCAATTTTCCCCTGGGAATGGAACATTTTCCCGGAGTAAAAGGTAAAAAGTATCTTAAATGTTGACCAAAGTAATAAGCTATCAGTAGATAGGCAATGACAGAGCTGGAGCACCGCAAAACTAAGCAACTTGAACCCTTTTGCCAATGTTTGAAATCGTGTAACTTTACGGTACTAGACATTCCCAACTGATGAGTCATCAAACTGTATCGATGTGCAAACCTTAACCTTTAACCCGGCACGTACTGAGTACATGTATTTAAAATTTGTTGTTGACATTTGACCACAACACTCGCTCTTACTGTTGGCCTTGAAATTCCAAACACATGAGTCATCACCAGCAACCAAATTAATTTATGTTAACCCATTATGCGTCACCACAATTTAGTTATTACCCGCCATAGTTTTTGAATGCAAACCTAACGCATGCGCAGGCTGAATTTTAGTATACGACGCATGCGCAGAGTGAATTTTAGGTTACAATTTGATAGATGGGGTACACTACCGCGTTAAAAGTTTGGGGTTACCCTGACTCGGGGGTGGCCCCAAACTTTTGACACCGTACTGTACTTAAATTTTTGGTACATTGCCGTGTCAAAAGTGCGGACCCCCCTGACCAAAACGGTATCCGATCACTTTTTGAACCGTACTGTACGTGCAAACCTTGACCCCAACACGCGCTTGCCTTAATTGCGTCATCTTAAACGAACTATCACGTCAAAAAATGTGGGGAATACCCTAACCCAGGAGTGGCCCCAAATTTTTGACGCCGTACTGTAGTTAAATTTTTGGTACACTACCGTGTCAAAAGTGTGGACCCCCCTGACCAAAAAGTTATCCGATCACTTTTTGAAGCGTACAGTACTTATTTTGTGTACGTGCAAACCTGACCCCAACACGCGCTTGGGGTCAGGCCGCTAAATTTTGTGGGGGCACTGTACCAAGCGCTAGCCGCAGTCATGACTTCAGACTCCAGACTCCAGAGTCCAGATTTCTGACCGCTACTGTACTGCCGGAAATTTGGGTGTCAGCTGTGTTTGAGGTTTTTTTTGTATATGAGTCAAGTCTTTATAAGATTAATTTGTTTATTTAATAAAAACTCGTGACTTTATACGGTTTGAGTTTGTTTATTTAAGATTTTTTAGCTGACTTAGGATGATGTAATTTCATGATATGTTTGCATCATAGCCAGAGGCGAATTTTATTTAAAAGCAAGTCACAACTTGTCAGTTCCAAGAATTTGTTTACATTAATGTCATTGTAAATCATTAATTTAGCTATGTTTATTTAAGATTTTGCTGACTCATATTCAGATATTTTTTTAATTTGTTTATTTATATAAGTTTTAATTTAAAAAATGTTTATTTAAGATTTTGACAACACAGCAATTTCTTTGTTTGATTTCAAATATGAAATAGTTTTCTCGGAATTTTTAATTTATGGCCTGATAATAATTAGGGGTTTTTTCAATTTGTTTATATAAGTTTTAATTTTTGTTTATTTAAAATTAGTCAGCAATTCTTTTATTAGGTTTCAAATGCGAAATAAATTTCTCGGAATTTGACATTTGACCTTCGGTTATTTGCATTGTAAAAATTCTGAGCCAGCATTTTTGTGATTCCCCTCCAGAATTTTTCGAGCAGTCAAAATCGTATAAATTGAGGTCTGCGTGCCCCCTCAAATCACTTCTTCAGCAAACTTCAAGCAGTTAATATTGTTATTGTTGCAAGAATTTGTATCGAGGTTTTTTTTTTTTTTTAAATTAAAATACAACAATGGCTTCATTAAACGACGTGGCAACTAGAATGGTGGCAAATGTACGAAACGCGCTATCATTACTGGAAATGGATACCCGGGATGCAGATGAATTGGAAAAATGGATGAAACATACAAATACCAATATACGACTAATCAACAAGGCTATACGTGGAGCGGAAAATTTGGGACAACGGAAACACTTCGAGTCATGTGCGGGAAAAATGAAAAGATTTCGAATCAGAATGAAGGCGCCACGAAAACATGGTAAGTTTTTTTATGTTGATTGTTTCAGGTGCCGGCATGAATCGAAATCAACGTAAAAGATCTGACAGAATTCAATGGGCTGACGTGGAATCCGCATTTGCAAGTCGAATACGAACGGGAGTGGTTCCCAACATAACACACATAGAGCCAAAGGACTTTCTAGGCGACGCTACATCGATGTTCACTCGGCGAATACAAAATATATTAAAAAAATACTTAACGATAAAAGTCAACACAACGTTTTGCGGGTTATTTGTGAAAACTGATGGTGACGAGGATAAATACGACATGAAACACTTCAATACACCGAATATCATAATAGATCGTGGAACAAACCTAAAACAGTGCTACACGGAACATGTACGGGAACCAATTTTGAGAAAATTGAGCGAGTTTACCGAGTCGGGGAGCGGATGGGCTTTATCAAGCATAATCAACCTAGCTGTGAACATCAACAAGTATACACCTTTCCGTGGATCACGCTACATCGAATTACCTCAAGAAATGAAAACGAAAAAAGCATGTATCAACGTAAAAAGCTTCAACGATGACGCCTGTTTCGCGTGGGCAGTGGTATCAGCACTTTATCCAGCAAAGCAAGGGTGTGTTAACAGAACATCAGCGTACGCACATTACTCAACGGTGTTAAATTTAGACGGGATACAATTTCCAATGACGATCCAACAACTGAGCAAATTCGAGAAACAGAACCCAACAATATCAGTCAACGTGTTTATGCTAAAAAAACAAAATGGACATTTCGAAACCGTATCTGCTGCGCTAACGAGAGAGAAGAAACAGAACCACATAAACCTTTTAATGATCCAGAACCAGTATTACGAGGATGAAGACAACGAACAGGACAACGATCAAGATTTACGCTACCATTTCTGCTGGATTAAGGACTTATCAAAACTCGTGTCAAAACAATTATCAAAACATGACGGGAAAAAATACATCTGTGATCGATGCTTAAATTACTTTCATACGGAGGATAAACTGATTAAACATACGGAAGACTGCGTGAACATGAACAACTGTCGGGTGATAATGCCAGAAGGGAAAAGCAAATACATATCGTTCAAGAATTATAGCAACAAAAAACGTGTTCCATTTATAATTTACGCGGACATCGAGTCATTCCTGCAACCTATGACGGATAACGGAAATCAGGAGAATACAACAACGTACCAACAACATCGGGCATACAGTATCGGTTACTACTTTCACTGCTCCTACAACAACCAACTAAGCTACTATCGATCATACCGCGGACCAAATTGCGAAAAATGGTTCGCGGAAGAACTGGCAACGTTACGTGAAAATATCTTGGAACCCATATATGACAACATAATACCAATGAACGAGTTAACACCAGAGCAACAACAGCAACTTAAACAACGAAATACCGGGTGCCACATCTGCGAGAAACCATTCAAACCTGAGGATATTGTGGTTCGTGATCATAACCACTTCACCGGCGAATACAATGGACCTGCGCACAAGGGATGCAACTTGAATTATAACGATTTTCATATGATTCCTGTTGTATTCCACAACTTGAGTGGTTATGATGCACATTTCGTAATAAAGGATATAGCAACAGCATTCGAGGGACGTGTCGACTTACTACCAATCAACAAGGAACGATATATTGCATTCACTAAACATGTTACGGGCAGCGAAATTACATTTAGATTCATCGACTCTTTCCGATTTATGGCATCAAGTTTGGATAAATTATCTTCATATCGCAACGAGTTCAACATAGTTAAATCACAATTTCCGGATACCGACTACAAATTACTAACGCGCAAAGGTGTTTTTCCGTACGATTATATATCAGGCTGGGATAAATTGGAAGAAACATGTTTACCATCACGGGAGAAATTCTACAATCAACTGAACGATGACGATATTACCATGGATGACTATACACACGCACAAAAAGTTTGGGATACATTCAACATACAGACGCTTGGAGAATACTCGGATTTATATATGAAAACGGACATACTACTACTCGCGGATGTTTTCGAGAATTTTCGGGATACGTGCATGCGCACACACGGATTGGATCCTGCTCATTACTACACGACGCCGGGACTTACGTGGGATGCAGCCTTAAAATATACAAAAGTAGAGTTAGAACTGATATCTGATGTGGACCAATTATTATTCATTGAACGTGGTATTCGAGGTGGATTGAGCCAGTGTAGTAACCGATACGCGACAGCAAACAATAAATATATGAACACCTACGATCCGAACGAGGAATCAAAATACCTGATGTACTATGACGTGAACAACTTATATGGATGGGCAATGTCACAATACTTACCAACGGGAAATTTCAAATGGATGGATAATACCGAGATAGATGTTCAACAAATACCTGATGATTCACCAATAGGATATTTACTGGAAGTGGATTTGGAATACCCGAGAGAACTGCATGATAAACACAACGGTTTACTATTATGTCCAGAGAGAATGTGTGCACCCGGTACTAAACAGGAAATGTTACTGGCAACGCTATACAACAAACAGAAATACGTGATACACTATCGGAACCTGAAACAATGTCTACAACACGGGATGAAATTAAAGAAAATACATAGAGTGCTACAATTCGATCAATCACCATGGCTTAAATCCTACATCGACTTGAATACAGCTCTAAGACAAACGGCGGGAAACGAATTCGAGAAAAATCTCTACAAGCTACTCAACAACGCGGTGTTCGGGAAAACGATGGAAAATGTACGGAAACATTCGATTGTGAAATTGTTAACGAAATGGTATGGACGATATGGTGCGGAAGTTATGATAGCAAAACCGAATTTCCACAGCCGCACCATATTTGACGAGAATCTTATCGCAGTCGAACAACGGAAAACGGAAGTGTTTATGAACAAACCAATATACGTCGGGCAGGCAATTCTGGATATTTCGAAAACATGTGTCTACGATTTTCATTACAACTACATACAGCCAACGTTCGGGAACAACAGCAAATTACTCTACACAGGCACGGATTCATTGATTTACGAGATAAAATGCCCAGATATTTACGAAATAATGAAACGAGATATTCAATACTTCGATACGTCGGATTACAACGCGGATAATCAATATAACATGCCAAGAGTCAATAAGAAAATACCCGGGTTAATGAAGGATGAGCTAAATGGTCGAATCTTTACAAAATTTGTGGGCTTAAGATCGAAAATGTATAGTTGTCAAGTGGACGGCGAGGATCACACGAAGAAAGCGAAAGGTGTAAAGAACTCTGTGGTTAAGAAAACGATAACTTTCAACGATTACGTGGACTGTCTAAAACACAATACAATCATAAACCGACAACAAAACCTGATACAATCGAAAAAACATAACGTGTATAGTGTAACTCAGAACAAGGTGGCGCTCAACCCGTACGATACGAAACGATATATTGTGGAGGGGGAAACGGATACTTTAGCATGGGGACATTACTCATTAAATTAGTACGCAAGTGGAAATGGCATCGTCATCATCGGCTTACTGGAAATGGCTACAAATATTTTCAAGTGAACTGGATAAACTACGTAAACGGGTTGATACCTACGAAAAAACAATTGATGCTATTGTAAAAATGCAAAACTTGAAATTGTCTGAACCGGAATCAATGGACTGGGATAAAATGGATGTTTCAATTGGTGAATTTTTCGAACGTGAACCAATGCTGCTGAACGAACTGAATTTGGAAACATTTCTTCAAATCTGCAAGTGGATCAGTTTGAATGTGTTGAAAAGTTATGGTGCGAAAGTCATACAACGCGCCTGGATTTGGTTACCAGCCGATTATCGAGCCATGTTTCAAGAATGTGAATCATGTTTTGAACATTATAATCGACCCTGGCAACAAGATCATATTGATGGACCACCTGGTTTGAAAATTCGCTGTGAAATGTGCAAGAATGGTGTGAAAATGGAGGAAATCTTTCAACCGCCTGTTGGTGAACCATTGACATTTGCAACACGGATTTCACACGTTGAAGACATATTTCTGACTCCTTTATTTCAATATTTCAATCCTTATTTGTATACAAAAGTCAGAAATTTCGATATGTTATTATACTTAACAAAACAACTATTGAAATATGATATTTGGGTGCAACATCTGTATGCATATATGATACCCGAATACGCACAATGAATTTGTCAAGTATGGGATCAGTTACCTGAAAACATGAAACAGTTACGTTCGGGTGTTATTGAATATATAAACAAATCATACAATTTTTAATATTTATTTATTGTAAAAAATATTTCATATACATTTATTGTAAAAAAATATTTCATATACAAAACATTTATTGTAAAAAGTATTACATATACATTTATTATGAAAATATTTTGTATTAATAATTATATAATAATAATAATAATAATAATCTTTATTCAATAAAGTACAGAGTACATAGAATAAGTCATTCCATAAATTCCTTAATATTATAAAAATTCTTTGTCAACAAAAAACTTTTTAATTCATTCTTAAATTGCCTATTATTTAAATTTTTTAAATGTGTTGGAATGTTATTAAAAATTTTAATACACATGTTTAGCACTCCAATATTTATATACGTCTTTGTTGACTGAATAGTTACAAGTTTATCCGCGCCTCGTGTATTGTATGAATGATCGTACTGATATTTCTCAAATAATTGATAGTTATTTTTCACAAATATTGCACACTCCATAATATAAGTATCAATCACTGTAAGTATCTTTAAATCCCTGAAAATTGGACGAGCGTGTTCCGTAGATTTGACATTTACCATGATTCTTAGACATCTCTTTTGTGCAACTAACACTTTTTCTACTAATACTGAATTTCCCCAAAATAAAATCCCATATTTAAAAATAAAGAACAATAATTATTTACATATATGCGTTATTTATTTGAAAGAAAAAAACCTTTTATCTTACAGATTATCAAAAATTAGATTGTTTAAACAATACCAGATTCTTGAATCCAGCTGTTGTTATCCAATGGGAAACCAAGCCACTTGACCAATACTTTCCCATCACGTCTCTTCAGAATTCGTTCCACGAGGTACACATCAGGATATTTAACTTTCTGTAGTTCATACTCGTAAAAGCTGCCTCGGATAGGCCGTTGATTGATATCTTCAAGTAGATATGTGACCGGATTTGTATGTTGAACTTTGACGATTTTAAAAATTTCCGTAGACCAATTCGGTGTGTAGCCTTTTTCAAAGATCGATTTAAATTTGCTAATTCGAACAAAGTCGTTAACTTTATACTTGGCTGCACCAGCAATTTTTATATTACTGTATACATTAGATAATAAATACGCCTCATTACCAACAGTGACATCTCGTGGAGCCATTTTGATTGTACGATGCTTTGTTCTATTATATTCATCAACTAAATCGTTAATTAAATGCAACCATTTATAATTACCGTTTAGAGAAAAAGCACGCCAAAGTTTATTCTTAATGGTACGATTAAAACGCTCAACGATTGAAGCTTTTAACGTACTATACGTAGAGTAAGGGTTAATATTATGTTTTTCCATTAACGCCGTAAAGTTACTATTAAAAAATTCTCGGCCGTCGTCTGTTTGAAGGTGCTTCGGTGTGCGCTTGCTCTGTTTGAATATTGATTCCATGGCAGCAGTAACAAGCGCTCCAGATTTATCTTTTACCGGTACAGTCCAAGCATACTTCGAAAATGTGTCAATAGCTGTCAACAGGTACCTATATCCATGATTTTCTTTCGCATAAGCACCCATTTCAACAAGATCAGCCTGCCATAAATCATCAATACCCTTAGTTATAACACGACGCCTTTTGAAATTTTTACGAGCTGGTTTGTGTAATTCGCTTACAACTTGTTCTTTAACTTTACTCATCTTCAACTGCTGGCATGGTATTTACAGTGAGTTGCTTATATAGGTTCGAAATAAATTGTATTTTATTTTCTAATTGCTTAAATTTAACGTGAAATTCCTCTTTAAATACCGCATTTGCAATAGTTTCCATTACCATTTTCAACTCATTATCCATGTTCTCCAAATGACTAAGTTTTGCGGTCACAATTGATTCAAATTGTTTATGTGAATTTTCAAATGTTGTCATACCGTCCGAAATTTTAGCAAGCGCTTCATTAAGAAAAGCCAAGTTAACAGCATCAGCTTTATGTTTAGGTGTGCGAACGTTTGTCAGACGTTTACCTTTCATATCGTAATCACCATTCGTTGTTAAATTAATGGAAGCGGCCTTTCCGCCACTGCTGAATCGACCGAATTTGTCAACGCTCATGTTTGAAATGACTATCTAATCAGATTGATCACCTGTATTTATTCTATTACATCAGCCTCGCGCAATTCCTCTAAAATGGCTTATATCTCATTTTGATGATTGGTGTGTCCAGCTTGCTGTGATGCAACCAATAATATTAGCCTATCGATAAGTTCGTCTATATCATTCCAATAACGATAATCAATCGTTTGATTAGCATCATAATGCATTAAACCGGAACCGGTTGGTTGTCGTTTGGGTGTTGACGTGTACCTTGGTGACGATGGAAAAAGTTTTTTTATAATTATTCTATACTTATAACTTTGATTTGAATTAACTGGTGCATTAATATTATAACTTCTTTTATGCGCATTAGTACTTTTTAAAATAGTCTTATAAGTATCTAAATCCGACTCTGTGTATACATGATGATTTGGATATTTTTTAAACATTAACTCAAAGAGACCTTCAGTACCGGGGTAAACGATGTTGTTAATAATAAAATTATCATCAATTATATCCAATTCAGAATTACCAATCATCCATTTATTTGTTCGCTCATCTATACGCGGTCCATAGGTACGATCAAGGGTTCTTTTAGCTCTACGTGTGGTTGCTAACGTGAGATATTTTTCAGCTAGTGCACCAACATAGGGTTTTGCTGCAGGTTGACTACTTTGTTCCATCACATGTGTTGCTGTAGGTTGACTTGTTGTAGGTTGACTACTTTGTTCCATAAGCGTTGACCTAAATATCTCTATCATCATCATTACTAAGAAAATGTGACTTTATATCGACATCAGAATCGGTTGAAAACGTGCTTTTTTAATTTTAGGTTTTTCATCTTTAAGCAAGAAACTTTTTATTGGTTCGTTTCTTATTTCAGCAGCTAGTTCCTTGAGTGGCTCCGTTATTGGCTTAAATGATTCTTGTAAATTTTTCTCTCGTTTAAACTGACTATCTTTGAGCGCACGGTATTTGGCGCGTATGGATTTTGTAGCATTGATGATTTTTCGCTTTAGCTCCCGTTCGCTATCCATAGTGTGTGGGTGCTTATGCTATTACAGTTTACTAGCAAATGTGCAGTGTGAACGTGTACACAGCCATTTTATAGCTTTTTCGAACCGAATTGATGAACTGAACAGAGATTTCGGTTGAACCGCACACTATTTCGGTTGAACCGCACACTATTTCGGTTGAACCGCACACTATTTCGGT
This sequence comes from Brachynemurus nebulosus, assembly GCA_035578155.1. Taxonomy (NCBI): domain Eukaryota; kingdom Metazoa; phylum Arthropoda; class Insecta; order Neuroptera; family Myrmeleontidae; genus Brachynemurus; species Brachynemurus nebulosus. The sequence goes on from JAPWDM010000021.1 coordinate 6,585,534, forward strand.
CGAACCGCACACTATTTCGGTCGAACCGAACACGATTTCGGTCGAACCGCACACATTTTCGGTCGAACCGCACACATTTTCGGTCGAACCGCACACTATTTCGGTCGAACCGCACACTATTTCGGTCGAACCGCACACGTTTTCGGTCGAACCGCACACATTTTCGGTCAAACCGCACACGTTTCCGGTCGAACCGCACACTATTTCGGTCGAACCGCACACGTTTTCGGTCGAACCGCACACATTTTCGGTCGAACCGCACACGCTTCCGGTCGAACCGCACATGTATTCGGTTCCACCGCACTGCATCAGTAGGTATGGGGCCACTTGGCAACGCAGTGTAATTGCCTATATTCGGGGCCAAGTATTTAAATATTGATGCTGCGTCAGTATAGTATTATGTAGCAATGAACTATATGTAAATGGTAAAATGAGTTAGTCTATTTCGGTTCGAAACATAATGGTATTTCATATAGAAATAATCTATATGTTATTGATCAGTTTTTATTTTGAATAAAGATATCGAAATTTTTACGATACCTTCCGCTATTCAACTCACTGTCTTTATCTATAACCAAAAAGTTGAACCTTTCACGCCAACATTCATTGCAAATTTCTTTGAACTGATCGAGTGACATGTCACTATCTACATGTTCTTGGAAAACATGTTTGATATTAGTCAAATCTTGTTTAAATAAAACTATTAAATTAGCATTATCTCTAAGTAATTGTTTTGGTATGAAACTGTACGTCTGACAAAGATAGAAGACTGAAACATCTTTATGACGCCCCATACTGAAATATGCTCTAATATTATTTTGTTTATCCGTTGCAACATCGTCAAATATAAAAATTGAATTATTTTTTACATCTTCTGGCGCTATAACATCATCATTTATTATTAGAAAAAGTAAAATATCCTAAACCCCTTATCGGTTTGAGAACGCGTTTCAAATACTCATACTTTGGTTGACAGAGTGATTTTGAATAGAGATAAACATTTTCAAAACTTAATCCATTCGGATGTTCTAATAAATTTAATAAAATGCTAGTCTTACCACACCCCGAAGAACCAGAGATTATACATCTTATACTATTCGGTAATAAGGGGCCATGCTTTTTTTCAGCTAATGTGGTTGATACAAAATCCATATTTTTGATTGGCAGTTCAACATCTTGTTTTACGAAACGCATTTTTAACGCTACTGATTTATTATATAAGCGCTCAGCCCCTTATATACTTACGCGCAGTAGTCATCATGAATCACAACAGCGAGGATTGGCGCACCTTAGGTCTTGAATGTATACTCGTCAACAATGAATTTAATTGTTGTAGTGATCCACAAGTTACCGACAACAATGAAATTAAATGGTTTAACGATTCTGATGAACCATTGTTGTCAATAACTTTTAATCATATTGAAAAGGATAATATTATGCATCTATGTATTTTAATTTCTAATTGTTGTAAAAAGAGGATTTATTTGATTGAAAGTGATCAAAATTGTAAATTAGCTGTTCATGAAATTGATTCATTTCAATTTTTCATGAATCTATAAATAGCTCGAATCAAATTTTATTAGCATTCAGTTCTAATGTTACGTCACAACCGGCAACAACAACGAAGTGGTCGTGGACTTGTTAATTCATTAATTAACAAATTTCCATTTGAACTTCACAAACCTGGCTATCAGTATTGTGGACCGGGTACAAAATTACAAGAAAGATTAGCAAGAGGTGATCCGGGATCAATAAATTAGACGAAGCTTGTAAGGCACACGATATCGCTTACTCGCAAAGTAAAAATCTCTCTGATCGACATAAGGCGGATTTAATTTTAGCAAACGCAGCCTGGGATCGAGTTAAATCTTCAGACGCAAAATTTGGTGAAAAAGCTGCTGCGTGGGTCGTAACAAACGTCATGAAAGCTAAAGTAAAACTTGGTATGAGTGTGAACAAAAAGGCTACACTCGGTCAAGTGCGAAGAAGTGTACGCGGTATAACCATAACCGAACGATGGAGGCTATTGCTATACGTAATGGCCGGGGTTTATATATAAAACCATATAGAAAAGGATTAGGATTATACTTGCAACCGTATCCAAAAAACTTATAATGAAATTGCCCCAGCGGGCACTAACAGATAGAGATTTACGTAATTATGCGAAATATTTACCCCATTTTCGTGGTGTATTTATGCGCGATAATTTACCCAAACGTGGACCGTGGTATAGTGAATGTGGTATTTTAAATTTAGATAGTTCTACCGGACCTGGTGCTCATTGGACCTGTTACTGGAAAAATGGTAATCAGGTAGATTATTTTGATAGTTTTGGTAATTTAAAACCACCACTTGAAGTGGCTCGCTACCTTAGTGGAAACAATATTACATACAATTATAATAAATATCAAGATTACAATTCCTATAAATGTGGTCATTTATGTTTAGAGTTTCTTTATAATAAATATTACGGTGATGGTGATAAATATTTATAAAAGAAATCAACGCTCACGTATGTTTGTCATTTCGAAAGACGAAGTCATGGCGTTCACATTAACTTTGTCGGGAAATACTTCTATACTCACTGCACACTATTTTCCGGCAATTCAACTTAGAAATCAATATGAGTGTGCTCTATTAGATTTCCAAGTATACAATTCAATTCCTAATGTAACTGCTAAAAATAATTTATTACATTACGGTGATAATGATGTAATATCATTTCCTACCGGCACCTTTGAAATAAATGATTTAGCTACATATATAAACAAAACTATTTACAACAAGTATGGTAATATAATATATAACAACGAAAATGATAAACCATACATACATCTAAGGGCTAATAATAACACACTCAAATGCGAAATAATTAGCAATAAAGCTATTGATTTCACTAAACCTAATACAGTTGGTTCACTTTTAGGGTTTACTAAACGGATATTGGAACCAAACAAACTTCACTCATCTAATGAGCCTGTCAGTATTATGAAGGTGAATGCAATACGCATTGAATCTAATATTACGAGTAATGCTTATATGAATGGTATGCTAGCTCACACACTTCACGAATTTTCACTTCTTGTTGCGCCAGGGTATAAAATAGTTGAGGTACCGCGAAATATAATCTATTCACCAGTAACCGTTAGAGAGTTAACATCTCTTTCGTTGAAAATTGTCGATCAAGACGGTGATTTGGTGGACTTTCGCGGTGAAACAATCACCGTACGTTTGCATTTGAGACCATGTTAATTTACAATCTGGAGCAACCCGCCGCTAGGCTATATAATAGAGCGTTTTTACAGCCTGAGCTGATTCCATTCGCTGTATACCATTAAACGTAAAGCATTTAAGCAACCGCATATTTCACCTGAACGTTTAGCATTTCTTGAAGCATTGGGTCACATAGTTAAAAGAAAATGGTATACAGCGACGTATTAAATATTCCTGGTGGCTCACAGATTGATGATAGCATTACGAACTTTGAATATCATACATATGCGCCCTTTTTACAATCCTTTAAGAATAATGACGAAGTTAGAATATTAATTCAAAACCAGCACTTGTACATTTTACCTAGTGAAAGTTTTATTTACATTGAGAGGAAAATTTTAAATAATGAAAATGCCGTTCCAGATATAAAATTGGTTAATAATTGTATTGCCTTTCTATTCGATGAAATTAGATATGAATTAAATGGGGTTGAACTTGTACGTGTTAGGTATGTTGGTCTAACATCGACATTGAAAAATTATTTATCGTTAAACGATGGTGAGAGTAAACAATTACTGAATGCTGGTTGGTCGATTGATAATGATTGTACAATAAAATTACCACAAGCCAACTTTAACTTTTGCATTCCGCTTAGAAAATTATTGGGATTCGCTGAGGATTATGGGAAAATAATGTTAAACGCAAAGCATGAATTAATTCTTATTCGTGCACGAACTGACAACGATGTAATTGTAATGTTAAATTGTAATGTAATTTTAAAACTATAGCTCCGATAGTTTTTATCGATTGCTCACATCAAAATGAGTCACTGAAAAGCGGTTCAGTTGATATTCGTTTAGAATTTAAATGTAATAAAGATATTCCGGCTGGTACGACAGCAATAGCCATTTTAGTTCATGATGTCATGTGTATGATGTTATATACGTCAAGGGCGGTGAAAAGAAGAAATGGATATCAAGTTTGTTTGATGGTACCGAAAACCAGCCGTGGATTCTGAATTTGGAAGAAATATTTGATGTACCGAAAATTTCTATTCTGCGAGATGAATATTATTCAAGACGCTCTATGCTTCATTCAGATAAAATTTGTTCATTAGAAAATTGTATTCTTTTAAAAAATTTTTATATGGAAAATAAACAGATTTTAAGTAATATATAGATTTAAGCAATTTAATTTTTTGTATACATTTATTCTATAAATAAAATTAAAAAAAAAATTATGTGCGTTTTATTTAATAGTTACCCTGAATTCCCCTATTTTTTACAGCAAGAAGTTACTTTCATTAACCTATAAAAGTATTGACAAAAATCTTATGAAATTTTTTTTATTCTAATTTAAAAGCATATTTCATGATACACCCTGTATAAGAATACACTCATGCATGCATGCATTTATACCTGCACCTATGTATACATGCATTTGTATATAATAATTATATTATGTATGTGTGATGTAAGTTTTAAGATGATATTCTATAAATTTTTTACCCCAAAACTACTAATTTATAAAAAAATTTAACAAATCTTAATGCTGTTATAATTTTTATATTAAACAACATAGTTAAATTATAGTATACATATTAAGAAATAATCCAGGTATTTATTGTACAGTAATATATACGAATTTATTTGCAAACATATTACTTTTTGCTAATTAAGCAAATATTTTTCCAATGCTGATAAAAGTGATAAATTATTTTAGTTAGATTTTGTTGACATAAAGACTACAATCATTTACTAGTATGTATTTATAAAATTAAAATTAAATAGGGATATACAGAGTGTATACATAACATATTCTTAATATACAACCGGTCAGAAATCTGGAGTCTGGAGTCTGGACTCTGAAGTCATGATTGCGGCTAGCGCTTGGTACAGTGCCCCCACAAAATTTAGCGGCCTCCCCCGATTTTCGTTTAAAATGACGCAATTAAGGCAAGCGCGTGTTGGGATCAAGGTTTGCATGTACACAAAATAAGTACTGTACGCTTCAAAAAGTGATCGGATACCTTTTTGGTCAGGGGGGTCCACACTTTTGACACGGTAGTGTACCAAAAATTTAAGTACAGTACGGCGTCAAAAGTTTGGGGCCACTCCTAGGTTAGGCTATTCCCCACATTTTTTGACGTGCTAGTTCGTTTAAGATGACGCAATTAAAGCAAGCGCGTGTTGGGGTCAAGGTTTGCACGTACAGTACGCTTCAAAAAGTGATCGGATACCTTTTTGGTCAGGGGGGTCCGCACTTTTGACACGGCAGTGTACCAAAAATTTAAGTACAGTACGGTGTCAAAAGTTTGGGGCCACCCCCGAGTCAGGGTAACCCCACATTTTTAACGCGGTAGTGTACCCCGTCTATCAAATTGTAACCTAAAATTCACTCTGCGCATGCGTCGTATACTAAAATTCAGTCTGCGCATGCGTTAGGTTTGCATTCAAAAACTATGGCGGGTAATAACTAAATTGTGGTGACGCATAATGGGTTAACCTAAATTAATTTGGTTGCTGATGATGACTCATGTGTTTGGAATTTCAAGGCCAACAGTAAGAACGAGTGTTGGGGTCAAATGTCAACAACAAATTTTAAATACATGTACTCAGTACGTGCCGGGTCAAAGGTTAAGGTTTGCACATCGATACAGTTTGATGACTCATCAGTTCGGAATGTCTAGTACCGTAAAGTTACACGATTTCAAACATTGGCAAAAGGGTTCAAGTTGCTTAGTTTTGCGGTGCTCCAGCTCTGTCATAGCCTATCTACTGCTATCACCAAACCAAATTTCCTCAAAATCCGTCCAATAGTTTTTGCGTAATTCGTGCACCTACACAAAATGGTTTTTCTATTTTCCCGTGGGAATAAGGCATTGTCCCGAAGTAAAAATTATTTTAAATGTTGCCCTAGGTAAAAAGTTTTCACCGTACCAAATTTTATTAAAATCGATCCAATAGTTTTTGCCATATGTGTACATGCTCAAAATGGTTTTCCATTTTCCCGTGGGAATGAGAAATTTTCCCGGAGTAAAAAGTATTTTAGATGTTGACCCAGGTAATAAGTTATCATCACACCAAATTTCATTAAAATCCGTCCAAATTTTTTGCGTGGTGCGTGAACAGACAGACAGACAGACAGACAGACACAAATTCTCAAAATCGCTGTTTTGATATCTAAATCGATAACTATTTACAATACCAGTACAATTTTCCAAAAATATTCCATGTACAGAAATGGTCTCGTTACAATTTTATTATATGATTAGATAGTTTTATCATAATAATAACGGGGTTTAACGCATGTTTTCAGACAACAGTCTACACCAAATGTATCATATTGCAATTTTTATTTTGTTATGATGCCCAAAGGAAGAAAATAAGTGGTTTAGGAGTTAGAATTTGGTATATTCTTAAGCAATTATGCAGATATTCATTTGGAAATTGAAGGAAATCTACCAGACTGCAAGTGCCAGTGCTTAGACGCGCTCGATCACTCCGCTGGTTTAATTTTATTATAAAAATGCACTAATATACGTAAAAATGTTACTTGGGTACCCATTCACTTTATGTACCTACTGTGGTACCTACTGAGATATAGTGAATGTTTGATTGTTAATATTCACAAATGCGAATACTTATATTTGATATTTGCGAATATGAAAGTGAATGCCAACTCTTACGTAAAATAATATATAACCGTGCATTAAAGACAAACATTTTTTTTTTTTGGACCATAAAAAGCGTGATTTTGATTTTACAATTTAATAAAAATCCATAACAAAAATATTCTCAGTTTTCTGCATATGGCGGATCACTTCATTTAAAGACAAGGCATTCTTCGCCTATTTGGCAGCCCTTGAAATCGAACTTCAAATGTATGCTACATGATAGTTTATTATGAGACTTTAATCTCCTGAAAATTTCAGATTGAGGTTGCATTCTGTTCTCGAGATATCGAGGGTCAAATTTGTCAATTTCGCATGGGTTCACAATTCATTACATTCAGGAGATAACACAGGTCTTCAGATCTCTCTCACTAGTTTGAAGTTAGATTTCAAGAGCTGCCAACTAGGCGAAACTTGCGGTCACTCTTTCTTATCAAATACCTACTAGGTACCATTTGTAATTTTTTCAGACATTTTGGATCCACGATCAAAAATTTGCAAGGGGAGACACAATGCACATCACTATGGCTACCAATAGTGATCAAGAGAATCTCTATATCGTTTTAAAGATTGTTCTAACGATACCTCACACGACGAAGGAAAAATTATTTATCAATAGCTGTCTCCATACAAAATTTCAATTCAAAAGGTTTACTACGAAATCCGAAAAACATAATTTGATAAATATGTAAATAAAAATTTTAACAACTTCCTAGTCGTAAATTTTTCTAATAAAATATGACAACTTACAAAGTCAACGTACAAAATACCACACACAAAAACGTATTTGATTATTTATAAACAAGATCAATAATTTCCTAGTATTTTTATGTTCTTGCATTACAAAATAAATAAAAATAATTCCGTCTATTTGTCATTATTATTAACAAAAAAAAAAAAGTAGGTAAAATAAAATAATTTTATTAATGATAAGTCTGTTGCGTTATACAATATAACATGCCTAATACAAATATGTAATGAGTGATATATGTACACATGTTACGTATGTATGAAAATAGGTACTTACATAATATGGTAATAAGTGTAGGAGTTGAACAAAAAAGGTAATAGAACATACTAAAACTTTTGAACCGGAGACTTGTTCACTACACCAAACATGAGCACGGGACAGCTTTTATATTCAATTTATCTATCCGACATTTAACATGAAAAATCTGTGACAGGGAAATAACAAACTTTTAATGGTTCCAGAAGTTCAAGTTCATTCACCGAATGATTAGCACCTCTGATCTTGTATGGTAGAGAATGAGTCCCATACGATCAAAAAACGTCGAAATTGTGAGGCAGGTGGGGCCATTGCCTGGCGGCCCGAGCCTAAAAAGGGAGCTCAGAGGCTCGATCAGGGGCCCTGAGAAAAAAAAGCTCCGATAGGTACATAGCGGCTTATCAACAGTTTGATAATCTATTTGATTTTTTTCCCCAAATGAAAACTGCGGCCGCAATCGTGGGCACCAATTTCCGTCCATTTTCAAAGACACTTTTTTCAAAAAATTATAATAATTATAAAAAATAAATAATTGTATTGTTAAATATATAATAAAAATAAATAATTGTATTGTTAATTATAAAAAATAAATAATTGTATTGTTAAATAGTGGTATTAATCGTAAAAAAATTTCATCCCCATTTCCCCATCCTATCCATCCGAAAAAAATCGCGAAAGTTGACTATTTTTCGGCCGATCACACTGTGATGGTACCTTAAAATCGATTAAATCCAAAGAAATTGCTTACTAATATTAATAGATTTGAGCGTTACTTTATGGTATTCCATATTTGTAAATAATAAACAAATATTTTACTTCGCAAAAATACCACTTTTATTTTAAAACTGTGACAATATTGTTTCGAACCGTCAGTTCATTTTCAAACAGAATATATATATATATATATATATATATATATATATATATATATATATATATATATATATATATATATATATATATATATATATATATATATATGTATAACTCGGCGACCGTTTCATGTTTCCTTTCAAAATTATAAATGACGATTCTTGGGGTATAAAGGAACAAAACTAATGATTCTTGGAATATAAGGAAAAAAATTAGAATTTCTCCCACCCTGAATAACCCCTTAAAAGCTAACAGAACGATTCATTTAAAAAATATATCAGGTTATTAGTACGCAAGTTCTCACTGAAGTTTGGACTAAATTTCAAACATGTTCCCACCATCCTATGGAATCTTATGGAGTCAGGATACTGATTTGTTCAAAGTCGAATTTAATCCACCACAAGGTGGCTCTTATTTTCCCACGAGAGGTTTCGGCAGAATCCTTTTCCGTCTTAGTTACGGTAAAGTGGAGCTTTCTGATTTTCCTTCCACATTTATTCTATACTAGTTTTGGTAAAGAACATTAAATTATTCCTAAGATAAACATCACCTACTTAATCGTGAAAAACGATCTTATATTATTATATCGATCAAAATTTCATTTAAGAAACTTTTGTAATAGAATTAACTTATATGTTTTGATAATTTTATCCAACCCCTGTCTACTACATATGAATTGTGTGCCACGCAACAAGCGATAACAAGAGAACATAATAACATAATAAAAAAAATAGCATAATTTAATGATGGTTGCAATTTATTAACAGACATGCGAACATCCAACGTTTGAAATATTATCATGTTTTAGAAAAATGAAAGATTTTGAATAAATGATAATGTTGTAATAAAATAATACATAGAGACGGTTTAAATTACTAAACCCAGCAACGTATCATATTTCGATAATTAAAAAAAAAAATAAACTTGCATAATTATAATTTTTAGACAAAAATTCATTAGAATTCTTTCTTAAGGGTGTGCATTTTATCTTAAAGACTATTAAACTGATTCTTATTGAGTGACTACTATCTTACATTATTATGTAATTTTGTCGTTTTTAACTTGTAAAGGAGGAAAATTAGAATTATTTGAGGTTCCTCGTAAAGTTTATGTAAAAAATTACATGTCATAACTCATTACGTTCGTGCGCTCAATTTCGCTTTCGTGGGCAATTGAGAATTTCCCGCACTTATTGCACAATATCTATTATATAAAGGAGAAATACCACTCATTCACTCACTCATCTATATAGAAATCTCCAAAACTACAATAGCTACAAACTTGAAATTTGGCATGTAGGTCCCTATTGGGTGGTAGGCGCTCGCTAAGAACGGGTTTTGCAAAATTGTTTGTCTAACCGTCGAAATTTACGAAAAACCGTAAGATATTAATTTTTTATTACTGTAATACAGCAGTTTGTGGCCAGTTTATCAAAAAATCATAAAAATTTTAGATAGTTGCTAAGTAATTGTAATTTGAGATTTTTGTATATAAGTATTAATAAATATTCCTAAAGATACTATCAATAATATTTTTACCTGTGACTACTATGAAATTACTTATTTACTGTGCAAAATACTATTTGTATCCAATATGGTTTTATTGGGATATTGTAATAATCTGAAATTTTGTAACCAAATATTTTACTAATTTATCATAGAAGATGAAGGATTAAAAATAATAATTCAACATTCTGCCGTAGAATAAATTGTTTCTTTATTTTCTCTATAAAAGATACCGAAAAATTTTTGGAAAAAAGAGAAAATAAAGAAACAGTTTATTCTACGGAAGAATGTAGAATTATTATTTTTAAACCTTCATCTCCTATGATAAATTAGTAAAATATTTGGGAATCTTAGGTTAAAAAATTTCAAACTATTTGTATCCTTTAAAGAAAATAGACAACTGGACTGTCCAGTTATCATCAATTGGCATGTGTGTCTGCTCTTCTCAGCAAATTCCATAAAGATGAAATTTCCATCGGACCGGGCTCGGTCATCCTGATATTAAAAATGAAATATGGACTTTACTTATCTGCCTTCAGTAGTTTCGAGAAAACGGTAGCAGGTATCAAAAAAATGATATAACAAAACTATAGGTAAAATTGGTATAAGAATCCAAAAAAAAGACGCTTGAAGTTGAAGTTATCCTGTAGGACCTGAGAACCCCCAAGAAAGCCTAAAGTAAGCAACTGGACGTATCGTTACCAAATTTTTGGCTCTCCAAAGAAACCCAAAATAAATGGCTGAACGAATCTTGACAAAATTTTTCTCAAATAGTACTGAGTTTCTGAAAAACGACATGAGGATAAACCCCCCCCCCCCCCCGTGAGCTTTGCGGACCTAAAAAACCCTCCAAATAAACGACCAAACGGATCTTATCCAAATTTTTCTCAAATATTACAGAGATTCCGAAATAAATTAATGTGAATTCTGAAATATTCCCCAGACCCTGGGGTCTCAAAATGTCTCACAAATTACAGTTCTCTTGAAATTGTCACTATGCATATCTAACTACCTACGATAAGATCTCAAGGTATGGAAATTAGACATGTTATTGAAATATGAATATAGCCAATTCAGAATATTTGATTTGAAATTAAGGTGAAGTTGGAATGAATCATCCAGCGCTATCGAATTAAACAACTCTATACTCTAATTAAATCACTTGACTCATTTTGATAAAATTTTATGAAAATTAGACGTACTATAAAAATATGAATATGACTTGAAAATATGAATAATATTTTTGTGTCGTCGAGCGAGCGAAGCGAAGCACATAAGGAACTGATTTTGTACAAAATTTCAAAATATCAAATTTAAATGGACGTGTGGTCACATTGTCCGTCAGTTACATCAAACAGAGAGCGAATTAAAAAACTGAAGAAATTTGACAATTTTTACTCAAGTACTGTTGAGATCTCTGTGAAAGGTGAAACTGACGTTAAAATGATTTTCTGGGGCCTTGGTGCCTTGAAGGGTCTAAAATAGAAGCAATTCTAAGACTGTTGGTATAGTAACTATACTAAGTTCTTACGGTGCGGAAATTAGCCATGCTAATAAAATATGAAGATAGTCATTTTAGAGTCATTGGGCGAGCAGGGTCAAGTGCTATAAATAGTTGATTTTGCACAGAATTTTGGAATATATGATTGAATTGACCTATATAAATTTTACCTATAATTCAGATAATTTTATGCAAGTGAAATCGCGGGTCTCAGCTATATGCATATATATCTATTTTAAGATCATTGAACGAACGGAGCGAAACACTAGAAGAAACTGATTTTATAAAGAAAAAATTTAGAATATTTAATTTAAATGAAAAGTGACATCAAAATTAACCCCCAGCACTATCTAATAGAATTAAGATTAAACGGTTGGATTTTGAAAATATTTTATGAAAATTAAATATGCTATGGAAATATGAATACGGTTAATTTAGGTTATTAGGCGAGAATTATGCTCAGAATTTTAGAATATCAAATTTGAATGAACCTCGAGGTCAGAATTGTCCGCCAAGGCCATCAAATAAGCCCCAAATTAATTGTGGTATTAAAATTGTCCCCTACTATCTTGGTGCCCCAAGCAAGGCTTAAAATGGAAATACTCCTAAAACTACCTATTGATACGGGTATCTAGCTACATGCTATTGAAATATGCAGATTGCTACTTTAGGATCGTTTGACGAGCGGAGCCAGGTATTATTTCCGAATATCTAATTTAAAATTGATCATTTGACCAATAGTTAAGATAATTTTACGTGGGTGAAACCACGGGTCACAGCTAGTTTATTATATTATTAAGACAAAAAAATTCGTTCGTCATTGGCTATACGGGCCGAAACGTGTCACAGACAATTAAAACTCTAAATAAAGTGGTATTAGTAAAGTAAAAAAATTGTGTTTTTATTTTAAAATGGGATACCATAAAGTAACGCTCAAATCTATCAAATACAAAAAAATTTATTATTATATTTTATTAATATTATAAAAAATCGATATGTCACCAAACTTAGGTAGCGGTTACACTGGATAGGAATTCATCCGAAAATTTATTCGTACGAATTCGTACGAGTTTATCCGAGTTAATACGAATTAAACAAATGCATACATTTAGACATGCGTGGTTGCACTGCTTACGACTCTTTCGTACGAGCTCGTACGACTTTTTGATACGACCAAAATATTTTGTTTTTTGATGCGAATTCGTACGAAAAAAATGATGGATTTAGAAAAAATAATCATTTTTGTTGAACAAAGGTGGTCTTTAAGGGATCAAAACACAAATACTGTCATAATAGAAGCTTAAATCAAAAATTGTGGAATGAGGTGGCAGAGGAAATGTTTAGATAATTATTTAATTAAATGTATTACGATATAACAAAACTAACCTAACCTAACAAAAACATTTTAAGTATATGTAATGAATAGTTAACTAAATATTGAAGCTGAAATTCAGTATATTATAAAATATAATTGAATGTGACTTAGTGACATGTTCAGGTACTCTAAAAATTTGTTTGTCTTGAAAAATTTCTTCTAAGCAATTCCAGAACTCGGCTTTTTTTGCTCTACATGAATAATACATAATCGCTTATCCAGAATTGTTTGTTTTCTATAATTAGAAATTTTGAAAACGATGATTCTAATAAATAAGATTCGGTAGCTGGATCCATTGTTTGATATCATGCAATATGTATTAACGGTTTTCAGTTTAAATTTAAATACGAATTCGTATTACGATTCCGTATCCAAAGTAACCACACAGTCGTACGAATGAATTTCGTACGAATGAAGTTCGTACAAATCAATTTTTGTACGAATTCGTATCCAATATAACCGCAGCCCTATTTCACCAAATAAATTAATTTAGTTTTGTGCACCAAAGACTCTTTTGAACTGTGTAATTTTATGTAAAAGAAAAGCCTATAAAAAAGTTGAATGTATTTAAGTGTCTTAAGAATAGGGCGGTACAGTTATTTGTATCCTCTACCGCAATAACATTGTACCTAGTTTATGAAGAGCCTTACATTTTTGAAGACCAGGTTTCTTTAAATTCAAGCTTTCTTTTTGTTTATATCACACAAAAATTCTTGACACGTCAACGAATAGTAAGTAATATATATATAACTTACCACTTCCCGACAAATTTATACATTATGTGCTTTCAAATTGAAACGTTTTTTAGAAGAACAATAATGAAGAAGAAAGTTCTTTTTATTAGGGTTTCGAAAAACAATCTCGGAACCCTTACATTTCGTCATATCCGTCATACCACCATAATTAATATGTATTTTCGTCTATGAACATGAAGTTTTGAGTGCACATGCTATAGTTGTAGATCTCAATTTTTATGGTGAAATATTTAATTAATAAAATTTCACTTAAACTTGAAATATATTTTGACAAGCTAGCTTCTGACTGATTTTACCATATTCAGATAGATTTGAACTTAATTAAAAATCTATCTTCGGTAAGAATATATGTATGTGAATCAAAAAAATTGAAAAAAGGAAATCGGTTAAGAAATGGAAAAAACCCAGAAAAACAAGTAAGTAAAATGAAGGTGTACAGGAAAACAATGTAACAAAAACTACGAAAATAGGATTAATACAAGACTAAGACTACTCAAAAATTTTCTTAATTTCTTGAGGTACTTTCTTGTACTGTTTTCACATCGTTTGAAGAAATATTGCTAAAGTGATGTGTTAAAACTGACTTGAGATTTCTGCTAGAATTTTCCGTTTTTAAATCTTTTTTTTTTAATATTGGAAAGGTTTACTTTGTGAAAATCCATATTAAAAAAAAAAAAAAAAAAAAAAACATGGGATCGTTGCTTTGTCACTTTTCACAGCAAAAATCGTATAAACACGAGTCGACTTTCAGTCATTACGCCATCCTCAGGTGAAAAACACAACTTTCAAAATATTGCGCTTAAAGTTAAGTTTTTTGTTACGCACGACTTCCGCCGCTGCTAAAACTTTTCAACTCTGAATCGAAAAAAAAAGTAATTGAATACTACCCTTGACAAAAAGACCTAATAAGATTAATTGGACTAAATTTTGTTGGTGGAAAAATGAATAAAGTTTTCGTTCCTGCGATTGTGGCACATTTTGTAGTATTACCCCAAGCTACATGCAATACACTGTTTGTTCGCTAGTCTAAACCACTCTTAAGGAAAATATATCTTTTTAAGAAAGATATAGGGAACTAAATTGTCACAGTTACCCTCAAAAAATACAGTTGACTAGCAAAAAAAAAGAAAAAAAACGAAAAAGCACCTATCTTTAACATTCTGCTTATGTTTTAAGGCATTGTGAGTTCTGTGGAGGTCCGTATTATGTGGGGACAGTACCACGGGGCAGCACCCCTTATGTAGAACGGCTCTGGATAAATGATCCTTATTAAAGTAACACATGTATACATAGGTAACATTGTCGAATAAACCATCAAATTTCAGTGTCCGATATTTTCGCTAGCTATTGAGGAACCCTGACTTAATGTATGTCCAACACACATTTTGCGGAATCTTAAAATTTTAAAATAAAGCATACAATTTGATACTAAGGAAATATGTAGGTACATCTATATATGTCTACCACTTACAATGATTATATTTCAGACAAAAAATATTTTGTTTATGTTTTAAAACTAAGTATAAATTTTTTTCCGTTTTGCAACATTATATCTTTTTTCCAGTGCATAGGTACACTGAAAAGAAGTCTTTTGTATGTTAAATTTGTATTTTGTATTCATTTTTTAGTCGAAATTTCCTTAAAAAAATTAGACTTATACAGGCTATACGATAAGAACGGCGAGAGGCAAGAGTAGGGGCGCTATCCGTTTTCGGACCCGTAGAACACGAGTCTGTAGAAAAAAATGTCTGATATATATATATATATATATATATATATATATATATATATATATATATATATATATATATATATATATATATATATGTATATATATATATATATATATATATATATATATATATATATATATATATATATATATATTTCCGCTACCGTTTAATATGTGTAGGGCCCCCTATGGAAGTTGAGAGCTGAAATGCTAAAATTTGGTAAGTGGGGCTCATTTTCGAGGCACCTCATAATATCAAAGTGGACGGGGGGGCAACAAAACAAAAAAACTTTTCCAAACCGGTTGGAAATAATTTTTCGGTCAATTACCTACAACATATCCAAAATTCAACTTCCTAGGATGATTTGGAGGGAGTAGAGGCGAAAAAACTGATTTTTGCTGGATCTAACGCGCCTACAGTCGCCCAGAATTAACTTAGAAAGTTGAAATTTGGTACGTTGATAGAGTTCGTAACTAGGGTCTGCTTTTTGGAAGTTTTAATATTTTACCCCCACCCCCACCATTTTTAAGCTACATGTTCATGCTTTTTTGACGTTTTCAAAGTTTGTACCACTCGCACAGGTTACCCAAACAAACCTAGAGGGATGAAATTTTGTATTCGGATTGATTTAGTATCAAGCGGGTTAATAGCCAGCCACTACTTTTTGGAGGTTTCAACTTTTAACCCCCACGATTTTTATGCTTATATTTCCTTGATTTTTTTGCCTTTTTTCTAGCACGTCTAGAGACTCTCTAAGGAAACCTAGAGGGATGAAATTTTGTACATGTATTGAGTTGGTATCCAGTTAGTGCCTTTTAGGAATTCCACATTACTCTTCCCCCCACTTCTACAACGGAATTCAATGGTATTGTTAAATGTATTTAAAATGTTTATATTTATGCTATAAGACAAGTAGCCGAATGGTAAATTAAAAAATTTAAAAAAAATGAACTTACTTTTATAACAAATGCAGTACATACAACATACATATTAAGTAATTTAAAAATGTCAGTCAAGACAGCCCCGCCATTTTATTTTTTTTAAATAAAAAGGGTTGCGCTGTATTGTGCTAGACGTGTGCTATAATGTGCCGTAAATAAAAAAATTATTTTATTAAAATTACGACTTTTATGGCTAAAAACTATTTTTGGGCATCAAGTTAGCCCCGCCATTTTCTTTTTTTCAAATAAAATAGGTTTTGCTGTATTGTGCCAGACATGTGCCACTATGTGCCGTAAATAAAAAAAATTATTTTATTAAAATTACGACTTTTATGGCCAAAAACTATTTTTAGTTGTCAAGTTAGCCCCGCCATTTTCTTTTTTTCAAATAAAAAAGGTTGTGCTGTATTGTGCTAGACATGTGCTACAATGTGCCCTAAATAAAAATTTTTTTGTTTGTAAATTACCATGTTTACAGCCAATTTTTGGGTGTAAAGTTAGCCCCGCCATTTTGTTTTTTTTAAACAAAAATGGTTGTTCTGTATTGTGCTAGAAGTGTGATACACTGTGCCGTAAATAAAAAAAAAATTTTTTTAGAAAATTACCATTTATACAGCCTATTTTTGGGTGTAAAGTTAGCCCCGCCATTTTGTTTTTTTTAAAACAAAAATGGTTGTTCTATATTGTGCTAGACGTGTGCTACAATGTGCCGTAAATAAAAAATTTGTTTTTTGAAAATTACGACTTTTACAACTTACCTACAATATGCCCAAAAATTGGCTGTAAAAATCGTAATTTTCAAAAAAAATTTTTTTTATTTACGGCACATTGTAACACACGTGTAGCACAATACAGAACAACCATTTTTGTTTTAGAAAAACAAAATGGCGGGGCTAACTTTACACCAAAAAACTGGCTGTAAGAATCGTAATTTTAAAAAAAAAAATTTTCTTATTTACGGCACATTGTAGCACACGTCTAGCACAATACAGAACAACCATTTTTGTTTAAAAAAAACAAAATGGCGGGGCTAACTTGACGACCAAAAGTAGTTTTTGGCCATAAAAGTCGTAATTTTAATAAAATATTTTTTTTTAATTACGGCACATAGTGGCACATATCTGGCACAATACAGCACAACCTATTTTATTTGAAAAAAAGAAAATGGCGGGGCTAACTTGATGTCCAAAAATAGTTTTTAGCCATAAAAGTCGTAATTTTAATAAAATTTTTTTTTTATTTACGGCACATTATAGCACACGTCTAGCACAATACAGCACAACCCTTTTTACTTAAAAAAAATAAAGTGGCGGGGCTAACTTGATTGACATAATTTAAAAATGTTATTAAATTTAACGTTTATTTATAAAGTAGGAATTCTGGATTTTTAGTCGAATTTTCTCCGAAAAATTAGACTTATTCAGTCTATACGATAAGAGCTGCGAGAGGCGAGTGTAGGGGCGCTATCCGTTTTCGGGCCCGTAGAACACGAATATGTAGAAAAAAAATGTATATGAATATGTAGAAAAACACATTTAACAGCAGCATTCAATTCCGATCTAAAAATGGGAGAAGTGGGGGGAAAAGTAATGTGGACTCCCTAAAAGGTACTAGCTGGATACTAACTGAATACATGTACAAAATTTCATCCCTCTAGGTTTCCTTAGGGAGTCTCTAGACGTGTTAGAAAACAAGCAAAAAAATTAAAGAAATATTGGCGTAAAAATCGTGGGGGTAAGGGTTAAAAGTTGAAACCCCCAAAAAACAGTGTCTGGCTATTAGCCTAACCTCTACAGAAAATTTCAGCCCTCTAGGTTTATTTGGGGAGATTTTGACCGAAACGAAACTGTTAAAAAACAAGAAAAATCATGTTTTATTAGGTACAAAAATGGTGGGGGTAGGGGTTAAACTTCGAGACCCACAAAAGGCACCCCCTTGATACTAACTCAATCCGAATACAAAATTTCAGCCCTCTAGGTTTATTTGGGTGACCTGTGCGAGTGGTACAAACTTCGAAAACGTCGAAAATGTATGAAATCGTAGCTTAAAAATGAGGGAGGTGGGGGTAAAATATTAAAACCTTCAAAAAGCACAACCTAGGTACGAACTTTATCAACACACCAAATTTCAACCCTCTACGTTAATTCTGGGGGGCTGGGGGCCTGTTAGATCCAGCGAAAATCGTTTTTCCCCCCTCTACTCCCACCAAATCATCCTAGGAAGCTGAATTTTGGATATGTTGTAGATAATTGACCGAAACATTATCTAAAACCGGTTTGGAAAAGTTTTATTGCTTTTCCGCCCCCCACCACCCCGTTAAAGGTCCGGTCAGAAAAAAAATTTGCCCAAAATTTGACCCCACTTTCATAGTATGAGATGCCTCGAAAATGAGCCCCATTTACCAAATTTCATCTCTTAACTTCCATAGGGGGGCACTACACAAATCAAAGGTGGCGGGAATATATATATATATATATATATATATATATATATATATATATATATATATATATATCAGACATTTTTTTCTACATATTCGTGTTCTACGGGTCCGAAAACGGATAGCGCCCCTACTCTCGCCTCTCATAGCTCTTATCTAGTCTAATTTTTCGGAGAAAATTCGACTAAAAATAGATAAATTATGTGCCGCTTCTAACGAATGGTCATACGTTTTTTTGGCAATTTTTGGCAGGATAATTTATGAGCTGCACTATAAGTCCGGGCATTAACAATGAATGAATATTGTAACGTCCATAGGCTCTGTAGATATTATTGCGCAATACTACTTTATTTGTTTAAGTTTGATTTGTTTGTTATTCTGTAATGTTACATTTGATGGCTATTATTTGAACCAGTTTGAATGATTAATTTGCAAGAATAATTATTTATTGCTTTGCGACATTCTTATCACTTAATACATATTTAAAATTAAATAACAGTTTAATTAAGTATTATACAATTCCTACATTCACTTTATTGCACAAATTTCTTTAACAAAATTATTGAATTGTCTGAAGGAAAGTTCAATAAATTGCACAAGTAGATTGTCCAATATTATTGAGTGTGTATGTTGCAACTACGGAATTCTAAAAATATGTTACAAAATAATATTGCAAAATGTTAAAACTTTTATGTGACACCCAATATTTTTCTGTTACAGCTGACTCACTGTATGGAAATAATATGCCAGAAAATGGATTTAATTTAACGACCAACAGTCAACCCGACTACACAAAAAGTTGATTTATGTTCGAACCGCCAGGTAATGTAGTAACATTTTTTGTATTTTACTATTGTGTTTTAATGAATCACAGAGAGTGGTGCATGGCAAGAAAAGGGGCACAGGGGTGCGCGTTAAATTTTTTTTTTTTTTTTTGATAAGGAAATTTAATAATAAATGAAATAATAAAAGCCGTATCGCACTTGACGACAATCTTCAAGTTTGCATAAAAATAAGTTTTTTTTTCTTCCCATAAAGAAGAGACGACGAAGAACGCAATGAAAAACATGAAACAAGTCTTAATTAAAAATATACTATTGCCCGGGAAATTAAATGAACAGAGATATACATACGACAACCAAACGTAATAACAAACGTAACGGTAAAGAAATGAGATTTTCACTGTTTAAATATCGTATACAATTCTTAGGTGATTATTTGAGGCAATATGTTAAAGATAAAATATATTTTGAGCTTGTTAAGAGGCTAATAAAAACGAGCTATAATGAGTTCTCGGCCCATCCACTTATAATAGTTAAGAGATGTTCCCTTACAGCAACAAAGGGTGGTCCGCCACCGTATCATTCATGTCACCCACCCCGCGAACCCCTGCCGCCAACGTCGCAATGATACACGGTTAGTTTGTCTTTTCATTCCTCGACACAGAACACACACAACATAGCTAACTAACCATTTTTACAAGATGTTTTAATTGCATAAAAAGACGAAAGAAGAATCTTGTCGCTACCCGGTCTAATCGAATTAAAACATAAAAATGTTTTATATTCTATTTTCTTTTTTTTTCCACAACGGCGTTCGGGAAAATTCACATTTCTCTTATAGTGATATCTCTTTTCATTTATCTCGTTGTGAAAAACTAATTTACACTCAATCATACTGCATTTAAAAGAACTATTATTATGAAAACTGTTTAGATAAACGCCCATGAATTATATTATTGTGAATGTACAGTAAAACCTAATCATTTCCAAATTTGTATGCACTAAAAGATCTTTTAACGATGTTAAGTTCGTACAGTCAGAAAGAAAATTGCGATTTTTAGAAAATTTTTTGTCTTGAAGACCTTGTTTTATTTTTGAATTTCCTGACACATACCTCATTTAACGCAACTTTGCAAAATGTTGCAAAGGATTCATACATTCCTTACGCTATGTTCGTTTACAATACTACCCCACATGCAGCAACAAAATTTTCACTTTTGAGTTATTATTTGGTTATAACTCGGTTATAACTTTGGTTCGGCTCCACTTGATGTTAGCATGTTGTCTATATAAACTTCCAAGTCCTCTAAATCATAATTTCCGAGGGGTGTCTCGATGCAGTGGAAGAAAGGTGGGTCCCGCTCGGGATAAACTAAACCAGCAAATGTAATAAAACAATTTCGGGACTCGAAGTAAAAATCGGGTCCCGTTGGGTATAACACTAGAACTGGTTAGTTTTCAACGGTATTAATAGAATTGATCGAGAATGGTAAAGCTGGTTCGAGAAATGGTGAAAGCGGGATAAAAAAAATTTGTCTGAGGATAATCCTAGCGGCTAGAATCTAGCCTGTTCTGGAAAATTTAAACCATCATAAAGCGAAATATCAACAAATGGCAGTGCTTTCAGTTAATTTTTTTTTAGTTTTTGTATTTTTTTTTAAATAATCGTTCTTTCAGTTGTAAATATAGTGTTTTTATTGAATTTTTTTTGTAAATATAGTGTTTTCCAAATATTTGTGTCTTTTCGTTTCTTCCCAGTCAACATTCTGACGTCTTAATGAATTCATATTTCTGATTTGGACGTCAGAAAACAAGTTCAGAAAGATATCTTTATGAATTCATAAAGATATCTTATGCGTCGATTTAGGAACAGTTTATGAAGTCTTAAATATGATACCTTAAAGAATTCTTTTTCTGACTTCAGAATTGCGATGTCTTAAACAGCTCATATTTGTGATGTCTGAAAAAAGATATCTAAATTGAGAATTCATTATTAAGAAGTCATATTTCCGACTTCAGAATTATGATGCCTTAAATAGTTCATATTTCTGATGCCTTAAATAGTTTATATTTCTGATGTCTTAAATAGCTCATATTTCTGATGTTTTAAACAGCCCATATTTCCGACGTCTTAAAAAAGATGACTTTAAGAGGTCTATACCAAGAATTCATTGAAAGTATTAAGCGCAATTTACGAAATAAGAGGAATATAATTAATTTAGTTAATTTTATTTATTTACATAATTCTATATATTATGTATAACGTATATTAAATGTATTTAAAAATTAACATTTAAGATTAAATTTACTCAAGTATTTTATCAGGAATGTCACAATTTGTACACTATTCACAAAAGAAAGAGTCCAAAACACTAACTAACCATACTCTACACCGCTTCAAACCACAAATTATTATCGTACCTTCTTAAATTAACACTAACACAAATTCACTTCTTTCAATTCATTTTCAATTTAAATAATTTTCTTTAAGTTACCATATTTTATTTTTGTTTAGTATCACCATCACCATCATTTCCATCTTGTGCCAAATTTCTCTCCTATTTTAATCTTCTATTTTTTTGACTTTTGATATATTGTTTTTGATTTAATATATTGTTAACGTTGTCAAAGAATTTTAATTTTAATATTATAGATTGTTTGTTTGTTTTTTGTTTTTTTCTTACATCCAAAATATGAACTAATTAAGATGTCTTAATAATGAAGTCAGAAATAAGAGCTGTTTAAGACATCAGAAATATGAATTCAAAAAGTAGTCAGAAATAAGAGCTGTTTTAAGACATCCAAAATATAAGTTCATAAAACAATCATAAATAAGAACTGTTTAAGACATCAGAAATATGAATTCATAATGTATTCAGAAATAATAACTATTTAGGACATCAAAAATATGAGTTCAAAAAGCAGTCAGAAATAAGAACTGTTTAAGACATCTAAAATATGAATTCATAAGACATCATATTTCTGAAGTCTTAAATAAGACTTCTTTATGAATTCATTTAGATGTCCTAATATTGTTTGAATTATTTTTGTCAGTGGTTTCTATAGAAATAATAATAATATATTTATAGGATATTTTTTTAAGACATCAGAAATATGAGCTAATTCTGAAGTCAGAAATATGAATTCTTTAAGACATCATATTTATGAAGTCTTAAACAGCTCCTAAATCGACGCATAAGATATCTTTATGAATTCATAAAGATATCTATCTGATAATGTTTTCTGACATCTTAAATATGACTCCTTTAAGACATCTTTAAGAAGTCTTATTTAAGAAGTCCGAAAGATGTCAGAAAAAAGATGTTTATTTGATATCATTAAATTGAATTCATATTTAAGATGTCTTTAAGAACTCTTATTTCTGACTTCTTAAAAATGATGTCTTAATGATGTCATATTTACAGTTCAGAAAGATGTCAGAAAAAAGACTTCATAAAGACATCTTTCTGACTTTTCAAGTTTTCAATGGTATTAGAATTAACATCTTTAGTTTTCAACGGTATTAGAATTGACAGGGAATGGCAAAAGCTTGTTCTGGAGACGGTGGGAACGGGATAAAAAACTATTTCTCAGGAAACGCTAGCCTGTTGTGAGGAATTTAAACCATCAACCAAAGCAAAATATCAACAAATGGTGGTGCGTTCAGCTAATTTTATTTTTAATTTTTGTAATTTTTTTGTAAATAGGCATAAATATAGTATTGTGATTGATGGCCTGTGGGCGTTTAAATAAAACAAAAGAACACTAGATTTTATTATTTTAATACTTTTGAGCTAATTCACCCAAAGGGTCAGGAGAATTTAATCCCAGACGCACTGTCAAGATCGGTTCCAGAAGTTTCAATTGTGGATATACGGTTGTATGTCAAGAACAAATGGTATCTTAGACAAATGAAAGCTGTTCAAAAAAATAATGACCAATACCCTGATTGGAGAGTGGAGGAAAGCCTGCTCTATAAATATGTGGAGAGCCGGCATGATTTAGATCCTAGATGGCAATGGAAAATTGTGATACCGAAAGACAAACGGGAGGATGTCCTTAGAGAATGTTACGATGACCCCACTTCATCACATTTAGGTTATTATAAAACATTACAAAAAATAAGTCAAAAATATTATTGGCCGAGGATGAGGAGTTTTGTTAAAAATTATGTTAGGAAGTGTCAAGTTTGGACTGATGAACTGGTGGGCAAATTTAGAGATGTGGATCGTCCGCGAAGAATGACATCTACGGATTTTTGGGTCGATATGTTAGGACTAAATACGTGTTAGTGGTGGCTGATTGGTTCACAAAATTTACGCTAGCTTTTCCATTACAGGAAGCAACTGCAAAAGCAGTTTCTAAATTACTGGAGGAGCAAGTGTTTTTAGTCTACGGGGTACCCCAAGTCATATTATGTGACAATGAAAAACAATATATAAGTAAATCTCTTCGTGAATTATGCGATGCTTATAATGTGCCTAAACTCTGGTTTAACGCTAATTATCACCCACAGGCTATAAAAAGAAAAAAAATGTGTAATATAAAACGATTTTTAAACTATTAGTATGCAATTTGTTCAAATTGTGTCAGCAGGGGTGGCTGGGGGTTAAAATTTAGGGGTTAATTTTACAAAAAAGGGATGAAAATTAAACAATATAATAATTTTGTTTATAGATTTGAAATCTACGTCAAAAAATCTAATTGACCTAATATTCAGCAAGTACATGTTTTATTTTTGAACATAATGTAAAAGCTAAGTTAAAAAATGCTAAGGAAAAGCAATCTAAAGTTTTAACTCTTATTGATTCTGAAAATAAATTAAAATATAAGCGTGAAAAAAGAGGTTTAATTGATGCCATTGGCAAAGTAGAGAAAAATTTTTTTGGCACCCTTGATTCTGATGATGAAAATTTCATAAAAAATAAATTTCAGCAACTCTCTACTCAACAAACTATAAAATTATGTAAAAACAAGTTTATGTAACCGAAACTATGTCATCATTTAAAAATTTAACAGAAAACTAGCAGAAAACAGAAAAAAATATGCTTTAGATTTGCAAAAAGTAAATGAATGTATAAATCAATCTACTAACAAATTAATTTAATAGAACTTACTGTATGACCTGTTTTTGCTCAATGTACTAATATTAAGTCTAGTGGTAGTTAATTAGGGGGTGACCGTGTCGAATAGTCGTGCTACTTGGGTAGTTTAAGAAGTTTTTCTTCATGGAAAATAGTTTAAGACGTTTAGAATATCGTAGAAATGAAATTTTCGATTTCAAAATTCAGTTTAAGCAACATTGGAGAGAGGTTGAATCACCCTCTTAAATTACATATTAGTTAACATACACTCATTTTTAATATTAACACACTGACAGTGGGTAATAATGTCACAATAAGTGGTTCTGAAGTTGGACTATCGTATGTAATTTTTTTACTAGGTTTCCATTCATTTTCAAAATATCGTTATTTTCGGTATCGATAACCTTCGATAACGAAAACTATAATATCCATTAAAAACAAACCTTATGAAAACCTAATTATGATTTTCACTGAATTGGATAGGCCTCGACCATTATTCCGAACATTTTCTATATATTTCACGAAGAATTTTTTCAACCTTCTCCCAAATTGCGTGGACTAGCTTTATAGAAGGATGGACATAATGAAACCAATATCTTCTATTTCATAGCTTTTCTTTATTAAAATTGCCAAAATATTTTCGATATGTTTAATATCATCTTCAGTGGCAGAAATTATCTAAATTTCAGATTGTCATTCTTGGATAACAACCAACCATACCAACAATCCATTAGAACAATTTAACTAGTTTTTTTTTTTTGCATTTCACATTTGTCAATCGAAAAAATTTTTTATAAAATAATTACTTTAATTTAAAACAATTAAAAAAGTCAAACACATTTAAAATGTAAAATCAAAAAATTTTAAGAGAATTTTTTTTTTTATAAATTATCACAGTTTGTACAATGCACTCCTCAAGCACACTGTGGTGATCAACAGTTGATCACTGTGCTACCATACCAATAACAGTGTGCTTGAGGAGTGCATTGTACAAACTGTGATAATTTATAAAAAAAAAAAATTCTCTTAAAATTTTTTTTTTGATTTTACATTTTAAATGTGTTTGACTTTTTTAATTGTTTTAAATTAAAGTAATTATTTTATAAAAAATTTTTTCGATTGACAAATTTCCATGTGAAATGCAAAAAAAAAAAAAAAACTAGTTAAATTGTTCTAATGGATTGTTGGTATGGTTGGTTGTTATCCAAGAATGACAATCTGAAATTTAGATAATTTCTGCCACTGAAGATGATATTAAACATATCGAAAATATTTTGGCAATTTTAATAAAGAAAAGCTATGAAATAGAAGATATTGGTTTCATTATGTCCATCCTTCTATAAAGCTAGTCCACGCAATTTGGGAGAAGGTTGAAAAAATTCTTCGTGAAATTTATATATCCCAAAAAAAATATTGTTGTATTTTCTATATATGTTTGTGTATATCTCCTGATCTACTGGGGCGAGAGAAATAAAACTGGGCCCAAAATAATTATATATATATATATATATATATATATATATATATATATATATATATATATATATATATATATATATATATATATATATATGGAGCACTTAAAGGAGCAAAATCTTCTGGAATTATCGTAATTTTTAACTTTTTGAAAAATTGAAAAATTTTAGTTTTCTTAGGGAAAATTACGTGATTTTTCGGATAATTCTGGACATAGTTGTGTATTCTTTATTCGAGAATCCTTCCTTATCAGCTGTTTTACCGGATACGGAAAGACTTAACGAATCCGCAACAATTACTCATCGTTATGCCGGATGCTTGGTGAGCATTCCTTCGTCAGAGAAATTATGAACAAGCATTACCACCGGTTCGTCGTCATCAGCGGTTGGTGTAGGATGCGTCACTAGTTTCTGCACTATCCGATATTTCTTGTAATGGAAATAATGTGCTTGCCAGTGCATTTAAAACTTCAGCCGACATAAAAATTGGCATAAAATCCGGCTAATTATGATATAATGAAAACAAGACCTAAAGAAAGAAAAGAATAAAAAAACATTTGAAATTTTGCAACAAGGTAGCAGTCGTATCTTTTGCACAAAGAATCGTTTTTAGAGTGAATTCAGTTCGGTATTTTTGTATTTTTGTTCCTACAAATAAACGTAATTGCAAAAAAATAAAATAATGTGTTGATACTTTTAAAAATATCCAGTATCCCTGTTCATTGTATAGACTGAATTATCGTGGCTCAGTTGACCCCCAAATAAAATTCATGTTATCACAAGAAAAAAAATTTATAGATTTCATTAAACTATATGATGTCAGTGGTTTAGAATGAATGGCCTTTAATTTGATTTCTGATATGTTGGGGAATGATTCAAGTGGTTGCTAGTAAGGAACTACGCACTTAAAAATAAATCAATTTCTCTATCAATATTCGTCAATGAAGTATTTTTCTTTTTTAAGTAATGTGTTTTACGTGATGAATTTTCAAATTTTGTTTTAAATAGAACGAAAGCTCTGAATAATTTCAAATTTTAACCGTAACTACCGGATATTCGGAACCGAAATTTCATCCAGTATAAGAGTTCCGGACAATTATAAGCAACTGTGGTTGAAAGACGTAGTTTAAATCGAACTGTTACATATAATTTTTTGACAAATTTTAATTAGTTCATGTCTGACGTTAGATTTTGTGACTCGCTGGGTCAACGTGTCGTTTCTCTGTCGAAGTATCCTGCATAACGTAGCGAATTGCTGGACACAAAAATTTCTCGAACGCCCGTTTACATAGGATAATAGTTTAAAAACGTATCTTATGTAATTTTTCCGCGTTTTGCTATGGTGTAAAAGAATTTCGAAAAATTTAAACTTTGATAAGAGACTCTTTTCGGAGGTTCCGAGCATCAGACGTGCTTGATAGAAGAACTCGTCGAAGGGCTTAGGATTTCCAACGTTTCCTTCAAATTTCAAATTTCAAAGGCTCAAGTCTTCCCGTGACAGTGGCTCTAATAACTGAATTTTTCATTCGGATATTTGCTAAAAAACGAAATTTTGTTGGTTCAGATGGAGCGAAGGAAGGAAATTGTGTGGTGATAAAGGTGATAGTACACGGAGAGAAAAATCATATAATTTATAAAATTTCAGAAAAATTATTGTCGTACTCTTTCATTTGCGCATCTGACCCGCAACCTTATGTTACTTCGGATGTACCTGTAAAAACTTCGAAGATGCCCGATCTTTTCCGACCTTTGATTCTTTAAGATCCATACAAAAATGATTGGCAACAATATATTCTAATACTAAAGCTAGTGGAGTAACAAAATGATGAGCCATCCGTCAAGACATTGTAATGAACACTGCTTCGGTACCACACGCCACCGCGTGACAGCGTTGATACCTTCTCTTTCTTTCTTTCTACTATTAGCTTCTTTTATTCTTTTCTACTTTTCTTCTATTTTAAGACAGCATGGTAATTTTTGTAAGAAAAACAATTAAACTGTCGGCAATGGAGCTTTTTACTGTGCTGTTTTACAAATTTTAAGGAGCTAATATTAGGGAAAGAACATTCTATCCTTGGAGTGGCATTACTCAGAAAACCGATTGTTATTGTCTTTTATACAAAAAATCGCACAGTAATAAATCATTGGTGATTAAAATAACACCAAATGGATAGTTTCCACTCACAAATGCAAATAAATAAAATTTTGATCAATGACTTTGTTCAACACAATACGTTCCCAACTGCTGTTACAATAACACTGTTGTAAAAATTTTTAAATATTTAGATTACTGAATTTGTATATTATTCAATTTTTGAAAATAAAATTAAACAATTGATTTTTTATATTCTCCGAACACTCGTAAAACTAATTTTACAGTAAAAAAAATGTGGTACACCTATTTCGACAACCAAGTTTAAAAATTTAATAAAACAGATAATTTGATTATTTAAAAAAAAATACCAAACATCCATTTTACTAGTTGTTACTACTTAAGTTGTACGTTAACTATACGGTACAAACACATGTCTAGAGAATCTAAACGAGTGGAGTTGGGGAGGATGAACAATGGGGGATGAATATAACTGTGTATACTTAAGAGTAATGTTAAGGGAGAGAAAAGTTTAAAATTAAAATAATAATACGATTAGGTATGATCATTATATAAGACAAACGCTTGAAGTAGACCAGTCAACGAGCTCCAAGGAATTATTAAAACAATTTATTAGGGGATCCTTTACAATGTCTTCTCATGTCGACTTGTCTTGTATGTCTATCGTGTCCTCACAAGGTTGATTTCATTTTACCTTATTCTATTACATATAATTACGAAATATTATCAAAATTAAAAATAATCTGTGTTAAGTGTTGATTTTTTTGTGTTTTATTGTATTATCAGAATTTTTCGCAGGTGTATAGACGAAGCCATCCTCGTGATGGCGTAGGTCAAAGTGTTACTCAAGTATTTGGAGAGTTTCTTTACCAACTGCAAACCTTTTTCGTAAGGCTTTGCCTCCTAATGGCCTCCTAGATGAGTTGCTGAAGTTCGTGTCACTTGAGAAACAGTCTGTTAGTTATAACTTCCGAATTTGTCTGAAAATATTCATATGAAAATCCAAATTATTCCTGTTCAGTTGTTGATTTTGGTTCATCAAAATGTTTAGAATATCATCTAACTGTCCTAACACCTAACACCTGTCCTAGTGTTGCTGTAAGTTAAAATACACCTAACATTTTATTAACACATGACATTTAGGAAAAATCAGTTCCAAAATATGTCAAACTAACAAGCGAGAATTGCTTTTATTTTTTTTTTCTTCAAAGACTCTTGTCTTTCTTGTCAAAACTGAAAAATTTCGAAAAACACGACAACTGATTTTCTTCAAAATGGCGCCACAATATAGTGGGGGTGCATTGAAATATGAATTTCACTCGTGCGTATGAGGGACCGCGAGCAAAATTTCGAAAAATTTATTCTCGACAACTTTCTCATCTGCTCCTAAAATCGTAAATTTTGATTCTTCATAATCCTTGAACGGAATGGTTTTTTTTATTGGGATTTTATTGGCTGTTATTCATAAATGCTTATGACTCCCACCCTTTCCCTTCAGCTGATTTCAAAAAATAAAAAGGGACGGCAAAGTCCTACGATTGTCTTGTCTATATCTACAGTTTTGTTTTCTCTTCCCATTCTTTGAATCAAATTTCAAGGTGTAATTTTGTAAACGTGAAAAATTTGACTTTATGTGTTTCGGCTAACGCCTGACAAACATTTGCTGGATTCGATAACATATTTAATTTTCAAAAAATATTTTGGTATATACGCTAATATAGTAGACAGTATATAGCGTTTTAAAATATGATTAAAACGATAAATAAATATTTTTACAATTTAAGTATTAAATAATATAAACCATAAATAAATTTTAAACTAATTTTGTAATTATTGGGATTTTATTTACTCGGGAAAATATTAAAAGCGAAAAGTTAGACATCGATGGTTTCCATTTCACAAATCGTATGTAAATACATACATATGAATTGTGCTTGATGCGATTCATACATTAGCTTTTCGACATAATAAATATAATATTTTAAAATGATTTATTTGGGGAACAAATCTATAGCGTGGCTTATGTATATATATGCAAAATCAAAATACATGTATGGTATGATATATGAATACTGTATGTTTGTCTTGCAAGGGTCCCTAACCTCACTTTCTACTTGTTATTCTCTGATGAATGTTGTCTGTATCGGACGCCTGTCGAGCAAAGGACCGGTGGTGTAACGGATAGCACACCTGGCTAGTTACCAGGAGATCCTGGGTTCGATTCCCGGCCGATCCGGATAATTTTTTCAATCACTTTGTGATTTTTAATTTACATATGTGGTTTTGGTCATGTTAACAAAGGAAGTCGTGTGCTTAAAGTTTCAGTTTAGCTGAACGATAAGTGAACATATGAATAACTATGTGTATTTAATATGCAGACAAAAGTCTGTCATACGTAGTAGTGTTGCACAAGCACTCGATAATATATGAAATTGGAAAAAAAATATTTTCAATACTATGCTTTTTGATGATATCCTAAATTCGCAATACAAACTGTTCGAGTTTCTTAAACGCTATTTACAACTGCGTGACTTAAATTCGATTTTTTTCCGAATATCAATCGCATGAATATAACATGAATATAAACACCTGATTTAGGTTTTGTGTAGATATCAAGAGGTTTGAGAGGTGTTAATACACAAACACAGTAGCAACATACCACCCCGTTCGAATTACAACTAATTACTGTGGAAGAGTAAATCCCGGAATTATGTCCCGATATCAGCAACGATACCAAGAATATGAATGTGAACTGTCAATTGTAAACGGAATATAACACTAAGCTTAACAAGTCAACGTAGCTTTTAATATCGGCTAATTCGCATTTACCTACGAGAAAAATGATTTCGAATTTTTTTTTCGATATACTTTTTTTATAGATATTTTTTGACAACTCAAGTGAGACATTTCAACATTTGGATGAGATTTGGGTTGGTATTCACACCTTAAAATTATAGTGATGACAGTTTAGGTCAAGTTCAAATCGCAGTTGAGTGATCAGTTAAGTCATTTGCTTGGAATTTATTGTACTCATAATAAAAATTCATGTTACCATCAAGCAATCTGCTCAGATTTTTTTTAAAACCATTCTTTTTTTTGTACGATAGGGAAATTGAAATATTTGCATTTTAAAAATTTTTTTTTCATATTTGGCCTCTTACACTCTTACACTCTTTCGCTTTCGCGCTCTTACCTAATTCAAGAATGACCTGGTCGCGGACAACATTTGCGAGTTGATCCATTGTAAAATACGTTTCCACGTATGTTTCTCACGCCCTTTTCTCCAGTAGATATCGGCTTCATTTGCCTTTTCTGTTGCACGTCGGCCTCTAACACATTTTCTTCAGCAGGTACTAACTTCTTTGGCCACGTCTGTCGCTCGTCAGCTTCTTACACATTTTCTCCAACAGTCGTATCAACTCTTACACTCTTTCGCTTTCTATAGAATCTTACATAATTCAAGAATGAGCTTGAGGTAATACGACCTGGGTAATACGACGTATGTCTCGCACGTGCTTTTCTCCAGAAGGTATTGGGTTCTTTTGCCACATCTGTTGCACGTTTGGCTCTTACATATTTTCTTCAGCAGGTACTAACTTCTTTGGCCACGCATACCACTCATCAGCATCTTACTCATTTTCTCCAACAGGTATCAACTCTTACACTCTTTCGCTTTCTATCGAATCTTACCTAATTCAAGAATGAGCTTGATGTAATACGACTTGCGTAATACGACGTATGTCTCGCACGTTCTTTTCTCCAGTCTCCAGTACGTATCGACTTCTTTTGCCACATCTGTTGCACGTTGGCCTCTTACACTGTCTCTTCAGCAGGTACTAAATTCTTTGGCCACGCCCTTCGCTCGTGAACTTCTTACACACTTTCTCCAACAGTTATTAACTCTTACAATCTTTCGCTTCCTATAGAATCTTACCTAATTCAAGAATGAGCTTGAGGTAATACGACCTGGGTAATACGACGTATGCCTTTCACGCGCTTTTCTCCAGTACGTATCGGCTGCTTTTGCCACATCTGTTGCACGTTGGCCTCTTACACATTTTCTTTAGCAGGTACTAACATCTTTGGCCACGTCTGTCGCTCGTCAGTTTCTTACACATTTTCTCCAACAGGGGCCTATTTCATAAAAGTACAAGTTACAATTTTACAATTTTACAATTACAAGTGCTTGTAATGCACCACTTACAATTTTAGGTGTTGCATAAATAATTCTTACAAATTCTTAACTTTTTTACAATTGTAAATGATATCCATAGAAACGTATCAATAAAATTAATACCTTTTTTGCCATATTTTAAATTTCATAATTATGTTGAAAACGAATATATTAATGTTAACAAGCTGAATTTTGTCCGCAGAGAAGCGGGGTCCGGTCTTTGATCGAAGATAGTTGAAGCGGACATTTTTTTAGGTTTATAGATGTTTATTGTGTTCCCAATTTCTCTTAAAGGTTTGACCGAAGAGATGGACCAAACCTTTCCCCAAGAGACAAAAGGCAATTTTTCTGGCTTTTCTGTGCCCACGTAAAAGATAATTAATTTGACCATACTCCTTATTTGTTCTTTTGTACCGAGCTAAGCCTTGGTAAACTAAAGTGTTCGGTTAGAGACAACAATTAATTCACCACAGCGATTATAAGCAAAATATGAGCATTAAACTGTAGCTAAGTTGTAGTTGATTTGGTAAATTTACCATAATATAGTTAATTCTGTTTATAATGGTAACCCGTATCGGTCGTATCGGTGAAAAAATTACTGCAAAACAAATTTGCATATATTTCTGCGAAATGCGGTACCTATACTCATTTTTATCAAAAATTAGGATAGGTTCCCTCCATTATATGAATATAGAAAATGCAAAGGATGATTATACATGAAAGAAAAATTAGAGCGCAAAGTAGAAATATGTTTAAAATATTTAGAAAATACGAAACTATTATTTGAAATAGTTTTCAAGAACGAATGCTCACAAAACGGTCAAAAATTAAGACTTGTTCAAAAATTACAGAACTTAAAAGGTACGTAAGATTGTAATAACAGTTTTACAAGCTATGTAAGATTTTAATCTGTACTTTGTAAAACATCAACTGAATTGCCTGTAAAATTGTCAAAGAAATGTCTGTAAAATTGTAGAATTGATCGGTATTTACAAATTTGTAATAATTTTTTATACAATACCTGTAACTTAAATATTTACATATTTGTAAAAAAAATACCTGTAAATTGTAAATTGTACTTTTATGAAATAGGGCCCAGGTATCAACTCTTATACTCTTTCGCTTTCTATAGAATCTTACCTAATTCAAGAATGAACTTGAGGTAATACGACCTGGTCGCGGATAACATGGCGAGTTGATCCATTTTAAAATGCGTTTCTACGTATATCTCGGTTAAATTTTCGTCGGGTCTACGATTTCATTTTGGTAGCAGTTCTAATTTTCTTTAGCAGGTACCAGCTTCTTTGGCAGAATCGGTCCCCTCGTCAGCCTCTTACACATTTTCGCTTTCTGTATAATCCTACCTAATTAAAAAATGAACTGGATGGAATTCTCTCTGGAAGGGGACAACATAGTGACCTATTTCAATAATCGCGTAATCGTTTTGTTTATAGCTGGGATCCAGAATTGGTTTGTTATTCGTATCATTAATGTAGATTTTTTTTTGGAAGTTTAATTTTCTGGTAACTGGTAACAGCTTTTTTGCGACGTCGATATCCACGTTTTTCAGCTTCTTTTGCAACGTCTGTAGCACGTTGGCCCCTTCGTTTCCTGGACCACCTTACATAATTCAGGAAGCAACTAGAGGTAATTCGCCTTTAAAGGGGACAATATGGTGACCTTTGTTTTGTTTTAGAACCAGAAATGTTTATTTTAAGATCTACGTCAGTCTTTGTTTGTCCAACGATTGTTTTACGGCGTTTACAGTACACTTCACTTCCACATATATATCTCTCTCAGTTATTTCATCTTCCCCTCCCATCGGCAGGTAGTATGAACACACTAACACGCGTCTTTTTATATGCATTAGTAAGATTTGAAGAAACAGGTAAACAATCAGAGGCGTCGGTAAAAAATTAACTTAAAAATTATTAATTAGTATCAAATACCTATGTTAATTTTTAAAAAAATATGAATACCGGTGATAAAATTAACTTTAATTTACTATTTATTTTATGCACTTAATCATTAATTAATCAATAATCAGTTCACTTTTTATTTTACATATCTTCTACATATTTGCTTATTAATCAAATTTGAAACTATCTGTGTATGTATACATATAGATATAAAAAATATTGAATATTGAGTAGCATCGTATTCATACTCATTATTTCATCAGTTCATCATATTAAATATCTTATCCTCGTAAGTCTAAAGGTTTTAAAACGAAAAGAGCTGTTATGTTTATCTATAGTTATATCGTTATATCAATATGCTTGAACTTGTCACATATATTAATATGATTTACGTTATTTGTATTAGTATGCATATGCAAGCATGCATAACGTTGTGCACTACTATAGGTCTATAGGTACTTAAGCATATAGAATCAATTAACACAACCAATTTTAACAAAACTGATTAGTGATCATTTAAATATTTCTTTTTAACCCTTAAGTAAATAATACCACAAAAACATAAAATCACAAAATCAAAAAAGCATGTAATATTAGAACCCGGGATAAACTCGTTTTTTTATTCAGTTCTTATAGAGATACTACGTTTCTCTTGTTAGAAACCAAAAAAGAAACCACCAAGGAATATTATGTTTTCTCTACAAATAAAATTCAGTAAGTACATTTCAAAATTCTATAGATAAACATATTATGACAGTATGCGACAGATATTCTATTTTTATTTGAAGTAATAATTCGTTTGTCACTTTGTTCTGGAAAACTTACTATTAGTCTATTAATGTATTTACGTTCGGTGTTACAATTCTGTGTTGTATTTTTATTTGTTGTCTTCTGTGTGATTTTATTGTTGGAAACATTAAAAGAAAAATATCACTCCGGGGTCATTCCACACACACTACATAATAGTTTGAGCCTCTTGGGTCTCCCAAAATACACATATGTCACTATGCAAAAGGCAGTGATCATAAACACGTGTCGTATAGTACGGAAGTTCCTCAGTAATACGAATCCGACTGCGATATGTGAAAGCCCAAGAGCTGCTTCTACTCCATCTGAGCCATCTACAGTGAGCGAACAATACACTGACACTCATCCTACTGACACACAACACACATACATAAACACACAATACACTAACACTGAAAGACAAACACTTAACACACATACAGATCCAGATTACTCTGATGGAGAGGGGGGATCGAACAACTGCCGCACTGTCACTGTTACCGCTCTGGTGCACAATCCTCCCCAATTCAATAACACACAAGGTCCGTCAACCTCTGTACCATCTAAACGCGCAGTTCCAGGAACACCCGATCTTAATGAGCAATTTGATGAACCAGAAAACATCTATACCAAGAAACGTAAAATAGAAAGACACATCCACACACATACACAAACAGTCCTTTCCCTTCCCTCTGTCCCTACTCCTACCTACCATCTGAGGACACGAAAACGAACTAGGCTTTCACAGCCCTCTGTCATTGAGCCAACATCTACGCTCCCACAAAAGTCTCGCCGTACGACCCAGTGTACACCAAAATAGACGAATAACACCTCGTTTCAAGTAGCAATAACAACAATATTGGGAGTGATGTGACAAACCCGTCCGTGAATGTACTACGGTACTTTTACGGATTGGTTTAGCACATTACCCTTCCACAGAGCCTAATACCTTGCATAATGCCGGTATAGGTGAATGTTACCCAGTACTGTCCTACTGAGTAGTAAGCGCCAGGTTGGCGTAAAAGTCTATAATAATAATAATAATAATAATGCCATAATGCAGCGTTGCGTGTGCTCTACTTTTATCTTCGTCATCATTACGAAGTTGACAAAACACCAGTCTTACCCTACGATCCTGCGGAAGTAGAATCCTTTGTTGCCAACCAAAAGTGCAAGATCTTTTGGAACATGCCGGTTGCAACTACCAGGCAATTGAGCGCTAATAAGCCTGATGTTGTGCTCCGAGACTTATCATCTCAGACTACGTATGTTATCGAGTTCTCTGCTCCGGCGGAAACTAATATAGTCGAAAAGGAGGAGCAAAAAAGGATTAAATATCAAGATCTAATACACGAACTGCGACAACTGTACCCGGGCTATACGGTCCACTTGCAAGGAAAGGGCAAGAATTCGAAAATTCAAAAAAATCTGAAACTTTGTCAGTATGTAGAGATTGGCTAGCTAATAACACAAAAAATATCAGTTGCTGCTAAAAAACATTTTTAAGGGGTGAAACATCCCCTCAAAGTGGGAACTCAAAAAAATAAAAATCGATGAAATTTTGTTTATACGTACCTTAAAAAATTCTTAACAAATATAATATTATTTTTTGAATCTACTTAAAAATTGTGTACTTAAAAATTTAAAAATTGATAATATTTCGTTTATAGATCCTATACAGAGCTCTAATAATAAATATAACATTATTTTTTGCATCTACAAATTTTTAGGGGTTGAAACCACCCCTTCATATGTGCGCATAAAAATTTAAAAATTGATGATATTTCGTTTATAGATACTATACAGAGGTCTAATACTAAATATAACATTATTTTTTGCGTCTACAAATTTTTAGGGGTTGAAACCACCCCTTCATATGTGTACTTCAAAGTTTAAAAATTGATGATATTTTGTTGTTACACCTTATATGAAATTCTAATAATAAATATAACTTTATTTTTTACGTCCACACATTTTTAAGGAGTGAAACCGCCCCTTCAAGTGTGTGCTTAGAAAATTTAAAATTGACGCAATTTTATTTATATATGCTATAAAGAATTTTAGTAATAACTTATTATTTTTTATACCTTCACATTTTTAAGGGGGTGCAAATACCCCTTCAGCTGTCGAAAGTTTAAAAATTCCGAGATTTTATTTACATAATATCATCACATAAAAATTGATTCATAATTTTTTTTTCTTCCATACATTTATAGTGGTTAAATATCCTTTCCAAAGTGGAAATTAGAAACAAAAATTGACGAAATTTTGTTTACATGTACTACACTGTAGTCTACTATACACTACTTAAAAGCTATCTGTATTGCTAATTTTACACATTATTATTATATTTATTGTAAAATTGTTGTGTTCGTTGCATATGTAAACAAAAATTTTGTCAGTCTTGAAATTTTTAGTTTACAACATCGAGGGGGTGTTTCACTCCCTAGAACTGTGTGAAAGAATATATTTATTATTTATTTATCGTTAGGTCTCTATGTAATATATGTAAACACAATATCGCCAATTTTCAAATTTTTAGGTACGCACCTGAAGGGGTGGTTTGAAAATTTGTGGATGCAAACAATAATGTTATATTTATTACTAGAGTTCTATATAGTATATGTAAGCAAAATATCATAAATTTATAAATTTTTAAGTACACATATTAAGTACACATAACTCTCTTTAGAAGAAAGGGGAAAATTTTACCCCAAAAACGGAACGCCAAACACAGATCAATGGAAATCTATCAAGAGACATACATGGAACAAAATCTTGCTTCGATTTAACCTCAGTTTTCTAATGGCAGTTGTCTGTTATTATCCGAAACTTTTATTTTTGGATATGTAATTATTTCTGATATCCGGTAGTTTCGATTACGGTTACGGATATCCATATTAACCCTAAAAATTTATAGATGCAAAAAATAATGTTATATTTACTACTAGAGCGCTATATAGTATATATGAACAAAATATCATAAATTTATAAATTTTTAAGTACATATTTGAAGGGGTGGTGTCAACCCTTAAAAATTTGTAGATATAAAAAATAATGTTATATTTACTATTAGAGCTCTGTATAGTATATATAAACAAAATATCACCAATTTTTAAATTTTTAAGTACACGGTTGAGGGTTGGTTTCAACCCTTACAAATGTGTAAATGCAAAAAATAATGTTATGTTTGTTACTAGAACTTTTTAAGGTTTCTATAAACAAAATTTCATCGATTTTTAAATTTTTGAGTTCCAACTTTGAGGGGATGTTTCACCCCTTAAAAACGTTTTTTAGCAGCAACTGATATTTTTTATGTTATTAGGTAGTCACCTTCTATATATTGACAAAGTTTCAGATTTTTTTGAATTTTCGACTTCTTGCCCTTTCCTTGTTGGTCGTACTTATAATCGTATATCTGGGGGTATGCATAACTCCTTTGTGCGCAATCTTAACATCATTTCGGCTTGTAGATCTCACGCCAACATGTTAGTGGCGTCAATGCAAAAAGCAGTTATTATCGAGACGCTCCGCACGCTTCGGTCGCACGAGACGACTTTTTCCGGGAGTTCATGAACACCTTTGATCCCCATGGCCCGTTTAGAGCGGGTCCTCGAACATCCATTGGACCTGCCCTCGAATCTCCCACTGTCATGGTTTTGTAGCGAGGTTCAGGGATTTATTAGGTAGGGAAGACCAGGAAGGGGATGCTGTATGACGGACATTACGTACCTGACCTGGTACACTGCACGGACACTTTCCTCCGCCTGGGGGTTTTTGAAGTGTAGTCGCGTTTCTTTCGTTAAATTCATAATAATAATAATGTTTAAATTCAATAAATATCTTACATAAGATGTTGAACACGTCAAGGGAAGATAATTAATTACAATTGAAATATTCATTAAGCGAATAAAATGAGGAACCTAAAAGGTACTTTTTCAAAGTTATCTTCATTTTTTTTAAAGGAAGACATTTTATGTTTTCTGGTAATGCGTTATATACACTTATGATAGAATTAAATGGCTTTTCCCTGGTTTTGGTGATTGTTGACTGATCTATAAAATATTGATCTTTTTTTCGAGTGTCATAATCATGTTTAGCAAGATTAGAGCTAACAATTTCTGAATGCTCTTTTATGAATACTGCACATTCAAAAATATGTAAATCGCATATAGTCAGAATTCTTAATTTATCGAATAATCTTTTACATGATTCTCTTGGTTCGACTTGATAAATTGTTCCGATACA
Organism: Brachynemurus nebulosus; assembly: GCA_035578155.1. Lineage (NCBI taxonomy): Eukaryota > Metazoa > Arthropoda > Insecta > Neuroptera > Myrmeleontidae > Brachynemurus > Brachynemurus nebulosus. The sequence goes on from JAPWDM010000021.1 coordinate 6,625,130, forward strand.
TCTTTTCTGAATAATAAATAGGTTATTGACATAAGATGAATTTCCCCATATTATAAGCCCATAACGCAAATGAGATTCAAAGTATGCATAGTAAATATTCAGTAGAACATCCTTAGTGACAGTTTTTTGTAAATATCTAATTATATATATATATATATATATATATATATATATATATATATATATATATATATATATATATATATATATATATATATATATATATATATATACCTGCAAATTTTATTGTTAATAATTTCAATATGATGTCTCCAACTAAGGTCCTTATCAATATGTACACCAAAAAATTTAACCACGTCACGTAGTTGTATTGACCCCAACTGAGGAATATGTAAAATGTTCGTGTCTGACAGTTCTCCATAATTTCCGAAGTGTATGTATTGTGTTTTATTTATGTTTAATTTTAAATTATTTTCGCCCGCCCATTGATGTAATCTTGTCAAGGATACATTGAGATCATTTTCTAAGGAAGCTCTTCCGAACAGTGGTGGGCGCAATCGATTACATGTAATCGATTACTTGTAATCAGATTACATGTAATCGCGATTATATGTAATCTCGATTACAAGTAATCGGATTACATGTAATCGCGATTACATTTTATTACGATTACATTTTTTTTTATTGTAATCATGATTACATGTAATCCAATTACTTGTAATCGGGATTACATGTAATTTGATTACATGTAATCTGATTACATGTAATCGTGATTACTTGTAATCAAATTACAAATTACTTTTACTAATAACCAATAAGTACATCAATATGGATAAGTACTTCTGTTCTCCTAATACTCGTAAGGTATTAAAAAACTGTTTTTGGATAAAATTCGTAAAAAATCTTAAGTAGGAGGGTAGGTAGGTAGGTAGTTGTTTAGTCTTGTGATAATTAGAGTGCGGACATTGGTCCGAATAAGCGGGTTCCTAAAGGAATTTTTTATAGTTTATGTATAGGTATAGTATATACGTGTGCATTTGCATATGTGTATGTATATTATAAGATCATAGCGTCCAAATAGTTTTGAAAGAATACATACATTACATTACCAGCATTTACCCGCGGCTTCGCTCGCGTGGCAGTAGCAGGTTGTGCCGGTTAGTGTGTTGTAGATACACTACGTCGTCAAAAGTATAGGGACGCCTTAATCTGGGTGGGGCACACTTCTGACACGGCAGTGTACCGCAACGTTAAGTACAGTACCGCGTCAAAAGTGTGGGCACCTCCCGGGTTAAGGTGTCCCCATACTTTGACGACGTAGTGTGTGCTAGAGGCCCTACCTTTATTTCCTTTTAAACCTAATTTTTTCACTATCGAATTTTTTTAATTCGTATTATAGCATTTTTTGTTCGTATATCTTAAGCAAAAGTAATCGTAATTTTGTAATCAAATTACTGAAACGATTACTTTTTTTGTAATCCAGAAACGATTACAAATTATGATTGCAGAATGTAATTGTAATCAAAAATCTTTGATTACATTTTGTAAATGTAATTTGTAATCTGATTACAAATTACAAAATATAATTTGAAATCAAAAATCACTGATTACATTTTGTAATCGTAATTTGTAATCTGCAATTTGATTACATTTTGCCCAACACTGCTTCCGAACTAGCTTTTTTTCAGAGTTATTATCAATTTGTTTCACTTCTACGAATTGACTTCTGTTTGTCAGGTAAGATTCAAATAATTTCAAAGGAGTTCCTCTTATCCCATAATTGTAAAGTTTATTTAGTAAAATTTCATGGTGTACACTGTCAAAGCCATATTGTTTTGGAGTTATTATACGATTCGTTTCTACAAATGAAAGTAATTTATTATATAATATTTTTGCGAAAATTTTTGAAAAAACTGACAGTAAGGGTATCGGGCGATAATTGTTAAGCTGGTCTATCTCCATTTTTAAAAATTAGTTTCACAACTGAAAGTTTAAGTTTATCGGGGAAATAGCCTTGTTGGAAAGCATTATCAATTATATGAGTTAACGGCTCAACAATATTTTCAGCATATTGTTTAATTATATGTGTGGAGACTCCGTCCCATCCAGATGATTTTTTGTTTTTTAATAGCATTATTGCTTTTTGCACTTCCTCAGTATCGGAAGGAAAAAGGAAAAAACTATTTTGTACGTTATCTAAATTTTTACAATATGTTTTTGGTTCTGGTAAATCTAAGGACGTTGTTATATTCACAGAGTACCTATTGAATTCCTCAGCAATTTTTTGCACATTAGAAACACATGTATTGTCTATTACTATTTTCGATGGAAGGCTGTTTTTATCAGAATTTAAGTTTTTGCTTTTGTTTATCATGTTCCAAACAGTTTGAGATTTATTTTCGGACTCGCTTATTAATTTTGAATTATAATCTAATTTAGTATTTTGGACTCGATTTCTAACATATTTTACTAACCACTTATAATATTATAATTTGAAAGATTATCTACGTTAATTTTTAAATGTTTGCAAACTTTAATTTCTTCGTATACTTCACGTTTATGTGCCGATAAATATTTTATTTCAGGTGTGACCCAGGCATTGTTTTTTTTTATTATTATTGGGGTGACGATCTTTTTTTAATTTAAAAGTAAAACTAGCATTAAAACAATGCATAAAAATACTGTGAAAGTAATTAAAACTTTCGTCTGCGTCATTTGAATTGAAAACAGCGTCCCACGTTTGGTGTGTCAAAAGTATTTAAAAATAGAATGACAATTATCTGAATATGATCGAACGTACCTTTTATGGGGAAAGTCATTTCCATAATCGTTTAAAATAGAGATATTGTTAAAACAAATGACACCGGCAAATGATCAGATAGTGGAGCAGTATTTTTATTTACAAAACATTTAAACTTATTAGCACTGACATTAGTTATAACATTATTAATTAATGTTATTGAATTATTTGTTATTCCGGTTGGTTCAGTAACACCAAAAAACATATTAAATGTAACCAGTAAAGTATGCAACTGTTTACCTTTTAAATCAGTGTTGTCTAAAAAATTCACGTTAAAATCTCCACATATTACAATAATAGGGTACTTTCGATCATATTGAGTCAAAATATTTAAAAGCTCTTCTAGTTTAATTAAAAAAGTTCTAAAATCCCCTAATGGTGATCTATAAATGCTACTTACAATTTAATTTTTTCTGGAAAGTGAGAAAATTTTCAAAATTTTTCATCTAATGATTTATTGTTTAATTTTTGTTCTTATTGTATTTGTATATAAACATGACATTTCGCACAAACAAACCAAATATCTATACTACAGTTAAAGGGTCGCTAAAAACTATCGAACCGTGCATTTCGGGTAGGCAGCTATTTTTTTTTTAAATTCGTAGAAGGGCTTGTGATGAGCGTAAAACTGAGTTTTCGGGATTGTCGGTGTTGTCATTCAGCCGCCATCTTGGAAAAAAGGTCAAAACTAATTTTTCGATTATCTTTGTAACCGTAGGTCCGACAAAAATTTGGAAGAATCATTTTTATAGGAAATTTTATTTTCTATAATTTTTATTTGAAACTTTTTATCGAAAAATTGATATTAAAAAAGTTATTCCTAAAAGAGCGTGAAAGATTTGAGAATGGAAAACTTTGACGGGTTATAACTTTTCTATTTCCAACAAGATTAGTGCTTCTTATATTTTTCATAGAGAAGTTCTTGGCGAACAATTTGATGTATTAACTTTTATTATTAAGCTCACAGTTATCGAGTTTGCGCGTTGCAAAGATGAGTAAGTGAGATATACAGCTAAATAAAACTGTTCACATTTTTTATTTAAATGAAACATTTTGAAACATCTATACCTATTAATAATAGAATTAGGAAAAAATTTATAAGATTTTGTGACGAACACACACCTAATCTATCAGTAGAGGACCACCCCAAGGGTGGCATAAAGGATTCCAAATTTTGAAATTTTGCTTCCTTTTTATTTTTAAGTTACGTCTTCAAACTTTAAAATTTTTGTTAGAAAAATCATAGGTTAAATTAAAATTGTTTATTCATTTCTATAATTACGAATAAAAGACAACTGACATCAGAAAATTGTACTATTATTATTTAAATGAAAATTAAATATTGATTTCGTAGAGAATTTTGAAATATTTGATTTAAAAGCACCAACCCAAATTAAACAGCTGGACAGACCCATTATATAAAGTTCAAATTAAAAAGCTGAATGGTTCTTGGCAAATTTTCCCTTATTGTTAGACACTATCAGGATTTTGGAAAAAATGAAAGTGTGATTAAAATTTTCCACCAGGACCTCCGTTCCTCAAGAAATGCTTAAACTTGAAGTACTATTAAACCCATCATCACGGGTGTCTGCACGGATGACTTACTTTAGAGTAGAAATGTCTTTAGGGCGAAAAAATAGTCAGGTCGAGGTCTGCAGGTCACAATTTGAAAGAATGGATTGACTTTTGAAATAAAAATGGACGGAAATAAAGAACTTTCTACGGAATCGAAAGCGAACGGGGAATGGCATTGAAGATAATGTAACTCCATTTCGGGACTTGGAATAAAAACTGAGAACGAGACTAAATTTGATGAACTGGACGGAATTTGACCATTTTTCTCGGGATTTGAAGTGGGTAGGAATGAAAAATTAATTTTTGGAGTGGGTGGGAATGGGACAAAAATATTACCCCATTGAGGCTTTTCTACTCAAGAGTTATTTAACGAGCGAGGCCAATCACTGTAAATAACTAATTTCGTAGAAATTTTCAGGATATCTGACTTAAAAATAATTAGATCTTTAATTCTGATGATTTTACGTAGATGAAACTGCGGGTCAGAGCTATAAAATAATAAGTGTTGTAGGAAATTATATAAAACACCAAAGTGAAAACAAAACAAACATCTGAGTCAGCGAAGCTAGGACGGGACGTTAGTTTAGTCTATTTTGATTAAGTTATAAGCCAAGAAAACTGATATTTAGCAGTTCTTCACACCACCTACATATCATTTTAGTACTTTTTATTAGAGATTTTTCAGGATGCGTAAAATTTTGAAAGCTAGTATTTTAATTGATCTATTTTATTTTGAATTATCGTATTCAAAAAAATCAACCATTTACATTCCGCTAAAAAATATGGTCAAATAAGGTTGTACAGTAAAGAATCGAAATTTTTTTAAAATTTTCTATGATCCATTCTACTAATAAATATAGGTTTTAAGTAGTAACAAAAATTAAATGAAAATGTATTTCATACTAGTGAGCGCTTAGTTATACATAGTTAAACAATTTAATTTTGTAACATATTATTTCTTATTAGTTATTACTTAAAAGAAAAGGGACCATTTTTACTGAACAAGTGTAAATGGATGAGATTTATTATTAATAAGAGTTTAAGGTGTTAAAATAAAACAATTTAAATATCACACTCATCTCCGTAACCTTTGTACACTGGCCAGGTAAGTAGACAGGCCCTAGAGCTTATAGTTTCATCCAGTTCAAAACGGGAAAAAATGTAATCTTTAAGCATGGTATATTCGAAACGATAAACAGGTAATTAATGTCCTAAATAATCATCCGGTTACCATGAGACTAGGGGAGAATTTTTCGTGCCGCAGACGTGGCGAATTCTTGCCCCCGTCTAATGTTCTTGCGAGGTATTGTCCTCGTTAAGACGTAAGTATCTCGAATTTCCATTAGTGAGTTCCGAGAACATGAGAAGAGTTGATTTTGGTGCAGTTCTAAGTTTCTACGAGGGACTGGGCGTTATCTACTTCCTTTTGAAGGATGTGGAGTACATTGAGTCCGTTTTGGTGACCTATATATGATGGCAGCTCTGAATCCCGACCCACTTACAGCTTTCGCTTATTCATTCTTACATCCCACTAACAGTTTTGAAAAGAAAAGCTTTAAGCACTACGGATAGTGTGGAGAAGCATTAATACGTAGTATATAGTTTTAGTAATATCGTATTAGCAAATAAAGTAATGATATGCTTGATTCAATATCGCTTAAACGAATCAACAATTTTTTAATTACAATTTTCACTTACTTAATTTTAAAAGCTGTAACTTAGTAACTAGGAGCCCGATAATTAAATTTAATACTACAAATTTTTCGCCGAGAAATATTCTACAAAAAATATAAGAAGCAATTTTTTTGTCGGGTCAAAAATAGGAAAGTTATCTGACCTCAAAGGTTTTCCTTCCCAAATCCTTCCCACTACTCAAAACAAAATAAGGGCCACTCATGTTTTGCTGCATAAGTTTATTTTTATATAAGTTATAGTATAAGGTATGCTTACATTTAATTAAGAAACTATTTTTTTACTAAATAACATTAATTTTAATAAGATTAAATAAAAAATTAATCCATAATTGCATTTTTTTAGGATTTTATCATTTTTATAGTCATTTTTACAGTCATCAACAAACGTTCACGCTTTGAGTAAAAGCACACATTATGCAACTTATCGGTGATTTAATATCGAGTATGCCCTCGCCACATTTTTAAAACACATTCTTGAAGCCTCCTCGGCATGCTTTCAATAAGATGCCTAACGGTTTCATCAGCAATCTCCTCCTAACATCTTCTCAAGACGTCAATCAGTTGCTTTTGGGTGTACACATCCTCTCCGGCTGTTCTGACTCGCCGTTTTAATTGATCCCAAAGATGTTCTATTGGGTTCAAGTCAGGGCTATTTGCAGGCCACGGTAAAACCTGTATATTAGCCTCCCTAAGGACAGTTGTCGTCGCTCGAGCGGTATGCACTCGGGCATTATCCTGCATCAGGATAAATTCGTCGGCCGCTCGTTGTGCAAAGGGGATCACATGGGGTCTGACAACCTGTTCGATGTAACTTTGAGCCATTACAGTACCCTCGTTCAGGAAAACAAGCTCAGTTTTGCCTTGCAAACTAATTCCACCCCAGACCATTACATTAGGACCGCCAAATCTGTCGCGTTCATGAATGTGACGATCAGAAAACCTTTCCCCACTTCTTCTCCACACTCTTACACGTCGATCATCACTAAAAAACTTCACCTTGCACTCATCTGTGAAGACTACGTAACGCTATTCCTCAAAGCCCCATTCAAGGTGTTCACGTGCAAATCTTAAATGGTTGGCATGATGCGCTCCGGTCAGTTTGGTACAGATTACTGGTCTTCTTGAACGTTGTTGGTCTTCATGCAAACGATTTCGTATGGTCTGATTACTGACAACAGTACCAGTAGATCGATGTAACCGATTTTGCAGAGTACCTGCGGTAACAATCGGCTCACGTCGTGCACACAGTCGAATGTAATGGTCTTCACGGGCAGTGGTACCACGAACTCTTCCTGAGCCACGGTGCCGGGTTACGCTACCGGTGTGCTGATACCGATTCCAAACATTTTGAATAGCCCTTCGTGAAGAACCCAACTGCAGAGCCACGAAACGTTGAGATTGACGAACCTCAATCATCGTTACGGCTCTGGTAGCAGTAGCTTCGTCCATATGGTGTCGAATTCTCGGCATTGTAAAAATAAATGATTGAATAACACGCCAAACTTCAAAAAACAACCTCAGCAATCAAGAATCTAGCGCAAACTGATTTAAAATCAAATTCAAAAAAATAAGTCAAACTAACCACTTGACGCTGTCAGACACAAAAAAACGTTTAAAACTTCCCCTCAACAATAATATCACTTAAACCTAACTGTTATCATTTACTCAACCACTTAATATCATAACAACAGTCATTTAGAAAAGTTATTTTGACGTGGATCGACATAAATCAGTTTTAAAATACAAACTTTCAAGTGGCCCTTATTTTGTTTTGAGTAGTATATAAAAAAAAAAGATTTTTTTGTAGTTAAAATATCAAATTGGTATAGTTAATATTCCCTAAATTGAAAATAATAAGTTATTTAAAAATTTTTTATTCATGGTCTTTAACATTTCGTGACTCACGAATTATTCACGACAAGAAATTAAATGTCACGATCACGCCGGGTCACGCGTGAATTAACGTTTGGCACATCTCTACTGCCTATGCTACATATATGTATGTAACTATATATATATATATATATATATATATATATATATATATATATATATATATATATATATATATATATATATATATATATATAGATATAGATATATAGATATATATATATAGAAATATTTACAATAATTTAGTTTTGCTTTTAATTAAATAAATTCTTTGATTTAAAATACGACTTAAAAAATACGTCTTTTATAATAATCGTCCTAAGTCGTCTTTATATATCGTCCTCAAAATACGTCTCTATTTTTTTATCATAGCTAACTTAACATTATTGCTCAATTTTTAGAACAATTATAAATTAATTAAAATACCCCTGTTGCAGCATCCTGCATAACATAGCGAATTTCCATTTACAAAAGTACGTTTTTCTCGGAAACTAGTTGAAATAGAGTAATTGTAAATAAAAATACGCCTATCGCAGCATCCTGCATAACATAGCGAATTTACATTTACAAAAGTACGTTTTTCTCGGAAACTGGTTGATATAGAGTAATTGTAGATAAAAAAAAACCTTCTTTATGTGAATTTTCTGTCTCATTCCGCCAAATTTTTTTCACGAAAAATGTCCAAAACACCGGAAACATTTTCACGAAATTTCTTAAAAATAAGATGTTTCGTTCTTGAGTTATCGTGCGGACACTTAGTAAACATATATATAAATGTGTCGAAAATCTTACTTTTAATAAATTTCTTTCCAAGTCCGTGGACCAAAAAAAGAAACCGGAAAAATTTCGGAAATTTTTTTTTTCATTGTACTTATTAGGATTGAGCGATATACGTTGCTTTGAAAATTTTTTTATCGCAAGATCTGAAAACTAGAAACTTCTAGCTTTAAATTGCTTTGCTTACGACTATGATACGACCATTTTTCACGAAGATACAGCCATTTGAAAAATCGCAAAAAATTTGGAATTTTTTTTTATCCTTTAATTATTTCCGCTAGTGTATAATTTTATGATATTTAATGTAGCAGAAAGGTGGTTATTTATATTTGGCAGATAATCTATAAGACAGAATTTTATTGAATGTAAATTAGTCTGCTAGTATTTTTTAAATATTTGTAGGTGTACGAAATAGCGCAGAGTAAGGGCGCGTAATCGAGAATACACCTACACTCGACTGTTCAGGGCCAACGCCAATAGCATAATATACAACGATCACTCGTATCGTGATTGACTGACAGACGTGACTCTGAAAGAGAAAGTGCTGAGGGCCCACCCAAGATAATATCTTAGGTCCAAAGGTTGAAGGAAGGATCAATTGACAAACAATATTTTAAGCTGTAATAAAATATATTTGCAATTATCTATTTATTTATTTACAATGTAAAAGAAAATTCGTTTAACAATAAAAATTGAAATTTAAAGCGAATACAACTCTATACTTCTTTAGGGATTTAACAATATGCGACAACATTTGAAATATTGTATGAAAGTCATATGTAAAGAAAACTTATCAAATTAAACTTGAAAAGTTTGTAAAGTCTTTCCCTTTGCGAAGACCTAGGGCCGACGCGGGAAGTATAATTCACGAAATGAAGTTCGAGAATGTATACGTAATCAAAATGAAATAGTTAAATGAATGTATCAATTGATACATATGAGCACCCGTCTCATATGAAAGAAATCAATTGAGAATAATTCATGACTGCATATCTATTTAGGAAAAGAATGTACTTACAATTCTATAATTTCATATGCAGATTAAATATACGAACGAGGTTTCATTGTAGATGAATCACATCGGACGATCTTGAAGGATAAAATAAAATAAAATCGATTAGCAATCGATACCCGTTGTTAAATCATACTACTGTATGTGTTTTCAAGTAAACTGAATAGTCAACTACGTTTAAGTACAGCCCGTGAACTGTTGTACTTCAGCTGACTGCGTACTCCAACTGATTGTTCGATGTGAGTCAGCCACCAATCAAACCTCTGAAATTACGTGTACATTTTCTAGAAAAGACGAATATGAAAACATATATAATTATGTATAAACAAGTTATATAAAATTTAATTAATTAATCATGATAAAGTTAAAATTAACACTATGAGATGGCGAATTGATTTGTTATTAGAGTGATACAGAAATCATAGCATGTAGAAAAAGGTTAATTCGCTTTCTCATAGCTAGATGGCGAAACTAATTCCATAAAAAAATAATAGCACATTCCACCCCCATTGAGAGAAAAAAAATTGACAGACGTACAAACTAAAACATAATATAAACAAAAGTTAGGATACACATATGTACATTCACGTATAAAGTTTTAAGTTCCTTTTAAATCGCATATGTTGGCACGTTTGGAAACTTTATTGTTCTCATCGAATAAGATGCAAGAATTCGGTGTCGAAAAGTGAACAATAGTATACGGCCCGATGTAACGATCGATAAAATTTTGATCTTCATTGAAGTTTGGTGCTGCATGATTACGTAGCGTGACCTTTTGCCCAATTTTGAAATGAGAATTGATGTTGTGGTGTTGGTAACGTTGTTTTATTTTGTTGTGAGCCTTTTGTAGATATTAGTCAATGTGTTGTTCAGAAGGTGGTGTATTGGAGGATAAAATTTCGGTGGTATCCAAAATTAAATCTGCTGGCGTATTCAGTTCTCGATTAAAAAAAATACTGGCTGGACTGGCGTTGATCGAAGAGTGAAAGGTTCTGTATAGTTGAAGATTGTTAAGAAGAGTAAGCAGGTCCAATTTTTATGTTGAGCAGTGTATTGTTTGAGTAGGGCCGATAAACTTATTTTGATGTTTCGTTTTACTCTTTCGAATTGATTCGAACGTGGGTAGTATGGCGATGTGTAACTGTATTTAACGCCTTTGGAGAACAAAAAGTTTTTGTATTTCGCTGAGGAAAAGCATTTCCCGTTGTCGGTACAGATATGTACGTTGTGGATACCCATAGTGGTAGAATAGGTGTTGTAGCTTGGCGATTACCACTTCTGATGTTGCTCTTTTGGTAGGATAAGTAATACACCATTTTGAACACACGTCTACAAGAACAAAAATAAATTTAAAATTATTGGCGTTGAAGGTATTAACGGGCCAATAAAATCTGCGTGGAGGGTGTGAAACACTGTATTGTTGACGGTGGATTGAAGTTGAATACTATTGTCTTTGTTATTTGGTTTAGTCTTTAAACAAACTTTACACACATTCACAAATCCTTTTACTGATTTATATAAGTTTTTATTCCAAAAACGTTTAGCGATTTCCCTGTATGTTTTAGTTACGCCATCGTGAGAAATTTCATGATAATACTTAATTACATATGATTTTAACTTATCTGGTAATACAATTCGTTTTAATTTACGATGTCCTGTGAAGTGAACCAACAAGCCGTCGCTGATTGCGAAATTTGTAACATTTGAACCAGCCTTTAATTGACCGTAAATGAATTTGCAATCGTCAGAAAGCTTCTGGGCTTCTTTCACAGAAAAATATGCATCTGGGTTAGATAACAAGGTATTTATCATAAAAAATGTATCTAAGGATTTTAAATTAGAATTTTTATTTTCATTTGCTTCCAAAGTACTTTCTTCATTCGAAGAAAACAATCTGGAAAGAGTATCAGCCGTGTAATTTTCGGCACCTTTGATATGTATGGAAGTAAAGTTATATCTTGATAATGATAATAACCAGGGATTTAATTTATTAAATCTTTGTGGCGTTTTAAGAAGCCAAGTAAGAGCGGAACAATCTGTTTCTAAAATAAAGTGACGATCTAAAAGAAAGTCTTTGAAGTGGTTGATGGATTGTATAACTGCTAAAGTTTCTAACTCGTACGAGGAATAACGTGATTGAGCTGGATTTAGACGACGGGAAAAATATTGTATGGGGTGTCGACCATCTTGAAATTGTTGACTCAAGACGGCGGCTATCCCGGTGGATGACGCGTCGCAAGAAACAATAAATTCTTTATTGAAATCTGGAAATGATAATGTAAAAATGTAAATGTAATGATAAATGCAATGATAATGCATAGAATTACTTAACATTTGATACAAATTTTAAATACAGTCAAGTACCGTATTGTCAAAACCAAATACAAAGCAATTAGATAATCTAGAAATTCTCGAAACTTCAAAAACACATCAGATTAAAAAAAACCATCAACTAAAGCCAAATATCAGCAAATGGTAGCGCCTCAAAAGTACTAGTTTATTTTCGATTTTGAAACTATAAATATATCCCTAAACATAAAGGATAAAGAATAACCGCCTATGGATACAAATTATCGTCAATGTCATTATTAAAGCCATCGAAAAAGAAAGCGAAATATCAACAAATGGTAGCATCTCAAAACCGGAACGTGAGCGACGCCGGAAACGAAAATATTTAATAGGTCGACATGCAAAAGAAGTTGTGCTACGTACAAACAACCATCACAAAAGTGAAGTATCGACAAATGGTAGCGCTTATTTTTAACGATACTAGTATCTGAATGATTGTCAGATGTAGACATGTCAGATGTAAACTATGTTTCCAAATCTGAAGAAAGTATTTCCATTATTAGTGGTACTACCGTTTTCAAATGCTAATCTGGAGATAATATTTAGCCAATTAAAACTAATAAAAACTTCTCATCGCAATAATTTACATACGGCTACTGTATCTGCACTCATGTCCACAAAAGAAAATAATAAGGATTCTATAAAATTTGAACCTATTGAATCTCTTCTCTGTAGTCAGATAAAAATAAATTGACATATCTTTATTTTATTGTAATATAATAAATACAATTCTCTTTATTATCTTCATTTGACTTAAAATTCAAGGGAAAATAAAAAAGATAAATTAATGAACTGTTCATATTTTTATTGTACCTACTTTGGCAAATAAAAATTTAAAAAAGATTATAATAAAAATATAATTGGAAATGGCAATTCGTATCAACAGAAAATTACTATTACGTAACTTTTTGTTTAAAAATGTACCTTTTAAAGTATGCCAACGTAACTTTTAGCCAAACGAGTGTGGCAACACTGGATGTAGATGAAGATATCATGAAGTCGAAGAAAAATGTCTGAAGATAACAAAAACTTCCAAACAATTCGAAGAATTGTGATACTAAGATCGAGTTATTTGAAAAATACTATGCAGTGACTAATTACGGTTTATAAAACTGATTATTATACATGTTGAGATTAAAGCAATTGCTAAACACTTGGATTACAGTCATTTAATGTCATGTTCAGTCCTTTTCATACGTTGATAATCAATATTTTATTTGAACGTGATTCGGGAAAACACTAAATTGCGACAATAAAATTTTCAAAATTCCAAAGAACCTTTTTCCACAAATTAATGAGAACATTTTACAGGCTAAAATTTACACAATACTAAAGGTCGCGAAGTATTTTCAGTTCTGACAAGAATTCGGTCTAATAATTCTTACCTTTTTTGATCTAAATTTCATCGATTTTTATCAAGAAATGCCCCATATTGTCCCTCTAACGCCAATAGACTTGAAGGTATTCATTAATATCCGGAACGTTCCCTCCGAATTTTTTGGCTTTCTGGGTTCTTTAGGCCCAAAACGTCAAGACCCACTATATAGCCTACGCTACGTGGCCGGAAAAGTAATAAACCGTCAACATTTCAACACTCCTAGAGAAATAATTAAAATAGTACTGTTCCTAAAACACCTTAGTAGGAGGTTTTGGCCGGAGCCAGCACCACCTTCCCACCTGCCGACTTTTTGAGTGACCTCGGCAGGAGGCAAAATACCGAGGCGGTTCTAGAAGCCTCCGGCAGTGGGTGGAGCAAAATTTGGTCTCCAACCTAACGAGAATCTAGTGAAATTTTTTCTAACCTAACAGAACCCAATGGAACTTGATCTCACCTCACAGACCCCAACAAAATTTGGTTTAACCTAACAAAATTTTTTCTAACCTAAAAATTCAAAAATTCATTGTCTTTGGCTCTCATTCAAATTTGGCTCTCATAGTCTGGATAATAGCGATCTCTGTGCGTAAATTTGAAAAATTGTCAATAGATGGTGCTGAAAATCCTTTTTGATAGTTAAACTAGCCATTAAAAGATGGCGTTGCTAATCTGAGCTACCGCGAACTCTGTACCATGATTCAAAATTCCATGAAAAGATGGTGCTGCTAGTCTGAACCACCGCGAACTCTGTACCTAGATTCAAAATTCCATGAAAAGATGATGTTGCTTCCATAATTTTATAATATTTTTATCTGAAAACAGGTTTAAACTTGTATAAATTGCCAGCTGACGTCACTAAAGGTAAACTGATATCAAATAGCGAAGATTGATAGTATGGCTACATAAAGTGTGATAGCTGACGTCATCATACTATTTTTCTGCTACAAAAAGGCTGCGACAGAATTTCTTCATTTACAATTTTGTTCGAAACTTTAGTGAAAACATTAAATCTTATTGTTGTAAAACAATTCTTTCAATTGTTGTGTTAACAATTAATTATTGCCAACAATTGAATCCATTACTGCTGATGCTTCATCTGGAAACAGAGACTTAATTCAAAAAAATGGCGAGAAATTTTATGGACGAATTGAATCATCGTGGTGCTGTTAAACGATGGATTAAACTTTCTAACATGGAGATTGGAAAAGCATATAAAATAATGAGAGCAAGTCAGTTGCCGTCAAAATTCGATTCATCGAAAATGATGACAATATTGGAATTAGAAATTGGATACATTTCGTTACCGGCGAGATTTGACAATTTGAACGAGCAAATGCTGGTATGGCTGCAGAGCAATCCAAAACTTGGTATTGTGAATAATGGGCCAAACGGACTAACTCATAAACTGGAATTCAAAACATTGGATCTTCAAAGTTCATAATGGGCGCTGACGGTAGTAGTCGTTTCAAATACCGCACTTTTTCTTCTCCTTTCGTATAAATGATTCGAGTTCCGGATAGATTGTTTATTAAAATGTATCGTAGTTCCTGGTATTCAATATATCCATCCATGCGGGCGAACCCATAATGATTTTTCCGCAACCAGCGAGCTGTGCGCTGATCTTTTTCACTTAATCCGCAAAACGGTATTGGTGATTTGAAAATATAGTGTTGTAGTATATAATCTTCACCACAATTTTCGTCCGAAGAATCGAATTTCAACACAGCCAATTCCTTTATGTAGAATTTCCCATTTGTTGAATTTGGAAATCCTTGGAAGTCAACAATTAGTGCGTCGGTCGCCATTGTGCGATGTCTAGAGTCAAACTGTTGGGCTTAGAATTCAGTAACTAATGTTTTCTTCAAAATAAAATTGGTTTTTATAGGTGCGAGCTTGCTTAAATAAGTCGTATGTATGTATGTTTACTGACGTCATTAAAACATTTAAATTAATTTTTCATATCATACCCTAAAACTTGATTCGAATATAAAAATTCCTCATAAATTTATGTATAATTATTTTATATTATTAGCATTGTGTAATTTAAATATATGGCTATGAGTAGAAATGTTAGTTTTTATTCATATGCCGACTTTTGCTAGCAAAAAGTAATAAGTTTGAAAACTATTATCAAATGTTATAAAAAAGTCCATTTACAATTATGGTACACCATATATACTCGTAAATTTTACAAAAATATATCACTCTGTACATTTTTTAAATCTGTGTGCACATTCTTTGATGTTATTTAATATCAGAATATATATTAATCAGCTAAAAATTGTTACATACTTACGTTATAAATATCTAAGTGTGTATTTTTGTTAAAATATGTACCTTATAAATACCGATGATTACTTACTATATCTCTAATCAAGCGATATCGTGTTATAAAGTACATAAGAGTTTACTCATTTAACGTAAAAATATTTGATCATCAACAATTAAATAAAAACGAATTTTTTAAAATATACATAGTAATATAATATTTTGCATATATACAGTACTCTGTTAAAAGTACGGGTTTCTACACCGTTAAAAAACATTTTTTACAATATCAATATATTGTAAAAAAATCATATTTCTTAATATTTTTAAAACTGAAATGTAATATCAAGAATTTAAAACAGTTTTGAAACATTAGTTTCTCCTCATAATATTTTTTTAGTCTTAAATTAATAGCACATATTCCCAATATTTTAAAAAAATTTTCCTTTTAGTATTTTATAACTTATCTAAAAAAATTTATAGCTATTTTTATCAAAAAAAAAATTATTACTTGCTATTGCTAAAAAATTAGTTAAATATATCTATAGGTATTAAATGACCTCTAGTTTTTGTAAAAGACTGTAATAGCAATTCATCTTAAATACGAAATTATTTTATCAATGCTAAATAAGCGTTTTTCTCATATTGTCATACTCCAATATATATTGTATATTATTATAATTTATAAAAATGTGTTTTATTTATTAAAAAATTTAACAAAATTATAATCAGACTTCACGATATTTCTGATTATATACTATGTCATGTCTATACATATATTAACACGTTTGCCAAAACAATGATGATGGAAATACTAGAAGTCTTAAGACGTTAGTTACACTAACAAATGACGATGAACGATTTGGTTCATGGTATCCCAAAAATAAACTTCAAACTCTCCCGGGGGTATTCAGAGATAAATAAGAACATTACATATATTGAGTGATGTAGGTAATATATCTACTTAATAAATTTCTAACACTGACTGACTGACAGACAATGCACAGCCTAAACCGTTGGGTTTAAAAGAATGAAATTTTGCATAGGAGTTCCCTATGTGACGTAGGTGAGCACTAAGAAAAGATTTTTTGAAAAATTCGTCCCCTAAGTGGGTTTAATAGGGAATGAAAATTTGTATGTAAATTCTTTATTTTTGAAGTTAGTGATATTGAAAATATGTTACTATGGCTATTAAAATAAATATTTAATAAATCATTAACTTTCACCGATAGACAACGGACAACCTCAACTGCTGAGTTTAGAGGGACGAAATTAAGCACAGGACTTATGAAAATTGGCGTTTAGGCTTCTATGTATAAATAAAAGTCAGTTGTTTCTGGAAATTTATTCCCTAAGGCGTTAAAACAGAAAATGAAAGTTTATATGGGAAGTTCATCGTGGATATTGATTTAGGCTTTTGAAAAACATTAAAAGTGAGCAAAAAGTGAGTACCTAATAAAGAGATATTGTCGATGGGCAATCCCATTGGGTATACGGCTAGTATGTAAATAAAAGATAAATAAAATCAAACTCCAAAAATGAATGAAACCGAATCCAACGAAACTTAACCCATTGATCAAAACAAGTCATAAAAATTTTTCAAAAAGTGGTATTTTACAAAGTAAAATTTTCAAAAGGTGGTGTTGTGCAAAGTAAAATTTTGAATAATAGTTATTATGTTTATATATCCCCCAATATTTTTACCATAAACAATAGTTATAGAAGGATAGGTAGGTATTGAAAAAAAGTGCTAAATAAAAATTTGCTTTTTATAGACAGTGAAATGTTTTTAAACTATTCGCAGTTTAATTTTGTAAAAACACCTAAAAAATTATCAATTAGAGACAAATATTATTTCTAAGCAAACGAATTGAAAATTACGTCTAATGCAAAAAAACGTAACATTCCTTTATGTAATTTTATACCATAAGAATATATACGTATACAGGGTGGAAAGTAAAATAATTGTCATCGTTTTCAAGAGCGGATGAAAACTTTAATTTGGAGTATGAAATTTTCTTTTATTTTTCCGGAATTATGCTGAATTCAATTAATTAACCCTTTCCATGATCTAAAGCAGCAGATAAAACAGCAGTTTTAGATCACTATTGTTCGACGATCCTTTATTTTTAACAAATCATTAATAATATGGGTGAATACTTATTGGTAAGAATTACATAGTTTGCACATATATTCTATTGTGTCAGAACGTCAAATTGCCTATATTCAGGAGCAAAAAAAAAACATTACCTAATTTAATAGCTCTGAAAATCTACATTGGATAGTTCGTTGTAAGAATAATCGCTTCGACGATCTTTTTTTAACGAATTTGTTTAAGGACTGTGATATGTAGGAAATAATAACACTCACATAATTTTTAAAATATTTTATTAAATTATTAAGTAACAGCTATTGGAAAAGTTACACAATATTGGTTTAGCTTACAACTCATAAAATGGGAGTGACTCTTTGAGAGTGACCCTTTTGGGAGTGACTCTTTAGAAGTGACTCTTTTGGGAGTGACTCTTTGGGAGTGACTCTTTGGGAGTGACTCCTTGGGAGTGACTCTTTGTGAGTGATTATTTTGGGAGTGACTCTTTGGGAGTGACTCTTTTGGGAGTGACTCTTGCACCAAAAGGCACGAAAATGACATCAGACGAAAACGCCCCAAAAGACAAAGAATACTAAATTATCAATTTACCGCAAAATATTTCTTTTTGTTTTAAATAAATTTATTAAAATAAAAAAGTGTTATTTAGAGGAAGACCTGCACAAATTTTCAGATAAAAAATATACAATCATATGATAAAATTCATTTTCACATATTAGACAGAAATCTTCGCTATTTGATATCAGTTACCCTTAAGTGACGTCAGCTGACAGTTTAAATCTGTTTTCAGATAAAAATATGATAAAATTATGAATCACGATACACAGTTCGCGGTAGTTCAGACTAGCAACGCCATCTTTTTATGAAATTTTGAATCAAGGTAAGAGTTCGCGGTAGTTCAGACTAGCAACGCCATCTTTTCATGGAATTTTGAATCAAAGTACACGGTTCGCAGTGGTTCAGACTAACAACGCCATCTAGACGGCATAGCTTACCTATCTCCTCCCGTGGTCGCTCAAACATCGGGAGGAGGGGAGGAGGGCTCAGAATACCCATATTCCTACTACTCACCTTGTATTTTGACAGATAAAAAAAAATCATAACTGACAATTTTTATACAGCGAACAAAACCGTATAATAAACGTGGCTTTCTACATCGCACAGCTGAAAAAGCTAAACACTTTTCTCAGTTTGTTAAGTATTCATATTTAAAGGTAGGGAAATATTCATCACCAAACATCGCGGCGGTAACTTGTTACGCTATTCTTTCCAGTTTGTTCGTATTTTTTTCCACTCTTTCATATTTTTGTAACAGCAGCAACGTGGATACGGTAACAGACGCGACAACGAACACAAATTAAGAATCTAGAACGTTTAAACAAACGGAAACTATCTTTTCGACTCGGCAACTTTTCTTCGTTTTAATGTAAAATTTATTTTGAAAATTATCTTTCATAATTAAATGATCTGCGTTTGCGTATTACAATTTGAGATGTGAACGTAACGTAAAAAATTGTGAATATGTGAACTTAAAAATTGGTTTTTTATTGCATTTGAGAAGATCTGGGAATCTACAAAGAGCTCAAAAGGAATATCTTGGCCAATCGAAAGACCAACGGACACATATGAAAAAACTGTCGGTGGATTTTAAGAACTCAATGTAACAAAATCAAAAAAAATTTACGACCACTAAGGGAAGTCCTGATGTGGGTAATTGTTCTAGTCGGATCGAAGCAAGGTACAGATGGCAATAAAAAATGACAATGCAGTTGTAGCACGCCGTCCCTTTTTTTAAAATTTACTGAGGGGTAGAGGTTAAAAAAAAAACAATGAAAAGGGCCATTCCGTTCAATGGTTAGAATCAAAATTGTTGTAAATTATTCCATAAAATTTTTCGAAGCTTGTTTAGACATCTTGTCGAAGACAAGAACTTTTCTAGGTCAAGTGATTTATGAAAACAATTTGGTTCTTAGGAAAATGAGGACCTCTTATAATACCATTCGTCCAAATTTCATCGATTTTCAAAAACGAGATAAATACAGAAGATACAAACAAATTTTCATGTTATAACTAAAATCACTAATTTATAATCATTCGCTATTTTGTTTATATGAATACTGACATGGATGGCCTGTCGTTGCAAAAAACGAGGAAATTTACTCCAGCATTCGCCCCAAACGAATAGTCGACTGGCTACCGGTGAGGCAGCTAGTAAAAAATCCATTCTCCAAAAACTTTTTTTGGCGCCAAAAAAGTAATTTGCGATTTATTTTTTCACAGGAAAGTGTTCCATTACGTATAAAAAATATATACATATTGTTAATCAACCATACATTTTTAATACGGTATTCGCTCTATTTAAACCATTCTTGCGAGAAAAACTCAAAAGCCGTATTATTTTCCATGGCACCGAGAGCCCAAAATGTTTACTAAAATGTTCTGTCGGTAATTTAGATTTATCACAAGAGTGGCGATTGGAAACCAATTTCAAAATTCCCTGACTTTTCCCTGACTCTGAATAAAATTCCAGGGCCTATTCCAAAAAAAAAATATTGTTGAAATGTTAATTATTTCTAAAAGTAAAGTTTTTTGACGACCTTCTTTTTTTTTTGCTCGTCAGTGGCAAAAAATACAACCGAAGAGCAAAAAAACTTTTAGAAAAACTATTCGCTGGGGCGAAAACTGCAAAAAATCCCTGACTACGACTGAAATTCCCTGACTATTCCAGAAACTCGAAATTCCCTGACTTTCCCAGATTTCCCAGGTCGATCGCCACCCTGACCACGTGTCAGTGGTAACCAGTGGTATGAATTGTTACTAATGTGTGACAAAGAATATGAAGGTAAATCATTATTTGGACATGTTTTTGTAATTTGGTTCTGAAATTGAAAATTTACTAATGTTTTTTCTTTAGCAGTAATATTTCCAGCTATTAACGCCTTTAGGACTAATGACGAGCTCAGCTCGTCGTACTAATTTTTAGAAAAAATTTAACTGACGAACGTATATTGTCTTATATAGGTAACTGAAGGCAGTGCCATAAAGAGTGATCATGTTGTAAATAAGTTAAGCAAAACGTACCAAACTTGCAATTATACTTAGAGAAATATTAAATTTTTTATCTAAAATATTGGAATATATGGCGGTACTAAAGGGGTTAACTCATATGGATATAATAAAAAGAAGGTTCAACTACAGGGAAATGTTAAATTTAAATAAATCTAGTACTTAAATGAAATTCTTACGTTTTGGCGACATTAAAAAAGCCGACGTAGATGTTAAAAATGAATAAAGTTAACAATTTCGGACTATTGGCTTAACACGTTGACAGTCAAATATTTCATTTGAATAATGGCCGTTTTAAAACAATAAAAATAGAATATTTTGTATATCTTTTTTGTCAGACAATTGTTAGTGTTAGGCGAGCGTACCACTCTCTATGTGTGTACGCGACGATTCAAGCACGGCAGAGTTTTATATTTGTAATATTGTAACATTTACGGAAATATGTATCACATAATTCGCCACAATTATATTTGCGATGTGCCTAGCATATTTCCAATGTTTAATTTCGTATCGCACATTTCGTTTACAATACAATTAATGAGTAATGCCCTCTATAGTAACGCAACATTGGTACCTACTTACATCTGCAGTCGCCAGTTTTATACATGCGTTCAATAATTAAAATATTACACACGTATAAAAGTGTTACTATTATGGCAGTTGGAGTTTCTCCCACTCCCCGGTTATATTCCCAAAAAATCGTATAGGTGCAACTCGATCCGGTTCATACCGAAGTTAAACGATCAAAATAATTTTGTTCTATAAGTTGATACTTCGTTTGATATACAATATGAAGAAACGGAAACGATCATATTTTTGCGAGCTTCATAAGCCTCATTTCCCAGAAAGAAATGAGCCATCACAGGGATGCCCTGGATAAAAAGTATAACTGCAATATGCAAGAAATACATTTATGAAGGGATTATCAATAAAACCATGAACCAAAGCGAAATATCAGCAAATGGTAGCGTCTTATTTCTCGATTTTGGAATTATATGTCCCTAAAACGTAAAGGATAAAAGATAACCACCAATAGATACAAATTATCGTCAATGTCATCATTAAGGTCATCAACCAACGCAAAATATCAGCAAATGGTAGCGCCTCAAACTACTATCTATTTTTGGAATTATTGCCGCTAACCGTCAAGCATAAGAAATAACCATCTATGGATGAATAGTATCGTCAATGTGATGATTAAAACCATCAACCAAAGCCAAATATCAGCAAATGGTAGCGCCTCAAACTACAGTTTTATTTTTCGAATTATTGCCGCTAAACTAAAACATAAAAAATAACCATCTATGGATGAAAAGTATCGTCAATGTGATCGTTAAAACCATGAACCAAAGCCAAATATCAGCAAATGGTAGCGCCTTATTTCTCGATTTTGGAATTATATGTCCCTAAAACGTAAAGGATAAAAGATAACCACCTATAGATAAAATTTATCGTCAATGTCATCATTAAGGTCATCAACCAACGCAAAATATCAGCAAATGGTAGCGCCTCAAACTACTATTTTATTTTTCAAATTATTGCCGCTAAACGTAAAGCATAAAAATTAACAATCTATGGATGAAAATTATCGTCAGTGTCGCAATTAAGGTCATCAACCAAAGCAAAATACCAGCAAATGGTAACGCCTCAAACTACTATTTTATTACTAGAATTATTGCTCCTAAACTTAAAGCATAAAAAATAACCACCTGTGGATGAAAAGTATCGTCAATATCATCATTAAGGTCATCAACCAAAGCAAAATATCAGCAAATCGCAGCGCCTCAAACTACTATTTTATTGTTCGAATTATTGCCGCTAAACCTTAAGCATAAAAAATGACCATCTATGGATGAAAAGTATCGTCAATGCGATTATTAAAACCGTCAACGAAAGCAAAATATCAGCCAATGGTAGCGCCTTATTTCTCGATGTTGGAAATATTAGATATCAATGCCCATCTCAAAAATAAAATATAATATTATATCAATGCCCATCTCATAAATAAAGTATAATACATATTAAGTTAGTTACGTATGCGAATAATTTAATATATAAAAATATACTATAGTAGGTTGTTTAAAATATAAAAAAAATAGTTGTTGATAAAAAAAGTGCAAGTAGAGTAATGAAAATAAAATCTTAGAAAGAAGTCAACTTTGTGTTATTATTTTTTTTGGAAATAATTATCGAATGCTCACACAAAATATTAACAGGAAATATATGTCCCCAAAACGTAAAGGATAAAAGATAACCGCCTATAGATACAAAAATAGTTAGTCAATATCATCATTAAGGTCAACAACCAAAGCAAAATATCAGCAACTGGTAGCGCCTCAAACTACTATTTTATTTTTCGAATTATTGCCGCTAAACGTAAAGCATAAAAAATAACCGCCTACGGATGAAAATTATCGTCAATGTCGCAATTAAGGCCATCAACCAAAGCAAAATAGCAACAAATGGTAGCGCCTCAAACTACTATTTTATTTTTCGAATTATATGCCCGTGAACGTAAGAGATAAGAATCACCTATGGACGCAAATTATCGTCGCTGTCATCATTAAGGTCATCAACCAAAGCAAAATACCAACAAATGGTAGCGCCTCAAACTAGGGTTTCCGATCTCTCGCCAAAATAAAAATCGGTGCAGGACAAAATCGGCTTACAAAAGATCGATCTGACGAAAATCGATTCAATTTTTGTACTTACAGAAAATAAAAGGTATATAAAAGTTTTAAATGAAGTTTCTTACTGGGTCATCACCAATCAATTTCGAAAAATTGTTTAATTTCCTTTGAAGATGAACTGCTGAATTTAATATGAATAATAAAATGGTTTCCAGTTTGCCCTAAAATTATCACATGAATCTAAAATTTGACTCAATTTTTTATAAATGTGACTGTATTTTCTATAAATAAAAGTGGTAAAATTATTTGACAACATAAATAATTAAACATATTTTACAATAATTTTAAAAAAATATCATATTTTTACTAAAAATATTCTGAATTAAATTTGAAAAGATTGATCTCCGATCCCGTAAATTTTTTACGATCTCGGTATCGATTTGGTCTCCAAAGAATCGATTGGAAAAATCGACGATCGACTCTCCAAAAATCGATTTTCGATAAAATCGAATCGAGATCGGAAACTCTACCTCAAACTACTATTTTATTATTCGAATTATATGCCCCTAAACGTAAAGAATCAAGAATAACCACCTATAGATAAAATCATCATTGAAATCATCAACGAAAGCAAAATACCAGCAAATGATACTCCTAAAACTATTAGCTTATTTTTTTTTAAGAGGCTGACGAGCTGCAGATATAGCCAAAGAAGTTAGTACCTGCTGAAGAAAATATGTAAGAGGCCAACGACCAACAGATAAGGCAAAAGAAGCCAATACCTACTGAAGAAAAGCGAGTGCGAGACATACGTAGAAACGTATTTTAAAATGGATTAACTCGCCACGTTGTCCGCGAACAGGTCGTATTACCTCAAGTTCATTCAAGTTCGTTCTTGAATTAGGTGAGATTGTATAGAAAGCGAAAGAGCGTAAGAGGCCGACGAGCGACAGACGTGGCCAAAGAAGCAGCTACCTGTTGGAGAAAATGTGTAAGAGGCCGAAGAGCAACAGATGTGGCCAAAGAAGTTATTACCTGCTGAAGAAAATGAACGAATATATATATATATATATATATATATATATATATATATATATATATATATATATATATATATATATATATACTACTCATAACAAAATAAGGGCCACTGATCTTTTGCTTCATAAGTTTATTTTCATGTAATTTACAGTATAAGGTTTGCTTTTTTTTATTGCTAATTTAATTAAGGAACTTACTTGTAACTAAATAAAATTAATTTTAATAAGATTAAATAAAAAATTAATCCGTAATTACATTTTTTAGGATTTTATCATTTTTATAGTTTTTTTACATTCATTAACAAACGTTCATGCTTTGAGTGAAAGCACACATTATGCAACTTTTTTGGTGATTTAATATCGAGTATGCCCTCCCCTTTTTAAAACACATTTTTGAAACCTCCTCGAAACGCTTTCAATGAGATGCCTAATGGTTTCATCAGGAATCTTCCCCCGATGTCTTCTCAAGAGATCAATCAGTTGTCGTTGGGTATGCACATCCTCTCCGGCTGCTCTGACGCACCATTTTAATTGATCCCAAAGATGTTCTATTGGGTTCAGGTCAGGGATATTCGTAGGCCACGGTAAAACCTGTATATTAGCCTCTTCAAGGATAGTTGTCGTCGCTCGAGTCATATGCGCTTGGGCATTATCCTGCATCAGAATAAATCCGTCGGCAGCTCGTTATGCAAAGGGGATCATATGTGTTCTGACAACCTGATAGATGTAACTTTGAGCCGTTACAATACCCTCGTTCAGAAAACAAGCTAAGTTTTGCCTTGCAAACTAATTCCACCCCAGATCATAACTTTTTTTATCCTATGATATTAGGACCGTTAAATCTGTCGCGTTCATGAATTTGATGATCAGAAAACCTTTCCTCATTTCTTCTCCACACTCTTACACGTCGATCATCACTAAAAACCTTCACCTTGCACTCATCCGTGAAGAGTACGTTACGCCATTCCTCCATGCCTTATTCAAGGTGTTCACGTGCAAATCTTAAACAGTTTGCACGATGCGCTCCGGTCATTTTGATACGGCTTACTGGTCTTCGTGAACGTTGTTGGTCTTCATGCAAACGATTTCGTATGGTCTACTGACAACAGTACCAGTAGATCGATGTAAGCGATTTTGCAGAGTACCTGCGGTAACAGTCGGCTCACGTCGTGCACACAGTCGAATGTAATGGTCTTTACGGGCAGTGGTAGCACGAACTCTTCCTGAGCCACGGCGCCGGGTTACACTACCGGTCTGCTGATACCGATTCCAAACATTTTGAATAGCCCTTCGTGAACAACCCAACTGCAGAGCCACGGAACGTTGAGATTGACCAGCCTCAATCATCGTTACGGCTTTGGTAGCAGTAGCTTCGTCCATATGGTGTCGAATTCTCGGCACTGTAAAAATAAATGATTGAATAAGACGCCAAACTTCAAAAAACAACCGCAGCAATCAATAATCTAGCGCAAACTTGCAACAAAGCTGTGAGTAGGTGCATGAATTTACTGATATAAAATCCCCAAATACCCGTTTGGGCATAAGAAAATGAAAGGTTATTTTATCAATTACACCGGATATCACAACTCTGTCATTGATAGAGATCTCAATCCTAGTATTAAAGAAAATGAGGAGAATTTTATTTCGTTGATCGAAATCCCTGAAGGTTTCCTGAAGGTGTAGAAAAATGAAAAGAAATGATATTTTCAAACAATAACAATTTATTATAAATCTAACAAAGAAATGTTACAGAGTACACAGTGGAAAACTTATCTACAATCCTTCAAAAAATTGATAATATTAATTGGATCTGAGATATTTAAAGTAGTTTCGATGACAGGAAGCCACAATGCTGCAGTCATAGAAACAAAATTAATTGCTTCATAACAGTATCAAAATAAATTGAAAATATTCGTTTACAAAATGTATGAATTTACTTTATAATGAATTAAATTGAAATGAAATTACTTAACGCCAAAAATTAACTAAAGGAACGACACAATACGTTACCGTACCAAAAAAAATAAAATAAAATAAAATGTCACTTAAACTGGTTTCTCCAGGTAAACGTACACAATAACAAAGGTTAAGAAAATTATTAATTAAGTGTATACGTTTATGTAAAAGTGGTCGACCCACTAGGTGTGAAAATGTGCGATATACGATGTTGCAATAAATTTTTTAAAAAAAAAATACGAGCTGACAATATATTCAAATTAATTTATCAATGTGTAAGAAAGTAAAATAAATACACACTATTGATAACTAAACTACCAACGTGAAAAAAGTATTTATAAGTACACAATTGAATGAATTCAATAACACTCACCCAAAATTGTGTGGTGTCAAAAGTGTTATTAAATTATTGAATTATTAATGAAGAAACATAAGTTAGAACATCGTAATATCGAAGCACCTTCACACCAAATTACCAATAATGGTATATTACAAAAACATTTATAAAAAAAACGTCTGTAAGAGCCTGAAGGGCTAATCAGACGCTCAGCAGTTCTCTATAAAGCTGAACATCGGAGCTAAGGCGTGTGACGTATGTCGCAGGCGCATTACGGTATTCTAGAAGATAATAGAATGTACATATCGTCGAATTAATATGTTTAGACAATTACGTAATAAATAAACTCAACCCTTCAGAGTGACGTCATATGAATTTTATACCAATAATTGAATACAAAATTATTAACACTCCTTAAAAAATTTCTTCTCTATTCAATATTACGAGTTAGAAAAAGATAATATAAGAATTTCATCCAACCTAATTAAACCAAAACAATTGAAGTATGAATGATAATTATATGAATTATTTACTAAGAGGCGACTTACGTTGTTACCTATTTTTAATTACACTCCAGAAGAAGACGTAATTATAATGAGTTGTCTGCCAAAAGTTGCTCTTAATAAATGACATGCGCATCTAGGTATTGGTATAAATAATGTATCTTAAAAGTACACTGTTAAAATATTTTCAATTTCTTTTTTGTACTGCTGTATTTATTTACAATTTTAATATAATCAACTTTATCTATTATCTTTATTTTAAATAAGATTTTGTAAGTCAAAGTGTCAATTTTGAGGATGAATCATTAGTTATTTTAACGGAACTAATTCCCTAAAAATGTCTAGAATTGTGTTGCAGGCCCAACAAGAGGGGGTAGTCGGGGTTGCAGCATCGGAAAAGGACTTTTGCTTTATGAGCGGGCTCATAGCTATCGGTAGGGAGCCCAGGAGAATATAAAAGGAGCTTTTTTTGCTCGTCCACGGCCTTGATTGTGAGCGTGACTTTGTGGAAATTCAGCTCATAATAGCAAATAAATTACTTTGCGAAAATTTTACTTTATTAATATAAATTATTAGTGTACTTTCGTCTCATGTAATCATTTTCTTCCATAGTGCTGGGAACAACTGCATGAGTTAAAAAAGCGCTTACCTAGTGTGGACTCAAATGCACTCAGTAGAATTTCATAAAATAATTTTTGTTTTATTCAAAAATCTTTCCTTCACACTTCACACAGGCTTAGGACTACCAGTTCAATTAAATACTATCAAAATCAAATTTTATTAGTACTTAATATTACTGGCGTGTTTAAAAGATTTCAAGACGGACAGAGACAAAATTAAATTAATACTAACTAGCTGCGACCCGCGGTGCCACTCGCATAAAATTATCTGAATTATAGGTAAAATTTATAGGTCAATTCAATCATATATTCCAAAATTCTGTGCAAAATCAATTATTTATAGCACTTGACCCTGCTCGCCCAATGACTATCACAACTATGCACAACTATCTTGATATTTTATTAGCATGGGTAATTTCTGCACCGTAAGAACTTAGTATGGGTACCTATACCAGCAGTTTTAGAATTGTTTCTATTTTAGGCGCTTCATGGCACCAAGGCCCCGGAAAATCATTTTAACGTCACTTTCATCTTTCCCAGATCTTGGCACAATACAAAATTTTATACAGTAATGGATCTATACTGTGGTGAATTTAGTTCAGTAAATAAAAATACTTAATTATATAATTTAAAAATTTAATTGAGCAATTAGAATAAAATTTCAACATATTTAAGGAACAAAGTTACAATTTTCTACTGAAAAGTATTTTGAAATAGCTATTACTTACTCAATTAAGTTATGATGTTAATAAGTGTGCTATGACTAACTTTAGTATTATAATAATTATATTATTCAGTTTTTTTTTGCCCACAGTCTTTTTGACGTTATAAAATGATGTTTAAAAAAATGTTATACTTTTATTTTAATATCTAATATTATGTGAAATTTCTAAAAAGTATCCAGACAATTTACAATGATGACACATACCATGTCGGTGCATATCATAAATGGTCCTCATAATGTCATTTTTACAACTGAATCGCAGTCGGTAGTTTTGGGACACATTCTTTTTTTGCGTTCCTTAGGCTCAACTGGTTTTTTTGCCACTTGAACTGCTCTTGAAATTGAAGATATACTTAAATCTAATGCTGAAGCTACTCTCTAAAACCGCGCAATATTGTATTTAATTAAATGATAAAATTAATCATGAGTGTTACTTAATAAATCAATATATTTGCAAAAATTTTATATTTACCTCTTGTACGGCAGTTAAAGGAATCAAAGGACCACCATTTTGCAATTCTAAAGTAAAATAGTTTATCAATTTTAAAATCACGGAATTCATTTCCTCATAAATGACTTTAGATTTCGGCATTTTCGAAAACGAGATAATATTCGCTAGATAGCAATCACTAGATAACAAAACTCTTCAACAAAAATTTGAACAGTGTACTTGATATACTCTTCTTGTTAGCGTAAACAATCACACCACTGGAAGATTTCAAATGTTTCGAAGCATAGTACAGTAAGGCTCACACAAAAAGTTCAAAATTATAACTGTTTAATTGCAAATAAATTAACCAAATGTTTCAATCGTAGTTAAACTTTTTTTTATCAATAACAGCTTATATTTGTTTTCTGACCCACAGCCCGCTATTGCCAGGGATACAAATAATTTTGACTACATAAAGGTTAATTATTAAACATGATAGGTACATTTAAAGCACCTAATTTTCGTCAGGTTACTATATTTATTTTTAAGTTTAAAAAAAATTAATAAAATTTAATAAAATATAACAAAATGGAATTTTGAGATAATCTTTTTATAATACTAAAACTTGACTTCGCTTGGTATAAAATTGTTTGGAAATTTATATCTATATTTTATGTTTTTGAAAATATCTTTTCGTATTAGAGGTATACATTTCCAATGCAAATGTAACTCCCCATGCAGGTGATTTTAGTGGATCGTATCATCATTCTAGAATTTGAATTAACCCATTTCT
Organism: Brachynemurus nebulosus; assembly: GCA_035578155.1. Classification (NCBI taxonomy): domain Eukaryota; kingdom Metazoa; phylum Arthropoda; class Insecta; order Neuroptera; family Myrmeleontidae; genus Brachynemurus; species Brachynemurus nebulosus. Next base: position 6,655,043 of record JAPWDM010000021.1, read on the forward strand.
TAAAACTTTAAATAATCTATTTAGCTATCTTCTACTAAAAGTATTCATTCAAAAAATTCACCATCAAAAAACATTATTAAAGTTAAAAAAGACAAAATATTAATTGGCGAACCGGATTAAAAACAGCAGGTGCGTCAGATCGGGCCCGCCGACCGTAGTTTTCTGACGTCTGACGGGTTAGCAAATTAATGTGCTATTAGAGCTTCTACTAACAAAAATGAACAGCAGTAGATAGGCTATAAGAGAACTACAGCGGGCGGATTCTGCGGCACACTGCGCGTCAAAAGTATAGACCCCCATAATGGGTGTCCGAATAATTTTGGGTCGCACTGTACTTGCACTTATCAGACTTCCGGCGGCTAATTGGTCTGTATAGTTATTATCAGCGCGCCGCTGTTGTTTGTTGAGTTAATTGGTCTGTATAGTTATTATCAGCGCGCCGCAGTTGTTTGTTGAGTTAATTGGCCTGAGCGTTGTGTGATAAACCGTTGTTGTTTGGTTGAGTTAATTGTTCTGTGTGTGGGTTTTTATGCTCATTAAAGTTAATTGGGTAGTTTGTTTGAACGTTGCGCGCTCATTAAAGTTAATTGGCGCTGATAAGACACTCCGGACTTCGGAAATGTGATATCATAAATATTTTTTAGAATACAATTAAGTTAATTGGCTAGTTTTTGAACGTTGCGCGCTCATTAAAGTTAATTGGCGCTGATAAGACATTCCGGACTTCGGAATTGTGATATCATAGCTATTTTTAGAATTATTGTCCACATGCATGTTACAACTTGTTAGCGGAATGCTTAATCGGAAATCAGTTTCTATTTTTAGCACACACGTTAAGATTTGTTATGAGAGCGCGGGCTCGGGAATCTGCTTCTACTTTTAGCATATAACAATTGTTTCCAAACGCCCACAATCGAGAAATCTGTTTCTACAACGTCGCCAGCTCTAGCTATTGTTCCATACTTTCATTCGTTATACAAAATGCGCATTTAAACAGACCGAAGTTAATGTATGCATGGTGTATTGCAATGGATATCAAATTTATTGTAGGCTCGGGGTATACATACATATTGATCTTATCAGTAGATAAAAATAAAAATAATTTTATAACAAAAAGAATTAAAAGAGATAAGTATATTATGCTTATTTATATAATATATAAGCTTAGGCTTTACGCTTTGTCTAGTAGTATAATAAATAGTGTTCATTGATCTGTGTTATCAACATATTTTGAGAACTTTAAGTTGCTTTAAACACTAAATTTATTAATAATATTTTGAAATGAGATATCCAATTGAATATATGAAAGTAGTGGGTTTTGGACAGTTCTAAGCCAGCTCCTTGCAGGAGCCATACGTATAGTATACCCTTCGTGTATACGTACATATATATATAGCATACTCTTTGAGAGGTGGTACATACAGAGCACATACACCTAACTCCTCTCGTCAGAATGAGTGATGCAGTCTGTTGAGTTTTCCCTGGGATCAAGTTACAAAAAGGGTTCATTATAGTAAAAATTGTGTCAGTTTCAATTGGTGAACCGTGAATCGTTCTGCATTCGCAGTAAATGTAAGTCAATTTGTGTTGTAAGTAAAAAATGTTGCTTAATGTTACAAAAAGGATCAATTATAAAGTTAGAAATTTTAAGTGTCAGTTTCAATTGGTGAACCGTGAATCGTTCTGCATTCGCAGTAAATGTAAGTAAATTTGTGTTGTAAGTAAAAAATGTTGCTTAATATTACAAAAAGGGTTCATTATAGTAAAAATTGTGTCAATTTCAATTGGTGAACCGTGAATCGTTCTGCATTCGCAGTAAATGTAAGTAAATTTGTGTTGTAAGTAAAAAATGTTGCTTAATGTTACAAAAAGGATCAATTATAAAGTTAGAAATTTTAAGTGTCAATTTCAATTAGTGAACCGTGAATCGTTCTGCATTCGCAGTAAATGTAAGTAAATTTGTGTTGTAAGTAAAAAATGTTGTTTAATGTTACAAAAAGGATCAATTATAAATTTAGAAATTTTAAGTGTCAGTTTCAATTGGTGAACCGTGAATCGTTCTGCATTCGCAGTAAATGTAAGTAAATTTGTGTTGTAAGTAAAAAATGTTGCTTAATGTTACAAAAAGGATCAATTATAAAGTTAGAAATTTTAAGTGTCAATTTCAATTAGTGAACCGTGAATCGTTCTGCATTCGCAGTAAATATAAGTAATTGTTTTTTTAAATATTAGAGTTACATATTATTAGGCACTGAAATGTTTAGCCATCGATAATGTACTAGATTACAATTAAAACGATTTCTTTCTCTGTAATAAAACTAGCATATTTTTTATAAACGGAGCACTCAAAATTGATACGAAAATTCTGGTTTTTCTAGATAGTTTTTATATCTAAAATATTAGGTCAACTGCATTTTATGTTAAATTTGTATTATTTACTTGTTTTTTCTAATAATAAACATTTTTTTAAATATAATATTTGTATTTTAATGTGCAGCCTTATTTATTAAATTTAAATTAAGAAGATTATCCTTTGAATGTTTTATATGCTTTCTAATCAAAAACTATTTTTATATAAAGATTTCTCTTTGATTTAAACAGCAGCCCTTTAAATATTATTGGGATTACTGCTCAATTTTAAGTGAAAACTTTATAAACTTTATTCATAATTCTAAGATGATGTGTTATTGACTTAGGTGAAGTTTTTCTCTGTGCAGATGCTGGTGGTTGTGGTCAAACTGATTCATTTTCAGAGTCATTTTCACTACTAGCTGACATTGACGTATGACGTAGTACAGAATTACGATGAGCCAATTCAAATGCATTTAATCTAATCCGCATAAAATTTAAGTGATGCTGTAATCTATGTAAAATTTTAGGCTGCAATCCTGAAAATAATACAATACTCGTAAATATAACAATTAGTGAAGTCGGCGGGCCCTGCTTCACAGGGTCCTCATAACACGAGAGAAATCAAAACTAGTTTTCCGATTGTCCTAACTAAAAAAACTTTGATCTAAGCTAACCTAACTCGCTTTTTCAAGTTTATGGTTCTTTCATACCTAATTGCATCTGATGTATGGCTTGTGGAATAGGCACCCATTTCCTGCTTGTAATATCATAATATAACAATTTTTCAAAATAATTTGAATGTTCCATTAAACTATGATTATGTTCTTCACAGTCAGGAACGAAGGAAGAGAAAGGAGCACAAACATGCCTATTTTCATCCATTTTTATTTCTGAAATAAAAATTTTTAAAAAATACTAACAATATTCCCTTGACACTGTAAAATATGAAGCAATTTTAAAATACAAATGTTATTTATTTGTACCACCTATTAATGATATACCTAAATTATAATCTTAGACTTATAAAATTAGATTTATTTTTTTATCTCGAATGTATGTCCCCCGTTACAGGATAAAATATCTGCTATTTTATTAATAATTGTTGCATCATATTGAATCGTAAATATTATTGCATCATATCACAACCTGTTGAGACATGTTTAAAAGCTGTAGACGCAGGTGGTTGAAGTGGGGGGTGGGGGTACCCGCAATATATAGGAGTGGCGCATCGACGCTGGCTCAGTTATTTGCAAGAAATTGTGGTGTAAGCATCAAATTAGCAGCAGCAGCAATAAGCTTGAGCTAAGCAAGAAATCTTCTAAATAATTATCAAAGGATACAAGGAAGAGCAATTGTAAGTATTAAGTTATTACAGGCATCAACATTATTATTGTATTGACTGTCGTCGTATCAACATGCCAGAGACACGAGCTGGACAAAAATCTATCATTTTTGATGGATCGGAATGGGCCAGTTTGTTCAAATATACGTTGAAAAGTGAAGAAATACAAAAGTTTTTTAGTGAAATAGTGGAAAAAGCGGTAGAAAAGCATACGGAAAAATTATTGGCCGAAATTAATAATTTGAAGGTGGATAACCTCAAACTACGCCAACAATTAGAAGAAATACACCAGAGTCCCCAGGTGACCAAAACAAAAAGTGTATCAACAAAAAAAGTTAAAATCGTTGATAAAAAGGATGGAAATAGAGAAACTAATAAAATAATAAAGGACGGTGAAAATCAATTGCAAATTGCTGAACAAACAACTTCAACACACAATATCAGTTCAATAACCGATGACAACAATGAAAACGTCGAAAATGAAAACGATGATGATGGATTTACGACAGTCACGTATAAAAGGAAGAGAAATAAAATCATCAGAGGAAGCGGTCCTTCTTCAGAGGACCTACAATGCATTGATTCGAAAATATGGATTTTCCTCGGACGCTGTAAAAAAGAAACCACTACAAGTGAAAAAATAAAAAAGTTCCTAGTAGGAAAATATGAAAACTATCAGTTTTCAGTAGAAGATCTACAGAGCAAAGGAATCTATAGAAGTTTTAGAATTGGAGCTGATAGATCGCTTACCGATCAAATATACAATCCAAATAACTGGCCACAAGGAGCACTTGTAAAGCGATTTATTTTTCGTAAACAAGCAGCCAACTTTAGCGACTAAAAATGTGATAAAAGAGGAAAGTTTATGGAATAAAGTAAATAAGATAAAAGAAGTACCAAAAAATGAAAGATATAAAATAGAAAACAATGTAAATATAATGCATTTTAATGTTCAAGGGCTACTAAAAAAAGAATCTTTATTAGAAGTGTTATTAGACGAAATGAGTATTAAAATTGACGTAATGTGTGTTTGTGAACATTGGATGTGTGAAGATAAAATAAAAATGTTAACAATAGGGAACATGAAATTAGGAACCTATTTCTGTAGAAAAACAATGAAACGTGGTGGAAGTTGTATCCTCATTAAACCGCATTATAAATATGACGTGTTCAGTGAAATAGAACAATTAGCAGTTGAATTAAATTTTGAAGTCTCAGCAATTAAAATATTAGACATACGTACTGTTATAATATGTGTTTATAGGACACCTAATAGCAACGTTGATGTTTTTATTGACAAATTATATAAATGTTTGACTATTGTTTCAAGTATAAAATATTTTTCTAACATCATAATATGTGGTGACATCAATATCGACTTTTTACAACAAAGTAAATATGTAGACGATATTCAGCAAATCCTGTCTTCATTTAATTTTAGTGTAGTAATAAGACAACCTACTCGTATTACAAATACAAGTGCAACATGTATTGATAATTTTTTTGTAAATTTTGCTTATCTAGGTTTTGATATTTGTCATAGTTCATTGTCTGATCATACTTACCAGGTGTTAACAATACATGGAAATTGGAAGTCATTCAAACGTTCTATATACTGCGAGCATAGAGATTACTCTGATAATAATACGAAATATTTTTTGTTCCTTCTTGCTAGAGAAAATTGGGATGAGGTGTTCTGTGAGGAGAATCCAAACAAGGCATTTCATACATTTTACTCTATTTATAAATATTATTATGAAGTAGCTTTCCCCAAAAAAAGAATAATTTTAAATAATACTCAAGATCGTAGTAATGAATGGATAACTCCTGAAATAAAAAGAGTATCTGCTGAAAAAAACAAAATCCGTGCTGATATCCGAAAATCAAATGACTCAATGGAAATATCAGAACTTAGAACTTACTATAAAGAATTGTGTAATCATATTAAGACATTAGTTAAAGCCGCTAAGCAGTCGTATTATGATAATAAAATTCAATCATCAGATAATAAAATGAAAGCATGTTGGAATGTTATAAACAACTTAGTAAAACCAAATCAGGTTAAACAAAAAATTATAGAAATCAAGAATCAATCTGGACAAATAATAACCGACCAAAAAGAAATTGCTGAAATTTTTAATGATTTTTTCACAAATATTGCAAAAAACTTAAATTTAAACAGTGCAAACTTCGATCTTCATATAAATAAATTAGACCAATGTATTTTCCTTTATTCTAGTGATGAACTGGAAATATTTGGAATAATACAAGAATTAAAAAACAAAAACTCATGTGGTTGGGATGACATTCCCAGTCCAGTTATAAAGCAAAGCGCAGATTTTATTATTGTGCCGTTGGCGTACATTATCAATGAGAGCTTACAACAAGGAATCTTTCCTGAAATGCTCAAGAAAGCTGTAGTTGTTCCAGTATTTAAAAAAGACAATCCTTGTGAAATAAAAAATTACAGACCTATATCCCTACTAACAGTATTTTCCAAAATTTTTGAAAAAGTAATATATAATAGGTTAGTAAATTTTTTTACTAAATACGACATTATTAAACAAGAACAACACGGTTTTGTGCGTAAACGATCCATTGACCAAGCTGTTTTTAAGAGTTACATTGAAATTTTCGACGCGCTTAACAATAATGAAATAACAGCCGCTGCTTTTTTAGACTTAAGCAAAGCATTTGACTGCATAGATATAGATTTGCTCATTCATAAACTTAACTGCTACGGTATCAGAGGTACAGCACTGAAACTCATTGCATCATACGTTAGCCAGCGTGAACAGTGTGTCAAAATAACATATCAAAAGAACGATGTGATTAACTATCTGTATTCAGACTACAAGCCAATAACCAGGGGGGTCCCACAAGGGTCCATTTTAGGGCCGTTGCTTTTTATTTTATATATTAATGAACTACCTAGCATAATCCAAAATAAGGTTATCCTCTTTGCTGATGATACAACTGTTTTTTTCCGTAACAGTAATATACATCTACTTAGAGAAAACATTGTGCAAACTCTTTGTGATTTGCAAAAATGGTTTGAAAATAATACATTGAAACTAAACATTGACAAAACACAGTTGGTCTGTTTCAGGAACAATATAGGCAACATTCAGATTAAGGATCAAAAAATTGAATCATTTGACTATGCAAAGTTTCTTGGCATTTATCTTGATAACAAATTGGATGGGAAAAAACATATTGAATTTTTAACCAATAAGTTAGCTAAACTTAGTTTTGCGCTATATAAATTAAGAGATCTTGTGTCATTTGATATTTTGATACAAACCTATTATGCACAGATTCATTCGAATATAAAATATGGGATTTTATTTTGGGGAAATTCAGTGTTAGTAGAAAAAGTGTTAGTTGCACAAAAGAGATGTCTAAGAATCATGGTAAATGCCAAATCTACGGAACACGCTCGTCCAATTTTCAGGGATTTAAAGATACTTACAGTGATTGATACTTATATTATGGAGTGTGCAATATTTGTGAAAAATAACTATCAATTATTTGAGAAATATCAGTACGATCATTCATACAATACACGAGGCGCGGATAAACTTGTAACTATTCAGTCAACAAAGACGTATATAAATATTGGAGTGCTAAACATGTGTATTAAAATTTTTAATAACATTCCAACACATTTAAAAAATTTAAATAATAGGCAATTTAAGAATGAATTAAAAAGTTTTTTGTTGACAAAGAATTTTTATAATATTAAGGAATTTATCGAATGACTTATTCTATGTACTCTGTACTTTATTGAATAAAGATTATTATTATTATTATTATTATTATTATTATTATTATTATTATTATTATTATTATTATTATTATTATTATTATTATTATTGACCTATTATCATATCCATTTTCATTGTTGTATTCATTAGTGTAGCACCTATCCTATTGTAAAACCTATATTGTTGTATCCCTCCTATTGTTGTATTCATTGTTATATCTCTCCTATTGTTGTACCTATTGTAGTACCTATCCTATTGTCATACCTGTCCTATTGTTGTACTTATCTTATTGTTGTACCTGTCCTATTGTTGTATTCATTGTTGCACCTATCCTATTGTTGTGCCTATACTATTGTCGTATTATATTGTTGTAACCGTTTTCTAATACCAATATTTTATTTCAGATAAAGCATAATGGAAGCATTCAATTGTGAAAAGTGTAACAAATCGTTCACACACAAAAAAAATTTAAACCGTCACATCAAAAGCATGCATTCAGATGTGGAGTTCCAGTGCCATGAATGTGGGAAAAAATTTAATCGTTTGGATAATTTTAAAACACATTTAAAACAAACACATAATTTGGAAACTCAAAAACGACCGGCAGCAACAATGGACAACGAGCATTCACCGAACAAAAAATATAAACTGGACAACAATGATGAACTGGCAACGGCGATGGAAACTGATAATTCTCTGATTGAAACGAGACGATGTGATATATGTGACCTTGAGATACCAACGTCACGCTACTACGGGCATTTACGGAGTCTTGAACACAAGAATCGCGCAATTACTCAAGTGGAAAACGACGAATTTGTTGAAAAAGTAGCAAGCGCATATAAAAATCGAATGATCAGTTATCGAATACGAGCTTCGGAAAAAATTACAAATATCAACGAATTTTTAAAACACATTGAACTCAAAGTGATGCGTCTATTAACACACGAACTGGGACGACATGCAACATTCAAGATAAATATGGAATTATTTGGACTGTACACACTTGAAAAGGCTGGAAAAACTCGAGCAGAAACAAAATCGTTCAACACAAAGAACAAAATAATGACCGAGGCAACGTATACCGATTAGATGAAATGTATACCGATTTTTCTCAAACCCTCAACACCAAGAGCGAAGAGTTTGAGCACAAAGAAACAGGATGGACGTTGCAAGAGGTTAAGTACTTGGAAATTAATATTAACAAGTTTACTCCTCTTCGCGGGTCATCCTATATACAACTACCGGCGTGGATAGAAAAGAAGAAAGCGGTTGTAAACGTTAAGAATGCTGATGACGCATGTTTTTTGTGGTCAGTGGTTTCGGCGTTATATCCAGTTCCATACACTCAACATCCGCAACGAATATCTACATATCCACACTACTCTACAGTTTTAAATGTTGAAGGAATCAAGACTCCGATAACATTAAAAGACGTAAAACAATTTGAAAAACAGAATGATATAAGTATAAACATGTACGGCGTTGATGGGAAAAATATTGTCGGACCAATATACTACACAGAACAAAGAAGATCAAGACACGTCAAACTGTTATATATTGAAGACGGAGAAAAATCACACTACTGCTGGATTAAGAATTTAAATAGGCTTGTTGGAAATCAATTATCAAAACACGATGGAGCAAAATGGATTTGTGATGGATGTCTTCAGTTTTTCAGAACAGAAGATCGGTTGAAGGAACACGAAAAACGAGATTGTAATCATGTCTACACCGTACTCCCTTCACCGAAAAAGTCTGTCTTGAAATTTCAAAATTATGCTAAACAGATGCGCGTCCCGTTTACGATATATGCGGACTTCGAATCCATATTGAAACCATGCGACACATGCATACCGAATCCTGACGGATCGTTCACGAACACCACGCATATCCACGAACCATTCAGCTTCGCATATTACATCAAGTGTAGTTATGATGATTCACTGAATAAGTTTGAACTGTATCGGGGTCCGGACTGTGGAAAAAAGTTCCTGGAGATGTTGGACGAGGAAGTGAAACGTATTTACAATATTATAAAAATCAAAGCGCCAATGAAGCCGCTAACACCACTGGAAGTGATAAACCACGAAACGGCTACAAAATGTTTCCTTTGCAACAAACGTTTTTATAACGATCCCAAGAATCGTAAAATGCGGGACCACGATCATCTTACAGGAGCATATAGAGGTCCTGCGCACAACAATTGTAATAAATTATATAGAATGCCGAAATTTGTGCCCGTCATTATCCACAATTTGTCCGGCTACGATTCGCATTTTATCATCAAAGAGCTGGGTGTTGCAAAGGAAAAAGTAAATGTTATACCAAACAACAAAGAAAAGTATATATCATTTACTAAATATGTACCAGTTGAAGAAGAAAATGACTACGACGACCAACAGAGCGATGATGATTGTGCAGATGAATTTCAAGATAATGAAGAAGATGATTTCGATGGTGACGAAGAGGAAGAAAAAGACATTAGAAAAATGAAAACTATCCAATTACGGTTCATAGACTCGTTTCGATTTATGGCTAGCAGTTTGGATAAATTATCAAGCAATTTAAATACCGATCAACTTAAAGAAACGCGACGAGCATTTCCAGAAGATCGTCATTTCAATCTGATGAGGCAGAAAGGGGTGTTTCCATATGAATACATCAAAAATTTTGACCGTTTGAATGAAACTGTACTACCGCCGAAAGAAGCATTCTACAGTCAACTAAATGCAGCGCATATTAGTGATGAAGAATACTTACGGGCTCAACAAATTTGGAACGTTTTTCAAGTGAAAACATTGGGCGAGTATTCCGATCTATATTTAACAGTAGACGTTTTGTTATTAGCGGATGTGTTCGAGAACTTTCGTGATGTGTGCATAAAAACCTACGGTCTCGATCCTGCGCACTATTATACCGCCCCAGGACTGAGCTGGGACGCCATGTTGAAAATCACGAACGTTGAACTCGAGCTTTTATTGGATATAGATATGGTACATTTTATAAAAAACGCGATAAGGGGCGGGTTAACTCAATGCTGTGGACGGTGTGCTGAGGCAAATAACAAATACATGTCTGAATATGATGCAACAAAAGCTTCTAAATTCATTGAATATCTAGATGCAAATAATTTATATGGTTGGGCTATGATACAAAGAATGCCAGTTAACAAGTTTCGGTGGTTAACACCAAAACAAATAGAGAATTTAGATGTTAATAGTATTAGCGATGATGCTGATGTTGGCTGCATATTAGAGGTTGATTTGGAATACCCGGAACATTTACATGATTATCATAATGATTTACCATTCTGTCCTGAGAATATGCAACCACCAACAGTAACAACTAACACAAAAAAATTAATCGCGAATTTAAACATTAAAAGTCATTATGTTATTCATTACCGGAACTTGAAACAATGTTTAAAATATGGGCTAAAATTGTCGAAAATACACCGTGTACTAGCATTCAATCAAACGGAATGGCTAAAAACATACATTGATCTAAATACAAATTTACGGACAAACGCGACTAACGATTTTGAAAAGGACTTTTACAAACTAATGAACAATGCGGTATTTGGGAAAACGATGGAAAATGTTGACAAACGCGTGGACATTCGACTCATACCTCACTGGGACAATATTAAGAAAAAATTACGCGCTAGTACTTTAATTAGCAGACCTAATTTTCATAGTGCTAATATAATTAATGAAAATTTAACAGTAATTCAAATGGATCGTTTGAAAGTTATATATAACAAACCGATATATGTCGGCTTCACCGTTTTAGAACTTTCTAAAACGCTGATGTATGACTTTCATTACGGGTACATGAAGCCTAAATATAATGATAATATAAATTTATTATACATGGATACGGATAGTTATATATATGAAATTTTTACAGACAGTTTCTACGATGACATCAGAAGTAATTTAAATGAGTTCTTTGATACCTCGGATTTTCCAGACTCCAACATTTACAATTTTCCTCGAGTAAATAAAAAAAAACTCGGTAAATTTTAAGACGAGTGCGCGGGAACTATTATTGAAAAATTTTTTGGGGTTAAAGCGAAGTCCTACTGCGTTGTTAAAGCAAATGAGCCGCCGATTAAAAAAATTAAAGGGATAAAAAAAAATGTAGTTAAAAATGATATAACAGTTTCTGATTTTGAAGATTGTGTTTTAAGTTCAACAGATAATCACTCTGATCGGTCTATACAGTTAAGATCAATGTATGTTTTTAGAAGTAAAAACCACCAGCTCTATACGCAATTAGTAAATAAAATAGCCCTTAATAATGAGGATAATAAACGATTCACAAACCCAGAAAATCCTATAAAGACATTTGCATGGGGACATTATAAAATTAAAGAGTTAAAAACGTCAGATAATTTAGGTGATAAGTAATTTCCCCCATACAAAATTTTCGCATGATGGGCATTATAAAATTAAAAAATTAGAAGAAAACTTATTATGTAATGTTAGTAGTAAAGATATAAATTAATTTCTTACATAAAAAATCACCGCTAGGTATACAATAACTGCTTCAAACGCATACAAAATCCTCCAACGATATCCGCCAGCTAATTCTATTCGGTAACATCTTCGGTTTCATTTCCATAAAAAATAAAAAAAATAAAAGGTTATTTTTATATATAATTTACAAATGTGAAAAGCATAACTATTTAAGTAATGTTAAAAAAAAATTCAGTTATGGTTTTCACAGAATATTTATAAACCAATAAAACTGATTGCTATAAATTATTATGACAAAGCTGATTGTTGTAAATAACTAAATCCATAAAAAAAAAAAGAAAAAAAAAAAAAGCTGATTGTTGTAAATAACTAAATCAATATATATATATAAAAAAAATAAAAATAAAAATAAAAAAAGAAAAAACAAAAAAAAAAAAAAAAAAAAAACAAAAAAAATTCCAAACTATACACATTACATTGTTGTACAAAACATTTTAATTATTATGAGAATTTTGTAAGCAGCTAATGGTTGTAAGTACTTATGTACAAAAGAAATTAATTATTGTAACTGCTCAAAAATTGCAGATTTTGTGTATAGATTGTATAATCATAAAATTTTTTGTAATATACTTGGAAAATGATAAATACTTACATAAAACATTAAATTGTTGTTCTGTGGACAGCAACATCCGTTTCTAGTTTAGCGATCCAAATACTCGACAATTGTATTTCAAAAATACCAACGAAAACCATCTCAAAATACATAAAAAAAAATAAAAATTATTTTTTATCCTACAATTTATGTATAAAATGTAAAAGAACCATACACATTTTAATATTCTTGACTTTAAGTATGGTTCTTCCATAATATTTAATTATAACGATAACTATATATTGATTATAAAAAATTTGATTGTTAGACATTGTTAAGCTTTCCTTTTTGCATATAATATTAAAAAGTATTAATTGTTGCAAACAATCAATTGTTACACAAGTTTTATTGTTGTAATTGTTGAAAATTACAGTTGTTCTGTATAGATTATATAAGTATTCATTGTTAAGACAATTTAATTGTTGTGAAAAATCTAGTGTTTTTAAATAATTAAATATGCATACCCACACGTATGAGAATGATTGTTGTAAAAATTGATTATCACAATTTATTGTTATGTAAATTTGTAAATGTAAACAAACAAATTTTAATAATGGTTAAAAAAACAGTTTCAAGTATGACTCTTACATAAAATTTTAATTGTAGCCTTAAATGTGTATAAAAATAAAAAAAATGTTCAAACTATACACATTACATTGTTTACACTATACACATTACATAAAACATTGAAAAAAATCATGTTCAAACTATACACATTACATTGTTGTACAAAACATTTAATTATTATGAGATTTTTGTAAGCAGCTAATGGTTGTAAGTACTTATGTACAAAAGAAATTAATTATTGTAACTGCTCAAAAATTGCAGATTTTGTGTATAGATTGTATAATCTTAGAATTTTTTGTAATATACTTGGAAAATGATAAATACTTACATAAAACATTAAATTGTTGTTCTGTGGACAGCAACATCCGTTTCTAGTTTAGCGATCCAAATACTCGACAATTGTATTCAAAAATACCAACGAAAACCATCTCAAAATACATAAAAAAAAATAAAAATTATTTTTTATCCTATAATTTATGTATAAACTGTTTAAAACCATACCATACTTTAAAACAATACACATTTTAATAATTGTTGGCTTTGAGTATGGTGCTTACATAAGATTTTAATACAGACTACATTGTTACAAAACATTTAATTAGGTATAATAAGAATTTTAATCTCTCTAAACCACTAATGTATTCATTTTTTAAAAAATTAATTGTAAATTGTAAATTTTGAAAAAAATAAAAAAAGTTATACAAAAAGCAATTGACTTTTATTTTTTTTTTTCGCAAAAAAATCTCTACAAATCTTCTAAAAATAAACATTTATTAAATCAAATTTTTTTGTTATAGTTTCACATTATATGCTATGAATCCCAGCTCAAAATATTTTTCATAGTCTATAATGTTTTTCAGGATAATGATACCAAAACTCTTACAAAATAGTATATATAAAATTTTCTTACTTGGTTCTTGTGCACTGTGCGAATGATTTGTAAGGTTTATCAAACCGACATCACTACAATAACAGTTTCGTTATTTCACACAAAACTCACTTATTTAGTTCTTTTTTCATTAAAAGTTTTTCACTTTACATAAAAAAAATAACATATCTATTGTAAAACATATAAATTATTAATCTTTGTAAAATATAATTTTGAAATTTTCGAAATCACTATTCGAAAACGCTATAACACACAAAAAAACTTAATCACTTTTCAAAAAATATTCTTAAGTACATATTGTAATTATTTTAGTAGATACTTATACATATATTAGCAACACAATCATCTCCCATATACATAATAATTTCATTGAAAATGCTGATACTCAAAAACTATGAACGCTAAAAGTATATGCGCTGTCAAAAATATGCATTCCACAGCCGGTTTATACATTGATTATGAAAACTGTTGCAAGTGCATTAAACTGTTTGTTAACTGAAAAAATAGGCTTTGTGGATTTATAATTAGGTCTAATAAAAGCTCTCTTTTAATAAAGTTGGCAATAATATTCTTGAAAAATACTGATATAAAGCATAATGTATAGGTTGCTATTTATTGTAAATTAACATGTTTATGAATATTACAATGTTTTAATTATAATCAAGTATTCATTTGTCAATGTATTTGCTTAAATTAAAAGTTCAGTTATAATTAGTAAGTGACAGCTTTTCGTAAGTACTATAGTTTGAAATGTTACACGAGGTATTATCAAGTCATGTTTTAGAGCAGTAAAAATGTAAAAAAATATTCATCCCAAGCCGTTTATATGTCATATGCTAAATTATATTATTCATAAAATTGCTTGTTTACTTAATGTAGCTATTAATATAAGTCAGTTTTATTAATGAAAAAGTGTTTAACGTAATTGGTTTTAAGTCATTTATTTGGGGGAGGGAGGGAAATATTTATTCCTCAGTAACTTGTTTACTAACAGAAAATCATGTTATGCCGACAAAAGCTAGTTTTTATTAGTATGATAAATATATTTACACTAATACTGAGTTCATTAAAATTTATGTGTAGGGGATTATTTTTGGTAAATACCTTAGTTTAAAGAAAATAAATCAGCAAATTTATATTAAATATGATATAGAACAAAGACAGAATTTGAAATAAGAAAGACAACAACATAAATTCCCATAAGAAATGAGCTTATAAAGAAATTTTTATATGATATTTTTTCTAGTATATTAAAATAGGACATGTATTAAGTGCAAAGTAAGGCTGATTTCACACACCTATTGCATACATTAAGATAAGGCTGTTTTCACGCACTTATTGTGCTATTAATATATTTATATTTAATTATTGAATAATTAATAAATAAGTTAACTAATAAAGAAAATAGGCTGCTCAATCGTTAATAAATGAGCTAGAAAACTAAATGGTAGGGTAACTCAAAGCAGTTTTTAATTAGTTAAGTAAACAGGAGGCTGTTCTGAACTGGTTGAAACTAACTGATCAGCTAAACCGGGTTTATTTTAACTATGTCGGTTAACTGATCATAACAGCTTATACTGTGTGAGTTTTTCGAGAGTTGCCATTTTTATTACAGCCAAACCGTTGATTTAATCGGAAAATTGTTCAAATAGGAGTTATAGATATCGACGGGGGCAACCGATTGCTATAGTCAGGAGCTTTATAGCTCTTATGGTTTTCGAGCTATGATACAAACTTATAGATTTTTAAATGGGACTATATATTAATTATTCGATAAAACTGATCTAATGCATTAATTAACAACATAAATGAGCAAAAAAATTTTTTTACCCACAATTAATTTTTTAATTTTTCTTTAATTTATCAGCTAGGCGTTAAAAATATGCACATGTACTTAAGACTACTTTAATCGATAGTGTTTTCCTTGGTTACATTTCCGTTACATCCAAGAAAAGAACCTTTTCCGGTACCATTTCTATCATAAAAATTTGGTTGTAATAGAAATGGCAACTCTCAAAAATCTCACATGGTATATTATATATTACTTGATTATAGTCTAATCTATTAACTGCTCATAATACCAATATACAGCCCTGTATACCTGTATACTGGTCATAAAAGGATTTTGTATACCTGTATACTGGACATGAAAACTGTTTGTATACCTGTATACTGGTCATGAAAGCTGTCTGTATACCCGTATGCTGGTCATAAAAGCAGCTTGTATACCTGTATACTGGTCATGAAAGCTGTCTATATACCTGTATACTGGTCATGAAAGCTGTCTGTTTACCTGTATACTGGTCATGAAAGCAGTTTGTATGCCTGTATACTGGTCATGAAAGCTGTCTGTATACCTGTATACTGGTCATAAAAGCAGTTTGTATACCTGTATACTGGTCATGAAAGCTGTCTATATACCTGTATACTGGACATGAAAACTGTTTGTATACCTGTATACTGGTCATGAAAGCTGTCTGTATACCCGTATGCTGGTCATAAAAGCAGCTTGTATACCTGTATACTGGTCATGAAAGCTGTCTATATACCTGTATACTGGTCATGAAAGCTGTCTGTTTACCTGTATACTGGTCATGAAAGCAGTTTGTATGCCTGTATACTGGTCATGAAAGCTGTCTGTATACCTGTATACTGGTCATAAAAGCAGTTTGTATACCTGTATACTGGTCATGAAAGCTGTCTGTATACCTGTATACTGGTCATAAAAGCAGTTTGTATACCTGTATACTGGTCATGAAAGCTGTCTATATACCTGTATACTGGTCATGAAAGCTGTCTGTTTACCTGTATACTGGTCATGAAAGCAGTTTGTATGCCTGTATACTGGTCATGAAAGCTGTCTGTATACCTGTATACTGGTCATAAAAGCAGTTTGTATATCTGTATACTGGTCATGAAAGCTGTCTGTATACCTGTATACTGGTCATAAAAGCAGTTTGTATACCTGTATACTGGTCATGAAAGCTGTCTGTATACCTGTATACTGGTCATAAAAGGATTTTGTATACCTGTGTATTGGTCATGAAAGCTGTCTGTATACCTGTATAGTGGTCATGATTGCTGTCTGTATACCTGTATACTGGTCATAAAAGCATTTTGTATATCTGTATACTGGTCATGAAAGCTGTCTGTATACCTGTATACTGGTCATAAAAGCAGTTTGTATACCTGTATACTGGTCATGAAAGCTGTCTGTATACCTGTATACTGGTCATAAAAGCAGTTTGTATACCTGTATACTGGTCATGAAAGCTGTCTATATACCTGTATACTGGTCATGAAAGCTGTCTGTTTACCTGTATACTGGTCATGAAAGCAGTTTGTATGCCTGTATACTGGTCATGAAAGCTGTCTGTATACCTGTATACTGGTCATAAAAGCAGTTTGTATACCTGTATACTGGTCATAAAAGCTGTCTGTATACCTGTATACTGGTCATAAAAGCAGTTTGTATACCTGTATACTGGTCATGAAAGCTGTCTGTATACCTGTATACTGGTCATAAAAGGATTTTGTATACCTGTATACTGGTCATGAAAGCTGTCTGTATACCTGTATAGTGGTCATGATTGCTGTCTGTATACCTGTATACTGGTCATAAAAGCATTTTGTATATCTGTATACTGGTCATGAAAGCTGTCTGTATACCTGTATACTGGTATGCAGACTGTTTAAGTACAATAATATAAATACAGCAGCCTTTAACAGACGAGTTATTTTAATCGGGAAAATTTTGCGTTACATATACATCGAATAAGGTTTTACTTTAGAGAAGACGTTTTACTGTATTTATTTGATACTATTTTTTATTACTATGAGAACTTCTTTTTACATGTACATAATTTTTTTCCAGGGAAAACGAAATTTGCACAATTTACAAAAAAAATATTATAACGATACCATACATTAAAATGAAATAAATATTTCTAATATAAATTTTATTTAACTTAGCAAGATAAAATAGTCCTGTAATAAGGATAGATGTATAGTAAATATATTTAATAGTTAGAATTTATCTTGCTCAAATAACATTTATTACTGTTAATTATTATTATGCGCTTATTTTGCTACGTTGCAATGCATGATATGAAATATGTATCTAGTACACTACGTTGTAATAAGTTAAAATTATTCATGATAATATGGAATTCAATGTTCTAAAATTTATTTTTTGTATTAAGAGCATTAAGATATTTTATTCTGAGAATTTACCTCTGCAGTATTTTAAAATTGTATTAAAATCATGGTATAACATTTAATAGCATATTAAAACCGCTGCATATTATATTTAATAATTCTTAAAAAATAATATCATACTGAAAGCATATGAAATAGTTTAAACCATCTTTAATAGTTAAATGTATGTACTCTAAACAACTGAAATGTTTTTTGTTTAAAGAAATCGTTTTTATAAAAATAATTTTTAGTTAAAACTGTTTCATTTTTCTTCGTGAATTAACACTAAAATATGTATACATAATTTTCAACATGTTGATCTTAATATTATAAATTATTATGAGAGTTTTATTTGCAGAAAAAGATCTATAACAACTTCTTTATATGAATTGTAGGATATTGGATTAATTTTTAAAATCGCTGTAAAATTTTATACATTTACGTGACATATTTTAAAGATAGTATTAAGTTATGCATAATTATTAAAAAGATGAAGCAAACAGATCCGTATAAAAAATTTTTTAGTTTTTTACAAAAAAATTTTTGTTACGTTTACTCATCTTTAAACTACACAAAAAAAGAGAAATATATAATAAAACTGTAACACTTTCAACATTCTTAAAAAATATGCGTCAATAAATATTGGTAATAATTCATGCTTATATGTGTATGCAAATTAAACAATGAATATTTTAGAAAAGCAGTTATCAGCTAGTTCGAAAACAATTGAACGATTTACAGTGTTTACACTGCTATTTCCTAAAGTAATTCAATTTCTAATAATAAAAACTAAAGCTATCCATTAGCTAAATATGTAAGAGTTCGGACCTGAAAATTCATGAAAATGTTACATCGCTTCTCACGGTATGATTTTAACATTATCATCGCACTAAAAATAAAGGCGCATACACATTAGTCAGATCATTATGGTTCTTTCACATCTAATTATAAACGATATAAAAGAAAAATGGATTTTGTAAATTAAATTATCAATAATAATTTTTTAGAATTTCATAATCATAACTTTGAAAGCCTTATAAGTTTATCATATTTGCTAACGTTAGACCTTAAGCTAAACTTTTATGTGAAGTATACTCGAAAAACTTCTTACACATGAAATGTATTTACACGTATATAAGTGTACTTGTAATTTGACGAACAGGATTAAAAGTATTATCAAAAATTTTTAAATTCACATAGAATGTAAAACGTTTTAAATTTTCATATTATTAACAAAATTAAAGGCTAATTTTAATCTTAAATAAAAGCGATAAAGATCTTGGAGAGTTTTTGCTATCAATTTTCCAAAACGTCTTATAAATCGTAAAGAAGCGGGGAGCGGGACTTCTTAGGGTTTCAAATTCAAATATGTCGGTCTATTAAACAATTCTGCTTTAATAAAAAATTTATTTGAAAAGAAACCGTCGCATAGAAAACATTTTTTGTTTTAATAAATTTATTTTTTTTGTTTTTATTATAAATTTAAAATACAATAAAATTAAAAAATGGAATTAGACTGTGAGTTTTTAAAAATATTTTTGAAATTATTTTAATTTTAATTTTATTTAAAACTTTATTTTTTTTTATAGTGAATTTAATTTTGACTCACGTAACAGAAGAAACTCCGGCTCGTCTCCGCGTAAGTAAATTAAATTTTCATATTCATATTAGTTTATGATGAAATCATTTTTAAATCTGTTTTTTACTAATTACAAAAAGTGAATGTTTTAAACATGTATTATATATTCAAAAAAATATTTAAGCTTACTGATTTAATATTATTAAACCTAAAATTATTGTCAAATTTATTGAATCTGTTGAGAAAAAGCGAAATTATTTTATCAGTTGTTTTAGAGCATAATTTTTTTATTTTTTAGCGAATGTTAATGGTGATTTTCCACTTATTTTTAAAGCATAATTTTTTGTTTTAGCGGCTGCCGATGGTAATTTGTATACTGAGGCGGCATATCCCTCGATGGGACGAGGGATATAGCCACCTCGGCGACGTAGGCGGCGGTTACGTTGCCTACCGTAACTTATACAATCGAGTACTCCAAGTCTGCATTTTTGTAAAGGTAAATTTAAAAAACTTATGCCAAAAAAAATGGAATAACATAAATTTTTTGTTTTTTTTGTTTTTTCTAGATCCTTGGAGAAAAATTTTTAGTTTTAGTTTAGTTTAGTTTAATTAGTTTTCAAAAAAGTTTTATAAATAGTTAGTTAGTTAAATAGTTAGTTAGTTTTATAAATAGTAAAAATAAATAATTTTTTAAAAAATTTTAATTTTCTTCTTTTTTTAATACCAGAGTTTAAAAACATTTTTTTTTTCAGTGTTTTGTTTTAGTGGTTTCTTTTTCAGCTATTTAAGTTTTAATTTCATGCGTAAGTATACTTTATATTTATATAAAGTAATTGATTTCAATGAATGGAATCCATTTTTTAATTTTTTGGGTACTTTCATTTGACTTAAAAATGGTTAAAAAATGAGTGTATCCTAATTTGAAAACTGATGAAAATATTAGCTGAAAAAAGTAGTTTGAAAATTAAGATGTAAGGTGGAGAATGTTTTAAAGCATCCATTACTGCTAATTTCTTGAGGTAGCTTTTCATATCGAAAATTTACTCCCAATCAATTTCCTCGTTAAAAATTTTGTCTCAATCAGTCCCTTTTAAAAAATTTCACATCAAATTTTCTGCAAATCATTTTTTCAGAACTTTTAAAAATGTTAAATGACTTTATAACCAGTTGTATACAAAAAAGCTTAGATTTATATGTAATTGTTAATTAAGAATCTTTTTGAGATTTTTAGCTTTCCTCAGCAAAAATTCATACACCTACCTACATTTCGGGTTTCACTGAAGTTATAAAACTTAATTCATTACTGGTAATTCATCATGACTGATAATAACGCAACAATGGACAATTTCCCAAGTACGTTATATATTGTAAATAGTTTTTAAAATTATTATGATACATCGATTGAATGATTTTGTTGATCAATTAATCACTATCGAAATGGCTTTGTGTATTACTACAAAATTTATAATTTTAACTTTTTGTTGCAGCTTCCGAAATCGTAGAAGTGGCGCGGGGGTTGCTACCCGCTGATATTCGTGTAAGCTATCTTAAAATTTTTTAAATATATCTTTTTTTTATTTTTTACATTTATAACTATCATTCTTTACTACAAAATTTTAACCCTTGTAGCTTTAAAATTTGCTAAAGCAATTAAAATTTTTTACTTGTATTTAGGACCTACCAGTAGTAATAATTTTTTACTATGCCGAGGCATCAGAAGAACTAACACCCCTAATGAGGTCCTTAGGGCTCATTAGGGGTGTTATGGTAAACTATATCCCGGATTATAGGATGGGGTACATAGAATTATATCTTAGTTAAGGTAATATTTTTAAGTCTACAAATTTTGGAATAAATTTTAATTTTTTTTTTTTTTTTTTTTTTTTTTGTTTCAGAATTATTATACATATATTTTTATTTTGTTAGTTTTTACGTATTTTTATATTATTATTAATTATTATATAATATTATTATTAAAATAAGTTATTAAAAAACTTTGACTTTTTTCTTCTAAATATCCAAGTTCAAAACAATTATTTTTTTTCAGTGTTTTTAGTGCTTTCTTTTTCAGATATTTTAAGTTTTTTAATTTATGTGTGTAAGTATAGTTTATAGAAAAATTATTGTGTGTGCAGTATATATATAACAGTTGTGTAGATTTTTTAATGATGTTAAATGATGAACAATAAAAAAATTTAAGGTATAATTGTAACTGGTGTGTGAAAAATTTGTTACTTGAGTGTATCTATACATGTACACTGTAGAATGTAGATTTATCATTACTCCATTAGCTTTAATATGAATAATATGTATGTAATATTTTTCTGCTTAATAAAAGTTTTTTATAATTTGTATGTATAGACAGTGAAATTATTTTATAGAAATAAATTTTTAAAAATTATGCCAAAATATTAAAAATTTCAATTTGTTAGTATGTTTATAAGTTATTAATCAAAAAGTAAAAAGAGAGATTTCACATTTCTTAAAACATTCCTGTGTTTATATTTCTCTAAAATGAAACTTAGAAACGACATGTGAAAAAACTTTTTTGTTGAAAACTATTTTTATTATAAAATTTAACAATAATATGGTACTGATATGATAAACATCAGTCAAATTATTTAAGACTTATGTAGGCTTATAAGCACATATAGGTGTTATTGTAATAAAAGTAGATGTTTAAATTTGCTATTGTGTACAATATGTTTCATTAGAACTGTTGGGGCAGAAGTCTTTCAGTTGTTGGGCCTAATTTTGAGGTTTAAATTATTATTAATCGGTTCATAGGATCGTTGGTTGTTGTAGAAATTTCTTACTAGTTTGGTGATATATCATTAAACGGATTCCAGCCTAGTTTCGCTGTATAGTTATTTATTACGGATGTACCACGGTGTGTTATTCTTAGGACTTTATCCTATTTTACCAATAATTTTGTTCTGAAGCTGTATTTTGTATTTACACGCTAAGAATTTTCATATCAATTTAAGTGTTCATTTTATAAAAAATATGCTTGATTTATTGTAGAGAAAAATTTTTTAACTGTTATATCATTGCTGGGAAATAAAATTTCAGTGACTAAGAATAGCATAAATTTTGCATGCGAGCTCCAACATTAGCGTAATTGAAATGACACAACTTTTTTTGAAACTGACTGTACATCTAACATGTACATTATATTATTTCCATATCGCAAAATGATATATGTACTGACCTCTCTAAGTTAAATATGGTACTTTATTAGTCTAATGTGGAATACATCTTGTTGACTCATTACAACTGCTAAATTTGATTATGTAATTAGATCGAACTAAAACGCGGACAGATGTCATTATGTATACTGCAGGACAATTCACGTCAATTATGTTATTTTATTAGACTAACTTAAAATATAACTTGTTGACTGGTGCCTTTGGCGTCTTTTGATACATATCATTGCCAGCGAGATTTGACAATTTCTAATTCCAAAACTGTCTTCATTTTTGGCGAATCAAAGTAGTAGAAATATGGTGCTACGGGAACCACCTCCCCACCTCCCGATTTTGCAGAACGATTCACGGTTCACTAATTGAAATTGACACTTAAAATTTCTAACTTTATAATTGATCCTTTTTGTAACATTAAGCAACATTTTTTACTTACAACACAAATTTACTTACATTTACTGCGAATGCAGAACGATTCACGGTTCACCAATTGAAATTGACACAATTTTTACTATAATGAACCCTTTTTATAATATTAAACAACATTTTTTACTTACAACACAAATTTACTTACATTTACTGCGAATGCAGAACGATTCACGGTTCACCAATTGAAACTGACACAATTTTTACTATAATGAACCCTTTTTGTAACTTGATCTCAGGGAAAACTCAACAGACTGCATCACTCATTCTGACGAAAGTTAGGTGTATGTACTCTGTATGTACCACCTCTCAAGGAGTATGCTATATATATATATATATGTACGTATACACGAAGGGTATGCTATACGTATGGCTCCTGCAAGGAGCTGGCTTAGAACTGTCCAAAACCCACTACTTATGAATATTATCAGAAAAGTTATACAAATTAAGCATATTTAGGTAGAACAGTCTTAGTAATTTATAATCGAATGTTCTTAGTGGTATAAACAACAGATTATAAAAAATCTGTAGCCCTCCAGTTATCCAGATATACTTATAAAATTAAGTGAAGATATAAGTTAATTGGCATAGTTCCCATGGTTTCTTCCACCAACAGACTCAATTTTAAAATTATTTAAATTTTAATTCTAGAAAAACGCGCACACATATCATTTGAGTTTTAATAAACAAGAATTTAATTTCATTGCAATTACTAGTAAAGATATTCGCTATATTAATTTCATATCAAAAATCTCCTAAGAATATATTGAATATGTAAATTTGCAAGCCATTTAACACCACCTGAAATTTTTGTAATATTTAACTAATTAATAATTATCAAAATAGCCGTCTGTTATATAAAGATATCTCCATTATGAATAAAATAATGTTTTCTAATACAATTATGTAAAGGAAATAAAAATATTATCTAATATGTATATGAAATCTGAATGAGGCGGCATACTACAATAATAATAATAATAATAATAATAATAATAATAATAATATACGAGGTGTTTACAAAGTATATATGTTCTTCATAAAATACAGGGTGTATATAGTAAATATAGCTTGTACCACTAAAAATTCGAATTTAGACAAGTAAATGGAGTAATATTTGGGAGCAAGTATTGCTCTTGGTTGTGGTGGGGTTACTTGAGAATGAACTATGTAAATTGATACTTCCATATTCTGTATATAGCTATTCATTCATGAACTAATCAATTTTATTCAATAGAATGTAGTTCCAACTCAACTAACCATGATATTGGGAAACACATCATTAACTTAACAGCATTTGGGTTTAGTATTTGTCAAGTGGTTAATATATTACCTGAAAATATAAAAATTGGGTTTGGGGTTATTAAACATAAACTCATATAAGTATTAAAACATTTTTATTTTAAACACTATGTATATTACACGTATATTATTTTGTTATCTAAATACAGCCATATAAATAATTATAAATATAAGTATACAACGTTTTTGCTTTATTCATAATAATAGTAAGAATCTTAGTTAATCAGTTAATTGCAAATTTGAAAACTTAAACCACATAACTATTATCTTCATCACTTAGCAGATGCTTCTTTAACACAAGCGGTGCGGTGGTTTTATAATTTCAGCTAACTCATCGATTATTGAAGATATTTTCCATCCCACATTAGTATTTTTCAGCTTATTGATGTTCTCAATTAAATTGTTATGATTTTTAGGTAATAAATAAATGTGGTGGGCTGAAAAAATCACACTCGTCTTCTAACATATTTAAACTATGTAAAATATTCAAAATTTCTTGGTTAGTTGCTGTGATGGTAATTAGTTCTAGTAACTTATATATTGGTTTTTTGAATATGCTAATTATTAACATATACCAAGCGTTCGTAGAATTGTTGTACTTAAAATGTTTAGTTGGTATTTCTATTTCGACATATTCATTTGAATTGCTTATTCTACAATGCTTTAGACTTGCTGGTCTGATGGAAATGGAAGCTTATTCTTAATCTTTTCTGCAAACTCTTTGATCATTAAAATATCTAAAGTCACCTCTAAAAGGTTAGTTAATTTTTGAAATAACGTTGTTTCATTAGTAATAGATGTTAACTTATTTTCTCGCCCGTTTACATTAACCCAACTATCTTTTTTATACATCGATTGCAAAATGTTTTGTGATTTCTTTAGGGAATCAAATTTAGCTTTAATCGGTTTGGTTGCAAATATCATATCAACGGGGCTTAAGGTGTAATCAATATCATTTACTGAGTTATTTTGAATTAAGCATGATTTATTTTTATCACCCACATTTTTTGTATTAGCAATATAATCATCACCAAAAGCACCACCATCATAATTAGATGTAGAACCATCATTCTGTACTGATAAAGTTTTATTTGATAAGGCGTCATCTTTGAACTTATTAGCATCAGTCTTAGCACCATTAACGTAATTTATTGAATTATGTTGAGTACGTAAATGTCGAGAAAGATTGAACTTTCTTGTAAATATTCTACCACAAAATTCGCAAATATACATAACTGAACAGTGTAACTTGTTCGCGAGTAACTTGACAACTGACTAGAAACTCGTTGTGCTCCAGTACTTATATACCCCGAAGAAATAGATATGCCAATTGGTGAATTTTTCGAAAAAGAGCCAACGTTAATAAACGAGCTGACTTTGAGCACATTTCTGCAAATCTATAAATACATTAATTTGAACGTATTGAAAAGTTATGGTGCAAAAAATCATACGTCGCGCATGGATTTGGTTACCAGCTGATTATCAAAAAATATTTCAAGATTGTGAACCATGCTTTGAGCACTACAATCGACCGTGGCAGCAAGATCATGTTGATGGTCCACCAAGTTTGAAACAACATTGTCAAATGTGTAAAAATGGTGTTAAAATGGAGGAAGATTTTCAACCACCCACCGGTCAACCGCTAACATTTACCACACAAATTTTACGAATCGAAGATATATTTTATTACAACCTGATTTGTATACACATGTTAACAATTTAGATTTATTATTGTATTTAACGATAAAATTAATTAATTATGATATTTGGATAAAACATTTATATATGTATGATTATATTAAGCCAGATTATGCTAAAAGAATTTGTGCAGTTTGGGATCAGTTACCTGAAAATGTAAAAAAATCACGTTCTGGGGTAATAGAACATACACACAAATTATATAATTTTTAATATTTATTTATTGTAAAATATTTCTGTATACATACTTATAACATTTAAAATAAAAATTATTAAACATAATTGTGAGTTATTTTTTATCTAAACAATATCTGATTCATCAATCCAGCTATTAAATTCCGAAGAATAGCCGAGCCATTTGACTAATACTTTTCCACCACGTTTCTTCAGAACCTTTTCCACGAGATACACGTCTGGATATTTCACCCGTTGTAATTCATATTCATAGAATCCACCTTGAATGGGTTGTTGATTGATATCCTCAAGTAGATATGTTACCGGATTAGTATGTCGAACTTTCACGATTTTAAATATTTCCGTAGACCAATTTGGTGTGTAACCTTTCTCAAAACTCGATTTAAATTTGCTTATTCTAACAAAATCATTAACTTTATACTTGGCCGCACCAGCAATTTTTATATTACTATATACTGTAGATAATAGATGAGCCTCCTTATCAGCAGTGACATCTCGCGGTGCCATTTTGATTGTACGATGCTTTGTTCTATTATACTCGTCAACTAAATCACCAATTATCGGCAACCATTTATAGTTACCGTTTAGTGAAAATGCACGCCAAAGTTTATTCTTAATGGTGCGATTAAAACGTTCAACGATCGAAGCTTTCAGCGTGCTATATGTGGAGTAATGATTTATGTTATACTTTTCCATTAACGCCTTAAAGGTGCTATTAAAAAATTCTCGACCATCAGCTGTCTGAATATGTGCTGGCCTGCGCGCGCATTGTTTGAATATTGATTCCATAGCAGCAGTAACAAGTTTTCCAGATTTATCTTTGACAGGCACCGCCCAAGCTTGTTTCGAGAACGTATCGATAACATTTAAAAGATAGCGATATCCACGATTTTCTTTTGCATAAGCACCCATTTCAACGAGATCAGCTTGCCATAAATCATCAATTCCCTTGGTTATAACACGACGTCTTTTGAAATTTTTATGCGCTGGTTTATGTAGTTCTTTTACAACCTGTTCTTTCACCTTACTCATCTTTAAGTGTTGGTATTGAATGTTTAATCAGTTGTTTATATAGGCTATCTAAAGCAGTTATTTGATATTCCAGTTTCTTAAATTTAACATTAAATTCCTGTTTGGATACAGAAGCTGTTGCTGTATTTGAAATAACTTCCATTATGGTTTTTAATTCGTTTTCGATATTCTCCATATGAGTTAACTTTTCTCTAATATTTGTTTCAATTTGTTTATAAGAATTTTCAAGCACAGCTGCAGTATGTGAAATTTCAACAAACTTTTGATTCAGAAAAGCCAAATTAACAGCATCACTGCTATCTTTAGGAGCATGTACGTTCGTGAGACGCTTATCATTCATATCATAATCACCCTTAGGTGTTAAATTGATAGATGCAGCCTTTCGAGCATACCGTCCACCGCTACTGCTGAATCGACCGAATTTGTCAACGCTCATGTTTGAAATGATTTACGAAACGGGTGAGTAACCTCTATTTATTCAATTATATCAGCCTCACGAAGTTCTTCAAGTATTGCCTGTATTTCATTCGAGTGATTCGTATGTCCAGCTTCTGTGGACGCTATCAATAATTTCAATCTGCCAATAAGTTCGCCAACATCGTCCCAATAACGGTAATCAATCGTTTCACAATCATTAAAATGCATTAAACCAAAACCAGTTCGTTTTTGTTTCGGTGTTGAGGTGTGTTTTCGTCGCGGTGGAAAAAGTTTACTTATAATCTCCTTATATTTATAACAATCATTCGCATTAACTGACGCATTGACATCATATTTTCGTTTGTGTGCATTGGTAAGTTGTAATATAGTCTTATATGTGTTTAAATCAGCATCTGTGTATAGATGATGATTTGGATACTTTTTAAACAGTAGTTCAAAAAGACCTTTAGTGCCGGGGTAAGCTATACCATTAACAATAATAATATCATCAATTATATCCAATTCAGAATTACCAATCATCCATTTATTTGTTTCCGCATCTATACGCGGGCCATAGGTGTGATCAAGAGATTTTTTAGCGTTACGCGTAAGCGCTAGCTGGAGAAACTTTTCAGCTAGCACACCAACACTTGGCTCGTTTGTTTGCTTAAACAATTTTCGTGCAGTAATTTGTGCAGTTGGTGTAAATTGGCTTGTTGTGGGGGTAGGTTCGAACCCTCCCTCTATCAGCTCTGGTTCAAATACTTCATCATCACCACTGTTAAGAAAACGTGGCTTCTTAATAGAAGATACAGCATAATCAAAGGAATCATCAGCATCATCAATAGAAGGAGATGCTTTCTTAATTTTAGCTTGTGCTGACTTTTCATTTTTAACTAAGAGGCTTTTTGTTGGTTCAGTTTTTATTTCAGTAGCTATTTCTTTAAGCGGTTCAGTTATTGGTTTGAATGATTCTTCTAAATTTTTTTCTCGTTTAAACTGACTATCTTTAAGCGCGCGATATTTAGCACGTATAGATTTTGTTGCCTTTAAAATTTTTCGCTTTAGCTGTTGATCTTGATCCATAGTATGTCTATATGCTATTGCTGCTTATAAACAAATGTGCAAGGCACTCACATTCACCCCCATTTTATACTTTTTCGACTTAACCAAGCATAAATTAGGTCAACTGAAACCTAGTTTCAGTCGACTTAAAATATGCTTCGGTTGACCGGAAATATGTCTCAGTCGACCGGAAATATGTCTTGGTTGACCCGAAATATGTCTCGGTTGACCGGAAATATGTCTCAGTCGACCGGAAATATGTCTTGGTTGACCCGAAATATGTCTCGGTTGACCGGAAATATGTCTCAGTCGACCGGAAATATGTCTTGGTTGACCCGAAATATGTCTCGGTTGACCGGAAATATGTCTTGGTTGACTCGAATTGTGTTCCGGTTGAACCGTACAATGTTCCAGTCGAACTGGACAGTGTTCCGGTTGAACCGTGCAATGTTCCAGTCCAACTGGGCAGTGTTCCGGTTGAACCGTACAATGTTCTAGCTGAGGCGGACAAGGTTCTAAACAATCAAACATATTTCAAGTCTTCCGGGATGAAATTTCACGCTAAACATAATTTTGAGGGCGACTCAATCCTACATGCCCCTAAATATAGGCAATTACTTTGCGTTGCCAAGTGGCCCCATACGTAAATAGAGTTTCCGGTTAAACCGAACAAAATTTCATTCAAAAATTCAAACAATTTGAAATTCAATTTTTCTGAAGGTGAATTTAATGTATACACACTATATTTCATATAACACAGTAGACACACTGTATTATTTTATATAGACTTCCGATAATATATGTTTGATAATTAACCACACTTTCTGTACTATTACAACACTATAAGAATTATCTAATGTTTGAGATAAAAATAATTACTATATAATCTACTACATAATATATTAAAAACAGTCTTTCAGATAATTCATTTTTATTTATAATTACAATTAACATTTTTTCTTAACTATTTGACTTGGATAAATATATCGAAACCCTTTCTATAACGACCTTGGTCTAAACTACAATCTTTATCAATAACCAAGAAACCATACTGTTCTTCCCAGCAATGGGCGCATATCGATTTAAAGATATTAAACGGTATATCACCGCAAATATGATCGTTATAAATATGTAATAAATTGGTCATGTCTTGTTTAAATAAAATTATTAAATTTGCATTGTCTCTAATTAGTTGTTTTGGTATGAAACTATACGTTTGCGCTAGATAAAAAACTGAAATATCTTTATGTCGACCCATACAAAAATATGCCCGTATGTTATTCTGCTTATCCGTGGCAACATCGTCGAATATAAAAACCGAGTTATTTTTAGCATTTTCAGGTGCTATAACGTCCTCGTTATTGGAAAAAGTAAAATAGCTCAAACCTCTAATTGGTTTAAGAACACGCTTCATATATTCATATTTCGGTTGAAAGAGTGATTTTGAATAGATATAAACGTTCTCGAAACGTAAACCATTCGGGTGTTCTAATAAATTTAACAAAACGCTAGTTTTACCACACCCCGATGGACCTACTATTAGACACCTTATATTATTCGGTAACAGGGGGCCATGCTTTTTTTCACCATCACCTGTATGTGATATGAAATCCATGTTTTCGATTGGCAATTCAACATGTTGCTTTATAAAACGCATCTTTAACGCTACTGAATACTATATATAAAAATGCGGCTTTATATACATTGACGACAGTACCTAATCACCATGATTCGCTATGTTGTAAACTGGCATTCGTTGGGACTTGAATGTGTATTTGCCAACAATCAATTTAATTGTTGCACTGATCCGCAAGTCAACAATGACAACAATGAAATCCAATGGTTTAATGATTCTAACGAACCACTGTTAACAATAGCATTCGATAACATTGAAATAGATGATATTATGCATCTATGTGTTATAATTTTTGGTGGTTGTGGAAATAGAATTTATTTTATTGAAAGCGATCAAAATTGTAAATTATTTGTTCGCGAAATTGATTCATTTCAATTTTTCATGAATCTATAAATAGCACTACTCAAGATGATTGACATTTAGTTCTAATGTTACATTGCAAGCAACAACAGCGAAGCGGTCGTGGATTGCTTAATTCAATAATTAACAAGTTGCCATTTGAAGCACATATACCCGGTTATTCTTATTGCGGACCTGGTACGAAATTACAAGAACGATTAGCACGGGGTGATCCGGGGATCAATAAGCTAGACGAGGCTTGTAAAGCACATGATATTGCTTACGCACAAAGTAAAAATCTTAGCGATCGACATAAGGCTGATTTAATTTTAGCTAACGCCGCCTGGAACTGCGTTAAATCTTCAGACGCAAAATTTGGTGAAAAAACTGCTGCGTGGGCTGTAACAAACGCAATGAAAGCTAAAGTGAAGCTTGGTATGGGTGTGAAAAAGAAAACCACACTTGGTCATGTCCGAAGAAGCGTGCGTGGTATAATAAAAAAATTAAAACGCGAACCATTTAATAATGCAGTAAAGCTTGCTGTAAAGGTGGCCAAGTCTGCGGCTAAAAATAATAAAATAAAAACACCACGCATTATTCCAATACCTAAAACGGGTGGTGTACTACCGCTTTTACCAATTTTTGCAGCACTTTCAGCAGCCGGTGCCTTGGCTGGTGGTGCATCAGGAGTTGCGAAAGCAATTAACGATGCTAAGAGTGCGCAAAAACAATTAAGCGAAAGCGAGCGCCATAATCGAATGATGGAGGCAATTGCTGTGCGTAATGGTCGTGGTTTATACATACGTCCATACAGACAAGGGTTGGATCTATATTTACGTCCATATCCAAAAAACTTATAATGAAATTGCCCGAGCGGGCACTAACAGATAGAGATTTGTATAAATATGCTAAATATTTACCCCATTTTCGGGGTGTATTTATGCGTGATAATTTACCGAAGCGTGGGCCGTGGTATAATGAATGCGGTATTTTAAATTTAGATAGTTCCACCGGACCTGGTACTCATTGGACCTGTTACTGGAAAAATGGAAATCTGGTGGATTATTTTGATAGTTTTGGCAATTTAAAACCCCCGCTTGAGGTGGCTCGCTACTTTAGCGGCAATAATATCACATACAATTATAACATTTATCAGGATTACAACTCATACAAATGCGGACATCTCTGTTTAGACTTTCTTTATAATAAATATTATGGTGATAGCAATAAATACTTATAAAAGAACGTAACATTCACATATTCTTAATAGTTCAAAATATATTGTCATGGCGTTCACACTAACATTAACCGGGAATTCATCGATATTATCAGCGCACTATTTTCCCCCAATCAGACTAAATACTCAATATGAGTGCGCTCTATTGGACTTTCAAGTTTATAATTCAATACCCAATGTTACAAATAATAATAATTTGCTTCATTATGCTAGCGATAATGTTATAGAATTTCCAATTGGGACGTTTGAGGTGGATGATTTAGCTTCATATATCGAAAAACATATGTATAATCAATATGGTAATAATATTTATGAAAATAAACACGATAAACCTTACATACATCTAAAAGCGAATAACAACACACTCAAATGTGAAATAATTAGTAATCAAGACATTGATTTTACTAAGCCTAATACAATTGGTTCATTATTAGGGTTTCGTAAGCAAATATTAGAGGCCAATAAACTTCACACCTCGCAAGAACCAGTTAGTATAATTAAAGTTACATCTTTACACTTGCAGTGTAATATTACTAGCAATGCTTATATTAATGGTACTCCTGCACACACATTACATGAATTTTCACCTCTAGTTGCACCTGGCTATAAAATAGTGGAGGTACCGCGAAATATAATTTATTTACCTGTAACCATCAACGAGTTAACATCTATTTCACTAAAAATTGTTGATCAGGACGGTGATTTGGTGGACTTTCGTGGTGAAAAAATTACTGTACGTTTACATTTGAGACCATGTTGATTTACAATACGAATCAATCTAGCGCGGGGGTATATAATAGAGGTTTGTCGACTTCTAGGCTCATTCATTCGAATACCATAAAGCGTAAAAGACCACAACGTATTTCGCGGGAAGATTTAGCATTTCTCGAGTCAATTGGGTTGAAAGTTAAACAAAAATGGTACTCAGCGATACATTAAACATTATAAGCGGTACTCAATTTGATAATAGTATCACTAATTTCGAGTATCATACCTATGCACCCTTCCTCCGCTCGTTTGGGGTCAACGATCAGGTACGTATTTTGCTACAAAACCAGGATCTTTATATTTTACCTAGCGAAAGTTTTATATACATTGAGGGAAAAATTTTAAAAGATGATAACACCGAACCTATGGCTAGTGTATCATTGGTTAATAATTGTATGGCATATTTGTTTGATGAAATTAGGTATGAATTAAATGGCGTTGAGATTGAACGTGTTAGATATGTGGGTCTAACGACTACATTAAAAAATTATCTGTGCTTAAATGACGGTGAAAGTAAGCAATTATTAAACGCAGGTTGGTCGATTGATAATAATTGTAGTGTAAAATTATCAAAACCATACTTTAGTTTTTGTGTTCCACTTAAGAAATTATTAGGATTTGCTGAAGATTATCGAAAAATTTTATTAAATGCTAAACACGAGCTAATCCTTATTCGCTCGCGAACGGATGCCGATATATTTGTTTCAACTGCGGGTATGAAACTAGAAATTAGTAAACTGGAATGGCATGTACCGCACATAACTGTTTCAGATGAAATAAAGTTATCGCTGTTAAAGTATATTGAACAAGCCCACCCAATACAAATCAGTTTTAGAACGTGGGAAACATATATTCAGCCGGCCCTGCCCACATCTCAACAAAACACTTGGGTTGTTAAAACAACTACGCAACTGGAAAAGCCTCGATATATCATTTTCGCTTTGCAGAAAAATATTGCTGGTAAAAATGTTTCCAAATTTAATGATTATGATTTAAGCAATTTTAAAGTTTTCCTAAATTCACAAATGTTTCCGTATGATGATTTACATATCAAATTCGAAACAAACCAATTTGCAATACTTTACGATATGTACGTTAGGTTTCAATCCTCATACTACCATAGCAATAATGAGCCGCTATTAACGTGGGAAAATTTTAGAGATATTGCTCCAATTGTTTTGATTGATTGCTCGCGCCAAAATGAGTCATTGAAAAGCGGTTCAGTTGATGTTCGATTGGAATTTAAATGCAACAAGGATATTCCGGCTGATACCACAGCAATAGCAATTCTAGTTCATGACGTTATGTTTGATTACATTCCGCTAACTAATTTAGTTAAAAAATATACTTAATTAACCCCCACCACTGATGCAGCTTTTTCAAAATATATAAAACGCGTGAGTTGATTGCAAAATAAACCAGTCTTTGAACGATGGCTAATAAATCATGTTTTTTTGATGTACAAGGTTTCAAAGGTACCAACAATCAATTTTTCTTTAAAGAAGTTGGTATTGTTGTGGATGAATCTAATGACGTGTTACATCTTCTATTCGAGCCGCCATTTGATTTCAATGAATTACCTGAGAAATATCGGCGCGTTGCTAGGCACTTATATCACCGATATCATGGTCTTAACTGGTCTTGTGGTTTCATTCCATATAACAAACTTCGCAACATACTGAAACCAATTCTAAAGAAGTTCTCGTTTGTATACGTGAAGGGTGGTGAAAAACGGGAATGGGTTATGGATCTGTTTGATGATACTGAAGATCAATCATCGATAGTGAATATGGAGGAAATTTTTGACATCCCTAAACTTACCCAACTGCGAGATGAGTACAACTCAAGGCGATGTTTACTTCATGCGGCCGACAAGATGTGTGCTTTAGAAAATGGCATAATTTTAAAAAACTTTTATTTAGAAAACATATAGTTTTAAGAATATTATATTATATGTATCTATTATTTGCATAAATAAAAATTATGAATTTAAAAAAATATATGATGTTTTGTTATTTAAATTATCCCTCTAACACATCCTAGAGATATGTATATGTATATAAGTTTAATTTTAAATGTGATATAAAGTTAGCTTCACCATGTTTTATAAATCACTCTCTCTCGAGCTTTTGTTGGAGCAACAACAACTTTAGTTTGGAAAAAGCAAAATATGTCTCTTTTAAAGATATTTTTAATCTTAATACCTGGGTATTTAAGTTATTCAATTAATAAAGGCAATGATATTCAAAAGTTAAATAATAATTATAACAACCTCGGCAGATTGAGGTGTGGTTTATTTAATGATTTTGATAATCTAGACATTAATCCTAGAAAGTGGAATAAGACTCATTTAAGATGGGATTATGTTGGAGCTAATCAAACGATTTTGAATTTAACGCATGCCGCCTTTCAAATGTGGCAGCATCATTCGAATTTCAATTCATCATTCAGTTTTTCAATATGATAATCTTAATCCCGATATCATAATTTCCAACCGTAAACTTAATCACACCTTTGAAAAATATCCTAATTGGTGTTGGGAGGGATTTGATGGAGCCGGAGGCGTCTTGGCTCATGCATTTTATCCATACTTTAACAGAACCACCGAAATTCATATTGATGCCGATGAAAGATGGTCGTTAAAGCAAGATGAGGAAGCTGAGAGTTTAAACCTTTTTGCTGTATTAACACATGAAATTGCCCACTCGGTTGGAATAAGCCACCATGATAATAATAATGAATCTATTATGTATCCTTATTACAACCCAAAATGGAATCGTAAGCTAGATTCGGAAGTTATAGCCGATATTCAAAATTTGTATGGTGTAAATGAAAAGATTTTGGTGGCCCCCCAATTATGTACTTTAAAAGATTTTGATGCGCTACTTATTGTAGATAAAACGATGTATATATTTTATAACCATTGGGTTTGGTTAGTTGATATCAATGAGAATCAATATACTAAACCTAAGCTAATAAAAGAACTTTTGCCTTTTTTACCGCAAGACTTTAGTAAAATTTCATCAATTTATCAAAAAGCTAGCGATGAACTTGTTCTTTTAGTTGAACATGAAATTTATCTAATAACGTATCCATATATGCAATTAGTTCCGGGATTTCCCAAGTCTATAATATCTCTGCTCCATCTACCTCAAAAAAGTATAATTAACGCAATGTTTATACAGGTAAAACCTATATATTTTATAATAAATTTTATTATGTTGAAATAGATGAATGCGGTTTAATTCCTAAAAAGTATGGTATTATTTCGCAAAAATTTCCTGAAATTCCTCTAAACATTCGTTCTGCATTTCGGTACATAGATGGTTTATTATATTTTTTCCTAAAAAATCACCGAGTTTATTTATATAGTGAATTTTCTGCTAAAATCATTGAAATTAAAAACCCCGATTTATCTATGTTTAATATATCATGTCCAAAAATGTCAATTTTAAAAAAATTGAAAGCCTATTTAGAACAAATTATTGATTACAATAGTTCACATATTTCTGCTGATTAAGCATCATAAATTTTTGTTGGACTTAATTATAAAGCGGTATTTTGAATAAACAAATAAAAATATCTAATTAAATGCTTTTAGATAATCATATATCTATAATACATACAACGCCGGCGACAAACACGATGTTATAATTATGTTGAGTCTAATTTAAAAATATAAAAACCGAGAGATAATTTTAATTTTATTTCTAATTAAAAAATATTCTCATTGCTCATATTATTTACACATTGTAGCTATATTTAACTATAAATATATATGCCGACTCGGGTAAATTTTTAACTTTTTGAAAAATGAGTGTTGAAGTATTATTTGCATCAACAATCCCTATCGATTATAACTGCTGTTGTAATATTATTAGCATTTCAAAAATTCCGTTGTGGGCACTAAATTTGTATGAGGGTGAGCCGACAAAAATTATCTTTTATCATAGTGTGGGCTATCGAGCTATTGGCGAAATAACTCTAGCATTAAATTTTAATGGCGAAAAACGATTTGGTGATTTTTTCATAATTAACGGTATGTATACATATATTTATTATATTAGTGACAGCTAATTTTTTTTGTTTTTTCTCAGAGGAACTTTCCTTTGTAAATCCTGAGCTCACCTGGTTAGAGTGATGGAAAAAAATCTCCTTAAATCTCGCAAATTAATAATTACTTATATACACATTTTTATATTACCAATGCTTTTTCACTATGTACATATAAATATTAAAATAAAAATGAGTTGTTTCTAAAAATAGTTTTTTATTTATTTTCACCTTTAATCAATCTTTCCTCATAATGCTTACTGGTTTCGCTAATTTCGTGCTGCAGCTCCTCCAGGGCAGTGTCAACCTCACGAATGGTTTCAATATCCTTTCGAACATTGATACCTTCGTTTATTACTACTAGACAAAACGTAAAGCCTAAACTTACATATTATATAAATAGACATAATATACTTATCTTTTAATTCTTTTTGTTATAAAATTAATATGTATGTATTCCCCGAGCCTACAATAAATTTGCTTTTAAAGCAATACACCATGCATACATTAACTTCGGTCTGTTTAAATGCGCATTTTGTATAACGAATGAAAGTATGGAACAATACCTAGAGCTGATGGCGTTGTAGAAACAGATTTCTCGATTGTGGGTGTTTGCAAACAATTGTTATTTGCTAAAAGTAGACGCAGATTTCCGATCCCGCGCTCTCATAACAAGTCTTAACGTGTGTGCTAAAAATAGAAACTGATTTCCGATTTAGCATACCGCTAACAAGTTGTAACCTGCGTGTGGATAATAATTCTAAAAATAGCTATGATATCACAATTCCGAAGTCCGGAATGTCTTATCGGCGCCAATTAACTTTAATGGGCGCGCAACGTTCAAAAACTAACCAATTAACTTAATTGGGTTCTAAAAATATTTATGATATCACATTTCCGACGTCCGGAGTGTCTTATCGGCGCCAATTAACTTTAATGAGCCCGCAACGTTCAAAAAACTAGCCAATTAACTTTAATGAGCATAAAAACCCACACACACATGCAGACTAATTAACTATAACTCAACAAACAACAGTGGCGCGCTGATAATAACTATACAGACCAATTAACTCAACAAACAACAGCGGCGCGCTGATAATAACTATACAGACCAATTAGCCGCCGGAAGTCTGATAACACAAGTACAGTACGACCCAAAATTATTCGGACACCCATTATGGGGGTCTATACTTTTGACGCGGAGTGTGCCGTAGAATCCGCCTGCTGTAGTTCTCTTATAGCCTATCTACTAACAGCAATTAAAAAAAAGTCTGAAATTTAATTTCGTAAATAACAGTTAATCTGACCGTAATTCTTTAAGGACATAAAGTTTAATTACTATATAATTATAATAGTATTATAGTAACCCATATATTAAAACCCAGATATTAACAGCCCACAAACTTAAATATGGCATGTTCATATTATTCTAGTGGTTTTGGCAAAGAGACTAATTATTTATAAATTTTATAATACGCGAAAGATTAAACTTATGATTAAACAGATGAGTATGATATAATAAGACCAATAAAACCCGCAAAATACTAAATTTATATCCAAAAAAACTTTAAAAAACAATCAGTAAATTCCAAGCACATAATATATTTATTACTTATAGTGAAAACAACGACAACTGAAAATAACTCATTCACATTAATTTATGTATCAGACAAGCTCGTAATATAACTATCTCTCACAAGATCTACTATCTGATATATTGAAATAGGATAGTAGAAATTATAATAACTTTTATATATGTTACAAAATTTTGTTTTTGAAATGAGTCATTTTCAGTTCTTATAAATAAGATTATACTTAAAATGCAGTGCATTACTAATCTATATACACAATACACATATCATAAAATTGTAACGAGACCGTATCTGTACATGGAATGTTTTTGGAAAATTGTAGGTACTGATACTGTAGATAGTTTGCAATTTAGATACCCATATATTATATATACTATACTAAACATATGATATATATTTCTCACTGATTTTATACCAACGCTTCACGCAAACGACGTCCCGAGTACAGCTAGTAATAATTTTTCAATACCTTGTTTTGATGTAATGTTCTTATTTTAAAATTATTTATTTTTTGAGCTTATTATACTTTTTCATTTGAGCTGGTAGTGTACTGCTAAATATATTTTAAATTTTTATTTTATTATTTTATTCACATGTTTTAATGAACTTCCAAATGAAAAATTCAGCTACTACTGCCACTGTCATTGGAAGACTTGAGCTCGGGACAATAATAGAAATTTATTTTGAGGTCACCAGAAAATGATGCCGATTCGCTAAAATTTGTATATATATATATATATATATATATATATATATATATATAGGTGTTTCATTAATAATTGGAAATATTTAAATTGAGGATTCCTGGGCTCAGAATATGAAGATTCAACCCCAATCACTTAGATAAAATTGCTCTTTACTAAGCTACGAGTGTTTTATTTAAAAATTTAATAACTATTTTTTCCCAGTACTTTAAAACTATTTGACGAATCTCTATCATACTTGGCAGGATGTGTAGGTACCGTAAACCATACTAAACTATGTTAAATAAGATTTTCTAACTACTGTCACAAATAAGGTTAACTCCTCCTATATTCTACGCCACTGGCGAAATTGTCATTTCAGCACAATTATTCGATTCATTAATACTTTCTGTATAAACAACATATCAACATTTTATTAATGTTTAAATACAATTTGTATAGAACATCGACTGGCAATTGAGCTTTTTCATAAATACAAAATAAGAATACCTATACAGTATCAAGTAAGGCCGGGCATACACGTTACGGTATACCTGCGCAGATAAACCTGTGTAGGTAAACTGTACAGGCAACGAGCTCACACACGTTACAGCATACCGGAGAGGTATACCTGTACAGGTAAACTGCACATATTTTACTCATGATTACTCATGACGCCTACTATGAAAGCGTATAAACAAATGAAATCAAACCTGTGTAGGTGTTGTTTGACTCATATACACGCTGCGGTATACATACCAGCGCAGGTAGAAAATACTGATTTTCAATTACCGCTGCAGTTTACCTGTACAGGTATACCCCTCCGGTATACAGTAACGTGTATGCCGGGCCTAACAATTTTAGCTTAATGATTTAACAATTATATGTACTTCTTGTGTTATCAAGAAGTGTTAAATAACATTTAATAATATATCTCTCGTGAAAAAGATAACAACATCAATAACAAATATTCAGTAATTTAAAGGAAGACGTTGAAACAGAATAAATTCTTATTTATAATTTTTTAAGTTTCTCGATCTATGGGTTATTCTCCCATTGCAAAATGTAGAAAAAAATATTATTCATTTGTTCTTTGGATTCAATGTTTAATAGTTTTAGATGATTGGTATTTTGAGTAATATCTTACAATGTGTATTTGGCTATGTAGTGAATTCGGTATGATTGGACAGCGACACTCTGTCAAAAAGTGATACAAATTGTCTGCTTTATCTGTGTTACAAATATATGCTTGCATAATATCGGTATGATTTTCGGTTTCTGGTGAAAAATTTCAAGCATAGTCCTGAGGTCAAGTTTCATGACAGTTGTTGTAACAGCTAAATTTTCCTTTCGGAAATTCGTTAAAATAGTTGAATTGCCTTAAATAAACTAATTATAAAACTACTTAGAAGTACACTACTAGGTCAAGTGAAAAAGTACGCTAAACTCAAAAAGTAAGCATTTTTAAAATAAAATGTGAGTGAGTTGTTGTTGATAAAAAAAAATTTAGATAAAATTGGAAAGTTTGGTTGATTTGTTTGTGATTAAATAACTATAATTCATAACTATTTGATCCACTTGCACAGTAAAATTTAATTAATAGTTTACCATTACGTTGAGCCTTACTGTCCAATATTCAAAATAATTGAAAATCTTATTAAGAGCAACTTTTGGCAGACAACTCATTATAATTACGTCTTCTTCTGGAGTGTTATTAAAAATAGGTAACGACGTAAGTCGCATCTTTATCTTGTAAGTTATTTATATTGTTATCATTCATATTTCAATTGGTTTTTTTTTTTTTAAATTAGGTTGGATTAAATTATTATATTATCTTTTTCTAATTCGTAATGTTGAATCGAGACGAAATTTTTGAAGGAGTATTAAAAATTTTATATTCAATTACTGGCTTAAAATCCATATAACGTGACTCTGGAGGGTTGTGCAAATTTATTACGTCATTGTCTAAATATAAAAATTCAACTGTACATAAATTAAATAATTTAAATAATCGAACAGCAGTGATTGTGGCAAATTGCTAACGTATATAATGTTTGTAGAGATACGTACTAATAATATAAAGGGCAATTTGCGACAACGCTGCAAACTGATTTAAAATCAAATTCAAAAAAATAAGTAAAACTAACCACTTGATGCTGTGCGAGACAAAAAAACGTTTAAATCTTCCCCTCAGCAACAATATCACTTAAACCTAACTGTTATCATTTACTCAACCACTTCATATCATAACAACAGTCAATTAGAAAAGTTATTTTAACGTGGATCGACATAAATCAGTTTTAAAATACAAACTTTTAAGTGGCCTTATTTTGTTTTGAGGAGTATATATATATATATATATATATATATATATATATATATATATATATATATATATACATTTATATATATATATATATATATATATATATATATATATATACAAATATTATATATATATATATATATATATATAAATGTATATATATAAATATATATATATATATATATATATATATATATATATATATATATATATATATATGTGTGTGTATATATGTCGTGTCACGGAATTTTCCCTTGAACGCACAATGGGGTTCTGCTTCGTTCACCAGTGGTTCCACCAGAGAGTACGAACAATTAGTTGATCAGGATCGCCAGTTGGTCTTTGTTACGTAAATACCAACAGAAACCGTAATTGAAGTCACTGCTTATAATATCTCGAAGATAACACTGACTCTAATTTGTTTTATAAAACTTATTTTATTACACAACTAAAAATTGACTAATTGACTGGTCTTTTTAGAATAAAAGAATTATTTAATTCTTAACAATTACTTTATTAAAATCACTTAATCAAAGATTCGTCTTTACATTTTAAAGTTCTATTTTACAATCTTTTTTTATTTGAAAAAATTGAGTCTTTGTATACAAAAATTCTAATACAAAAAATATGATAATATAAATAATTTTGAGGGTGGAACAATGAGTCCGACAGGGTGTTGTGAGCTGTTGGATGTTGATAAGGTTTGGTGTTTTCGCGCCGTTGTGCTAAAACACTGCAGCTGTTGAAATATTTGTCCATCATGATGCATATGTTTTTGTCGGCAGGATAGCGATAGCGAGCGTTATCGACAGGATGTAGATACGCGAGTGTTAATGGATCTTTATCGTATCGGTGGGTACCACACTCTCGAGTGTTTTGAACTTCTTTATTCAAATCTTGAATACGGTGCTTATTTTCATTGAGTTCATCGAGACTGATGTGCGTTAATTTGATTGGACTTATTGCGGCTAATTGTATTTCAGTCTGATTTAATTTCCTTACACATTCTTTTTCGTCTTGTAGATTAATTTCTGGTATGTAATTGTGTATTGAATAATTCGCTAAGATTGGACATGTTTCGATAGTGTGTCTAGTAGTATCTCCTTTGCATTTTCTTCTAGTTGAACTTTCTGTGTTCCTCTCAGTTCCACTGATTCTGACTTATTCGGACAAACAATATTTAAAGCAGTTGGTTCGCTCGTAGAAACAATCCAGGTGTTTCCGTTGATTTCTTGCCATAATTCTTGTTCAGCGTAGTAGGTTTTCACTTCACAATCTAGTGGAATTTTCTTAGTTGTTGGATTCAATAATTCTGTTTCGCAACACTGTTGTGTCAGGCTTGATACAGTGTGTATATCATCGCATAGGAAGTTGTGTTTAATGTATTCTTGGCATTTGTCTTTTGTTTTCAGTAAAATATGAGTTGTTCGACTCAGATTTATAATTGAGGGGCGTTTTCACAAAACGATACATCTTATTATAATATTTTTTTCAATAAACGATTTTATTTATTTATTGCTTACTAGGTAATGTAGTTTAATGAAAATACCGATTAATTTGGTAGTTATTT
The DNA here is from genome assembly GCA_035578155.1 of Brachynemurus nebulosus. Taxonomy (NCBI): domain Eukaryota; kingdom Metazoa; phylum Arthropoda; class Insecta; order Neuroptera; family Myrmeleontidae; genus Brachynemurus; species Brachynemurus nebulosus. Next base: position 6,698,414 of record JAPWDM010000021.1, read on the forward strand.
TACCGACTTACTATTAACTTACACAAAAATCAATAATCAAGTCAAGTTTACTGAAATAAGGAGATCATAAAATTACGAGTTTTTTCAACTTTGATACATCTACTGTTGATGTCTCGCTTTAATAAAAACTCCATACAGTTCGTCTAAATTGCGATGCATATTATAGTACAGATTCTTTATCGTCATAGTTACGTCAAATATTGCCGTCTTTGGGGCCAGAACCCTGGAGAACATCTGCATAAAATACCTGAACATCAAGGTCATCAGAAATGTCACAAAATTTAAGTAGGTTTTCGACGTTGGCTTTCTTTTTTGATGACACCATATTGGTTTTAGGTAACATGGCTATGTTTATTTAACACTGAATAGTATTCTTTTGGCGATACAATTACTTCATGTCGACGATAGTCTTTTTCAACTCTGCCAAATACCCAATGTATTGTACGGACCCAGTGTGTCCGTTTGAAACCGTATCGTGAAGGGGTTGATTAGATTGTTTTTGGTTTCTAGTGTACGGCACACGTCTGACATATGGCCAATTTTTTGAAAATAATAAAGATAGTACAATTTTGGTATTAGCGAATTTCCACAATGGAATTCAGATATTAGAGCCACTGTCATGACGCGACTTGAGCCCGGAACTATGGCAGAAATTTGTTTTTGTCAGGAGGCATAAAGCTATGGCCTCGAATAAGGAAAATGTGGCACAGCTTATTAAAAACCTTTTTAGAAGCCATGTTTGCTAGCATGACGAAGTTCTTATTTTGACTGCTACAAGAATCGGAATACAGATCAAACTTCAAATATCTTTTCTCTAAGGCATACTTCTTTCAATTTTTGCAAATAATGTTGAAGTGCTGTAGCTATCTCATTAGCTCCACGGCCTCCTTTATTTTCTAACCAAACATAAAACTCTATGTCGTCCTTGGTTTGTTTAGTTTTAGTTTTATGTTGCATTACACAAAAATTATACAGCCAGGCTTGACGAGAGTAAAATACCTCTCCAACACTTAATTTTGGAAGAGGTTGATTTTGCTGGCATGCGTGCTTTCTTCGTTACGCATTCAGTTAAACTAATGTAAATACTGATGCAATAAGCACGCGATTTTGATAAAAAGGATAACAATAATATAATAAGAATCTAGTTACGTTTGATGTATCATTTTGAGAAAATTTGTTCTTGGTAGATTTATCACTTTGAAAAAACTAAGGAATTTTGCAATACTATTTGAAGGGTTCATGTATTGTTTTCAGAAAATTCGTTAATACCACCGTGTTTAGCTATAGAAAGAGTGTACAAAACAGCAAAAAAATGAAATTTAATTTTTTGTTTGTTGTATTGCTTTGAGAAATCGCTCCTCAATTAGGTAAGGATAATTGACATGGATAATTGATATTTGTTTTAAATCGTAAGGATTATGACTTGGTAAAGGAAAGGGATGATATAAAATAAATTTGTCTAACTTTACGATTGGTATTCGAATTTCAATTACAAATGTATGTTTAAGATTAATAGTTCTGGTTTTAAGAATTTTATAATACTTTTCTAAATTTTCCCATTTTGGTTCAAATGGAAGATTGAATTTTTGACTCTTAATTAATACAGCTAATAATGTCTTTGGTGGTAATATCTTAAAATCTACTAAATTATGCCTAGCTGATGTAATCGCATTTTCAAAATTTTCTAGTTCTCTAAATACTTTATTTATTAAATTTCTTAACATTAAAATATTTTCATTTATACTTATGTGATGCATTTCTTTATTTAAGAGATTTTGTACTTGGTTTACGTTTTTATTGTAAGTAGCTAAATATGAATTTAATTTTGATTCGATTGAACTAATTTCCGATTGCGTTTTATTCATTTTACTTAGGGAATCACTTATTAATCGAATTTGTGATTGTACCATAGTATGAATTTTATCTTGCGTGTTCGGTAAATTATTTATTGCATCGGTGAAGTATTGCGGGTCTTCGGCGGAAGGGTTTCCCATAATCTTATGCCAAATGGAACCGATTTGGTCAAACCAACCGTGTTCGTATTGTACTTGAACTGAGCGTTTCTTTTTCGATCCCGATTCATTCTGATTATCGAGATTGTGTAAACTAGTAAGGTCACTAAATTTAATTTGTAAATCTAATAATTCGTTATGCAATAATTGAAAATTTAACTTACAATTAACGTTGTCTACTGATATATCGCACATTTGAGTAGATTGAGTATATATATGTTGTCGATAGACCGTAATGTTTTACCTAAATAACTAATATTATAGTAATGAAGTAAACTTATATAACTAGTTACTAATTTTACATTCCCCTCTACATTATAATATATACCAGGGTTTTTATCTATTTTTTCTATATATACGTTATTACTCTTTGCTAGTGCTAGGAGCATTAAAAGGATGTATAGGAACATTTTAATTTTACTTATCATTTTGATCGTTACGATCTTCTCTTCCATTACCTGAAATATTAAACAATTTCAAGTGTTTGAAATGGTATGTTTGATTTCTTTTGCCTAGCTTTAGGGTTGCTGTGTTTTTATGGTGTATTTTAATTATTTCAAACGGGCATTTGTAACGTTGATTAATTCCCTTTTTTAACAGTTTTGTTTCAAGTAAAACTTTGTCACCAGTTTTAAAATTATATTCTTTAGAGGTTCTATCGTAGTATTTTTTATTATTCTCTTTTGAAATTTGAAGGTTTTGTTTTGCTAATTCGCGTAAACTTTTTAATTTATTACTAAGATCTTCAGTAAATTTATCATAGGAAGGGGTGTAATTATTATTTGAAATTAATTTTGGATTGTTACCATAAACTAATTTGTATGGTGTTTCACCGGTAGATCTATTTACATGGGCATTGTAACTAAAACATGCTAGATGTACATATTGATCCCAATCATTCATATTCTCGTTAGTATAAATGCGTAAATAATCTTTTAGGGGGCCGTGAGCTCGTTCCAGTGATCCGTTTGTCGCGGGATTATATGGCGTTGTTTGTTTATGCCTAATATTTAATATTTTATTAATTTCTTTAATTAAATTACACGTAAAGCTGGCACCTTTATCAGTTAAAATTGTCGTGGGAAATCCGAAACGTACGCAGTAATCAATAAAAGGTATAGCGATATTTAGGGCGCTTTGATCGTTAATCGGCTACGCTTGCAAAAATTTTTTCAGCTCGTCTTGAATTGTGCAAATATATTTATTACCGTTTTCAGTGACATTGAAAGGACCGATAATATCTAAAGCTACGCTTTCATTGAAAGTTGAAGCGGTAATAGTAATAAGCATGGGAGGCTTATTATTTCGGGAATTTTTCTTCGCTTTTTGACACTGTTCGCATTCATTTATGTATTTTTCGATATCTCTGGACATATTTTTCCAGAAGTACCTTTGTTTGATTGCTTGAAGTGTCCTTTTTACACCTTGGTGACCACTAGTGAGGTCGTCATGGTGATGTTTAATAATTCTAATACGTTCATCTTTGTCTCTAACAATTATTGTTTCAATTTTTAATATATTTATTTTATATTGGCTGTCTGTATTAAAGTAATGTAACATTTTCTTAAAAATTTCGTCCGATATTGTTAACGTGAGAGAAGGTATATCGTATATTGTAATTTTTCTTGTTTGACTAATTTGTAATATCATAAAGAGGTTGTAAAAACAATCGAATAAGTTACCGGGTGCTATAGGATCAATTGCATTTTTATTTGCAAATAATAAATAAACTGTTTTGTTTTCTTTTGAGGTAAAACAGTGTACGTCTTTGAATAAATTTATACTAGGGAGACTAGAATTATTTTTAACGAAATAAGAAAATTTGTGGTTATCTGAATTGATCGCACTATATGGTAATACTAAATTATCTACTGTTTCAAGTGGTCTGGTGATTGCATTAAATTGGGGTATTTCCGCGTTATCTTTCCATAAGAGGAAATTTTCGTATTTTTTTCTAATGTAAGGTTGTCAATAGCAAGTACTGGTCTACTTAAACTACCAGCGTTAGTGTTTGATTTTCCTGACTTGTATTCAATACGATAGTCGTATTTTTCTAATTTTAATCGTTATCGGATCAATCTAGAAGATGGATCTTTGTTGTTCATAAGCCATTCGAAGGCTTTATGATCGGTGCGTATTAGAAATTTTTGACCGTATAGGTATGGCCTAAAATTTTTGACAGATTCTGCAATAGAAAGCAGTTTGCGTGCAGTAGTTGTATAATTTTGTTCGGCTGAATTCAGGGTGCGTGAGTAAAAACTGATTGGTAGGTCAATCGTGTTATCGTCATTCATTTGACTCAAAATAGAGCCTATTCCCGAGTTTGAAGCATCGGTACTCAATATAAACATTTTATTAAAATCCGGGTACTGTAGGATTGGTTTTTCGATTAACGCGTTTTTAAGAGGATTAAATGAATTTGAACAACTTTCTGTCCATTCAAATTTTTTATCTTTTTTTAATAAATTAGTAAGTGGTTTGGCTTTATCTGAAAAATTTTTAATAAATTTTCGATAATAGCCAACTAACCCAAGGAACGATTGTACGTCTTTTGCATTTTTGGGAATTTTTAAATTTTGTATTATTTGCACCTTTCTAGGATTAGGGCGCAAGCCTTGAGAACTTATAACGTGGCCAAGGTACTCAATATTGTCGTGTAAAAATTCGCATTTATCAATTTGTAAATTTAAGTTATGATTTTTTAGACAATTAAAAACTTTTTGTAAACGTTCATTGTGTTGTTGAATAGTTGAACCAAAAACTACTATATCGTCAAGGTAGACGAAACAATCAACGTATAGTATGTCTTTGAGAACAATGTTCATTAGACGCTGGAAAGTAGCTGGAGCATTTTTTAATCCAAATGGCATACGTATATATTCGTAATGACCACCAGGTATTGTAAATGCTGTTTTATGACAATCTTTCGGATCGATAAGTATCTGGTGAAAACCTGAAGCCAGGTCGAGTGTGCTAAAGTATTTAGCATTACCCAAATGAGAAAGTATATCTTCTATATTATGTAATGGATACTTATCTTCGATCGAGATATTATTCAATCGTCTATAATCGAAACAATTCGCCACTTTTGCTTGCCACTGGCGTCTAATTTCTTTGGGACTACCCAAATAGGTGCACTATAAGGTGAATTCGATTCTTTAATTATTCCGTTATCAAGCATTTCTTTTATTTGTTTTTTGACCTCGATTTCGTGAATTTTAGGAAACCTGTAGTTTTTCACGTATATAGGATCAGTAGGTAGGATCAGTCACCTTAATTTCATGCATTAATGTATTCATATGTGTTAATTTTTCGGTTGCTGAATGGAATAAATCTATATTATTTTTACATTTAAATTTATTAATTCATTTTTTTCTTGAACATTATTCAAATGATCAAGCCGAATATTTTCAAGTATTTGACTACTTTTATTATTTGATATATTTAAAATATTATTTTTCTTAAAAGTGATGGATGACGGATTTGTTTTAATGGTTGCACCATAATGAGTTAAAAAGTCGATTCCTAACACTCTATGATGTGGTGTATTCGTAATTGAAGTATCGATTACTTGAAAATCGAAAGGAAATAGATTACCGTCGGGCATTGATAAATTTAATTTTATAGACCCTAATGTTTCTTTATATTCGGTTTCTATACCACGTATTATAACTTTGTCTTTAATATTAAATTGTTTTGGTATGAGTTTTTTTATCGTGTACTAGCGATATACTTGCACCAATATCAATTAAAAATGTAATTTATCATTTGATTCAGGGCAATTAAATGTTAATTTTTTAGTACTTGAGGTATTTAAAGCAGATACTCTATGGATGCTGAGTCCATTGTATTGTATGTTACCTCGTTTGAAGAGCCTGCTTGATTGATCGATTGCTCGGCTCCGGCAGCAATCGATGGACTGTAGTTTAAATGCTCACTATTATTATTTCTAAAAGGAGGAGGTGCGTTATTTTGAAATGGTTGAGCATACCTCTTTTTTCGACATTCTGTTTCGATATGTCCTTTATATTTGCAATAATTACAAATTTTTTGATTTTGGTTTAAATTATTTGGATTATTTTCAACGCGAGTTTTATTTCTATAATCGCGAGTATTATGTGTTTTTGTCCTACAATTTTTGCAATATTTGCCGTTTTGAATGCTACTATTATTGTGAAGAGTTCTATTAGTATTTTGAGTTAATAAAACTTTCTCCTTCTAATGCTTCTTTTAAAGCGTCATTTAATGTTCGTAATTTTGGACAAGTTAAGCGTAAACGCTGGGATATTTGAGGAATACATCCCGTTATGAATCTATTACAAAATGATTCTTCAATGATAGGAACTAGCATATCATATTGAGATTGCGTATGCTCGTATCGGAGGTTTGACATTCGCTCCATTTTTAATTTATTAATTCGCTTATAAAATGATATTATATCTTCACTAGATTTTTGCGACATTGTTGCGAGTTCGTTTTCTATATGTATTGTTGTCCGTCGCGGACTATGAAATGTGTGAATGATTTCGCGTAAAGATTCATACGTTAGGTCTTTCGATATTAACTGAATCCCTAAGTCGTACGGTAATTGATTAGCTACAAAAATGTTATGATTTCTACTTCTTGATTGGGCGCATAATTAACTGTATTATGTACGCGTCTCAGAAAATCTAAAGCACCGTTAGGTGTGTTATCGAATTTTCCTATCCAATCTCTAAAGTTTAAAGGTTTGTAACTACAAAAATCATTTTCACTAATTAAATCTTCGTTACGATTTAAATTGTTTACAAATTCTTTAATTTGATTGAGTTGCTCAGGAGAAAACTTAGAAAAGTAATAATAACCGTTGAGCTATTAGTCGAGCTATTTGTTGAGCTACTTGGTTGTTGGTCGTCTAATGGCATTTTACTTTGGAATGATATAAGTGGTAGGTAAAGAGGAAGGTTTTGTAAGTATGTTGTTAGAATTAAATAATCTTTGAGGAATCAATTAAAACAATCGTAAGTCGAACAAATCAAAAATACTGAAATTTCAAGACTTACTTGGATTGATTTTCCTCTAATTTATTCAGACCAGTTGTATTGGCTCAGCGTGGAGTTGCGTATTGTTGTCCAACGTGGCTCGTCCAGATGATTTCCAGTTAACGTGGAGTTGCGTATTGTTGTCCAACGTGGCTCGTCCAGTTGATTACCAAAATTTTTCCAGTCTTCGTTGTGTAGGTTCAGAAGATTCTTCTTTTTTCTTATCCTGGCAGGATCGCCAGTATTTGTGTCGTGCCACGGAATTTTCCCTTGAACGCACAATGGGGTTCTGCTTCGTTCACCAGTGGTTCCACCAGAGAGTACGAACAATTAGTTGATCAGGATCGCCAGTTGGTCTTTGTTACGTAAATACCAACAGAAACCGTAATTGAAGTCACTGCTAATAATATCTCGAAGATAACACTGACTCTCATTTGTTTTATAAAACTTATTTTATTACACAACTGAAAATTGACTAATTGACTGGTCTTTTTAGAATAAAAGAACTATTTCATTCTTAACAATTACTTTATTAAAATCACTTAATCAAAGATTCGTCTTTACATTTTAAAGTTCTATTTTACAATCTTCTTTATTTGAAAAAATTGAGTCTTTTTATACAAAAATTCTAATACAAAAAATATGATAATATAAATAATTTTGAGAGTGGAACAATGGGTCCGTCAGGGTTATGTGAGCTGTTGGATGTTGATAAGGTTTGGTGTTTTCGCGCCGTTGTGCTAAAACACTGCAGCTGTTGAAATATTTGTCTATCCTGATGCATATGTTTTTGTCGGCAGGATAGCGATAGCGAGCATTATCGACAGGATGTAGATACGCAAGTGTTAATGGATCTTTATCGTATCGGTGGGTACCACATATATATATATATACATATATATATATATATATATATATATATATATATATATATATATATATATATATATATATATATATATATATATATATATATATATATATATATATATATATTATATGTGGAGCATTTAAAGCAGCAAAATTTTCTGTAATTATCGTAATTTTTAACTTTTTGAAAAATTGAAAAATGTTAGTTTTCTTAGGGAAAATTACGTGATTTTTCGGAGAATTCTGGACATAGTTGTGTATTCCTATTTTAAAATAATATCTATTTAAATCCTCCTATTTCTTGTAATGGGAATAATGTGCTTGCCAGTGCATTTAGAACTTCAGCCGACATAAAAATTGGCATAAAATCCGGCATATTATGATATAATGAAAACAAGACCTAAAGAATGAAAAGAATAAAAAAACATTTGAAATTTTGCAACGAGGTAGCAGTCGTATCTTTTGCACAAAGAGTCGTTTTTAGAGTGAATTCAGTTCGGTATTTTTGTATATAAATAAACGTAATTGCAAAAAGATACAATAATGTATTGATACTTTTAAAAATATCCAGTATCCCTGTTCATTGTATAGACTGTATTATCGTGGCTCAGTTGACCCCCAAATAAAATTCATGTTGTCACAAGAAAAAAAATTTATAGATTTCATTAAACTATATGATGACAGTGGTTTAGAATTAATGGCCTTTAATTTGATTTCTGATATGTTGGGGAATGATTCAAGTGGTTGCTAGTAAGGAACTACGCACTTAAAAATAAATCAATTTCTCTATCAATATTGGTCAATGAAGTATTTTTCTTTTTCAAGTAATGTGTTTTACGTGATGAATTTTCAAATTTTGTTTCAGTATAATAGTTTCGGACAATTATAAGCAACTGTGGTTGAAAGACGAAGTTTAAATCGAACCAAATTTTTGTTACATATAATTTTTTGACAAAATTTAATTAGTTCATGTCTGACGCTAGATTTTGTGACTCGCTTGGTCAAGGTGCCGTTTCTCTATCGTAGTATCTTGCATAACATAGCGAATTTCTGGACACAAAAATTCTTTCAATGCCCGTTTACATAGGATAATAGTTTAATAACGTATCTTATGTAATTTTTCCGCGTTTTGCTATGGTGTAAAAAAATTTCGAAAAATTTAAATTTTGGTAAGAGACTCTTTTCTGAGGTTCCGAGCATCAGACGTGCTTGATAGAGGAACTCGTCGAAGGGCTTAGGATTTCCAACGTTTCCCTCGAATTTCAAATCTCGAAGGCTCAAGTCTTCCCGTGACAGTGGCTCTAATAGCTGAATTTTCCATTCGGAAATTTGCTAAAAAACGAAATTTTGTTGGTTCAGATGGAGCGAAGGAAGGAAATTGTGTGGTGATAAAGGTGATAGTACACGGAGAGAAAAATCATATAATTTATAAAATTCAGAAAAATTACCATGCTCTCTTTTAATGCGTGCGCGATTGACGACCAAAGTAAAAAATATATTATAGCATGGTAAAATTTAATGTGGTAGCACAACTTCTATCACACTCTTATGCATATATGTTATAGTTTAATTCGTATGGTCGTACTCTTTCATTTGCGTATCTGACCCGCAACCTTATGTTGCTTCGGATGTACCTATAAAAACTTCGAAGATGCCAGTAGGTATGGCGGCGCTTGGCAACGCAATGCAATTGCCTATATTGCAGGGGCAGTTGTGTGTTTAAAAAAATTGCATGTATTCCATGTCGGCCGACCATGTTGTGACGTCAGTTGTTGGTCGATCGGCCATGTTGTGACGTTGGTCGGCCATGTTGTGACGTCGGTTGTCGGTCGATCGGCCACGTTTTGATGCGACTTCGACGGTGGGTGATGACGTAAATTTATTTTTTTCTTTCCAGTTGGCTTGCGGACTGGAACTCACGACTTTGTGTACACTGAGCCGGTGCTTTACCAATTGGACTACGACGGGGGCCCGTCTATAGTATGTTAAAACTGAAATACTTTTTAGCAAGTGGTGTTTTGTTTTAGTTCCATATATGTGTTTTAGCAGTTGTGTCCTTATTGCGTACACATTAATATATCTATAGGATGGAATCAAATTTCTGGTCACGTAGTAAGAACAATGGAAAATAATAAATTTATACATTTTGATCCATTGTCTTGACACAATAAAAAATTAATACATTGTAATCAAATTTTTAGAATAATATTAATTAATTATTATTCATAATAAGAATATTTAAATATTCTAAACACAGTTTTAGTTATTTTTTATAGACAAATACTTCCACAGCCGCCAGTATGTCTGGTCACGTCCACAACCGCCAGCATGTCTGGTCACGCACCGTCTTCCCATAGTAAGTGCTATATAAGGACGGTTGAGAGTTGATGAATTTATCAGTTAATATCAAGTCGTTGTGAAACTATCTTCTCAAGAAACTAACAGTTTTCTGGTAAGTTTGCTAAATTTTTATTATTGTAATTATTGTGCTAATTTTTATTATTATTGTAATTATTGTGCTAATTTTTTACTATTATTATAAATATTTTGTTTAATTTATTATAATTTGTTGTTGTGTTTAATTTCTACACTGTTGTAATTAATTTTTTTTATGTTGTAACAAAATTTTTAATTTTTGTAGATTTTTTATGGAGAAAATGGAAGCCAAAAAAACACAAACGATCAAAAACAACAATATTTTCGTAACTCAACAACAGACTCTTACATCTGAAGAATTGTTACGGGGACTGAACGAGACGGGGAAGGTGAAACCATGGATAAAGATGGGCGAGCTTGAGGTGAATAAATTTTATAAGATTTACGATGCAAACCAGGTGCAATCCAAATTTGATCCCACAAAGATGCAAACAGTGGTGGAATTGGAAAATGGATTTCTAACACTACCGGCTCGTTTCAACAATATGGATATCGCAAAATTCAACCTGTTAAAAAATTCACCACAAGTAATAGGTCTTATTAATCGTGGAGAAATAGGAAAAACATATTCAGTCGAGTTTAAGTTAATGGATGTGTTGGAATATTACAGTAATGCGGCGTATTTTGTTGAAAATAATTAATGTTGTTGATCTGATTCAGCAATATGGATACCGAAAATTCATCAGATGGATCTTATTAGTTCAATAAAATTTTATTTAATAATGAATGTTATGACTATTTCAATAATTATGTATCTATATTAGTTCAATAAAATTTTATTTAATAATGAATGTTATGACTATTTCAGTAATTATGTATATTTTGTTGACAATTGGCATGTTAATAAAATAATGTAAACTGAAAATCTATGTATTTTTTATTTATATACCCATTCCCATTTTCCCTTTTTATATAAAAAATAAAAACACAATATTTTTCTTAAAATTGATATTTATTTACAAAATATGCAAAGTTTAACAAAAACATAATAATAATAATAAAATAATAATAATAATAAGTAGGTATGGGGCCACTTGGCAACGCAGTGTAATTGCCTATATTCAGGGTCAAGTAAGAACAATGCCTATGTTGTGCAGTTCAGAAAATTGCACGAAGGGCGATACACAAGATGCACATAATATAACATTTTCATAGTTCGTTGTAAAAGTAAAATCATTTTGGTTGATGTTTTTAACAAATTATTAAAATTGTTTAAAATTTTTAGATTTTTTTTTTTGGAACGCACAAATGTGGTTATTTTCAACTGCTGACTACAGGGGCGTAACTAGATTCATTGCGTCCTGGAGCAACTGAATCCACACGCTGATTTTGTTTCGTTCAAGATGCATTCAAATCGTTGTTATTGTTATTATTATAATGTTTATATAATGAAATAACGTTCTGTAGCGCACAATATCCGCTAAAGTGATTTCCACATCGAGGACTTGTAAAGGTTGTCACCAGGTAACCCAATCTAGGGCAGCTGAATACTTCTTCCAAATTCGTTACAGTTGTCGCTGGAACAAGTTGCTTAAGATGTCGGACTTTTCCTTCACATTTTACATAGATTATCTGGCTCGTGCGTAGCGTATCCATTAGAATATACTGCAATTGTCCATATTCAATATGGCCGTCCGTCCATGAGAATCCATGATGTTTGGCTCGAAGCCATCGTGCGGTCCTTTGGTCTTTTTCACTCAAACCACAAAACGGAATTGGCGACTTAAAAATGTAATGTTCTAACGCGTAGTCATCGTTGTAATTTTGTTTCCAGGAATTAAATTTCAACACAGCCAATTCTTTTATATAAAAAGTGTTCTTTGTTGTATTTTGAAAGCCTTGGAAATCAACAATCGCCACATCAGTCATTTTCACCGATGATGATCAAACGTGTATGAAAGCTAGTTTGTAAATGAATCAATCTGTAGGTGAGCACTATATTTTATATAACCCTTGTAACGATGTTTGTCAGCGGGTTGTATTGAACTACTCGATCGTGTAATAGAAGACAGAATGTTGCTGTGTCGGATGGTACTTCTTTTAAATTCAATTCGTATGTCCACAGCCCCACTTTTTATAGTTTCGTTTTGATGAGAACAATCAATGAAAATGATGGGGGCAATATCTTTATATTGTTTTCTATTGAGTAATGGTTCATTTTTGTTAGTGTTGTAATAGGCTTCTTGAAATTTCGAGAACATTTGATACGCAAGGGCAAATTTGTCGTTAGTAAAATCTAAATTCAGATGTATGTATGGGTACTTTTCCGAATTCAAATATACTTTAACATCAAAAGTTGACAATGATCAAAAACAGAGGCGTTTTTATCTTTCTTATTACGCCGATCTGTTTGCAATGCAAATACTACATATCGTGGTTTCTCCACTTGTGATATTGTTTTCACCGTCCAAATGTTGTGTTTGGTTGTTGGAAGCGTAGGATGAATGTGCATATCCCACGCACGAAAACCTATCGGTATATCTTGACTCTTTTCCACATATTTTAACAATTTCAGTTTCGCCTCGTCAGACACCGTCACATGTGGGACCATCCATTGAATTTTTTGTATACGAAATACAACATCATCAGTCGTCGACAATACTGCATCATGGTCTGTCCGTGCACGAATCAAAATCAGTTGATGTTTTGCATTGAGAATAAATCTTTTGTAATGATGAGCGAAACCAAACACTCGATCCAACGGTAGACAGAAATTAAAGTAACCTTTGTCAGATACTTTAATAGTTTCACCTGAGCACCAGCCCGCATTGTACAGTTGTTGACTTTGATTTCCATTTAAAGACAAATAATTCATTAGAGTGGTGGTCGGTCCCACGTATTTGCATTGATCAATTTCCACGTCATTCAATTCGTAACGCATCTCGTCAAACAGGTACGCCATTAAATTATTGCTTAGCTCTGCCGTAGTCGATACCGTTCCATCTCCCTTCAGTAGCTGTCCTTCTATGTATAGGTAGCTTTTATATGGTAATAAAATCAAGTCTTGGTTTTGAATACAGATGGAAATCTGGTCGTTGTTGTTAAAGCTATTCAAGAATGGTGAATACGCATGCTCCTCCAATTTTGTAATACTCTCATCGAGTTCTCCTCCGCCGGTTCTAATTTGCAAAATATTATTCATTTTTTCGTTTCTTCAAAACCAAGCCGTATTGCCGTATGTACTGTTGTAAAAACCTTGCGTTCGCTAGCGTTAATCGTGGCTTTGTCGTCGTCGATCCGCACTGATTGATGGTAGATTGTAGACTGTTTGATTGCGTCGGTTTGTCGTCGTTAAATACTAACATTACTTATGCCGGTTTTAAATGTAATTTTATGGTTATTGTTTCACCTCGAAAATTAACTGGATTATCGTCTTGATCAATAACGTGTAGCACTAGAGATGTTATCCGTTGAACGCTTACAGGCGTATAAATGATTGTAGCTGGTGTCTCGCTTATTTTATACCCGGGTTCAACCTGGAATAGAAAACGAATAAATATTATGAGCTCGGACGTTGTTCAAATAACTGTTTGTCGTAATATTTGTCTCAATTTGCACCAGATTGACTTTCATAATATTCGTCGGTTTATCTGAATAATGAGTATGACCCGCCTTCAGTTTTCGTTTATTAAAACCCAATAGTGAACCAGTTGTTCGCTCCTTATCGAAATGTATTGTTTCCGTGCACTTTATCGAACTTTTTAACGTATTGTTATTTGCATGTAATATAATTTGCGAATTAGCACTTGCCCCACTCGGTGTTAACATATCATTTAGATAAGCTTCCAAATCCTCCAAATCATAATTGCCAACAGGTATCTCGATACAACGCAGTTCATCGTTAAGATCGGTACTAAAATGAAACAAATTATTCGTTTCATCGACATTTGGCACCGAATTGTAAGTCTCGAAATTCACCAGCCCGCAAACGTATTCACCCACTAATTCTATAGGTGGAAAATACTCGGCACTGAGTGTTGAAGTATTTCCACTTAAGGTTAGTGTGAACGACATGGTGTTTAATACATAAATGAAACAAAAGCGTACTCTATAACAATATTTATTTACATGAATAGATTTTTGTTACATAAAAATTCTAAACAAAGGTGACCACAATTAAAATCATCATACTTTTGATAAATATTATAATTATATCTAATGTTGTTTCCACGTAGATATCTTGCAATTTCAACAGGTGGCGGTAAATTACCATAACTATCGAAGTATTCCACATTCTCCTTGTCTTTCACGTACGCTACCCAATGACTTCCGCTTCCAGATGAACTATCTAAATTGACAACAGCGCACTCTTTTTGCCACGGTCGTTTCGGTAATTCATCTCTCATGAACACACCACGGAAATTTGGTAAATGTTCCTTTCCAAACTGAAAGATGTCGTGATCAGTTAACGGTCTGTCATGGGGTAGCTTGCTCAGTGGTTTTTTGAATCGATGTAAAGCCCCAAACCTTTTCTGTACGGTTTTAAATATAGGCCGGCACCGGACTTTTTCGTTCCAAGAGCGATTGCTTCCATCATTTTGTTATGGCGCTCGCTTTCATCCAACTGTTTCTTAGCTGTTTTATAGGTGTTTATTGCTTTCGCAATTCCAGCAGCGCCACCTGCAAGCGATCCGACGGCTGAAAAAGTGGAACTAGAAATGGTAAAATTCCACCAGTCCTGGGGATCGGGATAATTCTCGGTGATGTAAATTGCTTTTTATTCTTCTTCTGAAAAATTTTCCTGGCAGCTTTCAAGGCTAAGTTGATTGTATCTGTAACAGTTTTTGGTTTGTTTTTCTTCAATATATTTCTTATATTGCGAATACCGGCACCAAATATAACTTTCTTCTTCGAAAGGCCCATTCCTAATTTTACTTTTGATTTCATAGCGTTTGTTACGGCCCAAGCAGCGGCTCGTTCACCAAAACTTGCGTCTGATGATTTAACTCGCTCCCACGCTTTATTTGCTAAAACTAAATCGGCCTTATGTCGATCGTTGATGTCTTTGAACTGAGAATAGGCGATATCGTGTTCTTTACATGCAGCATCCAATTTGTTGATACCGGAGTCGCCTCGTAATAGTCGTTCACGAAGTTGCGTTCCAGGACCACAATACTGATAACCGGGTATATGTAATTCAAATGGTAACTTGTTGATTGCTGAATTTATTAGTCCGCGACCCGATGTTCTCACGTCGCTTGTCTGTTTGCAACTGACAGCTCGTTGTTTTCGCACAGGCATTTTAAAGTGAACTAAAAACAGAAAACGTATGTTAACTCTTTTATAGATATTATTATAAATAGATTAAAATATCACGTAACTTGTTAGTATATGAAATAGTCTAATTCCGTTAACGTCGGCTAAATGTCTTCGTTTATCAAACAACGAAAAACGCTTCCGATAGTCAATTTTGAATTTTCATCGGATGGTGGTAACAAGAAAAACGGTCCATTGCTACCGGACAGTATTAGAGCAATCATTTGTGGACCAAGCGGATGTGGGAAAACTTCAATGCTTATCTCACTAATCCAACATCCCGATGGCCTGGCGTTTGAAAATATATACATCTATTCCAAATCACTTCACCAACCAAAATACGAATATCTAAAACAAATTATTAAACTTGTTAAAGGTATGGGTTATTTTACATTCTCCAATAACGAAGATGTCATACCACCAATGGATGCTTTACCAAATTCATTAATAATATTCGATGATGTATCTACGCGGGAGAAAAAAGCCATAATAGAAGAATATTTTTGTCACTCTCGACACTACCACGATGACTGGTTTTACCTAACACAAACGTGTACAGCAACACCCAAGCACAATGTACGGGACAATACAAATTTTATTGCTGTCTTCAAACAAGATGATCTGAATCTTAGACATATTTACGATGACCATATCAATTCCGACATATCTTTTACAGAGTTCAAAAATCTTTGTCAAGAGTGCTGGCGTGATAGATATGGATTTTTTACCATCTGTAAGGAGGACGATATTCATAACGGTAGATATCGAAACAAACTTGATAGCTTTTGGAGAGGACACTGATGAACTGGTCATCCGATATTGATAACTAGCTTCAACTGGTTGTTGACCGCTAGTAACCAGAGCAGCAACCGGTTTAAACTGTCTGTTAACCGTTAGTAACCAGAGCAGTAACTGGTTTGAACTGATTGTTAACCGCTATTAACCAGAGCAGTACCCGCTTTTAACCAGACTGTTAACTCAGTCTGGCTATTGCATAAATTAAAAGCTGTCTAAGATAAAGATTCAGTTCTTAAGAGACTGTTGTATGAAACAGTTGTCGTTAAAATGGATAAGAAGAAGGAGTTTGTTAAAAAAAGCATTATAAAAACGGCAAGCAATATACGTAAAAAATTTAAAGCCTTACGATCTGGGAAGTTGGAATCAGACATGTTGCTACAAACTACGTTGGAACCAGTGACTGCACCACTCAAAGAAATAGCCACAAAATTAATTGAGAAAAACAATCAACCTATCAAACTCGAAACGAAAGAAGAACAGACACAAGTAGCGGATACGTTTACACCTAAAATTAAAAAGAGAAAACAAGAGTATTGCTATTTACCGACGAAAGAGGAAGCACTAGAGGATGAAGAGGGGGAAGAGGAAGAACCAGATCTCGTGGAAGATGTTTTTGAATCGTCTGCGATAGAAAAACAAAATCAATTTGAAACACCAAAACTCCCCAGCTCGGCACAAAGTGTTGCTAGAAAATTGATGACGACGTCTGACGATTTTACAAAAGAGTTTGGACCGATAGCAAGAAAATACTTACAGCTATATCTTCAACCCAATAGTGGTGTTGATACAGTATACGGACCGTACAGAAAAGATGACGAATAGATGATTGGAAATCAACCGTTTCAAATAGACGGTGATGATATAATAATTAATGGTATTACGTATAAAGGAACACCCGGTTTATATGAGTTGATTTTCATGAATGTACCAAAACTAAGTGTATATCGCACCGAAGATTTAAATGAGTATAAACGAATATTAAAGCAAACAAATGCACATCGGCGAAACCACAGTCCCAATCAACAAATAGAAGGCAGCTCAAGTTATAAATATCGAAATATTATTAGTGAAATGGTACCAATTCCAAGATCGATTCCAAGATATAAAACACGAAGTCGCGCGGCTAGCACTCCAGTATTTGGGACTGGTTTGAAGCGATTCAACAATATGAAAAAGGAGCATATATACTGGGACAACCCCAACGAACTGGTCACTCGACTACGATTACTCGTGGCATCACAACTAGCGGGAAACACGGGGCAGGACAACGAAATTATCTCGATCTTAGAGGAATTGATGGAAGCTGGTTTTATTGAACATGGATAGATTTGGTCGTACGCGTAACAGAAATATAACTATCGATAAATTTGGACGTGTGCATGACAAAAGTATTAAGAAGGAAGCTCTTAAATCCATTGGTTTAAAGCTGACAAATATGGGGAACTATGATATTGGAAATAGGCAATTAACAAATGTAAGGGATCCGACCGGTGATAAAGATGTGATGAATCTGAAATTTTTAAAAAGTTTTGTAATGGAGAAATTTTCCGAATTGACAGAAACAGTCGAAATGAACAAAACACAAATTGAAAATGCTGTATACAAGCTGACATTGGCAGCGCAACTTTTAACACAACATAAAACAGCGCAAAGTCAAGAAACTTCTGCATTTAATCTTCGAATATCGAGGATTGAAGAACGTCTTGATGAATTACTGAAAGCGGTTAAGGATACTAAGAATAAATGAGTAAACTACAGGTGGTACGTGAATTACATAGACCCGTACGAAAAAATTTCCCACGTAGACGTGTTATTGTAAAAGGAATTGATGATCTGTGGCAATGTGATTTAATTGAAATGGGTACTTATGCTTCTGTGAATAAAAAATACAATTATTTGCTAACAGCAATTGACGTTTTTTCCAAACGGGCATGGGCTGTACCGGTTAAAAATAAAACTGGAAATGAAGTGGCGGCTGCATTTGAATCAATACTTGGACAAGGTCGTGTACCGAGAAATTTACAAACGGATGATGGTAAGGAGTCGAAGGATGGTAATCAGCTGTTTAAAGCGTTAATGAATACATACAGTATCAACCACTACTCGACATTTTCAACGAAAAAAGCATCAGTGGTAGAGAGATTTAACAGAACGCTAAAGACTGAAATGTGGAAAATGTTTAGCTATAATGGGTCGTATCGATGGATTGATATGTTGGACAAATTGGTTGATGATTACAATTCGCGTAAGCATAGAACAATTAAAATGCGACCGCGCGATGTAACACCAAGCAAGGAGAATATGCTTCTTTTAACTGTTTACAATTATGTGAAAATTGCAACCAAACCAAAATATAAAGTTGGTGATATTGTTCGAATCAGCAAGTATAAATCTCAGTTTGACAAAGGATATCTACCATCGTGGACGACCGAACTTTTTAAAATCAAGAAGGTGCAGTTAACCAATCCAGTTACATACCTATTAGAAGATTACCACGGTAATCCCATCCAAGGTGGATTTTATCAAGAAGAAGTCCAAAAAGTAAAATACCCAGACGTGTATTTGATTGAAAAAGTGTTAAAAAAGAAGAAAGATAGAGTATATGTGAAGTGGCTTGGATTTCCTTCTTCCGAAAATTCTTGGGTTTATAACAAAGATTTGGTATAAATATATTGAACTGTGGCGCTCTACAATCATTCTTGGTGAAATAGCAATGGCATCAGTAGAGCAATCCATCCAGGAGGAAATAACAATGGAAGAAATCTGAGTGCGGCATCGATTGTTAAACAAAATGTTGGACAAAGCCATTAGACTGCGTGATGTGGAAACAATTAACTGTATAGCGATGAAAGAGCGTAATCTGTTCTGTCCTGGAAAAATAACATATGGGATTATTTTTAATACATCTAGAGAAGTGTTGGATATATTATTCAACTATACCTTTTATACGGAGGACAAAAACATTGTAGATTCGCTTAAAGATATTGTCCCAAACTGGTTACGAACAGCTATAGAATACGCTCGACCGGAACTGTTGAAATATGTGTTGGACATCATGAAAAATTACGAGATTCGAGGCGTTCGCTTGAATGAAGATGACGATGACGATGGTGACTGTCTGGTGTGTTGGATTCGGCAGAACATTGCAAAGGGTACCACGGACCCAGCAGCTCGTCTTGGATTTGAAACGGGGCCAGATGGAGGACCGTGGGCATCAACCAATTTACGAGAATATTTGGATGTAGATAAATTATTACGAGAACACTTATTTATAGATCATATATAATCTTATACAATTTTTGCATGTATTATTATTAATGTTTGTTAATAAATATTTCAATTAATAAAAATGGCCAATAGTTTTTGAAGTCACTATCTTTTTAAAATTTACACACAACACAATTAGCGATATTCTAAAGGTTGCTCATGCTCATGCTCATGCTCATGCTCATGCTCATGCTCATACTCATACTCATACTCATACTCATACTCATAGTCTATTTGTTCATACTTACTTTGCTTCATTTGCTTACAATAATTTTCGTATACCTTTTCCAATAATTTTTGGGATGACTTTTCGAGAGGGTGTTATTAGTGACCATAAACTTTCAAGATGTTAAATTATTTTTTATTACTCATGCGGGAGAAGTATTAACTTGGCGCACACATTTCTGTACGCAAAATAGCTGTTTGCCCACTGTACTCTTCCCGCATACTTTTTTGGGTGTGGAAAGTAACTTTCCACACGCAAATTGACAATAAAACCCGCAAAATTTAATCAAAACACGCAAAGCCGCCTCTTAATTTTTCATTCAATAAATATTTCATAATTATTTCTATAGAAACCACCAACAAAGTAATTTAAACGATAATTAATTCAGAAAAAAAAGACGAACATTTAAAAATATTATTTTAAAAGGTAATAAAAATGTCAAAAATAGTAAATATGAACAAGTAGAGTATGAGTATGAGTATGAGTATGAGTATGAGCATGAGCACGAGCACGAGCACGAGCACGAGCATGAGCATGAGCATGAGCATGAGCATGAGCATGAGCATGAGCATGAGCATGAGCAACCTTTAGAATATCGCTAAATGATTAAATTCATAAGTTTATTCGGTCCTTTGTTTTTTAAATCCATACGGCACTGAATCAAAATCGGGTATACGACGGCGTTTATTAAATGTAGGTTTGAATACTTTACTCTCCGATTTGGTGACAATATCATGTTCTTCGGTGCGACGGATGTTTCTCGATGTAATAGTGACCGGAGGCGCGTTTTCAAGGATCATCTGCTTGAGAGTGTTAAAATTAGCCAACTTCCCGGATTTATAATTGATTGTGATGCCTTTAATTTTGCATGTGGGTGGTTTTACTTTATCTTCCCTCGTTGAATATACTGTATAGCCATACATTTTGGGGCCGCCAGAAACAAACTCGGTGATATAACTACTAACGCCGTAATCTTCCAACTCATCCGTCATATCACCCAAGAAAGAGCCCGTTGGTGGATCGTATTCGCCACCCCTCTGAATGTAAATAACACTATCTGTATCGTAATACAGAACTCTTTCCTGTAGTCTCTCCAAGTAGCTATACAGTTTGAGCCGAGCTTGAGTAGTTACGTATGCAGCGATGACGCAATTTACGGTGGACAATAAATCTGCTGCTTCGTCTTTTCGTTCCCAGTTAACTATGATCGTGTCTTCGTTTACTTCTTGAATGTAATTTACATCAATGCTCGGGTTGGTGAGTAAATCATACAATTCTTTCGGCTCTTGAATAATGCTGGTTTTTGGTTGGTTTTCTCGTTGACCAAACTTACCCCAAAAACTGTTCAGCATTAGTTTGGCGAGCGATCGTAGGCCCGGATTTTTCAAAATTTTGCTGAATTCCAATCGAACCCCTTCATTCTCAAAATATTCTTCAATGTAGTGGTTTTGTTCTTCATCGGTGTTACAGTTGGCCGGCCATCCTGATGCTTCCTGCTTCATTTTCAAAAATTTGTTAATGAAATCGGCAAATAAACCACCAATACCACTTTCTCTGCTGTACTGGGTTACATCGTACTGCCAGATTTCGAACACTTCAATCAAACGGTAACCCAATGTAACAGCTTTTTCAACCTCGTCAGTTACCCAGGTACCAGTGAGTGCCCGTTCTTCTTCGGTGTGCGCACACTCTTCATTTTGATTACACTCTTCTCCACATGAACGGCACAATACAAACATCAGCTTATTATTCTGCTTTGCTGGTAGCACCGGATGATATAAATGTGGTGGTGGTAAAATTTTGCATTTAATTAACCCATTAATATTTCGTAAACCGAGGTCTTCAATTAACTTTGTACATTCGTCATCACCAACAAAAATTTTCGAATGACCCAGAGGAAATTTACCGTATTTACATACCCACGGATACAGTGAACAAACATCAATATATTTAATTTTTTCTCCTTCGCTGATTTTGTAATATAGTTTGGTACAGCCCGTACGTCCACCGTAGAAAGCATCACGTGGGTTTATCGGTGTGTAATTAATCAGCGGGTGTTTTTCCAAATACTTTAAATCAGACCTGTTCTTTAAAAATTTTCTGAATTCGCACTCCCACTTTTCCACAACTTCATAGCCCAGTTCTCTGATTCGTTGTGTCCTGATTTTTGTACGCTCCAGTCTTTGGTTCAATGTATCATCCGGTGCTTCATGTAACGGCTCATTACGGCGAGTTTGCTGGCATACAGCGTGTCCATGATAATAACAACCGTGGAACTCGAAAACCTGGTTAGTCTCCTCACAATAGCCGTCAACTTTAAAACTGCTACCTGGCAGAACAACCTCTCGTCCTTTTCCTGCGTGTAAAATTGGAATTTGCCTTTCCGCTTCTTCATATATCAACCATTGTAGGGCGATTTTCGTTTGGTTGTCCGCATGTCGGTATCCACCTCTTGGTAACACACCTATTGTATTCGGTTGTAAAAACTTCCGCCTGAATACCAAGTTACAAGCTGATGCAATGGTTATCGCCTCCGTAAATGGACAAACGTCACATTCTTCTAAAAATACTGTTCGAAACTTTAAACACGCCTTTTTCAGTATATCTACATCACTGGTGCAATATTCAACTATTTCTTTCTGCATATCAAATACGTAACCGCTTTCTTTCGTTTCATTATACCATTTTATGAATTTTTTTCGCTCGTCTTCTTCTTCTGGATTGTCTGTGCCTCTCATTGTTTCAGGACAATAGTACGAAATGTCTGGAAGGGGTCCGACGTAGTTTTTATTTTCTTCCTTATTGAATAAGTGTGGAAAATAGCCCTTTTTCGAAGATGGTGGTAGGTCGAAAGCCTTGGGGAGCGCTGCCAACGCCATCGGAAAATAATTGAGAGAGTCGATAAAACGTACATTATCGATCTCCAACATTAGAATTTTCGACCCTCTCATTATAATATCTGCTTGTAACTGTGTTTTTTCAATAATATATTTTAAAATAAATTGATGGTCAAACGCTTGTCCATTATGTGCGATACAAATAACTTTTTTAAATTTCTTTCGAGCGTCCAGTATTTGTTTCGTAAATGTCTCAATAACGTTGTCTTTTATCACCCGCAGTCGTAATCCACATTTTTCACAATATCTAGTTCTTTCATTGTCACCTTCTTCTTCTTTATCTATACACACACTGCAACGTTGCATATATACACATAGATTTGCTTCGTGTACAACAGCGTCGTTACCTTCATTCATTGGCTTTTCTTGTTTTGTTTCCAAATCGAAAAATACAAACAATGTGTTATCCAGCTTCGGTCGACCTGTATCCTTATTGATGTAACAGAGGTGATTGGCTGGAGCGTAGCGGTCACATATCTTGTAAAATATTTCGCCACACACATGCTTTTGTTTTCGCATCTTCATATTGATAGTTTTGAAACACCTGCCACATCGTTTTATTACATTACAAATAGAGTTTCGACCCAGTGATCCTTGATTGAGATGTTTGTCAAAACATTCCCGGCTACGGAACTCTCGATTGCAATCGTCGCATTTAACTTCATTCGTTTTGGTACATGGTGGAGCCTGTTGACAACATGGACAGGTGGCGCCACATCGATGTTTATTTCTTGCGTCAAAGGGTGTATGGCACGCCTCGCAATAGTAGCTACAAACGAATGCTGCAGTTAAACTTGTGATCACATTGTAGTGTTGTCCGTGTAAAAGCAGATTTATTTTGTAAACTGCGTCATCATTGGTGCCTTCAAATATTACACTTCGCCCCTTAGTCTGATGTTTGTAAACGGTAATCTTGTATTTCCGTAGGTGGCGTTGTAAAATTCGTAACTCCTCAATCCCGGCTCCTTGTTCTGGAATCACCAACCCCGTTTTCTGAAGTAGTTTATTCACTTTTTCACTTTGTAGGTTATGACAGTTGCGACGAATTCTTTCAAAATTGACATCTTTCTTGACGTGGGCTTTTGCAACTACGATTGCTCTAAGAAGACACAGATTATCGTCGTTTTTAATGAAAATTATTCCACGCCTTTTTTTACACTCTTCTTCGTACATGTTAAATGCGTCTGTTCTTATTTTTCTTCCATTTCCTTTAGGCATCTTTACGTATGTAGTGGTCAATCGGAATTTGTCCGTAGCCAAACCATTTGAATTGCTCTGGAATATGGCTCCAAGTAATTTCCAGACGTCTTGAAACGTCACATCTTTACCATTGCGAAAAGTCATCCAGCCGGGTCCTTTCTCGAAATTTTCACTGGTAAAGGTAAATCCGACCTTGTCCTCCGGTTCAACGTCTGATGAAATCCGCCGTATAATTTCATTGGCGCCATCTCTGACCCAATTCAATGCATCCCTACCACTGGGCACACCTTTTATTTTAAAAACAATTTTACGTCCGTTCAAATTGTACCGTCTCACCCTTGAAACCGTATCGGAGAGTATTTCAAATTTATCACCATCATCGTCCTCCTCCTCCTCCGCCTCCACCAATTCCGTTCCCATCATCGGTATACTTTGTGCGATTTCATCCAACACATCCCACGGAATCTCCTCGTCGTTTTCCATCTCCTTTAGCACGTCTTCCATAGAGTCGTCGGAGTCCAGATCATGTAATATCGAGGGTAAGTAGGTATTTCCGTCAAATTCGGATACCCCATTTTCATCTCGGCTAGGTCCAGCCACATCCATGTTCAAGTTTATTTGAGAATACGAACCGAATTCGCATTGGCCTAACAATAATTGAAATAAAATTAATTTTTTTATTGGTATTAATAAGATAAATTAGTTATTAATACCGTAATATTTAATATACAAATAAATAAAAATTTATTTTTCTTACCACTGTATCCCCAACAAACAAGACAACCACATTTATATTTCCCATGTTCACAAAAATTGTGTTTAGTACAGTAATACATTTTTTAATTCGGGGTTCTACTGGAAATTTTTTAACGTGTTTTCACAGCAACTGATGAAATAATGCAGTATCTTTCTGCTTTTATACAATTTTTTGAATGAGGAAATAATATATTAAATATTCGGGAACGTTCTATTCAGACAGAACGTGTACGTGACCACTGACCAGTCATGTTGGCGGTAGTGGAAATATTCGTCTGTAAAAAATAACTAAAACTGCGTTTAGAATATTTAAATATTCTTATTATTAATAATAATTAATTAATATTCTAAAAATTTGATTACAATGTATCGAAAATTTTTAATTGTATTTATTTTATTGCAAATACGTGATTAGACACAGCGGCGGCTGCAGACGTGACCAGACGTTCTGGCGACTGTGGAAATATCTATAAAATATAAAAATAACTAAAACTGTGTTTAGAATATTTAAATATTCTTATTATTAATAATAATTAATTCATATTATTCTAAAAATTTGATTATAATGTATCGAGAATTTTTAATTGTATTTATTTTATTGCAAAAATGTGATTAGACACAGCGGTGGCTGCAGACGTGACCAGACATACTGGCGGCTGTGGAAGTATTTGTCTATAAAAAATAACTAAAACTGTGTTTAGAATATTTAAATATTCTTATTATGAATAATAATTAATTAATATTATTCTAAAAATTTGATTACAATGTATTAATTTTTTATTGTGTCAAGACAATGGATCAAAATGTATAAATTTATTATTTTCCATTGTTCTTACTACGTGACCAGAAATTTGATTCCATCCTATAGATATATTAATGTGTACGCAATAAGGACACAACTGCTAAAACACATATATGGAACTAAAACAAAACACCACTTGTTAAAAAGTATTTCAGTTTTAACATACTATAGACGGGCCCCCGTCGTAGTCCAATTGGTAAAGCACCGGGTCAGTGTACACAAAGTCGTGAGTTCCAGTCCGCAAGCCAACTTGAAAGGAAAAAATAAATTTACGTCATCACCCACCGTCGAAGTCGCATCACAACGTGGCCGATCGACCGACAAACGACGTCACAACATGGCCGACCAACGTCACAACATGGCCGATCGACCAACAACTGACGTCACAACATGGTCGGCCGACATGGAATACATGCAATTTTTTTAAACACACAACTGCCCCTGCAATATAGGCAATTGCATTGCGTTGCCAAGCGCCGCCATACCTACTGATGCCTGATCTTTTCCGACCTTTGATTCTTTATGATCCATACAAAAATGATTGGCAACAATATATTCTAATACTAAAGATAGTGGAGTAACAAAATGATGAACCATCCATCAAGACATTGTAATGAACACTGCTTCGGCACCCCACGACACCATACCAGCTAACCAGGTACTTTCAACACCAACAGTCCTTCTATGTGACCTTCATATATGTATGTATAGATACTTTCTCCAGCTTGCCTCGCTATGTGACAGCGTTGATACCTTCTCTTTCTTTCTTTCTACTATTAGCTTCTTTTATTCTTTTCTACTTTTCTTCTATTTTAAGACAGCATGGTAATTTTTGTAAGAAAAACAATTAAACTGTCGGCAATGGAACTTTTTACTGTGCTGTTTTACAAATTTTACGGAGCTAATATTACGGAAAGAACATTTTAACCTTTAAATTTTCTATGATTAATTATAATTTTTATATTTTTACCGTACAAAATTGAATATGTTCGCCTTTTACACGTCGATTGTAGTGCTGAGCACAGTAATTTTTATATGAATTTTCTCTCTGTGTGGTGTCGCTGCTGAGGTGTAGATGAACGGTATTATTTGGAGTGGCATTACTCAGAAAACCGGTTGTAATTGTCTTTTATACAAAAAATCGCACAGTAATAAATCATTGGTGATTAAAATAACACCAAGTAAATAGTTTCCACTCACAAATGCAAAAAAATAAAATTGTGATCAATGACTTTGTTCAACACAATACGTTCCCAACTGCTGTTACAATAACACTGTTGTAAAATTTTATAAATATTTAGATTACTGAATTTGTATATGATTCAATTTTTTAAAATAAAATTAAACAATTTATTTTTTATATTCTCCGAACACTCGTAAAACTAATTTTACAGTAAAAAAAAGTGGTACACCTATTTCGACTGTCAAGTTAAAAAATTGAATAAAACAAATAATTTGATTATTTGAAAAAAAAATACCAAACACCCATTTTACTAGTTGTTACTACTTAAGTTGCACGTTAACTATACGGTACAAACACATGTCTAGAGAATTTGAAACGAGTGGAGTTGGGGAGGATGAACAATGGGGGATGATGATAACTGTGTATACTTAAGGGTAATGTTAAGGGAGAGAAAAGTTTAAAATTAAAACAATAATACGTTGAGGTATGATCATTATATAAGACAAACGCTTTAAGTAGACCACTCAACGAGCTCCAAGGAATTATTAAAACAATTTATTAGGGGATCCTTTACAATGTCTTCTCATGTCGACTTGTCTTGTATGTCTATCGTGTCCTCACAAGGTTGTTTTAATTTTATCTTATTCTATTACATATTATTACGAAATATTATCAAAATTAAAAATAGTCTTTGTTAAGTGTTGATTTTTTTGTGTTTTATTGAATTATCAGAATTTTTCGCAGGTGTATAGACGAAGCCATCCTCGTGGTGACATGACATTTAGGAAAAATCAGTTCCTAAATATGTCAAACTAACGAGAGAGAATTGCTTTTATTGTTTTTTTCTTCAAAGACTCTTGTCTTTCTTGTCAGAACTGAAAAATTTCGAAAAACACAATCGACAACTGATTTTCTTCAAAATAGCGCCACAATATAAGCGGGGTGCATTGAAACATGAATTTCACTCGTGCGAAGGAGGGACCGCGAGCAAAATTTCGAAAAATTTATTCCCGACAACTTTCTCATCTGCTCCTAAAATCGTAAATTTTGATTCTTCATAATCCTTGAACGGAATGGTTTTTTTTATTGGGATTTTATTGGCTGTTATTCATAAATGCTTATGACTCCCACCCTTTCCCTTCAGCTGATTTCAAAAAATAAAAAGGGACGGCAAAGTCCTACGATTGTCTTGTCAATATCGACAGTTTTGTTTTCTCTTCCCATTCTTTGAATCAAATTTGAAGTGGAATTTTGTAACGTGAAAAATTTGACTTTATGTGTGTCGGCTAACGCCCGGCAAACATTTGCTGGATTCGATCACATATTTAATTTTCAAAAAACATTTTGGTGTATACGCTAATATAGTAGACAGTATATAGCGTTTTAAAATATGTATAAAATGATAAATAAATATTTTTACAATTTAAATATTAAATAATATAAACACATAAACTAATTTTGTAATTATTGGGATTTTATTTACCCGGGAAAATATTAAAAGCGAAAAGTTAGACATCGATGGTTTTCATTTTACAAATCGTATGTACATACATACATATGTATTGTATTTGATTCGATTCACGCATTAGCTTTTCGAAATAATAATATAATATTATAATATGATTTATTTGGGGAACAAATCTATAGCGTAGCTTATGTAAATATATGCAAAATCTACATACATCTATGGTATGATATATGAATACTGTATGTTTGTCTTGCAAGGGACCCTGACCTCACTTTCTACTTGTTATTCTCTTTCATACCTTCAGATTTAGAGGTCAATCCAGCTTTTAAATTTGGAGGGGTCACATTTTTAAAAAGAATATTTTTAAAAAGAATATTTCCAAATTATCATTAATGCTAGAGTCAAATTCAACTGCTATTGTGCACAGCAGTCCCAAACACACCATCAGCGGGATAATCCAGATTTGTACGAATATCTGGAATGGAACTGGTGAAAACTGATGAAAAGTTTGATTTTTTTTCGTTTGTCACGGTGATGTTATGATGTACCTACTGGAGGAAGCCGGGTGCGAGACATACGTAGAAACGTATTTTAAATTGGATAAACCCACCATGTTGTCCGCGACCAGGTCGTATTAGCTCAAGTTCATTCGTGAATTAGGTAAAATAGTTGTATAGAAAGCAAAAGAGTTTAAGAGGCCGAGGAGCGACAGACGTGGCGAAATGGATCAACTCGCCATGTTGTCCGCGACCAGGTCATATTACCTCAAGCTCATTATTGAATTTGGTAAAATTATATATAAAGCGAACGAGTTTAAGAGGCCGAGGAGCGACAGACGAGGCGAAATGGATCAACTCACCATGTTGTCCGGGACCAGGTCGTATTACCTCAAGCTCATTTTTGAATTAGGTAAAATAATTGTCTAGAAAGCGAAAGAGTTTAAGAGGCCGAGGAGCGACAGACGTGGCGAAATGGATCAACTCGCCATGTTGCCCGCCACCAGGTCGTATTACCCTCAAGCTCATTCTTGAATACGGTAGTAGTAGGAATATGGGGCTTTGGGAACCTCCATCCCTCCATCCGACTTTTTGAGCGACCTCGGCAGGAGGTAGGTAACCTATGTGGGTTCTAGAAGCCTGCGGCGGTGGGTGGAGCAAAATTTTTTTCTAGCCTAGTGGAACTTGATCCAACCTAAGAGAACCTAAGGAAATTTGGTGTAACCTAACAAAATATTTTCTAACCATAGAATTCCCTAATAGATGGCGCAGCCACCTTCGAGCTTTGTAAATTCACTGCTAGATGGCACAGCCACTTTTGATAGCGTTGCTAGTCTGGATTCCTGTGTGTAAGTTTGAAAAATTGTCAATAGATGATGCTGAAAATCCTTTTTGATATTTAAAAGATGGCGTAGCTAGTACCGCGAACATTGTACCTTGATTCATAATTTTATCATATTTTTATCTGAAAACAGGTTTATACAGGTTTCCTCTAACTAAAAACACATTTTTTTTTAATTTTTAATTTTTATTTTTTTATTAAATAAAACACATTTTTAATTTTTTTAATTTTTTTTTAATTTTTCTTATTTTAATAAATTTATTTAAAAGAAATATTTTACAATAAAAATGTTTAAATGTTATTACGATAATATTTGTATATGGATATGACATTTTCCATGGCGCAAGTTGCTCTGGAATGATGGTCTCATTGAGGACTAGTGTATATCGATTTACACATATTTTGTAACAATATTTGTCAATGGATTATATTGAACCACACGATCATGTAGTAGAAGGCAAAATGCTGATGTATTCTCTGGCACCTCCTTCAACGTTTTAAATTCAATTCGAATATCCACTGGTCCACTTTTCAAAGTTTCGTTTTGATGAGAACAATCGATGAATATAATTGGCGCGATATTCTTGAATTGTGTTTTGCTTAAAAGCGGTTCATTCTTCTTACAATCATAATTTGCTTGTTGAAATTTCGAATACATGTGATATGCTACTGCATATCTATCATTACTGAAATCCAAATTCAAATCCATGTACGGGTATTTCGCAGAATTTAAATAAACTTTGACGTCTGAAAGTTCACAGTGATCGAAAATACTGGAATCTTTATCTTTTTTATTTCGTCGATTCGTTTGTAGAGCGGATATAATGTAGCGTGGTTTCTCCAATTGAGTCGATGTTTTCACCGTCCAAATGTTTTGTCTCGCTGTTGGAATCGTTGGCTGTATATGCATATCCCATGATCGAAAAGCAATTGTAATATCTCGACTATTTTCCACATACTTCAACAACTTCAGTTTCTGTTCATCTGCAACTGTAACGTGTGGAACCATCCATTGAATTTTATGTATATGGAAAGTGACGTCATCCGTTGGTGATATGACTGCATCGTGATCCGTCCGAGCTCGAGTCAGAATTAGCTGATGTTTTGCGTTGATGATAACTTTCTTGTAATGGTTAAGAAATCCAAACATCCGCGCCAATGGTAGACAGAAATTGAAGTAGCGTTTTTCCGTCACTTTAGTTGTTTCACCTGGACACCATCCAGCGTTGTAGAGTAGTTTGCTTTCATTTTCGTTTAATGCCAAATAATTGATTAACGTTGTTGTCGGTCCCACGTACTTGCATTGATCGATTTCCACGTCGTTCAGTTCATATCGTATTTCTTCAAACAGGTACGCCAATGAATTATTGGATAATTCCGCTGTAGTCGATACTGTTTTATCACTCTTCAACAATTGTCCTTCCACATACAGACAACTTTCGTGCGGCAGCAGGATCAGATCTTGGTTTTGACAGCAGATTCGTATTTCGTCGCTGTTTCCAAACGCATTTAGAAATGGCGAATAGCAGTGATACTCGATGTTTGAAATGCTCTCATCGAAATCGATTCCAGTATTGATGCTTAAAATGCTGCTCATTTTCTCCTCTTCAGCTTGAAACCCAATTGTCGAAGAAATTGTTTGTTCTCTCTTGTTAATGGTGGTCGTTGTTGCTTCTTCCTCGCCGATCCGTTCACCTTGGTGGCAAGTTGTAGACTGATCGGTCGCACCACATTTTCGTCTTTAAATACCAACATTTTCACGCCGGCTTCAAATGCAACTTTACTGTTATCGTTTCGCCTCGAAAATTCACTAAATTGCCGTCTTGATCCACAATTCGTAAAACTAGAGATGTTGTCCGTCTCACGGTCACCGGCATATAAATAACTGTATTCGGTGATTCGCTTATTTTATACCCAGGCTCAACTTGAATCGAAAACGAATAAATATTATGTGCTGGAACGTTGTTCAGGTAGCTGTTCGTTGTAATGTTTGTTTCAACTTGTATCAGATTCACTTTCATGATATTCGTTGGTTTATCCGAATATTGGTAATGACCAGCTGCAAGTTTTCGCTTACTGAAGCCAAGTAGCGAGCCAATTGTTCGTTCTTGATCGAAATGAATTGTTTCCGTACATTTTATTTCACTTTTTAGCGTATTGTTATTCGCACGAAGTATAAGTTGCGGGCTATCACCCGGTTTTCTCTTCTCTAGTATCCGATCTTCTATTTGAAACTCCAAATCTTCCAGATCATAATTGCCGACAGGTATCTCGATGCATTTCACTTCTCCATCACCGTAATGAAATAAATTATTTGTTTCGTCGATATTTGGCACTGCATTGTATGTTTCAAAATTGACCAACCCGCATACATAATCACCCGGCAAATCGATGGGTGGAAAATACTCAGCTGTTAGTATAGATGAATCACCACTTAACGTTAATGTTAACGACATGGTGACTAAGATACGAATGACAGAAAATTCTTACCACGGGTATATTTAAAGTATAGATGAGAAGTGAACCAAAATTATTGAAAATAATTTGTATTCCATAAAAATTCTAGGCACAAACGTCCGCAATTATACTGTTCATAATTTTGATATCTATTATAATAATATTTAATATTATTGCCATGTAAATATTGCACAACTTCTGCGGGTGGTGACAAATTTCCATAACTATCAAAATATTCGACGTTCTTGTTATCTTTGGCGTACGCTACCCAATGGCTTCCTGGTCCTGATGAATTATCCAAATTGACGACTCCACACTCCTTTCGCCTTGGCCGTTTCGGTAAATCATCTCTCATGAACACGCCACGAAAATTGGACAAATATTTGTTTCCAAACTGATAAATGTCGCGATCAGTTAATGGTCGATCGGGTAGCTCGCTTAGCGGTTTTTTGATTCGATGTAAAGTCCCAAACCTCTTCTGTATGGTTTCAAATAAAGTCCAGTTCCAGATTTGGATCCAAGTGCAATTGCTTCCATCATCCTGTTATGACGTTCATTTTCATCCAATTGTTTCTTTGCTGTTTTATAAGCATTCACTGCTTTCGCAACACCGGCAGCACCTCCGGCAAGTGATCCTACAGCAGACAGGTCGGCAAAAAGTAGAACCAGGAATGGTAAAATTCCACCAGTTTTTGGAATTGGAATGATTCTCGGTGTTGTAAATTGACTGTCCTTCTTCTTGAAAATATTCTTCGCAGCTTTCAGTGCAAATTTTATCGCATTCTTAATAGTTTTCGGCTTCTTTTTCTTCAATATGCTTCTCAAATCACGAATTCCGGCACCAAATATTAATTTCTGTCCTTTTTTGTTCTTCTTCTTTGAATGACCCATTCCTAGTTTTACTTTCGACTTCATCGGGTTCGTTACAGTCCAAGCAGCAGCTCGCTCGCCAAGATTTGCGTCCGACGATTTAACTCGCTCCCATGCTTTATCAGCTAGTATTAAATCAGCTTTATGTCGATCTTCAATACCTTTAAACTGTGAATAGGCGATGTCGTGTTCTTTGCATGCAGCGTCCAATTTGTTGATACCCGGATCACCTCGTAACAATCGCTGGCGCAGTCTAGTTCCAGGTCCACAATACTGATAGCCAGGTATATGAAGTTCAAATGGTAATTTGTTGATTATTCCGTTTACTATGCCACAACCGGATCTTCTCACACCGCTTGTCTTCTCACGACTAACTGCTAGTTGTTTCCGCGTCAACATTTAAAAGTGAACTGAAAACAAAAAGAACAGATGCTGTACTATTTATATATGTTATAAATATGCTGGAAATTTACTCAACTTTATTAGTATGTCACAACCGGATCTTTTCACACCGCTTGTCTTCTCACGACTAACTGCTAGCTGTTTCCGCGTCGACATTTAAAGTGAACTGAAAACAAAAGAACAGATGCTGTACTATTTATATATGTTATAAATATGCTGGAAATTTACTCAACTTTATTAGTATACAACAACCAGATCTTCTCACACCGCTTGTCTTCTCACGACTAACTGCTAGTTGTTTCCGCGTCGACATTTAAAAGTGAACTGAAAACAAAAGAACAGATGCTGTACTATTTATATATGTTATAAATATGCTGGAAATTTACTCAACTTTATTAGTATGAGAAATAGTGTTATCTGATCAACATCGACAACGATGTCTTCTTCATTCGTTAAACAACCGGAGACGCTACCAGTCATAAATTTCGAGGTTTTTTTGGACGAGACTAATGTCAAGAAAAATGGTCCACTGTTGCCGGCGAGTATTAGAGCGATCATCTGCGGTCCAAGTGGATGCGGCAAAACGTCACTTCTACTATCACTTATTCAGGATCCTAATGGTGTGGCATTTGAAAACATATACATATATTCCAAATCATTACACCAACCGAAATATCAATATCTGAAACAAATCATTAAAGGTGTTAAAGGTTTGGGTTATTTTACATACTCTAATAACGATGACGTCATACCGCCGAAAGAAGCGCGACCAAATTCGCTGGTAATATTCGACGATGCATCTGCGCGGGAGAAAAAAGCCATAATAGAAGAATATTTTAGCCACTCTCGACACTACAATGATGATTGTTTCTACTTGACGCAAACGTATACAGCGGCACCCAAACATCATGTACGGGATAATGCGAATCTTGTTGCAGTCTTCAAACAGGATGATCTCAACCTCAGACATATCTACGATGATCATATTAACTCCGAGATGTCGTTCAATCAATTCAAAGAATTATGCAGAGAGTGTTGGCGTGATAACTATGGATTTTTAACTATTTGCAAAGAAAATGATATACGCAATGGAAGATACCGAAGCAAGTTTGACCACTTCTGGAAAGGATAAACATCTGAAAGCCGCTTCTAAGCTGGTTCTAAGCTGCTTCCAAG
The DNA here is from genome assembly GCA_035578155.1 of Brachynemurus nebulosus. Lineage (NCBI taxonomy): Eukaryota > Metazoa > Arthropoda > Insecta > Neuroptera > Myrmeleontidae > Brachynemurus > Brachynemurus nebulosus. Next base: position 6,732,849 of record JAPWDM010000021.1, read on the forward strand.
CTGGTTCTAAGCTGCTTCCAAGCTGGTTCTAAGCTGCTTCCAAGCTGGTTCTAGGCTGCTTTCAAGCTGGTTCTAAGCTGCTCCCAAGCTGGTTCTAAGCTGCTTCCAAGCTGGTTCTAAGCTGCTCCTAAGCTGCACCTAAACTGCTACCAAGCTGCTTCTATATTGATCCAAACATTTTTCGAACTGGTTTAGTAGCCGGTATAGCAGTTTCGAACTGGTCCGCCTAAATACGACCATATAAATACAGCAGTCGCATGCGATAGAGCTTCAGTTTTTGAGAAATCGTTCTAAGAAGCAGTCATCGAGATGGATAAAAAGACGATTAAAAAGAACATTATAAAAGCGACAAGCAATATACGTAAAAAATTTAATGCTTTACGATCTGGAAAACTGGAGTCAAATATGTTGCTGCAAAGTACACTGGAACCAGTCACTACTCCGCTTAAAGAAATAGCTACAAAGTTAAATGGTGACAAGAAGAAACATCCTATTAAAGTGGAAATAAAAGAAGAAGAAGATGCGCAAGTATCGAATGCGTTCACACCTAAAATTAAAAAGAAAAAATTGGAAAAACAAACGGCAAACTACTATACTCTACCAACAAAGGAGGAGGAAGATACTTCAATACAAGATATTCCAGAAGATGTTTTTGAAGCGTATCCAGAAGAAGAACAAAATGTATTTGAAACACCGAAATTTCTTGGATCAGCGCAAAGTTTTGCTCGAAAATTGATGCCAGCAGCTGAAGATTTACCAAAACAGTTTGGATCAATAGCAAGAAAATACTTACAACTATACCTTCAACCCAACAGCGGAATTGATGTGGTATACGGACCATACAAAAAAGATGATGAATGGATGATTGGAAATCAATCGTTTCAAATAGCTGGTGATGATATAATAATTGGTGATATTGTGTACGAAGGAACACCTGGATTATATGAATTGATTTTCATGAACTCGCCAAAAATTGGTTCATATCATACCAAAGATTTAAATGCGTATAAACAAATTTTAAAGCAAACAAATGCACACAGACGAAATTACAGTCCAAACCAGCAAATAAAAGGCAGCTCGAGTTATAAATACATAAACATTATTAGTCAGTTGTTTCCAATCAGTTCTGTTAAAAAACATATACCAAGAAAAATATATGATACAAGAAGTCGTGTCGGTGGTGCTCCAAAATCTGCTAGTGTCGGCGGTACTCCAAGATCGGGACATGGTTTGATGCAGTTTAATAACTTGAAAAAAGACTATATATACTGGGACAATGCGAATGAACTGGTCAGTAGACTGCGATTATTAGTGGCGTCACAAGAAGCTGGACACAGCGGTCACAATAACGAAATAATATCCATCATTGAAGAACTGAAAGAAGCAGATATCATCGAGTGAAAATGGACAAATTCGGTCATGTGCGTAACAGAAACATAACTATTGACAAATTCGGCCGGGTGCATGATAAAAGTATTAAGAAGCAGTTGCTTAAAGACATTGGTTTGAAGATGACGCAATCGGGGAACTATGATTTTGGAAACAGACAACTAACCAATATAAAGGATCCGACTGATGATCAAGATGTGGTGAATCTGAAATTTTTAAAGAGTTTTACAACAGAGAAACTTGCTGAACTAACAGAAACAGTCGAAATCATCAAAACAAAGATTGAAAATGCTACGCACCTGCTGACCCAGGCAATGCAGCTTTCTACGCAGAATAAATTATGGATGAATCGAGAAATTTTCGCATTTAATCGTCGAATGTCGAGGACTGAAGAACGTCTTGATAAATTGCTGAAACCTGCTGAGACGCAAAATGAGCAAAGCACAAGTGGTTCGTGAACTACATAAACCAGCGCGAAAAAATTTTCCACGGAGACGTGTGATTGTGAAAGGAATTGACGATCTCTGGCAATGTGATTTAATTGAGATGGGTGCCTACGCTTCAGTGAATAAAAAATTCAATTATCTGTTGACAACAATCGACGTATTTTCAAAACATGCATGGGCGGTACCCGTTAAAAATAAAACTGGAAAAGAAGTAACAGCGGCATTTGAATCGATACTTAAACAAGGACGAGGCCAGATAATTTGCAAACGGACGACGGCAAGGAATTTTATAATCAGCTGTTTAAAACGCTCATGGATAAATACAACATCAACCATTATTCAACATTTTCAACCAAAAAAGCGTCAGTGGTGGAGAGATTTAACAGAACGCTGAAGACTGAAATGCGGAAGAAGTTTAGTTACAATGGATCGTATCGATGGCTGGATATACTAGACGACTTAATGGACAGTTACAATTCACGGAAACATAGAACAATAAAAATGCGACCGCGTGATGTTACACCAAGCAAGGAGAAATTGCTCCTTTCAACTGTTTACAATCATATAAAAGTTGTGGATCTACCGAAATATGACGTTGGTGATGTGGTTCGCATTAGCAAGCATAAATCTCAATTCGATAAAGGATATCTACCATCATGGACGACGGAACTTTTTAAAATCAAAAAGGTACGATTAACCAATCCGGTTACGTATCTGTTAGAAGATTATCATGGTAATCCGATTAAAGGTGGATTTTACCAAGAAGAATTACAAAAAGTTAAATATCCAGACGTATATTTAGTGGAAAAGGTGTTGAAAAAAAAGAAAGATAAAGTATACGTGAAGTGGCTCGGCTTTCCAAGTAGCGCCAATAGCTGGATTGATAGCAAAGACTTGGTATGATATCCCCACCACTATGGAGCAGCGAATACGTATGGTGGACCGGAGCAGTTGCAGTATCCCCCACCAACATGGAGCAGCGAATACGTATGGTGGACTGGAGCAGTCGCAGTATCCCCCACCAACATGGAGCAGCGAATACGCATGATGGGCCGGAGCAGTTGCAGTATCCCCCACCAAGAGATCGTGACATTTTTTTTTTCCTGAAAAAATAACATCAGCTATTGAATGGGGTTCGTCTGTGGAAACTTTTGATCTTCTATTCACACTTACCTTCAACGAATCTGATATCGGAAAAGACCGCCTAGATGGATTCGACACGCTGACATACTTTCTTACGTTGTGGATGCGAAAAACGATAACATATGCTCGTCCGGAACTGCTGGATCGTATATTGAAACTTGTGGAAGAACATGATATTCCTCGATTGTGCTTCAATCCAAAGAGCGTAGAAGAAGACGGTGAATTGTTGGAGTGGATCGTGCAGAACATTGAAAAAGGCACAGCCAATCAATCGGCACTCCTAGGCTGGGAAAGTGGTCCGGATGTGGGGACGTGGTCGTCGACGAACTTACAAGACTACTTAGATATATACAAAATTTTAAATACAAATTTCAATATTTAATTTTTCATGTATTTTTTTTTTCATGATGTATTTTCTTTTTTTAATTTTTTCATCATGTATTTTTTTAAATTTTTTTTTATTTTTTTGATTTTTTTTCAAAATTTTTTTGTATTTTTTGATTTTTTTGTAAATTTTTTTTGATTTTTTTTGTTTTATATTTTTTTTTTTTCAATTTTTAACATGTTTTTTTTCTGAAATTATAATATTTTGACATGTACGTATTTTATTTTTTAATAAAACTAAAATTTTGAGTTAATAATGGCCATTATTGTTTTACAAACTAATTACTTAATAAGTATAACTTATAAAACTAAAACCATGGTTTTAAGAGTATTTACAAAATTAACAAAGAAATATATACAAAATTAACAAAAGATATATACAAAATGAACAAAAAAAGATATATATACAAAATTAACAAAAATAAAAATCGTCTATTTTGTAGTGCCCCCACGGGAGAGTTTTGAGTCTGTTGTTGGGTACTATGAACCGTTTATCATCGTCATTTGATAGTGCGGCCTTATTGATTAAATGTGTGTACAGTCGATGTTTTAAGCTGCGGAAAACACTCATTTGTTTATATAACACTGCACTTGAGTCTTTGCTCATCACACAATTTATATAGTCTTTAACGTCTATTTCGTTTTTCACCACATCTTTTTTAACACCTTTGAGTTTTTTAATTGGGGGCACATCACCGTCTTTCACTATACAGTAGGATTTAGCTTTAACACCGACAAATTGTTTAATTATTGTCCCAGAACACTCATCTTTAAATTTCCCGAGCACTTTCTTGTTTAATTGAGGCAGTCCATAGATGTTATCCGCGGCATAATCACTTGTATCAAAATACTCGCTAATTTGCGGCTTAATATCGGCGTAAAAATCGTCCGTTTCTATCCCGTATATAAAACTGTCGGTATCCATGTACAGTAAATCCACTTTGTCGCTGTACTTTGGTTTTATATAACCGTAGTGGAAATCGTACATTAAAGTCTTGGATAACTCGAGCACGCTAAATCCTACGTAAATCGGCTTGTCGTATTTCACTTTCAAACGGTCCATTTGTATCGCGACCAGATTTTCATTGATAATCGAACAACTGTGAAAGTTCGGTCTGCTTATCAAATTATTAGCACCCAACTGTTTACGAATGTTCTCCCAATGAGTCACTAGCCGCACATCAACACGTTTGTCCACATTTTCCATCGTTTTCCCGAAAACACTATTATTTTTCAACTTGAAATAGTCCTTTTCGAAGATATTTGTTGCCTTAGAACGGAGCTCGGTGTTCAAATCGATGTATTTCTTCAACCACGGAGATTGATTAAACTGGAGCGCACGATGTATTTTCTTTAACTTTAGTCCATATTTTAAACACTGTTTCAAATTCCGATAATGGATCACATACTTCTTCTTATCGTAAACGTTGGCGAGTAACTTGCTGTCTTTAGATGTGATGTATGGCGGCTTCATCTGCTCCGGACAGAATGGTAGATCTTGATGGTAATCGTGTAGTGTTTTCGGGTACTCGAGGTCGACTTCCAAAATGTATCCAACATCAGCGTCATCCGGAACCATTGGTATGTCGATGTTATCCAATTCGTGTTCTGGGACCCACCGGAAATGTCTGATCGGCAAATGTTGCGACATGGCCCATCCGTACAAGTTGTTGGCGTCCAGATATTCGATGTAGATCGACGGCTTCGTGGGGTCGTAGTCCGACATGTATTTATTGTTTGCTTCGCTAAAACGACCGCAACATTGAGTCAATCCACCACGCATACCCTTTTTGATGAAGTGAATCATGTCGATGTCCGTTAGTAGCTCCAGTTCCACTTTTGTATATTTCAACATGGCGTCCCAGCTCAAGCCTGGTGCGGTGTAGTATTGGCACGGATCCAATTTGTACGTGTTCAGGCACAGGTTCCGGAAATTTTCAAAGACATCCGCCAGTAGCAACACATCTGTTTTCAAATACAAGTCCGAATACTGTCCCAAATTTTCGATGTTGAATTCATTCCATACTCGTTGTGCACGTTGGTATTCTTCATCGGTAATACTGGATGACTTCAAGCTGCTGTGGAATGCCGCTTTTGGTGGTAGAGCGCGTTCATTCAGTCGTTCAACACTGTTGACATATTCGTACGGGAATACTCCTTTTTGCTTGATTAAATTGAAAAGGCGGTCTTCAGGAAATGCTCGGCGAACTTCGGTGAACTGCTCCGGCTTTAAATTCTCAGCAAGTTTGTCTAAACTGCTTGCCATAAATCGGAACGAATCGATAAAACGCAGCTGGATGGTTTTTATTTTAAATTTGCTGGATTCTTCATCGTCTTCATCATCTTCGTCATCCAGATCTTCCACTTCTTGATTGGCGTCGACTGGTAAATACTTCGTGAAAGAAATGTAGCGTTCTTTGTTGTTCGGTATGACATCGATTCGTTCCCTGGAGACTCCAAATTCCCGTACGATAAAGTGTGCATCATATCCAGATAAATTATGGAAAACGATCGGGATGAATTTCGGTAGTCTGTAAAGCCGATTACACTGGTTATGTGCGGCACCTCGAAATTCACCCGTTAGATGGTCATGATCCCGCACACGATCCTTGCCCAATTTATTGCCGCATATGGAACAATCTTCGACTAATCCAAATGCTAAATGATCCAGCGCTGTTAATGGCTTCATCGGAATTTCCTTTCGTAAAATTTTATGTAGTCGTTGGGCATCTTCTTCCAATTTTTCCATAAACACTTTCGCACAGTTCGGCCCGCGATACGTTTCGAATTTATTTAATGATTCATCATACGAACATTTGATGTAATATGCGAAGCTGAATGGTTCGTGGATATGCGTGGTGTTCGTAACCGATCCATCGGGATTCGGTGCGCATGTATCGCATGGTTTCAATACTGATTCGAAGTCCGCATAGATGGTAAACGGGACGCGCATCTGCTTGGCATAATTTTGAAATTTCAGAATGCTGTCTTTGCCAGGACTTGGTATTACAGTGCGGACTTTGTTGCAGTCTTCTTTAGCATGTTCGATAAGCCGCTCTTCCGTTGTGAAGTATTGTAGACATCCATCACATAGCCACGCAGTTTCTTTATGTTTCGATAACTGTCGTCCAACGAGTCGACTCAAGTTCTTTATCCAGCAGTAGTGACTGGTTTCGCCATTTTCAATGTACAGCAAGTTGATATGAATGTTCCGTTTTTCCTTGGTGTAGTGCAGCGGTCCAACAATGCTCTTTCCTTCCAGTCCATAAACATTGACGCTGATGTTGTTGAGCGATTCGAATAATTTTATGTCTTTGATTTTCACAGGAAACTCAATATCGTCGAACTTCAATACTGATGAGTAAAGAGGATATAATGCGACGCGGTGCGGGTTGTGTTCAACTGGATGTAAAGCTGATGTTATCGCCCATGCGAAGCAAGCCTGGTCTTCATTTTGAATATTAACGACCGCCTTCTTTCGCTTGATCCATGCCGGTAGTTCGATATACGATGAAGCCCGAAGTGGATTGTATTTATTAACGTTCACTTCCAAATATCGGACTTCTAGGAGCGACCACCCACTATCTCGTTCCTGGAATTCTTCGCTCTTGCGCACTACAGTCGACACCATATTTCGGTAAATTTCTTCCATGTTGGTGGATTCGCAAACAGGAACATTTCTGGTGTTGAACGACTTCAAATCCAGCAGTAAATTATCGTCCTTATCGAATTTTGCATATAATCCAAACAATTCGAAATTAGTTTTAAATGACGTATGTTTCGCCAGTTCCATTCGCAGCAGATGAAGCACATTTTCCTTAACTTCATCCAAAAATTCTTCAATGGACTGGAAGTACTCGGAACTCTTCACCCGGTAGCTGATTATTCTGGTTTTGAACGCGCTGTTGATAGTTTCCACATTAACGTTTCCAGTTCCACAGCATAATTTATTTTTATGGGCTGCGCTTCGTAAATGCCCATTGAAAGATAAAATTGGTATATCCACGTCGCATACTTCGCAGCGTTTTGTTGCCCATCCTACTTTTGACTTTTTGGATGGACTGCCATTTTGTTCACCGGCTGCGCGCTTCCTCGAAATAGGACCGCTGCTGGTTGAGGGCTGCTCATGATCAGGTTCGACGCTGGTTGCGGGTTGTCCGTGTTCATTAGCCATATGCCGCTCCAGACCATTTACAACATACTCGCCGCAGTAAGCACACAATGCTGCCGTTGAATGGAATTTTTTCATGTGGTGATGTAGACTGTCCATTCTCGTAAACATGACCCCACACCGACCGCATTTTAAAGATGAGCCATTGCCGCCATGTTTCGTCTTCATATGCCGCGCTAAGTTGTCTCGACGGTTGAATCCTGCTGGGCACATTTCGCAGTTGAATAAGGCCATTTTTCCTAAATTGACAAAAAAATATTGTTTTAGTTTTAAGTTGTTGCATACAAAAAATAGTAATAATAATTTCAAAATAGAAATTATTATTAAATGTTTCTTACTCACCAATATTGAAAAAATATAATAAAATTTTAAGAAATTAAACTTTGAAATAAAAAGCTAACTTTAAAAATTCGCAAAATACGATATGATGACACGAAGCACACTGTACTTTATGAAATCAGAAGACGTAATGGTTTTAAAACCATTTATCACGCGTATTTATATACTTTTTCGATTGATGACGTCATATAACTTTATACAGATACATACACACACACACACACACACACACACACACACGCACACACACACACACACACACACACACACACACACACACACACTCACACACACACACACACACACACACACACACACACACACACACACAATGTATGCATTCCAAAGCGGCGACGATTTCATATGTAAAAATGTGCGGAATGTGCTGAGTAAGCTATTTTCAAGGTTAATCTTTTGCATTCTAAAAAATCTTTCTTGTAGATATTATTATAACTTTTAAAAATAAAATTATATTTTCAAATATTCATAAAACGCGGTTAAATTTGAGCGAAAAAAAAAATATTTTTACATTTTATTCACGGAATTCTCCTAGCCCATCCTGTAAATTCTAAAGATTGTAAAAGAAAATTGTTTAAACTAGAATTCTTGTAATCTGGAATCATAACACTTTTTAATTTTAAACTAGAATTCTTATAGTTTGGAATCATTTCCACCGTTAATTGGGTTGTGTAATATGAAATGTCGTTTTCCGACCACTTCGTCTACTATGTAATTCAGATAAATATCGATACTTTTTAATTTTAAACTAGAATTCTTATAGTTTGGAATCATTTCCACCGTTAATTGGGTTGTGTAATATGAAATGTCGTTTTCCGACCACTTCGTCTACTATGTAATTCAGATAAATATCGATACTTTTTAATTTTAAACTAGAATTCTTATAGTTTGGAATCATTTCCACCGTTAATTGGGTTGTGTAATATGAAATGTCGTTTTCCGACCATTTCGTCTACTATGTAATTCAGATAAATATCGATACTTTTTAATTTTAAACTAGAATTCTTGTAATTTGGAATCATTTCTACCATTAATTGAAATATCATTGGGTTGTGTAATATGAAATGTTGTTTTCCGACCACTTAGTTTATCATGTAATTCAGACAAATATCGACACTTAAGCATTATAGAAATGTTTGGAAGCAATTATTCTTTAATTTTAAATCGAGAAGAATGTTTTTAACATAACTTAAAAGAATAAAGTATATTAGATACTAGATAGTTTTAAGGTATCTTAAAAAAAAGTTTCCGGTAAATGTTATCAGCCAATAGTGCGAAATATTTATAATTTGCTTTTTAAAATTTGACTAAAAACTTATAAATGCTAAAAAATTTAGCGAAAAATAATTTAAATTTTATTTATGGATTTTTTCTGATACAACCTGTACATTTTTAAAAAAATTATAAAAAATTATTTCTAATCAGGACTACCAGATTGTATAATTGAATACAAAATCTGTATAATTTGGTTGCCTTGTGTGTCCTCTTTGTATAATTGGATACAAACATCGAAAATTTAGACTGAATACGCTGAACATAGCAGTTGCAATTCTTTATTAATGTGATATTGCGTTCAACCCAATGAAACTACATATACCCTTACGTGTATATGAATTTAGTTTCGTTCTGACAAAATTACAAAAAAATGATTAAAATTTAATAATTACGGTTTAGTTGGAAAAAAAAAAATCGGTTCATTTTTTCTTGTCTTTTTTTGTAACGAAAAGTTGTTCTGTATAATGGGAGTCAATTATGTATATTTTTCAGAGACCTGATTGTATAAACTAAAAATTTTTACTGGCAGCCCTGCTTCTAATATCACTTTAAAAAGAAAAATTATACTTTAAAAGTTACTAATATGAAATTTACGTCTTTTAAAATTCAAGAAAAACTATTAAAAAGAAAAATTTTCTACTTTTTAATATTGTTTAAACAAAATTTTATGAAAATGCGTTATATGTATCAATAACACATTTAAAACGTTTAAAACATGAAATTTTTCTTTTTAATATTCATAAAGCAATTATAAGTAGTTTAAACAGTCTTAAAAATTTCAAGTAAATGTTTTCGACTTACCCGATATTTGCAAAAATCACAAAAATTCACAAACTGATACACGAATACACACAAATACACAACAGTTAATTAACTACTCGATTAACTTACAACGAACAATTAAAAATAGAGAAATAACTTAAAATTCACTAATTTAAAACTAAATATTAATGACTAAAATATAACGCTTTAAGCACAACTCACAAAGTCACAAAACGTAAAAACTTATACGCGATTATTCCAGCTATTTTTTACAAGCTTCTTCAATTGATATAAAAAATTACCAGTCGAATCTTATATTTGTATGTATAATGTATGTACATTTATGGGATGCGATACTTCAGACATACAATAAGGTGAAATATGCATATCAGCGAATTCCTAATATGTTTTATACCTTTGTGTTCGTTAAAAGATATATAAAATATACATACATACCTAGTTCAGAAATTATTTTTTATTAAGTTATAAAGTTTTGAAATTATTATGAAAAAATTTAACTTTTTCATTTTGGGGAATATTAACCACTAATCAATCTTGATTTAAAGATGAGTATGAACAAAGAGTCGATTTTTGAATTTTTTATTAAACACCAAAACTGTTTAATCTGCTATAATCAATTAGAATGTAAAACACGGTTTAGAGACGGGTATCAACAAAGAATCGATTTTTTAAATTTTTTATTAAACACCAAAACTGTTTAATCTGCTATAATCAATTAGAATGTAAAACATGGTTTAGAGGTGGGTATCAACAAAGAATCGATTTTTAAAATTTTTTATTAAACACCAAAACTGTTTAATCTGCTATAATCAATTAGATTGTAAAACATGGTTTAGAGACGGGTATCAACAAAGAATCGATTTTTTAAATTTTTTATTAAACACCAAAACTGTTTAATCTGCTATAATCAATTAGATTGTAAAACATGGTTTAGGGATGGGTATCAACAAAGAATCGATTTTTAAATGTTTTATTATACACCAAAACTATTTAATCTGCTATAAACAATTAGAATGTAAAACATGGTTTAGAGACGGGTATCAACAAAGAATCGAACTTTTAAATTTTTTATTAAACACCAAAACTGTTTAATCTGCTATAATCAATTAGAATGTAAAACATGGTTTAGAGACGGGTATCAACAAAGAATCGATTTTTTAAATTTTTTATTAAACACCAAAACTGTTTAATCTGCTATAATCAATTAGAATAAAAAACATGGTATAGGGATGGGTATCAACGAAGAATCGATTTTTTAAATTTTTTATTAAACACCAAAACTGTTTAATCTGCTATAATCAATTAGAATGTAAAACATGGTTTAGAGACGGGTATCAACAAAGAATCGATTTTTTAAATTTTTTATTAAACACCAAAACTGTTTAATCTGCTATAATCAATTAGATTGTAAAATATGGTTTAGAGACGGGTATCAACAAAGAATCAATTTTTTAAATTTTTTATTAAACACCAAAACTGTTTAATCTGCTATAATCAATTAGATTGTAAAACATGGTTTAGAGACGGGTATCAACAAAGAATCGATTTTTTAAATTTTTTATTACACACCAAAACTGTTTAATCTGCTATAATCAATTAGAATATAAAACATGGTATAGGGATGGGTATCAACGAAGAATCGATTTTTTAAATTTTTTATTAAACACCAAAACTGTTTAATCTGCTATAATCAATTAGAATGTAAAACATGGTTTAGAGACGGGTATCAACAAAGAATCGATTTTTTAAATTTTTTATTAAACACCAAAACTGTTTAATCTGCTATAATCAATTAGAATCTAAAACATGGTATAGGGATGGGTATCAACGAAGAATCGATTTTTTAGATTTTTTATTAAACACCAAAACTGTTTAATCTGCTATAATCAATTAGAATGTAAAACATGGTTTAGGGATGGGTATCAACAAAAAAACGAGGTCATAACATCAACATACACTAGTCCTCGATGCGACCATCATTCCAGAGCAACTTGCGCCATGGAAAATGTCATATCCATATACAAATATTATCGTAATAACATTTAAACATTTTTATTGTAAAATATTTCTTTTAAATAAATTTATTAAAATAAGAAAAATTAAAAAAAAATTTAAAAAAATTAAAAATGTGTTTTATTTAATAAAAAAATAAAAATTAAAAATTAAAAAAAAATGTGTTTTTAGTTAGAGGAAACCTGTATAAACCTGTTTTCAGATAAAAATATGATAAAATTATGAATCAAGGTACAATGTTCGCGGTACTAGCTACGCCACCTTTTAAATATCAAAAAGGATTTTCAGCATCATCTATTGACAATTTTTCAAATTTACACACAGGAATCCAGACTAGCAACGCTATCAAAGGTGGCTGTGCCATCTAGCAGTGAATTTACAAAGCTCGAAGGTGGCTGCGCCATCTATTAGGGAATTCTTAGGTTAGAAAATATTTTGTTAGGTTACACCAAATTTCCTTAGGTTCTCTTAGGTTGGATCAAGTTCCACTAGGCTAGAAAAAAATTTTGCTCCACCCACCGCCGCAGGCTTCTAGAACCCACATAGGTTACCTACCTCCTGCCGAGGTAGCTCAAAAAGTCGGATGGAGGGATGGAGGTTCCCAAAGCCCCATATTCCTACTACATACGGTACTTGACTGTATTTAAAATTTGTGTCAAATATAGAGAGTACACATTATAGAGAGTACATTCGCATAGGTGGTTGAATGTTGTCTGTATCGGACGCCTGTCGAGCAAAGGACCAGTAGTCTAACGGATAGCACACCTGGCTAGTTACCAGGAGATCCTGGGTTCGATTCCCGGCCGATCCGGATAATTTTTTCAATCACTTTGTGATTTTTAATTTACATATGTGGTTTTGGTCATGTTAACAAAGGAAGTCGAGTGCTTAAAGTTTCAGTTTAGCTGAACGATAAGTGAGCATATGAATAACTACGTGTGTTTAAAATGCAAACAAAAGTCTGTCATACCTAGTAGTGTTTCACAAGCACTCGATAATATTTGAAATTTGAAAAAAAAATATTTTCAATACTATGCTTTTTAATGATATCCTAAATTCGCAATACAAACTCTTCTAGTTTCTTAAACGCTATTTACAACTGCGTGACTTAAATTCGATTTTTTTCCGAATATCAATCGCATGAATATAAACACCTGGTTTAGGTATTGTGTAGATATCAAGAGGTTTGAGAGGTGTTAATACACGAACACAGTAGCCACATACCACCCCGTTCGAATTACAATTAATTACTGTGGAAGAGTAAATCCCGGAATTATGTCCCGATATCACCAACGATACCAAGAATATGAATGTGAACTGTGAATTGTAAACAGAATATAACACTAAGCTTAACAAGTCAACGTAGCTTTTAATATCGGCTAATTTGTATTTACCTACGAGAAAAAGGATTTCGAATTTTGTTTTTCGTTTCGACTTTTTTTATAGATATTTTTTGACAATTCAATTGGGACATTTCAACATTTGGATGAGATTTGGGTTGGTATTCACACCTTAAAATTACAGTGATGACCGTTTAGGTCAAGTTCAAATCGAAGTTGAGTGGTCAGTTGAGTCATTTGCTTGGAATTTATTGTATAGTACTCATAATAAAAGTTCATCTTACCATCAAGCAATCTGCTCTGATTTTGTTTAAAACCATTTTTTTTTTTTTTTTACTAAAGGGAAATAGTGATATATTTGCATTTTAAAAATTTTTTTTCATATTTGGCCTCTTACACTCTTACCTTCTTTCGCTTTCGCGCTCTCACCTAATTCAAGAATGACCTGGTCGCGGACAACATGGCGAGTTGATCCATTTTAAAATACGTTTCCACGTATGTCTCTCACAAGCTTTTTTCCAGTAGGTATCGGCTTCTTTTGCCTTATCTGTTGCACGTTGGCCTCTCACACATTTTCTTCAGCAGGTACTAACTTCTTTGGCCACGTCTGTCGCTCGTCAGCTTCTTACACATATTCTCTAACAGGTATCAACTCTTACACTCTTTCGCTTTCTATAGAATCTTACCTAATTCAAGAATGAACTTGAGGTAATACGACCTGGTCGCGGATAACATGGCGAGTTGATCCATTTTAAAATGCGTTTCTACTTATATCTCGGTCAAATTTTCGTCGGGTTTACGATTTCATTTTGGTAGCGGTTCTAATTTTCTTTAGCAGGTACCAGCTTCTTTGGCAGAATCGGTCCCCTCGTCAGCCTCTTACACATTTTCGCTTTCTGTATAATCCTACCATTATTAAAAAATGAACTGGATGGAATTCTCTCTGGAAGGGGACAACATAGTGAACTATTTCAATAATCGCGTAATCGTTTTGTTTATAGCTGGGATCCAGAATTGGTTTGTTATTCGTATCATTAATGTTTGTATATTTTTTTTTGGAAATTTAATTTTCTGGTAAATGGTAACAGCTTTTTTGCGACGTCGATATTCACGTTTTTCAGCTTCTTTTGCAACGTCTGTAGCACGTTTGCCCCTTCGGTTCCTGGACCATCTTACATAATTCAAGAGGCAACTAGAAGTAATTCGCCCTAAAAGGGGACAATATTGTGACTTTTGTTTTGTTTTAGAACTAGAAATGTTTATTTTAAGATCTAAGTCAGTCTTTGTTTGTCCAACGATTGTTTTACGGCGTTTACAGTACACTTCACTTCCACATATATCTCTCTCAGCTATTTCATCTTCCCCTCCCATCGGCAGGCAATATGAACACACTAACACGCGTCGTTGCATATGCATTAGTAAGATTTGAAGAAACAGGTAAACAATCAGAGGCGTCGGTAAAAAATTAATTTAAAAATAATTAATTAGTATCAAATACCTATGTCAATTTTTTAAAAAATATGAATAAAGGTGATAAAATTAACTTTAATTTACCATTTATTTTATGCACTTAATACTTAATTAATCAATAATGAGTTCACTTTTTATTTTACATATCTTCTACATATTTGCTTATTAATCAAATTTGAAACTATCTGTATATGTATACATATAGATATAAAAAATATTGAATATTGAGTAACATCGTATTCATACTCATTATTTCATCAGTTCATCATATTAAATATCTTATCCTCGTAAGTCTAAAGGTTTTAAAACGAAAAGAGCTGTTATGTTTATCTATAGTTATATCGTTAGATCAATATGCTTGAACTTGTCACATATATTAATATGATTTACGTTATTTGTATTAGTATGCATATGCAAGCATGCATAACGTTGTACACTACTATAGGTCTATAGGTACTTAAGCATATAGAATCAATTAACACAACCAATTTTAACAAAACTGATTAGTGATTATTTAAATATTTCTTTTTAACCCTTAAGTAAATAATATCATAAAATCACAAAATCAATAAGTTATGTAATATAAGACCCTGGGATAAACTTGTTCTTTTTATTCATTTGTTATAGAGTTACTACGTTTCTCTTGTTAGAAACCAAAAAAGAAACCACCAAGGAATATTATATTTTCTCTACAAATAAAATTCAGTAGGTACATTTCAGAATTCTATAGATAAATATATTATAACAGTATGAGACAGATATTCTATTTCTATTTGAAGTATTAATTCGTTTGTCACTTTGTTCTGGAAAACTGGAAGACAAAAGTTAGAATAATAGGGACAATAGGTCTCATTAGTACATAACGGTAAAACAAGCACATATGCGATCCAGAATCAATATATCGCAATTCAAAAGGAGGGTTAAAATTATCTGTTGACGAAGTTCATCTCCTAACGTAAAATATGTAATTGATAAAAATAATAAACATTTCGACAAAAAAATACTGTCTCCAAAATTTTAAACACACTTACTATTAGTCTATTAATGTATTTACGTCCGGTGTTACAATTCTGTGTTGTATTTTTATTTGTTGTCTTCTGTGTGATTTGATTGTTGGAAACATTAAAAGAAAAATATGGATGTGCGGAAAAAAGACACATTTTAAGTTTAGATGGTAAGCGTGATTAGGGCGGTTAAAAGTGGTGAATCAATAAGTACTCTCGCCAAAAAATACAATATTCATTCAACCAAAATCTCTCTTTTAATTAAAAATAAAGAAAACATTTTAAAATTTTATGAAAAATGTGCAGCAAGAAGGAGGAACTTCACGAAGAAAAATTAGCAGCCCTTTTCAACCCGAATTGGAAGAAGCTGTTTTTACGTGGTTCATTCAAGTGCGTAGTTTAGAGGAGCTGATTAGTGGTCCAATTTTAAAAGAGAAGGCCCAATTTTTTGCCAAGTCAATGGGGATTAAAAACTTTAAGGCCAGTGTGGGTTGGCTTAGTCGATTTAAACAACGCCATAATATACGCCAGTTATCTTTGAAAGGTGAATAACTTTCAGCCAATCCTGAAAGTGCTGGTGAGTTTATAACATATTTTAAAAGAATTCTATCTGAAGGACAGTACATCTTAGATAAAATTTACAACGCCGATGAAACTGGGCTGTATTGGAAATGTCTTCCACAAAAAACATTAGCAACAGCGTCAGAAACATCGGCATATGGTTATAAAAAGCCTAAAGACCGCATTACAGTAATGTTGTGCAGTTATGCCTCTGGTGATAAGAAAATGCCCCCGTTCATTATCGGAAGATACCAGAACCCTAGATGTTTTAAAAATGTAAAAAAACTGCCTGTGTTATATCAGGCACAAAAAAATAGTTGGATGAATTCCACCGTTTTTTCATCATGGTTTAACGAATTTGTAAAATTTGTAAGACAAAAACAAACGGGAAAAATTTTGTTACTTTTAGATAACGCCCCATCTCATAGTATGGTGGAGACACTAAACGAACTTGACGAGAATATTAAAGTTCTCTTTTTACCACCTAACGAAACGTCCTTAATACAACCAATGGACCAAAGTGTTATTGAATAGTTCAAAAAAATATATAGAAAAAATTTATTAAGAAAATTGTTATTTGAATCAGAAAATTATAATATTAGTGAATTTATGAAAAAATTTAATTTGATTGTTTCAAAATAATTAATAGTGCTTGGGAATGCACAACGGAAAAAAACATTCAGAACTCCTGGAAAACGCTTTGTGGAGACATAAAATCCGATCCAGATATTACAGAAGAAATTCAGACCTTAACCAGTGAATTTGTTTCATCATGTACGGCTTCGCAGGAATTAACGTTAGACGAAAATTCTGTCGAAAACTGGTTAAACTGTGATAGAAACAATCCGGGGTTCGAAATACTGAACGATGAGGAAATTATTAAAAATATTCAGGACAATAGAGTACCTGTTGACGAAAGTGACGAGGAAAATCTCCAGTCTAAAGAGAAAGAGGACATTGAATCACAGTTAGATAGAGTCATTAGTTATTTTTTAAAAGTACCTCAGTGTCAAAGTGAACAATTAAAAACACTATGTTTATTAAAAAGTTATGTATCAGATGACACGGGGGAAGTTTCAAAAGCAGACTTGTGATAGTAAATACTTTAGATAATATTAAAAAATACCTTCAAAAAAATTCTCTTTGCAGTGAAAATGATTCAAAAACATTAAGTGATTTAAAAAATGTTGAAAAATAATTTGTATATACATATGTGCCTGTTTAAACGATCATGTTTGTGTCTAATAGTGGTATATCTTTCAGTATTAAACGTGAGTTATAATTATAAAAATTTTTTTTAATTATAAAACATTTATAATTAAATTATAAAACTTTTATAATTATAAAACTTTTATAATTTTAAAGTAAAATTATAAAGTAATTTTTTTTTTTACTTTATAAAACATTTTCATTTATTTTATAATTATATAACATATTTTAAGTGACATTAGCAAATATATCTGCAACTGTTATAAAAAAATTTCATTTTTTGTAAATTTAATAAATAAGGGACGACGCTGAACTTCCACTTATTTCATCTTCCCCTATATAGTCTCAAGCATATGAAATAAGTGGAAGTCAGGTGTATAATGTTCCTGTACGATCTTTATTCAACAATACGACGTTATCTTCCTAACTTGATGTAATAGGGCTTGGACAACATAATGACTTGATCCATTTTAAAATCCGTTTAAACTTTTATTTCGTTTCTTTCTCTTACCATGTTTTTTGCTTTTTGCGCAACTTTTTCATTCTGATTTATAGGGTATTTTGCTAAAAATTTCATAAAGGTATTTCTTACGTATTGTGATTACGTTTCCTCTTAAGTTGAAACTTGTATTTCGTTTCTTCCTTTTACCATGTTTTTTGCTTTTTGCGCAGCTTTTCCATTTTGATTTATAGGGTATCTTGATAAAAATTTCATAAAGGTATTTCTTACATACCGTGGTTACTTTTCCTGTTAAGTGTCAAATCACCATCATTCATTTGTGGCAAGCAAGGTCTATGAAGCATCTTCAAATTGCTCACTCTTATCACTGTGGTAACTGTTGTGTCTAGACCGATAGCGAATTACGTTCATTATTATTATTATTATTATTATTATTATATATTAAACTGGATTTGATAATTTCAAATATATATGAGTCATTTACATCAAGTGAGGCTGACCTTGAAATTCGATGTCAGCGATTTTAACGAAATTCACAGATTATAATCTACTGGTAGATAGTAATCGATCGCCACCCCAATTATTTCCCTGAGTCTTTTCGTTTTTTATACCGGGCTGTCTAAATTTTGCAAAAAAAATTAGGAAAAAATTCAAAATTCTTGTGTTGCTTCCATTTTCTTAGATTTTTTAGTCGTAAAAGCTATCCAATTAACTTGAAATTAATACTACAGCTTAAGCATGGATGGAGCTAACGCGTGGCGACGGAAAAATTCCGATATCGTATATACCGGGTGTTTCAGAACTAGTCACACCTAACAATATATATGCTTAATTATCTCAAATGCGAGTCCACCGATGTCGCTTAAACTTGGTACGTGTCTTACACAAGAATGGTACTACACGTCCATAAAATAAAATCCGTGGACAATTCAAATTTACGTACATTTCGGCATAATAATCAGTTACAGGGTGCTTAAATGTACTTATTCACGATTTTTTTTGACAGTTTTAAGTCAATTTTTTATCTAATCCAAAGTTATGAATGCTTATTCTTATATTTTAGAGTTATATTAAACCTTTTATAGCAGTAAAATTAGCTCTAAAACTTATGAAATGAATTTACGTGCATTTGTATAATATTAAAAGCTATGAGGGAGTGACTGAATTTATTTGATTCGGTCAGAGTTATGGTTAAAAATTAAAAAATCATTCATTTTTAACTCTTTTTTTATTATTTATTAAATATTAAATAGTCATTAGTTTCTACGAAATTTAGCTGTATATTCAAATGTAATTATGTTGGTTACGTTTCAGATTATTTATACAGAAATTAATAATAAAAACATAATGTTTATATGTATTGTAAAATTAAACATAAACTTACTAAACTAGCTATAATTAAATCTTAGGTAATAAGGTTTCTGAAACAAAAGGAGTGATAAAATTTTTATACATTAAAAAATATTATTTTTAAAACTATTTTTTCACTATTGAAAAACACTTTGTTTCTTTTGCAGTGGAATACATTTTAACCCGTATTTGATTTACATTTTAACCCGGACTTGAAAATATTAATTTGATTATTTATTTACTAGTGTCTGGTAGATTTAGGCAGGTATATTTAAAAATAAAATAACGGTTTAAAATAGTATAAATAATTTCAATTGTGTTAATATTTTTACTTAAAATTCCAGGATTTTTAAATATTTTTTGTTTATTACCCTAATAAATACACTTATTATTTAAAACCACCTTTAAAATAATTTAAAATAATAATTAGGTCAATATTGTAAAATAAGGGTTTTGGATAGTATTACAACTTAACGTATAACGAAAAATGTGTGAGTAACGGACGGCAAGAAAGATAATAATCTTTGAGATTGCCGACAGGATTTTTAAGTACAAAAGATATATTTATTGCCCCGTTATAAACATTTTGAAAAGGTTACATTCCTTATAATAAGAAAAAAATCATGTCTCGAAGATAACGGAACATTATTTGTTTGTCCATAAGGAAAAAGGTTTTTTATCTTGTTTAACGGGACATGTAAAAATATTTTAGTACCCTTATTTTCTGTATAAATATACCAATTTTATCCAAGAAAGTCAGTGTTCAAGAAGTGCGTTTTGAATCAATTAGATCAGTCAGTGTTGAATAAAAGTCCTACAGAATAACAGAGTGTCAGTTTAGTGTTCAGTTAATAAATATGAACGAAGTCAGTTCATATTTATTATAAAAATTAAACTGTGATTAAACTGTGAAAACTTTTAGACAATAAAAATTTAAATACTTTATGTGCTCTATAGGATTAGAACTTTGTGATGTTTCGAGGTGTTCGGAAGAAGTGAATTATAAATATGTTAAAAACTTTTCTGAAACAAAACAAAAAGTTTTTGAAATGCGTTCTGGTTTTAAATTTCAAGAATCAACCACTATTTGTTATTACCATCAAAGGCGTTATTTCTTCTATTACTCTAAGAAAGAAGAAAAATGTTGTGACCCTTTGTTAAAACATCAAAGTCGCCAAATTTTTAAAGGCTTAAGAGAAATTAGTTTATCCTGTGCCTTGAAACATCGAGATAATGTTACACTTATTCCTGAAAAAATTTATGTACACGCTGTCGCAGAACAATTTCAGCTTGGACCAAATACAAAGAAATTAGATAATCTAGAAATTCTCGGAACTTCAAAAAACACAAGAGATTAAAAAAAAAACCATCAACCAAAGCCAAATATCAGCAAATGGTAGCGCCTCAAAAGTACTAGTTTATTTTCGTTTTTAGAACTATAAATATATCCCTAAACATAAAGGATAAAGAATAACCACCTAAGGATACAAATTATCGTCAGTGTCATTATTAAAGCCATCAAAAAAGAAAGCGAAATATCAACAAATGGTAGCATCTCAAAACCGGAACGTAAGCGACACCGGAAACGAAAATATACAATAGGTCGACATGCAAAAGAAGTTGTGCTACCTACAAACAACCATCACAAAAGCGA
Source organism: Brachynemurus nebulosus (assembly GCA_035578155.1). Taxonomy (NCBI): domain Eukaryota; kingdom Metazoa; phylum Arthropoda; class Insecta; order Neuroptera; family Myrmeleontidae; genus Brachynemurus; species Brachynemurus nebulosus. The sequence continues at coordinate 6,753,858 of JAPWDM010000021.1, forward strand.
AGTATCGACAAATGGTAGCGCTTATTTTTAACGATACTAATATCTGAATGATTGTCAGCTGTAGACAGTGTTGCCACAAGGTTACATTTCTTACATTTTTCGTAACTTTTTATCAATCCATGTAACATGTATGTAACAAAAGTTTTGAAGCGTATTTATGTAACTTTTTAAAATTATATACATTGTTTGCAATTGTCAAATTCATATCTTAATTCAAAAACTCATAGCTCCCACTTAATTGCTTTTATCAATTTCGTCACGCACACAAACGTATACGGCCTGAAGTTAACTTAGTTTTTACTACATACCATCTGCAGCTAAATATGAATTAAATTAAAGCCTTTCTGCTGAAGAATATTGGCGGAAAGTATTTAAACTAGAAAAAATTGATGGAAGAACTATGTTTCCAAATCTGAAGAAAGTATTTCCATTATTAATGGTACTACCGTTTTCGAATGTTAATCTGGAGAGAATATTTAGCCAAATAAAACTAATAAAAACTTCTCATTGCAATAATTTACATACGGCTACTGTATCTGCACTCATGTACACACACACACACACATATATATATATATATATATATATATATATATATATATATATATATATATATATATATATATGTGTGTGGGATTGTAGAAATGAAACAGAATAATTATTTAAATATATTTCATTTATTTTGCTATAATTACAATGTTTATAATGTAATTGTTAATTATTCATTAATTAGAATTGTTAAAATCAACATTTATTGTAATGACAGACTGTCAGACGGACTGTACAAAAGACTGACTAATCAGACGTACTGTATTATTTGATACATTTGTACTGTACATGCCAACTGACGGATATACACGTTATATTGTTCAGCACGGACGTACTGTATTTGATAACTGTTCGACACAGACGCATTATAATCTACTTAAGTTGTTGTTCAGATGTCGCGGTAGATGGGAGATGGTTGTAGCGAGGCTCAGACGAAAGACGTAAAGATGTGAAGACGCCATTATTTTAAGACGAACTAAATATTATTGTTTTGTATTCATTATTTTAAGACGACGACGTGTATTTGTTTAATTAAAAGACGTGCATTTATCTTCTTAAGACGTGTCGAAGATTCTTGCTTATTTTTACGACGAATATCTGAAACAAACAACAATATTTTAAGACGACATCATACGACGTGTTTATAATTAATTTACTTACCTTTTTATTTGTTTTTGTGTAATTAAAGTATTAATTAATAATAATTACTGCTATAGTTTAAAGTTTTGTGTTTTATTTAAACCGATATTTGCTATTCTGACAAATAAATAAACGCTCACAACAAATATCTAAACCGTAAAGTGGGATAAATAGTTATCACAAAATAATATTATTGAAAGTGGGGATTTAATTAATAATTAATCTAATAAAAAAAAATAATCCCCAAATGTATATATTACTCTAAACAAAATATGGGCCACTCATGTTTTGCTGCATAAGTTTTTTTATATAAGTTACAGTATAAGGTATGCTTACATTTAATTAAGGAACTAATCTTTTACTAAATATAATTAATTTTAATAAGACTAAATAAAAAATTAATCCGTAATTACATCTTTTTAGGATTTTATCATTTTTATAATCATTTTTACATTCATCAACAAACGTCCACGCTTTGTGTAAAAGCAAGCATAATTACAATGTTTATAATGTAATTGTTAATTATTCATTAATTAGAATTGTTAAAATCAACATTTATTGTAATGACAGACTGTCAGACGGACTGTACAAAAGACTGACTAATCAGACGTACTGTATTATTTGATACATTTGTACTGTACATGCCAACTGACGGATATACACGTTATATTGTTCAGCACGGACGTACTGTATTTGATAACTGTTCGACACAGACGCATTATAATCTACTTAAGTTGTTGTTCAGATGTCGCGGTAGATGGGAGATGGTTGTAGCGAGGCTCAGACGAAAGACGTAAAGATGTGAAGACGCCATTATTTTAAGACGAACTAAATATTATTGTTTTGTATTCATTATTTTAAGACGACGACGTGTATTTGTTTAATTAAAAGACGTGCATTTATCTTCTTAAGACGTGTCGAAGATTCTTGCTTATTTTTACGACGAATATCTGAAACAAACAACAATATTTTAAGACGATATCATACGACGTGTTTATAATTAATTTACTTACCTTTTTATTTGTTTTTGTGTAATTAAAGTATTAATTAATAATAATTACTGCTATAGTTTAAAGTTTTGTGTTTTATTTAAACCGATATTTGCTATTCTGACAAATAAATAAACGCTCACAACAAATATCTAAACCGTAAAGTGGGATAAATAGTTACCACAAAATAATATTATTGAAAGTGGGGATTTAATTAATAATTAATCTAATAAAAAAAAATAATCCCCAAATGTATATATTACTCTAAACAAAATATGGGCCACTCATGTTTTGCTGCATAAGTTTTTTTATATAAGTTACAGTATAAGGTATGCTTACATTTAATTAAGGAACTAATCTTTTACTAAATATAATTAATTTTAATAAGACTAAATAAAAAATTAATCCGTAATTACATTTTTTTAGGATTTTATCATTTTTATAATCATTTTTACATTCATCAACAAACGTCCACGCTTTGTGTAAAAGCACACATTATGCAACTTTTCGGTGATTTAATATCGAGTATGCCCTCTTCTTTTTAAAATACATTCTTGAAGCCTCCTCGGCATGCTTTCAATAAGATGCCTAACGGTTTCATCAGGAATCTCTTCCCAACATCTTCTCAAGGCATCAATCAGTTGTTGTTGTGTGTGCACATCCCCTCCGGCTGCTCTGACTCCCCGTTTTAATTGATCCCAAAGATGTTCTATTGGGTTCAAGTCAGGGCTATTTGTAGGCCACCGTAAAACCTGTATATTAGCCTCCCTAAGGATAGTTGTCGTCGCTAAAGCGGTATGCGCTCGGGCATTATCCTGCATCAGGATAAATCCGTCGGTCGCTAGTTGTGCACAGGGGATCACATGGGGTCTGACAACCTGTTCGATGCAAGTTTGAGCCGTTACAGTACCCTCGTTCAGGAAAACAAGCTCAGTTTTGCCTTGCAAACTAATTCCACCACAGACCATGACATTAGGACCGCCAAATCTGTCGCGTTCATGAATATGACGACCAGAAAATCTTTTCCCGCTTATTCTCCACACTCTTACATGTCGATCATCACTAAAAAACTTCGCCTTGCACTCATCCGTGAAGAGAACGTGACGCCATTCCTCCAAGCCCCATTCAAGGTGTTCACGTGCAAACCTTAAACGGTTTGCACGATGCGCTCCGGCCAGTTTGGTACAGATTACTGGTCTTCTTGAACGTTGTTGGTCTTCATGTAAACGATTTCGTATGGTCTGATTACTGACAACAGTACCAGTAAATCGATGTAAGCGATTTTGCAGAGTACCTGCGGTAAGAGTCGGCTCACGTCGTGCACACAGTCGAATGTAATAGTCTTCACGAGCAGTGGCAGCACGAAATCTTCCTGAGCCACGGCGTCGAGTTACACTACCGGTCTGCTGATACCGATTCCGAACATTTTGAATAGCCCGTCGTGAACAACCCAACTGCAGAGCCACGGAACGTTGAGATTGACCACCCTCAATCATCGTTACGGCTCTGGTAGCAGTAGCTTCGTCTATATGGTGTCGAATTCTCGGCATTGTAAAAATAAATGATTGAATAACACGCCAAACTTCAAAAAACAACCTCAGCAATCAATAATCTAGCGCAAACTGATTTAAAATCAAATTCAAAAAAATAAGTAAAACTAACCACTTGACGCTGTGCGAGGCAAAAAAACGTTTAAATCTTCCAATAATATCATTTAAACATAAATCAGTTTTAAAATACAAACTTTCAAGTGGCCCTTATTTTGTTTTGAGGAGTATATTTATATATATATATATATATATATATATATATATATATATATATATATATATATATATATATATAAATACATATATATATATATATATATATATATATATATATATATATATTTTTTTTTTTTTACTGAACAAGTGTAAATGGAGGAGATTTATTATTAATAAGTGTTTAAGGTGTTAAAATAAAACAATTTAAGTATCACACTCATCTCTGTAACCTTTGTACACTGGCCAGGTAAGTAGACAGGCCCTAGAGCTTATAGTTTCATCCAGTTCAAAACGGGAAAAAAATGTAATCTTTAAGCATGGTACATTCGAAACGATTAATAGGTAATTAATGTCCTAAATAATCATCCGGTTACCATGGGACTAGGGGAGAATTTTTCGTGCCGCAGACTTGGCGAATTCTTGCCCCATGTCTAATGTTCTTGCGAGGTATTGTCCTCGTTAAGACGTAAGTATCTCGAATTTCCGTTAGTGAGTTCCGAGAACATGAGGAGAGTTCATTTTGGTGCAGCTCTAAGTTTCTACGAGGGACTGGGCGTTTTCTAGTTCCTTTTGAAGAATGTGGAGTACATTGAGTCCGTTTTGGTGACCTATATGTAATGGCAGCTCTGAATCCCGACCCACTTACAGCTTTTCAAAAATAAGTAAGTGTAAATTGTAATTAAAAAATTGTTGATTCGTTTAAGCGATATTGAATCAAGCATATCATTACTTTATTTGTTAATACGATATTACTAAAACTATATACTACGTATTAATGCTTCTCTACACTATCCGTAGTGCTTAAAGCTTTTCTTTTCAAAACTGTTAGTGGGATGTATGAATGAATAAGTGAAAGCTGTAAGTGGGTCGGGATTCAGAGCTGCCATCACGTATAGGTCACCAAAACGGACTCAATGTACTCCACATCCTTCAAAAGGAACTAGATAACGCCCAGTCCCTCGTAGAAACTTAGAGCTGCACCAAAATCAACTCTCCTCATGTTCTCGCGACTTACTAATGAAAATTCGAGATACTTACGTCCTAACGAGGACAGTAGAATAGCTGTACGGGTTCTGGAGCACCGCAAAACGAAGTAACTTGAACCCTTTTCACGATGTTTGAAAGCGTGTGTCTTGGGGTCCTATTGTACCCATTTTACGGTACTACACATTCCGAACTGATGAGTCATCAAAATGAATCGATATGCAACCTTTAACCTTTAACCCGGCACGTACCGAGTAAATGTATTTAAAATTTGTTGTTGACATTTGACCCCAACACTCGCTCATACTGTTAGCCTTGAAATTCGTAAGAGATGAGTCATTACCCGCAACCAAATTAATTTATGTTAACCCGTTATGCGTCATCACAATTTATTTATCACAATTTGGTTTTGTGTTAACCCATTATGCGCCGGCACTAATGTAATTTTTGAATGTGAACCTAACGCATGCGCAGATTGAATTTAAGTACACGACGCATGCGCAGACTAAATTTTAGGTTATAACTTGATAGCTGGGGTACACTACCGCGTCAAAATCTGGGGAATACCCTGACTCGGGGGTGGCTCCAAACTTTTGACACCGTACCGTACTTAAATTTTTGGTACACTGCCGTGTCAAAAGTGCGGACCCCCCTTACCAAAAAGGTATGCGATCACTTTTTGAAGCGCACTGTACTTATTTTTTGTGTGTACATGCAAGCCTTAGCCTTTAATCTCACTTAATTGAGTCATCTTAAACGAAAGGTACACTATCACCTCAAAAATGTGGGATTACCCTAATCCAAGGGGTGGCCCCAAACTTTTGACACCGTACTGTACTTAAATTTTTGGTACACTACCGTGTCAAAAGTGTGGACCCCCCTGACCAAAAAGGTATCCGATCACTTTTTGAAGCGTACTGTACTTATTTTGTGTACGTGCAAACCTTGACCCCAACACGCGCTTGCCTTAATTGCGTCATTTTAAACGAAAGGTACACTACCAAGTTAAAAATATGGAGAATACCCTAACCCAAGGGGCGGCCGCTAAATTTTGTGGGGGCACTGTACCAAGCGCTAGCCGCAATCATGACTTCAGACTCCAAACTCCAGAGTCCAGATTTCTGACCGGTTGTATATTAAGAATATGTTATGTATACACTCTGTATATCCCTATTTAATTTTAATTTTATAAATACATACTAGTAAATGATTGTAGTCTTTATGTCAACAAAATCTAACTAAAATAATTTATCACTTTTATCAGCATTGGAAAAATATTTGCTTAATTAGCAAAAAAGTAATATGTTTGCAAATAAATTCGTATATATTACTGTACAATAAATACCTGGATTATTTCTTAATATGTATACTATAATTTAACTATGTTGTTTAATATAAAAATTATAACAGCATTAAGATTTGCTAAATTTTTTTATAAATTAGTAGTTTCGGTGTAAAAAATTTATAGAATATCATCTTAAAACTTACATCACGCATATATATAATATAATTATTATATATAAATGCACGTATACATAGGTGCAGGTATAAATGCATGTATGCATGAATGTATTCTTATACAGGGTGTATCATGAAATATGCTTTTCAATTAGAATAAAAAAAATTTCATAAGATTTTTGTCAATACTTTTATAGGTTAATGAAAGTAACTTCTTGCTGTAAAAAATAGGAGAATTCAGGGTAACTATTAAATAAAACGCACATAACTTTTTTTTTTTTAAATTTTATTTATGGAATAAATGTATACAAAAAATTAAATTGCTTAAATCTATATATTACTTAAAATGTATTTATTTTCCATATAAAAATTTTTTAAAAGAATACAATTTTCTAATGAACAAATTTTATCTGAATGAAGCATACAGCGTCTTGAATAATATTCATCTCGCAGCATAGAAATCTTCGGTACATCGAATATTTCTTCCAAATTCAGAATCCACGGCTGGTTTTCGGCACGAGGGGGGGTATAAGCTGCATACATATAGTTGATGATGATGATGATGCTGGCGACGATGTGTCGGTGTACGTATATGCGGTGGTTGCGAGGGTGGGGAGATGTGCGGTGGGTCAAGGTATGTATGTATGTATTTTTTCGTGGCGAGTACGTACATGCTGTTGCTGCGCTGACGTAAGTAGTTGTTTTACATATAGGGTATCCTTGTGACGCGAGTAGGTATGCTGTGTGTGTATGCTGTGGGTACACGTACAGTGGATGGTGATGATGATGCGTTGCTGTATGCATGTATTTTTCCCACGAGTACGTACAGGGTATTCTTGTGACGCGCGTAGGTATAGTATGTGTGTATGCGGTGAGCTGCATACGTACAGTGGATGATGATGCGTTGCTGTATGCATGTATTTTTCCTACGAGTACGTACATGTTGCTGCTGACGTGTGCGAGTGTACGTACAGGGTATTCTTGTGACGCGAGTAGGTATAGTATGTGTGTATGCGCGCTGCATACGTAAGGTGTATACTTGATAATGTATTTTGTTCTAAAAATGTGTTTTGTTTTTTCTGGTGGGTACATATGGGGTACACTAAAAATTATAAATAGTTTTATAACAGAAGAGTGAAAATTAGTATTATTGTAAACTTTGCTTATTTTGCAACAATAGCAATGGCAATGACGCTTGCGGAAAAGTTTAAACAAATTAATAATACACCATGTAGTTCAGATATGGTGAAAGTTGTTGAAGAAGCGTTAAAACGAATTAAAAATATGGAAGACGTGGAGAAATGGTTAAAGCATAACAAAAATAATATTCGTTTATTTAAATTTATGCTAGTTGAAAAATTAGAGAATCCTCTACGTTTGGAAGCAAACATTGCACTATCTAAATCGTATCAGAAAAAATTGCATCAATTAAAGCACAACATTGTTAAAGAAGGTGGTGGGTTAAATATACGGCAAAGGCATCGTCACTTGTATTGGGAACTAATAGATGTACACCATCAGGGAAGAGTAAAAACAGGTGTTATTACCAACGTTGACTATAAAGATCCAGTTATATTTTTCGATCGAGCCTTTCCAATATTCCGTCGACATGTACGTAAAGAATTGATGAAAAACCCGTTGAAAATTTACGTTGCATTTGCGGGAAATTTTATTCAACCTAAAACCGGCGAAGAGGATGTAAAGACATTTATTACACCGGCAAAAGAAATCTTTATGACGACAAATATAAAAGAATGGTATAATGAGAACGTAAAGGATAATTTATTGAAAAAACTGCAAGATTTCGAGGAACGAGATTCAGGATAGGCGTTGGATATGGTAATAAATTTACGTGTCAACATGAATAAGTATTGTGCGTTAACATCGGGGACTTACTGTGAATTACCTACAGTAATAAAAAATAAGAAAGCTTGTGTCAACGTAAGAAATTTTGATCAGTATTGCTTTTTGTGGTCAATTATGGCAGCACTCTATCCTGCTGATAATAATTTACACAGAATCGAAAAGTACCCGCATTTTAGTACTCGATTAAAATATGACGGATTGGAATTTCCATTACCATTAAGTCAATTGCATAAATTTGAACGTATGAATACGGATTTATCGATAAACGTATACAGTTATAATGAAATTAGCAGAAAAGAAATAGAACTTTTTCCGGTATACGTAAGCAAAAATAATAATGGTCAAAAAATACATCTGCTCTGTATTAAAAATAATAACAATGATGTGTTACATTACTGTTGGATAAAAAATTTATCAAGATTAACTAGTGCTAGTATAAGTAGTGGTGATCATAAAGTCCATATTTGCGATCGATGTCTTAATTACTTTAGAACCGAGACAAAACTAAAGCAACATCTGTTGGATTGTGGCGAACGAAATGCAGTGAAAATTTGTATGCCTGAGAATGGGAAAAATTTCGTTAAATTTAATAATTGGATGGCGAAAGAGGGAGTACCGTATGTAATATATGCCGACATTGAATCATTGTTAATTCCAGTCGCTGATAATGATGATGATGATAATAACGAGCATTCATATACAAAACGTACACAAAAACATGTACCATATAGTATTGGGTATTATTTTCATTGTTCGCATGATGCAAATCAATCCTTTTGTCGCGAATATCGTGGTGAAGATTGTATTAAGTGGTTTATGTATCAATTACAACAACAAGCTCGATTTGCTGAAGAGAAATTAGGACTTAAAGAAGAAATGGATTTAACGCCTGAGGAGGAGATGGATTTTATCAATGGAGAAACTTGCCACATTTGCCATGAAGATTTTAAGCCAGACGATCGGAAAGTTCGTGATCATTGTCATTTTACCGGTAAATTCCGTGGAGCGGCTCACAATCAGTGTAATTTAAATTATAAAAAATCACATGTAATACCAGTAATAATGCATAATCTTAGTGGTTACGATTCACATTTTGTAATAATACCATTGGAACCGAATATTGGAAAATTGGAATACCGAATTCAGTGGAAAGGTGGATGTTGTGCCAATAAATAAAGAGAGGTACATTAGTTTCACTAAACATGTTGGTAGTATTCAATTGCGTTTTATTGACTCTTTTCGTTTTATGGCTAGTTCGTTGGACAAATTAGCTTCATATTTAGACAATGATAAAAAGTGTATTTTGTGACGTGAATGTGAAAACGATGAGCAGTTTCATCTGTTGACGCGTAAAGGAGTGTTTCCGTATGAATATATGACGAGTTGGGATCGACTTAGAGAAACGCAATTACCACCGAAAACAGCGTTTTACAGTATACTTAACGATGAAGACATTTCTGATGCAGATTATGCACATGCACAGAACGTGTGGCAATCATTTAACTTGCATACGCTCGGACAATATTCCGTTCTGTATATGAAAAATGATGTGTTGCTGTTGGCGGATATTTTTGAAAATTTTCGAAATACCTGTTTAAAAAGTTACGGATTAGATCCGGCACACTATCTAACATTACCCGGATATACGTGGGATGCTATGTTAAAGTATACGGAACAACAGCTGGAATTGTTGACCGACATTGATCAATTGTTATTTATCGAAAAAGGAATTCGGGGAGGGGTTAGTCAATGTTCGAATCGTTACGCACGTGCCAATAATAAATATATGAAAACGGGATATAATCCAAACGATGAGACGCACTATTTAATGTATTACGATGTAGTAAATTTATATGGACACGCTATGTCGCAATACCTTCCAACTGGTAATTTTTGGGTGGAAGAAGAAATTGATGTACGCCATGTTGCCGATGATTCACCGATTGGTTACATTTTGGAAGTTGATTTAGAAATACCAGAGTATTTGCATGATTACTTTAGCGATTTGCCACCATGTCCGGAAAACAGAGTTCCACCGAATTGCAAACAAAAACGATTACTTACAACTTTATACAAGAAGGAACGTTATGTGGTACATTACCGTGATTTAAAATTCTATCTACAACTCGGGGTAAAACTTACACATGTGCATCGTACTCTAAAATTTGATCAATCACCATGGCTGCGTGATTATATTGATTTTAATACGGATGAACGCAAACAAGCAGCTAATGAATTTGAAAAAAATTTGTACAAGTTAATAATAAACGCAATTTTTGGCAAAACATCGATATGTTTTTATACGAAATCATTGGAATGGAAAAAATGGTATTAAACATTTTGTGGCACAACCAAATTTTCATAGTATGCTTGTTATGGATAAAGATGTTACAATTATTGAAATGAATGAAACAAAAATATTTTTTAACAAACCAATTTACGTCGGTTTTTGTATATTGGGCATTTCAAAAACGTTTGTTTATGATTTTCATTATAACTATATGTATCCTACATATGGTTATGAGAATATCACACTATTATATACCGACACAAATAGCCTAATTTATGACATAAGGACTGATCAGAATGTCTATGAAATAATGAAACGTGATATTCACAAATTTGACACATCTGATTGCCCAAAACAAAATGTGTACAATATGCCCTTGAAAAATAGAAAGCAGAAAGGTCTAATGTCAGATGAATGTTCTGGGAAAGTGCTTTTAGAATTTGTTGGATTACGAAGTAAAATGTATAGTTTGCGAGTACAAGATAAAGAAGAAACCAAAAAATCAAAAGGACTAAAAATGTTGACAATTAAAAAACTTACTTTTGATGACTACCATTTGACGAGAAACGATACATTGTTAAGAATTCTACACGTACACTTCCATGGGGACATTGTAAATTATTAAAACAATAAAAATTATTTGAAAAAAACACATTTATTTATTTATTTATTTAATTTACACATATAAAAACTTAATAATCAAAAAAATCAAAAAAATCTATTTGGTCTAATAATAATTGATTTTTGTCTAAAAGTATTTCCTCTAGTATTTGTACCTCCATATCCAGCTGCTGGTGCTGTTGTTGTTCTTGTTGTTGTTCCTGGTGTTGTTCCTGTTGTTGTTCCTGTTGTTTTTGTTGTTGTACCTGGTGTTGTTCTTGTTGTTGTTCCTGTTGTTGTTCTTGTTGTTCCTTGTGTTGCTCCTGTTGGTGTTGTTCCTGTTGTGGTGACCATTGGCATTGGACATCCTGCATTGAAATAATTTGCTGAATTACTTCTTCCATTTCTTTGTCTAATGGAATTAGCTTCTTCGGTACTCTAAGATCCAATGGTTCAGGCAATGGTTCTTTTTCTTCTTCTTTTCCCTTTTTTAGTTCTGTATTTTTTAAATATTCACTTACAATATTTTGTAAATCTTCTATAGTTAATCTTTTATAAATTCCGTCTTTACTGACACAATAGTATTCCATGTTTTTTAATGATTGAAATTCAAAAGTTAACTAAACATTTAAAGATTATTTTGCCTTTTATAACCAAAAATTATTATGTGTAGGGGGAATATTTTGAAAAAAAAAGAAAAAGATTAAATGACGCAGACATCTTTAAAGAAAAAAATCTTGTCTAGACATGATAATTTTGTTTTAACAACAATGTTGCAGCATATAATTAAATAATTTTAAAAAAGATAAAATTGGTGTCGTCGTGCATCATAAATTACAAAGAAGAAAAAAATAAATGACGCAGACATCTTGAAAGAAGAAAAAAATCTTGTCTAGACTTGATAATTTTGTTTTTTACAACAATGTTGCAGCATATAATTAAATAATTTAAAAAAAGATTAAATTGGTGTCGTCGTGCATCACATATTACAAACATGAACTTGTCTAGACATATTAATTTATTTACAACAATGTTGCATCATATAATTAAATTGGTGTGTGCGTCATTGGAGTTTGTTGGATTTAATTGGTGTCGCGTATCGCAACTTACAAAGAAGAAATAAAAAATCTTGATCTTGTCTAGACATGATAATTGGTCTACAACAACAACAATGTTGCAATACATAATTAAATTCTTCACAAAATAAATTGGTGTGAGCGTCATTACAATTTGTTGGACCTAATTGGTGTTGCGTATCACAAATTACAAAGAAAAGACAAAAAAAAAATTGATCTTGTCTAGACATAATAATTTGTCTACAGTAATATTGCAAGACATGGTTAAATTATTCAAAAAATAAATTGGTGTGTGCGTCATTGGAGTTTATTGGGATTAATTGGTGTCGTGCATCACAAATTACAAAAAAGAAAAAAATCTTGTCTAGACATAATAATTTGCCCACAACAATAATGTTTCAGTATATAATTAAATTATTCAAAAAATAAGTTTGTGTGTGCGTCATTAGAATTTATCTGACTTAAGTGGTATTGTGGATCATTTAAATTTAAAACAAAAAATTATTTATTGCAATTAACATAATTAATAAATTAAAAAAACTGGTATTTGCGTCATTAGACTTAATTTGTATGTGCATAATTTAAATTTAAAAAATTATTTACTAGTTAAAAAATTAATCGTGCATACATCATGTTTCAAGTGATATAATTAAATATTAAAAATGACAAAAAATCTCTGCTGCAAAATGAAAAAAATATTTTGAATTACACATGAGGGCAAAATTAAAAAGAAAAAGTAAAGACATTTTTAATTTAATATATTTTTATTATACCATTTGAATAATACAAAAGTATTGGAAATAGCACAATTCTTACAATGATTTAAACAACTTATATTACAATAAAATTGTTCATATAAATTTTTTTAGCGATGGACAGTCCAAATCTTCTAAATTGATAACATCACTGGTCACATATTCTTGAATCCAATTTTTTTTCTCCATTCCTTTCACAAACACAGTATTAGCAGCATTTAATGTGGACATTATTTCAGCTACCTTATGGAGTAGCTATTTCTTTCTTAAATTTTGGTGTTTTTAACCATGAATGACGCCCCAACTTTAGACTCACACGTTTTCTTGGTGTTTTAAAATTTTTCTTATTACTATCATTATCATCATCATCATCATCATCATCTTTGTATCCCGTTAAATCAATCAATTCATTTAATGGTTTTGTTATTGGACTTAGTTGTTTTTGTTGAAACTCTTCTACGGTCCGTTTACCCACTTTTAATAATCGATATTTTTTACGTATTGCATCACTTAATTTTGTTATATCTTTTTTAACCTTTTCATCAATTTTCGCAACCATTTTTCAAACAGTTATTTGTTTGATTAAAAACAATAATTAAACATTTACCTGTTTGATAGAAAAACAGCTACCTGTAGGATAAAAACAGCTACCTGTTCGAAAAAAAACAGCTACCTGTATGATAAAAATAGCTTGAAAAGAGCTACCTGTTTGAAAATAATAATTTTTATATAAACACCTGTCTCTGTAAGTGGTTCTTACAATACTAACTAAATATCATATTAAGGTAGTGATATATATACATCAAAGTTCTTTCGATATCGACCATTATTAAGCGGGCTGTCTTTATCTATTACTAAAAATCCATATTTATCATCTTTCCAGCAAAGTGAGCACATATCACGAAATTCATTAAATTTCATATCAGTATTCACATGGTCGTCATAAACATGGCGTAAGTTTAAGTCATCCTGTTTAAAAAGTATCAATAGGTTACAGTTATCACGAATTAGCTGTTTAGGAATACGACTGTACGTTTGACATAGGTAAAATGAATCAATATCCTGATGACGCCCCATACTAAAGTATTCTCGCGTTACATCTTGTGAATCACATGCCACATCATCAAAAATAAATATTGAATTAGGCTTAGCTTGTGCTGGTGGAATAATTTCCGCATTATCATTATACGGGTAATAGCCAATGCCTTTGATAGAGTTTAAAAGTTCACCAAGCAGTTGATATTTAGGTTGCTGTAATGATTTACTATAAACATATACATTTTCAAAACGAAGTCCATTTATGTCTTGTAATAATGCAATCATAGCATTCGTTTTGCCACAATTTGATAGACCGGTAATAATACAACGAATACTATTGGGCAACAAAGGACCATGTTTATTTGGTACTTGTTTTGAAAATACTGCTGGTGTTATATCATGTACAGGTAATTTGTGATGTTGCTTGGGCAATTTCATGTTGACAAATAATGATAAGTGAACATTGTTCATATACATAAATAATAGTACAATTCGATAAATTTTGACAGTTGCGCTAGAGAAATTGTATAAAAATGCTGACGTGCAACAATAGAACAAACAGTCGTCATTCAACAGTCAAAGCGAAAGGTGGTGCCGGTATTGTAAATTCATTAATTAATAAGTTACCTGTTGAATTACATATACCGGGCTATCGATATTGTGGACCCGGCACTAAATTAGCAAAAAGGTTAGCACGTAACGATCCGGGGATAAACGAGCTCGACGAGGCGTGTAAAGTGCATGATATTCAGTATTCGCAAAGTTCCGATTTAACACACAGACATCGCGCTGATAGACAATTAGCTGAGGCGGCTTGGAGTCGAGTAAAAGCAAACAACAGTAGTTTAGGTGAAAAAGCAGCGGCCTATTTAATTACAAACGTAATGAAGACTAAAACAAAATTAGGTATGGGGCTATTTAAACACCGGCGAAATCGTTCACGATCTAAAAAGAAGAGCAAGAAAACAATAACACTGGGTGGTGCTATACGAAAAGCACGACATGCATTAAAAAATTCCAAACCGGTTGATTTAAAACATGCTATATAAGTGGCAAAAGCTGCAATTCGTTCGTCAAATTTGCGAAAGATTAGAAAAGAACGCATATTACCAGTACCCAAGACGGGTGGCTTTTTACCTCTTATTCCATTATTCGCTGGACTATCAGCTCTGGGGGCCCTTTCAGGTGGTGCAGCCGGTATTGCAAAAGCCGTTAACGATGCAAAAGCGGCAAAAAATAAATTGGCGGAAAGTCAGCGACATAATCAAAAAATGGAGTTAGGCAAAGGTTTATATTTAAGACCATATAAACAAGGACTTGGTTTATATTTACGACCACCAACAAAAAACTACCAATAAGCATACCACGTAGACCATTGTCTAATATTGAACTACGTGAGTATGCAAAAAAATTAAAAATACCAAATTTTAGAAATGTTTATATGCGAGACACTTTACCGAATAAACCTTGGATTCGTGAATCGGCAATTGTAAATTTAGATAGCAATCGTAACAACGGTACACACTGGGTAGCATATAAAAAAGATAAAAACATTGTACATTATTATGATAGTTTTGGAAATTTGCAACCGCCAATTGAATTACTGGATTATTTTGGTCCCATTGTACAAATAAGATATAATTATAATCAAGATCAAACCTACAATCAGACAATTTGTGGTAAATTGTATTTAAAATTTTTATATAATAGCTAGCCAAATTGATTAATTGTTCAGTAGTAATAATGTCTTCATCAAGAACATTCACATTTACATCGCGAAATTCAAATATTAGTGCAGATTTTTTCCCTTCTATTGAACTAAATCCAAATAAAAATTATGCCTTAGGGTTAATTGATATTGAAACATTTAATTCTATACCAAATATTGAGGTGGGTAAAAATAACAAATTCTATTATTATAACCAACCATTTAAACATAAAAATGATGTAACTTATATCGATGATGATGATAATAATGATAAAATCGATTTTATTGAATTACCTGAGGGTTCATATGAATTAAACGATATCGCTCGTTATTTAACTTCAGAATTATCAAAAAGAGATAAAAATCTAAATCTAATACTTAAAGCAAATAACAATACACTTAAAAGTGAAATAAAATTTAATAGAAGCATCGACTTTACACACAACGATTCTATCGGGTCATTATTAAGTTTTACGAAACAAAAACTTGCTCCAGATAAATTACATGTTTCAGAACATACAGTTGATATTTTAAAAGTTAATGCTATTCGCATTACTTGTAGCATAACTGCCGGGTCGTATATAAATGGTAAATTAAATCATACAATTTATCAGTTTTTTCCAAACGTACCGCCTGGCTGTAAAATAGTGATTGTACCATCAAACATTATCTATTATCCGGTGACTGTTAATCGAATCGATAATATTACTCTGCGCATTGTTGATCAAAACGGCGAGTTAGTAAATTTTCGAAACGAGGAAATAACAATTAGATTACATTTAATTGAAACATAAAAAATCGCAACAACAATAGGATTAGTATTTAATCATAGATATACAACATCCACCAACAGTCAGTCACGGGCGTTAAGACCGTCAACATCTAAAGCATTAACACCTGAAAATCGTGCATTTTTACTGTCACTCGGCTTCAAATTTAAAAATACTGGCTCATCGCCTACATCGTCTCCAAATTTACTGCATTCTAAAGCTAAGAAAATTTCTTTGTAATTTTACTTGTAAAGAAGAAGACAACGAAATGGCAACAAGTGAGACAAGTTAAGGAACAGCCTATGTTTGATGAAACAATTTCCCGTTTAGAGTATCACACCTATAAATCTTATTCTTCAAGCAAATATGAATTGAATGATGAAATTCGTATTGCGATTCAGCAACAGGACATTTACACTTGGTCATATGCAAGTTTTATTTACCTAGAAGGACGTTTACTAAATGTTAGTACTGATACAGCGGTTAGCGATGTAAAACTAACCAATAATGCAGTGGCTTTCCTTTTCGATGAAATCCGTTATGAATTGGGCGGTGTTAAAATTGACCGAGTCAAGAATGTTGCTATAACAAGTACTATGAAAACTTATCTATCATACAACGACAATGAACGTAAAGTGCTGGCAAATGCGGGTTGGAACGAAAACGGGGGAATTACAGACGCTAATGGTAATTTTTGTGAATGTTTACCGTTGAGAATGCTGCTTGGATTTGCTGAAGATTTTAATAAAATTATCATAAATTTGCGACAAGAATTAATTTTAATTCGAACAAACAGTTATTTAAATTCTGTTATGTTTAATACAGGTTCTACCATAATTGATGTTAAAATTATAATTGATGTATTAGAATTTAAAATGCCACACGTTAACGTTGCTGATTTTATGAAACTTAATTTAGTGAAAATTTTAAATGCTGATGCATCGCTTAATATTAGTTTTCGTAGTTGGGATTTGTGTGAATATCCTGAACTACAGCAAACGTACAAGCAAAGCTGGGCTGTTAAGATAACATTTAACGTTGAACGACCAAGATGGGTTGTTTTAGCTTTCCAAACTGATCGTCATAAACAAAAAGATAAAGATGCTAGTAAATTTGATCATTGTGATATTAGAGACGTAAAAGTTTATTTAAATGGTGAAACGTACCCGTATGATAATATTAACGCTAATTTTTCAACTAATAAAACTACTTTGCTTTATGATATGTATACACGTTCTCAAAAATACTATTATAATAAAAACAACTGTGAACCACTTTTAGATAAAGATAGTTATGTAAATAATGCCCCGCTTATTGTTATTGATTGTTCTAAACAAAGTGAAGCTTTAAAGTCAACTCAAGTTGATTTGCGATTAGAGTTTGAAGCAAACAAACCTTTTCCAATTAAAACAAAAGCTTATTTACTTGTTATTCATGATCGAATTATAAATTATCAAGCTCTTTCCAATATTGTAACTAAAATAATTTAAGATGTATAAGTAGGTATGGGGCCACTTGGCAACGCAATGTAATTGCCTATACTCAGGAGCAGATCTTTTTTTTAATATTGTAATTTAAGATGTATTGTAAATAGGAAAAATAAGAAATAAAACAACTTTTTAAAAAAAAGTAAATGTTTTTTATTTAATATCCCATTCTTTATACATAATATCTCTTACAGCTATGTAATCAGATAATTTTGTTGACGCTGACGGACCACAGCATGGTACATCTTCCATTCCAACTAGACAGTTCTTTCCACCTTTTTCAATGTTGTCTTGAATCCATTTTATTAATTGTCTATCCTCCTTATCATCTTGATCCAAACATAAATTATATTCCTTTTCTTCTTTCATAGCACCAATTAATAAATTTAACAAATCAGGTCTAGCATACTGAATTGCTGCGTAAATACACATTTTAAGTATTTGACTAATACATTTGTCCGTACAATATTTGTCCAATAATTCCGTCAAAAATTTCGATTCCCAAGAAAAATCTTTTTTAATTTTATTAGAAAGTTGCTGCATATACCATTTTTTTATTTTAATTAAATATTCGAGGATAGCTGGTTGAACACCATATTCGACACTATACACCAACGGATCGATGTCGTTATTGATTAGTTCTGGATGTCGGCTTAAAAAATACTCGATGATCTCCAATTGACCGTCACGTATTGCTTGTAAAAGATATTGTCGATAAAGTTTAATTTTCATACACAAAATTTCGGTACATAAACGCTGTTGAATGGCTTCCATTATTCAATTTCCAATAGGTATGTATTAAACTTTTTACCACCGCAGATTAAAAAATTGAATTCGTTGTTTCTTTTCGCTTCGACAACGTCGTCGTCGGTTAGACTTCGTTGAAAGCGTGTAGGTAATGTGATGATAACGTCTTCTAACTCCACAACCCACCGATCACCAAATTTCGTTTTGATTTTCCGTATGTCGACTATTTTATACTTCTGCCCAACAATTAACTTTTCTAAGTTCTCAAATGGTTTACTGCACTGTTTATTAACGTTATTAAATTTTTGGCTAAACATTATTCACAACAACGATGTACAACGAAAATGACGAGAAAAAAGCAAAAATTGAAAACTGATTTTTGCATTGAAATATTTCGACTTTTATAACAATAAAATTGTTAATAGTGGGGGAAATTAATGTCTGATGTACGTACAAAATATACCTGCTGACGTAAGTCGCCTGACGTAAGTCGTTATAAAAAATATGAATGTTTTTTCTAGTGGGTACGTACAGAATATACCTGATGACGTAGGTCGATGAATGTTTTTTCTCATGAGTATGTATAGGATACACTTGCTGATGTAAAATGTTTACATATAGGGTACACTTGTGACGTGAGTACGTATACTATGCATATACGAGATGCATAGGTAAAGTTGAGTACATATAGAGTATATGTGATGTCAGATTTTTCCTTTTGGGGGGAATATGTATATACAAAATAAACGTATATAAATTGATCCAGCTAGTTTGAAGTTGTACAGTCAAAATCGAAGATGGAATTTATTACATGTCCGGTAAACAAATCGCATTGTGTATTGCTGCATAGGATTCAAATACATCTAGTAAAGTGTCTGCGGCATTGCAGGAGACCATACAAACGATGTTTGTATAATACGACCCATATCATTTTTTTGGACGAAGGAACGGAAAAGCAACATTTCGATAATTGTCCAGACCGGGAAAAAGAAATGGCACGCGACCTTCTGGAACAATTGTTGGAAAATAAAAAAAAAATCGAGAAACCGAGGCAAAAATTATGTGGCTGTGAGTGGGATGAACATCCGGGGGAATTTTCTTCCTATTGTCCTTGGCGGAATTTGAAGCAAAAACTCGGGACAAATGAATTTCCAAAAATTATATCACCACCAATTAAATTATGGCTAAATAATATAAATGCAAAATAAACTAAAAATATTGTATTTTTTTTTTTAAATTAAATTTTTTTTAAATTTATATTTCGTCTTATTTTTTTATTTTTATGCATATATAGTTAATCGACCAAAGTATTTGCAATCATTTTGATTGTGATCATCATCGCTATCACTTCTATAAAAATGTATTTATTAATATTATTAGTATCCATTTTATCTATTGTAACGGCGGATTTAAGCGAACGTGAAATGCATGTAGCAGAATATTTACAAAAATTTGGTTATATTAAATCTACAGATTTATACAGTGTTTTGCAAAATAAGACATTATTTTCAAATGCGCTGTCGTTATTTCAAGAATATTATCACTTACCTGTTGATGGGACAGTGAATAATGAAACGTTAAATTTAATAAAATCACCGCGATGTGGTGTTGCAGATAATATTAATACTTTTGATTCTACTTCTAAGAAATGGCATATTACTCATATAAAATGGCACTATTATTTAGCGCAGTCTGAAGTTATTGAATTAGCAAACAGAGCTTTTCAACTATGGTCTGATCATTCTGGTTTAACTTTTGAACACGATAGGCAATTTCCTGACATTGTAATACTAAATAGTCGATTAGAACATTCAATGCATTTCGGTCGTAAATTATGCTCTTCATTGTTTGATGGTCCTGGTAATGTATTGGCACATGCATATCCTCCATATTACAACTACAGCATTGAAATTCACATTGATCAAGATGAAAATTGGAATATAAACAATTATCCAGAGGAAGATAAATTTGACCTTTTTACGACCTTAACCCATGAAATAGGGCATAGTCTTGGGATCGATCACTCAAACGATATTAATTCTGTAATGTATCCATACCATCGAGAAGATTGGAATAAAAAATTAACTCAAGTTGATATCCGAAATATTCAAAATTTGTACGGTTCCAAAAAAGAAGCATCCCATTTTTTCCTTTAACAACACCGTCACTAACACCATCGGCACCGCCAGTTTTATGTGATTTAAAAACGCTAAATACATTTCTTGTAGCAGATCAAAAAATGTTTGCAAATAATGATATACTTTTCGTAATAAACAACTTTGTCTATATTGTTAAATATCCCAATCTAACTTTACTACCCGGGTATCCAAAATCCATTAAGGATGTTTTTGGATTTCCCATGAAAAAATTTCTAAACGGTATAGTTAATACCTATAATGGTATAACATACGTATTTTACGATACCAAATTTTTCGCTGAGATTGATGAGTGTGATTTGCGGGCAATTAAATACGGTTTTGTTTCGGATTTATTTCCTGGTATTCCTAATGGATTTCGCTCGGTTTTTAGATATACAAATGGTTTATTATATTTTTTTAAAAATGAAAATTTTTTTGAATTTGATGAATTTACAAACTCTATTAAACGCAGTGGTAAATTTGATTTGTCTATCTTCAATATACAATGTCAAACTGCAAACATTTTAGAACAACTTATGCAACTACTACAACAGCTAAAGACACAATTTGCGGCAAATATTGAAAATTTAAAAATTACTGCGGCTGGGGATGAAGCAAACGAGGAAGAAGACGAAGAGAAATGATAACAAAAATTAATTTTATAAGTATAAATATTAAATAATAAAACATGTTTTTTGTAAATTGAAAGTTTATTTATTTAAAAACAATACATTAATTTTTCTTAATTATACGTAAGTTTACAATATGACGTAACATGTTAAACATACTAAAATCTATATTGCTACAAGGCTCTTGTGCTGTTTCTTCCAACCACTCCCACTCGAATTTATCCACGTTGTTTTGTTCTGGATTGAAATCAACGTTGATTTTTTCAGCATCTACGTAATCCAGCAACAACTCCAAGATATTTGGTTTAACATGTAAAATTGCATATCGAATCGCTTGGTTTACAAATTTTTCCAAACTTCTCTCCTCCAACCATTGTTTAATAAAATTTTCAAATTGTTTAGAATTAGTATTTATAGTTAATAAATAAATACTAATCTCTTCCGCTAGATTATCCATAAGTTGTTGTTTTAGAGAGAAAATCCTTTTTAGTAGTTCTGCAGGACAGAAATCATATTCACGAATTATATTTTCCAATATATCAAATGCATCATCATCGCTAAGCATATACGAATACTGTTCCAAAATCGCCTGTATCTGCAACGAATCATTTGCCTTAATTGCATCGTGTAAAAATTTTTTTATAATATTTTCATTTTGTTCTTTTTGAAGTTTTTCTATTTTTTGCAAAATATATTGTTTTTCTTGATCCATTTCCATTCTTTCAAAATTATCCATACACACACACACACGCACACCCAAAAAAAACAACTAATTTTAATTTTCTTACAACAAGCGGTATTAATATTCTTATCCCCACTCCATATTAACTTACTCATCTCTTCCCCACCACTTTTTTTAACAATTAACTTTTTTCTCTATATTGTTATGCATTTTTACCATACTGTAAGTAGTTATATTTAAATATTTAATTCGACGATTAATTTCTTTCATATCTTCATACATTTCTATTGATTTCTTTAATAGTGCTAATTTTCTACAAAATTCCTCCACACGATCCATACTTAAATTGCACCAAATATTTTCCTTATATTAATTTTTATAACCATATCTGATGTCTAATTAAAAAAATAAAAATAAAAAATAAAAAATAAGAACATTTATTTAACATTAAATATTATAAATAATACATTTTTCTTATAATAAATTTTGGGTATTTATGAATTCGTTATTCCATCGCCTTAATAACTGATTCAATTTCTCGATGATTTTTGCATCGAGTAATTCGGTGAGCCAAGTATTGCGTGACATAAGCATTTCTTCTAAGTTTATCCATCCATATATGCTTGTTTGTTCGTCTTCTTTCAACTTATTGAAATAATTTTGAAAAATCTCGATAAATTTCTTTATAATTATTTTTTCTTTTTTCGCCATCGGTAATTTTAACAGAATCGCCAATCCATTTGTCCAAAGTTTCTGGAATTCGAGCGGGGAATCAAAAATTAATTGCAAAGTGCACAATATTAAAACATCGATCCTAATCTGATATTCAGGTGTTCTACTATCGATTGCTTCATCTGATAAAATTTCCTCCGAAAAAATTTGTGATAATAGCTCATCTTCGTCAGACTCTTTAATTGTTAATTTTGAATGTTTGGAAGAAATTAATGCAATTTCATCATTATTACATTCCAACATCTGTAATACAATTTTAAAAAACACAGTTTTTTAATAAATAAAATATTATCAATCGAAAACTTAAATTCAAAATTATATTACCTTATTGCTGTAGATATTTGCTGGTATTGTTGTCTCGTTGCACCAATAAACAAAGTTTTTAGTAAAACTATCTCCCACCAGTATTTCATAACAATATTTATAATCCTCTAGTACACTCATACATACATACAGCAACGCATCATCATCCACTGTACGTATGCAGCTCACCGCATACACACATACTATACCTACGCGCGTCACAAGAATACCCTGTACGTACTCGTGGGAAAAATACATGCATACAGCAACGCATCATCATTACCATCCACTGTACGTATACCCACAGCATACACACACAGTATACCTACTCGCGTCACAAGGATACCCTATATGTAAAACAACTACTTACGTCAGCGCAGCAACAGCATGTACGTACTCGCCACGAAAAAATACATACATACATACCTCGACCAACCGCACATCTCCCCCCCTCGCAACCACCGCATATACGTACACCGACACATCGTCGCCAGCATCATCATCATCATCAACTATATGTATGCAGCTTATACCCCCCCTCGCAACTCCACCAAACATTTTGTCCCCTCGCCGACAAGCTTGTTCCAGAACCGGCCTGACTATTCTACTGGTATACATATCATAAAGTATTGCATACTGATTAATATCAAATTTAATATTCAAATCATCATAAGGGTACACTTGTGAATTTAGGTAAACTTTGAAATTATTTAAATCACAATGATCAAACTTAGAAACATTTTTATCCTTTTTCTGTAAAGCGAAAATGATATATCGCGGTTTTTCTAGCTGTGTAGTTGTTTTTACAACCCAAGTGTTTTATTGTGTAGTGGGTAATGCAGGTTGAATATAAGTTTCCCACGCTCTAAAACTAATCTGTATAGGTTCAGCTTTTGCAACATATTTTAGCAGTGATAATTTAATTTTATCTGATACAGTTACATGTGGAACACGCCATTCGAGTTTATTTATTTCAAATTTCAACGAATCCGATTCTGAAACAATTACATCGTTGTCAGTTCGTGCACGAATAAGAATTAATTCATGCTTTGCGTTTAACATAATTTTTCCATAATCCTCAGCGAATCCCAATAATTTTCTAAGCGGAATGCAAAAGTTAAAGTCGGCTTGTGGTAATTTTATTGTACAATCATTATCAATCGACCAACCAGCATTTAGTAATTGTTTACTCTCACCATCGTTTAACGATAAATAATTTTTCAATGTCGATGTTAGACCAACATACCTAACACGTTCGAGTTCAACCCCATTTAATTCATATCTAATTTCATCGAATAGAAAGGCAATACAATTATTAACTAATTTTATATCTGGAACGGCATTTTCATTATTTAAAATTTTCCCCTCAATGTAAATAAAACTTTCACTAGGTAAAATGTACAAGTCCTGGTTTTGAATTAATATTCTAACTTCGTCATTATTCTTAAAGGATCGTAAAAAGGGCGCATATGTATGATATTCAAAGTTCGTAATGCTATCATCAATTTGTGAGCCACCAGGAATATTTAATACGTCGCAGTATACCATTTTCTTTTAACTTTGTGACCCAATGCTTCAAGAAATGCTAAACGTTCAGGTGAAATACGCTGTTGCTTAAATGCTTTACGTTTAATGGTATTCAACTGAATGAGCTCAGGCTGTAAAAACGCTCTATTATATAGCCTAGCGGCGGGTTGCTCCAGATTGTAAATTAACATGGTCTCAAATGCAAACGTACTGTGATTGTTGCACCGCGAAAGCCCACCAAATCACCGTCTTGATCGACAATTTTCAACGAAAGAGATGTTAACTCTCTAACGGTTACTGGTGAATAGATTATATTTCGTGGTACCTCAGCTATTTTATATCCTGGCGCAACAAGAGGTGAAAATTCGTGAAGTGTGTGAGCTAGCATACCATTCATATAAGCATTACTCGTAATATTAGATTCAATGCGTATTGCATTCACCTTCATAATACTGACAGGCTCATTAGATGAGTGAAGTTTGTTTGGTTCCAATATCCGTTTAGTAAACCCTAAAAGTGAACCAATTGTATTAGGTTTAGTGAAATCAATAGCTTTATTGCTAATTATTTCGCATTAGAGTGTGTTATTATTAGCCCTTAGATGTATGTATGGTTTATCATTTTCGTTGTTATATATTATATTACCATACTTGTTGTAAATAGTTTTGTTTATATATGTAGCTAAATCATCTATTTCAAAGGTGCCGGTAGGAAATGATATTACATCATTATCACCGTAATGTAATAAATTATTTTTAGCAGTTACATTAGGAATTGAATCGTATACTTGGAAATCTAATAGAGCACACTCATATTGATTTCTAAGTTGAATTGCCGGAAAATAGTGTGCAGTGAGTATAGAAGTATTTCCCGACAAAGTTAATGTGAACGCCATGATTTCGTCTTTCGAAATGACAAACATACGTGAGCGTTGATTTCTTTTATAAATATTTATCACCATCACCGTAATATTTATTATAAAGAAACTCTAAACATAAATGACCACATTTATAGGAATTGTAATCTTGATATTTATTATAATTGTATGTAATATTGTTTCCACTAAGGTAGCGAGCCACTTCAAGCGGTGGTTTTAAATTACCAAAACTATCAAAATAATCTACCTGATTACCATTTTTCCAGTAACAGGTCCAATGAGTACCAGGTCCGGTAGAACTATCTAAATTTAAAATACCACATTCACTATACCACGGTCCACGTTTGGGTAAATTATCGCACATAAATACACCACGAAAATGGGGTAAATATTTCGCATATTTACGTAAATCTCTATCTGTTAGTGCCTGCTCGGGCAATTTCATTATAAGTTTTTTGGATACGGTTGCAAGTATAATCCTAATCCTTTTCTATATGGTTTTATATATAAACCCCGGCCATTACGTATAGCAATAGCCTCATCGTTCGGTTATGGCGTTCACTTTCATTCAACTGTTTTTGTGCCGCTTTAGCATCATTAGTAGCTTTCGCAATTCCTGATCCACCCCCGGCTAGCGCACCGGCTGCCGAAAGGGCCGCAAAAATTGGTAAAAGTGGTAGAACACCACCCGTTTTAGGAATTGGAATAATACGTGGTGTTTTAATTTTTTTCCCCCTAGCTGCAACTTTAGCCGCTTTAAGAGCAAGCTTTACAGCATTACTAATTGGTTCACGTTTTAATTTTTTAACAGTACCGCGTACACTTCTTCGCACTTGACCGAGTGTAGCCTTTTTGTTCACACCCGTACCAAGTTTTACTTTAGCTTTCATGGCGTTTGTTACGGCCCACGCAGCAGCTTTTTCACCAAATTTTGCGTCTGAAGATTTAACTCGATCCCAGGCTGCGTTTGCTAAAATTAAATCCGCCTTATGTCGATCAGAGAGATTTTTACTTTGCGAGTAAGCGATATCGTGTGCCTTACAAGCTTCGTCTAATTTATTGATCCCGGATCACCTCTTGCTAATCTTTCTTGTAATTTTGTACCCGGTCCACAATACTGGTAGCCAGGTATGTGAAGTTCAAATGGCAATTTGTTAATTAATGAATTAACAAGTCCACGACCACTTCGTTGTTGTTGCCGGTTGTGACGTAACATTAGAACTGAATGCTAATAAAATTTGATTCGAGCTATTTATAGATTCATGAAAAATTGAAATGAATCAATTTCATGAACAGCTAATTTACAATTTTGATCACTTTCAATCAAATAAATCCTCTTTTTACAACAATTAGAAATTATAATACATAGATGCATAATATCATCCTTTTCAATATGATTAAAAGTTATTGACAACAATGGTTCATCAGAATCGTTAAACCATTTAATTTCATTGTTGTCGGTAACTTGTGGATCACTACAACAATTAAATTCATTGTTGACGAGTATACATTCAAGACCTAAGGTGCGCCAATCCACGCTGTAGTGATTCATGATGACTACTGCGCGTAAGTATATAAGGGGCTGAGCGCTTATATAATAAATCAGTAGCGTTAAAAATGCGTTTCGTAAAACAAGATGTTGAACTGCCAATCAAAAATATGGATTTTGTATCAACCACATTAGCTGAAAAAAAGCATGGCCCCTTATTACCGAATAGTATAAGATGTATAATCTCTGGTCCTTCGGGGTGTGGCAAGACTAGCATTTTATTAAATTTATTAGAACATCCGAATGGATTAAGTTTTGAAAATGTTTATCTCTATTCAAAATCACTCTGTCAACCAAAGTATGAGTATTTGAAACGCGTTCTCAAACCGATAAGGGGTTTAGGATATTTTACTTTTTCTAATAATGATGATGTTATAGCGCCAGAAGATGTAAAAAATAATTCAATTTTTATATTTGACGATGTTGCAACGGATAAACAAAATAATATTAGAGCATATTTCAGTATGGGGCGTCATAAAGATGTTTCAGTCTTCTATCTTTGTCAGACGTACAGTTTCATACCAAAACAATTACTTACAGATAATGCTAATTTAATAGTTTTATTTAAACAAGATTTGACTAATATCAAACATGTTTTACAAGAACATGTAGGTAGTGACATGTCACTCGATCAGTTCAAAGAAATTTGCAATGAATGTTGGCGTGAAAAGTTCAACTTTTTGGTTATAGATAAAGACAGTGAGTTGAATAGCGGAAGGTATCGTAAAAATTTCGATATCTTTATTCAAATTAAAAACTGATCAATAACATATAGATTATTTCTATATGAAATACCATTATGTTTCTAACCGAAACAGACTAACTCATTGTACCATTTACATATAGTTCATTGCTAGATAATACTATACTTACTCAGCATCAATATTCAAATAATTGCCCCTGAATATAGTCAATTACACTGCGTTGCCAAGTGGCCCCATACCTACTGATGCAGTGCGGTTGGGCCGAATACATGTGCGGTTCGACCGGAAACGTGTGCGGTTCGACCGAAAATGTGTGCGGTTCGACCGAAAACGTGTGCGGTTCGACCGAAATAGTGTGCGGTTCGACCGAAAACGTGTGCGGTTCGACCGAAATAGTGTGCGGTTCGACCGAAATAGTGTGCGGTTTGACCGAAAATGTGTGCGGTTCGACCGAAATCTCTGTTCAGTTCATCAATTCGGTTCGAAAAAGCTATAAAATGGCTGTGTACACGTTCACACTGCACATTTGCTAGTAAACTGTAATAGCATAAGCACGCACACACTATGGATAGCGAACGGGAGCTAAAACGAAAATTCATCAATACTACAAAATCTATACGCGCCAAATACCGTGCGCTCAAAGATAGTCAGTTTAAACGAGAGAAAAATTTACAAGAATCATTTAAGCCAATAACGGAGCCACTTAAGGAACTAGCTGCTGAAATAAGAAACGAACCAATAAAAAGTTTCTTGCTTAAAGATGAAAAACCTAAAATTAAAAAGCACGTTTTTCAACCGATTCTGATGTCGATATAAAGTCACATTTTCTTAGTAATGATGATGATACTGAGATATTTAGGTCAACGTTTATGGAACAAAGTAGTCAACCTACAACAAGTCAACCTACAGCAACACCTTATGTGATGGAACAAAGTAGTCAACCTACAGCAAAACCCTATGTTGGTGCACTAGCTGAAAAATATCTCACGTTAGCAACCACTCGTAGAGCTAAAAGAACCCTTGATCGTACCTATGGACCGCGTATAGATGAGCGAACAAATAAATGAATGATTGGTAATTCTGAATTGGATATAATTGATGATAATTTTATTATTAACAACATCGTTTACCCCGGTACTGAAGGTCTCTTTGAGTTAATGTTTAAAAAATATCCAAATCATCATGTATACACAGAGTCGGATTTAGATACTTATAAGACCATTTTAAAAAGTACTAATGCGCATAAAAGAAGTTATAATATTAATGCACCAGTTAATTCAAATCAAAGTTATAAGTATAGAATAATTATAAAAAAACTTTTTCCATCGTCACCAAGGTACACGTCAACACCCAAACGACCACCAACCGGTTCCGGTTTAATGCATTATGATGCTAATCAAACGATTGATTATCGTTATTGGAATGATATAGACGAACTTATCGATAGGTTAATATTATTGGTTGCGTCACAGCAAGCTGGACAAACCAATCATCAAAATGAGATACAAGCCATTTTAGAGGAATTGCGCGAGGCTGATGTAATAGAATAAATACAGGTGATCAACCTGATTAGATAGTCATTTCAAACATGAGCGTTGACAAATACGGTCGATTCAGCAGTGGCGGAAAAGCCGCTTCCATTAATTTAACAACGAATGGTGATTACGATATGAAAGGTAAACGTCTGACAAACGTTCGCACACCTAAACATAAAGCTGATGCTGTTAACTTGGCTTTTCTTAATGAAGCGCTTGCTAAAATTTCGGACGGTATGACAACACTTGAAAATTCACATAAACAATTTGAATCAATTGTGACCGCAAAACTTAGTCATTTGGAGAACATGGATAATGAGTTGAAAATGGTAATGGAAACTATTTCAAATGCTGTATTTAAAGAGGAATTTCACGTTAAATTTAAGCAATTAGAAAATAAAATACAATTTATTTCGAACCTATATAAGCAATCCACTGTAAATACCATGCCAACAGTTCAAGATGAGTAAAGTTAAAGAGCAAGTTGTAAGCGAATTACACAAACCGGCTCGTAAAAATTTCAGAAGGCGTCGTGTTATAACTAAGGGTATCGATGATTTATGGCAGGCTGATCTTGTTGAAATGGGTGCTTATGCGAAAGAAAATCATGGATATAGGTACCTGTTGACAGCTATTGACACATTTTCGAAGTATGCTTGGGCTGTACCGATAAAAGATAAATCTGGAGTGCTTGTTACTGCTGCCATGGAATCAATATTCAAACAGAGCAAGCGCACACCGACGCACCTTCAAACAGACGACGGCCGAGAATTTTTTAATACTAACTTTAAAGCGTTAATGGAAAAACATAATATTAAACATTATTCTACGTATAGTACGTTAAAAGCTTCAATCGTTGAACGTTTTAATCGTACCATTAAGAATAAACTTTGGCGTGCTTTTTCTCTAAACGGTAATTATAAATGGTTGCAATTAATTAACGATTTAGTTGATGAATATAATAGAATAAAGCATCGTACAATCAAAATGGCTCCACGAGATGTCACTGCTGATAATGAGGCATATTTATTATCTAATGTATACAGTAATATAAAAATTTCTGGTGCAGCCAAGTATAAAGTTAACGACTTTGTTCGAATTAGCAAATTTAAATCGATCTTTGAAAAAGGTTACACACCGAATTGGTCTACGGGTATCATATTTGCATACAGATGTTGCACCCAAATATCATATTTCAATAGTTGTTTTGTTAAGTATAATAACATATCGAAATTTCTGACTTTTGTATACAAATAAGGATGAGTCAGAAATATGTCTTCAACGTGTGAAATCCGTGTTGCAAATTTCAATGGTTCACCAACAGGCGGTTGAAAGTTTTCCTCCATTTTCACATCATTCTTGTACATTTCACAGCGAATTTTCAAACCAGGTGGTCCATCAATATGATCTTGTTGCCAGGGTCGATTAAAATGTTCAAAACATGGTTCACATTCTTGAAACATGGCTTGATAATTGGCTGGTAACCAAATCCAGGCGCGTTGTATGATTTTCGCACCATAACTTTTCAGCACATTCAAACTGATCCACTTGTAGATTTGAAGAAATGTTTCCAAAGTCAGTTCGTTCAGTAGCCTTGGTTCACGTTCGAAAAATTCACCAATTGAAACATCCATTTTATCCCACTCCATTGATTCCGGTTCAGACAATTTCAAATTTTGCATTTTTACAATAGCATCAATTGTTTTTTCATAGGTATCAACCCGTTTACGTAGTTTATCCAGTTCACTTGAAAATATTTGTAGCCGTTTCCAGTAAGCCGATGATGACGATGCCATTTCCACTTGCGTACTAATTTAATGAGTAATGTCCCCATGCTAAAGTATCCGTTTCCCCCTCCACAATATGTCGTTTCGTATCGTACGGGCTGAGCGCCACCTTGTTCTGAGTTACTCTATACACGTTATGTTTTTTCGATTGTATCAGGTTTTGTTGTCGGTTTATGATTGTATTGTGTTTTGGACAGTCCACGTAATCGTTGAAAGTTATCGTTTTCTTAACCACAGAGTTCTTTACACCTTTCGCTTTCTTCGTGTGATCCTCGCCGTCCACTTGACAACTATACATTTTCGATCTTAAGCCCACAAATTTTGTAAAGATTCGACCATTTAGCTTATCCTTCATTAACCCGCGTATTTTCTTATTTAGTCTAGGCATGTTACATTGATTATCCGCGATGTAATCCGACGTATCAAAGTATTGAATATCACGTTTCATTATTTCGTAAATATCTGGGCATTTTATCTCGTAAATCAATGAATCCGTGTCTGTGTAGAGTAATTTGCTGTTGTTCCCGAACGTTGGCTGTATGTAGTTGTAATGAAAATCGTAGACACATGTTTTCGAAATATCCAGAATTGCTTGCCCGACGTATATTGCTTTGTTCATAAACACTTCCGTTTTTCGTAGTTCGACTGCAATAAGATTCTCGTCAAATATGGTGCGGCTGTGGAAATTCGGTTTTGCTATCATAACTTCCGCACCATATCGTCCATACCATTTCGTTAACAGTTTCACAATCGAGTGTTTCCGTACATTTTCCATCGTTTTCCCGAAGACCGCGTTGTTGAGTAGCTTGTAGAGATTTTTCTCGAATTCGTTTCCCGCCGTTTGTCTTAGAGCTGTATTCAAGTCGATGTAGGATTTAAGCCATGGTGATTGATCGAATTGTAGCACTCTATGTATTTTCTTTAATTTCATCCCGTGTTGTAGACATTGTTTCAGGTTCCGATAGTGTATCACGTATTTCTGTTTGTTGTATAACGTTGCCAATAACATTTCCTGTTTAGTACCGGGTGCACACATTCTCTCTGGACATAATGGTAAATCGTTGTGTTTATCGTGCAGTTCTCTCGGGTATTCCAAATCCACTTCAAGTATGTATCCTGTAGGTGACTCGACGCTTATTTCTCGAACATCTATCTCGGTATTATCCATCCATTTGAAATTTCCCGTTGGTAAGTATTGTGACATTGCCCATCCATATAAGTTGTTCACGTCATAGTACATCAGGTATTTTGATTCCTCGTCCGGATCGTAGGTGTTCATATATTTATTGTTTGCTGTTGCGTATCGGTTACTACACTGGCTCAATCCACCTCGAATACCACGTTCAATGAATAATAATTGATCCACATCAGATATCAGTTCTAACTCCACTTTTGTATATTTTAAGGCTGCATCCCACGTAAGTCCCGGTGTCGTGTAGTAATGAGATGGATCCAATCCGTGTTTGCGCATGCACGTATCCCGAAAATTCTCGAAAACATCCGCGAGTAGTAGTATGTCTGTTTTCATATATAAACAGAGTATTCTCCCAGCGTCTGTATGTTGAATGTATCCCAAACTTTTTGTGCGTGTGTATAGTCATCCATGGTGATATCGTTGTCGTTGAGTTGATTGTAGAATTTCTCCCGTGATGGTAAACATGTTTCTCCCAATTTATCCCAGCCTGATATATAATTGTACGGAAAAACACCTTTGCGCGTTAGTAATTTGTAGTCGGTATTTGGAAATTGTGATTTAACTTTGTTGAACTCGTTGAGATATGAAGATAATTTATCCAAACTTGATGCCATAAATCGGAAAGAGTCGATGAATCTAAATGTAATTTCGCTGCCCGTAACATGTTTAGTGAATGCAATATATCGTTCCTTGTTGATTGGTAGTAAGTCGACACGTCCCTCGAATGCTGTTGCTATATCCTTTATTACGAAATGTGCATCATAACCACTCAAGTTGTGGAATACAACAGGAATCATATGAAAATCCTTATAATTCAAGTTGCATCCCTTGTGCGCAGGTCCATTGTATTCGCCGGTGAAGTGGTTATGACCACGAACCACAATATCCTCAGGTTTGAATGGTTTCTCGCAGATGTGGCACCCGGTACTTCGTTGTTTAAGTTGCTGTTGTTCCTCTGGTGTTAACTCGTTCATTGGTATTATGTTGTCATATATGGGTTCCAAGATATTTTCACGTAACGTTGCCAGTTCTTCCGCGAACCATTTTTCGCAATTTGGTCCGCGGTATGATCGATAGTAGCTTAGTTGGTTGTTGTAGGAGCAGTGAAAGAATTAACCGATACTGTATGCCCGATGTTGTTGGTACGTTGTTGTATTCTTCTGATTTCCGTTATCCGTCACAGGTTGCAGGAATGACTCGACGTCCGCGTAAATTATAAATGGAACACGTTTTTTGTTGCTGTAGTTCTTGAACGATATGTATTTGCTTTTCCCTTCTGGCATTATCACCCGACAGTTGTTCATGTTCATGCAGTCTTTAGTATGTTTTATCAATTTATTCTCCGTATGAAAGTAATTTAAGCATCGATCACAGATGTATTTTTTCCTCTTGGTGTTTGCTAGTTGTCTTGACACAAGTCGCGATAAGTCCTTAATCCAACAGAAATGGTAGCGTAAATCTTGATCGTTGTCATTGTCCTGTTCGTTGTCTTCATCCTCGTAATACTCATTCTGGATCATTAAAAAGTTTATGTGGTTTTGTTTCTTCTCTGTCGTTAGCGCAGCAGGTACGGTTTCAAAATGTCCATTTTGTTTTTTTAGTATAAACACGTTGACTGATATTGTTGGGTTCTGTTTCTCGAATTTGCTCACTTGTTGGATTGTCATTGGAAACTGTATCCCGTCTAAATTTAACACCGTTGAGTAGTGTGGGTACGCTGATGTTCTGTTAACACACCCTTG
Source organism: Brachynemurus nebulosus (assembly GCA_035578155.1). Lineage (NCBI taxonomy): Eukaryota > Metazoa > Arthropoda > Insecta > Neuroptera > Myrmeleontidae > Brachynemurus > Brachynemurus nebulosus. The sequence goes on from JAPWDM010000021.1 coordinate 6,787,980, forward strand.
CTTTGCTGGATAAAGTGCTGATACCACTGCCCATTGATACATGCTTTTTTCGTTTTTATTTCTTGAGGTAATTCGATGTAGCTTGATCCACGGAAAGGTGTATACTTGTTGATGTTCACAGCTAGGTTGATTATGCTTGATAAAGCTCATCCGCTCCCCGACTCGGTAAACTCGCTCAATTTTCTCAAAATTGGTTCCCGTACATGTTCCATGTAGCACTGTTTTAGGTTTGTTCCACAATCTATTATGATATTCGGTGTATTGAAGTGTTTCATGTCGTATTTATCCTCGTCACCATCAGTTTTCACAAATAACCCGCAAAACGTTGTGTTGACTTTTATCGTTAAGTATTTTTTTAATATATTTTGTATTCGTCGAGTGAACATCGATGTAGCTTCGTCTAAAAAGTCCTTTGGCTCTATGTGTGTTATGTTGGTAACCACTTCCGTTCGTATTCAACTTGTAAATGCGGATTCCACGTCAGCCCATTGAATTCTATCAGATCTTTTACGTTGATTTCCATTCATGCCGGCACCTGAAACAATCAACGTAAAAAAAAATTATTTATCAAATTTATAAAAAAACATTAAAAAAAAATTATTTAAAAAACTTACCATGTTGATATATCAAAATTATAAAAAAAGAATCATTAAAAAATAAATTTATATTTGAAAAAACTTACCATGTTTTCGTAGCGCCTTCATTCTGATTCGAAATCCTTTCATTTTTCCCGCACATGACTCGAAGTGTTTCCGTTGTCCCAAGTTTTCCGCTCCACGTACAGCCTTGTTGATTAGTCGTATATTGGTATTTGTATATTTCATCCATTTTTCCAATTCATCTGCATCCCGGGTATCCATTTCCAGTAATAATAGCGCGTTTCGTACATTTTCCACCATTCTAGTTGCCACGTCGTTTAATGAAGCCTTTGTTGTATTTTAATTTAAAAAAAAAAACCTCGATACAAATTCTTGCAACAATAACAATATTAACTGCTTGAAGTTTGCTGAAAAAGTGATTTGAGGGGGCACGCAGACCTCAATTTATACGATTTTGACTGCTCGAAAAATTCTGGAGGGGAATCACAAAAATGCTGGCTCAGAATTTTTACAACGCAAATAACCGAAGGTCAAATGTCAAATTCCGAGCAATTTATTTCGCATTTGAAACCTAATAAAAGAATTGCTGACTAATTTTAAATAAACAAAAATTAAAACTTATATAAACAAATTGAAAAAACCCCTGATTATTATCAGGCCATAAATTAAAAATTCCGAGAAAACTATTTCATATTTGAAATCAAACAAAGAAATTGCTGTGTTGTCAAAATCTTAAATAAACATTTTTTAAATTAAAACATATAAATAAACAAATTAAAAAAATATCTGAATATGAGTCAGCAAAATCTTAAATAAACATAGCTAAATTAATGATTTACAATGACATTAATGTAAACAAATTCCTGGAACTGACAAGTTGTGACTTCCTTTTAAATAAAATTCCCTTCTGGCTATGATGCAAACATATCATGAAATTACATGATCCTAAGTCAGCTAAAAAAATCTTAAATAAACAAACTCAAACCGTATAAAGTCACGAGTTTTTATTTAATAAACAAATTAATCTTATAAAGACTTGACTCATATACAAAAAAACCTCAAGTACAGCTGACACCCAAATATTTCCGGCAGTACAGTAGCGGTCAGAAATCTGGACTCTGGAGTCTGGAGTCTGAAGTTATGATTGCGGCTAGCGCTTGGTACAGTGCCCCCACAAAATTTAGCGGCCGCCCCTTGGGTTAGGGTATTCTCCATATTTTTAACTTGGTAGTGTACCTTTCGTTTAAAATGACGCAATTAAGGCAAGCCCGTGTTGGGGTCAAGGTTTGCACGTACACAAAATAAGTACAGTACGCTTCAAAAAGTGATCGGATACCTTTTTGGTCAGGGGGGTCCACACTTTTGACACGGTAGTGTACCAAAAATTTAAGTACAGTACGGTGTCAAAAGTTTGGGGCCACCCCTTGCATTAGGGTAATCCCACATTTTTGACGCGATAGTGTACCTTGCGTTTAAGATGACTCAATTAAGTGAGATTAAAGGCTAAGGCTTGCATGTACACACAAAAAATAAGTACAGTGCGCTTCAAAAAGTGATCGGATACCTTTTTGGTCAGGGGGTCCGCACTTTTGACACGGCAGTGTACCAAAAATTTAAGTACAGTTCGGTGTCAAAAGTTTGGGGCCACCCCCGAGTCAGGGTATTCCCCAGATTTTGACGCGGTAGTGTACCCCAGCTATCAAGTTATAACCTAAAATTTAGTCTGCGCATGCGTCGTGTACTTAAATTCAATCTGCGCATGCGTTAGGTTCACATTCAAAAATTACATTAGTGCCGGCGCATAATGGGTTAACACAAAACCAAATTGTGAAAAATAAATTGTGATGACGCATAATGGTTTAACATAAATTAATTTGGTTCCGGGTAATGACTCATCTCTTACGAATTTCAAGGCTAACAGTATGAGCGAGTGTTGGGGTCAAATGTCAACAACAAATTTTAAATACATTTACTCGGTACGTGCCGGGTTAAAGGTTAAGGTTTGCATATCGATACATTTTGATGACTCATCAGTTCGGAATGTGTAGTACCGTAAAATGGGTACAATAGGACCCCAAGACACACGCTTTCAAACATCGTGAAAAGGGTTCAAGTTACTTCGTTTTGCGGTGCTCCAGAACCCGTACAGCTATTCTACTGAGGACAATACCTCGCAAGAACATTAGACATGGGGCAAGAATTCGCCAAGTCTGCGGAACGAAAAATTCTCCCCTAGTCCCATGGTAACCGGATGATTATTTAGGACATTAATTACCTATTAATCGTTTCGAATGTACCATGCTTAAAGATTACATTTTTTTCCCGTTTCGAAATGGATGAAACTATAAGCTCTAGGGCCTGTCTACTTACCTGGCCAGTGTACAAATGTTACAGAGATGAGTGTGATATTTAAATTGTTTTATTTTAACACCTTAAACTCTTATTAATAATAAATCTCCTCCATTTACACTTGTTCAGTAAAAATGCTCCCTTTTCTTTTAAGTAATAACTAATAAGAAATAATATTTTACAAAATTAAATTGTTTAACTATGTATAACTAAGCATCCACTAGTATGAATTACATTTTCATTTAATTTTTGTTACTACTTAAAACCTATACTTATTAGTAGAATAGATTATAGAAAATTTTAAAAAAATTTCGGTTCTTTACTGTAGAACCTTATTTGACCATATTTTTTAGCGGAATGTAAATGGTTGATTTTTTTGAATACGATAATTCAAAATAAAATAGATCAATTAAAATACTAGCTTTCAAAATTTTACGCATTCTGAAAAATCTCTAATAAAAAGTACTAAAATGATATGTAGGTGGTGTGAAGAACTGCTAAAAATCAGTTTCTTGGCCTATAACTTAATCAAAATAGACTAAAATAAAAATATAATAATAATAATGATAATAATAATAATAATAATAATAATAATAAACTAACGTCCCGTCCTAGCTTCGCTGACTCAGATGTTTGTTTTGTTTTCACTTTGGCGTTTTATATAATTTCCTAAAACACTTATTATTTTATAGCTCTGACTCACAGTTTCATCTACGTAAAATGATCAGAATTAAAGATCTAATTATTTTTAAGTCTGATATCCTGAAAATTTCTACGAAATTAGTTATTTACGGTGATTGGCTTCGCTCGTTAAATAACTCTTAAGTAGAAAAGCCTCAAAAAGTAATATTTTTGTCCCATTCCCACCCACTCCAAAAATTAATTTTTCATTCCTACCCACTTCAAATCCCGAGAAAAATGGTCAAATTTTGTCCTATTTATCAACTTTAATCTCGCTCTCAGTTTTTATTCCGAGTCCCGAAATGGAGTTACATTATCTTCAATGCCATTCCCGTTCGCTTTCGATTCCGTAGAAAGTTCTTTATTTCCGTCCATTTTTATTTCAAAAGTCAATCCATTCTTTCAAATTGTGACCTGCAGACCTCGACCTGACTATTTTTCCGCCCTAAAGACATTTCTACTCTAAAGTAGTCATGTTCATATTTCAATAAAATAGCTAATTTCTCCACTTTGAAATTTTTGTGCAGATACCCGTGATGATGGGTTTAATAGTACTTCAAGTTTAAGAATTTCTTAAGGAACGGAGGTCCTGGTAGAAAATTTTAATCACACTTTCATTTTTTTCCAAAATCCTGAGAGTGTCTAACAATAAGAGAATATTTGCTAAGAACCATTCAGTTTTTAATTTGAACTTTATATTTTGTGGTTCTGGGAGACAGTTTTGACCTTATTCCAATTTTTAAAATGGTATTCTAAAATTCTGTATAAAATAGTTTACAATACGTATTCTAAGTTACTTATAATTATGAAAAAATTTTTAGCGACAGCCTGCATATAAATTATTAAGAAAGAACTAAAAGAAAAGAAAATTGCTCTACATGTTTCAGTCATTTAAATGACCATCTTCAGGAAAAATCAATAATTCAGTTGTGAAACAACTGAGAAAAATAGTATCAAAAAGACATAACCTCCAAACGTCAAATGGATGTCAAAAATGACAGACGAATTTAAAAGAAGTTAAAAATCAAAGAATCAAAAAATTAACGGACCCCATACGAAATAGGGAAAGTCAAAATCATGATAAAATACAAGAAGACGAGATGCGACCAAATACCTACCGTATCAGGAAACATCAAGAATGTAAATTCCAACGAAGTCGTAGAAAAAACCGGTATAGTTACAAAGAAATTATGTAACATCACAAAAAATTACGAAAATCATTAAAAATTAGAAAATAATATAAAAGTAAAACCCAGTATATTATATTATTTTCTATTTTTTAATGATTTTCGTAATTTTTTGTGATGTTACATAATTTCTTTGTGACTATACCGGTTTTTTCTACGACTTCGTTGGAATTTACATTCTTGATGTTTCCTGACACGGTAAGTATTTGGTCGCATCTCGTCTTCTTATATTTTATCATGATTTTGACTTTCCCTATTTCGTATGGGGTCCGTTAAATTTTTGATTCTTTGATTTTTAACTTCTTTTAATTTCGTCTGTCATTTTTGACATCCATTTGACATTTGGAGGTTATGTCCTTTTGATATTATTTTTCTCAGTTGTTTCACAACTGAATTATTGATTTTTCCTGAAGATGGTCATTTAAATGACTGAAACATGTAGAACAATTTTCTTTTCTTCTATTTCTTTCTTAATAACTTATATGCAGGCTGTCACTAAAAATTTTTTCATTATTCATTTTACCTGCAGTTGGATTCTAATAATTTACTTATAATGCTTCGCTTCGCTCGCCTAACTTCCCTTTCCACCAAAAATAAGTAATATTCATATTTGAATGCCGTAATATATAATTTTCACATTTTGTCGAGGTCTGTCCAGCTGTTTAATTTGGGTTGTATTTGGGGCCCCAAACTTCTAGATAATAATTTTGACTTCACTGTACTTGTAAATCAAATATTTCGAAATTCTCTACGAAATCAATATTTAATTTTCATTTAAATAATAATAGAACAATTTTCTGATGTCAGTTGTCTTTTATTCGTAACTATAGAAATGAATTAACAATTTTAATTTAACCTATAATTTTTCTAACAAAAATTTTAAAGTTTGAAGAAGTAACTTAAAAATAAAAAGGAAGCAAAATTTCAAAATTTGGAATCCTTTATGCCACCCTTGGGGTGGTCCACTACTGATAGATTAGGTATGTGTTCGTCACAAAATCTTATAAATTTTTCCTAATTCAATTATTAATAGGTATAGATGTGTCAAAATGTATCATTTAAATAAAAAATGTGAACAGTTTTATTTAGTTGTATATCTCACTTACTCATCTTTGCAACGCGCAAACTCGATAACTGTGAGCTTAATAATAAAAGTTAATACATCAAATTGTTCGTCAAGAAATTCTTTATGAAAAATATAAGAAGCACTAATCTTGTTGGGTTGAAAATAGAAAAGTTATAACCCCTCAAAATTTTCCATTCTTGAATCTTTCACGCTCTTATAGGAATAACTTTTTTAATATCAATTTTTCGATAAAAAGTTTCAAACAAAAATTATAGAAAATAAAATTTCCTATAAAAATGATTCTTCCAAATTTTTGTCGGACCTACGGTTACAGAGATAATCGAAAAATTAGTTCTGACCTTTTTCCTTTTTTCCAAGATGGCGGCTGAATGACAACACCGACAATCCCGAAAACTCAGTTTTACGCCCATCACAAGTCCTTCTACGAATTTAAAAAAAAAAAATCGCTGCCTACCCAATATGCACGGTTCGATCGTTTTTAGCGACCCTTTAACTGTAGTATAGATATTTGGTTTGTTTGTGCGAAATGTCATGTTTATATACAAATACAATAAGAACAAAAATTAAACAATAAATCATTAGATGAAAAATTTTGAAAATTTTCTCACTTTCCAGAAAAAATTAAATAGTATATAATTTGCATCAGTATTAATCTCAATAATAATGTTAGCCTTATTAACCGTATTCTGATTTTATCCCAAGGACATAATTTTAACTGGTTGTTAAAGCGATAGTGATTTTTATTCAAAATTCCAACGATTAGTTTCAAAGATTTTTATGTTTAATTCGTAAGCGTGCGTGAGTGTGAAAGCATAATTTTTTTTTGTTCGTGATCTTGCGTGATTGTGAAATCATAAAATTTTTTTGTTCGTGATCGTGCGTGAGTGTGAAAACAAGTAAATTTTCTTGTTCGTGATCGGGCGTGAGTACAAAAGCTAATTCGTGACTGTGCGTGATCGTGAGTAAAAATATACTTACGAGCATATCTCTAATAGGCAGTATCGAGATTCAAGATGGCGAACAAGTCAGTTTTGCTTACAGAATTACAGAAATTAAAAAAGTCTGATTTAATTAAAATTATAATTAATAAGGTGTACCAAAAGATTTAACAAACAACGATATACTAAAAAATTATATAAACACAAATTTGAAAAAAAATTGAATGTGTAGAAGAAGAAATTTTTGAAGATAGCGTGTCAGATACTGTGGTGGCAATTAAAAATAAAGAAAATAATAATTCTAGTGATTATATAAACCAACTGATTGCTGAACTAAAAGACAAAAACACACTTTTAAAAGATCATATTAGTTTGTTAAAAGAAAAAATAAATTTGTTGGAAGATAAAGTAACCACAAAAAATGTTAATTTGAATGATGACAGACACTCACAAATTAATTTGCGTAACAACAATAATAATAATGCACAGTATTCCAATGCACTTAAAAGTAAAAAGAAACAAAATGACACTAACAACTTAGTTGTTGATATTGATGATACTGATATAAATAGGGCTCCACCACCAAATTTGGTAAGCATAGCAAGTAGCAGTGTTGAACAATCTTCTGTAACTAAAAATGCCACACATGAGAATGAAGCTGAAAACGGGGTTGTAACTGAGAATGATAGATTTAGATAAGTTACTATGCGAAATAAGAGCCATATAATTCATGGTACTTCTAAGGAAAGTACTTCATTACAAGCAGCTGAACGTAAAATTTGGTTATACATTGGAAGAGCAGAAATGAATACGTCAGAAGATGTAATAAATCATCTAAAAAAGAAATTTCCGGAGCATGCATTCGACTGCACCAAATTGGAGACAAAGGGAAGGACAGCCAGTTTCCGACTAGGTGCAAATGCAACACTAAAAGACGAACTATATGATAGCAGCATATGGCCGGAATACCTAATCGTGAAAAGATTTATTTTTTTTCGACCAAGCGCAAAATTTTAATAGCAGACCCTTTAAAGAAATAAATGTTCAAAATTTAAAGAATATAAACAACACCTGTAAAAATATCGAAGTACTATACTCGAATATTCAATGTTTAAGAAATAAATTGAGTGACGTGGATATAGCTTTACATGAGCTTAAACCAGAAGTACTATGTTTAACTGAACATTGGTTGGAAAAAGAAGAAATTGGATTATATGTACCGGAAAATTATAAATTAGCTTCGGCATATTGCAGATCAAATTTCAAACATGGAGGAACTTCTGTTTATATCAGCGCTGAATACAAAAGTGAAGAAATTCAAGAAGCTATTAATTTATCAATTGAAAGTGACTTTGAGTGTTGCGCAATAAAGTGCAGTGATCTTAATTTGATTGTAAGTAGCGTTTATAGATTACCATTAGGGGATTTTAGAACTTTTCTAATTAAACTAGAAGAGCTTTCAAATATTTTGACTCAATATAATCGAAAGTACCCTATTATTGTAATATGTGGAGATTTTAAAGTGAATTTTTTAGGCGACACTGATTTAAAAGGTAAACAGTTGCATAATTTACTAGTTACATTTAATATGTTTTTTGGTGTTACTGAACCAACACGAATAACAAATAATTTAATAACATTAATTGATAATGTTATAACTAATGTCAGTGCTACTAAGTTTAAATGTTTTGTAAATAAAAATATTGCACCACTCTCTGATCATTTGCCGGTGTCATTTTGTTTTAACAATATCTCTATTTTAAACGATTATGGAAATGACTTTCCACATAAAAGGTACGTTCGATCATATTCAGATAATTGTCATTCTATTTTTAAATATTTTTTGACACACCAAACGTGGGACGCTGTTTTCAATTCAAACGACGCAGACGAAAGTTTTAATTACTTTTACAGTATTTTTATGCATTATTTTAATGCTAGTTTTACTTTTAAATTAAAAAAAGATCGTCACCCCAATAATAATAGAAAAAACAATGCCTGGATCACACCTGAAATAAAATATTTATCGGCACATAAACGTGAATTATACGAAGAAATTAAAGTTTGCAAACATTTAAAAATTAACGTAGATAATCTTTCAAATTATTATAAGTAGTGAGTAAAATATGATAGAAATCGAGTCCAAAATACTAAATTAGATTATAATTCAAAATTAATAAGCGAGTCCGAAAATAAATCTCAAACTGTTTGGAACATGATAAACAAAAGCAAAAACTTAAATTCTGATAAAAACAGCCTTCCATCGAAAATAGTAATAGACAATACATGTGTTTCTAATGTGCAAAAAATTGCTGAGGAATTCAATAGGTACTTTGTGAATGTAACAACGTCCTTAGATTTACCAGAACCAAAAACATATTGTAAAAATTTAGATAACGAACAAAATAGTTTTTTCCTTTTTCCTTCTGATACTGAGGAAGTGGAAAAAGCAATAATGCTATTAAAAAACAAAAAATCATCTGGACGGGACGGAATCCCCATACATATAATTAAACAATATGCTGAAAATATTGTTGAGCCGTTAACTCATATAATTAATAATTCTTTCCAACAAGGCTATTTCCTCGATAAACTTAAACTTTCAGTTGTGAAGCCAGTTTTCAAAAATGGAGATAAAGACCAGCTTGACAATTATCGGCCGATATCCTTACTGTCAGTTTTTTCAAAAATTTTCGAAAAAATATTATATAATAGATTACTTTCATTTGCAGAAACGAATCGTATAATAACTCCAAAACAATATGGCTTTAGGGCAGGTAGCAGTACCAAGCTAGCAATACTTAATTTTATAAATGAAGTAATGAATGCCTGGAATAAAAAATGGCTATGTGTAGCATCATTATATGATCTCTCCAAGGCCTTTGACAGTGTACACCATGAAATTTTACTAAATAAAGTTTACAATTATGGGATAAGAGGAACTCCTTTGAGATTATTTGAATCTTACCTGACAAACAGAAGTCAATTCGTAGAAGTGAAACAAATTGATAATAACTCTGAAAAAAAGCTAGTTCGGAAGAGTTACCAATAAAAAGAGGCGTTCCGTAAGGATCAAATTTAGGTCCACTACTATTTTTATTTTACATAAACGATCTTGTAAAAGTATAAAAAAATCTTACGTTGTTTGCAGACGATACGACTGTATTAGCTGTCAATCCGAAACGAGTTTCATTAGAAAACGATGTCAATGTATCCTAACAAGATTACATCAATGGGCGGGCGAAAATAGTTTAAAATTAAAGATAAATAAAACACAATATATACACTTCGGAAATTATGGAGAACTGTCAGACACGAACATTTTACATATTCTTCAGATGGGGTCAGTACAACTACGTGACGTGGTTAAATTTTTTGGTGTACATATTGATAAGGACCTTAGTTGGAGACATCATATTGAAATTATTAACAATAAAATTCGCAGGTATATATATATCTAATTAGATATTTACAAAAAACTGTCACTAAGGATGTTCTACTGAATATTTACTATGCACACTTTGAATCTCATTTGCGTTATGGGCTTCTAATATGGGGAAATTCATCTTATGTCAATAATCTATTTATTATTCAGAAAAGATGTATCCGAACAATTTATCAAGTCGGACCAAGAGAATCATGTAAAAGATTATTCAATAAATTAAGAATTCTGACTATATACGATTTATATATTTTAGAATGTGCGGTATTCATAAAAGAGCATTCAGAAATTTTTAGCTCTAATTTTGCTAAACATGATTATGACACTCGAAAAAAAGATCAATATTTTATAGATCAGTCAACAATCACCAAAACCAGGGAAAAGCCATCATAAGTGTATATAACGAATTACCAGAAAACATAAAATGTCTTCCTTTAAAAAAAATGAAGATAACTTTGAAAAAGTACCTTTTAGGTTCCTCATTTTATTCGCTTAATGAATATTTCAATTGTAATTAATTATCTTCCCTTGACGTGTTCAACATCTTATGTAAGATATTTATTGAATTACTAAACATTATTATTATTATGAATTTAACGAAAGAAACGCGACTGCACTTCAAAAACCCCCAGGCGGAGGAAAAAGTGCCCGTGCAGCGTACCAGGTCAGGTACTTCAAAGTCAGATACGTAATGTCCGTCATACAGCATCCCCTTCCTGGTCTTCCCTACCTAATAAATCCCCGAACCTCGCTGCAAAACCATGACAGTGGGAGATTCGAGGGCAGGTCCAATGGATGTTCGAGGACCCGCTCTAAACGGGGCATGGGGTTCAAAGGTGTTCATGAACTCCCGGAAAAAGTCGTCCGGTGCGACCGAAGCGTGCGGAGCGTCCCAATAATAACTGCTTTTTGCATTGACGCCGCTAACATGTTGGCGTGAGATCTACAAGCCGGAATGATGTTAAGATTGCGCACAAAGGAGTTATGCATACCCCCCAGACATCCGATTATAAGTACGACCAAGTGGACCGTATAGCCGGGGTACAGTTGTCGCAGTTCGTGTATTAGATCTTGATATTTAATCCTTTTTTGCTCCTCCTTTTCGACTATGTTAGTTTCCGCCGGAGCAGAGAACTCGATAACATACATAGTCTGAGATGATATACCTTGGAGCACAACATCAGGCTTATTAGCGCTCAATTGCCCGGTAGTTGCAACCGGCATGTTCCAAAAGATCTTGCACTTTTGGTTGGCAACAAAGGATTCTACTTCCGCAGGATCGTAGGGTAAGACTGGTGTTTTCTCAACTTCGTAATGATGACGAAGATAAAAGTTGAGCACACGCAACGCTGCATTATGGCATCAATTATTATTATTATTATTATTATTATTATTATTATTATTATTATTATTATTATTATTATTATTATTATTATTATTATAGACTTTTACGCCAACCTGGCGCTCACTACTCAGTAGGACAGTACTGGGTAACATTCACCTATACCGGCATTATGCAAGGTATTAGGCTCTGTGGAAGGGTAATGTGCCAAACCAATCCGTAAAAGTACCGTAGTACATTCACGGACGGGTCTGTCACATCACTCCTTATATTGTTGTTGTTGTTGCTTGAAACGAGGTGTTATGCGTCTATTTTGGTGTACACTGGTTCGTGCGACGAGACTTTTGTGGGAGCGTAGATGTTGGCTCAATGACAGACGGCTGTGAATGCCTAGTTCGTTTTCGTGTCCTCAGAGAATAGGTAGGATTAGGGACAGAGGGAAGGGAAAGGACTGTTTGTGTTTGTGTGTGTGTTCGTGTATGTGTGTGGATGTGTCGTTCTATTTTTCGTTTCTTGGTATAAATGTGTTCTGGTTCATCAAATTGCTCATTAAGATCGGGTGTTCCTGGAATTGCGCGTTTAGATGGTACAGAGGTTGACGGACCTTGTGTGTTATTGAGTTGGGGAGGATTGCGCACCAGAGCGGTAACAGTGACAGTGCGGCAGTTTGTCGATCCTCCCTCTCCATCAGACGAATCTGGATCTGTATGTGTGTTAGGTGTTTGTGTTTCAGTGTTAGTTATTATTATCTTATTATTATTATTATTATGATTATTATTATTATTATTATTATTATTATTATTATTATTATTATTATTATTATTATTATAGACTTTTACGCCAACCTGGCGCTCACTACTCAGTAGGACAGTACTGGGTAACATTCACCTATACCGGCATTATGCAAGGTATTAGGCTCTGTGGAAGGGTAATGTGCCAAACCAATCCGTAAAAGTACCGTAGTACATTCACGGACGGGTTTGTCACATCACTCCTTATATTGTTGTTGTTGTTGCTTGAAACGAGGTGTTATGCGTCTATTTTGGTGTATACTGGTTCGTACGACGAGACTTTTGTGGGAGCGTAGATGTTGGCTCAATGACAGAGGGCTGTGAAAGCCTAGTTCGTTTTCGTGTCCTCAGATGGTAGGTAGGAGTAGGGACAGAGGGAAGGGAAAGGACTGTTTGTGTTTGTGTGTGTGTTTGTGTATGTGTGTGGATGTGTCTTTCTATTTTACGTTTCTTGGTGTAGATGTTTTCTGGTTCATTTATTATTATTATTATTATTATTATTATTATTATTATTATTATTATTATTATTATTATTATTATTATTATTATATATTTACATCTTCCTATGAATATGACGTCCATATTGAATCCGTACTTATAGCATCCACTAGAAGGCATGTGAATATATACACTTTTATTCGTGTATATGGCATGTAAAATTGGTCAAAAATTGTAATACCGCTCTTAGTTTAAACCAAAAAAAATTAATTTTGCTTTCATATTCCTATGATTACGAACTGCATCTGTTTTACGAAGTTGTGGACTCCTGTTTGTATATTTTTTTTCATATTGCAGTGGATGATGCGTCCTAAATGTATATATTTTTTATATCACCGTGAAAGTGACGTCCGACAACGTTGTCACATTATTTGTTTATTTCTTTTACTTGTTACAGAAACATTTTTATATCTCATTTATATCTCAATGTATAGGTAGCTATTTAATTTGAAAACTTTTAACGGTTGTATAGGAAAGAACTTTATATTTCAATAGAAATTAAAAAATTAAAAATATTTTTAAAAAATTTATCGACACACGCTAAAATTATAGGATATCTCGATTAAAAAAGAGAATTTAAATATTACAACTTTGTTCGTTTATTATGTCTGTTATGGTTAAATATCATAATTATCAGTAGTCTTCATAATCTTTGTTAGACATGCTACAACATGTTAGTAGTAGTTTTTGGACAGTTCTGAGCCCTCCTCCCTCCTCCCGATTTTTTTAACGACTGTTAGCGGAGATAGGTAAGCTATGCCGTCTAGGTGGTGTTGCTAGTCTGAACCACTGTGAACTCTGTACCTTGATTCAAAATTCTATGAAAAGATGGCGTTGCTAGTCGGAACCACCGCGAATTCTGTACCTTGATTCAAAATTCCATGAAAAGATGCCGTTGCTAGTCTGAACTACCTCGAACTCTGTAAATTCTAAGTTTTCATTACTAGATAGCGCTGCTAGTCTGGATACTAGCGATCCCTGTGCGTAAGTTTTGATAGTTAAAAGATGGTGTAGCTAGTACCGCGAACATTGTACCTTGATTCATAATTTTATCATATTTTTATCTGAAAACAGGTTTAAACAGGTTTTTCTCTAAATTAAAACACATTTTTTATTTTAATAAATTTATTTAATAGAAATATTTTACAATAAAAAAAATGTTTAAATGTTATTACGATAATATTTGTATATGGATATTACATTTTCCATGGCATTCCATCCAATTTTCCATTTATACATATTTTGTAACAATATTCGTCAACGGATTATATTGAACCACACGATCATGTAGTAGAAGGCAAAATGCTGATGTATTCTCCGGCACCTCCTTCAACGTTTTAAATTCAATTCGAATATCCACTGGTCCACTTTTCAAAGTTTCGTTTTGATGAGAACAATCGATGAATATGATTGGAGCGATATTCTTGAATTGCGTTTTGCTTAAAAGCGGTTCATTCTTCTTACAATCATAATATGCTTGTTGAAATTTCGAATACATGTGATATGCTACTGCATATCTGTCATTACTGAAATCCAAATTCAAATCCATGTACGGGTATTTCGCAGAATTTAAATAAACTTTGACATCTGAAAGTTCACAGTGATCGAAAATACTGGAATCTTTATCTTTTTTATTTCGTCGATCCGTTTGTAGAGCGAATATAATGTAGCGTGGTTTCTCCAGTTGAGTCGATGTTTTCACCGTCCAAATGTTTTGTCTCGCTGTTGGAATCGTTGGCTGTATATGCATATCCCATGATCGAAAAGCAATTGTAATATCTTAACTATTTTCCACATATTTCAACAACTTCAGTTTCTGTTTCTGCAACCGTAACGTGTGGAACCATCCATTGAATTTTATGTATATGGAAAGTGACGTCATCCGTTGGTGAAATGACTGCATCGTGATCCGTCCGAGCCCGAGTCAGAATTAGTTGATGTTTTGCGTTGATGATAATTTTCTTGTAATGGTTAAGAAATCCAAACATCCGCACTAATGGTAGACAGAAATTGAAGTAGCCTTTTTCCGTCACTTTAGTTGTTTCACCTGGACACCATCCAGCGTTATAGAGTAGTTTGCTTTCATTTTCGTTTAATGCCAAATAATTGATTAACGTTGTTGTCGATCCCACGTACTTGCATTGATCGATAATACAGACAACTTTCCTGCGGCAGCAAGATCAGATCTTGGTTTTGACAGCAGATTCGTATTTCGCGTCTGTTTCCAAACGCATTTAGAAACGGCGAATAGCAGTGATACTCGATGTTTGAAATGCTTTCATCGAAATCGATTCCAGTATTGATACTTAAAATGCTGCTCATTTTTTCCTCTTCAGCTTGAAACCCAATTGTCGAAGAAATTGTTTGTTCTCTCTTGTTAATGGTGGTCGTTGTTGCTTCTTCCTCACCGATCCGTTCACCTTGGTGGCAAGTTGTAGACTGATCGGTCGCACCACATTTTCGTCTTTAAATACCAACATTTTCACGCCGGCTTCAAATGCAACTTTACTGTTATCGTTTCGCCTCGAAAATTCACTAAATTGCCGTCTTGATCCACAATTCGTAAAACTAGAGATGTTATCCGTCTCACGGTCACCGGCATATAAATAACTGTATTTGGTGATTCGCTTATTTTATACCCAGATTCAACTTGAATCGAAAACGAATAAATATTATGTGCTGGAACGTTGTTCAGGTAGCTGTTCGTTGTAATGTTAGTTTCAATTTGTATCAGATTCACTTTCATGATATTCGTTGGTTTATCCGAATAGTGGTAATGACCAGCCGCAAGTTTTCGCTTTCTGAAGCCAAGTAGCGAGCCAATTGTTCGTTCTTGATCGAAATGAATTGTTTCCGTACATTTTATTTCACTTTTTAGCGTATTGTTATTTGCACGAAGTATAAGTTGCGGGCTATCACCCGGTTTTCTCTTCTCTAGTATCCGATCTTCTATTTGAAACTCCAAATCTTCCAGATCATAATTGCCGACAGGTATCTCGATGCATTTCACTTCATCATCACCGTAATGAAATAAGTTATTTGTTTCGACGATATTTGGTACTGCATTGTATGTTTCAAAATTGACCAACCCGCATACATAATCACCCGGCAAATCGATGGGTGGAAAATATTCAGCTGTTAGTATAGATGAATCAATACTTAACGTTAATGTTAACGACATGGTGACTAAGATACGAATGAGAGAAACTTCTTATCATGGGTATATTTAAAGTATAGATGAGAAGTGAAACAAAATTATTGAAAATAATTTGTATTCCATAAAAATTCTAGACATAAATGTCCGCAGTTAAATTGTTTATAATTTTGATATCTGTTACAATTATATTTAATATTATTGCCATGTAAATATTGCACAACTTCTGGGGGTGGTAGCAAATTTCCAAAACTGTCAGAATATTCGACGTTTTTGTTATCTTTGGCGTACGCTACCCAATGGCTTCCTGGTCCCAATGAATTATCCAAATTGACGACTCCACACTCCTTTCGCCTTGGACGTTTCGGTAAATCATCTCTCATGAACACGCCACGAAAATTGGATAAATATTTGGTTCCAAACTGATAAATGTCGCGATCAGTTAATGGTCGATCGGGTAGCTCGCTTAGCGGTTTTTTAATTCGATGTAAAGTCCCAAACCTCTTCTGTATGGTTTCAAATAAAGTCCAGTTCCAGATTTGGATCCAAGAGCAATTGCTTCCATCATCCTGTTATGACGTTCATTTTCATCCAATTGTTTCTTTGCTGTTTTATAAGCATTCACTGCTTTCGCAACACCGGCAGCACCTCCAGCAAGTGATACTACAGCAGACAGGCCGGCAAACAGTGGAACCAGAAATGCTAAATTCCACCAGTTTTTGGAATTGGAATGATTCTCGGTGTTGTAAACTGACTGTCCTTCTTCTTCTTGAAAATATTCTTCGCAGCTTTCAGTGCAAATTTTATCGCATTCTTAATAGTTTTCGGCTTCTTTTTCTTCAATATACTTCTCAAATCACGAATTCCGGCACCAAATATTAATTTCTGTCCTTTTTTGTTCTTCTTCTTTGAATGACCCATTCCTAGTTTTACTTTCGACTTCATCGCGTTCGTTACAGCCCAAGCAGCAGCTCGCTCGCCAAGATTTGCGTCCGACGATTTAACTTATTTAAATTAACTTATTTAAAAATAAAAAATATGTACATGTCAAAATTTTATAATTTCAGAAAAAACATATTAAAAAATTTAAAAAATACAAAACAAAAAAATTAAAAAACAAAAAAAAATCAAAAAAATTTAAAAAAATAAAATACAAAAAAATTTAAAAAAATAAAAAATTATAAAAAATACATGATGAAAAAATAAATTAAGAAAACAATTAAAAAAGAAAATACATGATGAAAAAAATACAAGAAAAAATTTAAATATTGAAATTTGTATTTAAAATTTTGTATATATCTAAGTAGTCTTGTAAGTTCGTCGACGGCCACGCCCCCGTGTCCGGACCACTTTCCCAGCCCAGGAGTGCCGATTGATTGGCTGTGCCTTTTTCAATGTTCTGCACGATCCACACCAACAATTCACCGTCTTCTTCTACGCTCTTTGGATTGAAGCACAATCGAGGAATACCATGTTCTTCCACAAGTTTCAATATACGATCCAGCAGTTCCGGACGAGCATATGTTATCGTTTTTCGCATCCACAACGTAAGAAAATATGTCAGCGTGTCGAATCCATCTAGACGGTTTTCTCCAATATCAGATCCGTCGAAGGTAAGTGTGAATAGAAGATCAAAAGTGTTCACAGACGAACCCCATTCAATAGCTGATGTTATTTTTTCAGGAAAAAAAAATGTCACGATCTCTTGGTGGGGGATACTGCAACTGCTCCGGCCCATCACGCGTATTCGCTGCTCCATGTTGGTGGGGGATACTGCGACTGCTCCGGCCAATCATGCGTATTCGGTGCTCCATAGTGGTGAGGATATCACACCAAGTCTTTGCTATCAATCCAGCTATTGGCGCTACTTGGGAAGCCAAGCCACTTCACGTATACTTTATCTTTCTTTTTTTTCAACACCTTTTCCACTAAATATACGTCTGGATATTTAACTTTTTGTAATTCTTCCTGGTAAAATCCACCTTTAATCGGATTACCATGATAATCTTCTAACAGATACGTATTTTACGTCTCAGCAGGTTTCAGCAATTTATCAAGACGTTCTTCAGTCCTCGACATTCGACGATTAAATGCGGAAATTTCTCGATTCATCCATATTTTATTCTGCGTAGAAAGCTGCATTGCCTGGGTCAGCAGGTGCGTAGCATTTTCAATCTTTGTTTTAATGATTTCGACTGTTTCTGCTAGTTCAGCAAGTTTTTCTGTTGTAAAACTCTTTAAAAATTTCAGATTCACCACATCTTGATCATCAGTCGGATCCTTTATATTGATTAGTTGTCTGTTTCCAAAATCATAGTTCCCCGATTGCGTCATCTTCAAACCAATGTCTTTCAGAATCTGCTTCTTAATACTTTTATCATGCACCCGGCCGAATTTGTCAATAGTTATGTTTCTGTTACGCACACGACCGAATTTGTCCATTTTCACTCGATGATATCTGCTTCTTTCAGTTCTTCAATGATGGATATTATTTCGTTATTGTGACCGCTGTGTCCAGCTTCTTGTGACGCCACTAATAATCGTAGTCTACTGACCAGTTCATTCGCATTGTCCCAGTATATACAGTCTTTTTTCAAATTATTAAACTGCATCAGACCATGTCCCGATCTTGGAGTACCGCCGACACTAGCAGATTTTGGAGCACCACCGACGCGACTTCTTGTATCATATATTTTTCTTGGTATATGTTTTTTAACGGAACTGATTGGGAACAACTGACTAATAATGTTTATGTATTTATAATTCGAGCTGCCTTTTATTTGCTGGTTTGGACTGTAATTTCTTCTATGTGCATTTGTTTGCTTTAAAATTTGTTTATACGCATTTAAATCTTTGGTATGATATGAACCAATTTTTGGCGAGTTCATGAAAATCAATTCATATAATCCAGGTGTTCCTTCGTACACAATATCACCAATTATTATATCATCACCAGCTATTTGAAACGATTGATTTCCAATCATCCATTCATCATCTTTTTTGTACGGTCCGTATACCACATCAATTCCGCTGTTAGGTTGAAGGTATAGTTGTAAGTATTTTCTTGCTATTGGTCCAAACTGTTTTGCCAAATCTTCAGGTGTTGGCATTAATTTTCGAGCAACACTTTGCGCTGATCCGAGAAATTTTGGTGTTTCAAATACATTTTGTTCTTCTGGATACGATTCAAAAACATCTTATGGAGTATCTTATATTGAAGTATCTTCCTCCTTTGTTGGTAGAGTATAGTAGTTTGCCGTTTGTTTTTCCAATTTTTTCTTTTTAATTTTAGGTGTGAACGTATCCGATACTTGCGCCTCTTCTTCTTTTGTTTCCACTTTAATAGGATGTTTCTTCTTATCACCATTTAACTTTGTAGCTATTTTTTAAGCGGAGTAGTGACTGGTTCCAGTGTACTTTGCAGCAGCATATTTGACTCCAGTTTTCCGGATCGTAAAGCATTAAACTTTTTACGTATATTGCTTGCCGCTTTTATAATGTTCTTTTTAATCGTCTTTTTATCCATCTCGATGACTGCTTCTTAGAACGATTTCTCAAGAACTGAAGCTCTATCGCATGCGACTGCTGTATTTATATGGTTGTATTTAGTCGAACCAGTTCGAAACTGCTATACCGGCTACCAAACCAGTTCGAAAAATGTTTGGATCAATATAGAAGCAGCTTGTTAGCAGTTTAGGTGCAGCTTAGGAGCAGCTTAGAACCAGCTTGGAAGCAGCTTAGAACCAGCTTGGAAGCAGCTTAGAACCAGCTTAGAAGCGGCTTTCGGATGTTGATCCTTTCCAGAAGTGGTCAAACTTGCTTCGGTATCTTCCATTGCGTATATCATCTTCTTTGCAAATAGTTAAAAATCCATAGTTATCACGCCAACAATCTCTGCATAATTCTTTGAATTGATTGAACGACATGTCGGAGTTAATATGATCATCATAGATATGTCTGAGGTTGAGATCATCCTGTTTAAAGACTGCAACAAGATTCACATTATCCCGTACATGATGTTTGGGTGCCGCTGTATACGTTTGCGTCAAGTAGAAACAATCATCATTGTAGTGTCGAGAGTGGCTAAAATATTCTTCTATTATGGCTTTTTTCTCCCGCGTAGATACATCGTCGAATATTACCAGCGAATTTGGTCGTGCTTCTTTCGGCGGTATGACGTCATCGTTATTAGAGTATGTAAAATAACCCAAACCTTTAACACCTTTAATGATTCGTTTCAGATATTGATATTTCGGTTGGTGTAATGATTTGGAATAGATGTATATGTTTTCAAATGCCACACCATTAGGATCCTGGATAAGTGATAGAAGAAGTGACGTTTTGCCGCATCCACTTGGACCGCAGATGATCGCTCTAATACTCCTCGGTAGTAGTGGACCATTTTTCTTGACATTAGTCTCGTCCGACGAAAACTGGAAATTTATGACTGGTAGCGTCTCCGGTTGTTTAACGAATGAAGAAGACATCGTCGTCGATGTTGATCAGATAACACTATTTCTCATACTAATAAAGTTGAGTAAATTTCCAGCATATTTATAATATATATAAATAGTACAGCATCTGTTCTTTTGTTTTCAGTTCACTTTTAAATGTCGACGCGGAAACAACTAGTAGTTAGTCGTGAGAAGACAAGCGGTGTGAAAAGATCCGGTTGTGGCATACTAATAAAGTTGAGTAAATTTCCAGCATATTTATAACATATATAAATAGTACAGCATCTGTTCTTTTGTTTTCAGTTCACTTTTTAAATGTCGACGCGGAAGCAACTAGCAGTTAGTCGTGGGAAGACAAGCGGTGTGAAAAGATTCGGTTGTGGCATACTAATAAAGTTGAGTAAATTTCCAACATATTTATAACATATATAAATAGTACAGCATCTGTTCTTTTGTTTTCAGTTCACTTTTAAATGTTGACACGGAAACAACTAGCAGTTAGTCGTGAGAAGACAAGCGGTGTGAGAAGATCGGGTTGTGGTATAGTAAACGGAGTAATCAACAAATTACCATTTGAACTTCATATACCTGGCTATCAGTATTGTGGACCTGGAACTAAACTGCGCGAGCGATTGTTACGAGGTGATCCGGGTATAAAGAAATTGGACGCTGCATGCAAAGAATACGACATCACCTATTCACAGTTTAAAGATATTCAAGATCAACATAAAGCTGATTTAATACTAGCTGATAAAGCGCGGGAGCGAGTTAAATCGTCAGACGCAAATCTTGGCGAGCGAGCTGCTGCTTGGGCTGTAACGAACGCGATGAAGTCGAAAGTAAAACTAGGAATGGGTCATTCAAAGAAGAAGAACAAAAAAGGACAGAAATTAATATTTGGTGCCGGAATTCGTGATTTGAGAAGTATATTGAAGAAAAAGAAGCCGAAAACTATTAAGAATGCGATAAAATTTGCACTGAAAGCTGCGAAGAATATTTTCAAGAAGAAGAAGGACAGTCAGTTTACAACACCGAGAATCATTCCAATTCCAAAAACTGGTGGAATTTAGCATTTCTGGTTCCACTGTTTGCCGGCCTGTCTGCTGTAGTATCACTTGCTGGAGGTGCTGCCGGTGTTGCGAAAGCAGTGAATGCTTATAAAACAGCAAAGAAACAATTGGATGAAAATGAACGTCATAACAGGATGATGGAAGCAATTGCTCTTGGATCCAAATCTGGAACTGGACTTTATTTGAAACCATACAGAAGAGGTTTGGGACTTTACATCGAATTAAAAAACCGCTAAGCGAGCTACCCGATCGACCATTAACTGATCGCGACATTTATCAGTTTGGAACCAAATATTTATCCAATTTTCGTGGCGTGTTCATGAGAGATGATTTACCGAAACGTCCAAGGCGAAAGGAGTGTGGAGTCGTCAATTTGGATAATTCATTGGGACCAGGAAGCCATTGGGTAGCGTACGCCAAAGATAACAAAAACGTCGAATATTCTGACAGTTTTGGAAATTTGGAAAGTACATATTTTTATTTTTAAATAAACTCTCGCATATACTCGTGTGTTGATATTGCATATGTTGCATATCTGCGAGCTATTATGTTTTTATACATAACCTAAAATCATGCCTTAAATTTACAAAAACGTTATTTTAAACGTTATTTTAAACTTTTTTGTGTAATATGCATGAAGAAAATTATAGGATTCAACAGTACATAGAACTGCAACAGTAGTTATTTGAATCCATGTCACCGACATCACCCATCTTGTCCATCTATGATTGACATTTCAAACTATACGAACGCGTATGAGCAGTATGAATAACTGAGTAATGAGCAAGAGTGTAGACGGTACATACTCGTGTTGTCTCGCCTCGTCAAAACCTCGACGAACGTCTCGTCGAGGCGACCTCGCGAGAATGTAGTGCTACTATTAGACTTTGCATCATCATCACGATGGTTGATGTGGCGATTGTTGATTTTCAAGGATTTCAAAATACAACAAAAGCAAGTTTCTATACAAAAGAATTGGCTATACTGAAATTTAATGTCGGTAAAGAATATTACAACGATGACTACACACTACAACATTATGTATTTAAATCACCAATTCCATTTTGTGGTTTGAGTGAAAAGGATCAACAGACTGCCCGGTGGTTACGAAAAAATCATCATGGATTCTCTTGGATGGATGGTGACATCGACTATGATCAGTTACAATATATTCTAATGGACTCATTACGCTCAGCTCCAATAATCTACGTAAAGGGTGAAGAAAAAGTTCGATATCTTAAGCAACTACTCCCGTCAATGGTCGTAATGAATCTTGAAGAAGCGCTCGACTGTCCTAAGCTGCGGGTTATGGTAACAACTTACAACAGCCCTCGATGTGGAAGTCATTTATCTGGACATTGTGCATTACAAAACGTTATATCTATGTACAAACACTATTGTTATAATATATAATTTTAATAAAAATAATTTTTGAGAAATAAGTGTGTTTTTATATTTTGAGGAATAAGGTATACATAAATAAAAAATATATATATATTTTCAAAAATTTATTAGCAAACAATATAAAATAACAAACAATTTCTTAATTATAATCAACATTGTGTATACATTTGTGTTGAATCTCATTGGTAGAATTATTCCATTTCATTCAAGTACTACAAGAAGGATCATAGTGTGCAGAATTGTAATACTCCATCAAATTAATTTCTCTGAATTCTACCGAAAAGGTTTTTCCTACAACGCCGGTGGTCACAACAGCCATGTTAGGTGAGTTTTTTAACCATTCCAATTTTTGGGTATCCATATTGTCGAATCTCATCGGTAGTGATACATATCCATTTTCCAACTCTAGTACAGTTTTCATTTTTGTTGGATCAAATTTCGACTGTAATTGTCTAATTCCGATAATTTTATACAACTTGTTAATAACCATGTCACCCAATTTAATCCAAGGTTTCATCTTTCCCGTTTCATTCAATTGTCTTAGCAATTCCATAGTAACACCACGATCTTGCTGAGGAACAGCAGCAGCAGTAGCAGCAGCAGCAACAGCAGCTTGGTAAGTATTGAATTCCATTTTTCACAGCAACAATTAAATTTTTTACAACAATTAAACAGTACAAATTAAAATCTTTACAACAATTAAACTGATAAGGACAACTGATGAGTTTCGCAGAGTTTTGGAGATAACTATAAAATTTGTAAGTAATGAAGGGTATATATATATAGATAAAAGTCACGTTGTTTAGACATGTGATATTAAAACAAGAATTTTCCAGTATTTGTTCTAGAAAATCATGTGGCGTCAATGTGTGCAATCAAGGTTACGCCTAGCCTAAATAGTAAATGATGCAATCGGAAAATTAATCTTATACATATGGTTGAATATCCGGTTCACACAAATGTGTAAATAACATAACATGATGTAATCACGTGAACGGAAAAATTTGAGCAAAACCTATTTGAAAGTTGATTGAAACATGTTTGTATACTTAACTAACATACAGATCAAAATGTTAATTGTTAGAATACATTCGACATTTAATACATCCAGAGCCAGTGTACGTCACAGTGTAGTGGTTAGCACTCCCGCTTCGTAAAATAAAGTACCAAAGATCGAATACACCAGCCGACTGCATTTTATTTATTTCAAATATTATTACTTATTAATATAGGCAATCTACACAGCATAGCTATGTTATTTCTCCATAAGGTGGTGTGTGGTGTACAATGTTAATTTTCCATAAGGTGGTGGGCTCCGTAGCCCCCAAAATACACTACTGAGACCTATTGTCCCTATTATTCTAACTTTTGTCTTCCAGTTTTCCAGAACAAAGTGACAAACGAATTAATACTTCAAATAAAAATAGAATATCTGTCTCATACTGTTATAATATGTTTATCTATAGAATTCTGAAATGTACCTACTGAATTTTATTTGTAGAGAAAATATAATATTCCTTGGTGGTTTCTTTTTTGGTTTCTAACAAGAGAAACGTAGTAACTCTATAACAACTGAATAAAAAGAACAAGTTTATCCCGGGGTCTAATATTACATAACTTTTTGATTTTGTGATTTTGTGATATTATTTACTTAAGGGTTAAAAAGAAATATTTAAATAATCACTAATCAGTTTTGTTAAAATTGGTTGTGTTAATTGATTCTATATGCTTAAGTACCCATAGATCTATAGTAGTACACAACGTTATGCATGCTTGCATATGCATACTAATACAAATAACGTAAATCATATTAATGTATGTGACAAGTTCAAGCATATTGATATAACGATATAATTATAGATAAACATAATTTCATCTATATATCATAACATCTTTTCGTTTTAAAACCTTTAGACTTACGAGGATAAGATATTTAATATGATGAACTGATGAATGAGTGTGTGATGTGTGTGATGAATGAATGATTAAATATGATGAACTGATGAACTAATGAGTATGAATACGATGTTACTTAATATTCAATATTTTTTATATCTATATGTATACATTCACAGATAGTTTCAAATTTGATTAATAAGCAAATGTGTAGAAGATATGTAAAATAAAATGTGAACTGATTATTGATTAATTAATTATTAAGTGCATAAAATAAATAGTAAATTAAAGTTAATTTTATCACCCGTATTCATATTTTTTATAAAAATTGACATAGGTATTTGATACTAATTAATTATTTTTAAATTAATTTTTTACCGACGCCTCTGATTGTTTACCTGTTTCTTCAAATCTTACTAATGCATATACAACGACGCGTGTTAGTGTGTTCATACTACCTGCCGATGGGAGGGGAAGATGAAATAGCTGAGAGAGATATATGTGGAAGTGAAGTGTACTGTAAATGCCGTAAAACAATCGTTGGACAAACAAAGACTGACGTAGATCTTAAAATAAACATTTCTAGTTCTAAAACAAAGCAAAGGTCACCATATTGTCCCCTTTAAGGGCGAATTACCTCTAGTTGCTTCCTGAATTATGTAAGATGGTCCAGGAAACGAAGGGGCCAACGTGCTACAGACGTTGCAAAAGAAGCTGAAAAACGTGGATATCGACGTCGCAAAAAAGCTGTTAACAGTTACGAGAAATAATGATACGAATAACAAACCAATTCTGGATCCCAGTTATAAACAAAACGATTACGCGATTATTGAAACAGGTCACTATGTGGTCCCCTTCCAGAGAGAATTCCATCCAGTTCATTTTTGAATTAGGTAGGATTATACAGAAAGCGAAAATGTGTAAGAGGCTGACGAGGGGACCGATTCTGCCAAAGAAGCTGGTACCTGCTAAAGAAAATTAGAACCGCTACCAAAAGGAAATCGTAGACCCGACGAAAATTTGACCGAGATATACGTAGAAACGCATTTTAAAATGGATCAACTCGCCATGTTATCCGCGACCAGGTCGTATTACCTCAAGTTCATTCTTGAATTAGGTAAGATTCTATAGAAAGCGAAAGAGTGATAGAGTTGATACCTGTTGGAGAAAATGTGTAAGAAGCTGACGAGCGACAGACGTGGCCAAAGAAGTTAGTACCTGCTGAAGAAAATGTGTGAGAGGCCAACGTGCAACAGATAAGGCAAAAGAAGCCGATACCTACTGGAGAAAAGCGCGTGAGAGACATGCGTGGAAACGTATTTTAAAATGGATCAACTCGCCATGTTGTCCGCGACCAGGTCATTCTTGAATTAGGTGAGAGCGCGAAAGCGAAAGAAGGTAAAAGTGTAAGAGGCCAAATATGAAAAAAAATTTTTAAAATGCAAATATATCGCTATTTCCCTGTAGTACAAAAAAAAATGGTTTTAAACAAAATCTGAGCAGATTGCTTGATGATAAGATGAACTTTTATTATGAGTACTATACAATAAATTCCAAGCAAATGACTCAACTGACCACTCAACTTCGATTTGAACTTGACCTAAACTGTCATCACTGTAATTTTAAGGTGTGAATACCAACCCAAATCTCATCCAAATGTTGGAATGTCCCACTTGAAGTGTCAAAAAATATCTATAAAAAAAGTATATCGAAAAACAAAATTCGAAATCCTTTTTCTCGTAGGTAAATACGAATTAGCCGATATTAAAAGCTACGTTGACTTGTTAAGCTTAGTGTTATATTCTGTTTACAATTCACAGTTCACATTCTTGGTATCGTTGGTGATATCGGGACATACTTCCGGGATTTACTCTTCCACAGTAATTAGTTGTAATTCGAACGGGGTGGTATGTGGCTACTGTGTTCGTGTATTAACACCTCTCAAACCTCTTGATATCTACACAAAATCTAAACCAAGTGTTTATATTCATGCGATTGATATTCGGAAAAAAATCGAATTTAAGTCACGCAGTTGTAAATAGCGTTTAAGAAACTCGAACAGTTTGTATTGCGAATTTAGGATATCATTAAAAAGCATAGTATTGAAAATATTTTTTTTTCTCAATTTCAAATATTATCGAGTGCTTGTGAAACACTACTAGGTATGACAGACTTTTGTCTGCATTTTAAACACATGTAGTTATTCATATGTTCACTTATCGTTCAGCTAAACTGAAACTTTAAGCACTCGACTTCCTTTGTTAACATGACCAAAACCACATATGTAAATTAAAAATCACAAAGTGATTGAAAATATATCCGGATCGGCCGGGAATCGAACCCAGGATCTCCTGGTAACTAGCCAGGTGTGCTATCCGTTAGACTACCGGTCCTTTGCCCGACAGGCGTCCGATACAGACAACATTCAACCACCTATGCGAATGTACTCTCTATAATGTTTACTCTCTATATTTGACACAAATTTTAAATACAGTCAAGTACCGTATTCAAGAATGAGCTTGAGGTAATACGACCTGGTGGCGGATAACATGGCGAGTTGATCCATTTCGCCACGTCTGTCGTTCCTCGGCCTCTTAAACTCTTTCGCTTTCTAGACAATTATTTTACCTAATTCAAAAATGAGCTTGAGGTAATACGACCTGGTCGCGCACAACATGGCGAGTTGATCCATTTCGCCTCGTCTGTCGCTCCTCGGTCTCTTAAACTCTTTCGCTTTCTATACAACTATTTTACCTAATTCACGAATGAACTTGAGGTAATACGACCTGGTCGCGGACAACATGGCGAGTTTATCCATTTTAAAATACGTTTCTACGTATGTCTCGCACCCGGTTTACTCCAGTAGGTACATCATAACATCACCGTGACAAACGAAAAAAAATCAAACTTTTCATCAGTTTTCACCAGTTCCATTCCAGATATTCGTACAAATCTGGATTATCCCGCTGATGGTGTGTTCGGGACTGCTGTGCACAATGGCAGTTGAATTTGACTCTAGCATTAGTGATAATTTGGAAATATTCTTTTTAAAAATATTCTTTTTAAAAATGTGACCCCTCCAAATTTAAAAGCTGGCTCGACCTCTAAATCTGAAGGTATCAAAGAGAATAACAAGTAGAAAGTGAGGTCAGGATTCCTTGCAAGACAAACATACAGTATTCATATATCATACCATACATGTACGTAGATTTTGCATATATATACATAAGCTACGCTATAGATTTGTTCCCCAAATAAATCATATTAAAATATTTTATTATTATGTCGAAAAGCTAATGCGTGAATCGAATCAAACACAATACATATGTATGTATGTACATACGATTTGTAAAATGAAAACCATCGATGTCTAACTTTTCGCTTTTAATATTTTCCCGGGTAAATAAAATCCCAATAATTACAAAATTAGTTTATGGTTTATATTATTTAATATTTAAATTGTAAAAATATTTGTTTATCGTTTTAATCATATTTTAAAACGCTATATACTGTCTACTATATTAGCGTATATACCAAAATGTTTTTTGAAAATTAAATATGTGATCGAATCCAGCAAATGTTTGCCGGGCGTTAGCCGACACACATAAAGTCAAATTTTTCACGTTACAAAATTACACTTCAAATTTGATTCAAAGAATGGGAAGAGAAAACAAAACTGTCGATATAGATAAGACAATCGTTGGACGTTGCCGTCCCTTTTTATTTTTTGAAATCAGCTGAAGGGAAAGGGTGGGAGTCATAAGCATTTATGAATAACAGCCAATAAAATCCCAATAAAAAAAACCATTCCGTTCAAGGATTATGAAGAATCAAAATTTACGATTTTAGGAGCAGATGAGAAAGTTGTCGGGAATAATTTTTTCGAAATTTTGCTCGCGGTCCCTCCTTCGCACTAGTGAAATTCATGTTTCAATGCACCCCACTATATTGTGGCGCCATTTTGAAGAAAATCAGTTGTCGATTGTGTTTTTCGAAATTTTTCAGTTCTGACAAGAAAGACAAGGGTCTGGAGAAAAAAACAATAAAAGCAATTCTCTCTCGTTAGTTTGACATATTTTGGAACTGATTCGACCTAAATGTCATGTATTAAGTAAAATGTAAGGGGTATATTGACTTACAGCAACACTAGGGCAGGTGTTAGGTGTTAGGACAGTAGGGCGATATACTAAACCTTTTTTTGAACCAAAATCAACAACTGAACAGGAATAATTTGGATTTTCATATGAACATTTTCAGATAAATTCGGAAGTATAACTAACAGACTGTTTCTCAAGTGACACGAACTTCAGTAACTCATCTAGGAGGCCATTAGTAGGCAAAGCCTTACGAAAAATGTTTGCAGTTGGTAAAGAAACTCTCCAAAGACTTGAGTGACACTTTGACCTACGCCATCACGAGGATGGCTTCGTCTATACACCTGCGAAAAATTCTGATAATTCAATGAAACACAAAAAAATCAACACTTAACAAAGATTATTTTTAATTTTGATAATATTTTGTAATTATATGTAATAGAATAAGATAAAATGAAAACAACCTTGTGAGGACACGATAGACATACAAGACAAGTCGACATGAGAAGACATTGTAAAGGATCCCCTAATAAATTGTTTTAATAATTCCTTGGAGCTCGTTGACGGGTCTACTTAAAGCGTTTGTCTTATATAATGATCATACCTCAACGTATTATTGTTTTAATTTTAAACTGTTCTCTCCCTTAACATTACCCTTAAGTATACACAGTTATCATCATCCCCCATTCTTCATCTTCACCAACTCCACTCGTTTCAAAGTCTCTAGACATGTGTTTGTACCGTATAGTTAACGTACAACTTAAGTAGTAACAACTAGTAAAATGGGTGTTTGGTATTTTTTTTTCAAATAATCAAATTATTTGTTTTATTCAATTTTTAAACTTGACAGTCGAAATAGGTGTACCACTGTTCTTTTACTGTAAAATTAGCTTTACGAGGGTTCGGAGAATATAAAAAATCAATTGTTTAATTTTATTTTAAAAAATTGAATCATATACAAATTCAGTAATCTAAATATTTATAAAATTTTACAACAGTGTTATTGTAACAGCAGTTGGGAACGTATTGTGTTGAACAAAGTCATTGATCAAAATTTTATTTATTTGCATTTGTGAGTGGAAACTATCCACTTGGTATTATTTTAATCACCAATGATTTATTACTGTGCGATTTTTTGTATAAAAGAAAATTACAACCGGTTTTCTGAGTAATGCCACTCCAAATAATACCGTTCATCTACACCTCAGCAGCGACACCACACAGAGAGAAAATTCATATAAAAATAACTGTGCTCAGCACTACAATCGACGTGTAAAAGGCGAACATATTCAATTTTGTACGGTAAGAATATAAAAATTATAATTAATCATAGAAAATTTAAAGGATAGAATGTTCTTTATGTAATATTAGCTCCGTAAAATTTGTAAAACAGCACAGTAAAAAGTTCCATTGCCGACAGTTTAATTGTTTTTCTTACAAAAATTACCATGCTGTCTTAAAATAGAAGAAAAGTAGAAAAGAATAAAAGAAGCTAATAGTAGAAAGAAAGAAAGAGAAGGTATCAACGCTGTCACATAGCGAAACAAGCTGCAGAAAGTATCTATACATACATATATGAAGGTCACATAGCAGGACTGTTGGTGTTGCAAGCACCTGGTTAGCTGGTGTGGTGTCGTGTGGTGCCGAAGCAGTGTTCATTACAATGTCTTGACGGATGGTTCATCATTTTGTTACTCCACTATCTTTAGTATTAAAATATATTGTTGCCAATCATTTTTGTATGGACCATAAAGAATCAAAGGTCGGATAAGATTAGGCATCTTCGAAGTTTTCACAGGTACATCCGAAGCAACATAAGGTTGCGGGTCAGATGCGCAAATGAAAGAGTACGACCATACGAATTAAACTATAACATATATGCATAAGAGTGTGATAGAAGTTGTGCTACCACATTAAATTTTACCATGCTATAATATATTTTTTACTTTGGTCGTCAATCGCGCACGCATTAAAAGAGAGCATGGTAATTTTTCCGAAATTTTATAAATTATATGATTTTTCTCTCCGTGTACTATCACCTTTATCACCACACAATTTCCTTCCTTCGCTCCATCTGAACCAACAAAATTTCGTTTTTTAGCAAATTTCCGAATGGAAAATTCAGCTATTAGAGCCACTGTCACGGGAAGACTTGAGCCTTTGAGGTTTGAAATTTGAGGGAAACGTTGGAAATCCTAAGCTCTTCGACGAGTTCCTCTATCAAGCACGTATGATGCCTCGAACCTCCGAAAAGAGTCTCTTACCAAAATTTAAATTTTTCGAAATTTTTTACACCATAGCAAAACGCGGAAAAAGTACATAAGATACGTTTTTAAACTATTATCCTATGTAAACGGGAATTCGAGAAATTTTTGTGTCCAGAAATTCGCTATGTTATGCAGGATACTACGATAGAGAAACGGCACCTTGACCCAGCGAGTCACAAAATCTAGCGTCAGACATGAACTAATTAGAATTTGTCAAAAAATTATATGTAACAAAAATTTTGTTCGATTTAAACTTCGTCTTTCAACCACAGTTTCTTATAATTGTCCGAAACTCTTATACTGAAACAAAATTTGAAAATTTATCACGTAAAACACATTACTTAAAAAAGAAAAATACTTCATTGACCAATATTGATAGAGAAATTGATTTATTTTTAAGTGCGTAGTTCCTTACTAGCAACCACTTGAATCATTCCCCAACATATCAGAAATCAAATTAAAGGCCATTAATTCTAAACCACTGACATCATATAGTTTAATGAAATCTATAAATTTTTTTCTTGTGACAACATGAATTTTATTTGGGAGTCAACTGAGCCACGATAATACAGTCTATACAATGAACAGGGATACTGGATATTTTTAAAAGTATCAATACATTATTGTATCTTTTTGCAATTAAGTTTATTTATATACAAAAATACCGAACTGAATTCACTCTAAAAACGATTCTTTGTGCAAAAGATACGACTGCTACCTCGTTGCAAAATTTCAAATGTTTTTTTATTCTTTTCATTCTTTAGGTCTTGTTTTCATTATATCATAATATGCCGGATTTTATGCCAATTTTTATGTTGGCTGAAGTTCTAAATGCACTGGCAAGCACATTATTCCCATTACAAGAAATATCGGATAGTGCAGAAAGTAGTGACGTATCCCACACCAACCACTGATGACGGCGAACCGGTGGTAATGCTTGTTCATAATTTCTCTGACAAAGGAATGCTCACCAAGCATCCGGCATAACGATGAGTAATTGTTGTGGATTCGTTAAGTCTTTCCGTATCCGGTAAAACAGCTGATAAGGAAGGATTTTCGAATAAGGAATACACAAATATGTCCAGAATTCTCCGAAAAATCACGTAATTTTCCCTAAGAAAACTAAAATTTTTCAATTTTTCAAAAAGTTAAAAATTACGATAATTCCAGAAAATTTTAAATGCTCCACATATATATATATATATATATATATATATATATATATATATATATATATATATATATATATATATATATAGATAGATATATATATATATATTATATATGTATATCTATATATGTAATATATATATATATATATTACATATATATATATATATATATATATATATATATATATTACATATATAGATATACATATATATATATATATATATATATATATATATATATATATATATATATATATATATATATATATATATATATGTGGTACCCACCGATACGATAAAGATCCATTAACACTCGCGTATCTACATCCTGTCGATAACGCTCGCTATCGCTATCCTGCCGACAAAAACATATGCATCAGGATGGACAAATATTTCAACAGCTGCAATGTTTTAGCACAACGGCGCGAAAACACCAAACCTTATCAACATCCAACAGCTCACATCACCCTGTCGGACCCATTGTTCCACCCTCAAAATTATTTATATTATCATATTTTTTGTATTAGAATTTTTGTATAAAAAGACTCAATTTTTCAAATAAAGAAGATTGTAAAATAGAACTTTAAAATGTAAAGACGAATCTTTGATTAAGTGATTTTAATAAAGTAATTGTTAAGAATGAAATAATTCTTTTATTCTAAAAAGACCAGTCAATTAGTCAATTTTCAGTTGTGTAATAAAATAAGTTTTATAAAACAAATGAGAGTCAGTGTTATCTTCGAGATATTATTAGCAGTGACTTCAATTACGGTTTCTGTTGGTATTTACGTAACAAAGACCAACTGGCGATCCTGATCAACTAATTGTTCGTACTCTCTGGTGGAACCACTGGTGAACGAAGCAGAACCCCATTGTGCGTTCAAGGGAAAATTCCGTGGCACGACACAAAAACTGGCGATCCTGCCAGGATAAGAAAAAAGAAGAATCTTCTGAACCTACACAACGAAGACTGGAAAAATTTTGGTAATCAACTGGACGAGCCACGTTGGACAACAATACGCAACTCCACGTTAACTGGAAATCATCTGGACGAGCCACGTTGGACAACAATACGCAACTCCACGCTGAGCCAATACAACTGGTCTGAATAAATTAGAGGAAAATCAATCCAAGTAAGTCTTTAAATTTCAGTATTTTTGATTTGTTCGACTTACGATTGTTTTAATTGATTCCTCAAAGATTATTTAATTCTAACAACATACTTACAAAACCTTCCTCTTTACCTACCACTTATATCATTTCAAAGTAAAATGCCATTAGACGACCAACAACCAAGTAGCTCAACAAATAGCTCGACTAATAGCTCAACGGTTATTATTACTTTTCTAAGTTTTCTCCTGAGCAACTCAATCAAATTAAAGAATTTGTAAACAATTTAAATCGTAACGAAGATTTAATTAGTGAAAATGATTTTTGTAGTTACAAACCTTTAAACTTTAGAGATTGGATAGGAAAATTCGATAACACACCTAACGGTGCTTTAGATTTTCTGAGACGCGTACATAATACAGTTAATTATGCGCCCAATCAAGAAGTAGAAATCATAACATTTTTGTAGCTAATCGATTACCGTACGACTTAGGGATTCAGTTAATATCGAAAGACCTAACGTATGAATCTTTACGCGAAATCATTCACACATTTCATAGTCCGCGACGGACAACAATACATATAGAAAACGAACTCGCAACAATGTCGCAAAAATCTAGTGAAGATATAATATCATTTTATAAGCGAATTAATAAATTAAAAATGGAGCGAATGTCAAACCTCCGATACGAGCATACGCAATCTCAATATGATATGCTAGTTCCTATCATTGAAGAATCATTTTGTAATAGATTCATAACGGGATGTATTCCTCAAATATCCCAGCGTTTACGCTTAACTTGTCCAAAATTACGAACATTAAATGACGCTTTAAAAGAAGCATTAGAAGAAGAAAGTTTTATTAGAACTCAATAGTTTGTGGATGCTCTCCTACGTAAGGTCAGTTATTAGGAGCAGCTGTTTTAAATACACATTTATAAGGTAGTTTGAGTAGAAGATCAGTTATTAGGACTGGCTATTTCAAATAAATATTTGTAAGATAGTTCCAGTAGATCGATTATTGGGAACAACACTTTTGAGTAAACGTTAAAATAACGTAGTAATAGCTATAGTTTAAGTAATTAGTAGTATGAATAGGGTGATTTAATTTGAGTAGTGTAAGTAATGTAGCTCGTATACTGTAGTTTAGTTTACTTTTTTGTTATGTAGTGAAAATTATCGGGTCGCTCCTCAGTCCCAAACCATAGTAAAGTAACTTTTTTAAGCAATTACCCCTGGTGTAGGAATGTGATAGTCGCTATCTAATAATTACAGTTTAACCGAAACTGCGATTTCAGCTGGTATTATAGTCTTCAGTCGGACCAGTTTGATGGCCAAAACAGGGTGTAGTAGGAGTGGTAGTAGTAGTAACAGTAGTGGTAGTGGTAGTATTAGTGGTAGTAGAGTAATTGTGTAATAGTAATAGTAGTAAATTTTATTGCCTTATATCAGAACGAAAGATAATCAAATTTGGTAGGTAACGTCTTCGAGACTCAATTTATTTTTCATCGATAGTCATTCTCGTTCTCGAAAAAAAACTTCGCTGTCATCGAGTTCCGTTTTTCCCGGTTGATGGTTCTGTTTGTAATATTAAAGTGGAGATGCATCAACTAGTTTTTCAACTAGTTAACAATACTACTAATCAGTTGCGTCGAATGAAAATATTAAATTTTCGAACTGACGCAAAATTCTTTATATTACATATATATTGTATTTACATATGCATGTATAAAAAGAATCGGTACTTGAAAGTGAAATATTACGGACCGATGGGGAAGAACATTGAGGAGAAATGCAACAGGAAACAGCATGTAATCGTATGCACATTCGTTCGCGTTAATAAACTGATTTCAATATAAATTAAATCCCGATTCTAACGTTACATTTGAATTTCTCATTTTGTTTTTTAAACAATATTTATAGTCAATAAGCAAATTCCACACGGGCACAAGGATATTTCACTTTATTCCAACAAACGAAACAATACCCAAAATAAAAATAAAAAACTTCTTCTTTTTTCATATAAATTGCTCCGTTTGTACGGATACTCTAACGGTGGCATTATTGATGGCATTTACTTTTGAATTGGACGCGTAGAGCTTGTGCTGCCTTCTAGTGGCGGTTTAATGAAACACCAAAGAAATGGTTGTTGACTTTGTTAGTAAAAACATATTGAGCCATCTGGCGACCGATGATGAAACCTCAAGCCCTCGAGTACATAACAAGTACAGATATCTGTATTACCATCAATATTATAGAATTAGTTCCACAAGAGGGAATAAAGCGTAGTTAGCGTACTGAGTCGAATAGCCATAGGATAAGTGGTGAAAGAAGAACAGAAAAGATATATTCGGTTTTAAGTTACAAAGGAATCAAGACGCAAAAAATAAAATAATTAAAAATTATAATGTAATATTGAAATTAAAAATTAGAAAAATACAAAATTAAAATTAATAAAATAATTAAAATATAAAATGTAAAAAAATAAATAAAACTTGAAATACTAAACTAAATTAAAACTAACTAAAATCTAAATTAAAAAACTAAGAGAAAATTAATGGAGGCATCCATCTTGTTAAATACAATTGTTTTAAATTATATTTAATTTTATTAATTTTTGGAAAACATTTTGTAATGGAAAAACAATATGAAAATAAATTAATGATTTAAAATGAACAAAGTGCAGTTGTATCAATAGACGAACAACTTCGAACTCATGACCTGGAGTAATTCAACAATTAACCACGTGTTAGCACCTGTTGGCAGGGACAAATATCAGCGATAAACAGACAGGACCACCCACGTCCGTTGCAATACAGAGACTTACTAACAATCAATTTCACCTCGTTGAGTTACTTAAATATTAAAGAAATAACAAGATTCTTCGGTTATATTACCTCTGTATCTGCGCATTGCAAGCTGACCATTTTGATCATGACATCCGGTGGTCAATTTTAGTGTGCAGATAAAATTCTTCTGAACAGGATTCGAACTAGTCCAATTGAGAATTTTACGGATATAAGTAAATTTTTGTCTGTACACAATAGTCATTTATGTTTTTTTGTCTCGATCTCATGTCAGTTCCCAATACAATACTGATTTTACGTTGAGCTAACTAGTACCAATAGAGTTAAAAAGGTAATTTTAGGAAAATTTTCAGTCGAACTACGGGATTCAGTCTAGAAATTTTGCCAAGCCAGAACAGTTTACCAGAGAGTGTCCATAAACCACGTCGCTTAGTTGGGAACAGGTGTAACAAGGATATTAATGGAATTCAATGCCATCTGGACTTGGGAGGGGATCAAGGAAAATGAATCTTGTAGTCTACGAGAAGGGCGGAGGAGTACAAGAAAAGGCAAGATAGAACTACATAGTTTATGGACGCTCCCCTACGGAAGATCAATTATTAGGAGTAGCTGTTTTAAAAAAAATATTTAAAGGTAGTTTCAGTAGATCGAGTATTGGGAACAACACTTTTGAATAAACATTGGAATTTCGTAGTAATAGTTGTAGTTCAAGTTATTAGTAGTATAGTAGGATAATTTAATTTAAGTAGTGTAAGTAATGTAGTTTGTATACTGTAGTTTAGTTTAGTGTTTTTTTTTTTAAGTAGTGTAAGTTATCAGGCCGTTCATCAGTTCCAAACCATAGTAAAGTAGCTTTTGAAAACAACTACCACTGGTGTAGGAATGTGATTGTCGCTATCCAATAATTACAGTTTATTTGAAACTACGGTTTCAACTCGTATTAAAGTCTTCAGTCGGACACGTTTGATGGCCAAAACAGGGTGTAATAGTAGTGGTAGTAGTAGCAGTAGTAGACTAGTAGTAATAAATTTTATTGCCATATATCAGAACGAAGGATAATCAAATTAGATAAGTAACATCCAAATTTTCGAACCTGAGAAACAAAGAAAAAGAACAGTCAAGTAGCCGTGTTTGTCCTAATAGTAAATCCTAGCAGAGTTGCATTTGGGAGCAAATTTTTATTTCATTTTTGACAAAAATTTTCAAATTTCACACAATTCCACTGCCACTTGATTTGTCAATCCGTACTTCGAATCTCAATTTTTTTTTCTTTGATGGTCACTCTCGTCCTCGAAAAGAAACTTCTCTGTCATTGAGTTCCCTTTTTTCTCGCTGATAGTTCTGTTTGAAATATTAATGTGGTAATGCGTGACTGGGAACAATACATTTGAATAAACATTGGAATTCCGTAGTAATAGTTTTAGTTTAAGTAATTAATAGTATAAGCAGGGTAGTTTAGTTTCAGTAGTGTAAGTAATGTAGTTAGTATACTGTAGTTTATTTTAGTCATTTTGGTGTTTTCAAAACTGATAATAGGTTTCCGGCTACAGCGTTACCTTGACATACAGTAAAATCCCGTTTGATTATACTGTATGTCAAGGATATCCTGACTTTCATTTTCTCTAATTAAACTTTCTATCATAGTCAAACTGCCACTAACCGGTGCAGGATCCACTATATCCTTCAAGAAGGACATTTGGTCCATGTAGATCCATTTTCGTTTCATTAAAGCAGCACTTCCAGATTTTGAATGATTTTTAATTTTTTTCAATTCTGAACGGAAATTGTCCCGAACAAGTAAAGGTCTGGAAGTGATAATTCCCGATTCTGATGAAACTTGGTAGGTGTGTATAACACAAAAAAATAGCAGACACGTATTTTTCTTTATCTGCCAAAAACGCCATTTAAAGGGTGAAACTCACCCCCAAAGTTGGGGTAAAAATTTAATTTTGTCAAATTACTCGAAAACTATTACAGATAGAAAAAAAGTTTAAATTGACACAACCCTTCATTTTTAAAGGTCTTCCTATTGATTGACTCAAATCCAGGGCCGGACCTACTGGAGGGGCCTTGACTATAAAATTGGGGGTAAAATTTGAAATAGGGTGAATATGGTTGGACCAATCAAAATGCTGATATCAAATATGAACACTACATCAAAAATACTAGTTTACCTGTTTTTGCTAAAAGTCTTTACGTTAAAGTTAAAAGCTCAAATATTAATCTAAAATCTTACATGTGCACTCAATATTTTACTTATAACATCTTTAAAAATAACTTTTTAAATCGTTTTTATTTATTGCATTTATACCTACAATTAATATTTAAACAAAAATATTGGATAAAATTTTATTATAATGTTATTCGTGCAAAATTAAGGGCTCTATATAAGTTCCGGTATGCTTTTGACAATTATCTGGAATCACACCTGGAATCTGAAATAATTTCACTTCACAAATATTTGAAGCACGTAGTTTTAAAAGCGGTTACTTATGAGTACATAATTTTAAAGTACTGGTTTCTTTACATAAATTTAATTCATCTAAACTACATTTAATATAATATTGTTGACTGTCATCAATTGCAATATATTTTATGTTAGGCTTAATGTCAATGAACAATTTTTCATATGACTTTACTGGTAAAGATATAACATTATACAATTTATACTGCTGTATACTCGTAAGTGGTATAATAATATTATAAAATAAATGTGAATTTACATAAGTTATGTGGAGTTCGCAAATCTTTAAAGGTTGATAAACGTTATGTTTATTTATTTTAAAAGGATATTTTACATCTTTTGGTAATCTGTTTTCAATATCACTGATATGTTGTACTAGTCCGAAAGGATTTATTAAATCAGGATGTATTTGACCCTGTTTTGCACTTACAATTCCGTTTATTAAAGATCCAGTTTGAAAATCATATTCATCTACCATGACATTCAAAAGATACATATATGTTCGTGTACCATACGGCTAACAAGTAAACGTCCCGTGGCCGAACCTATCGATTTTGGCGAAACTTAGATATGTTTTAGAACACTAAAAAATAAGCGACACAAAAACGGTTTGAAGGGGTGAAATCGTCCTACAAAAATTGGGGTAAAAATTTAATTTTTTAAATATCTCGAAAACGGTAAGAGATAGAGCAAAAGTTTAAATTGGCGATATTGCTCTTTTTTAAACTATTGGTATGCAATTTGTTCAAATTGTGTCAACAGGGGTGGCTGGGGGATAAAATTTAGGGGTTAATTTTGCAAAAAGGGGGTGAAAATTAAACAATATAAAAATTTTGTTTACAGATTTGAAATCTACGTCAAAAAATCTAATTGACCTGTTTTTGCTCAATGTCCTAATATTGAGTCAAGTGGTAGTTAACTAGGGGGTGACTGTGTCGAATAGTCGTGCTACTTGGGTAGTTTAAGAAGTTTTTCTTCATGGAAAATAGTTTACGACATTTAGAATAACGCAGAAATGAAATTTTCGATTTCAAAATTCAGTTTGAGCAACATTTGAGAGGAGGTGAGTCACCCTCTTAAATTACATATTACTTAACATACACTCATTTTTAATATTAACACACTGACAGTGGGTAATAATGTCACAATAAGTGATTCTGAAGTTGGACTATCGATAGTAAGGTTTTCATAGGTTTGTTTTTTAATGGATGTTATAGTTTTCGTTTAGTCGGATTTAGTTTCTTTCTATTATGTTGCCTAAGACATACTTTATCTCCTGCATGAACTGTTATTGGGTGGACT
The DNA here is from genome assembly GCA_035578155.1 of Brachynemurus nebulosus. Lineage (NCBI taxonomy): Eukaryota > Metazoa > Arthropoda > Insecta > Neuroptera > Myrmeleontidae > Brachynemurus > Brachynemurus nebulosus. The sequence continues at coordinate 6,828,088 of JAPWDM010000021.1, forward strand.
TTTTGATCATAATTGTGTTTCGATTTGATTTTTGCGGTTTCTAAATTTTCACGTGCTATACTATGCGCTTGTTGCAATTTTTGTTCTAGTTCATAATAATAATAATCATAATTAAAACGCGGTTCAACTTGTGATTTAACAGCTGCTGGAACGTTAGCCTTATAATCAAATAATAACTCAAAAGTGAAAATTTTGTTGCTTCATGTGGGGTAGCGTTATAAACGAACATAGCGTAAGGAATGTATGAATCCTTTGCAATATTTTGCAAAGTTGCGTTAAATGAGGTATGTGTCAGGAAATTCAAAAATAAAACAAGGTCTTCAAGACAAAAAATGCTATGTTGTGTGTGTTCTGTGTCGAGGAGTGAAAAGGCGAACTAACCGTGTATCATTGCGACGTTGGTGGCAGGGGTTCACGGGGTGGGTGACATGAATGATACGGTGGCGGACCACCCTTTGTTGCTGTAAGGGAACATCTCTTAACTATTATAAGTGGATGGGCCGAGAACTTATTATAGCTCGTTTTTATTAGCCTCTTAACAAGCTCAAAATACATTTTATCTTTAACATAAGTAGGTATTGGGACACTTGGCAACGCAATGTAATTACCTATCTTACAGGGGCAGTTGAGTGTGTGTGTGTGTGTGTGTGTGTGTGTGTGTGTGTGTGTGTGTGTGTGTGTGTGTGTGTGTGTGTGTGTGTGTGTGTGTGTGTGTGAAAAAATTCTCGTGTGACGTATCTTGGATGGTTGGTTATGGTTGTAACGTCCGTCGGTTGCTATTCGGCCATGTTGTGACGTGTCTTCGATGGTGGGTTATGACGTAATTTTTTTTTCACTGCCTACGGCAGGACTGGTACTTTCAGTGTTAGTATTTATTGTTTAAATATGGTTTGTTAAAAGTGAAAGTCTACCTAAATGGCACTAGGTTAATTAAAAAGGTCAAAGAAAATTATATTATTTTCCCACCCAAAAATAAATGTATAAAAAGCCGGTATAATGCCTTTATTCATCAGTTATTGTAATAATACCTTTTTAAGAAACCTCAAGTAAGAATCAAGAATTTAAAAATTTGTGTGGTAAGTTTTTATTTGTTGCAAATTTGATTGTTTTAATATTTGTAAATATTTTTGCTTTACTAATTGATAAAATTTCTTCTAAATTTTAATTTTTAATTGTTACAGAAACATTTATCGTGTACAATAATGGAATTTAGCACCGAACTTGCTGACCAACTTTTGCGGGAGTTAAATGAGAGGGGAAAAGTAAAACCATGGATAAAACTAGCTGAACTCAAAATTGGCCAATTTTACAGGATTCTAGGCGCCAACCGAATACAGTCAAAATTCGATGCTGAGAAAATGAAAACGGTGTTGGAGTTGGAAGAAGGATTTTTAACACTTCCGACACGTTTTGATAATATGGATGAGAAGAAGTTTAATCTATTAAAATGTCCCCCTCAAATAATGGGAATAATTAACCACGGAGAAATAAGTAAAACTTATTCTGTAGAATTCAAATCAATTAATGTGTTGGATTATTATAACAATTCTGCGTATTATGCTGTAAATGATGATAATAATTAATAATTGAATAAGAGGGGGAAATAAAACAATGGATAAAATTAGGTGAACTTAAAACTGGCAAATTCTACAGGATTCTCGACACCAACCAACCAAATACAGTCAAAATTCGATGCTGTGAAGATGAAAACGATGTTGGAGTTGGAAGAAGGATTTTTAACAGTTCTGGCACGCTTTGATAATATGGATGAGAAGAAGTTTAATCCATTAAAATGATCCTCTCAAATAATGGAAAAATTAACTACGGAGAAATAAGTAAAATTTATTCTATAGAATTCAAATAAATTATTACAACAATTTTACGTATTATGTTGTAAATGATAATCATAATTAATAATAAATTTTGAAAAATAACATTTCTTTTTATTTATTTATATTCATACTTTTTCCACTTATCATTCCCTAAAATAAAATAAAAAAATTTAAAAAAAAATAAGTAAATAAAAAAAAAAAAACAATAATTTTTTTAAAGTAAATATTTATTTGCAAAATACATAAATTACACATTATTATTATTATAGTAGTGTTTATATAAAGCAATAACATTTTGTAATGCACAAGATCCGGTAAAATGATTTCCACATCGAGGACTTGTAAAAGTTGTCACCAGATATCCCAGTCTAGGGCAGCTGAACACTTCTTCCAGATTCATTACAGTTGCCGTTAGAACAAGTTGTTTAAGATGTCGTACCTTCTCTTCACCTTTCACATAGATTATTTGACTCGTATGCAACGCATCCATTAAAATATACGGCAACTGTCCATAATCAGTATGACCCTCCATCCAGGAAAATCCATGATGTTTAGTTCGAAGCCATCGTGCGGTCCTTTGATCTTTTTCACTCAGCCCACAAAATGGAATTGGCGATTTAAAGATGTGGTATTGTAGAGTGTACTCCTCGTCGTAATTTTGTTTCCAAGAATTGAATTTCAACACAGCCAATTCTTTTATATAAAAAATTTTCTTTGTTGTATCCGGAAAACCTTGAAAGTCAACAATAGCCACATCGACGGTCGTCATTGTACCAGACTTGGAGCGCAAATGATCACATTCGGAAGATTGTATGTGGTTTTATACATATTTTGCGACGAAGTTTGTCAGTGGATTATACTGGACAATACGGTCATGTAGCATTAGACAAAATGCTGAAGTATTAGTCGGTATTTCTTTAACTGTTTTAAATTCAACACGTATATCTACCGACCCACTTTTCAACGCCTCGTTTTGATGTGAGCAATCGATGAATAAAATTGGAGCAGTATCTTTATATTGTTCTCGATTGAATAACGGCTCATTCTTGTTTGAGTTGTAGTAGACTTCTTGAAATTTAGAATACATATGATACGCTAACGCATACTTGTTGTTAGCAAAATCCAAATTCAGATCCATGTATGGATATTTTTCCGAATTTAAATATACTTTGATATCGTAGAGCTCACAATGATCGAAAATGCTGGCGTCCTTATCTTTTTTATTACGCCGATCTGTTTGTAGTGCAAATATTACATAACGAGGTTTTTCCAGTTGTGTTGTTGTTTTTACCGTCCAAATGTTGTGTTTTGTTGTTGGAATCGTTGGCTGAATGTGCATGTCCCATGCACGAAAGGCAACTGGTATATTTTGACTACTTTCCACATATTTCAATAACTGTAGTTTCGCCTCGTTGGCAACTGTAACGTGAGGCATGATCCATTGAATTTTGTGTATGTGAAACGTAACGTCGTCAGCCGCTGATACAACTGCATCAAGATCCGTCCGTGCCCGAATTAAAATCAATTGGTGTTTTGCGTTGATAATAACCTTTTTATAATGATGAGCAAAGCCGAACACTCGATCCAGTGGTAGACAGAAATTAAAGTAACCTTTGTCAGATACTTTGATTTTTTCCGTGGGACACCAGCTAGCGTTGTAGAGTTGTTGACTCTGATTTCTATTTAAAGATAAATAATTCATTAGCGTTGTTGTTGGACCAACATATCTACATTGATCAATTTCCACATCGTTGAGTTCATATCGCATTTCTTCAAACAAATGTGCCATTGAGTTGTTGCTTAACTCTGCCGTAGTCGATACCGTTCCATCGCTCTTCTTCAATTCCCCTTCTATATATAAATAGCTTTTGTGTGGTAACAATATCAGGTCTTGATTTTGTATGCATATCCGAATTTCATCACTGTTGAAACTATTCAAAAATGGTGAATATGAATGCTCATCCAATTTTGAAATGCTCTCATCAATATCGACCCCAGTGTTGATGTTTAAAATACTACTGCTCATTTTTCCTCTTCCTCTTTAAACGCAACCCAAACTGCTGTATATATTGTTGTAGAAAATTCTCGTTCGCTGGTGATAATTTCCGCTTTCTTCTCACTGCAGTCGATCCGCACAAGTTGGTGGTAAGTTGTAAGCTGTTCAATTGAACCGGTTTGTTGTCGTTAAATACCAACATACCTTATACTGGTTTCAAATGTAGTTTTATGGTTATAATTTCTCCTCTAAAATTTACAATATTTCCAGACTGGTTCACAACCCGCAAAACTAGAGATGTTATCCGTCGAAAGTTCATTGGCATATAGATGATTGTGCTCGGTGTCTCACTTATTTTATACCCCGGCTCAATTTGGATAGAAAATGAGTAAATATTATGTGATTGAACATCGTTCAAATAGCTGTTGGTCGTAATATTCGTCTCAATTTGCACCAGATTAACCTTCATTATATTCATTGGTTTATCCGAAAAATGAGTTTTTCCTGCCTCAAGTTTACGTTTATTGAAACCCAACAACGAGCCAATCGTTCGCTCTTTATCAAAATGTATTTCTTCCGTACATTTTATCGAACTTTTCAGCGTATTATTACTTGCGTGTAATATAAGTTGGGCATTAGCGCTGGCTCCGCTCGGTCTTAACATATTGTCTATGTAAATTTCCAAATCTTCTAGGTCGTAATTTCCAACAGGTATCTCGATACAGTATGGCGCATGATCAGGATCATCCTTAGCGGTGCCAAAATGAAACAAATTATTCGATTCATCTACGTTTGATACGGAATTGTACGTTTCGAAATTAATCAAACCGCATACGTATTCGCCTGGCAATTCAATAGGCGGAAAATAATCAGCAGTTAGTATTGATGTTTCACCACTTAAAGTAAGTGTAAATGACATGGTGTCTAATACATAAATGAAACAAGGTAATACTTTACAACAATATTTATTTATATGAAAAGATTGCTATTATATAAAAATTCTAAACAAAGATGTCCACAATTAAAATCATTATAATTTTGATAAATATTATAATTATATCTAATGTTATTTCCATGTAGATATCGAACAACTTCAATATGTGGCGGTAAATTCCCATAGCTATCGAAGTATTCCATATTCTTGTTGTTTTTCACATACGCTACCCAATGACTTCCAGGTCCAGTTGAACTATCCAAATTGACGACTCCACTCTCCTGTCGCCACGGTCGTCGCGGTAGTTCATCTCTCATGAATACACCACGGAAATTCGATAAATGTTGCTTTCCAAACTGATAAATGTCCTGAGCAGTTAGTGGCCTATCATAATATAGCTTACTCAGTGGTTTTTTGATTCGATAAAAAGACCCAGACCTCTCCTATATGGCTTTAAATATAGTCCAGTACCAGATTTTTTCGATCCAAGAGCAATTGCTTCCATCATTTTGTTATGCATCTCGTTTTCATCCAACTGTTTTTTGGCTGTTTTATATGAATTTATTGCTTTAGCTACACCAGCAGCGCCACCAGTAAGCGATCCTACAGCAGATAAGCCAGCAAAAAGTGGAATTAAAAATGGTAAAATTCCACCAGTCCTCGCGATTGGAATAATTCTTGGTAACGTAAACTGATTTTTTTTTTCTTAAAAATCTTCTTAGCAGCTTTTAGTGCCAACTTGATCGAATCTTTAATAGTTTTAGGTTTATTTTTCTTCAATATACTTCTAATATCACGAACACCGGCACCAAATATAACCTTTTTCTTCTTCTTTGATTGCCCCATTCCTAATTTTACTTTTGATTCCATAGCGTTCGTCACAGCCCAGGCGGCAGCCCGTTCACCGAAACTTGCGTCGGATGATTTAATCCGCTCCCACGCTTTATTGGCGAAAATTAAATCGGCCTTGTGTCGATCGTTGATGTCTTTAAATTGTGAATAGGCGATATCGTGTTCTTTACATGCAGCGTCTAATTTATTGATACCGTGGTCACCTCGTAATAGTCGTTCACGTAGTCGCGTTCCAGGTCCACAATATTGATAACCGGGTATATGTAGTTCAAATGGTAACTTGTTGATTATAGAATTTATTAGCCCACACCCCGATATTTTCGCACTGCTTGCCCGTTTGCAACTGACAGCTTGTTGTTTTCGCACAGACATTTTAAGGTAAACTGAAAACAAAAACGTATGTTAACTATTTTATAAATATTATAAATAGATTAAAATTCTACATAACTTGTTAGTATATGAAATAGTTTAATTCGATCAACATCGACGAGATGTCTTCGTTTATCAAACAACGGAAAACGTTTCCAATAGTCAATTTTGAATTTTCAGTCAATAATGGAAACAACAAGAAAAACGGTCCATTGCTACCAAATAGTATTAGAGCAGTTATTTGTGGACCAAGTGGTTGTGGAAAAACTTCACTGTTAATCTCACTAATACAGCATCCCGACGGTCTGGCATTTGAAAATATATACATTTATTCCAAATCACTACACCAACCGAAATATGAATATCTAAAACAAATTATAAAACTTGTTAAAGGTATGGGTTATTTTACATTCTCCAGTAACGAGGATGTCATACCACCAATGAATGCTCTACCAAATTCGCTGATAATATTCGATGATGTATCTGTCCGGGAGAAAAAGGCCATAATAGAAGAATATTTTTGTCACTCTCGACATTACAACGACGACTGCTTTTACCTAACACAAACGTACACAGCAACACCCAAACACAATGTACGGGACGATTTGAACCTTAGACATATTTACGATGATCACGTCAATTCCGACATGACTTTCATAGAGTTCAAAAATCTATATCAAGAGTGTTGGCGAGATAAATATGGATTTTTAACCATCTGTAAGGAGGATGATATTCACAGTGGTAGATATCGAAACAAGCTTGATAGCTTTTGGAGAGGGCACTGATGAACAGGTTAACCATTGTTGATAATTGGGTTTCAACAGAGCAGTAACTGGTTTCAACTGGATATTAACCGCTAGTAACCAGAACAGTAGCTGGTTTTAACTGGCTGTTAACCGTTATTAACCAGAACAGTATCAGCTTTTAACCGAGCTGTTAATCCAAGCCGTTGTTATAAATAAATAAACATCCCCCTAAGATAAAGATTCAGTTCTTGAGAGACTATTGTATGAAACAGTTATCAAATGGATAAGAAAAAGAAGGAGTTTGTTAAAAAGAGCATTATAAAAACGGCAAGCAATATACGAAAAAAATTTAAAGCCTTACGATCGGGGAAGATGGAATCAGACATGTTGCTACAAACTACGTTGGAACCAGTAACTGCACCACTTAAAGAAATAGCCACAAAATTAATTGAGAAGAAAAATCAACCTATCAAAGTCGAAACGAAAGAAGAACAGACACAAGTAATGGATACGTTTACACCTAAAATTAAAAAGAGAAGCAAGAGTATTGTTATTTACCAACGAAAGAGGAAGAGCCGGACGATGAGGTGGGGGAGGAGGAAGAACAAGATTTCGTGGAAGATGTTTTTGAATCGTCTGCGATAGAAGAAGAAAATGAATTCGAAACACCAAAACTGCCTGGATCAGCACAAAGTGTTGCTAGAAAATTGATGACGACGTCTGAAGATTTTACAAAAGCGTTTGGATCAATAGCAAGAAAATACTTACAACTATTCCTTCAATCAAATAGCGGTGTTGATACAGTATACGGACCGTACAAAAAAGATGAAGAATGGATGATTGGAAATCAACCATTTCAAATAGACGGTGACGATATAATAATTAACGGTACTACGTATAAGGGAACGCCTGGTTTATATGAGGTGATTTTCATGAAAGTAACAAAACGAGGTGTATATCGTACCGAAGATTTAAATGAGTATAAGCGGATTTTAAAGCAAACAAATGCACATCGACGAAATCACAGTCCAAATCAACAAATAAAGGGTAGCTCCAGTAATAAGTATCGAAATATTATTAGTGAAATGGTACCAGCTCCAAGATCAATTCCGAGATATAAAACACGAAGTCGTGTGGCTAGTACTCCAAAATTTGGGACTGGTTTGATGCAATTAAACAATATGGAAAAGGAGCATATATACTGGGACGACCCGAACGAACTGGTTAGTAGATTACGACTGCTCCTAGCATCACAACATGCTGGACACTCGGGACACAACAACGAAATTATATCGATCATAGAGGAGTTATTGGAGTCTGGTTTTATTGAGCATGGATAGATTTGGTCGTACGCGTAACAAAAATATAACCATCGATAAATTTGGTCGTGAACATAATAAAAGCATTAAGAAAGAAGCTCTTAAATCCATTGGTTTAAAGTTGACTAATATGGGAAATTATGATTTTGGAAATAGACAACTAAAAAATGTAAGGGACCCGGCTGGTGATCAAGATGTGGTGAATCTAAAATTCTTAAAAACTATTGAAATGGAAAAATTTTTCGAATTGAAACAAACAGTCGAAATGAATAAAACGCAAATTGAAAATGCTGTACACAAGTTGATCCAGGCTGCGCAACTTTTTGTATCGTATAAAACATCGATAAATCAAGAAATTTCCGCATTTAATTTTCGAATATCGAAGACTGAAGAACGTCTTAATAAATTATTGAAATCGATTGAGGATATTAAGAGAAATGAATAAACTACAGGTGGTGCGAAAATTACACAGACCCGCACGGAAGAATTTCCCACGTAGACGTGTTATTGTAAAAGGAATTGATGATCTATGGCAGTGTGATTTAATTGAAATGGGCGCTTACGCTTCCGTGAATGAGAAATACAATTTCTTGTTAACAGCGATTGACGTTTTTTCTAAACAAGCCTGGGCCGTACCAGTTAAAAATAAAACTGCAAAAGAAGTGACAGCCGCATTTGAATCGACACTTAAACAAGGCCGTGCACCGAAATCTCTTCAGACCGATGCCGGAAAAATTTTATAATCACCTGTTTAAAACACTCATGAATAAGTACAACATTAACCATTATTCGACATTTTCAACGAAAAAAGCATCAGTTGTTGAGAGATTTAACAGAACGCTCAAGACCGAAATGTGGAAAATGTTTAGTTACAATGGATCGTATCGTTGGATTGATATGTTGAACAAGTTGGTGGATGATTACAATTCTCGTAAGCATAGAACAATTAAGATGCGACCGCGTGATGTAACACCAAGAAAGGAAAAAAAACTCCTTTCTACCGTCTACAATTATGTAAAAATTGCTGCCAAACCAAAATATAAAGTTGGTGATATTGTTCGCATCAGCAAGTATAAATCTCAGTTTGACAAAGGATATCAACCATCGTGGACGACTGAACTTTTTAAAATCAAGAAGGTGCAGTTAACCAATCCAGTTACATACCTATTAGAAGATTACCACGGTAATCCCATCCAAGGTGGATTTTATCAAGAAGAGGTCCAAAAAGTAAAATACCCAGGCATGTATCTGGTTGAAAAAGTGTTAAAAAAGAAGAAAGATAGAGTATACGTGAAGTGGCTCGGATTTCCTTCTTCCGAAAATTCCTGGGTTTATAACAAAGATTTGGTATAAATATATTCTTGGATTTGAATCGGGGCCAGATGGAGGACCGTGAGCATCGACCAGTTTACAAGATTATTTGAATGTGGATAAATTATTACGAAAATACTTATATGAAGATCATACATAATTTTACATATATTGTTATTATTACTATTACTATTAATATTATTATTAATGTTTTTAATAAACATTTTTAACTATGAAAATGGCCATTTTCTTTTTATTTTTGTACTTACGTCTAAATTCTTAACTTTTTATAAAATATTTACTATCTACAAAAAATAAAGATTAAATTTTTGTCCTTAGGTCTAAATTCTTAGCTTTTTATAAAATATTTTCTATCCACGAAATATAAAGATTAAAAGTCTGTGACAAGTTCAATGTTTTATAACTTGGTACCAATGTTATATTCGATGTTTCACTATCAGTGTTATTCGTTTTTATCACTAACAATATTTTTAGTTTAAAAATATATTTTTAAATGAAACAAAGTTTAAAGTCACTATCTTTTTTCAAAACTTATACACAACACGTTGATTTAATCGGTCTTAGATCTTTTAAATCCATAAGGAACTGAATCAAAATCGGGTATACGGCGACGTTTATTAAATGTAGGTTTGAAAATTTTACTCTCCGATTTGGTGACAATATCATGTTCTTCGGTGCGTCGAATGTTCCTCGATGTAATGGTGACCGGAGGCGCGTTTTCAAGGATCATCTACTTGAGGGTGTTAAAACTAGCCAACTTGCCGGATTTATAATTGATTGTGATGCCTTTAATTTTGCATGTGGGTGGTTTTACTTTATCTTCCCTCGTTGAATATACTGTATAGCCATACATCTTGGGGCCGCCAGAAACAAACTCGGTGATATAACTACCAACGCCGTAATCTTCCAACTCATCCGTCATATCACCCAAGAAAGAGCCCGTTGGTGGATCGTATTCACCACCCCTCTGAATGTAAATAACACTATCTGTATCGTAATACAGAACTTTTTCCTGTAGTCTCTCCAAGTAGCTATACAGTTTGAGCCGAGCTTGAGTTGTTACGTATGCAGCGATGACGCAATTTACGGTGGATAATAAATCTGCTGCTTCATCTTTTCGCTCCCAGTTAACTATTATCGTGTCTTCATTTACTTCTTAAATGTAATTTACATCAATGCTCGGGTTGGTCAGTAAATCGTATAATTCTTTTGGCTCCTGGATAATGCTGGTTTTTGGTTGGTTTTCTCGTTGACCAAACTTACCCCAAAAACTGTTCAGCATTAGTTTGGCGAGCGATCGTAGCACTGGATTCTTCAAAATTTTGGTGAATTCCAATCGGACCCCTTCATTCTCAAAATATCCTTCAATGTAGTCATTTCGTTCTTCATCGGTGTTACAGCTAGCCGGCCATCCTGATGCTTCTTACTTCATTTTCAAAAATTTGTTTATGAAGTCGGCAAATAAACCACCAGTACCACTTTCTTTACTGTATTGAGTTACATCATACTGCCAGATTTCGTACACTTCAATCAAACGGTAACCCAATGTAACAGCTTTTTCAACCTCGTCAGTTACCCAAGTACCGGTGAGTGCTCGTTCTTCATCAGTGTGCGCACACTCATCTTGATTACATTCCTCTCCGCATGAACGGCACAGCACAAACAACAGCTTATTATTCTGCTTCATTGGTAGCACCGGATGATATAAATTTTGCGGTGGTAAAATTTTGCACTTAATTAACCCGCTGATATTTCGTGAACTGATATCTTCAATTAATTTTGTACATTCATCACCACCAACAAAAATTTTCGGATGGCCTAGTGGAAATTTACCGTATTTGCACACCCACGGATACAGCGAACAAACATCAATATATTTAATTTTTTCGTCTTCGCTGGTTTTGTGATATAATTTGACACAACCCGTACGTCCACCGTAGAAAGCATCGCGTGGGTTTATCGGTGCGTAATTAATCAGCGGGTGTTTTTCCAAATATTTTAAATCAGTCCTGTTCTTTAAAAATTTTCTGAATTCGCATTCCCACTTTTCCACAACTTCATAGCCTAGTTCGCGGATTCGATGTGTCTTTGCATTTGTACGCTCCAGTCTGTAGTTCAAAGTATCATCCGGTGCTTCATGTAATGGCTCATTGCGGCGAGTTTGCTGGCACAAATCATGTCCATGATAGTAGCACCCGTGGAACCCAAATACCTGCCTGGTTTCCTCACAATAGCCATCAACTTTAAAACTGGTACCTGGTAGAACAACCTCTCTTCCTTTTCCAGCGTCTACAATTGAAATCTGCCTTTCCTCGTCTTCATAGATCAACCATTGCAGAGCGATTTTCGATTGGATGTCAGCATGTCGATATCCACCTCTTGGTAACACACCTATTGTATTCTGCTGTAAAAATTTTCGTCTGAATACTAGGTTACACGCTGATGCAATGGTTATCGCCTCCGTAAATGGACAACCGTCGCATTCTTTTAAAAATAATGTTTCACATTCTTTTAAAAACTTTAAACAGGCTTTCTTTAGTATATCTACATCACTGGTACAATATTCAACGATTTCTTTCTGCATATCAAATTCATAACAGTTTTCCTTCGTTTCATTATACCATTTTATGAATTTCTTTCGCTCGTCTTCTTCTGGATTGTCTGTACCTCTCATTGTTTCGGGAGAATAGTACGAAATGTCTGGAAGGGGTCCGACGTAATTTTTATTTTCTTCTCTATTAAATAAATGGGGAAAATATCCCTTTTTTGACGTTGGTGGTAAGTCGAAAGCCTTGGGGAGTGCTGCTAACGCCATTGGAAAATAATTAAGAAAGTCGATAAAACGAACATTATCGATGTCCAACATTAGAATCTTCGACCCTCTCATTATAATATCTATTTGTAACTGTGTCTTTTCGATGATATACTTTAAAATGAATTGATGGTCAAACGCTTGTCCATTATGAGCGATACAAATAACTTTTTTAAATTTCCTTCGAGTGTCCAATATTTGTTTCATAAATGTGTCGATAACATTGTTTTTTAACACCCGCTGTCGTAATCCACATTTTGCACAATATTTATTTCTTTCATTACCGTCTTCTTCTTCTTTATTAATACACACACTGCAACACTGCATATATACACATAGGTTTGCTTCATGTACAACAGTGTCGCTACCCACATTCATCGGCCTTTCTTGTTTTGTTTCCAAATCGAAAAATACAAATAATGTATTGTCAAATGTTGGCCGACCTGTATCTTTATTAATGAAACAGAAATGATTGGCTGGAGCGTAGCGATCACATATCTTGCAAAATATTTCACCACACACATGCTTTTGTTTTCGCACCTTCATATTAATGGTTTTGGAACACCTTTCACACCGTTTTATCACATTACAAATAGAATTTAGACCCAGTGATCCTTGATTACGATGCTTATCGAAACATTCTTGGCTACGGAACCCTCGATTGCAGTCATCGCATTTAACTTCATTTGTTTTCTTACATGGTGGAGCTTGTTGACAACACGGACAGGTGGCGCCACATCGATGATTATTTCTTGCGTTAGATGGTATGTGGCACGCCTTGCAATAGTAACCACAAGCAAACGCTGCAGTTAAACTGGTGATCACACTGAAGTGTTGTCCATGTAAAAGCAGATTTATATTGTAAATTGCGTCATCATTAGTACCATCAAATATTACATTTCGGCCCTTAGTCTGATGTTTGTAAACTGTGATCTTGTATTTCCGTAGGTAGCGTTGTAAAATTTGTAAATCTTCAATTCCAGCTCCTTGTTCTGGAATCACCAAGCCCGTTTTCTGAACAAGTTTATTCACTTTTTTACTTTGTATGTAATGACAATTACGACGAATCTTTTCAAAATTGACATCTTTCTTGACATGGGCTTTTGCAACTACGATCGCTCTGAGAAGACACAGATTATCGTCGTTTTTAATAAAAATTATTCCACGCCTTTTTTTACATTCTTCTTCATATGTGTTAAAAGCAAAAGTTCTAATTCTCCCACTTCCTCTGGGCATTTTTACATATGTGGTGGTCAATCGAAATTTGTCCGTAGCCAAGCCATTTGAATTGCTCTGGAATATGTTCCCAAGTAATTTCCAGACATCTTCAAAAGTTACATCTTTACCATCACGAAAAGCCTTCCAGCCGGGTCCTTTCTCAAAATTTTCACTAGTAAAGGTAAAGCCAACCTTGTCTTCCGGTTCGACGTCTGATGAAATCCGCCGTATAATTTCATTGACGCCGTCTCTGACATATTTCAATGCATCTTTACCACTGGGTACATCTTTTATTTTAAAAACTATTTTGCGACCTATTAAATTATATCGCCTCACCTTCGAAACCGTATCGGAGAGTATTTCATATTTATCACCATCACTCTCTTCATCCTCCTCCTCCTCCTCCACCACCATCATTGGATTACCGTCCATCAATTCTTTTTCCATCAACGGTATGGCTTGTTCGATTTCGTCGATCACATCCCACGGAATCTCACTGTCGTTATTCAATTCCTTTAACATCTCCTCCATTGAATCATTGGAGTCGGATTCGTTTAACGTCAGTGGTTGCTCAACTTCAGATAGCTTATTTACTCGACTTGGTCCAGCCACGTCCTGGTTGGAGTTTTGCTGGACGTCCAGCCACGTCCTGGCACCAGAATACGAGCCATCGTTGGAGTCGGAATCGGTTAACGTCAAGGGTAAGTTGCTATCGCTGTTAAATTCGAATAGCTTACTTACGTCTCGACTTGGTCCAGCCACATCCTGGTTAGACTTTATAACCGAATACGAACCAAAAAAACATTGACCTAACAATAAGTGAAACAAATTAAAATCAATTTTATTAGTATTAATTAGATAAATAAGTTATAAGTATTATACAAGTAAATAAATAAAAATTTATTTCTCTTACCGCAATCTTCCCAACAAATAAAACAATTACACCTATATTTTCCATGTCTACAAATATCATGTGTATCACAACGATACATTTTAAATTCCAGGTTAGAATTTATATCGGAATCCGAACCCACTAAACATTGACCTAACAATAAGTGAAAGAAATTAAAATTAGATTTATTGGTACTTATATAAAATAAATACTAATATGTTATTATACAAAAAATAAAAAATTATTTCTCTTACCACATTTTTCCCAAGAAACAATACATTTACCATGTTTACAAATATCATGTTCAGTACACTGATACATTTTTGCTAGATGTTACTTAGAAGGTGTTTACCTAATAACTATTGAAAACGCATATTATATCGGCTTTTTATACATTTTTTTTTTGGTGGGCAAATAATATTTTGGATGCAGTTGACCTTAATTTTGTATATAGATACAGAGAAAGCGTATGCCTTGACATTTTAAAATTATTATTGTAGCCTAATATCATTTAAGTAGGTTTTCACTTTTAACCATAATATATATTAATATGTACGCATTAAAAAAAAACTTTCACTCATAACAAACTGCATATGAACAAGAACGCTCATATTGATATTGTCCATAATATATATTAATATGTACGCATTAAAAAAAACTTTCACTCTTAACAAACTGCATATGAACAAAGACGCTCTGGGAGGGTACTGATCTCGTTACATGCACTGATGTCCCTATTATAAATAATTGACTCCGCAATCAGTGAATTATTTTAAAAACAAATTTCATTACAATGGAGTCTGTTATTATTGTGTACACACCACAAGTAATAATAATTGTAAAAATTCAAAATAATTATTATAATAATAATATAATAATATATAATACTACTCAATAGTTAAATGGATTAGTAATCAGAGAAATAACCCGAACTTAAAAATTTATTTAAATCTTTGGATTTTTATTAAAAATTACCATAAGGTAAGTACAAATTATATTAGGCTGCAATATTGTTAATGTTTTACATTGATTATTTATTATTTAATTTATTTTAGCAAGCATGGAAAGAGATCTACATTGCTCAGACGATTTAAGAAAAATTATTGTTGTAATAAGAAGTAATGGAGATGACATTTTGAAAATTACGCGGCAAGTACGGCGTACAAGAAAACTGGTTGAAAATTGTATCCCTCATGCAGTTTTGAAATTCGTGTCTAGAATTATAAATGTTCTGTTTTTAGTATCATTGTCAAAACGGGTGATTTATTTGATTACAATAAATTTTATAATAAAAGTATTTCCCTTTTTCTATTTTTTTATTTTTAAACACACACACTCAACTGCCCCTGTAAGAGAGGCAATTACATTGCGTTGCCAAGTGTCCCAATACCTACTAACATATTGCCACAAATAATCACCTAAGAATTGTATACGATATTTAAACAGTGAAAATCTCATTTCTTTACCGTTACGTTTGTTATTACGTTTGGCTGTCGTATGTATATCTCTGTTCATTTAATTTCCCGGGCAATAGTATATTTTTAATTAAGACTTGCTTCATGTTTTTCATTGTGTTCTTCGTCGTCTCTTCTTTATGGGAAGAAAACTTATTTTTATGCAAACTTGCAGACTGTCGTCAAGTGTGATACGGCTTTTATTATTTCATTTATTATTAAATTTCCTTATCAAAAAAAAAAAATTTAAGGCGCACCCCTGTGCCCCTCTTCTTGACATGCACCACTCTCTGTGATTCATTAAAACGCAATAATAAAATACAAAAATGTGATTACATTACCTGGCGGTTCGAACATAAATCGACTTTTTGTGTAATCGGGTTGACTGTTGGTCGTTAAATTAAATCCATTTTCTGGCATATTATTTCCATACAATGGGTCAGCTGTAACAAAAAAATATTGGGTGTCACATAAAAGTTTTAACATTTTGCAATATTATTTTGTAACATATTTTTAGAATTCCGTAGTTGCAGCATACACGCTCAGTAATATTGGACAACCCACTTGTGCAATTTATTGAACGTTCCTTCAGACAGTTCAATAATTTTGTTAAAGAAATTTGTGAATGTAGGAATTGTACTTAATCAAACTGTTGTTTAATTTTAAATATGTATTAAGTGACAAGAATGTTGCAAAGCAATATAGTATATTGTGTAATAAGTGCGGGAAATTGTCGATTGCCCACGAAAGCGAAGTTGAGCGCACGAGCGTAGTGAGTGACATACTATTTTTTTTTACGAATTTCACATACTTTTTTCTATTATTATTATTTTTGACATTTTTTTTACTTTTAAAAATAATATTTTTAAGCGGGGGTGAGCAACCTTTTTAATCAACGGGCCAATTTAAATTTTAAAATTTTTTGGCGGGCCGCACATAAAGTAACACTTATTAATAATTCACAAAACTTTATTTATAATAAACATTAGAATAAAAAAAAATATAAAATTTAAAAAAAGTAAAGATTTCATATAAAAATTTTAATGCAAAATAAAAACAAACAAGAAAAGAACACAAAACCGAATTTACTTGAAATTTTTAATGAGAAATTTGGCACTGTTTTTTCGATACAAGCTGATCAATATCAGCCGAAATTGATGAGGTACACGTACGCAGCTTTCTAATCGTGCATCACTCAGTCTTGATCGGTGGTCATTTTTGATTAATTTCATCGTCGAAAATAATTGTTCGCAAACATACGTACTTCCGAACAGAGACATCATTTGCTTTGCATTTTTCGTCAAAAGCGGAAATTTCTCAGCGCTTACATAAGATTTATAAAAATTTTCGATATTTACTGAGAAAAATACATTTTTTACATCGGTATTATTCTGCATGTCAATCACTTCCATTTGAAAGTCTTCGGGAACTGTATCCACATCGATATTAAATGGCGAGGAAAACAGTTTCATGGAAACCGCTGTCTTCTCAGCTTTGAACATTTGGAATCGTAATTGAAATTCGTTGGTTAAAATGTCTATATATTGTGCGTATATTTGAGAAGTAGTAACGTTTTCTTTTTCTAAGTGTGGAAAATGAGACACATTATTCTGCAAAAGATGCTGTTTCCACAATTTTAATTTGAGCTCAAAGCCCTGAATTTTATCATACAAATTGTGAATAAACTGTCCTTTGCCTAGAAGTTCCATATTAAAATCATTGAGATGCTGAATCATGTCGATAAGAAACCCAAAATCGCACATCCATTCTTTATTTCCAAAATGAGGAAAGGCATATCCCTTCATATCTAAGAACAATTGTATTTCGCTTTTTAAGTTCTATATTCTTTTTAGCATTGCACCTCTACTAAGCCAACGTACTTCGGTTTTAAAAACCACGTCGCCATATTCAGTTTCTAAATCTTTCAGGAATTCTTTAAATTCACGGTGATTTAACGCGCGCGACTTTATAAAATTGATTAGTTTAATTAGTGGTACTGTGACATTTGGCAAACTCAATCTTTTCGCACACAAATTTTCCTGGTGAATTATGCAGTGGTTAACGAATATTTCCCTTCCTGTGACCTTCTTAATGTCTTGAAATAGCCTACCCGATACTCCTACCTCCATGCTTGACATTGCTCGTGCTCCATCTGTCGATATACCATAATCTTTTCTAACGAAATTGAAAAATTTTCCAACACAGACTTTAGTTCATCGTACAGGTCTTTGTACAGGTTATAGTCCCTTGCATTGGAATCAGTGAAGACAGTTCTTCGGTAATATTAAATTTGGTGTCAATACCACGTAAAAATATAGCCAGTTGTGCTGTATCGCTAATATCGCAACTCTCATTAAGTGCCAAAGAACAGTATTCGAATTTTGCAATGCGGTCACGAAGTGTTGTTGCTATGTTCTCGGACAAGTCTTCAATTCTCCTTGCAATGGTAAATCTTGATAAACTAATGTTTGAAATAATATTTATTTTATCAGTAAATGCTATTTCTGCAACAGCAGTCAGACATTCTTTTATCATCTCTCCGTCCGCAAAAGGTTTCATTTTTTTTGCCAGTATTTGACTGACAACAAAACTAGCCTTTACTGCCGTATCTGATAAAATAGCTTGATTTTTAAAAATAGCCTGTTGTTTTCCCACATTTTTCTCCATTTGATTAAACTTATCTCTCCGGAGTTGTCCTGTTAAGTTTTTGTATTGTTGTTCATGTTTTGTCTCGTAACGCCTTTTTATGTTATATTCTTTTAATGTCGACGCAGTCTCTGAGCATATTAAGCATACAGCTTTACCTATGACGAGAGTGAAAAAATAATCAAATTTCCACTTTTCTTGGAAATGTCTGTGCTTATCCGCAACCTTCGGTTTTTTTGTTTGCTTTTCCGACATGCTATTATGGATTAAAAATTTGAAAGTTAAAAAAATTGTAGGAAAACTTAATTTTGAATAAAAAATCTCTAGTATTACATTTTTGACAATATAATATTGCACTCACGCCTTTCAAGAAACACAAGAATTGCTAAAATTACTATTAACAGCCTACCAGACTGACTGATTGTGTGGTAGAAGCAAACACAAACAAGCACAGACGCGGCGCGTTCGTATTGCATGTTTGAACAAGTCGCCAGCAAGTGTGTATCTGGTCACAAACAATCGCGCAGACGCGACGCGTTCGTATTGCATGTTTGAACAAGTCGCCGACAAGTGAGTAACTCGTCACAAAAAATTGTTTCTATTTAGTATGTATTACTTTAATTATTACTTTAATTACTTTTAATTGTAACCATTTTATTATAATTAATTTTATAATAATATATTGATGGGAGAAATTCGATAAAATAAATTCAATTTTAAAAATGCTTGGCAGGCCGCATAAACAGGTTTAACGGGCCGCAAGCGGCCCGCGGGCCGCGTGTTGCTCATCCCTGTTTTTAAGTGTTCGTCTTTTTTTTTTCTGAATTAATTATCGTTTAAATTACTTTCTTGGTGGTTTCTATAGAAATAATTATGAAATATTTATTAAATGAAAAATTAAGAGGCGGCTTTGCGTGTTTTATTGTCAATTTGCGTGTGGTAAGTTACTTCCCACACGCAAAAAAGTATGCGGGAAGAGTACAGTGGGCAAACATCTATTTTGCGTACAGAAATGTGTGCGCCAAGTTTGTGCTTCTCCCGCATGAGTAATAAAAAATAATTATTCTTGCAAATTAATCATTCAAACTGGTTCAAATAATAGCATTCAAATGTGACATTACAGAATAACAAACAAATCAAACTTAAGCAAATAAAGTAGTACTGCGCAATAATATCTACAGAGCCTATAGACATTACAATATTCATTCATTGCACAATATATTTCAAACTGTTTTTGATCAGCATAATATATTGTACAACCCTTCAATATAACCTACAGACGATCCATAAAATTGTACGATCTCAGATTTTGTGCAATATTATTGAGCGTGTAGGGGCCGCTTTACGCATTCGTGATTTCGGTTATTGCATGAGGTGGTTTACTCACACACTGATTATATTGCAATAGTTCGTATTGGATGTTATTCTGAGAATTGTAAAAAGTTCGAGTTACTGAACTACATGTATTTGTCGAATTTTTTACTTTGTCGTCAATGCTGGTTATATAGTGAAGCCAGGGCCGGATCTAGGAGGGGTGTAGCGGGGGCACGTGCCCCTTGCAAGTTTTTAGGGCGCCAAAAACGCAAGTTGAGGGGCGCCAAAACGGTGAATTTGACGTTTTTGAAGTGAAAACTTCTTTAGCGGCGTTGTACACTTTTTTGTAATGGGTAAAAAATGTTAAACTCGCGTCAGGTCACGTGACCTGATCGAAAATTCGTAAGATCTGATCAAAAATTCGTAAGACGGATGGAAAGTAGACAGTCAGTAGAGCAGACAATAAACTGCGTTGTACACTTTTTTTGTAATGGGTAAAAAATGCTAAACTGGCGTTAGGACACGTGACCTGATCGAAAATTCGTAAGACGACAGTACATAGCAGTAGACAGTAGTACAGAATACAGAACGAACGGTTGTATCTCTATACTACTGAAACTAGTGTAACGCGAAAGGACAGATAGATATATACGGGTTTACTCCAATAGTACTAATTTTAAGCCCTATCTCATTAAACATTAATTTTAGAATAGAGATAAAAAATTTTTAAAAAGAGATTCTTGTAGGGATTACCGAAGAGAACATTTGTGCAAAATGTGAACTCCCGGAAATGTTTTTTTATATTGTTTAAACAATATTGAAAATTCATAAATAGCGTTTTTTGAGCTTTCACCGCTTACGCAACGAAAACGGTGATAGATACATTAAAAAGTGTTAAAACCTTTTTGTAGAGAATCGAATTCTCTACAAAAAAGTCAGGGAGAGCACCTGTCTATCTTGTACAGGTGAAAAGATACAGCGCTCCAAGCGCGCACTCAAAAGTCCACTTTTTCTAGCGTTCCGGCAGGGTGTGCCGTGTACGATAGCGCAATAAATAAATACTGTATTCTACCACATAAATGATAGTACTTTTATACTGATAATTAAAGCAATTCGTGCAAAATTATTCCCTAACCATTCCAAAATATCAAAAATGCACAACATTAATATTCAAGTTTTCACTTCTGCCGGCACTCCCGGAGTGCAACTCCTCGTTTTTTTTTTTGCTCGTCTCTTACTATTTGCAGGGAAAAATTTAAAAATTTAAAAAATATCGTTGCGTTAGAATGTCTACTAGGATCTACTGGGGCGAGAGAAATGAAACTGGGCCCAAAATAATTATATATATATATATATATATATATATATATATATATATATATATATATATATATATATATATATATATATATATATGTATATATATATATATATATATATATATATATATATATATGTATATATATATATATGTATATGTATATATATGTATATATACTATTCAAAACAAGATAAGGGCCACTCATGTTTTGCTGCATAAGTTTATTTTTATATAAGATACGGTATAAGGTATGCTTACATTTAATTAAGGAACTAATTTTTTACTAAATAAAATTAATTTTAATAAGATTAAATAAAAAATTAATCCATAATTACATTTTTTTAGGATTTTATCATTTCTATAGTCATATTCACAGTCATCAACAAACGTTCACGCTTTGTGTAAAAGCACACATTATGCAACTTTTCGGTGATTTAATATCGAGTATGCCCTCCCCTTTTTAAAACACATTCTAGAAACCTCCTCGGCATGCTTTCAATCAGATGCCTAACGGTTTCATCAGGAATCTCCTCCCAACATCTTCTCAAGACATCAATCAGTTGTTGTTGGGTGTGCACATCCTCTCCGGTTGCTCTGACTCGCCGTTTTAATTGATCCTAAAGATTTTCTATTGGGTTTAAGTCAGGGCTATTTGCAGGCCACGGTAAAACCTGTATATTAGCCTCCCTAAGGACAGTTGTCGTCGCTCGGGCATTATCCTGCATCAGGATAAATCCATCGGCCGCTCGTTGTGCAAAGGGGATCACATGGGGATCACAACTTGTTCGATGTAACTTTGAGCCGTTACAGTACCGTCGTTCAGGAAAACAAGCTCAGTTTTGTCTTGCAAACTAATTCCACCCCAGACCATGACATTAGGACCGCCAAATCTGTCGCGTTCATAAATGTGGCGATCAGAAAACCTTTCGCCACTTCTTCTCCACACTCTTACACGTGGATCATCACTAAAAAACTTCACATTGCACTCATCCGTGAAGAGTACGTGACGCCATTCCTCCAAGCCCCATTCAAGGTGTTCACGTGCAAATCTTAAACGGTTTGCACGATGCGCTTCGGTCATTTTGGTACGGATTACTGATCTTCTTGAACGTTGTTGGTCTTCATGCAAACGAATTCGTATGGTCTGATTACTGACAACAGTAACAGTAGATCGATGTAAGCGATTTTGCAGAGTGCCTACGATAACAGTCGGCTCACGTCGTGCAGACAGTCGAATGTAATGGTCTTCACGGGCAGTGGTAGCATGAACTCTTCCTGAACCACGGCGCCGGGTTACACTACCGGTCTGCTGATACCGATTCCAAACATTTTGAATAGCCCTTCGTGAACAACCCAACTGCAGAGTCACGGAACGTTGAGATCGACCACCGTCAATCATCGCTACGGCTCTGGTAGCAGCAGCTTCGTCCATATGGTGTCGAATTCTCGGCATTGTAAAAATAAATGATTGAATAAGACGCCAAATTTCAAAAAACAACCTCAGCAATCAATAATCTAGCGCAAACTGATTTAAAATCAAATTCAAAAAAAATTAAAAAGACTAACCACTTGACGTTGTGCGAGACAAAAAAACGTTTAAATCATCCCCTCAACGATAATATCACTTAAACCTAACTGTTATCATTTACTCAACCACTTAATATCATAACAACACTCATTTAGAAAAACTATTTTGACGTGGATCGACATAAATCAGTTTTAAAATACAAACTTTAAAGTGGCCCTTATTTTGTTTCAAGGAGTATATATATATACTCCTTAAAACAAATATATATGGGTATATATATATATATATATATATATATATATATATATATATATATATATATATATATATATATATATATATATATACGGAGCATTTAAAGGAGCAAAATTTTCTGGAATTATCGTAATTTTTAACTTTTTGAAAAATTGAAAAATTGAAAAATTTTAGTTTTCTTAGGGAATATTAGGTGATTTTTCGGAGAATTCTGGACATAGTTGTGTATTCTTTATTCGAGAATCCTTCCTTATCAGTTGTTTTAGCGGATACGGGAAGACTTTACGAATCAACAACAATTACTCATCGTTATGCCGGATGCTTGGTGACCATTCCTTCGTCAGAGAAATTATGAACAAGCATTACCACCGGTTCGTCGTTATTAGTGGCTGGTGTAGGATGCGTCACTGCTTTCTGCACTATCCGATATTTCTTGTATGGGAATAATGTGCTTGCCAGTGCATTTAAAACTTCAGCCGACATAAAAATTGGCATAAAATCCGGCATATTATGATATAATGAAAACAAGACCTAAAAAATGAAAAGAATAAAAAAACATTTGAAATTTTGCAACAAGGTAGCAGTCGTATCTTTTGCACAAAGGATCAAAGGATCAAAGGTTTTTAGAGTGAACTCAGTTCGGTATTTTTGTATTTCTGTTCCCACAAATAAACGTAATTGCAAAAAGATACAATCATGTGTTGATACTTTTAAAAATATCCAGTATCCCTGTTCATTGTATAGACTATTATCGTGGCTCAGTTGACCCCCAAACAAAAATTCATGTTATCACAAGAAAAAAAATTTATAGATTTCATTAAACTATATGATGCCAGTGGTTTAGAATTAATGGCTTTAATTTCATTTCTGATATGTTGGGGAATGATTCAAGTGGTTGCTAGTAAGGAACTACGCACTTAAAAATAAATCAATTTCTCTATCAATATTGGACAATGAAGTATTTTTCTTTTTTAAGTAATGCGTTTTACGTGATGAATTTTCAAATTTTGTTTTAAATAGAACGAAAGCTCTGAATAATTCCAAATTTTAACAGTTTTGGACAATTATAAGCAACTGTGGTTGAAAGCTGAAGTTTAAATCGAACAAAATTTTTGTTACATATAATTTTTTCACAAATTTTAATTAGTTCATGTCTGACGCTAGATTTTGTGACTCGCTGGGTTAACGTGCCGTTTCTCTGACGTAGTATCCTGCATAACATAGCGAATTTCTGGACACAAAAATTTCTCGAATGCCCGTTTACATAGGATAATATTTTAAAAACGTATGTAATTTCTCCGCGTTTTGTTATGGTGTAAAAAAATTTCGAAAAATTTAAATTTTGGTAAGAGACTCTTTTCGGAGGTTCCGAGCATCAGACGTGCTTGATAGAGGAACTCGTCGAAGAGCTTAGGATTTCCAATGTTTCCCTCAAATTTCAAACCTCAAAGGCTCAAGTCTTCCCGTGACAGTGGCTCTAATAGCTGAATTTTCCATTCGGAAATTTGCTAAAAAATGAAATTTTGTTGGTTCAGATGGAGCGAAGGAAGGAAATTGTGTGGTGTTAAAGGTGATAGTACACGGAAAGAAAAATCATATAATTTATAAAATTTCAGAAAAATTACCATGCTGTATTTTAATGCGTCCGCGATTGACGACCAAAGTAAAAAATATATTATAGCATGGTAAAATTTAATGTGGTAGCACAACTTCTATCACACTCTTATGCATATATGTTATAGTTTGATTCGTATTCTCGTACTCTTTCATTTGCGCAACTGACCCGCAACCTTATGTTGCTTCGGATGTACTTGTAAAAACTTCGAAGATGCCCGATCTTTTCCGACCTTTAAACAAACAAAAACAAAATTAAACAATTGATTTTTTATATTCTCCGAACACTCGTAAAACTAATTTTACAGTAAAAAAAAGTGGTACACCTATTTCGACAGTCAAGTTTAAAAATTGAATAAAACAAATAATTTGATTATTTGAAAAAAATACCAAGCACCCATTTTACTAGTTGTTACTACTTAAGTTGTACGTTAACTATACGGTACAAACATATGTCTAGAGAATCTGAAACGAGTGGAGTTGGGGAGGATGAACAATGGGGGTGAACAATGATAACTGTGTATGCTTAAGGGTAATGTTAAGGGAGAGAAAAGTTAAAAAAAAACAATTATACGATGCGGTATGATCATCATATAAGACAAACGCTTTAAGTAGACCAGTCAACGAGCTCCAAGGAATTATTAAAACAATTTATTAGGGGATCTTTTACAATGTCTTCTCATGTCGACTTGTCTTGTATGTCTATCGTGTCCTCACAAGGTTGTTTTCATTTTATCTTATTCTATTACCTATAATTACGAAATATTATCAAAATTAAAAATAATCTTTGTTAGGTGTTGATTTTTTTGTGTTTTATTGAATTATCAGAATTTTTCGCAGGTGTATAGACGAAGCCATCCTCGTGGTGTGGTAGGTCAAAGTGGCACTCAAGACCTTGGAGAGTTTTTTTACCAACTGCAAACCTTTTTCGTAAGGCTTTGGCTCCTAATGGCCTCTTAGATGAGTTTATGAAGTTCGTGTCACTTGAGAAACAGTCTGTTAGTTATACTTCCGAATTTATCTGAAAATATTCATATGAAAATCCAAATTATTCCTGTTCAGTTGTTGATTTTGGTTCTTCAAATAATTTAGAATATCGTCCTACTGTCCTAACACCTAACACCTGCCCTAGTGTTGCTGTAAGTCAATATACACCTTACATTTTACTTAATACATGACATTTAGGAAAAATCATTTCCAAAATATGTCAAACTAACGAGAGAGAATTGCTTTTATTGTTTTTTTTTTCAAAGACTCTTGTCTTTCTTGTCAGAACTGAAAAATTTCGAAAAACACAATCCACAACTCATTTTCTTCAAAATGGCGCCACAATATAGTGGGGGTGCATTGAAATATGAATTTCACTCGTGCGAGGGAGGGACCGCGAGCGAAATTTCGAAAAATTTATTCCCGAGAACTTTCTCATCTGCCCCTAAAATCGTAAATTTTGATTCTTCATAATCCTTGAACGGAATGGTTTTTTTTTATTGGGATTTTATTGGCTGTTATTCATAAATGCTTATGAATCCCACCCTTTCCCTTCAGCTGGTTTCAAAAAATAAAAAGAGACGGCAAAGTCCTACGATTGTGTCTTGTCTATATCTACAGTTTTTTTTCTCTTCCCATTCTTTGAATCAAATTTAAAGTGTAATTTTGTAAACGTGAAAAATTTGACTTTATGTGTGTCGACTAACGCCCGGCAAACATTTGCTGGATTCGATCACATATTTAATTTTCAAAAAACATTTTGGTATATACGCTAATATGGTAGACAGTATATTGCGTTTTAAAATATGATTAAAACGATAAACAAATATTTTTACAATTTAAATATTAAATAATATAAACCACAAATAAATTTTAAACTAATTTTGTAATTATTCGGATTTTATTTACCCGGGAAAATATTAAAAGCGAAAAGTTAGACATCGATGGTTTTCATTTTACAAATCGTATGTACATACATACATATATATTGTGTTTGATTGGATTCATGCATTAGCTTTTCGACATAATAAATATAATATTTTAATATGATTTATTTGGGGAACAAATCTATAGCGTAGTTTATGTATATATATATATATATATATATATATATATATATATATATATATATATATATATATATATATATATATATATATATATATATATATATATATATGCAAAATCAACATACATGTATGGTATGATATATGAATACTGTGTTTGTCTTGCAAGGGACCCTAACCTCACTTTCTACTTGTTATTCTCTTTGATACCTTCAGAATTAGAGGTCGATCCAGCTTTTAAATTTGGAGGGGTCACATTTTTAAAAAGAATATTTTTAAAAAGAATATTTCCAAATTATCATTAATGCTAGAGTCAAATTCAACTGCCATTGTGCACAGCAGTCCTGGACACACTATCAGCGGGATAATCCAGATTTGTACGAATATCTGGAATGGAACTGGGGACAACTGATGAAAAGTTTAATTTTTTTTCGTTTGTCACGGTGACCTACTGGAGAAAAGCGGGTGCGAGACATACGTAGAAACGTATTTTAAAATGGATAAACTCGCCATGTTGTCCGCGACCAGGTCGTATTACCTCAAGTTCATTCGTGAATTAAGTAAAATAGTTGTATAGAAAGCGAAAGAGTTTAAGAGGCCGAAAAGCGACAGACGTGGCGAAATGGATCAACTCGCCATGTTGTTCGCGACCAGGTCGTATTACCTCAAGCTCATTTTTGTATTAGGTAAAATAATTGTCTAATATGGTTTTTTTGGGATATATGTAATTATTTTAACAATTTTAAACCTAAGTTCCCAAATAATTTGAATTATTCATTTATCCAAGCAGATGTAGGATTGGAAATAATACTCCAGACTATCTTCCATAGAATAAAATGTTTCTTTATTTGTCCAGAAATCTTTCGGTATATTTTATACCTTTTTCAGTGGCAAAAAACTTTTTCTTCCCTTTACATAGTAATTTGTTAAAAAATTTTTTTGGTAACAACCAGAGCATATGTTTTTTGTAAAATAATCTCTAGCACAACCGAGATCATTATGTCGAGAAAATGCATTTCATAAGAAATTTGTCTATATAAATTAAAAACCGATTCTTAATTTAAAAATTAAGTTCGTCTAAAATATATCTAAAATATATCTATTTGAAAACATTAAATAAAAAATAAAATGGGACGAACTTCTCCGCGTTTTGTTATGGTGTAAAAAAATTTCGAAAAATTTAAATTTTGGTAAGAGACTCTTTTCGGAGGTTCCGAGCATCAGACGTGCTTGATAGAGGAACTCGTCGAAGAGCTTAGGATTTCCAACGTTTCCCTCAAATTTCAAACCTCAAAGGCTCAAGTCTTCCCGTGACAGTGGCTCTAATAGCTGAATTTTCCATTCGGAAATTTGCTAAAAAATGAAATTTTGTTGGTTCAGATGGAGCGAAGGAAGGAAATTGTGTGGTGTTAAAGGTGATAGTACACGGAAAGAAAAATCATATAATTTATAAAATTTCAGAAAAATTACCATGCTGTATTTTAATGCGTCCGCGATTGACGACCAAAGTAAAAAATATATTATAGCATGGTAAAATTTAATGTGGTAGCACAACTTCTATCACACTCTTATGCATATATGTTATAGTTTGATTCGTATTCTCGTACTCTTTCATTTGCGCAACTGACCCGCAACCTTATGTTGCTTCGGATGTACTTGTAAAAACTTCGAAGATGCCCGATCTTTTCCGACCTTTAAACAAACAAAAACAAAATTAAACAATTGATTTTTTATATTCTCCGAACACTCGTAAAACTAATTTTACAGTAAAAAAAGTGGTACACCTATTTAGACAGTCAAGTTTAAAAATTGAATAAAACAAATAATTTGATTATTTGAAAAAAATACCAAGCACCCATTTTACTAGTTGTTACTACTTAAGTTGTACGTTAACTATACGGTACAAACATATGTCTAGAGAATCTGAAACGAGTGGAGTTGGGGAGGATGAACAATGGGGGTGAACAATGATAACTGTGTATGCTTAAGGGTAATGTTAAGGGAGAGAAAAGTTAAAAAAAAAAACAATTATACGATGCGGTATGATCATCATATAAGAAAAACGCTTTAAGTAGACCAGTCAACGAGCTCCAAGGAATTATTAAAACAATTTATTAGGGGATCTTTTACAATGTCTTCTCATGTCGACTTGTCTTGTATGTCTATCGTGTCCTCACAAGGTTGTTTTCATTTTATCTTATTCTATTACCTATAATTACGAAATATTATCAAAATTAAAAATAATCTTTGTTAGGTGTTGATTTTTTTGTGTTTTATTGAATTATCAGAATTTTTCGCAGGTGTATAGACGAAGCCATCCTCGTGGTGGGGTAGGTCAAAGTGGCACTCAAGACCTTGGAGAGTTTTTTTACCAACTGCAAACCTTTTTCGTAAGGCTTTGGCTCCTAATGGCCTCCTAGATGAGTTTATGAAGTTCGTGTCACTTGAGAAACAGTCTGTTAGTTATACTTCCGAATTTATCTGAAAATATTCATATGAAAATCCAAATTATTCCTGTTCAGTTGTTGATTTTGGTTCTTCAAATAATTTAGAATATCGTCCTACTGTCCTAACACCTAACACCTGCCCTAGTGTTGCTGTAAGTCAATATACACCTTACATTTTACTTAATACATGACATTTAGGAAAAATCATTTCCAAAATATGTCAAACTAACGAGAGAGAATTGCTTTTATTGTTTTTTTCTTCAAAGACTCTTGTCTTTCTTGTCAGAACTGAAAAATTTCGATGTAGGATTGGAAATAATACTCCAGACTATCTTCCATAGAATAAAATGTTTCTTTATTTGTCCAGAAATCTTTCGGTATATTTTATACCTTTTTCAGTGGCAAAAAACTTTTTCTTCCCTTTACATAGTAATTTGTTAAAAAATTTTTTTGGTAACAACCAGAGCATATGTTTTTTGTAAAATAATCTCTAGCACAACCGAGATCATTATGTCGAGAAAATGCATTTCATAAGAAATTTGTCTATATAAATTAAAAACCGATTCTTAATTTAAAAATTAAGTTCGTCTAAAATATATCTAAAATATATCTATTTGAAAACATTAAATAAAAAATAAAGTGGGACGAACTTAATTTTTAAATTAAGAATCGGTTTTTAATTTATATAGACAAATTTCTTATGAAATGCATTTTCTCGACATAATGATCTCGGTTGTGTTAGAGATTATTTTACAAAAAACATATGCTCCGGTTGTTACCAAAAAAATTTTTTAACAAATTACTATGTAAAGGGAATAAAAAGTTTTTTGCCACTGAAGAAGGTATAAAATATACCGAAAGATTTCTGGACAAATAAAGAAACATTTTATTCTATGGAAGATAGTCTGGAGTATTATTTCCAATCCTACATCTCCTTGGATAAATGAATAATTCAAATTATTTGGGAACTTAGGTTTAAAATTGTTAAAATAAAATAATTGTCTGGAAAGCGAAAGAGTTTAAGAGGCCGACGAGCGACAGACGAGGCGAAATGGATCAGCTCGCCATGTTGTCCGCCACCGAGTCATATTACCACAAGCTTATTATTGAATTCGGTAAAATTATATAGAAAGCGAATGAGTTCGAGACGCCGAGGAGCGACAGACGTAGCGAAATGGATCAACTCGCCATGTTGTCCGCGACCAGGTCGTATTACCTCAAGCTCATTTTTAAATTAGGTATCGTTTTGTTTATAACTGAAGATCCAAAATTCGTTTGTTATTCGTATCATTAATATTTGTGGAGATTTTATTGGAAGTTTAATTTTCTCGTAACTGGTAACAGCTTTTTTGCGACGTCGATATCCACGTTTTTCAGCTTCTTTTGCAACGTCTGTAGCACGTTGGCCCCTTCGTTTCCTGTACTATCTTACATAATTCAGGAAGCAACTAAAAGTAATTCGCCCTTAAAGGGGACAAATATGGTGACCTTTGTTTTGTTTTAGAACTAGAAATGTTTATTTTAAAATCTACGTCAGTCTTTGTCTTGAATTAAACGATTGGATGACCACATAATGATTAAAATCACCGCTCAAGGTAACTTATTTTTTTGAAATTACGTACATCTGTTCTGAAATATATTTACGTACAAAATAAAGTAGGTATAAATGGCAACGAAATTACTTTCTTATTATGCATAGTGTTTGACGATATAATTTAGTCCCAAAATGAAAAAAAAAAATAGCTGGTAACCTTGAAGGGCTACCATTTGCCTATATTTGGCTTTTGTTGATAATTTTTATTTTTCATTTTTATGGCGTTTACAGTATAATGTTCCTGTACGATCTTTATTCAACGATACGGCGTTATCTTCCTAACTTGATGTAATAGGGCCTGGAAGACATAACGACTTGATCCATTTTAATATCCGTTTAAACTTTTATTTCGTTTCTTTCTCTTACCATGTTTTTTGCTTTTTGCGCAGCTTTTTGATTTTGATTTATAGGGTATTTTGATAAAAATTTCATAAAGCTATTTCTGACATTCCGTGGTAACTTTTCCTGTTAAGTGTCAAATCACCAGTGAATAATCATACATTTGTGGCAAGCAAGGTCTATGAAGCATCTTTAAATTGCTCGCTTTTCTCACTGTGGTAACTGTTGTGTCTAGACTGATAGCGTATTACGTTTAATATTATTATTATTATTATATATTATTTAAACTGGATTTGATAATTTTATACCGGGCTGTCTAAATTTTGCAAAAAAATTAGGAAAAAATTCAAAATTTTTGTATTGCTTCCATTTTCTTAGATTTTTTAGTAGTAAAATCTATCCAATTCACTTGAAACTAATACTGCAGCTTAAGCATGGATGGAGCTAAGGAGTGGCGACGGAACAATTCCGATATCGTTTATACCGGGTGTTTCAGAACTAGTCACACCTGACAATATATATGCTTAAATATCTCAAATGCGTGTCCAGCGATTTCGCTTAAGCTTGGTACGTGTCTTATACAAGAATGGTACTACACGTCCATAAAATAAAATCCGTGGGCAATTCAAATTTACGGATATTAGGGCATAAAAATCAGTTACAGGATGCTTAAATGTACTTTTTCACGATTTTTTTTTTGACAGTTTTAAGTCAATTTTTTATCTAATCCAAAGTTATGAATGCTTATTTGTATATTTTAGAATTATCTTAAACATTTTATAGCAGTAAAATTAGCTCTAAAACGTATGAAATGAATTTACGTGCATTTGTATAATATTAAAAAGCTATGAGAGAGTGACTGAAATTATTTGATTATGTCAGAGTTAGGTATGGTTAAAAATTAAAAAATCATTCATTTTTAACTCTTTTTTTATTATTTACTATAATAAGGGTTTTAAGGATTTAATAAGGGTTCTGAATCAAAAGGAGTGATAAAATATTATTGCATAAAAAAATATTATTTTTAAAACTATTTTTTCACTATTGAAAACACTTTGTTTCTTTTGCAGTGGAATACATTTTTACCCTATATTACAGTATCAGACAGTGGTATAAACGAATGATCCGATCTAGTCCCTGGTATATTCTTTAAATTACAATACATCTGCGACAGCTGGTGTGTTTTTGCTTTAATATCCTTATTATCTACATAAATTAAATCAATTTTAGGAAAATTTTTAACGGCCCAATTATAAAGTTCCTTTGGCGTAGTAATTTGATTGCCAACTGGGGTTTGTAAACTGACTTTAATAGCTAACCTTTTTACTATTCCCGATAAACCATCAGAGGAACCTTTGCCATGGGATGTAGCGAAAAAATGCCACTCAGCTGAGACAGAAAATTGTTTGTTATGTTGGCACAAATTATAAAATTTATTTTAATTTTTGTATTGTGCTGCAGCACCATTACTAAAGTAGAATATTTTACTGAGTTTTTGAATTTTTGATTTTAAATATCCTAACAGTTTTTCTTGAAAAGAGTACACAGCAACAGTATTATGTTTTAAAGAGTCCGTAATAGCCACATAACTTAAGTGCTTGAACTCATTATTGTCTTTATAATAGCAAACGAATGGATGTAGTGATGCATCCATTCGTTTGCTATTATAAAGACAATAATGAGTTCAAGCACTTAAGTTATGTGGCTATTACGGACTCTTTAAAACATAATACTGTTGCTGTGTACTCTTTTCAAGAAAAACTGTTAGGATATTTAAAATCAAAAATTCAAAAACTCAGTAAAATATTCTACTTTAGTAATGGTGCTGCAGCACAATACAAAAATTAAAATAAATTTTATAATTTGTGCCAACATAACAAACAATTTTCTGTCTCAGCTGAGTGGCATTTTTTCGCTACATCCCATGGCAAAGGTTCCTCTGATGGTTTATCGGGAATAGTAAAAAGGTTAGCTATTAAAGTCAGTTTACAAACCCCAGTTGGCAATCAAATTACTACGCCAAAGGAACTTTATAATTGGGCCGTTAAAAATCGTTTGCTATCATTCGTCCAGTGGAAACCTTGAACTGCATCCTGTATTGTAAATCAATAATGTTCCGCAAAATCACTATCACTTCACCACTTTTAATGTCTTCCTTTTTTTTCTTAAAAATTCACTCTGTTTTTTACAAATAAAATCATGTAGACGAAGTTCGAATAAACAGTGAGAAAAAGTTTGAATAAAATCATCCACTTTCTGTTGCGATGTAATTAAGGCACATTTATCTGTCGACACCCACTGTTTATATTCCACCTTTTCTACGTTGTTTTTTTTTTCAAATATTTCACATAATTCTGACTCAAAATTCATCCCATTTATTAAGCAATCAGAGCATTCATTTAAGAAGCAATTTTCTTCCGGTGGATTGCATGTTATTGCTTTTAAGCAAGATGAATAATCAGAGTATCTTTTGTCAGATAACTGATTCAGCTTACATCCAGATATCATTAACTTTACGTTTTGATGAATTTTGCAAATGCACACTGAATGTGTACCAGGGAATCCTACTAATATACAATATTTGGGTCTCAACATACAAAATTTAGTAAATCCCATCTTCAGCTCTGGGTAAGTTTCCGTAAAACTAGCGTAAATTTCCTTTAGATTCGCCAAAATTAAACGTTTTTGATATCGAATTCTGTTGCCATCAACAACGACTGATTTGAAATCTTTTTACCAGGCATAATTCTGCTTATGTCATCACTTTCATAAAATTTGACGACAGTATCACAGACAGACTGTGGTAAATTCTTTCCTTGTTTCGCCACTGTTTTTGGAAATAGTTCCTGATCTTTTACAAGATTTCTAACTTGAGTTAATAAGTTTTTTGATGTATTAAATTCAGAGAATGTATTTTTTCATTAGTCCAGTCTTTCACAAAAATTGAGAGAATAGCTATTTTATTATATTTTGAAGTGTTCTCTTCATGGTACTTTTTTTTTTAAATTGCGCATAATTAGAAAATAATCTCGAGTAAAATTTTCATCACTTACTTCTTCCTGGGTAGCCCTGGATGTCGACGGTTGTGGATCCTCTGGATCAAAACCTGGACTACTATTGTAGTTGTTGTCAGTTTCGACATTTGAATTGCTCAAGTCCATTTGTTCTAATTCGTTTCTTGGATCAGGAGTCCTAGCTGAAATTGTTCTGCGACAGCGTGTACATAAATTTTTTCTAGGAATAAGTGTAACATTATCTCGATGTTTCAAGGCATAGGATAAACTAATTTCTCTTAAGCCTTTAAAAATTTGGCGACCTTGATGTTTTAACAAAGGGTCACAACATTTTCTTGTTTCTTAGAGTAATAGAAGAAATAACGGCTTTCATGGTAATAACAAATAGTGGTTGCTTCTTGAAATTTAATGCCAGAATGCATTTCAAAAACTTTTTGTTTTCTTTCAGAAAAGTTTTTAACATATTTATAATTCACTTCTTCCGAAAACCTTGAAACATCACAAAGTTCTAGTCCTATAGAGCACATAAAGTATTTAAATTTTTATTGCCTAAAAGTTTTCAGTTTAATTTTTATAATAAATATGAACTGACTTCGTTAATGCATACACTAACTGAACACTAAACTGTCAGGTTAGCCTACAGAAAAGCCTTACAGAATAACAGTCAGTGTTGAATAAAAGTCCTACAGAGTAACAGACAGGGCCGTAGCTAGAGCTGAATTTAAGGTAGGGCAGCTGTTGTTATATGTAGGGCAGAAGTAAAAATTTTATTTGATTTGATCTAGTGAATCGATTTTTCTCGTACTTTTGCGTATGTGTAAGTGAGATAGTACTTAATTGTCAAGAGGGGGTGACAGATAGATAAAAGCAAAGCAGTTATTTATTCAAATTTATATATAATTTCTTCAAATATATTGTATTTAGTTCAATAATAATTAGTCCTTCCTTAAAACAGCTGAATTTTTCGATTCGCCATATTATTAAAAATGCGAAGAACTTCATCCAGATTAATTAACTTCATTCTTTTCTTTTCAAAGGCCAAAAATACCATGCCTGCCCTTCTTTCGTGACCCATTGACAGTCGCTGAGGCTTATTGATTGCAGTCAAAGTTGAAAACGTAGATTCGCACACAGCAGTACTACATCCTATGGTCGCCACAGATGCAAAAAGTTCATATGTATCTTTGAACGCCTCTCGCTGCCTGTACAGAACTTGTATTGTGTTTTCCATTGTATTCTCGCTACGACTCAAATAAGCTTTGACTACAGTAGCCTCTTCTCTTGATGGAACCGTTAGACCTAAAAAATCAGTGGAAATTGTGAACTTATGTCCATAAATAAATAACACTAGTATTTTACAAGCAGAGATATAGTTTTGTTTAATTTTCTTACTTACCTAAATTTTTCAACGGCATCATTTTTTCTACATCCAACTCGTCGAGACTTGCTATCGAATTTAACAGATCGTCGTTGTCCGAAAATCTTCTTTGCAATTCAGCAATTAGTATATATCCAGCGTTTCGAAATACTCAGACTTAAATGGCAGAGCATCTAGGCCTTCTAGGTTTTGTCTGGCAGAGGAAGAGGAAGGGCCATATAACAAGTAATCATCCATCTGATTTGATTTTTTGACTTGTCTTTGCTGGGTCTGGGTCCTATTTTCCAAATCGCCGCTTATTATAGACTTAGCTTCTTCTAAAATTTGATGATACATTTCATCTGATCTCAGTTTCGTCATTTCAATTTGGACGCACTTTATGATCGTTATCGCGTCTTTTAATCCTGTGCTTCGGGCTTGTAAAGCTGCGTCTGCAGGGTGAAGCATTGATAAAATTTTTTTGGCGACAATCATGGCCATTCGGAATTCCAAACTGAGCATGACTTTTTTAATGCCGACACTCTTGGCGACGTCATTACCGTTAAATCTATCATTTTTGATTTCATCTAAAGTTACCAAAATCGATGAATAATTATCATATATAACTTTTGTAACCGCCAGATGACCTGACCAACGCTGTTGGAGGAGCCGGCCAATCCTTTTTCCACCATACAAGGCAGCTATTTTGCCATGATGAAAGAATTCATGTAGCATGATGCATTTATCAAAAAATAAACGAATAAAAGTGATTTCCGAAATAGTTCTGATGACTATCAAATGCAAACGATGGTTATAGCAGTGAACGTAGGGAATTTTTCGGCCTAATTTATTTTCTATTCTGGTCGCAACTCCAGAAACTTTCCCACTCATTACACTTGCGCCGTCATAGCACTGGCTTAGCATATGAGAGAGGTTAATGTTATTTTCCGTAAGGGTATTTAACGTCAATTCCGTAAAAGTGGCTGCATCAAGGTTTTCGGTTGTTATAACTGTTAGCAAAGACTCATTGACAATTCCATCCTTAATATACCGTATTGCTATTGCAATATTTTCGCGATTATTTTTATCTCTCGTCCCATCTTCCATTAGAGTAAACCAGTTCACGTCAGATTCTTTAATATCTTTAACAATGGAAGTGCGTACTGCTTGAACCATTGCTTGAATTATTTGATTTTGAATTGCAGGTGAACGATATGTTGCATTTTGTGGTATATGACTGAGAGCCTCCTTTAAACTAGGGTCTTTCATGCACGTGTATTCAAACAAATTTTGAAATAAACCTTGTTCTTTTTCTTTTTCTAAAATATAATTTCCACGCAAAGCTAATTCGTTTACAACTAGAAATTGTATTACTTCAATAATAGACTTCACGTAATACCTGTTTTTTTCTAATATTGTTTGATGTATTAACGTTTCAACACTACTAGTCGTAGATATTCTGTGTAATTTTTCCTGCCACATAGCCATGGCTTGTGTATGAGAAATGAATTTTTCGTGTTTTGGAAACCCAGTTTTCGAATCAGTGGCATTTTTCCAGTTTCTGAATCCTGTAAAATTGTACGAAGTCTGTTTGCTTCCATGAGGTAAAAATTGCTGACAAGGATAGCAAAAAGCAGCATCCTTTTCGACAGAATATTGTAACCATTTAAATCTTTTGAACCAGTCCGCTACAAAGGCCCTATTATTTTGTTTTGGATATGTGTCTAAAATAACTTGCTTTATCGGTTCTCCGATTTGTGCAATGTCAGAAGGAATACCATGGCTAACAATACCAATGTGTTTCATTGAATTTGTTTTCATAGGGCTAGGTGTAGCAATTGTATCTTGTACTTCCATCTGTTTTGAGGAATGAGGCTCTTCGTGATCAATTTTTTCTTCAATTCTTCGTTTTTTTTCCAAAGAAAGCCCGTATACCCATCGCAAGATCAATTAATTTTCAGTTAACACTAATAAACAAACAACTGTGTCGATAACTAACTGCCACGCTGTGCTGTACACTACACTACTTATAAATTATAATTTATTAAACATGGGATCGTTGCTTTGTCACTTTTCACAGGAAAATTGTAGAAAAACACGAGTCGACTTTCGGCTTTTACACCATCGTCAGGTGAAAAACATAACTAAAAATTATTCTTTTAGGCGAAAAGTATTTATAATACAAACTGAAGTAAATAATGTATTGGTGGGGGATGGTGGAGGCAGATATAATCAAACCAAATGTAAGGGAATTCCCAAGTTGAACAATTTTGATAAAACTAAAAATGTATTATTTGCAAAGGCTCCCGCAGCGAATTTTATTTTAAAACCAGTTAAGTGTAATATAATTAAAATGGCTAGAGTATGTTGGGGAAAACCAGAAACATGAAATAGTGGTGAACATTAATTGCAAGAAAAAAGAGAATAAAATATACAGGTATCTATCTGTGTTAATTTGTCAAAATAGAGAAATGTGTTGATTTACAAGAAAAGTTACACCCCCAGGTAGTTGCTTTTGTTAGACTGAAAGGATTGTAAAATCAGAAATATTGCATAAAAACTATTTTGAAATATTAATTACCAGGAATCAATAAAATTTTTAAAAATGGGTACCTGTCAGCTAAAACTATTCGAAAAACGTTAGATGCATCGTGTTATAAATTTAACAAAGGCGATTTGTTTAGATCAATTTGGTCATTTAAGATGACAAATTGCTGACAAAATATTACACATTTGTAAAAAAGGCCGCAAACTCAACATTTTGGAAGCCCTGGAAATCAACAAATTGAACAAAGACCCAAACCACGTCATCTTAAATGACCAAATTGATCTAAACAAATCGCCTTTGTTAAATTTATAACACGATGCATCTCACGTTTTTCGAATATTTTTAGCTGTACCCATTTTTAAAAATTTTATTGATTCCTGGTAATTAATATTTCAAAATAGTTTTTATGCAATATTTCTGATTTTACAATCCTTTCAGTCTAACAAAAGCAACTACCTGGGGGTGTAACTTTTCTTGTAAATCAACACATTTCTCAATTTTGACAAATTAACACAGATAGATACCTGTATATTTTATTCTCTTTTTTCTCACAATTAATGTTCACCACTATTTCATGTTTCTAGTTTTCCCCAACATACTCTAGCCATTTTAATTATATTACACTTAACTGGTTTTAAAATAAAATTCGCTGCGGGAGCCTTTGCAAATAATACATTTTTAGTTTTATCAAAATTGTTCAACTTGGGAATTACATTACATTTGGTTTGATTATATCTGCCTCTAACATCCCCCACCAATACATTATTTACTTCAGTTTGTATTATAAATACTTTTCGCCTAAAAGAATAATTTTTAGTTATGTTTTTCACCTGACGATGGTGTAAAAGCCGAAAGTCGACTCGTATTTTTCTACAATTTTCCTGTGAAAAGTGATAAAGCAACGATCCTATGTTTAATATGGATTTTCACAAAGTAAACCTTTCTAATATTAATTATTTATAATTTATTATTTTATTATTATATGAAAATATAATAAATAAACACATACATATACTTTAAATAAATAAGCTTTACTGTTTTCGTAAAATGCTGACTTATTTAATTCTTACATTAACATTTGATCAATGATCAGAAAGTTGAGTCACTGTATTTAACTGTTAGTACCAAGATACATTTCGGTTTTATTTGCTAATTTGAAAATGATTGTTAGCTTTTGCCGTTGTCTTAAAATACGGTATTGTACATTTAAATTTTATTGGTTGATTTGAAACTGATTGTTATGTTTAATTATTACTAATATGGACAACAAATATATTTAAATTTAATTAAGGAAAACCTCCAAATTCCCTCTAGTGTTACTACGCTAGTGTAATAAATTATTTTTTTTCCATCATCTCATACTATAAACAAATAATTTTCTTAGCATATTATCGTACTTTTTAAGGTAGGGCATTGATATTTTAAGGTAGGGCATTGCCCCATGATGCCCTCCCCTAGCTACGGCCCTGGTAACAGAGTGTCACTCTGTTATTCTGTAGGACTTTTATTCAACACTGACTGATCTAATTGACTCAAAACGCACTTCTTGAACACTGACTTTCTTGGATGAAATTGGTATGTTTATACGAAAAATAAGGGTACTAAAATATTTTTGCATGTCCCGTTAAACAAGATAAAAAACATTTTTCCTTATAGACAAACAAACAATGTTCCGTTATCTCCGAGACATGATTTTTTTCTTATTATAAGCAATGTAACCTTTCCAAAATGGTGTCTATAAAGCTAGCCCCGCCAAGTCATAACGCCGAGATCCTACTTAGGCTATATTTTTTTTGCTACTTTATACAGCTGTTACCGAGATACAATGGCGGGGCTGACTTAAGTCTGAAGTCAGCCCCGCCGCCCCTAAATCTCCGGATCTGCTGCACTTATTCAAATGAAATTTACGGAATACTTTTTTGCTATTTTTTTACCCACAAATTGATTTTTTTGTCACAGCCGTTACCGAGATACAATGGCGGAGCTGACTTAAGTCTGAATTCAGCCCCGCCACCCCTATATCTCCGGACCTGCTGTATTTATTCAAATAAAATTACTGAGATAGAATGGCGAGGCTGACAAATCTGAAGTCAGCCTCACCACCAGTATATCTCCGAACCTGCTGCACTTCTTCAAATGAGATTTACGGGATATTTTTTTACTAATTTTTTTGCTAGTTTTTGCTGCTGACTTAAATCTGAAACCGGTGTAGCCACCACAATATCTCCGGATCTGTTTCACTTATCTAAATGAAACTTACGAGATATTTTTTTAGTAATTAGTTGCTATTCTAAAATAGTAAGTATAATCATAATCTTAGGAAGATCTTAAGAATATTTACAGCGAAGTAAGCGGATGAATATTTGAAAACTTTTTTTTAAAACAGAAATAAGCACGTTTATTACATACGTAATAAACGTATTTCGACGCGTTCAATCAAAATTTAAAGTCTCTTTAACTTCATCGGGCCAAAAAATTTGGGTCGTAACACAAACATGGGTATGAATTACACTAACGCACATTATAAATGCATCTACGTATATTACACAAACGCATATTATTAATGCTAATTAAGTTAATGATTAAGTGCAGCATGATTGTTTCTCAGCAACAACTGTGGCAAAAAAATTCATTCGTTGGCAGAAAAATAGCAAAACAATTAGTAAAAAAGTATTCCGTAAATCTCATTTGAAGAAGTGCAGCAGGTTCGGAGATATACTGATGGCGGGGCTGACATCAGAGTTAAGTCATCCCTGCCACTGTATCTCGGTAGCGGCTGTCGTAAAAAAAATTCGTTGGTAAACAAATAGCAAAAAAATATCCCGTAAATTACATTTGAATAAGAACAGCAGGTCAGGAGATATCGGGGTGGCGGGGCTGAACTCAGACTTAAGTCAGCTCCGCCATTGTAGCTCGGTAACGACTGTGGCAAAAAAATTAAATCGGTAAAAAAATTGCAAAAAAATATCCCGTAATTTTCATTTGAGTAAGTACAACAGGTCTAGAGATATAGGGGCGGCGGGGCTAACTTCAGATTTAAGTTAGCTCCGCCATTGTCTCTCGGCAACGGCTGCGGCAAAACAATCAATTCGTTGGTAAAAAAACAGCAAAAAAATATCAAAAAAATATCCCGTAAAGGGTCTAGCAGGTTAAGATAGGGTTTGTGGCCCCAGAAAGGTCTATTAAAAATAAGTTATGCTGCGATATCGGTGAGTAATAAATATACCATTGACACCTATTTTAGCCTCATATCTCTCTGCGTTCTTGAGATAATTGACCATATATGCTAGAGCGGGTATTATTGGAAATTTTTTTTATTCCGAAACTATTACATCCAGACTGATAAAACCAAGACTGTTTATTAGGTAGTACGTTGTGCTATATTCTGTATTTTTTACAGAATTTTCTAGCAATTTCTACCACCTAAAAAAATTAAAAATAAAAAATTCCTATTTTTTTTCCATAGTTCTCGGAGAGGTACAATCACAGAAAAATATATAATGTAGCCTAGTATGTCTACTATTATCACTAAAAACTGCATTCAGATCAGATGGGTGCAACGTTTCGAAAAAAAATAAATATCCTTATGACCGCTCTAGAGTACTCACCACTTCATATCCCTTTTTCATATAAACTTGCTTATAAATATATAATCAAGTAGTAGTTACAGTTGATTTCCATTTAAAAACGAAACGATTTTTATGAGTGACGAGTGTATGAGGTAAGGGTATATATACAATACCATATGCACGATTGATATATAGATTATATAGTGTATATGTACGGTGTGGATTAATACGAACGATTAAGGGAAATAGGAAGGGATAGATTGGGATATAAATATCATGGATCGATTCTATTAAGGTATTGTCTTCTATTATGAATATACCAAATAATACTTGTGCTGCACGTACTATACGAGAAAGGTGGTTGCGCAATATAATCTCAAGTAGCATTTAGTCATAACAGCGGGCAACATATTAAAACTGAGAGTAAGGTCAAGGTATATCAATACTAAAACAAAACTTATCACCTGTACATGTATCAGTATATTTGTCATGTGTAGATTAATAAGCAACGAATATACGAGAAAAATAGATTTTGATAGTGTAATCAATAGTATTGTTGTCTATTTATCTGAGTGATATATAAAATTATATATATATATATATATATATTATATATATATATATATATATATATATATATATATATATATATATATATATATATATATAAGTGGAATTCTTGGATGTTCAAAATAAGAATGTATCGACTGTACAAAATATGAAAGTAAGAGAAGAAACGATTATATCCATCATTGCTGCTTGCACGCCAATTAATAGGAGCTATAAAGGGAATCACTAACATGGATGCCACAAGAACAAAAAAAAATATTCTTTTTAACACATCTATCTTACTTTAGATATTAAAATTCACATATACATGACTAAAGTGACAATGCGTTAAATGCCGTCAGTTTACGTATTAGCAATTATCTAATATATTTACAACAGAAAATAGTCATGTAATTATCAGTGAGGATAGTTACCGAGACTAATCATAACCACATTACAACAATTAATCAATTAATATTCCATATAATAATGGATAAATAACAAGTTCTTGAACTTCTTTTTTATTTTTGTAAATATTCACTGTAATTCGGAGCACTGCTACACTTTTAACACGTAGACGGTTATAGTGCTGTGCAGCCTCAAGTAAAACTTCATTAACTGCAACACGATGCTATAGCACGTCAACGTGTTCGTATATAGTGTATAGTACAACAAAAAGTTATATAAACATAACTCGATTTCTGTTTAGGCACC
Source organism: Brachynemurus nebulosus (assembly GCA_035578155.1). NCBI lineage: Eukaryota > Metazoa > Arthropoda > Insecta > Neuroptera > Myrmeleontidae > Brachynemurus > Brachynemurus nebulosus. Next base: position 6,870,707 of record JAPWDM010000021.1, read on the forward strand.
ATAGATACCAGAAAGGTGTGATATACTATCCAATACTTTATGTATTCTGCAGCAGATCTGTGGTACCTGTAGTATCTATTGTGCTTAGACAAAGAGTGAGCTACGGTTGTTTATATAATAGAGTAATCATACATATTAACCCACACCGTACATATACTCTATATAATCTATATATCAATCGTGCATATGGTCTATATATATATACTCCCCTTACCTCATACATTCGTCACTCATAAAAATCGTTTCGATTTAGATGGAAATCAACTGTAACTACTACTTGATTATATAATTATATGCAAGTTTATATGAAAGAGAGATATGAAGTGGTGAGTACTCTAGAGCGGTCATAAGGATATTTCAATTTTTTTTCGAAGTGTTGCACCCACCTGATTTGAATGCACTTTTTAGTGATAGTAGTAGACATACTAGGCTACATTATATATTTTTTCTGTGATTGTACCTCTCCGAGAACTATGGAAAAAAAATAGGAATTTTTTATTTTTAATTTTTTTAGGTGGTAGAAATTGTTAGAAAATTCTGTAAAAAATACAGAATATAGCACAACGTACTACCTAATAAACAGTCTTGGTTTTATCAGTCTGGATGTAATAGTTTCGGAATAAAAAAATTTCCAAAAATACCCGCTCTAGCATATATATGGTCAATTATCTCAAGAACGCAGAGAGATAAGAGATTAAAATAGGTGGCAATGGTATATCTATTACTCACCGATATCGCAGCATAACTTATTTTTAATAGGCCTTTCTGGGGCCACAAACCCTATCTTAACTTGCTAGACCCTTTCATTTGAATAAGTGCAGCAGGTCCGGTAATATAGGCGTGGCGGGGCTGACTTCAGATATAAATCAGCCCCACCACTGTATCTCGGTAACGGCTGTGGCAAAAAAATCAATTCGTTGGTAAAAAATAGCAAAAAAATATCCCGTAAATTTTATTTGAATAAGTGCAGCAGGTCCGGAGATATAGCGGTGGCGGTGCTGACTTTAGATATAAGTCAGCCCCACCATTATATCTCGGTAACGGCTGTGGCAAAAAAATCAATTCGTTGGTAAAAAAATAGCAAAAAAGTATCCCGTAAATTTCATTTTAATAAGTGCAGCAGGTCCGGAGATATTGGTGTGGCGGGGCTGACTTCAGACTTAAGCCATTGTCCCGCCATTGTATCTCGGCAACGGCTGTGGCAAAAAAATTAATTCGTTGGTAAAAAATTAGCAAAAAAATAGCAAAAAAATATAGCCTAAGTAGGATCTCGGGGTTATGACTTGGCGGGGCTAGCTTCATAGACACTTCAAAATGTTTATAACAGGGCAATAAATATCTCTTTTGTACTTAAAAATCCTGTCGGCAATCTCAAAGATTATTATATTTCTTGCCGGCCGTTACTCACACATTTTTCGTTATACGTTAAGTTGTAATACATCCAAAACCCTTATTTTACAATATTGACCTAATTATGATTTTAAATTATTTTAAAGGTAATTTTAAATAATAAGTGTATTTATTAGGGTAATAAACAAAAAATATTTAAAAATCCTGAAATTTTAAGTAAAAATATTAATACAATTGAAATTATTTATACTATTTTAAACCGCTATTTTATTTTTAAATATACCTGCCTAAATCTACCACACACTAGTAAACATAATAATTATTATAACATAAGCAATAGGCGAATATTTTCCTGTTGACAAACCTATTACGGCAGGACACACAAAATGTTATTTGATAATATAAATAATGAAATTAGTATTTTCAAGTACTAGTAGTTTCAATGACTCATATATATTTGAAATTATCAAATCCAGTTTAAATAATATATAATAATAATAATAATAATAATAATAAACGTAATTCGCTATCGGTCTAGACACAACAGTTACCACAGTGATAAGAGCGAGCAATTTGAAGATGCTTCATAGACCTTGCTTGCCACAAATGAATGATTATTCACTGGTGATTTGACACTTAACAGGAAAAGTAACCACGGTATGTACGAAATATCTTTATGAAATTTTTATCAAAATCCCCTATCAATTAAAATGAAAAAGCTGCGCAAAAAGCAAAAAACATGGTAAAAGAAAGGAACGAAATACAAGTTTAAACTTAAGAGGAAACGTAACCACAATACGGGTATACGTAACCACAATACAATAAAGGTAAGAAATACCTTTATGAAATTTTTAGCAAAGTACCCTATAAATCAGAATGAAAAAGTTGCGCAAAAAGCAAAAAACATGGTAAGAGAAAGAAACGAAATAAAAGTTTAAGTGGATTTTAAAATGAATCAAGTCATTATGTCGTCCAGGCCGTATTACATCAAGTTAGGAAGATAACGTCGTATTGTTGAATAAAGATCGTACAGGAACATTATACACCTGACTTCCACTTATTTCATATGCTTGGGTCTATATAGGGGAAGATGAAATAAGTGGAAGTTCAGCGTCGTCCCTTATTTATTCAATTTTAAAAAAATGAAATTTTTATATAACAGTTGTAGACATATTTGCTAATGTTACTTAAGTAAAATATGTTATATAATTATAAAATAAATGAAAATGTTTTATAAAGTAAAAAAATAGTTTTATAATTAAAAAAAAGATTTTATAATTATAATTCACGTTTAATACTGCAAGACATCTTATACTACTATTAGACACAAACTCGATCGTTTAAACAGGCACATATGTAGGGGCAGTTGGGGTATGTTGACTATATTAACGAAAAACATGAAAATACCATGAAAAACATGAAAAACGATTAACATAAAAATACCACAAAATATTAATTCTGTTTATTGAATTTTTTTAGATACAAAAATTAACATGTATTCTTTTATTTTATCAATAAAAAATTTTAAAAAAAAACTTTCTTAAAACGTTTAATAAAAAGAACAAAAAATTGTTGCATTTTCGTCATGTTACCCTTACATCATATATTATGGGTAAGATGATGAAACATCAAATTATTACTTTTACTGTAGTAATTTTTTTATTGTAGTAATTTTTCGTTTTTCTGTTTCTTGCGTTACTGTTTGTTCACACTCGTTTTGACTACGTTTGTTTTCTTTTCCATGGCGCCTTTTTTCTTTTTCTTTTACTTTTTCTTCTTTCTCTTCCAATATTTTTTTCATAGATGACCCTGAAATGACAGTGGCGTACATCTTTTTTCTCTTAGTTTCTTTCCTTTGGTATTTCGGGGATGGTCGAATATCCCAAATTGACGTTGAAGAGTTTGGCTGTGTACTTGCATTTTTTTGTCATTTTCATTTGAAGCTGTAAGTTTTTTGATTCCTAAGTTATTAGTTAAAATAGGCTCTACCTTTGACCTTGCATTACCTAAATCAGATAGAATATGTCTACTTTCTGTAGTTTTAGTTTTTTTCATAAATTCACTTAAAGGTAAATCATCTTCTGATTCATAATTTAAAACATCAGATTCGGGCATTTTTCTTTCAAAAATAATCGTTGCTGAAAAGTTGGATTCACTAAAAATCATGGGATTAAATGGCTCAATACCGCATGCTCTAAAACCATGTACAGCATTCTGAACATTTGCTGCTTTGAAGTAAGCTTGGTTTAAAATAGAACCCAAGTTCTTATCCTGAATAATTGTACCTGGGGAATTTACCATAAAAGAATCACAGGCTTGTGATAAATATGTTTTAAGAAGCCCAAAAAATGCTACATCGAGTGATTGTAGTTTATGTGTAGTGTGTGTAGGAAATCAAACCAGCACAATACCGTTTTCACGACAAAAGTTGATTACGGGTAAATTCACATGTGAAGAATGGTTATCTACTAAAAGTAGAACTGGGTCTTCAACTGAAGGTTTTGTATATTTAGAGAAATGATTTAAATACTGGATAAAGCCATCAGCAGTCATCCAACCTCTGCTTAACGCAATCCCATTTGTTCCAGGTGGAAATCCATATAATAGTTCGTCTCTCATTCTTTTACGTGCAAAGATTACAAAAGGCGGTATAAACGAGCCAGTGGCATTCATTGCACATACCACAGTTGTATTATGACCTTTTTCTGCACAAACAATTTTCGAAACACGTCTACTGCCAGTTGGTGAAACAATTTTGGGTAATTTAGTTGGAACTGTCGGAACCCCAGTTTCGTCCGCATTATAAATTCTGTTAGGGCTAAAATTATATTGAGAGCGGATATCCTTTAAAATTGCAAAAAGTTTGTCCACAGCTGGTTTGTTAAAGCCAATTAAACAACCCACGGACGTACTTTCTGAGATTCGTAGAGACAATTTATTATCCTTCAAAAACTTTTATAAAAAGTCGTTACCAGCCATTTTTCTACTGTTATTAAACCTATGTGGAATTCCATTCGTTTCTACGTATTCAAATATTAGTTTTCGGACACATTTGGCAGTTAGACCCAAACCTCTATTGTTTAATTCTTTTATATAATTCACGAGTTCTTCAGTTTGCTCTTCTGTAAATGTGTTACGAAATCGTCCTCCATGTATTGGTAGATGTACATTTTGACTTAATTTCTTCAAATATCGTCGTAAGGTTGGCTCCGGAATTTTAAAAATTTGATCTACGTTCTGATTTTCTTTCATAATTTCGAGGCATATTTTACTAAAAATATACAACAAAACCGTTGATCTTGAACAAAACCATGTATTAAATATAGTCAATTTACCCAGTTGAAAAATAAGTCAACTTACCCAAATATGAAAAATACTTAAATATATTTTTTCAAAAAATATAAGCTGTTACTTAAATTAATTTATTATTACATAAATTAATATAATTTTATAGCTTTTGAATAAGGTATTCAGTTTTTTAAATTTACTTCTGTGTTAACTTTAAAACCTTATTTTACTTAGTAAAAAACATCTAACCTTAACAACAAATTTATTAAAAATGACATTTTGAAAAACTGATAAATTTATTATCTGTTTTATCGGTATTTAGCAGTATCTTTACTTGTCAAGAGATGGCTGTATCATCAGCTTAAAAAAAAAATAAGAACTAGTTGAAATAACAACAATTAATCAACTTACCCAATTCGTCAACTTACTCCAAGTTCCCCTATATACAAATTATTTTTAAATATTTTGTAAATCACTTAATGTTTTTAAATAATTTTCACTGCAAAGGGAATTTTTTTGAAAGTACTTTTTAATATGATCTAAAGTATTTACAATATCTTCTTTTGAAACTTCCCCCGTGTCATCTGATACATAACTTTTTAATAAACATAGTGTTTTTAATTGTTCATTTTGACACTGAGGTACTTTTAAAAAATAATTAATCACTCTCTCTAACTGTGATTTAGTGTCCTCTTTCTCTTTAGACAGGAGATTTTCCTCGTCACTTTCGTCAACAGGTACTCTATTGTCCTGAATATTTTTAATAATTTCCTCATCGTTCAGTATTTCGAACCTCGGATTGTTTCTATCACAGTTTAGCCAGTTTTCGACAGAATTTCGTCTAACGTTAATTCCTGCGATGCCATACATGATGAAACAATTTCACTGGTTAAGGTCTGAATTTCTTCTGTAATATCTGGATCGGATTTTATGTCTCCACAAAGCTTTTCCCAGGAGTATTGAATGTTTTTTTCCGTTATGCATTCCCAAGCACTATTAATTATTTTGAAACAGTCAATCAAATTAAATTTTTTCATAAATTCACTAATATTATAATTTTCTGATTCAAATAACAATTTTCTTAATAAATTTTTTCTATATATTTTTTGAACTTTTCAATAACACTTTGGTCCATTGGTTGTATTAAGGACGTTACGTTAGGTGGTAAAAAGAGAACTTTAATATTCTCGTCAAATTCGTTTAGTGTTTCCACCATACTATGAGATCGGGCGTTATCTAAAAGTAACAAAATTTTTCCCGTTTATCTTTGTCTTACAAATTTTACAAATTCGTTAAACCATGATAGAAAAACGGTGGAATTCATCCAACTATAATTTTGCGCCTGATATAACACAGGCAATTTTTTTACATTTTTAAAACATCTGGGGTTCTGGTATCTTCCGATAATGAACGGGGGCATTTTATTATCACCAGTGGCATTACTGCACAACATTACTGTAATACGGTCTTTAGCTTTTTATAACCATATGCCGATGTTTCTGACGCTGTTGCTAATGTTTTTTGTGGAAGAGATTTCCAATACAGCCCAGTTTCATCGGCGTTGTAAATTCTATCTAAGCTGTACTGTCCTTCAGATAGAATTCTCTTAAAATATGTTATAAATTCACCAGCACTTTCACGGTTGGCTGAAAGTCGTTCACCTTTCAAAGATAACTGGCGTATATTATGGCGTTGTTTAAATCGATAAAGTCAACCCTCACTGGCCTTAAAGTTTTTAATCCCCATTGACTTGGCAAAAAATTGGGCCTTCTCTTTTAAAATTGGACCACTAATCAGCTCCTCTAAACTACGCACTTGAATGAACCACGTAAAAACAGCTTCTTCCAATTCGGGTTGAAAAGGGCTGCTAATTTTTTTTCGTGAAAGTCCTCCTTCTTGCTGCACTTTTTCATAAAATTTTAATATGTTTTCTTTATTTTTGATTAAATGAGAGATTTTGGTTGAATGAATATTGTATTTTTTGGCAAGAGTACTTATTGATTGTCCAGTTTTAACCGCCCTAATCACACTTATCATCTAAATTTAAAACGTGTCTTTTTTTCCGCACATCCATATTTTTCTTTTAATGTTTTCAACAATAAAATCACACAGAACACAACAAATAAAAATACAACACAGAATTGTAACACCGAACGTAATTACATTAATAGACTAATAGTAAGTGTGTCTAAAATTTTGAAGACAGTATTTATTTGTCGAAATATTTATTATTTTTATTAATTACATATTTTACTTTAGGATATGAACTTCGTCAACAGATAATTTTAACCCTCCTTTTTAATTGCGATATATTGATTCTGGATCGCATATGTGCTTGTTTTACCGTTATGTACTAATGAGAACTATTGTCCCTATTATTCTAACTTTTGTCTTCCAGTTTTCCAGAAAAAAGTGACGAACGAATTAATACTTCGAACAAAAATAGAATATCTGTCTCATACTGTCATAATATGTTTATCTATAGAATTTTGAAATTTACCTACTGAATTTTATTTGTAGAGAAAATATAATATTCCTTGGTGGTTTCTTTTTTGGTTTCTAACAAGAGAAACGTTGTAACTCTATAACAATTGAATAAAAAGAACAAGTTTATCCCGGGTTCTAATATTACATGCTTTTTTGATTTTGTGATTTTATGTTTTTGTGGTATTATTTACTTAAGGGTTAAAAAGAAATATTTAAATGATCACTAATCAGTTTTGTTAAAATTGGTTGTGTTAATTGATTTTATATGCTTAAGTACCTATAGACCTATGGTAGTGCACAACGTTATGCATGCTTGCATATGCATACTAATACAAATAACGTAAATCATATTAATATATGTGACAAGTTCGAGCATATTGATATTACGATATAACTATAGATAAACATAACAGCTCTTTTCGTTTTAAAACCTTTAGACTTACGAGGATAAGATATTTAATATAACGAACTGATGAAATGATGAGTATGAATACGATGTTACTCAATATTCAATATTTTTTATATCTATATGTATAAATACACAGATAGTTTCAAATTTGATTAATAAGCAAATATGTAGAAGATATGTAAAATAAAAAGTGAACTGATTATTGATTAATTAATTATTAAGTGCATAAAATAAATAGTAAATTAAAGTTAATTTTATCACCCGTATTCTTATTTTTTTAAAAATTTATATAGGTATTTGATACTAATTAATTATTTTTAAATTAATTTTTGACCAACGCCTCTGATTTTTTACCTCAAATCTTACTAATATATATACAACGACGCATGTTAGTGTGTTCCTACTACCTGCCGGTGGGAGGGGAAGATGAAATAACTGAGAGAGATATATGTGGAAGTGAAGTGTACTGTAAAAGCCATAAAAATGAAAAATAAAAATTATCAACAAAAACCAAATATAGGCAAATGGTAGCCCTTCAAACTTACCAGCTATTTTTTTTTTCATTTTGGGACTAAATTATATCGTCAAACACTATGCATAATAAGAAAGTAATTTCGTTGCCATTTATACTTTATTTTGTACGTATATATATTTCAGAACAGATGTACGTACTTTCAAAAAAGTAATTTACCTTGAGCGGTGATTTTAATCATAATGTGGCCATACAATCATTTAATTCAAGACAAAGACTGACGTAGATTTTAAAGTAAACATTTCTAGTTCTAAAACAAAACAAAGGTCACCATATTGTCCCCTTTAAAGGCGATTTACCTCTAGTTTCTTCCTGAATTATGTAAGATGGTCCAGGAAACGTAGGGGCCAACGTGCTACAGACGTTGCAAAAGAAGCTGAAAAACGTGTATATCGACTTCACAAAAAAGCTGTTACCAGTTACGAGAAAATTATACTTCCAGTAAAATCTCCACAAACATTAATGATACGAATAACAAACCAATTCTGGATCCCAGCTATAAACAAAATGATTACGCGATTATTGAATTAGGTCACTCTGTTGTCCCCTTCCAGGGAGAATTCCATCCAGTTCATTTTTGAATTAGGTGGGATTATACAGAAAGCGAAAATGTGTAAGAGGCTGACGAGTGGACCGATGCTGCCAAAGAAGCTGGTACCTGCTAAAGGAAATTAGAACCGCTACCAAAGTGAAATGGTAGACCCGACGAAAAATCGACCGAGATATACATAGAAACGCATTTTAAAATGGATCAACTCGCCATGTTGTCCGCGACCAGGTCGTATTACCTCAAATTCATTCTTGAATTAGGTAAGATTCTATAGAAGGCGAAAGATTGTAAGAGTTGATACCTGTTGGAGAAAATGTGTAAGAAGCTGACGAGCGACAGACGTACCTGCTGAAGAAAATATGTAAGAGGCCAACGTGTAACAGATGTGGCAAAAGAACCCGATACCTACTGGGGAAAAGCGCGTGCGAGACATACGTCGTATTACCCAGGTCGTTTAACATTTGACACAAACTTTAATTTCTTTACATAAATTTAATTCATTTAAACTAAATGTAATATAATATTGTTGAGTGTCATCAATTGCAATATATGTATTTTATGTTAGGCTTAATGTAAATGAACAATTTTTCATATGACTTTACTGGTAAAGATATAACTTATACAATTTATAGTGCTGTATACTCGTAAGTGGTATAATAATATTATAAAACAAATGTGAATTTACATAAGAAATGTGAAGTTCGCAAATCTTTAAAGGTTGATAAACGTTATGTTTATTTATTTTAAAAGGATATTTTACATCTTTTGGTAATCGGTTTTGAATATCACTGATATGTTGTACTAATTCGAAAGGATTTATTAAATCAGGATGTATTTGACCCTGTTTTGCACTTAAAATACAGTTTATTAAAGTTTCAGTTTGAAAATCATATTCATCTACCATGACATTCGAAAGATACATATGTTCGTGTACCATACGGCTAACAAGTAAACGTCCCGTGGCCGAACCTATCGATTTTGACGAAACTTAGATATGTTTTAGAACACTAAAAAATAAGCGACATGTATTTTTCTTTATCGGCGGAAAAACGGTTTGAAGAGGTGAAATCGTCCTCCAAAAATTGGGGTAAAAATTTAATTTTTTATATATCTCGAAACCGGTAAGAGATAGAGCAAAAGTTTAAATTGGCGATATTACTCTTTTTTAAAGAGCTATCTATTGGTATGCAATTTGTTCAAATTGTGTAAACAGGGATGGCTGGGGGTTAAAATTTAGGGGTTAATTTTGCAAAAAGGGGGTGAAAATTAAACAATATAAAAATTTTGTTTACAGATTTGAAATCCACGTCAAAAAATCTAATTGACCTGTTTTTGCTCAATGTCCTAATATTAGGTCTAGTGGTAGTTAACTAGGGGGTGACTGTGTCGAATAGTCGTGCTATTTGGGTAGTTTAAGAAGTTTTTCTTCATGGAAAATAGTTTAAGACATTTAGAATAGTGTAGAAATGAAACTTTCGATTTCAAAATTCAGTTTGAGCAACATTGGAGAGGGGGTGAGTCACCCTCCTAAATTACATATTAATTAACATACACTCATTTTTAATATTAACACACTGACAGTGGGTAATAATGTCACAATAAGTGGTTCTGAAGTTGGACTAATTTCTCGAATTTTCTCGTCAATGCTGGTTATATAGTGAAGCCAGGGCCGGATCTAGGAGGGGATTAGCGGGGGCACGTGCCGCCTGCAAGTTTTTAGGGCGCCGAGAACGCAATTGAGGGGCGCCAAAACGGTGAATTTGACGTTTTTTTTTTTGCTCGTCTCTTACTTTATGCAGAGAAAAATTTAAAAATTTAAAAAATATTGTTGCGTTAGAATGTCTAATTTTGGGTTTTTCTCGGGGAGGACACCAACAAGAAAGTTTGCCCCCTCCAGCCTCGTAATAACTGTATGTCCGTCCCTGAGTGAAGCCATAAGAAGAGAAAATATGAAAGACAAATTTTCCCTTATTCGATTTTCATTGGATTGAATAGGCCTCGACCATTATTCCGAACATTTTCTACATATGTTTGTGTATATCTCTTCATAGAAATTATGAACAAGCATTACCACCGGTTCGTCGTCATCAGCGGTTGGTGTAGGATGCGTCACTACTTTCTGCACTCTCCGATATTTCCTGTAATGGGAATAATATGCTTGCCAGTGCATTTAGAACTTCAGCCGACATAAAAATTGGCATAAAATCCGGCATATTATGATATAATGAAAACAAGACCTAAAGAATGAAAAGAATAATAAAACATTTGAAATTTTGCAACAAGGTAGCAGTCGTATCTTTTGCACAAAGAATCGTTTTTAGAATGAACTCAGTTCGGTATTTTTGTATTTCTGTTCCCACAAATAAACGTAATTGCAAAAAGATACAATAATGTGTTGATACTTTTAAAAATATCCAGTATCCCTGTTCATTGTATAGACTATTATCGTGGCTCAGTTGACCCCCAAATAAAATTCATGTTATCACAAGAAAAAAAATTTATAGATTTCATTAAACTATATGAAGTCAGTGGTTTAGAATTAATGGCCTTTAATTTGATTTCTGATATGTTGGGGAACGATTTAAGTGATTGCTAGTAAGGAGCTACGCACTTAAAAATAAATCAATTTCTCTATCAATATTGGTCAATGAAGTATTTTTCTTTTTTAAGTAATGTGTTTTACGTGATGAATTTTCAAATTTTGTTTTAAATAGAACGAAAGCTCTGAATAATTCCACATTTTAACCGTAACTACCGGATATTCGGAACCGAAATTTCATCAAGTATAGGAGTTTCGGAAAATTATAAGCAACTGTGGTTGAAAGACGAAGTTTAAATCGAACAAAATTTTTGTTACATATAATTTTTTCACAAATTTTAATTAGTTCATGTCTGACGCTAGATTTGGTGACTCGCTGGGTTAACGTGCCGTTTCTCTGTCGTAGTATCCTGCATAACATAGCGAATTTCTGGACACAAAAATTTCTCGAATGTCCGTTTACATAGGATAATATTTTAAAAACGTATCTTATGTAATTTTTCTGCGTTTTGCTATGGTGTAAAAAAATTTCGAGAATTTAAATTTTGGTAAGAGACTCTTTTCGAAGGTTCCGAGCATCAGACGTGCTTGATAGAGGAACTCGTCGAAGGGCTTAGGATTTCCAACGTTTCCCTCAAATTTCAAATCTCAAAGGCTCAAGTCTTCCCGTGACAGTGGTTCTAATAGCTGAATTTTCCATTCGGAAATTTGCTAAAAAACGGAATTTTGTTGGTTCAGATGGAGCGAAGGAACGAAATTGTGTAGTGATAAAGGTGATAGTACACGGAGAGAAAAATCATATAATTTATAAAATTTCAGAAAAATTAACATGCTGTATTTTAATGCGTGCGCGATTGACGACCGAAGTAAAAAATATAGCATGGTAAAATTTAATGTGGTAGTACAACTTCTATCACACACTTATGCATATATGTTATAGTTTAATTCGTGTTGTCGTACTCTTTCATTTGCGCATCTGACCCGCTACCTTATGTTGCTTCGGATGTACCTGTAAAAACTTCGAAAATGCCCGATCTTTTCCGACCTTTGATTCTTTATGATCCATACAAAAATAATTGGCAACAATATATTCTAATACTAAAGATAGTGGAGTAACAAAGTCATGAACCATCCGTCAAGACATTGTAATGAACACTGCTTCGGTACCACACGCTATCACGTGACAGCGTTGATACCTTCTCTTTCTTTCTTTCTATTATTAGCTTCTTTTATTCTCTTTTACTTTTCTTCTATTTTAAGACAGCATGGTAATTTTTGTAAGAAAAACAATTAAACTGTCGGCAATGAAACCTTTTACTGTGCTGTTTTATAAATTTTCCGGAGCTAATATTACGGAAAGAACATTCTATCCTTTAAATTTTCTATGATTAGTTATAATTTTTTTATTTTTACCGTACAAAATTGAATATGTTCGCCTTTTACACGTCGATTGTAGTGCTGAGCACAGTAATTTTTATATGAATTTTCTCTCTGTGTGGTGTCGGTGCTGAGGTGTAGATGAACGGTATTATTTGGAGTGGCATTACCCAGAAAACCGATTGTAATTGTCTTTTATACAAAAAATCGCACAGTAATAAATCATTGGTGATTAAAATAACACCAAATGGATAGTTTCCACTCACAAATGCAAATAAATAAAATTTTGATCAATGACTTTGTTCAACACAATACATTCCCAACTGCTGTTACAATAACACTGTTGTAAAATTTTATAAATATTTAGATTACTGAATTTGTATGATTCAATTTTTGAAAACAAAATTAAACAATTGATTTTTTATATTCTCCGAACACTCGTAAAACTAATTTTACAGTAAAAAAAAAATGTGGTACACCTATTTCGACAGTCAAGTTTAAAAATTGAATAAAACAGATAATTTAACTATTTGAAAAAAAAATACCAAAATCCATTTTACTAGTTGTTACTACTTAAGTTGTACGTTAACTATACGGTACAAACACATGTCTAGAAAATCTGAAACGAGTGGAGTTGGGGAGGATGAACAATGGGGGATGATGATAACTGTGTATGCTTAAGGGTAATGTTAAGGGAGAGAAAAGTTTAAAATTAAAACAATAATACGATGGGATATTATCATTATATAAGACAAACGCTTGAAGCAGACCAGTCAACGAGCTCCAAGGAATTATTAAAACAATTTATTAGGGGATCCTTTACAATGTCTTCTCATGTCGACTTGTCTTGTATGTCTATCGTGTCCTCACAAGGTTGTTTTCATTTTACCTTATTCTATTACATATAATTACGAAATATTATCAAAATTAAAAATAATCTTCGTTAAGTGTTGATTTTTTTGTGTTTTATTGAATTATCAGAATTTTTCGCAGGTGTATAGACGAAGTCATCCTCGTGGTGGCGTAGGTCAAAGTGTCACTCAAGTCTTTGGAGAGTTTCTTTACCAACTGTAAACCTTTTTCGTAAGGCTTTGCCTCCTAATGGCCTCCTAGATGAATTGCTGAAGTTCGTGTCACTTCAGAAGCAGTCTGTTATACTTCCGAATTTTTCTGAAAATATTCATATGAAAAACCAAATTATTCCCGTTCAGTTGTTGATTTTTGTTCATCAAAATGTTTAGAATATCGTCCTACTGTCCTAACACCTAACACCTGTCCTAGTGTTGCTGTAAGTCAATATACACATTACATTTTACTTAATACATGACATTTCGGAAAAAGCAGTTCCAAAATATGCAAACTTATTGTTTTTTTCTTCAAAGACTCTTTTCTTTCTTGTCAGAACTGAAAAATTTCGAAAAACACAATCGACAGCTGATTTTCTTCAAAATGGTGCCACAATATAGTAGAGGTGCATTGAAATATGAATTTCACTCGTGCGAAGGAGGGACCGCGAGCAAAATTTCGAAAAATTTATTCCCGACAACTTTCTCATCTACTCCTAAAATCGTAAATTTTGATTCTTCATAATCTTTGAACGGAATGGTTTTTTTTATTGGGATTTTATTGGCTGTTATTAATAAATGCTTATGGCTCCCACCCTTTCCCTTCAGCTGATTTCAAAAAATAAAAAGGGTCGGCAAAGTCCTACGATTGTCTTGTCTATATCTACAGTTTCGTTTTCTCTTCCCATTCTTTGAATCAAATTTGAAGTATAATTTTGTAAACGTGAAAAGTTTGACTTTATGTGTGTCGGCTAACGCCCGGCAAACATTTGCTGGATTCGATTCCCGCCTTTTTCTTATTTAAAATTATATGGTTATTTTTTTTGATGATTTTTTACAGAATCTGTCGAAGATTCACTTAACTGATATGGAAAAACCATGTTTTTGGAATATTTTTGTAACTTCAGTCAGGTACCCTATTAGGTAAAATTGTATAGAAAGCGAAAGAGTTTAAGTGGCCGAGGAGCGACAGACGTGGCCAAAGAAGTTAGGACCTGCTGAAGAAAATTTATAAAAGTTTTAGTCTATTTTTTAGTCTATTTCGTTTTGCTTCCATCGTTTTAGTTTTTGCGCAGTTGGATTTTTTGACTTTTTTTTCAGATTTTTTGGTTTGGATTTATACTTTAATGTTTGTGATGGACAATTTATTTTGCGATACCATTGCAAAAAATAAAATAATATTTTCAATGTAAATTAAAAATCACAAAGTGATTGAAGAAATTATCCGGATCGGCCGGGAATCGCACCCAGGATCTCCTGGTACCTAGCCAGGTGTGCTATCCGTTACACTACCGGTCCTTTTCTCGACAGGCTTCCGATACAGACAACATTCAACCACCTATGCGTATGTACTCTCTATAATGCGAAAAGCAGTTGCAATTTTTCAATATCAAATATTATCGAGTGCTTTTGAAACACTACTAGGTATGACAGACTTTTGTCTGCATTTTAAACACACGTTGTTATTCATATGTTCACTTATCGTTCAGCTAAACTGAAACTTTAAGCATTCGACTTCCTTGGTTAACATGACCAAAACCACCTAGGTGAATAAAAAATCACAAAGTGATTGAAAAAATTATCCGTATCGGCCGGGAATCGAACCCAGGATCTCCTGGTAACTAGCCAGGTGTGCTATCCGTTACACCACCGGTCCTTTGCTCGACAGGCGTCCGATACAGACAACATTCAACCACCTATGCGTATGTACTCTCTATAATGCGAGAAGCAGTTACAAGTTTTCAATTTCAAATATTATCGAGTGCATAGGTGGTTGAATGTTGTCTGTATCGGACGCCTGTCGAGCAAAGGACCGGTGGTGTAACGGATAGCACACCAGGAGATCGTGGGTTCGATTCCCGGCCGATCCGGATAATTTTTTCAAAGACTTTGTGATTTTTAATTTACAAATGTGGTTTTGGTAATGTTAACAAAGGAAGTCGAGTGCTTAAAGTTTCAGTTTAGCTGAACAATAAGTGAACATATGAATAACTACGTGTGTTTAAAATGCGGACAAAAGTCTGTCATACGTAGTAGTGTTTCACAAGCACTCGATAATATTTGAAATTGGAAAAAAAACTATTTTCAATACTATGCTCTTTGATGATATCCTAAATTCGCAATACAAACTGTTCGAGTTTCTTAAACGCTATTTACAACTGCGTGACTTAAATTCGATTTTTTTCCGAATATCAATCGCATGAATATAACATGAATATAAACACCTGGTTTAGGTTTTGTGTAGATATCAAGAGGTTTGAGAGGTGTTAATACACGAACACAGTAGCCACATATCACCTCGTTCGAATTATAACTAATTACTGTGGAAGAGTAAATCCCGGAATTATGTCCCGATATCACCAACGATACCAAGAATATGAATGTGAACTGTCAATTGTAAACAGAATATAACACTAAGCTTAACAAGTCAACGTAGCTTTTAATATCGGCTAATTCGCATTTACCCACGAGAAAAACGATTTCGAATTTTTTTTTTCGATATACTTTCTTTATAGATATTTTTTGACAATTCAAGTGAGACATTTCAACATTTGGATGAGATTTGGGTTGGTAATCACACCTTAAAATTACAGTGATGACAGTTTAAGTCAAGTTCAAATCGAAGTTGAGTGGTTAGTTGAGTCATTTGCTTGGAATTTATTGTATAGTGCTCATAATAAAAGTTTATGTTATCATCAAGCAATCTGCTCAGATTTTGGTTAAAACCATTCTTTTTTTTGTACGATAGTGAAATAGTAATATTTGCATTTTAAAAATATTTTTTCATATTTGGCCTCTTAGACTCTTACACTCTTTCGCTTTCACGCTCTTACCTAATTCAAGAATGACCTGGTCGCGGACAACATGGCGAGTTGATCCATTTTAAAATACGTTTCCACGTATGTCTCTCACGCGCTTTTCTCCAGTAGGTATCGGCTTCTTTTGCCTTATCTGTTGCACGTTGGCCTCTCACACATTTTCTTCAGCAGGTACTAACTTCTTTGGCCACGTCTGTAGCTCGTCAGCTTTTTACACATTTTCTCCAACAGGTATCAACTCTTACGCTATTTCGCTTTCTATAGAATCTTACCTAATTCAAGAATGAACTTGAGGTAATACGACCTGGTCGCGGATAACATGGCGAGTTGATCCATTTTGAAATGCGTTTCTACGCATATCTCGGTAAAATTTTTGTCGGGTCTACGATTTCATTTTGGTAGCGGTTCTAATTTTCTTTAGCAGGCACCAGCTTCTTTGGCAGAATCGGTCCCTTCGTCAGCCTCTTACACATTTTCGCTTTCTGTATAATCCTACCTAATTCAAAAATGAACTAGATGGAATTCTCTCTGGAAGGGGACAACATAGTGACCTATTTCAATAATCGCGTAATCGTTTTGTTTATAGCTGGGATCCAGAATTGGTTTGTTATTCGTATCATTAATGTTTGTAGATTTTTTTTTGGAAGTTTATTTTTCCCGTAACTGGTAACAGCTTTTTTGCGACGTCGATATCCACGTTTTTCAGCTTCTTTTGCAACGTCTGTAGCACGTTGGCCCCTTCGTTTCCTGGACCATCTTACATAATTCAGGAAGCAACTAGAGGTAATTCGCCCTTAAAGGGGACAATCTGGTGACCTTTGTTTTGTTTTAGAACTAGAAATGTTTATTTTTAAAAAAATATGAATACGGGTGATAAAATTAACTTTAATTTACTATTTATTTTATGCACATAATAATTAATTAATCAATAATCAGTTCACTTTTTATTTTACATATCTTTTACATATTTGCTTATTAATTAAATTTGAAACTATCTGCGTATGATTACATTGTAACGGTGTGGGCGATATTTGTTGACAATTTTTATATTATAAATGTCTAATAGGTGTCAAAACTATCACTTAGTGACACCTAGTGGTGAATATTCTAAGCTTCGCATCAGGCCACCTTTGCAGAAATTAAACTTATCTTTCACATACTGCTTAGGGGCGGAGCCTGTTGGTCGTAGGATTGGTGATTAACCAATAGTGTTGCGGAGTAATATTTCAACGAATTTAGAGAAAGAAAGCAATGAATTGAAAAAGGAGGGAAATGGTGAGCGTTGGGAAATAAGATGTTTTGAGATCTGAAAAAGAAGAGTCGGTTTTATGATATAAAAATGGAAGGTCGTGTTTGAAATTAAATAATAAAATTAATTGTTTATTTCTTATTATCATTTTTCTGATAAATATAAACGTGTTTGAATTCTATGTGTACCAAAAAGTATTTCAAATTAAAATAGTAAATTCAAATCTACAAAATATTATTTTTCAATAAAAATTAGTAATTTATAGTAATAAGAGTAAATGGACGAATTGTATTAAATTGTGGCGGGCAATAAATGTTATTAATAAATTCAACATAATAAAATTTACCTAAATTATATTATTATTGGCGTTTAATTAATCAAACGAACCCACGCTTTGGATCAACCAATCGAATAAACAAATTATTAATTATCCATCAACAAGTTTTAACGGCATCACGGCAGTACAGGGACAACCATTATCAACCGGACCTTATCCACCTCCTACATCAACGAGAACGCCCGAACCGCCACAACATATAGATATAAAAAAAATATTGAATATTGAGTAACATCGTATTCATACTCATTATTTCATCAGTTCATCATATTTACGTTATTTGTATTAGTATGTATATGCAAGCATGCATAACGTTGTGCACTAGTATAGGTCTATAGGTACTTAAGCGTATAGAATCAATTAACACAACCAATTTTAACAAAACTGATTAGTGATTATTTAAATATTTATTTTTAACCCTTAAGTAAATAATATCACAAAATCAAAAAAGCATGTAATATTAGACCCCGGGATAAACTTTTTCTTTTTATTCGGTTGTTATAGAGTTACTACCATTCTATTGTTAGAAACCAAAAATGAAACCACCAAGGAATATTATATTTTCTCTACAAATAATATTCAGTAGTTACATTTCAAAATTCTATAGATAAACATATTATGAGAGTATGGGACATATATTCTATTTTTATTTGAAGTATTAATTCGTTTGTCACTTTGTTCTGGAAAACTGGAAGACAAAATTTAGAATAATAGGGACAATAGGTCTCATTAGTACATAACGGTAAAACAAGCACATATGCGATCCAGAATCAATATATCGCAATTCAAAAGGAGGGTTAAAATTATCTGTTGACGAAGTTCATCTCCTAACGTAAAATATGTAATTGATAAAAATAATAAACATTTCGGCAAAAAAATACTGTCTCCAAAATTTTAGACACACTTACTATTAGTCTATTAATGTATTTACGTTCGGTGTTACAATTCTGTGTTGTATCATTATTTGTTGTCTTCTGTGTGATTTTATTTTTGGAAACATTAAAAGAAAAATATGGATGTGCGGAAAAAAAGACACGTTTTATGTTTAGATGGTAAGTGTGATTAGAGCGGTTAAAAGTGGTGAATCAATAAGTACTCTCGCCAAAAAATACAATATTCGTTCAACCAAAATCTCTCATTTAATTAAAAATAAAGAAAACATTTTAAAATTTTATGAAAAAATGAAGCAAGAAGGAGGACCTTCACGAAAAAAAATTAGCAGCCCTTTTCAACCCGAATTGGAAGAAGCTGTTTTTACGTGGTTCATTCGAGTGCGTAGTTTAGGGGAGATGATTAGTGGTCCAATTTTAAAAGAGAAGGCCCAATTTTTTGCCAAGTCAGTGGGGATTAAAAACTTTAAGGCCAGTGAGTTTTGGCTGAATCGATTTAAACAACGCCATAATATACGGCAGTTATCTTTGAAAGGTGAATAACTTTCAGCCAATCCTGAAAGTGCTGGTGAATTTATAACATATTTTAAAAGAATTCTATCTGAAGGACAGAACAGCTTAGACAGAATTTACAACGCCGATGAAACTGGGCTGTATTGGAAATGTCTTCCACAAAAAACATTAGCAACAGCGTCAGAAACATCGGCATATGGTTATAAAAAACCTAAAGACCCCATTACAGTAGTGTTGTGCAGTAATGCCACTGGTGATAATAAAATGCCCCCGTTCATTATCGGAAGATACCAGAACCCTAGATGTTTTAAAAATGTAAAAAAATGCCTGTGTTATGTCAGGCACAAAAAAATAGTTGGATGAATTCCACCGTTTTTTCATCATGGTTTAACGAATTTGTAAGACAAAAACAAACGGGAAAAATTTTGTTATTTTTAGATAACGCCCCATATCATAGTATGGTGGAAACACTAAACGAACTTGACGAGAATATTAAAGTTCTCTTTTTACCACCTAACGAAACGTCCTTAATACAACCAATGGATCAAAGTGTTATTAAAAAGTTCAAAAAAATATATAGAAAAAATTTATTAAGAAAATTGTTATTTGAATCAGAAAATTATAATATTAGTGAATTTATGAAAAAATTTAATTTGATTGATTGTTTCAAAATAATTAATAGTGCTTGGGAATGCATAACGGAAAAAAAACATTCAAAATTCCTGGAAAAGGCTTCGTGGAGACATAAAATCCGATCCAGATATTACAGAAGAAATTCAGACCTTAACCAGTGAATTTGTTTCATCATGTACGGCATCGCAGGAATTAACGTTAGACGAAAATTCTGTCGAAAACTGGTTAAACTGTGATAGAAACAATCTGGGGTTCGAGGTGCTGAACGATGAGGAAATTATTAAAAATATTCTGGACAATAGAGTACCTGTTGACGAAAGTGACGAGGAAAATCTCCAGTCTAAAGAGAAAGAGGACATTAAATCACAGTTAGATAGAGTGATTAATTATTTTTTAAAAGTACCTCAGTGTCAAAGTGAACAATTAAAGACATTGTGTTTATTAAAAAGTTATGTATCCGATGACACGGGGGAAGTTTCAAAAGAAGATATTGTAAATACTTTAGATAATATTAAAAAATACTTTCAAAAAAATTCCTTTGCAGTGAAAATGATTTAAAAACATTAAGTGATTTACAAAATATTAAAAAATAATTTGTATATACATATGTGCTTGTTTAAACGATCGAGTTTGTGTCTAATAGTGGTATAAGACGTCTTGCAGTATTAAACGTGAGTTATAACTATAAAATTTTTTAATTATAAAACTTTTTTTTTTGCTTTATAAAACATTTTCATTTATTTTATAATTATATAACATATTTTACTTAAGTAACATTAGCAAATATATCTACAACTGTTATATAAAAATTTCATTTTTTTTAAATTTAATAAATAAGGGACGACGCTGAACTTCCACTTATTTCATCTTCCCCTATATAGTCCCAAGCATATGAAATAAGTGAAAGTCAGGTGTATAATGTTCCTGTACGATCTTTATTCAACAATACGACGTTATCTTCCTAACTTGATGTAATAGGGCCTGGACGACATAATGACTTGATCCATTTTAAAATCCGTTTAAACTTTTATTTCGTTTCTTTCTCTTAGCATTTTTGTTGCTTTTTGTACAACTTTTTCATTCTGATTTATAGGGTACTTTGATAAAAATTTCATAAAGGTATTTCTTACGTATTGTGGTTACGTTTCCCCTTTCGTTTCTTTCTTTTACCATGTTTTTTGCCTTTTGCGCAGCTTTTTCATTTTGATTTATGGGGTAATTGATAAAAATTTCGTAAGGGTATTTCTTACATACCGTGGTTACTTTTCCTGTTAAGTGTCGAATCCCCAGTGAATAATCATTCATTTGTGGCAAGCAAGGTCTATGAAGCATCTTCAAATTGCTCACTCTTATCACTGTGGTAACTGTTGTGTCTAGACCGATAGAGAATTACGTTTATTTGTATTATTATTATTATTATTATTATTATTATATATTAAATTGGATTTGATAATTTCAAATATATATGAGGCATTTCACATCAAGTGAAGCTGACCTTGAAATTCGATGTCAGCGATTTTAACGAAATTCACAGATTATAATCTACTGGTAGATAGTAATCGATCGCCACCCCAATTTTTTCCCTGAGTCTTTTTGTTTTTTATACCGGGCTGTCTAAATTTTGCAAAAATTTTAGGAAAAATTCAAAATCTTTGTGTTGCTTTCATTTTCTTAGATTTTTTAGTCGTAAAAGCTATCCAATTCACTTGAAATTAATACTGCAGCTTAAGCATGGATGGAGCTAACGAGTGGCGACAGAAAAATTCCGATATCGTTTATACCGGGTATTTCAGACAATAATATATGCTTAATTATCTCAAATGCGTGTCCAGCGAGTTCGCTTAAAACTGGTACGTGTCTTACACAATAATGGTACTATACGTACATAAAACAAAATCCGTGGGCAATTCAAATTTACGTATATTGCGACATAAAAATCAGTTACAGGGTGCTTAAATGTACTTATTCACGATTTTTTTTGACAGTTTTAAGTCAATTTTTTATCTAATCCAAAGCTATGAATGCTTATTTTTATATTTTATAGTTATATCAAACCTTTTAGAGCAGTAAAATTAGCTCTAAAACGTATGAAATTAATTTACGTGCATTTGTATAATATTAAAAAGCTATGAGAGAGTGACTGAAATTATTTGATTCGGTTAGAGTTAGGTATAGTTAAAAATTAAAAAATCATTCATTTTTAGCTCTTTTTTTTTATTATTTATTAAACATTAAATAGTCATTAGTTTCTACGAAATTTAGCTGTATCTTCAAATTTAATAATGTTGATTACGTTTCAGATTATTTATACAGAAATTAATAATAAAAACATAATGTTTATATATATTGTAAAATTAAACATAAACTTACTAAACTAGTTATAATTAAATCTTAGGTAATAAGGGTTCTGAAACAAAAGGAGTGATAAAATATTATTACATTAAAAAATATTATTTTTAAAACTATTTTTTCACTATTGAAAAACACTTTGTTTCTTTTGCAGTGGAATACATTTTAACCTTTATTTGATTTACATTTTAACCCGGACTTGAAAGTATTAATTTGATTATTTATTTACTAGTGTCTGGTAGATTTAGGCAGGTATATTTAAAAATAAAATAAAGGTTTAAAATAGTATAAATAATTTCAACTGTATTAATATTTTTACTTAAAATCCCAGGATTTTTAAATATTTTTTGTTTATTACCCTAATAAATACACTTATTATTTAAAACCACCTTTAAAATAATTTAAAATAATAATTAGGTCAATATTGTAAAATAAGGGTTTTGGATAGTATTACAACTTAACGTATAACGAAAAATGTGTGAGTAACGGACGGCAAGAAATATAATAATCTTTGAGATTGCCGACAGGATTTTTAAGTACAAAAGATATATTTATTGCCCTGTTATAAACATTTTGAAAAGGTTGCATTCCTTATAATAAGAAAAAAATCATGTCTCAGAGATAAGGGAACATTATTTATTTGTCTATAAGGAAAAATGTTTTTTATGTTGTTTAACCGGACATGTAAAAATATTTTAGCACCCTTATTTTCTGTATAAATATATCAATTTTATCCAAGAAAGTCAGTGCTCAAGAAGTGCATTTTGAGTCAATTAGATCAGTCAGTGTTGAATAAAAGTCCTACAGAATAACAGAGTCTTAATTTAGTGTTCAGTTAGTGTATGGATTAACGAAGTCAGCTCATATTTATTATAAAAATTAAACTGTGATTAAACTGTGAAAACTATTAGACAATAAAAATTTAAATACTTTATGTGCTCTATAGGACTAGAACTTTGTGATGTTTCGAGGTGTTCGGAAGAAGTGAATTATAAATATGTTAAAAACTTTTCTGAAACAAAACAAAAAGTTTTTGGAATGCGTTCTGGTATTAAATTTCAAGAAGCAACCACTATTTGTTATTACCATGAAAGGCGTTATTTCTTCTATTACTCTAAGAAAGAAGAAAAATGTTGTGACCCTTTGTTAAAATATCAAGGTCGCCAAATTTTTAAAGGCTTAAGAGAAATTAGTTTATCCTATGCCTTGAAACATCGAGATAATGTTACACTTATTCCTGGAAAAAATTTATGTACACGCTGTCGCAGAACAATTTTAGCTTGGACTCCTGATCTAAGAAACGAATTAGAACAAATGGACTTGAGCAATTCAAATGTCAAAACTGACAACAACTATAATAGTAGTCCAAGTTTTGATCCAGAGTATCCACAACCGTCGACACCAAGGGCTACCCAGGAAGAAGTAAGTGATGAAAATTTTACTCGAGATTATTTTCTAATTATGCGCAATTTTAAAAAAAAGTATCATGAAGAGAAAACTTCAAAACATAATAAAATAGCTATTCTCTCAATTTTTGTGAAAGACTGGACTAATGAAAGAATACATTCTCTGAATTTAATGCATCAAAAAACTTATTAACTGAAGTTAGAAATCTTGTAAAAGAATAGGGACTATTTCCTAAAACAGGGGCGAAACAAGGAAAGAATTAACCACAGTCTGTCTGTGATACTGTCGTCAAATTTTATGAAAGTGATGACATAAGCAGAATTATGCCTGGTAGAAAGGGTTTTAAATCAGTCGTCGTTGATGGTAACAGAATTCAATACCAAAAACGTTTAATTTTGGCGAATCAAAAGGAAATTTACGCTAGTTTTAAGGAAACTTATCCAGAGTTGAAGATAGGATTTACTAAATTTTGTATATTGAGACCCAAATATTATATATTAGCAGGAGCCCCTGGTACACATACAGTGTGCATTTGCAAAATCCATCAAAACGTAAAGTTAATGATATCTGGATGTAAGCTGAATCAGTTATCTGACAAAAGATACTCTGACTATTCATCTTGCTTAAAAGCAATAACATGCAATCCACCGGAAGAAAATTGCTTCTATAATGAATGCTCTGATTGCTTAATAAATGGGATGAATTTTGAGTCAGAATTATGCGAAATATTTGAAAAAAACCACATAGAAAAGGTGGAATATAAACAGTGGGTGTCGACAGATAAATGTGCCTTAACTACATCGCAACAGAAAGTGGATGATTTTATTCAAACTTTTTCTCACTGTTTATCAGAACTTCGTCTACATGATTTTATTTGTAAAAAACAGAGTGAAATTTTTTAAAAAAAAGGAAGACATTAAAAGGGGTGAAGTGATAGTGATTGGTGATTTTGCCGAAAATTATTCTTACCAATTACATATTTTACTTTAGGAGACGAACTTCGTCAACAGATAATTTTAACCCTCCTTTTGAACTGCGATAGATTGATTCTGAATCGCATATGTGCTTGTTTTACCGTTATGTACTAATGAGACCTATTGTCCCTATTATTCTAACTTTTGTCTTCCAGTTTTCCAGAACAAAGTGACAAACAAATTAATACTTCAAATAAAAATGGAATATCTTTCTCATACTATCATAGTATGTTTATCTATAGAATTTTGAAATGTACCTACTGAATTTTATTTGTAGAGAAAATATAATATTCCTTAGTGGTTTCTTTTTTGGTTTCTAACAAGAAAAGCATAGTAACTGTATAGCAACTGATTAAAAAGAACAAGTTTATCCCGGGATCTAATATTACATGCTTTTTTGATTTTGTGATTTTGTACGTATATATATTTCAGAACAGATGATGTAAATTACTTACAATGTAAATTACTTTCAAAAAAGTAATTTACCTTGAGCGGTGATTTTAATCATAATGTGGCCATACAATCGTTAAATTCAAGACAAAGACTGACGTAGATTTTAAAATAAACAATTCTAGTTCTAAAACAAAACAAAGGTCACCATATTGTCCCCTTTAAGGGCGAATTACCTCTAGTTGCTTCATGAATTATGTAAGATGCAAGATAGTCCAGGAAACGAAGGGGCCAACGTGCTACAGATGTTGCAAAAGAAGCTGAAAAACGTGGATATCGACGTCGCAAAAAAGCTGTTACCAGTTACTAGAAAATTAAACTTCTAATAAATTCTTCACAAACATTAATGATACCAATAAGAAACCAATTCTGGATCCCATTTATAAACAAAACGATTACGCGATTATTGAAATAGGTTACTATGTTGTCCCCTTCCAGGGAGAATTCCATCCACTTCATTTTTGAATTAGTTAGGATTATACAGAAAGCGAAAATATATTAGAGGCTGACGAGCGGACCGATGCTGCCAAAGAAGCTGGTACCTGCTAAAGGAAATTCGAACCGCTGCCAAAGTGAAATGGTAGACCCGACAAAAAATCGACCAAGATATACGTAGAAATGCATTTTAAAATGGATCGACTCGCCATGTTGTCCGCGACCAGGTCGTATTACCTCAAGTTCATTCTTGAATTAGGTAAGATTCTATAGAAAGCGAAAGAGTGCAAGAGTTGATACCTGTTGGAGAAAATGTGTAAGAAGCTGACGAGCGACAGACGTGGCCAAAGAAGTTATTACCTGATGAAGCAAATGTGTAAGAGGCCAACGTGCAACAGATGTGGCAAAAGAAGCCGATACCTACTGGAGAAAAGCGCGTGTGAAACATACGTCGTATTACCCAGGTCGTATAACCTCAAGCTCATTCTTGAATTAGGTATGATTCTATAGAAAGCGAAAGAGTGTAAGAGTTGATACCTGTTTGAGAAAATGTGTAAGAAGCTGACGAGCGACAGACGTAGCCAAAAAAGTTAGTAGCTGCTGAAGAAAATGTGTAAGACGCCAACGTGCAAGACGCCAAAACGTCATACAAGCCATTACAGGTGGAAATGAAATATGGACGCAAATTATAAACGGAAATGATCATATGATCGTTGAAGATTACCAAGTTGTAGCCTTCCATTTTTAAATCGTTTTTTAGCTGCTTGAGATCGTATTCGCAACGGACATATCCTATTCAATCCGCTCCTCAATTCCAAACCATAGTAAAGGTAACTTTTAGAACAATGAAGAACTTTCAGGACTGAATGAAAAATTAAACAAAAAGTCGAAGCACGCAACTAACGTTTTAATTCTATTTAATCACGCGCTCTCCAGTCTCAATTAAAGACTTGAAAATAACTTGAAAATCCCATAACGTTTTTTTCTTTTTACTAAATTCCCAAATGCTAAGAAATTATCAGAACGAAAGGCAATCAAATTAGGAAAGTAACGTTAAAAATTGTCCAAGCTTTAAAAACAAATCAGAAAAGTCATACAAAAGGTCCTACAGATGTCGGAAAAGAAGCAACTATCATGTAGTAGCTATAGAAGCAAATTATAAACGAATGGGTCGCCTAATTATGAATAAGTCCTCATAGGGGTGCCCTGGAAAAAAATTTGTAAAGGGTATTACTGCGATATGCAAGAAAACCGTTTAAGAAATTTTTATCAAAATACCAGACGAACGAAGACATAACACAAAAAATCATTGATCTTTATAGATAACTAAAAATTTTATCAAATACTGTTATGTAACGTCAGAAAATATTAAAATTTTTAAGGACAACAAAAAATTGTTACAATAAAACAAATTATAAATGTTAAATGACTATTGAAGTATTGAATAGTATCGAACTCCACATAAATAGTATTTTGACGTTAAATTAGTATATCGAGTAGTGTGGTTAGTGATGATGTTACAAGAGGGTGTTGTTTATTCGACATATTCAAATAGCCCACGTAAATCTAAAGCTTTGCAAACATCTTTGACATCTCGAGCTATACTAAATAGACAATTCTATAGTATATGCCGTTCAATGTGGATATATCGAACGAATACTTGAATGATGAAATTCCAAATTTGTGGATTTATAGCGGGTTCATATTTGTAACGATTTGCTGACGTCACTTCTAAACTTGTACACGTATCCGTTTACACATGATTTGTATAGTATATAAATTAGGAAGTATCGCGCAGGTCACAAATTCTCGTATTTCATATTGTTCTGGTAAATTTGCTATAAAAATGAAACAAATTATTAAAAGAGCCGAGAAAAAATTGGAGACTTCCCATTGCGAGTAGCCATTCCGACAACTCCGTGTGATAAGGTTGTTTTACCCCTGTCCTTCAGATAGGATAAAATACCAGAAGCCAGAAACCAAGAAACTGTCAAAACCAAATACAAATAAATTCGAAAAATAACCTACATATTCTCAAAACTTCAAAAAGACCATTGACCAAAGCAAAATAACAGCGAATGGTAGCGCCTCAGAATTACTAGTCAATTTCTCTTTTGGAATCAAATGTCCCGTGTGGTAAGGTTGTTTTACCCTTATCGTTCAGATAGGATAAAATACGGTCTGAACGTTCTGACTTCACCAAGTTGCCAAGAAACCAAGAAATAGGGTACTTGACTGAAGTTACGAAGATATTCTAAAAGCATTGTTTTTCCATACCAGTTAAGTAATTTTTTTTATTTTCGACAAATTTTGTAAAAAATCATCAAAAGAAAATAACCTTACAGTTTTAAATGAAAAAAAGGCGGGAATGACACCTCACTATAGTGACGTCACATTTTGCAGCAATTAAACGTCAATGAATTACGCATAGAATTATTTACCATTTGACACAAATTTTAAATACAGTCAAGTACCGTATTGTCAAAACCAAATACAAAGAAATTAGATAATCTAGAAATTCTCCGATCTTCAAAAAACACATCAGATTAAAAAAAACCATCAACCAAAGCCAAATATCAGCAAATGGTAGCGCCTCAAAAGTACTAGTTTATTTTCGATTTTGGAACTATAAATATATCCCTAAACAGTCAGTGTCATTATTAAAGCCATCAAAAAAGAAAGCGAAATATTAACAAATGGTAGCATCTCAAAACCGGAACGTGAGCGACACCGGAAACGAAAATATACAATAGGTCGATATGCAAAACAAGTTGTGCTACCTACAAACAACTATCACAAAAGCGAAGTATCGACAAATGGTAGCGCTTATTTTAACGATACTAGTACCTGAATGATTGTCAGCTGTAGACAGTGTTGCCACAAGGTTACATTTCTTACATTTTTCGTAACTTTTCATCAATCCATATAACATGTATGTAACAAAAGTTTTGAAGCGTATTTATGTAACTTTTTAAAATTATATACATTGTTTGCAATTGTCAAATTCTTATCTTAATTCAAAAATTCGTAACTCCCACTTAATTGCTTTTATCAATTTCGTCACGCACACAAACGTATACGGTACGGGCCTGAAGTTAACTTAATTTTTACTACATACCATCTGCAGCTAAATATGAATTAAATTAAAGCCTTTCTGTTGAAGAATATTGGCGGAAAGTATTTAAACTAGAAAAAATTGATGGAAGAACTATGTTTCCAAATCTGAAGAAAGTATTTCCATTATTAATGGTACTACCGTTTTCGAATGCTAATCTGGAGAGAATATTTAGCCAATTAAAACTAATAAAAACTTCTCATCGCAATTATTTACATACGGCTACTGTATCTGCACTCATGTACACACACACACATATATATATATATATATATATATATATATATATATATATATATATATATATATATATATATATATATATATATATATATATATATTTCACGAAGAATTTTTTCAACCTTCTCCCAAATTGCGTGAAGGGAGAAGGTTGAAAAAATTCTTCGTGAAATTTATATATCCCAAAAAAAATATTGTTGTAATAATATATATATATATATATATATATATATATATATATATATATATATATATATATATATATATATATATATATATATATATATATATCGACGGCTTACTTCTAATACCACGTATGTTGAAAAATGCTATTTTTCAGGAGACACAAAAAACATTATAACTTCTTTATTTTCTAAAGTCTGAACTTCGTTTTCATTTTAAACACGAAGTTATTTTATTTTCTTATTATTAAAATAAAATTTTATAATTAAAAACATTTAATTAATTAAATATATGCAATTTTGCAAGATACGTGGCCACTATGTCAAAATAATTCAGTGTATCTTGATTGTCGCCATCTAGTGGTAGCTTTTAAATCGGCCGGGAATTATTAAAATTCAAATGTTCCCGGTTGATGTAGATATTACTAGATGGCGACACTTATGATACGCTAATCTGAGATTATTATGTCTGAGATACACTAAATTATTTTGACATAACTGAATACAGTGGAAATAATACTTATAAATGAATAAATGAATTCAATAAAAAAATTAATAATTAAATACGCAGACTTTTAGAGAAAATATTTATTATTTTTAATCAAATTTCACAATTCCATAAAGATTCAGATGAAATTTTTAGTTTTCAAATTATTGTTTAACAGTGTTATTTATACAAAAAAAAACAAAAAAAAAAAAAAACAATTAGGTACTTATAATAATATTTCATTAAACAAATTATAATAACTTTCTTTATTTAATAATAAGGACATTCTGTTTTTATTTAAGTATAAAAATAAAAATAGGATATAGAAGTGTAGAAAAAACAAATGTCATTAGCGTAATAAGGCAAAATCAAACTTAAAAATATTATTTTTAACTTATCCAAGAAATAAGAAATCTTATCATGTAGTATAAATAATCACAAAGTGAATCACGTTTTTTATAAATAATCATTAATATAAGCATTAATATATGTAGAGGACATTATTATTTATTAAGATGAGGTAGATTATCATAGAACAAATGATCTTTCTTGTTAATTACTTTCTTAAGAGACTGCAGATCTTGATACTTTTTTAATGGTATAGATATCGGGCCTGTATAAAGTGAGGTTAAGTCCGAAATTAGGGATACATTCGGATTCAATTTCTGCGGAAGAATTTTCCAATCATCTTCGAATGATAATTTGTACATAATATTATTTTTGGTATAATTCAACGCTCTCAAATCATTAACACAAGGATCACCGGTTTTTATTCCTGGTCTTATGGACTTAAAAAATTTTAACTTCGAAAAATCTTTAAAAAAAGAATGATCAATATATTTTACGCGGTATGGATTTTTTATTCTCGCTTCTTTTATTATTTTAATATAATCTTCTAGTCCATGTATTTCACGATTTTTTTTTCTGGCTTCAATTGTCGCATGTACAGAATCGCATTCCATTTGCGAATGCCCTTTAACAAGATATTTTTGAGTTATATTTACATTGTGTTTTGTTGCAAAATAAAGAAGAGCATTAGATAAAGTGACATTGCGGTTCTGGGCAGGACAGCCATCACTGTATAAAATTGTTGGTGTTGACTGTATATTCGGTACCTCATTATCCAAAAAATCCAAGATACAAGAAGAAAATATATTAGCGTCCATAGCCCCTTCTCCTTCATGCCAAACATAGCATAAAACACTGTTGTTCCTTAAATTGTAAATTGTAAACTGGTGACAAGCGAGTTTCTGCTTAAAATACAATGAACTTGCAGGCAAAAAAGGTACTAACTGCACTGCTTGAACGTCTACTGTATAAACATTTAACATTAAAGCTATAGCATTTTCTTTATCTCTTCTTTTTTCTTCTCGTGCCCGATCCTTTTCAATCACATGAATATCATAGTCTTCTTTTAGACAAGTCTCGTTCCTATATGAAATACATAAATCGCACTGATCTTTTCGAGGTATAAAAATGCCAATATTCTTACGATGCATTTGCTTCAAAAATAATTCATACCCCCCTTTTTGATCGTCAGGAATATTTTTTTCGGCCAAATGTTTTTCAAAATTACGATATACATCCATAACAGATGTGTAAATAATTTCTAAGTAAGTTTTACTACTCTCGGCTCTGCAATAATGCGATGGCACTTTCGGCAACAGGTCTAAGAAACTGTTAATATGCTCCATCTTCATGGAACCGAGTCGCTTTTTACGTTTTAAAGAATTTTTGGATGTACCATACTTACTAGAGTCTTTAACCCAGTGTAACACTCTCCATTCATGTAAATCTAAAGTATTTAGAAACATTTTCTTGCAAACTCGTACTCTTTCGTTATTTACAAATAAATGATATCGTAGGGTACAATTCTTTCGAAATATTTTATTTTTGACTAGCAGATGGGATGCAATAGGGTGATTTTCCACCAATAAACTCACATATGCTTTTTTTTTGTCCCAGTTTTGTTTCCTCCAAAACATAGAAAATATTTCTTTTCTTTGAACTTCATTAATATCATTGCACTTGAATTTTTGACTTAGCTCACATCTTTTAGAATTACAACGACCCTTCAAACTTCTTTCTTCACGTAGTTTCATCTCGACCCTTCTTAACCCAACAGTACTGTAATAAATCTTTCCGTTTTCACGAGCTCTTATTTTCTTATTTTTCTCCCATTCAGAAATATGACCATTGTTTTTTCGAGCCCTCTTTCTTGATATGATTCCAGAAGTTTCATCTAATCGTATGTCCGTAAGGTTAGGCGTTGTATTTTCTTCGTCACTTAGATTCTTATTGAACGCTGAATTGAAATTATCTTCAATCGAATCACCTAAAGATTCTGATTCAATAAATTTACCTGTAGACTCATCGAGGTATATTATTTTATCAGAAAAAATACCATATGTAACGTCTTCATAGATTTGAATAGAATTTTCTAAATTTTTTTTAAATTTAGTATTTGATGATGACTTTGAAAGTAAGTTTCCAGTCATGTCGTTTGATATTGTCTGAAATAAATGGAAAAATAAATTTCAATGATTTGACACGAACGATGAATTTAGGGTTAGGATAAAATATTTTTACTATTTACCCTATTTACTTACCGTTTTCAAGTCAATATAAAATTAAAATTGCACTAAAAACTAATAAGTAATAATTTATAATAACTTCAAATTGCAACTGTTACAACGGTTTTGTTGTTTTGTTATTTATAGAGATAACGGAGACAACCATGAAATAAAATTGGTGTACCTAATTATTACATAAATTGCATAAATTGATAAAGTTGATAAATACATAATATATGTACATAAGGTACATAATAAGAAAAAAATAACTGAGCACTACTATATCGACTCTCGCTGGTGGCTCGCATGGTTATGACATAATTTGAAATTTGGAGATACGAGGTGCTATTATTGTTAATAACTTTCATTCTGATAAATAAAATGAAATTTTTATTAGCCTATCATCAGTATAAGATGATTCTGAACATTTATATCTAATTATCTCAAAACAGTAAAAAATCGACATACGTGGTATTAGAAGTAAGCCGTCGATATATATATATATATATATATATATATATATATATATATATATATATATATGTATATATATATATAAATACATATATATATATACCTAAATACATATATATATATTATATATATATATATATATATATATATATATATATATATATATATATATATATATATATATATATATATATATATATATGTGCGTGTGTGTGTGTCTGTGTGTCCACACGATAACTCTCGAACGAAGTATCCAATTTCTACGAAACTTGGTGAGAACATTGGAAGTCCCAAACCCTTGGATGAGTTCGTCAGTCAGACAAGTCTTAGAGCCATGATACACGAACCACGCCAAGACCACGCGACTGTGACTAAATAGTGGCTGCTCTGTGGCCTGGTGCATGTAGCTTTCTTATGGAAACACAAATTTCAAGACACACGGGCCACAACTTGTCGTCGTAATCGGACACAGTCGCAATGTGTCGTCGTATTGTCGTTTTTAGTCTCTAAAACTTGCGACCATTGGACCACTTATTATAAGCGACAGATACATACTGTTAGTACTACAGTGTCTCTCGAACATTACAACAAATCATTGAATAATACAACTCAAGCAGGTGTTTTGTAATTTTTGTTTTGTGTAGTTCTCTTAATACGGTACTTGACTTTATTAAAAATTTGTTTTAAATGTGAAATAATTTTATGTATTACCCTTAAATATATTCTATTTTAACAGTGACAAATAAAAATATTCTTTAGTTATTTAAAAATTCTATTTTGAAAATTACGAATTTTTAGTCTTCATTTAAATGACTAAAAACGCGGTGGTATTTGAAAATTACGTCATTGTTTGTGGTAAATATTATTACCGTAGTTACAAATTGCATTTTCACATTGACATTTTCACAATTCTAATTGACCGAGTGAAGTTGTTTTCTTTGTAATTTATTTTGAATTTTTTGTTTTGTATTTAATTTTGCATATAAATTATATTCATGGAAGAAATACACCGTCACTTAATATGTTTATCCACTTGTTGTAAATATTATGTTAAAAATGCTTTTATTTTTGCTACAATTTTAAAGTTACGTAAAACTGTTTTCTTAAAGTGCAATACTTATAGGGCTTCATGAAGATCTTACGGTGATGATGCTATTGATTACATCCCAGTGAAACCAGAGGGGATCATCTGCACTGTTAAATGTAAAATTTTGCTTGAAGATAAAATAAAAATCCAGAACATATTCTGTTACATTAGCTGTAAATGCAGAAGATAACAAAGTAGAAAGTTATAAATACCAGTAAAACTAAGCATGATGACTGCTGAATATTGTGTACAAATTTAAAATCGTGTTGACATGAATGATAGCGACATCTGTTTGATTCAGATCGTGAAGTCATTACATACGTCACTACGACGAGTCGTTTTTCGCGCCAATTTGTTTATTTAAAATTGAACGGTGGTTTTTTCAAGATTTTTAAAAAATTTAATAAAAATTAACTAATTTGTACGTAAGAACAAAGCATTTAGAATCATTTTTCAGTTGTAGTCAAGTACCTATTGTGTTTTTTTTTTTTAAATTTTTGTCGGTCGTTTTTGATTGTTTTCTTTTCTGTTTTTCTTGTCTTGAAAAAATGGCAATTGTTAATGAAGATTCGTTTGATACTGAATTATTCATTGGGGAAATCCGGAATTTAATTGCAATCTGGGTTTACACATATTGGGGATATAGTCACCGCATAGAAAAAGTTAAGGCATGGGAATATCTTTGTTTCAGATTTTATGAAAACTTTGTGAACAAAAAAAAAAGAAAAAGATATATGTCGTAACTGAAATTTATTAAATAATTTAATATAATGTTATATATTTTTATACTGCTAGGTATATGTATCGAAGTATATGTAGGTAACAGGATTTGTTTTGAATAAAGGTGCCGATTACTGCTCACCTTTTATTTAGGTAATAAAAAATAATTGTAATAAATGAATTTTGTTTAATAGAATATAAACATTCTTATGGAATGAGAAAACCCATCGGTTAAGAATAAAAGCACGCTGTTATGTACTAGTAGCTCTCCTGCTGTTTGAACGTTGATTATTGAGTGTTATTAGCTAAATAAGCTATATAATCTTTTTAAACCTTTTTAGTTTTAGAATAATAGAAAAGAATTAAAAATTCAGAGAAATGAAGGCTGAAGAATTTTGAAATGTTTTATCAAATAATTTTAAAAATTGAAACTGCAAAAATTTGTAAGACCAAGATACCGATATTTTAAAAGAAATATTATTTATTAGAAGCATCAGCTCTTTGATTAATTTTGTTTTTTTTATCCCAGCGTACCTACTTTACGCTGCAAAATTTTAAGTTTCTTAAATTTCAGTATTGATAAATCAATTATTGTACGAACACTTAACGCAGACACTGTATATGACAAACAATATTTACACCCAGCAGTGATTGTACGTCATTCGGCCACTAAAAAGTGGCTCGCAACTCGCCGTCTAAGACACACGAACGACAGCACAACCACATGACAACCACAAAAAAGTGGTTGTCGCGTTGTTAGTGTGTCTTGGCTCTTTAGTTACTCACAGTCTAAGTACATATTCGACATACTATGTATATAGTCAAAGAGGATGTAATGTATATATATCGTACACCCATACGATAACATAATTATGATACAAGTATAATGTTGATGTAAGACGAAGAACGAAGAACGAAGGACGTATGACCACAGAGTACAGAGGTACAGAAACTATTTTAAAAGAGGGTGCGATAACTCAAGAACGAAATACCTGATTTTTAAGAAATTTCTTGAAAACGTTGGAAGTCCAAAAATATTGAATAATTATAATATATATAGATATATATATATATATATATATATATATATATATATATATATATATATATACTATATATATACATATATATACTATATATATAGTATATATATATACTATATATATATATATATATATATATATATATATATATATATATATATATATATATATATATATATATATATATATATATATATATTATAATTATTCAATATTTTTGGACTTCCAACGTTTTCAAGAAATTTCTTAAAAATCAGGTATTTCGTTCTTGAGTTATCGCACCCTCTTTTAAAATAGTTTCTGTACCTCTGTACTCTGTGGTCATACGTCCTTCGTTCTTCGTCTTACATCAACATTATACTTGTATCATAATTATGTGATCGTATGGGTGTACGATATATATACACTACATCCTCTTTGACTATATACATAGTATGTCGAATATGTACTTATTGGACTTAAATGGCTGAACTAAAAATATACAAATTTTTTAAATTCTCCTATTATATGACCTCCCTCCCAAATTTTCAGTTATTACGTCCTATCACTCACTGAACCGATTGCACAGATCAGGTGGATCTGACGTCCGTATACGTTGCCACATTGTACCCGGACGTCACATTAAATGCAAATTGTCAATATATATATATATATATATATATATATATATATATATATATATATATATATATGTATATATATATATATATATATGTATATATATATGTATATATATATATATATATATATATATATATGTATATATATATATATATATAGTATATATATATACTATATATATGTATATATATAGTATATATATATGTATATATATATATATACTATATATATATATATATATATATATATATACATATATATATATACTATATATATACATATATATATACTATATATATATATAGTATATATATATATATATACTATATATATATAGTATATATATATATATACTATATATATATATATATACATATCCATATATATATATATATATATATATATATATATATATATATATATATATATATATATATATATATATATATATTGACCATTTGCATTTAATGTGACGTCCGGGTACAATGTGGCAACATATACGGACGTCAGATCCACCTGGTCTGTGCAATCGGTTCAGTGAGTGATAGGACGTAATAACTGGAAATTTGGGAGGGAGGTCATATAATAGGAGAATTTAAAAAATTTGTATATTTTTAGTTCAGCCATTTACCACGAGGACGGGTAGCGCCACACACGTCCGTATATTCAACTGTATATTTCACATCATGTCCCAGTGAATGTGACTACATTTGTAGCGGCAACCCTATATAAGCTATATCGGCTATGCTATTTGATTTCGTTTTTTAAATCTACTGTGAACTGTACTCTTTAAGTTCTGATTGTGTTTATTTTATTTCAGTACGATACACCTTTTTTTTTTAATAATAAGGATTTAATTCCTATCGTACTGGCAAACTTACAGTTAAAATAATATACTTAAGGTATTATTCAAAAACTATTAATATTATACATTCATTTCTTCATTTTAAAAATTTTGTTTTTGATATGCAGAAGAAACGTGGTAAAATTTTAATTTAAAATGTGGCAAGCTAATTCATTAAGTTAGAAACGAATTTTAAGCGAAGAGTATGTAAGTAAAATTTTTATTGCTTTCCAATAAAAATTACAGTTAGTAGATTACAGTCAGTCAATCCGTAAGCCGTCAAAAAACTTAAATATAGAATATTTTTTGTATCGAAGTTATTTGAAATATCAAAACGGAATTGATTTTGCTATTACATAAAAAATACTTTTTAAAATAGATGCTAGTCGTCAGTGGCGTCATAACGATGCTCGGAAACTTTTCGAAATTACAATTTAATATTCTTCAATCAATTGTAAACCATTTGTAGATATTTATGGTACCTTTTTTTCGTTTGTAGCCCTTTAATTAATTTGTAACTACCAATTAAAATTTAACACTGAAGTAAGCAATCATGAAAAATTTTCCATTATATTTGTCCTACGTTCAAAAATCTGTTTTCATCCTGTATGATTATGTTTTATTAATGTGAAATTTTTTTGTGTAAAAAATAAAATTTTGAAAATTTTATGTCTCAATGCCAAAATAGCTATTAGATATACAGTGTGGATCACCTTGTCAGATAATCGATGTACCAATAAACGTATTATATAGATCGAATGTACTAATGAATAAATGAAGCCACAAAATACACCAAGATACGACCAAATGCTACTTTGTAATATTGTAACCAGTGCATTAATCGTGGTTTCCGTAATAACAATTTTTAGTGCCTTCACAAATAATTATTTTCAAAATATAACATGGATAAAAATTATATCTTGCAATAAATATGGCTCTGTTTATTGAACAATAAACAAGACATTAGGTTCCTCATATAACACTTCGTTAGATGCTTCAGTGAAATAACCTACAAACTGTGTATACGCGCTGTGTATTTACTACAATTTAATAGTGTTCACTGATTACTTTTTCCAGAATATTTCTGCTTCAAATTTATAATAAAAGTAAAGCAGTATCAAAATAACTTTCACTGATCAGTCAATATTAAACAAAATAAGTAACTTAGATATTATTCATAGTGTCCGACCGAAATTTCGTTTTCGGTTTCGGCCAGTTTCGACGCAAAATTGGAGTTTCGGTTTCGGCAGCAAAAAGGCCGAAACTATGACCGAAACCCTTGAGTACAGAGGTGATGCAACTATCTCTTTCATGAAATTTGCAGTGTGCAGTTCTGTGCAAGTTAGGCTATTTATTAGTCACTCTCTCCGTAGCAGTGGATGAGTGTAGATCAATCACAAACCAATTGTGTTGATTGTTGTTGGCATTGTTAGAACCCCCACACGGAGCCATATACACGCGTGTAGTATCATACATATGTATGCAACAACACGGCCAACATACCTCCGACCACTCACACAAAGACAAATCACCACCCAAATACAAAGTAAACCCAGTGCACATATATGTATAACATATTTTCTATTCCTTTTTGGTTACACAAGGTTTCAGTAGTATAGAGATAGATGCGTTGTCTCTGGTACTCTGTGACCGAAACCGAAACTCCATTGTTGCGTTGCCTTCGGTCACGATCAGCATTACTCGGACGAGCTTTTCCACTTCCAATTAAACTCTCAAAACAGGAGTAGAATAATGTTCTTTTTTTATTTAAATTTTTTACCGTCAGCTCTATTTTTCCGGGAAATTTTGGCAAAAGTAGCACTGAAAATCCTTCACCTCAGAAACGGCCCAAACGCCTCAGGGTCACCCAAATCCCGGCACGGCGAGAGAGAAAGAGGGGTAGGAAGAAACTATCTAGGGCCTAAGACTGGGTTAATCTGGCCCTGACCTTGCTAATTTTAATTTACTTAAATGGAAAATAACGGTGTATAATCCGGTGTAATTTTGAAAGAAGGCTTCGGTTTCGGCCGAAACTGAGACAACAACCGAAATTCGGTTTCGGTTGAAAAACTAATTTCGGTCGAACACTAATTATTCATAACCTTTATTATACCCTCAATTATCGGGAAAAACTGAACCTCGTAAATATTCCAGAGCCCACTTTATTTTATTCAAAATTGGTTTTTAGTACCGTAATAGCGTAAAGACTTGAGAATCTTTAAAACAATAGTAGTCTTCATAATTTTGATTAGATTTGTTAAACTTGTTAAATGTTATTTATGTTATTCTTCGAAATAGATAAAAATCATGCACGACCTATTTGCAACTCTGTTAATTATTACATATTTGACAGTTACGACAGTTATTTTATAGTTTTAAACCAGTTCTCCATTTCAATTTAACAAATAACATGCTCTTGGTCTTGTTATTTGTTATCGTCGAATTTCATAAATTTTTTCTCGATTTGTTAATTTTTTTCTTCGAAATAACACATTTAACATGTTGTAGCATGTTTAGCAAAGATTATGAAGACTACTGATAATTATGATATTTAACCATAACAGACATAATAAAGGAGCAAAGTTGTAATATTTAAATTCTCTTCTTTAATCGAGATATCCTATAATTTTAGGGTGAGTCGATAAATTTTTTAAAAATATTTTTAATTTCTATTGAAATATAAAGTTCTTTCCTATACAACCGTTAAAACTTTTCAAATTAAATAGCTACCTATACATTGAGATATAAATGAGATATAAAAATGTTTCTGTAACAAGTAAAAGAAATAAACAAATAATGTGACAACGTTGTCAGACGTCACTCGTAATAACTGTATGTCCGTCCCAGAGTGAACCCATAAGAAGAGAAAATATGAAAGACAAACTTTCGCTTACGCGATTTTCATTGGATTGGATAGGCCTCGACCATTATTCCGAACATTTTCTACATATGTTTGTGTATATCTCTGGATCTACTGGGGCGATAGAAATGAAACTGGGCACAAAATAATTATTATTATATATATATATATATATATATATATATATATATATATATATATATATATATATATATATATATATATATATATGTATACAGGGCCGTAGCTAGGGGGGGGGGGGGCATCATGGGGCAATGCCCTACCTTAAAATATCAATGCCCTACCTTAAAAAGTACGATAATATGCTAAGAAACTTATTTGTTTATAGTATGAGATGATGGGAAAAAAATAATTTATTACACTAGCGTAGTAACACTAGAGGGAATTTGGAGGTTTTCCTTAATTAAATTTAAATATATTTGTAGTCCATATTAGTAATAATTAAACATAACAATCAGTTTCAAATCAACCAATAAAATTTCAATGTACAATACCGTATATTAAGACAACGGCAAAAGCTAACAATCATTTTCAAATTAGCAAATAAAACCGAAATGTATTTTGGTACTAACAGTTAAATACAGTGACTCAACTTTCTGATCATTGATCAAATGTTAATGTAAGAATTAAATAAGTCAGCATTTTACGAAAACAGTAAAGCTTATTTATTTAAAGTATATGTATGTGTTTATTTATTATATTTTCATATAATAATAAAATAATAAATTATAAATAATTAATATTAGAAAGGTTTACTTTGTGAAAATCCATATTAAACATAGGATCGTTGCTTTATCACTTTTCACAGGAAAATTGTAGAAAAACACGAGTCGACTTTCGGCTTTTACACCATCGTCAGGTGAAAAACATAACTAAAAATTTTAATGATTTCGTTTTAACCAAAATATGACCAAATTGACCTAAACAAATCGCCTTTGTTAAATTTATAACACGATGCATCTCACGTTTTTCGAATAGTTTTAGCTGACAGGTACCCATTTTTAAAAATTTTATTGATTCCTGGTAATTAATATTTCAAAATAGTTTTTATGCAATATTTCTGATTTTACAATCCTTTCAGTCTAACAAAAGCAACTACCTGGGGGTGTAACTTTTCTTGTAAATCAACACATTTCTCTATTTTGACAAATTAACACAGATAGATACCTGTATATTTTATTCTCTTTTTTCTTGCAATTAATGTTCACCACTATTTCATGTTTCTGGTTTTCCCCAACATACTCTAGCCATTTTAATTATATTACACTTAACTGGTTTTAAAATAAAATTCGCTGCGGGAGCCTTTGCAAATAATACATTTTTAGTTTTATCAAAATTGTTCAACTTGGGAATTCCCTTACATTTGGTTTGATTATATCTGCCTCCACCAGCCCCCACCAATACATTATTTACTTCAGTTTGTATTATAAATACTTTTCGCCTAAAAGAATAATTTTTAGTTATGTTTTTCACCTGACGATGGTGTAAAAGCCGAAAGTCGACTCGTGTTTTTCTACAATTTTCCTGTGAAAAGTGACAAAGCAACGATCCCATGTTTAATAAATTATAATTTATAAGTAGTGTAGTGTACAGCACAGCGTGGCAGTTAGTTATCGACACAGTTGTTTGTTTATTAGTGTTAACTGAAAATTAATTGATCTTGCGATGGGTATACGGGCTTTCTTTGGAAAAAAAACGAAGAATTGAAGAAAAAATTGATCACGAAGAGCCTCATTCCTCAAAACAGATGGAAGTACAAGATACAATTGCTACACCTAGCCCTATGAAAACAAATTCAATGAAACACATTGGTATTGTTAGCCATGGTATTCCTTCTGACATTGCACAAATCGGAGAACCGATAAAGCAAGTTATTTTAGACACATATCCAAAACAAAATAATAGGGCCTTTGTAGCGGACTGGTTCAAAAGATTTAAATGGTTACAATATTCTGTCGAAAAGGATGCTGCTTTTTGCTATCCTTGTCAGCAATTTTTACCTCATGGAAGCAAACAGACTTCGTACACTTTTACAGGATTCAGAAACTGGAAAAATGCCACTGATTCGAAAACTGGGTTTCCAAAACACGAAAAATCCATTTCTCATACACAAGCCATGGCTATGTGGCAGGAAAAATTACATAGAATATCTACAACTAGTAGTGTTGAAACGTTAATACATCAAACAATATTAGAAAAAAACAGGTATTACGTGAAGTCTATTATTGAAGTAATACAATTTCTAGTTGTAAACGAATTAGCTTTGCGTGGAAATTATATTTTAGAAGAAGAAAAAGAACAAGGTTTATTTCAAAATTTGTTTGAATACACGTGCATGAAAGACCCTAGTTTAAAGGAGGCTCTCAGTCATATACCACAAAATGCAACATATCGTTCACCTGCAATTCAAAATCAAATAATTCAAGCAATGTTTCAAGCAGTACGCAGTTCCATTGTTAAAGATATTAAGGAATCTGACGTGAACTGGTTTACTCTAATGGAAGATGGGACGAGAGATAAAAATAATCGCGAAAATATTGCAATAGCAATACGGTATATTAAGGATGGAATTGTCAATGAGTCTTTGCTAACAGTTATAACTACCGAAAACCTTGATGCAGCCACTTTTACGGAATTGACGTTAAATACCCTTACGGAAAATAACATTAACCTCTCTCATATGCTAAGCCAGTGCTATGACGGCGCAAGTGTAATGAGTGGGAAAGTTTCTGGAGTTGCGACCAGAATAGAAAATAAATTAGGCCGAAAAATTCCCTACGTTCACTGCTATAACCATCGTTTGCATTTGATAGTCATCAGAACTATTTCGGAAATCACTTTTATTCGTTTATTTTTTGATCAATGCATCATGCTACATGAATTCTTTCATCATGGCAAAATAGCTGCCTTGTATGGTGGAAAAAGGATTGGCCGGCTCCTCCAACAGCGTTGGTCAGGTCATCTGGCGGTTACAAAAGTTATATATGATAATTATTCATCGATTTTGGTAACTTTAGATGAAATCAAAAATGATAGATTTAACGGTGATGACGTCGCCAAGAGTGTCGGCATTAAAAAAGTCATGCTCAGTTTGGAATTCCGAATGGCCATGATTGTCGCCAAAAAAATTTTATCAATGCTTCACCCTGCAGACGCAGCTTTACAAGCCCGAAGCACAGGATTAAAAGACGCGATAACGATCATAAAGTGCGTCCAAATTGAAATGACGAAACTGAGATCTGATGAAATGTATCATCAAATTTTAGAAGAAGCTAAGTCTATAATAAGCGGCGATTTGGAAAATAGGACCCAGACCCAGCAAAGACAAGTCAAAAAATCAAATCAGATGGATGATTACTTGTTATATGGCCCTTCCTCTTCCTCTGCCAGACAAAACCTAGAAGGCCTAGATGCTCTGCCATTTAAGTCTGAGTATTTCGAAACGCTGGATATATACTAATTGCTGAATTGCAAAGAAGATTTTCGGACAACGACGATCTGTTAAATTCGATAGCAAGTCTCGACGAGTTGGATGTAGAAAAAATGATGCCGTTGAAAAATTTAGGTAAGTAAGAAAATTAAACAAAACTATATCTCTGCTTGTAAAATACTAGTGTTATTTATTTATGGACATAAGTTCACAATTTTCACTGATTTTTTAGGTCTAACGGTTCCATCAAGAGAAGAGGCTACTGTAGTCAAAGCTTATTTGAGTCGTAGCGAGAATACAATGGAAAACACAATACAAGTTCTGTACAGGCAGCGAGAGGCGTTCAAAGATACATATGAACTTTTTGCATCTGTGGCGACCATAGGATGTAGTACTGCTGTGTGCGAATCTACGTTTTCAACTTTGACTGCAATCAATAGGCCTCAGCGACTGTCAATGGGTCACGAAAGAAGGGCAGGCATGGTATTTTTGGCCTTTGAAAAGAAAAGAATGAAGTTAATCGTGAATGAAGTGAATAAAGAATTAATCTGGATGAAGTTCTTCGCATTTTTAATAATATGGCGAATCGAAAAATTCAGCTGTTTTAAGGAAGGACTAACCGAACTAAATACAATATATTTGAAGAAATTATATATAAATTTGAATAAATAACTGCTTTGCTTTTATCTATCTGTCACCCCCTCTTGACAATTAAGTACTATCTCACTTACACATACGCAAAAGTACGAGATAAATCGATTCACTAGATCAAATCAAATAAAATTTTTACTTCTGCCCTACATATAACAACAGCTGCCCTAACTTAAATTCAGCTCTAGCTACGGCCCCGTATGTATATGTGTATATATATTATGTATATATATGTATATATATGTATATATATATATATGTATATATATATATATATATATATATATATGTATATATATATATGTATATCTATATATATATATATATATATATATATATATATATATATATATATATATATATATATATATGTATACAGGGTGTAAAGTAAATAACTCTCTTCCTTTTAACAGATGGTTTATCTCGATGTATAATTGCCGAAGATATAAATTTTTTTTCGGAATTCGCTATCTGAAAAAATCGCATCCCAGCCAGCTCGTCGTTTAATATAAATTTCCCTGAATACGCCTCTGATCAAACTAAAATTATTCGCAGCCTGTATAATAAAAATTTTTTAAAAATAAAAAAAAAATTTTAATTTTACCATAATATGATTAATATGTAAACATGTGTTTTGTCGCAACACATGATTGTCGAATTCAAATGTACTGTATCGTTCATAGAAAAGCTAACACAATTGTTCATAAATTTTGATTAAAATAAGTTTATCAATTATTTTTTTAGTTTTTAAAATTTTTTAGTTTTTTATATCACCGGACATTATGAATGTTATAAAAACCATAACTCTGCATTACACAGTATTAATTTAATAACAAATTACATTAAAAACTACGAATTGCCAAACAACCTAAAAAGTAACACAACACAGAAGTTATAAATTTATAAAAGT
This sequence comes from Brachynemurus nebulosus, assembly GCA_035578155.1. Classification (NCBI taxonomy): domain Eukaryota; kingdom Metazoa; phylum Arthropoda; class Insecta; order Neuroptera; family Myrmeleontidae; genus Brachynemurus; species Brachynemurus nebulosus. The sequence goes on from JAPWDM010000021.1 coordinate 6,915,617, forward strand.
TACAAGAACAGAACACGAAAGTTATAAATTTTTATAAAGAAATTCCATTAATTGTAAATTTCAAAAGTTAAAAATTTTTTTCTTTAACTGTTAGAAAACATTGTTGTTAATTTTTGCTACACAATTTATTTCATTACAACTTCATTCACTGTATCTAGCACACACACAAATACAAAACAAGTATGTTTTTCATAATAATTAATAATTTTGACTCAGGTATCTGTCGATACCAGCAAATTTGGAAATGCAGTTGACTACAGGAGCTCTTCAAGTCAAAATAGATTCATTATACATACATAGCATACATACATTAAATCATTATACTGCCGTGCTAAGCAAAAGTGCCTTAAGTAACAAATTCAAGTTTTCGAGAAAATTGAAATCAAAACTTTTTGACTTGCTGTTTCTTTTTGTATCAGCAGAACTTTAAAGCAGTTTTCTTTATTTTGTGTAAGAGATATTTCTAAGCAGTTCTGCACAATTTTATTGCAAAATTTTGCTTAGAAATATGTTTTTTTCAATAAAAACTGTACTTATGGCATTTTTGCTTTGTATTACTTCATTAGGACGATTGAAAGTGCCATAAGTAACATTAAATACTGTTGCTACCCATCTCAGAGCAGGGACAAACTATAAAATAATATTTTTAGCTCTGTAAAAATACAAAATTTCTGCGCTCGGGCCATGAAATATTCCAAAATTGTTATTAATTTCCTCTCTCTTTGCTTCAGTAATGTTTTGAATGCACTTTTTTTTACAGAAATTTTGTACATTACATGGATTTTTCACCACTGAGTGGCTACTTTTCAATTCTTCAATTTTCTATTTTTTTCCTTTCTTTAAGCTAATATTAAATTTCTTCCTTTTTTTCTTATTTTTACTTGCAGCACCATAACAAACTGAAGTCTCAGCGGTGTCATGCCGAATTTCAATACCCCCATTAGGCTTGTTTTCACCTAGGCCTATGCTTAATTCATTTTCCACATTTCCTTTATCTTTAGTAGGTGTATTACAAAAACCTAGATTGTTTTGTTCAACTCTGACAGTTCTTTTGAATTCTAAGTTTACAAATTTTTTTTTTCAAGTCGAATCCTAAATTATTACTGTTTTCTTTCTAATCCGACCTTACTTTATCAGTTAACACTTTCATCAACACCATTTTCGGTTAGATCTCGTCTGGCTATTATTGTGTTAGTGTTCAAATCATAAACGAGTACTTCTTTGTCTTCTGCAGCAATATTATCTGATAGTTTTAAAACCCTCGTTTACAGGATCTGTTATCGATAAAAGCTCATTATTATGAATTTTAGCAAGTTCTGTTGATGTGGAGACCTTACATTCTTCATCCTCCATACGAAATTCAACGGCACTAGCCTGATTTTAATTTTTTTCAATGACTAAGTTAATTAACTGTTTTGTACGATTTGACACTATGTCTGGTAACGAATTCATCACTACAAATAACTTCAAAGTTCACAAAAAATATGATTAAAGCTCACTTATCTGCAGCAACAAATACAATGACCGCTAAATCAACAAACAAACATAACAAAAATTAACGGAATTATTAAACGAAGATTGTAATAATGTCGTATGTGCAACAGAAGTTTTACATCTACTAAGCATAAATGCCGCATGTGCAGCAAATTAAGTAAGGGTGCCATATGTGCATTGGGTTTACTGCATTTTTGCTTAGTAGACTGTACTTACGGCACTCTTACTTACAATTAGTAATGACAACATTTTAGTGTACATACGGCTAGCTCGAAGTCTGTAGCTCTGAACGGTTGGAGCTATACCATTTTTGACAAGTTCAATGGATTCCTCGTAGTCCAAAACGTCCGAAATGATACATAACTCAAAATTCGGAAATTTGCACTTACGGCACTTTTGTTTAGTTGGGCAGTATAATTTATAATATAAACAAAAAGCAAATGAGAAATTTGTGAATACGAAACTGTGTGAATCATACCTCATCATCACTTGATCAATTTTTAAAGTACTACACTCATCAACAAAATTAACTGTTTAGCTAAAAATAGTATAAAAATTATTTTTTGAAACTGTGTTATTAGATTCCATTTGTTTAGTGAGTACGTAATTTATCAATAAATTAAGCATTTTCTGCTGTACTGTAATCTATATTTACTTCAAAAAACCATATAAAGTAAAAAAAATTTAATTTTTATTAAAAATAAATTAAAAGTTGTTTTAATTTTTATATTGCGGAAAAAAATACTATTATTACCTATGTTGTCTCTCCTTGCATCAGTATATCGTACAGACGATTAGGCAACGTGTCAAATCCTAAATATCTAATCCTAAAAGTCAATTTTTATTAATTTCTTAAAATCGTTTAAATTGAAAAAAACTGAAATGAATTGTGATTGTTAAATCGTTTATTCAATATCACAAACGAAATTTAAAATAAAAATAATGTTAACATTTTTAAAAGGTGATTAATTTTGCCGATGAGTGTATTCATTATATTTCCAAATACATACATACCCACAACACAATGTTTACTTAAGAAATAAAATATGTATGTAATTCACTCACACAAATACGCAATTTACTGTTTCTGTGAATATCAAACTAATTTTTTAAAAGATTAGTTCGATGTGTATGTATGTGTGTGTACTGTGTAGTATTCTATGTACACGATACACACACACACACAGACACACAAAGGTAAAGAAAAAAATACATTTTAGCATGTATGTATATCTATCTATATGTATGCATTTATTGACAATGATTTGTGCTTCCGGCATATCATAACATTCATAACAAAGTACAAACAACTGGGTGTTAATTTTAATAACAAGCCAGGCCTCATATGCCTCACATATCTTTGGAACTGTAAAAAAAAATCAAAATAGTATTCAAATAGTGTAGTTATTTTTTAAAAATTTCGTTTTTCTCTTTTTGGTATTCTAAATAATAATTGATAAATTAACATTATATTCAGTAGTTATTGATGAATAGCATTTTTAAAGAGCGTCCATGCTGTACCGGAAGTAGGATATTATAATTTTAAAAGGGATTGGTTGCAAAAAATTCTCATGTTGGTTATATTAGTTTCTCCCCCATATTCTAGAAACAGTTTTGAGAAATTTTTAATTATCTTTTACAGTTCCAAATATATGAGACCGGTCTGTTTTTAAATTAACACCTTGTTGTTAAATTGACACATATTTTGTAAATCGGTAAAATAACCTAATGACTACTAACCTATATTTTTATAAAGCTATGTTTCATGTACAATGACCTATAAAAATTTTAGAAAATTCTAATGGAATAAATTTTTTTTACAGAAATTTTTGAAACTGATGTAAGTCAATGATATAGATTATTAACAAAGTACGTTACAGATGTTTGCTAAATTTATAAGTCGGTTACAGATGACCTGCAATTGTTTTATTACAAAATATGGTAACATTTTTTTGTACGCTACTGTACACTTAATTTCAAAAAATTCAGTAAATAAGTACATAAACATATTTTGTTGACGAAAAGTTTAACATTCAAAAAAAACAAAAACAAAACATATGTTAGGTAGTCAGAGCCTGATTAAGGATTTTTTTCTAGGGGCCATTTCTTAACGAGTTTTTGACAATCAAAAATCTGAAATGAAAGGTAATCGGAACAAATTAACTAGCAAAACTTAATTAGTAAATTGAGACATTTCTCCCCTATTTTTTCGGACAGTTATATATTTTACATCCTGTATATATATATATATATATATATATATATATATATATATATGTTTATGTATGTGTATATATATATATATATATATATATATATATATATATATATATATATATATATATATATATATATATATATATATATATATATATATATGTATATATATATATGTATATATATATACATATATATATATATATACATATGTATGTATATATATATACATATATATATATATGTATATATATATACAGGGTGTAAAGTAAATAACTCTCCGCCTTTTGACAGATGGTTTATCTCGATGTATAATTGCCGAAGACATGAATTTTTTTTCGGAATTCGCTATCTGAAAAAATCGTATCCCAGCCCGCTCGTCGTTCAATATAAATTTTCCTGAATACGCCTCTGACCAAACTAAAATTATTCGCACCCTGTATAATAAAAATTTTTTTAAAAATAAACAAAATTTTTTTTTTTATTTTACTATATTATGTAAACATGTGTTGATTGTCGAACTTATATGTACCATATTGTACACAAAAAAGCGAACAGTTTTTCATAAATTTTGATTAAAATAAGTTTATGAAATATTTGTTTTAGTTTTTAAAATTTTGTAGTTTTTTATATCACAGTGCATTATGAATACTGCAACAGCCATAACTCTGATATTAGTATTTGCATTACACATTATTAATTTAGTAACAAATTACATTGAAAACTACACTTATTAATTACCAAACAAATAAAAAAACAAGGGGACAAACTAGGTGGTCTATGTCTCTGTTCCACTTGTAATGAATTTGTGACGTAAAATCTCCCTACCATATCGTGTAGGTACACACCGCTTGCAATTGTGTTAGTTTATTGTTTGCCTTTGTGTGCGTATTTACACACACCACCACAGTACACGTATTATGGGACAGACCGAACCGTCCAATTTAAGTAACAATGGTTTGATTGTTAACACAATGGTGTGTGCGTTCTGCGACGACCACTGACGGACTAATGCCTTAAGCTGTGACTGGCTTACAAATGACTCCAAGCGAATTTCACTTTTTTTATGTTAGTTGGCTTCTAGTGTTCTATGTAAAAAAAGAACAGAACAGAACAATGAAAAAAATACACAAGAAAAATTTCCATGTGTTGTAATTTTTCAAAAATTAAAAACAAACTATCATAAAACATGAATTTTTAAACTATAATAACTAAATACCCGTTTTATGTATTGGTATGTATGTCAAATTCTGTACAATGTGTTCCATATTCGATAGTTTTGCAGCTAAAGTACATGAGTGAAAAACAAATTAATAACAATGTTTGATAACGACTTATTTTTTCCTCTCTCAATTTTCTCACTAAGATCAAAAATTCATTATTAAACAATTTTAAAAAGTTAAAAGTTTGTAAAAAGAGACAGATGTGAAAAAAGGCAAATTATATTACAATCAAAAATTTATTTAAAATCATGAACTTTACTTTAGCTGCAAACCCATCGTAAATAACCCATAATACGTAAGTATTAGTTTTCACAAAAATCGACTTTTAAGCAGTATGCAAGTTTAAACAGATCAAATTGGAACTTGTAAATGGCTAACTCTCTCATCAGGGGAAGCACCCCAAAAACTCGTAGTTTTAGATTTTAATTTTTTTTGTATTTTTATAATCTGCAAGTGTTGTGTAGCTGTGCTGGGCTATTAGTTTTGCAATAACTGTTTGTTTCTGTAAAGTACATGTGGGCAAAATAACCCATGCGTAAACCACCTAAAACATTCTTTTTCGTTTTTCTCCAAATCAATTGCAATAGGAAAGACGAAAATAACACAAAATAATAGTGCGCTAAATAAATAAGTAACGTACCTAAATTCGCTCACCTAAACCCAATAGTTCAGAAGTCAAATTATTTTATAATGGAAAAATTCAACCGCCATTTTTCAAGAAGCCTGTAAACCGATTTGTGCGTTTTAAATTTTTATGGATAGTACTAATCGAATAATAGCAAACAGGAAAGAAAATTCATGAGGAATCATCTCTACCAGTTTTTATAAGAAAATTTCAAATTGTTTCATGAAAAATTGTCAAATAATCTTATTTATTAACCGATGAAAGTGTTACGTACAAAGGAAAATGGATTGAAATCATAGTTTAAGTTGTGATTTGAATAATTTAGCTTAACTTTTTTCACTTTTATTAACTTTAATCACGTGTAATTCATACTGACGCTTATGGATCATATTGTATAGTAATATAAAATTTTTGTTAAAAGGATAAAAAAGGATGAGAACATTATGAGAACAAAATTTGACGTCAAAATTTTAGTTACTATTTTCTCACACTCCCGTACTACAAGTTTCATCCCCTAAAATTTAACTCCCAGCCACCCCTATTTGTACAAATTTAAAAACTTTTATATAATTCAATATCTCTAAAAAAAATTTGTGGTAGTCATCCTTTGTATTTTTTCTTTATCTCTATTCATTTTCAAAATAATGAGTATTTTATTCAATATTGCCACAAAAGTTTTTAATTTTTGTTACAAAATTTTTCCAAGAATCATCCCCATTTATTTTACTTTATAGTTTCATGACACTCGAGTAGGTAGTATGATCTAAGATGATTTCCCCTTATAGGCAATTCTTTAACTGAATAATGTATTATGACAATTTTTTATGAAAAAATTTTGAAATTTTTCTATAAAAACTGGCAGAGTTGATTCTTCATTGATTTTGTTTTACCGTTTGATAGTACTTGATTTGTACTATCCTTAGAAATTTAAAACGTCCAAATCGGTTTACAAGCTTCTTTAAAAATGGCGGTTGAATTTTACATTTATAAAATAAATTTACTTCTAAAATGACAGGTCAGGTAAACGAATTTAGGTACGTTACTTACTCATTTAAAGTACTATTACTTAGTTTTATTTTCGTCTTTAGCCCAGCCCAAGTACACAACACTGTTAGCTTATAAAAATATAAAAATCATCAAAATCAAAAAATACTAGTTCTGGAGGTTTCCCCTTATGAGACAATTATACAAACATGTAAATACATAAATTATCCATGAGTTCCATGACATTTTAAACAAAATAACAAGACTGACTACGTTCACTACTAATAAACATAATATTGTTAGGGGTACCCATAAGTAATCAATTATTTCATTGATAACCAAATAAAAGATTTTATTTTTTATTTTATTAAACATTTAGTCAATTATGTAACCTCTGTAGGTTATGTAGCAGCTTAAAATGAACTATTCCTATCTCTATCGAATTATTCGATCACTGTCGGATAATTCAAAATCACCACTGGGAAATTTTCTAAATCAACGCTGACGCTTACTGACTTTCAGTACGTTCTCATACACATCACAAATTTCTTTTGTTGCAATCGTTCCATTAAAACCCGATCAAAAATGAAAAAGCATGCAATGACGTAAATGTTCTTCTGTGGATTGATTGTTTCCCATTTTGCACTAATGTAAGAAAACTTAAATTTTTATTATGAACACAAAGTCAAGGTCGCGTGCCGCAGTATTACGCACTAAAAAGCATGTTAACAAGTCAACATTCAGAATTAAACCGAAGCAAAAATTCCTAATTAAAAATATGTAATTGATTACTTATGGGTACCCCTAATATATTATAATAATAAACATACATAGGTAATATTGTTATGTGAAAAACCAATGCTACATACTTACATATACATATAAAAGTTAACTAAGTGTGTATTTCATACACAATAAATCAGGGTTCCGTAGTACTGCTACTATTTTTTGCGGTTGTGCAACCTATGGTATTTTTTTACGGTTTATTATGCAAATAAATAAATTACTTGACAATGTTATTTGCACTAGTGTTACCGAAAAGCCAATTAAGTGATAATTTGATTCCTTACAAATCACATCGACTATGAATTACAATAACTCTGAAATGAGTTATAAAAAAAAAAAAAAATTGTTAAAAGAACCTTAATTTGATTTTAAGGGATTTTTCTAATGATATACTGCACAATAAGGTACATGGAATTATTTTTGAAATTAGTTACAAAAAATTTAAATTTTATCAATTTTTCAACATTTCTCTTAATAATTTGGATTTTAATTTTTGGAAGACGTTATCTAATTTTAAAATATACTTTGATATAAAATGTCACTTACTGGGAACCATTTTTATGTCATCGAAGGATGACATATTAACATTGTTGTGTGATCATAGTGGGGGAAACATTATTATATGTAGAGTTGTACATCCATATTGAATAAACGCAAGAGGGCTGTAGAGTTGTACATGCATATTGAATAAACGCAAGAGGGCTGTATTCTCACTGTACTTAAAAAACGAGCCAAAAAATCATAAATATACACTTTCACTGAGGTGACATTACTTAGTGCGTGTCAAAAACACGCACTTGACGAATTTTTTCGTATTTATAAATAAGGGTTTCGAAATTTTTCTTCGGGGCCCTGAATGACTGTATTTTTATGGGTATCATTAGGTACATAATTTATTATTTTTATGAGGACTAAAAAGAAATTCTTTGGCTTTTTCTATTACTATTACATATACACATTCATATACATAAACATAACAGATAATATGACCTAATTGACTAGTAACCTATATTTTTATACAGCTGTTTTTCATGTACAATGACCTACAAAAATTTTAGAAAAATTCTAATTAATTGTTTAGAATGAATTTTTTTTTAAAGAAATTTTTAAACCTGATGTAAGTCAAAGATATTAAATTACTGGAGTCGTTTGCAGATGTTTGCCAAATTTATAAGTATGAAATATTACCTGCAATTGTTTTATTACAAAATATGTTCAATTATTTTTGTACGCTACTGTACACTTAATTTCAAAAGATTCGGTAAACATATTTTGTTGACGAAAAGTTTAACATTCAAAAAAACAAAAACAAAAAATATGTTAGGTAGTCAGAGCCTGATTAAGGATTTTTTTCTAGGGGCCATTTTTTAATAAGTTTTTGACGATCAAATATTTTTGAAATGAAACTTGATCGGGACAAATTAACTAGCAAAACTTAATTAGTAAACTGAGACCTTTCTCCCCTTATTTTTCGGAGACTTATTTAATTTACACCCTGTATACATACATATATATACATATATATATATACATATATATATACATATATATATACATATATATATATATATATACACATATACATATATATATATATATATATATATATATATATATATATATATATATATATGTATATATATATATAGATATATATATATATATATATATACATATATATATATATATATATATATATATATATATATATATATATATATATATATATATATATATATATATGTATATATATAAGTATATATATATGTATATATATATGTATATATATAGGTATATATATACATATATATATACATATATATATATATATATATATATATATGTATGTATATATATATGTATATATATACATATATATATGTATATATATACATATATATATATATATGTATATATATATATGTATATATATATATATATATTATATACATATATATATATATATATATATATACATATATATATATATATATATATATATATATATACATATATATATATATGTATATATATGTATATATATGTATATATACATATATATATACATACATATATATATATATATGTATATATATATATGTATATATATATATATATATATATATATATATATATATATATATGTATATATATATATGTATTATATATATATATATATATATATATATATATATATATATATATATATATATATATATGTATATATATATGTATATACAGGGTGGTCCAGAATTATGTACCATAATTGCTGGAGGCTGATAATATGTTCAAAAATAATTGTACTTATTCACTACACTTTTTTCCAAAACTCAATGATAAGGGAGATAAAGCAGAGGGTTAAAACGTAGAGGGGTGGCGCGAAACTGACTTCTTTCTTTTAAAAATTTTTTAGGCGCTCTTGATTACTGGATTCATATTCTCGGGGCGCGTATGAACATTAAGATAATTAGATTTATGGTATCAATTATTCGATCACTTATGATTAGGGGATAATTTGGAAATAGATACTTCTACTTTAAATTACTCGAAAACGGTAATATTTATCGAATTGTAACAAGTATACCTTTTTTGCGTGAAATTGTCTGAGGAATTATATTATCAGGGATTTTGTTTAAATAATTGCAAATTAAAAAAGAAAAGACTCACACCTACCTGTATATGCATATATATATATATATATATATATATATATATATATATATATATATATATATATGTATATCTATATATATGTATATGTATATATATATATATATATATATATATATATATATATGTATATATATATATATATATACATATATATCATATATATATACATATATATATATATATATATATATATATATATATATATATATATATATATATGTATATATATATATGGAGCATTTAAAGGAGCAAAATTTTCTGGAATTATCGTAATTTGTAACTTTTTGAAAAATTGAAAAATTTTAGTTTTCTTAGGGAAAATTAAGTGATTTTTCGGAAAATTTTGGACTTAGTTGTGTATTCTTTATTCGAGAATCCTTCCTTATCAGCTGTTTTACCGGATATGGAAAGACTTAACGAATCCACAACAATTGCTCATCGTTATGCCGGATGCTTGGTGAGCATTCCTTCGTCAGAGAAATTATGAACAAGCATTACCACCGGTTCGTCGTCATCAGCGGTTGGTGTAGGATGCGTCACTACTTTCTGCACTATCCGATATTTCTTGTGATGGGAATAATGTTCTTGCCAGTGCATTTAGAACTTCAGCCGACATAAAAATTGGCATAAAATCCGACATATTTTGATATAATGAAAACAAGACCTAAAGAATGAAAAGAATAATAAAACATTTGAAATTTTGCAACAAGGTAGCAGTCGTATCTTTTGCACAAAGGATCGTTTTTAGAATGAACGCAGTTCGGTATTTTTGTATTTCTGTTCCCACAAATAAACGTAATTGCAAAAAGATACAATAATGTGTTGATACTTTTAAAAATATCCAGTATCCCTGTTCATGGTATGGACTGTATTAACGTGGCTCAGTGGACCCCCAAATAAAATTCATGCTATCACAAGAAAAAAAATTTATAGATTCCACTAAACAATATGATGTCAGTTGTTTAGAATTCATGGCCTTTAATTTGATTTCTGATATGTTGGGAAATGATTCAAGTGGTTGCTAGTAAGGAACTACGCAGTTAAAAATAAATCAATTTCTCTATCAATATTGGTCAATGAAGTATTTTTCTTTTTTAAGTAATGTGTTTTACGTGATGAAATTACAAATTTTGTTTTAAATAGAACGAGAGCTTTCAATAATTCCAAATTTTAACCGTAACTACCGGATATTCGGAACCGAAATTTCATCCAGTATAAGAGTTTCGGACAGTTATAAGCAACTGTGGTTGAAAGACGAAGTTTAAATCGAAGAAAATTTTTATTACATATAATTATTTGACAAATTTTAATTTGTTCATGTCTGGCGCTAGATTTTGTGACTCGCTGGGTCAACGTGCCGTTTCCCTGTCGTAATATCCTGCATAACATAGCGAATTTCTGGACACAACAATTTCTCGAATCCCGTTTACATAGCATAATAGTTTAAAAACGTATCTTATGTAATTTTTCCGCGTTTTGCTATGGTGTAAAAAAATTTCGAAAAATTTAAATTTTGGTAAGAGACCCTTTTCGGAGGTTCCGAGCATCAGCCGTGCTTGATAGAGGAACTCGTCGAAGGGCTTAGGATTTCCAACGTTTCCCTCAAATTTCAAATCTCAAAGGCTCAAGTCTTCCCGTGACAGGGGCTCTAATAGCTAAATTTTCCAATGAAATTTGCTAAAATACGAAATTTTGTTGGTTCAGATGGAGCGAAGGAAGGAAATTGTGTGGTGAAAAAGGTGATAGTACACAGAGAGAAGAATCATATAATTTATAAAATTTCAGAAAAATTACCATGCTCTCTTTTAATGTGATTGACGACCAAAGTAAAAAATGTATTATAGCATGGTAAAATTTAATGTGGTAGCACAACTTCTATCACACTCTTATGCATATATGTTATAGTTTAATTCATGTTGTCGTACTCTTTCATTTGCGCATCTGACCCGCAACCTAATGTTGCTTCGGATGTGCCTGTAAAAACTTCGAAGATGCCCGATCTTTTCCGACCTTTGATTCTTTATGATCCATACAAAAATGATTGGCAACAATATATTCTAATACTAAAGATAGTGGAGTAACAAAATGATGAACCATCCGTCAAGACATTGTAATGAACACTGGTTCGGCACCACACGACACCACACCAGCTAACCAGGTACTTGCAACACCAACAGTCCTGCTATGTGACCTTCATATATGATTGTGTTGATACTTTCTGCAGCTTGCCTCGCTATGTGACAGCGTTGATACCTTCTCTTTCTTTCTTTCTACTATTAGCTTCTTTTATTCTTTTCTACTTTTTTTCTGTTTTAAGACAGCATGGTAATTTTTGTAAGAAAAACAATTAAACTGTCAGCAATGGAACTTTTTACTGAGCTGTTTTACAAATTTTACGGAGCTAATATTACGGAAAGAACATTCTATCCATTAAATTTTCTATGATTAATTATAATTTTTATATTTTACCGTACAAAATTGAATATGTTCGCCTTTTACACGTCGATTGTAGTGCTGGGCTGGGTAATTTTTATATGAATTTTCTCTCTGTGTGGTGTCGCTGCTGAGGTGTAGATGAACGGTATTATTTGGAGTGGCATTACTCAGAAAACCGATTGTAATTGTCTTTTATAAAAAAGATCGCACGGTAATATAATCATTGGTGATTAAAATATACACCAAATGGATAGTTTCCACTCACAAATGCAAATAAATAAAATTTTGATCAATGACTTTGTTCAACACAATACGTTCCCAACTGCTGTTACGATAACACTGTTGTAAAATTTTATAAATATTTAGATTACTGAATTTGTATATGATTCAATTTTTGAAAATAAAATTAAACAATTGATTTTTTATATTCTCCGAACACTCGTAAAATTAATTTTACAGTAAAAAAAAAGTGGTACACCTATTTCGACAGTTAAGTTTAAAAATTCAATAAAACAGTTAATTTTATTATTTTTTAAAAAAAAAAAATAAATACCAAACACCCATTTTACTAGTTGTTACTACTTAAGTTGTACGTTAACTATACGGTACAAACACATGTCTAAAGAATCTGAAACAAATGGAGTTGAGGAGGATGAACAATGGGGGATGATGATAACTGTGTACACTTAAGGGTAATGTTAAGGGAGAGAAAAGTTTAAAATTAAAACAATAATACGATGAGGTATGATCATTATATAAGACAAACGCTTTAAGTAGACCAGTCAACGAGCTCCAAGGAATTATTAGAACAATTTATTAGGGGATCCTTTACAATGTTTTCTCATGTCGACTTGTCTTGTATTTCTGTCGTGTCTTCACAAGGTTGTTTTCATTTTAACTTAATCTATTACATATAATTACGAAATATCATCAAAATTAAAAATAATCTTTGTTAAGTGTTGATTTTTTTGTGTTTTATTGAATTATCAGAATTTTCGCAGGTGTATAGACGAAGCCATCCTCGTGGTGGCGTAGGTCAAAGTGTCACTCAAGTCTTTTGAGAGTTACTTTACCAACTGCAAACCTTTTGCGTAAGGCTTTGCCTCCTAATGGCCTCCTAGATGAGTTGCTGAAGTTGGTGTCACTTGAGAAACAGTCTGTTAGTTATACTTCCGAAGTTATCTAAAAATATTCATATGAAAATCCAAATTATTCCTGTTCAGTTGTTGATTTTGGTTCATCAAAATGTTTGGAATATGGTCCTACTGTCCTAACACCTAACACCTGTCCTATTGTTGCTGTACGTCAATATACGCCTTACATAATACATGACATTTAGGAAAAATTAGTTCCAAAATATGTCAAACTTACGACAGAGAATTACTTTTATTGTGTTTTTCTTCAAAAACTCTTGTCTTTCTTGTCAGAACTGAAAAATTTCGAAAAACACAATCGACAACTGATTTTCTTCAAAATGGCGCCACAATATAGTGGGGGTGCATTGAAATATGAATTTCACTCGTGCGAAGGAGGGACCGCGAGCGAAATTTCGAAAAATTTATTCCCGATAACTTTCTCATCTGCTCCTAAAATCGTAAATTTTGATTCTTCATAATCCTTGAACGGAATGGTTTTTTTTTTAGTGGGATTTTATTGGCTGTTATTCATAAATGCTTATGACTCCCACCCTTTCCGTTCAGCTGATTTCAAAAAATAAAAAGGGACGGCAAAGTCCTACGACTGTCTTGTCTATATCTACAGTTTCGTTTTCTCTTCCCATTCTTTGAATCAAATTTGAAGTGTAATTTTGTAAACGTGAAAAATTTGACTTTATGTGTGTCGGTTAACGCCCGGCAAACATTTGCTGGATTCGATATATTTAATTTTCAGAAATATCTTGTTATATACGCTAATATAGTAAACAGTATATTGTGTTTTAAAATATGATTAAAACGATAAATAAATAATTTTACAATTTAAATATTAAATAATATAAACCATAAATAAATTTTAAACAAATTTTGTAAGTATTTTGGGAAAATATTAAAAGCGAAAATTTAGACATGGATGGTTTTCAATTTACTAATCGTATGTACATACATACATATGTATTGTGTTTGGTTCGATTCAAGCATTAGCTATTAGACATAATAAATATAATATTTTAATATGATTTATTTGGGGAACAAATCTATAGCGTAGCTTATGTATATATATGCAAAATCAACACACATGTATAATATGATATATGAATACTGTATGTTTGTCTTGCAAGGGACCTTAATGTCACTTTCTACTTGTTATTCCCTTTGATACCTTCAGATTTACAGGTCGATCCAGCTTTTAAATTTGGAGGGGTCACATTTTTAAAAAGAATATTTCCAAATTATCGTTAATTCTAGAGTCAAATTCAACTGCCATTGTGCACAGCAGTCTCGGACCCACCATCAGCGGGCTAATCCAGATTTGTAAGAATATCTGGAATGGAACTGGTGAAAACTGATTTTTTTTCGTTTGTGACGGCGATGTTATGATGTACCTACTGGAGAAAAGCGGGTGCGAGACATACGTAGAAACGTATTTTAAAATCGGCAAACTCACCATGTTGTCCGCGACCAGGTCGTATTACCTCAAGTTCATTCGTGAATTAGGTAAAATAATTGTATAGACAGCGAAAGAGTTTAAGAGGCCGAGGAGCGACAGACGTGGCGAAATGGATCAACTCGCCATGTTGTCCGCGACCAGGTCGTATTACCTCAAGCTCATTATTGATTTCGGTAAAATTATATAGAAAGCGAACGAGTTTAAGAGGCCGAGGAGCGACAGACGTGGCGAAATGGATCAACTCGCCATGTTGTCCGCGACCAGGTCGTATTACCTCAAGCTCATTATTGAATTCGGTAAAATTATATAGAAAGCGAACAAGTCTAAGAGGCCGAGGAGCGACAGACGTGGCGAAATGGATCAACTCGCCATGTTGTCCGCGACAAGGTCGTATTACCTCAAGCTCATTTTTGAATTAGGTAAAATAATTGTCTAGAAAGTGAAAGAGTTTAAGAGGCCGAGGAACGACAGACGTGGCGAAATGGATCAACTCGCCATGTCGTCCGCGACCAGGTCATATTACCTCAAGCTCATTCTTGAATACGGTACTTGACTGTATTTAAAATTTGGGTCAAGTGTTAAATAATTCTATGCATTATCATTACATATGTCCAATTTTAATGATGAAACATAAAACTATTTAGAAATTTTAATTTGAAAGTCGCCATTTTTTAACAAATATTCAAATAAGTGAAAACGCGCCATTTCTTGAATATGACGTAACATTTTGCAGTTAGATATGTCGATTTTGATAATTTTTATCGGTGAGGTGAAATTGTGTTTTCTTTTTAATATTTCTATTAGCTTAGATATATAATAATAATAATAATCGGCCAGAATTCTAATAAATACTTGCTTTCACTTTGACATTTTATGAATATAATCAAAGTTTTGAGGTTATAAATATTGACATTGAAGTTTAATTGCCTCAAACTGTCACCTCACTATACTGAGGTGTTTTTCCCGCCCTTTTCTCATTTAAAATTAAAGGGTTATTTTTTTGATGATTTTTTACAGAATCTGTCGAAGAAAAAAAATCACTTAACTGATATGGAAAAACAATGTTTTTGAAATATTTTTGTAACTTCAGTCAAGTACCCTATTAGGTAAAATTGTATAGAAAGCGAAAGAGTTAAGTGGCCGAGGAGCGACAGACGTGGCCAAAGAAGTTAGTACCTGCTGAAGAAAATTTGTAAGAGTTTTAGTCTATTTTTTAGTCTATTTCGTTTTGCTTCCATCGTTTTAGTTTTTGCGCAGTTGGATTTTTTGACTTTTTTCTTCAGATTTTTTGGTTTGGATTTATATTTTAATGTTTGTGATGGACAATTTTGCGATACTATTGCAAAATGTAAAATAATATTTTCAATACTATGCTTTTTGATGATATCCTAAATTCGCAATACAAACTGTTTGAGTTTCTTAAACGCTATTTACAACTGCGTGACTTAAATTCGATTTTTTTCCGAATATCAATCGCATGAATATAAGCACCTGGTTTAAGTTTTGTGTAGATGTCAAGAGGTTTGAGAGGTGTTAATACCCGAACACAGTGGCAACATACCACCCCGTCCAACGATACCAACAATATGAATGTGAACTGTGAATTGTAAACAGAATATAACAGTAAGCTTAACAAGTCAACGTAGCTTTTAATATCGGCTAATTCGCATTTACCTACGAGAAAAACGATTTCGAATTTTTTTTCTCGATATACTTTTTTATAGATATTTTTTGACAATTCAAGTGAGCCACTTTAACATTTGGATGAGTTTTGGATTGGTATTCACACCTTAAAATTACAGTGATGACAGTTTAGGTCAAGTTCAAATCGAAGTTGAGTGGCCAGTTGAGTCATTTGCTTGGAATTTGTATTGTATAGTACTCATAATAAAAGTTCATGTTATCATCAGGCAATATGCTCAGATTTTGTTTAAAGCCATTCTTTTTTTTTTGTACAATAGGGAAAGAGTAATATTTGCATTTTAAAATTTTTTTTCATATTTGGCCTCTTACACTTTTACATTCTTTCGCTTTCGCGCTCTTACCTAATTCAAGAATGACCTGGTCGCGGACAACATGGCGAGTGATCCATCTTAAAATACATTTCTACGTATGTCTCTCACGCGCTTTTCTCCAGTAGTTGAACCTATACGATTTTATAATACAACCGTGGAGTGGCAGAAACTCCAACTGCCATAATAGTAACACTTTCATACGTGTGATACATATTTGTATAGATGTTACAATATTACAAATATAAAACTCGGCCGTGCTTGAATCGTCGCGTACACACATAGAGACTGGTACGCTCGCCTAACACTAACAATTGTCTGACAAAAAAGGTATTCAAAATATTCTCTTTTTATTGTTTTAAAATGGCCATTATTCAAATGAGATATCTGACTGTAAACGTGTTAAGCCAACAGTCCGAAATTGTTAACTTTATTCATTTTTAACATCTACGTCGGCTTTTTTGATGTCGCCAAAACGTAAGAATTTCATTTAAGTACTAGATTTATTTAAAATTAACATTTCCCTATGGTTGAACCTTCTTTTTATTATATCCATATGAGTTAACCCCTTTAGTACCGCCATATATTCCAATATTTTAGATAAAAAATTTAATATCTCTCTAAGTATAATTGCAAGTTTGGTACGTTTTGCTTAATTTATTTACAACATTATCACTCTTTATGGCACTGCCTTCAGTTACCTATATAAGACAATATACGTTCGTCAGTTAAATTTTTTCTAAAAATTAGTATGACGAGCTGAGCTCGTCATTAGTCCTAAAGACGTTAACAGCTGGAAATATAGAAAGAAAAAATATTAGTAAATTTTCAATTTCAGAACCACATTACAAAAACATGTCTAAATAATGATTTACCTTCATATTCTTTGTCACACATTAGTAACAATTCATACCACTGGTTACCACTGACACATGATCAGGGTGGCGATCGACCTGGAAAATCTGGAAAAGTCAGGGAATTTCGAGTTTCTGGAATAGTCAGTGAATTTCAGTCGTAGTCAGGGATTTTTTTCAGTTTTCGCCCCGGCGAATAGTTTTTCTAAAAAGTTTTTTTGCTCTTCGGTTGTATTTTTTGCCACTGACGAGCAAAAAAAAAGAAGGTCGTCAAAAAACTTTTAGAAATAATTAACATTCAAACAATATTTTTTTTCGGAGTAGGCCCTGGAATTTTATTCAGTCAGGGAAAAGTCAGGGAATTTTGAAATTGGTTTTCAATCGCCACCCTGGTGGTAAATCTAAATTACCGACAAAACATTCTGGTAAACATTTTGGGCTCTCGGTGCATGGAAAATAATACGGCTTTTGAGTTTTTCTCGCAAGAATGGTTTAAATAGAGCGAATACCGTATTAAAAATGTATGGATGATTAACAATATGTATATATTTTTTATACGTAATAGAACACTTTCCTGTGAAAAAATAAACCGCAAATTACTTTTTTGGCGCCAAAAAAAATTTATGGAGGACGGATTTTTTAGTAGCTGCCTCACCGGTAGCCAGTCGACTATTCGTTTGGGGCGAATGGTGGAGTAAATTGCCACGTTTGTTGCAATGACAGGCCATCCATGTCAGTATTCATATAAACTAAATAGCGAATGATTATAAATTAGTGTTTTGCATCGAATCTTGAAGTTTTTGGGTCAGAGTTGGTGTTATAACATGAAAATTTGTTTGTATCTTCTGCCTTTAACTTGTTTTTTAAAATCGATCAAATTTGGACGAATGGTATTATAGGAGGTCCTCATTTTCCTAAGAACCAAATTGTTTTCATAAATCACTTGACCTAGAAAAGTTCTTGTCCTCAACAAGATGTCTTAGCAAGCCTCCAAAAATTTTATGGAATAATTTACAACAATTTTAATTCTAACCACTGAACGGAATGTCCCTTTTCATTGCTTTTTTTTTAACCTCTACCCCCCCTCCCAGTAAATTTTAAAAAAAGGGACGGTAGAGAAGAGATTCAATAGGTTCAAATTTTATAGAATCCTTAATATTTTCTTTTGTGGACATGAGTGCAGATACAGTAGCCGTATGTAAATTATTGCGATGAGAAGTTTTTATTAGTTTTAATTGGCTAAATATTCTCTCCAGTTTAGCATTCAAAAACGATAGTACCATTAATAATGGAAATACTTTCTTCAGATTTGGAAACATAGTTCTTCCATCAATTTTTTCTAGTTTAAATACTTTCCGCCAATATTCTTCAGCAGAAAGGCTTGTATTTAATTCATATTTAGCTGCAGATGGTATGTAGTAAAAATTAAGTTAACTTCAGGCATGTACCGTATACGTTTGTGTGCGTGACGAAATTGATAAAAGCAATTATGTGGGAGTTATGACTTTTTGAATTAAGATATGAATTTGACAATTGCAAACAATGTATATAATTTTAAAAGTTTACATAAATACGCTTAAAATCTTTTGTTACATACATGTTACATGGATTGATGAAAATTTACGAAGGATGTAAGAAATGTAACCTTGTGGCAACACTGTCTACATCTGACAATCATTCAGATACTAGTATCGTTAAAAATAAGCGCTACCATTTGTCGATACTTCGCTTTTGTGAGGGTTGTTTGTAGGTAGCACAGCTTCTTTTGCATGTCGACCTATTGTATATTTTCGTTTCGTGTGTCGCTTACGTTCCGGTTTTGAGATGCCTTCATGTGTTTGATATTTCGCTTTCTTTTTTGATGGCTTTAATAATGACATTGACGATAATTTGTATCCATAGGTGGCTATTCTTTATCCTTTATGTTTAGGGATATATTAGATTTCCAAAATCGAAAATAAACTAGCAGTTTTGAGGCGCTACCATTTGCTGATATTTGGCTTTGGTTGATGGTTTTTATTTAATCTAATGTGTTTTCGAGAATTTTTAGATTATCTAATTTCTTTGTATTTGGTTTTGACAATAGGGTACTTGACTGTATTTAAAATTTGTGTCAAATGTTAAATAATTCTATGCATTATCATTACAGATGTCCAATTTTAATGATGAAACATAACAAAATTTGATAACTGTTTAGGAATTTTATTTTGAAAATCGCCATTTTTCAATAAATTTTCAAATAAGTGAAAACGCGCGATTTCTTGAAAATGACGTAACATTTTGTAACTAGATATGTCGATTTTGATAATCTCCATCGGCGAGGTGAAATTGTGTTTTCTTTTGAATATTTCTATTAGCTTACACACATATATTAATAATAATCGACCAGAATTCAAATAAATACTTGCTTTTACTTTAACATTTTATGAATATAATCAAAGTTTTGAGGTCACAAATATTGACATTGACGTTTAATTGCTGCAAAATGTGACCTCACTATAGTGAGGTGTTTTTCCCGCCTTTTTCTCATTTAAAATTGTAGGGTTAGTTTTTTTTTTTGGTGGTTTTTTACAAAATCTGTCGAAAATAAAAAAAATTACTTAACTGATATGGAAAAACAATGCTTTTAGAATATTTTTGTAACTTCAGTCAAGTACCCTATTTATTGGTTTCTTGGCAAATTGGTGAAGTCAGAACTTTCGAACCGTATTTTATCCTATCTGAACGATAGGGGTAAAACAACCTTACCACACGGGACATTTGATTCCAAAAGAAAAATTGGGTAGTAATTCTGAGGCGCTACCATTTGCTGTTATTTTGCTTTGGTCAATGGTCTTTTTGAAGTTTTGAGAATTTGTAGGTTATTTTTCTAATTTCTTTGTATTTGGTTTTGACAGTTTCTTGGTTTCTGGCTTCTGGTATTTTATCCTATCCGAACGACAGGGGTAAAACAAGATATTTTTTGACAATTCAAGTGAGCCACTTTAACATTTGGATGAGTTTTGGATTGGTATTCACACCTTAAAATTACAGTGATGACAGTTTAGGTCAAGTTCAAATCGAAGTTGAGTGGCCAGTTGAGTCATTTGCTTGGAATTTGTATTGTATAGTACTCATAATAAAAGTTCATGTTATCATCAGGCAATATGCTCAGATTTTGTTTAAAGCCATTCTTTTTTTTTTGTACGATAGGGAAAGAGTAATATTTGCATTTTAAAATTTTTTTTCATATTTGGCCTCTTACACTCTTACATTCTTTCGCTTTCGCGCTCTTACCTAATTCAAGAATGACCTGGTCGCGGACAACATGGCGAGTGATCCATCTTAAAATACATTTCTACGTATGTCTCTCACGCGCTTTTCTCCAGTAGTTGAACCTATACGATTTTATAATAAGCTTACACACATATATTAATAATAATCGACCAGAATTCAAATAAATACTTGCTTTTACTTTAACATTTTATGAATATAATGAAAGTTTTGAGGTCACAAATATTGACATTGACGTTTAATTGCTGCAAAATGTGACCTCACTATAGTGAGGTGTTTTTCCCGCCTTTTTCTCATTTAAAATTGTAGGGTTAGTTTTTTTTTTTTGGTGGTTTTTTACAAAATCTGTCGAAAATAAAAAAAATTACTTAACTGATATGGAAAAACAATGCTTTTAGAATATTTTTGTAACTTCAGTCAAGTACCCTATTTATTGGTTTCTTGGCAAATTGGTGAAGTCAGAACTTTCGAACCGTATTTTATCCTATCTGAACGATAGGGGTAAAACAACCTTACCACACGGGACATTTGATTCCAAAAGAAAAATTGAGTAGTAATTCTGAGGCGCTACCATTTGCTGTTATTTTGCTTTGGTCAATGGTCTTTTTGAAGTTTTGAGAATTTGTAGGTTATTTTTCTAATTTCTTTGTATTTGGTTTTGACAGTTTCTTGGTTTCTGGCTTCTGGTATTTTATCCTATCCGAACGACAGGGGTAAAACAACCTTATTACACGGAGTTGTCGGAATGGCGACTCGCAAGGGGAGGTCTCCAATTTTCTCTCGGCTCTTTTAATAATTTGTTTCATTTTTTTTTTATAGGAAATTTACCAGAGGAATATGAAATACGAGAATTTGTGACCTGCGCAATACTTACTGATTTATATACTATGCAAATCATGTGTAAACGGATGCGTGTACAAGTTTAGAAGTGACGTCAGCAAATCGTTACAAATATAAACCCGCTATAAATCCACAAATTTGGAATTTTATCAATCAAGTATTCGTTCGATATATCCACACTGAACGGCATATACTATAGAACTGTCTATTTTAGTGTAGTTCGAGATGTCAAATTTGTTTGCAAAGCTTTTGATTTACGTGGGCTATTTGAATATGTCGAATAAACAACACCCTCTTGTAACATCATCACTAACTACACTACTCGATATACTAATTCAGCGTCAAAATACTATTTATGTGAAGTTCGATACTGTTCAATACTTCAATAGTCATTTAACATTTATCATTTGTGTTCTTGTAACAATTTTTTGTTGTGGTTAAAAATTTTAATATTTTCTGACGTTACATAACATTATTTGATAAAATTTTTAGTAGTCAACAAATATCAAGAAATTTTGTGTTTTGTCTTCGTTCGTCGGGTATTTTGATAAAAATTTCATAAATGGGTTTCTTGCATATCGCAGTAATACCCTTTACAAATTTTTTTCCAGGGCACCCCTATGAGGACTCATTCATAATTAGGGGACCCATTCGTTTATAATTTGCTTCTATAGCTACCACATGACAGTTACTCCTTTCCCGACATCTGTATGACCTTTCGTATGACTTTTCTGATTTGTTTTTAAAACTTGGACAATTTTTAACGTTACTTTCCTAATTTGATTGCCTTTCGTTCTGATAATTTCTTAGCATTTGGGAATTTAGTAAAAAAAAAATCGTTATGGGATTTTCAAGTTATTTTCAAGTCTTTAATTGAGATTGGAGAGTGCGTGATTAAATAGAATTAAAACATTAGTTGCGTGCTTAGACTGTTTGTTTAATTTTTCATTCAGTACTGAAAGTTATTCATTGTTCTAAAAAGTTACCTTTACTATGGTTTGCAATTGAGGAGCGGATTGAGTAGGATATTTCCGTTGCGAGTACGATCTCAAGTAACTAAAAAACGAGTTAAAAATGGAAGGCTACAACTTGGTAATCTTCAACGGTCATATGATCAGTTTCGTTTATAATTTGCTTCCATAGTTCACTTCCACCACTATGGTGGTTTGTATGACATTTTTCTAACTTGTTTTTCAAGTTTGGAGAGTTTTTGACGTCATCTTCGTAGCTTGGTGTAATTCTTCCTGGGTGCGGACAACATAGTGACTTGATCCATTTTAAAAAACGTTTCTGCACATGTTTCGGTTGATTTTTTGTTGTTTGGGTTGTTTGGGTTTAAATTTAGCGGGCAAAAACTGTGCGTAAGTGTGAGTAGTTTTTTAATTATTCTAACAGTTGGTAACGTTAGTAATACGGAAATATATGAATAAATAAAACAAAAACATGGCTGAAAAAATAAAAAAGTTTTTTGTTTTGTAAGCAGAGTAATAGTAAAAATAAAATTAGTCAGTTAATATTTTTTTATTTAATATTTTGTAAAATCAAAGGACAAAATAAATAGTTTCTATAATACAAGTAACCCTTCTATTGTTTAATATAGTCAGAAATACAACAGGTTATCGGCCCAGTGATTAGAAGTGGTTAAAAAAAAATTAGAAATTACTGTCAAGAAAGAAAAGTTAAAAATTAGTCATGAAAGCAAAAATTATTTTTGACAAATTGATTGAAAAATTCGAAAGTACTGGGACAAGCAACTATATATATATATATATATATATAGCATGGAAATTCAAATTGAGTCTATTACTTCGTTCAAAAGATTTATTTGAAATGGCCACAGGTGTAAAAATAAAACCCTTCGGCGCAGATGCTGCAGGAAGCTCAGAATGGACAAAAAAGAACATTGAAGCTCAAACAATAATAGGTTTAAATGTTGAAGAGAAAATTGCACTAAAAATTAGTACTGGCACTTCATCTCTACAAATGCTTAAAAGATTAGAAACTTTATATGGCGAACAACCGAAAGCATCTTTAGATGCAACACGTATGGAATTTTTTAGCAACAAATATGATGAAAACAAAACCGTAGTTGATAACTGTCTAAAAATTGATGCACTGGCACAAGAATTACGTGCAGCAAATGAAAATGTGAAAGATGAATGGATTATTGCACGAATTCTTAACATTTTGCCTGATAAGTATAGCCATTTCCACTCTGCATGGGATTCTGTAGCATCCACTGAGAAAACACTGTCAAACTTGATGGAACGACTGAAACTCGAAGAACATTGAAGCAAAAGACATGAAGAAAAATCTGTTGAAGGTGCACTTATTGCAAAAGGTAAAGTTAGAAATAACAAGAAAAATTCAGATCAAAATTATCAGCGAAGAAATACACAACAGTCTGAACGTAAAACCTGCTACGAGTATGGAAAATCAGGTCATATGAAGAGCTATTGTCATGTAAAGTCCAGTCAAGCGTATATAGATTATTGTAAGAAAAAGTATCCATGTAATAATTGTAACGAAATGGGTCACTTTGCCAAAGAATGCCCAAAAGTTGAAAAACAAAAGAAAGCCTTTGTGACACTGAATTTGACTGCTAGTCAAATCGAATGTATATCAAATGATAAAACTTCCTGGTATCAAGAGAGTGGAGCAACGCACCATATGATAGGAAATTTAAGCTGGATGTCTGATGTCCATGAAATGCAAGAACCAGCAAATATAAAATTGGCCGACCCTACAATATTGAAGTCCGAATGTATTGGAAAATTTCATTTGAAAGCCTACAATGGAAAACAGTGGAATCCTATTGTACTAGAGGAAGTATTATTTGTACCAAATTTAACATTTATTTTCTTTAAAAACTGCACTAGACAAAGATTGCGAAGAACATTCAACTGCAAAAGAATCTGTGATTTTAGAAAATAAAAACGTTGTCGTAATGTCAGAATGAGAAGGAGGCTTATTCAGGATGAAATTTAAAGAAGAGATTGAATATAACTTGTCTGCAGTTTCAATCAAAGTATGGCATGAACGTCTTGCTCACCAAAATGTAAGTTATGTCAGAGATATTTTAAAAAGGAATAATATAAATTTCAAAGATGATTGGGATTGGATTATGTTTGTGAAGGTTGTGCATATGGCAAGCAATGTCGCACATCACATAAACTAAATCCAAATGTAGCCAAAAATTGTTTAGATGTTATTCATGTAGATTTGGGTGAGTTGAACAAACCTTCGTTAGGAGGCTCAAAATATTTTTTACTTTAAGTATGATTATAGTCACTTTAGAACTGTGTATTTCCTAAAGAATAAGTCAGAAGCGATAAATAAGCTAAATATATTCTTGAATTTAGTAGAAAATCAGTTTGGAAGAAAAGTAAAAGTTATAAAATCTGATAATGGCACTGAAATCAAGAACATTAGAAGTCGACAAATATTTGAAGAACTTGAAATACTTCATCGCCGATCTGCTGCATACACACCTGAACAAAATGGGAGAGCAGAACGAGAAATGAGAACTATCGTTGAAGCTGCCAGAGCAGAAACTTATAGCGAAGAACTAGGTCAGAACTTATGGGCTGAAGCTTTAAATTATTCTGTATTTACAATAAATCAAAGAGGCACAAGTTCTGAAAAAGGAAAAAGTCCAGCTGACTTATGGTTTGGTCGACATGTGAATGTTGAATACTTGAAGAAATTCGGTTCGGAATGTTATGTATTGATTCCTGACAAAGATCGTAAGAAACTGGATAAGAAAAGTCAGAAAGGCATATTCGTTGGTTACGACACTGAAGAGCAAGGATATCGTGTCTACATACCTGACAAACATTAGGTTGTAGTGTCATGTAATGTTTTATTTAGAGAAAACTTCAATTTCAATAACAGTTCTGCAGAAATAGAACTGAACGATAATAGTATGCAAAAAGAGGATGAAAATCAACTAACGTCTGATGTTCAAGAAAAATTACAGAGGATAAAAATGATGAAAAAGAACCAGAATTTGAATCCGATGTTAATCGACAGGAGGAGAGTGAAACTAAAAATGAACCAAGTAAATCGGAAAAACCTTGCAAAAACAAAAATGAAAAATCTGGAAGTTATCGAAGAATCTTGGGAGACAGAAAACAAATCAAATCTCATTGTAAGTATGATGATTACTACACTGGATTGATTGGAGAAGTAGAAAATATTTGTACTGAGAAAGCATTAACTGACTCTGAATGGAAAAAGGCAATGGAAGAAGAAATGCAGTCCTTACTGACGATGGGAACCTGGATATTAACTAAACTTCCAAAAAATCGCCAAGCTCTCACTTGCAAATGGTATTTCGTACCAAAGATGGAAATAACAAGAAAGCCAGATTAGTTGTTAGAGAATATGATCAGAAATATGGTATCGATTATTATGAGATTTTTTCTCCCGTGGCTCGTCATGCGAGTATCAAACTAATCTTGAGTCATGTTGCAAAAGAAAAATTTTATATTGAAATTTTTTATATAAAGACAGCATTTTTAAATGGAGATTTATCCGAAGACATATACATAACTCAACCAAAAGGATTTGAGGATGGAAATAGTAAAGTTTGCAAATTATTGAAAAGATATATGGCCTAAAACAAGCACCAAAGGCATGGAATAACAGAATAACTAATTACTTGAAAAATTTAGGATTAACAGCTACTGACGATGATCCATGCGTATTTTTTAATGAGAATCGTTCAATCATAATGTAAATTTTTGTCGATGATGGATTAATTACTCGAAAATCCAAAAATGAAGTTCAATGTTTATTATTGGAATTATCAAAAGAATTTGAAATTACGTCTGAAAGTTTAGCAAAAGGAAAATTACATTACTTAGGTATGGACATTAATTTTATGAAAAACGGTATTTTCGTAAATCAACCAGATTATACTCGAAAAATATTAGAAAAATTTGGATTTAGTGATGCTTATGAAGCAAATACTCCAATGGAGCCAGGTATGGTAATAAAAAAGTTTGTAAACGATAAAGAACTGACGGACAAACCATATCGTGAAGCAATTAGTAGTTTGTTGTATCCTTCAACTATAACTCGACCGGATATTAGTTACGTCGTAAATTACCTGAGTCGTTATGCAAATCAACCAAAAATCAGTCACTGGAAAACTGTTGAACGACTTTTTAGATACCTAGATGGAACAGACAAATATGGAATTTTCTTCTCTGACCATGGAGAATTAAAAGTTTACTCTGACGCAAATTATGGAAGTGTAACATTGTCGCCCAAATCATTTAAATATTACTAGTTCTGTCAAAAAAAAAAAAAATATACAAAAAAAAAAAGAAATGAACTCCATCGTCATTAAACTTCACTGCTACACCATCTGTTAAACAAAAAAAAACTGATATACTTATCAACTCGCGAAGACACAAACCCAATAATAATTAAAAATATATATATATATATATATATATATATATATATATATATATATATATATTACCACCAGATGATTGTAGATGTCACGAACATTATTTACTAAGTAGGTCGAAAAAAAAAAAGGAAAAAATTCTAAGTAAACAAGTGGAGGGGGCAAGCTAGGCCTAGTAAAAAATTTTCAAGTTAAGCTCGTTCTCTTCCCTTTTCCATGTGATACTGAAAGGAGTAAATTTTGGGGTCCATAGTTACATTGCGTTGTTGTTATCAAATTCACCAGGTACGTTATTATGGTTTTTCCAGTTTTCTAAATTTCGAATTCCGGTTATCTCAGTTTTTCTGAATATATCACAAATTTATCTAAAACAATCACAATAAATTAGTCAATTTTAACGTGCAATTTAAATCACTAAATTGCTAGTTACTTACCTAAAGGTTTAACCGTATAATTTAATTTTCGACCGTAATCTCCCAAGCACGTGGCGCTTATTGATTATTGGGGTTGTGTCCAAGCTCGATTTTTTTTTAGTTTCATTAATTGATTAAATAGTTAAAACAAATTACTGGTCAATTTGCCCGTCTAATATATTCAGTTGTTATTCGCCAAATTCCAATCCTTAACTCACATAATCTGATTTTTTTTTATTTAAATTCAGGACGTTTCATTCGTGCTCTTCGTAAATTGCGATTTATACGAATGAAACGCTATAAATCATGGAAAAGTCAACATTTTTCCGGAATTGTTTCTTGAACGAAATGTTGTAATCTCTAATATTTTTTTTTATTTATTTAATTATTCAAATTTTGTTATAGTATAGTCGAATTAATTATAGTACCGCAATTAGATATTAAGTTTATTGTTTGTAAAACTAAATTTATTGTATAAAAATTACATGTTGAATAAATTGTGTTAAGTTGAAAGTTTCACTAAGTTATTACGTTGAATTTTCTTTCAGAAACAGATATAAAAATAACTTACAAATAGTCCCTCCGGGATCAAAAACACAACCTCGGTAATATAATAACGACCGACGTCCTTTAATACACATTAATTTCATTATTTTTGAAATAATAGCAACCACTTGTACAACAAACCGTTATCTGACGCCATTCACAATAGAATAAAGTTAATTCAAACCTTGAATATCACAACG
This sequence comes from Brachynemurus nebulosus, assembly GCA_035578155.1. Classification (NCBI taxonomy): domain Eukaryota; kingdom Metazoa; phylum Arthropoda; class Insecta; order Neuroptera; family Myrmeleontidae; genus Brachynemurus; species Brachynemurus nebulosus. Next base: position 6,944,219 of record JAPWDM010000021.1, read on the forward strand.
CCAGTCATTAGTTCCTCAATTGACTACTGACAGCGTTGTAGGTAAACGTGTATACACGTTCAAGGGGCCAAACGATAATAACCAAAAAGGGCGCCACATATATGCATACACAATAGTACCAAACCTAAGTCATAACAAAAAATAGGCACATTACGAATATACGCGTTCGATCCACACAAATACTTCCACTGCGATAAAACTCCATCTAATTTAGGTATCAGAAGACATGGTACTGACATGAATTCAGTAAGTGGTATTTTAGTCGATTATGGAGGTCCAATTGTTGGGATTGCTCAAAAACAAAAAGTAACAGCTATTTCTTCAGCTGAAGCTGAATACAGAGCAGCTGTGTTAGCTATACAAGAAATTTGCTGGATTAAAAGAATGATGATGGAATTACAAATATTAAAGACTGATCAACCATCAAAACTTTTCATTGACAACAAAGCTTGTATTAAAATGTTGGAAAACTTCGCTGAAGGAAAAATTACAAAAGGCAAAAAGCACATAGAGATTAAACGTAAGTTTATAAATGATCATATAGGGAAAATTGTTGGTCCCATATATATCAAGTCAAAAGACCAAATAGCAGATATTTTTACCAAGCCGTTGAGTAAAGGTCCATTTTCTTACTTGCGAGCAAAACTACTCAAGGAGGAGTGTTGGGTTTAAATTTAGCGGGCAAAAACTGTGCGTACGTGTGAGTAGTTTTCTAATTATTTTAACAGTTGGTAACGTTAGTAATACGGAAATATATGAATAAATAAAACAAAAACATAGCTGAAAAAATAAAAAAGTTTTTTGTTTTGTAAACACAGTAATAATAAAAATAAAATTAGTCAGTTAATATTTTTTTATTTAATATTTTGTAAAATCAAAGAAAGACAAAATAAATAATTTCTATAATACAAGTAACCCTTCTCTTGTTTAATATAGTCAGAAATACAACAGTCTACCATTCGTTTATATTTTGTTTTGTTAGTGCTTTTAACTTTCTTCAGCAGGTATCGGCTTCTTTTGCCACATCTATTGCACGTTGGCCTCTTACACATTTTCTTCAGCAGGTACTAACTTCTTTGGCCACGTCTGTCGTTCGTCAGCTTCTTACACATTTTCCCCAACAGGTATCAGCTCTTACACCCTATCGCTTTCTATAGAAACTTACCTAATTCAAGAGTGAGCTTGAGGTAATACGACCAGGGTAATACGACGTATGTCTCGCACGCGCTTTTCTCCAGTAGGTATTGACTTCTTTTGCCACATCTGTTGCACATTGGCCTCTTACACATTTTCTTACTTAAAACTCCAGGATTTTTAAATATTTTTGGTTTATTACCGTAATAAATACACTTATTATTTAAAATCACCTTTAAAATAATTTAAAATAATAATTAGGCCAATATTGTAAAATAAGGGTTTTGGATAGTATTACAAATTAACGTATAACGAAAAATGTGTGAGTGATGGCCGGCAAGATATATAATAATCTTGGAGATTGCCGACAGGATTTTTAAGTACAAAAGAGATACTTATTGCTCCTGATCTAAGAAACGAATTAGACCAAATGGACTTGAGCAATTCAAATGTCGACACTGACAACAACTATAATAGTAGTCCAGGTTTTGATCCAGAGGATCCACAACCGTCGACATCCAGGGCTAAATTAGTTTGCAAGGCAAAACTGATCTTGTCTTCCTGAACGAGGGTATTGTAACGGCTCAAAGTTACATCGAACAGGTTGTCAGACCCCATGTGATCCCCCTTGCATACGAGCGGCCGACGAATTTATCCTGATGCAGGATAATGCACGAGCACATACCTATCGAGCGCCGACAACTGTCCTTAGGGAGGCTAATATACAGGTTTTACCGGGGCCTGCAAATAGCCCTGACTTGAACCCAATAGAACATCTTTGGGACCAATTAAAACGGATAGTCAGAACAGCCGGAGAGGATGTGCACGCCCAACAACAACTGATTGTTGTCTTGAGAAGATGTTGGGAGGAGATTCCTGATGAAACCGTTAGGCATCTTATTGAAAGCATGCCGAGGAGGCTTCAAGAATGTGTTTTAAAAAGGGGAGGGCATACTCGATATTAAATCACCGAAAAGTTGCATAATGTGTGCTTTTACTCAAAGCGTGAACGTTTGTTGATGACTGTAAAAATGACTATAAAAATGTTAAAATCCTAAAAAAATGTAATTATGGATTAATTTTTTATTTAATCTTATTAAAATTAATTTTATTTAGTAAAAAAACAGTTCCTTAATTAAATGTAAGCATACCTTATACTGTAACTTATATAAAAATAATCTTATGCAGCAAAACATGAGTGGCCCTTATTTTGTTTTGAGTACTGGGAAGGATTTGGGAAGGAAAACCTTTGAGGTCAGATAACTTTCCTATTTTTGACCCGACAAAAAAATTGCTTCTTATATTTTTTGTAGAATGTTTCTCGACGAAAAATTTGAAGTATTAAATTTAATTATCGGGCTCCTAGTTACTGAGTTACAGCTTTTCAAATATAAGTAAGTGAAAATTGTAATTAAAAAATAGTTGATTCGTTTAAGCGATATTGAATCAAGCATATCATTACTTTATTTGTTAATACGATATTACTAAAACTATATACTACGTATTAATGCTTCTCTACACTATCCGTAGTGCTTAAAGCTTTTCTTTTCAAAACTGTTAGTGGGATGCATGAATGAATAAGTTAAAGCTGTAAGTGGGTCGGGATTCAGAGCTGCCATCACATATAGGTCACCAAAGCGAACTCAATGTACTCCACATCCTTCAAAAGGAACTAGATAACGCCCAGTCCCTCGTAGAAACTTAGAACTGCACCAAAATCAACTCTCCTCATGTTCTCGGAACTCACTAATGGAAATTCGAGATACTTACGTCTTAACGAGGACAATACCTCGCAAGAACATTAGACATGGGGCAAGAATTCGCCACGTCTGCGGCACGAAAAATTCTCCCCTAGTCCCATGGTAACCGGATGATTATTTAGGACATTAATTACCTGTTAATCGTTTCGAATGTACCATGCTTAAAGATTACATTTTTTTCCCGTTTTGAACTGGATGAAACTATAAGCTCTAGGGCCTGTCTATTTACCTGGCCAGTGTACAAAGGTTACAGAGATGAGTGTGATATTTAAATTGTTTATTTTAACACCTTAAACTCTTATTAATAATAAATCTCATCCATTTACACTTGTTATGTAAAAATGCTCCCTTTTCTTTTGAGTAATAACTAATAAGAAATAATATTTTACAAAATTAAATTGTTTAACTATGTATATTTAAGCGCTCACTAGTATGAATTACATTTTGATTTAATTCTTGTTACTAATTAAAACCTATATTTATTAGTAGAATGGATCATAGAAAATTTTAAAAAAATTTCGATTCTTTACTGTAGAACCTTATTTGACCATATTTTTTAGCGGAATGTAAATGGTTGATTTTCTTGAATACGATAATTCAAAATGAAATAGATCAATTAAAATACTAGCTTTGAAAATTTTACGCATCCTGAAAAATCTCTAATAAAAAGTACTAAAATGATATGCAGGTGGTGTGAAGAACTGCTAGATATCAGTTTTCTTGGCCTACAACTTAATCAAAATGGACTAAACTAACGTCCCGTCCTAGAGTCGCTGACTCAGATGTTTGTTTTGTTTTCACTTTGGTGTTTTATATAATTTCCTACAACACTTATTATTTTATAGCTCTGACCCGCAGTTTCGTCTACGTAAAATGATCAGAATTAAAGATCTAATTATTTTTAAGTCTGATATCCTGAAAATTTCTACGAAATTAGTTATTTGCAGTGATTGGCTTCGCTCGTTAAATAACTCTTTATTAGAAAAGTATCAAGGAGTAATATTTTTGTCCCATTCCCACCCACTCCAAAAATTAATTTTTCATTCCTACCCACTTCAAATCCCGAGAAAAGTGGTCAAATTCCGTCCAACTGATCAACTTTAATCTCGTTCTCAGTTTTTATTCCGAGTCCCGAAATGGAGTTACATTATTTTCAATGCCATTCCCGTTCGCTTTCGATTCCGTAGAAAGTTCTTTGTTCCCGTCCATTTTTATTTCAAAAGTCAATCCATTCTTTCAAATTGTGACCTGCAGACCTCGACCTGACTATTTTTCCTCTACTGACATTTCTACTCTAAAGTAAGTCATGTTCATATTTCAATAGAATAGCTAATTTCCCCACTTTGTTTTTGTGCAGACACCCGTGATGATGGGTTTTATAGTACTTCAAGTTTAAGCATTTCCTGAAGAACGGAGGTCCTGGTGGAAAATTTTAATCACACTTTCATTTTTTTCCAAAATCCTGATAGTGTCTAACAATAAGAGAAAATTTGCTAAGAACCATTCAGCTTTTTAATTTGAACTTTATATTTTGTGGTTCTGGGAGACAGTTTTGACCTTATTCCAATTTTTAAAATGGTATTCTAAAATTCTGTATAAAATAGTTTACAATACGTATTCTAAGTTACTTATAATGCTTCGCTTCGCTCCCCTAACTTCCCTTTCCACAAAAAATAAGTAATATTCATATTTGAATGACGTAATATATAATTTTTACATTTTGTCGAGGTCTGTCCAGCTGTTTAATTTGGGTTGGTACTTTTAAATCAAATATTTCAAAATTCTCTACGAAATCAATATTTAATTTCCATTTAAATAATAATAGTACAATTTTCTGATGTCAGTTGTCTTTTATTCGTAACTATAGAAACGAATAAACAATTTTAATTTAACCTATAATTTTTCTAACAAAAATTTTAAAGTTTGAAGACGTAAGTTAAAAATAAAAAGGAAGCAAAATTTCAAAATTTGGAATCCTTTATGCCACCCTTGGAGTGATCCTCTACTGATAGATTAGGTGTGTATTCGTCACAAAATCTTATAAATTTTTTCCTAATTCTATTATTAATAGGTATAGATGTTTCAAAATGTATCATTTAAATAAAAAAGGTGAACAGTTTTAATTAGTTGTATATCTCACTTACTCATCTTTGCAACGCGCAAACTCGATAACTGTGAGCTTAATAATAAAAGTTAATACATCAAATTGTTCGTCAAGAAATTCTCTATGAAAAACATAAGAAGCACTAATCTTGTTGGGTTGAAAGTAGAAAAGTTATAACCCCTCAAAGTTTTCCATTCTTAAATCTTTCACGCTCTATTAGGAGTAACTTTTTTAATATCAATTTTTCGATAAAAAGTTTCAAATAAGAATTATAGAAAATAAAATTTCCTATAAAAATGATTCTTCCAAACTTTTGTCGGACCAACGGTTACAGAGATAATCGAAAAATTAGTTTTGAACTTTTTCCAAGATGGCGGCTGAATGACAACACCGCGACAATCCCGAAAACTCAGTTTTACGCTCATCACAAGTCCTTCTACGAATTTAAAAAAAAAATCGCTGCCTACCCGAAATGCACGGTTCGATCGTTTTTAGCGACCCTTTAACTGTAGGATAGATATTTGGTTTGGTTGTGCGAAATGTCATGTTTATATACAAATAAAATAAGAACCAAAATTAAACAATAAATCATTAGATGAAAAATTTTGAAAATTTTCTCACTTTCCAGAAAAAATTAAATAGTATATAATTTGCATCAGTATTAATCTCAATAATAATGTTAGCCTTATTAACCGTATTCTGATTTTATCCCAAGGACATAAATTTAACTGATTGTTAAAGCGACAGTGATTTTTATTCAAAATTCCAACGATTAGTTTCAAAGATTTTTATGTTTAATTCGTAAGCGTGCGTGAGTGTGAAAGCATAAATTTTTTTTGTTCGTGATCGTGCGTGATTGTCAAATCATAAAATTTTTTTGTTCGTGATCGTGCGTGAGTGTGAAAAGAAATAAATTTTCTTGTTCGTGATCGGGCGTGAGTACAAAAGCTAATTCGTGACTGTGCGTGATCGTGAGTAAAAATGTACTCACGAGCACATCTCTGATAGGCAGTATCGAGATTCAAGATGGCGAACAAGTCAGTTTTGCTTACAGAATTACAGAAATTAAAAAAGTCTGATTTAATTGAAATTATAATTAATAAGGATGTACCAAAAGATTTAACAAACAACGATATACTAAAAAATTATATAAACACAAATTTGAAAAAAAAGTGAATGTGTAGAAGAAGAAATTTTTGAAGATAGCGTGTCAGATACTGTGGTGACAAAAATAAAGAAAATAATAATTCTGGTGATTATATAAACCAACTGATTGCTGAACTAAAAGACAAAAACACACTTTTAAAAGATCATATTAGTTTGTTAAAAGAAAAAATAAATTTTTTGGAAGATAATGTAACTACAAAAAATGTTAATGATGACAGACACTCACAAATTAAATTGCATAACAACAATAATAATAATGCACAGTATTCCAATGCACTTAAAAATAAAAAGAAACAAAATTACACTAACAACTTAGTTGTTGATATTGATGACACTGATATAAATAGGGCTCCACCACCAAATTTGGTAAGCATAGCAAGTAGCAGTGTTGAACAATCTTCTGTAACTAAAAATGCCACACATGGGAATGAAACTGAAAACGGGGTTGTAACTGAGAATGATAGATTTAGAGAAGTTACTAGGCGAAATAAGCGCCATATAATTCATGGTACTTCTAAGGAAAGTACTTCATTACAAGCAGCTGAACGTAAAATTTGGTTATACATTGGAACAGCAGAAATGAATACGTCAGAAGAAGATGTAAGAAATCATCTAAAAAAGAAATTTCCGGAGCATGCATTCGACTGCACCAAATTGGAGACAAAGGGAAGGACAGCCAGTTTCCGACTAGGTGCAAATGCAATACTAAAAGACATATGATAGCATATGATAGCAGCATATGGCCGGAATACCTAATCGTGAAAAGATTTATTTTTTTTCGACCAAGCGGAAAATTTTAATAGTAGACCCTTTAAAGAAATAAATGTTCAAAATTTAAAGAATATAAACAACACCTGTAAAAATATCGAAGTACTATACTCGAATATTCAATGTTTAAGAAATAAATTGAGTGACGTGGATATAGCTTTACATGAGCTTAAACCAGAAGTACTATGTTTAACTGAACATTGGTTGGAAAAAGAAGAAGTTGGATTATATGTACCGGAAAATTATAAATTAGCTTCGGCATACTGCAGATCAAATTTCAAACATGGAGGAACTTCTGTTTATATCAGCGCTGAATTCAAAATTGAACAAATTCAAGAAGCTATTAATTTATCAATTGAAAGTGACTTTGAGTGTTGCGCAATAAAGTGCAGTGATCTTAATTTGATTGTAAGTAGCATTTATAGATCACCATTAGGGGATTTTAGAACTTTTTTAATTAAACTAGAAGAGCTTTTAAATATTTTGACTCAATATGATCGAAAGTACGCTATTATTGTAATATGTGGAGATTTTAACGTGAATTTTTTAGACAACACTGATTTAAAAGGTAAAGAGTTGCATAATTTACTAGTTACATTTAATATGTTTTTTGGTGTTACTGAACCAACACGAATAACAAATAATTGAATAACATTAATTGATAATGTTATAACTAATGTCAGTGCTAATAAGTTTAAATGTTTTGTAAATAAAAATATTGCTCCACTATCTGATCATTTGCCGGTGTCATTTTGTTTTAACAATATCTCTATTTTAAGCGATTATGGAAATGACTTTCCACATAAAAGGTACGTTCGATGATATTCAGATAATTGTCATTCTATTTTTAAATATTTTTTGACACACCAAACGTGGGACGCTGTTTTCAATTCAAACGACGCAGACGAAAGTTTTAATTACTTTCACAGTATTTTTATGCATTGTTTTAATGCTAGTTTTACTTTTAAATTAAAAAAAGATCGTCACCCCAATAATAATAAAAAAAACAATGCCTGGATCACACCTGAAATAAAATATTTATGGGCACATAAACGTGAGGTATACGAAGAAATTAAAGTTTGCAAACATTTAAAAATTAACGTAGATAATCTTTCAAATTATTATAAGTGGTTAGTAAAATATGTTAGAAATCGAGTCCAAAATACTAAATTAGATTATAATTCAAAATTAATAAGCGAGTCCGAAAATAAATCTCAAACTGTTTGGAACATGATAAACAAAAGCAAAAACTTAAATTCTGATAAAAACAGCCTTCCATGGAAAATAGTAATAGACAATACATGTTTTTCTAATGTGCAAAAAATTGCTGAGGAATTCAATAGGTACTTTGTGAATATAACAACGTCCTTAGATTTACCAGAACCAAAGACATATTGTAAAAATTTAGATAACGTACAAAATAGTTTTTTTCCTTTTTCCTTCCGATACTGAGGAAGTGCAAAAAGCAATAATGCTATTAAAAAACAAAAAATCATCTGGATGGGACGGAATCCCCACACATATAATTAACTCTTTTAGGACAAATGACGAGCTCAGCGATGATGACGAGTTGTTTATAGCAATTTTAATAAAAAATCCAATTGACGAGTGTGGCTCGTCTTATGTCGATAACTGGAGCCTACTGCCATCTGACGCTATAATATTGTAAATATAGGAAGTAAATCATACCACATACGCACATGCGTCACATCTTTTACATATTTATTTTTTACCTCGTGCTTTGCTTGTAATGTAAGTTTTGTGCGTTGTGTAAAGACGGAGGTACGGACCTTTTCTGTAGGGGGTAAATTGATGTTATTGGTAGCGTTGAAAACCCCACAGAAAGGTCTGGGTTCGAACTCCTGATCACTACGGTATATTTGCGGGAAATTTAAGGGTGTTCACTTTTCTCTCAACAAAATAATGGTTTCAATTTGACAATTTTATTAACAAACAAATAAATAAAAGACACAAAAAACAAAATAGGAACATTAATGACATAAAATACAATAAAATCAAATAGGAATTGTTCCCCAAACAAACAGGTAAACATTTATAAACAAAAGTTAAAATAACAGCAAAAGAATTAGGACTTACCTGGACACAAGTTATTCGCGTGGTTTAATTACAAGTCCTTGTTACTGGCCACCAAAACAAACTTCCCAATTACGACCTTGAGTATGTCAAATTACCCTGAGTAGCCTATCCCCCTGCTAGCAACTAGCTACCAGCTCCAACGCTCTTTACCGCTCCATACTTGACTTGCCTTCTCCCCGACTACCCCGACTACCCGACTTCGACTACACTTTTACGACTGCCATCCGACTAATGTCCTCTTCGACTACTCTTCGACTAATACCCTCTTCGACTACCCTCTTGATTATCATTTTACGAGACTTTTATATTAATCGTTTGACCCACATAATCACGTCATTTTTATCAGAGTCAGCAGAAAGTATAAATTAGTAAATCGTCGATATGTTTTGGTTGTTTGTTTTGGTTTACTGGCCTCGTTAACAACCTGTGTCCAAACAAATGGCCCGATTGCAACATTACTCCCCCCTTCGAAAAAGATGGTTGCTCCAATGAGCAACCAGCCTTTCCCGAGAGTGTAACCATTTGTCCCTATGTCCTTCGATGATTCGACCCTTATACTTAAAATACAAATTATATTGTATCTCTGAAAAGCAAAAATAAATATATACATAGTAAATACAATATGTGTCTTACGTTAATTATTTCACTTAGTGTCTCTATTTTCACTTAGCGTCTCTAACATTGTCTTCTTCGTAGTTAGTTCACTTTCACCCACACACTCACGATCGTTTCGTTTTGTCGTGCATTCCACTATTCTCCACATTGGTCGTTCCTCTGCAAGCCTTTGACTGCGCGTATGGTACGGAAGTAGTCGATATGTGTAAAACTTCCGGTACTCGGGTTTTGTCTTCTTCTTCTACTGGATCCTGGTCACTGGCTGAGTATATGATGGAAATCCTTCACAATATTTCTTCTTCTTGTTCATGGTCGCCCAGTATAATTTATCTTGTGTTAACGCGAGTGTTCGCGCAAACCCCCTGATGACCCGCATGTTGTTGGTCGTGATGTACCTCTAGCCCTTGTCGTCCCATGGTCGTTGGAATTATTAGCTTGTCATCTAATTTGTGTGCTTGTGTTTGGTATATTTCTCCCCCTCCCCTACTGTAGTCTTCGTGGATACTTTAATTAGCTTGAACTTTGTTGTCCTCAACACCCTTGATCAACACCCTTGCTGCTGTGCTCCCGTGTATACTTTCCCAATGGCTCGATTATGATCTCCGTCCCTGGCTGGAATCTCCGCTGTACTCCAATGGTAACACACTCGGATCGTGGAGGCATCTCCACGTCATATTTCAATTGGATAAGGAGTCGGCCAGACTCCGTTTCCTTGTTATCGGTCGACTGTGTCCGCAGCGACCGTAACGTTGAGTTGTCCCTTGTTGAAGCCTCCTGTGAATTTCCAAACGCTGGAGACCGAAGATGCTTGTTCGAGGATTCTTCAGAAAAAAACTGCATTTTGTTCCCTAACACTCTTGTAATAATATTCCCATTTTTGGCAGCTTCCCAATTTGAATTGTTTCCTCCATTACTTCTTTTTCCCTCGCTGCAGTGTATACCCTAACATCACCCGTGTTGGTCCATATACCCAGACCCCCATATTTTGCTGTCCGCCCCTGTATTGCGGCTCTCCATATTTTCTTCTCCGTCGCTGTAGCGCGGCTCCCATATTTTTGTTGTCCGCCTCTGTGGTGCGGCCCCCCATATATCTGTTGTCCGCCTCTGTAGTGCGGCACCCCGATACATTTGTTGTCCACCTCTGTAGTGTGGCTCCCCCATAAATTTGTTGTCCGTCTCTGTAGAACGGCCCCCGTATATTTGTTGTCCGTCGCTGTAGAACGGCCCCTCATATTTTTGTTGTCCGTCGCTGTAGAACGGCCCCCCCGTATCTTTGTTGCCCGTCGCTGTAGAACGGCCCCCCGTATATTTGTTGTCCGTCGCTGTAGAACGGCCCCCCATATATTTGTTGTCGGTCGCTGTAGAACGGCTCCCCCATATTTTGTTGCCCGCCTCTGTGGTGCGGTCCCCCGTAAAATTGTTGTCCCCTGCAGCTTCATAGTTTTGGTAAGTATCCCCTACATCGCACACACAGTCCATTTGTCCCGATAATGGTATTCGCAGATTGTATCTCGGCAAATACATGTCTTCGCTCACGAAGTCGATGCTAATTTGATTCTCCTACGTAAATATCCTTCCCAGTAGTTCGTCGATAACAAGTGGCAAATCACACATGACAAGAATAGTATGCAACTTCAGGCTTTCCATCTCCAAATCAACGTCAGAAGTCCCATAAATTTGAAATTTGGGTCCCGTAACTTCAGTTAGATTGAAAGCTGGCAATTCCAGTTGCAGTTGTAGTCTCATCCCCCTTAGCGCATTATATTTCAATATTATAATATAATGGATCCAGTATCCACTACTTGCAAAAGGCCCCTAAACGAAACTTTGGCATTTCAACAACTATGTTTAGTATTGTTGAACGTGGTGTGGTTGAAAACTGTGGTGACGCCCCTGAACGTTGTTGTCCTCCTGTGGTTGCTGATGATTCTTCCTTTAGATTTTCCAGCTGATCCTCTTCTTGATTTTCCCCGATTGATTCGCGCTTCTTCCCGTAGATTAACCCGTAGATCCCGTAGATTCCCGTAGGTTGATATTATTTCCCCTGTTTTTTCAGTCCTCACATGATTTAATTTCCCCCTATTGAATCGCCATTTTTCCCGTAAATTAACCCTTACTGATATTATTTCTCATTTTTTTCAGTTCCCACATGAGTTAATTTCCCCCTATTAATTCACCATTTTTCCCGTAAATTAACCCTTATTGACATTATTTCTCATTTTTTGTCTGTTCCCACATGACTCCCGATCTTGATTTCATTCCCAATACTAATAAAATTTATTTTGTTTTCCCGTCACTTGTTATAATTCCCGTTTATTTTCCCCACTATATTTCCATTTTCGTTCCTCCAAACATTGTTGTTCTTATATTCTCCCAATTAAACTATTTGATTTGTCAATCCCTCGTATATTTTAATTTGCATCCCAATATCCCCATGTTAATTAGATTCCACCCGTACTTCTAACAGTTCCCTTATAAAAAATTGAAAATTAAAACCCAATATCCCTATGACCCAGTTATAGTCTAATTAGTCCCACAACCCGCATAATTTTAACTCTTTCCCAATATTTCCCATTCTACTTTGCTCAATTGACCACCAACTACCTACGATAATTATTTTTTCCCAAATGCAATCAAAAGAAAAAATTACAAAAAAAAAATATATGGTACCCCTTACTAAAATTAGAACTACAAAATTATATATATTACCCCTTAATAGTATTAATTTATATTCCCAACATAAGCAATTTAAAAAGAATTATATAAGACGTGCAACACTTCCGCATTAGTTTGCAAAAAGAAACTTAAAAAAAAATGTTTTTATTAAAAATGGTGCAATGATTGTGATATTTTATCCATTAATTACTACAACTAGGAACATAGTTCACCCTTTCCTGTTACGATAAATTGTCTTACAAAACTGATATCTCCTTGTAAAAAAAAATTATACATTTAATTATTCCCCAAAGCAAGAAAACATTAATTCTTGAATTATTAATTTTCATATACGATTTATTATTATTTTTTTTTTGAAATTGTACGTGTCTGCAAAATACACTGTTCTTTACATCTGGACAAAAAATTTTTTCGCTGTCTGTGCATAATTGAAACACACAAGTATGACATTGTTTAAAGCCTGCATACCTATGTACATATTACGAGTCACGAGCCATCAATATCGTATTACGCACTGTTATTATTACTGTTTGTTTTTATAAATAACTTAATAATTGAAAAAGTAATTAATACATTTAACATCATTAATTACCTACATAGTGTATGTATGTGAACTTGGATTTATGCTTAACTAATCAAAAAAACTTTATTTTTTTTTCCAACAAAAAAAAGATTTCTAAGCAGCAAGCAATTGAATAAATTTTATGATTTGGTATGGATAATTGTAATAATTAATAGTTAACTCACTTTTATTCCCCCAGATTTACGCAATTTCCACATTTAAAAAAGAAAAGGACCCAAAAATTTCCGCAAATTTTCCGCAGTTTTTTTGTTTTACTGTTAATTTCACCGCCTGCCACCATTGTAAACGACGGGGGTACGGACCTTTTCTGTAGGGGGTAAATTGATGTTATTGGTAGCGTTGAAAACCCTACAGAAAGGTCGGGGTTCGAACTCCTGATCACTACGGTAGACTTACGGGAATTTTAGGGTATTCACTTAATAAAATAATGGGTTCAACTTAACAATTTTATTAACAAACAAATAAATAAAAGACACAAAAAACAAAATAGGAACATTAATGACATAAAATACAATAAAATCAAATAGGAATTGTTCCCCAAACAGACAGGTAAACATTTATAAACAAAAGTTAAAATAACAGCAAAAGAATTAGGACTTACCTGGACACAAGTTATTCGCGTGGTTTAATTACAAGTCCTTGTTACTGGCCACCAAAACAAACTTCCCAATTACGACCTTGAGTATGTCAAATTACCCTGAGTAGCCTATCCCCCTGCTAGCAACTAGCTACCAGCTCCAACGCTCTTTACCGCTCCATACTTGACTTGCCTTCTCCCCGACTACCCCGACTACCCGACTTCGACTACACTTTTACGACTGCCATCCGACTAATGTCCTCTTCGACTACTCTTCGACTAATACCCTCTTCGACTACCCTCTTGATTATCATTTTACGAGACTTTTATATTAATCGTTTGACCCACATAATCACGTCATTTTTATCAGAGTCAGCAGAAAGTATGAATTAGTAAATCGTCGATATGTTTTGGTTGTTTGTTTTGGTTTACTGGCCTCGTTAACAACCTGTGTCCAAACAAATGGCCCGATTGCAACAGTTGTATGCGTTTTATTAATTATCTTTGTCATCGTTATATCTTCAATTTTATTTTTTGTTTTTAATGACATTTATAATTAGAAGACAGTTTTTTTGAATATTATTTTGAATATTTTAAAACTTCTACGTTAATAATATTTAAAATAATTTCCATAGGTTAGGTCTGTTTCAATTTTAGTGTGTGTAATTTTGTGTATGTGAATTTTTTTTTTTTAGTGCTTAGTAAAGACAATTGACTATATTTATTTTTTAAATTTTGCATTACAATTTTTTTTGTATAACTCTATATATACCTATAATTATATAATCGTATAAAATACATAATGGCCTAAGGATATGATTACGTGCTTTGAGAGCACGTGCTTTGACAGCGCAAGTAAATATCGTGTTTTAAGAGCGCATAAGAGTCATAAAACTATACACAATAAAATAAACTGACCAGGTACTATATGGTACTGTATGCAATCAGGTACTATACAGTGCCGTGCCAAAAATGATAGTCATTCTGTAACTTTCAATTTGTAAAAAAATTAAATTTTGAATGACAATTCTAGTTTGTTATTTTACTAACTGTACTAATGTACGATCTGATTTTTTTAAGCTTAAAAAACAAAGTAATAAGGTAATTATTGTATTTTAATTTTGACAAATTTAGTTTGTGCCGAAAATATATATTTACTACTCACCAACATAACTTAATAGGTAAATATATAATTTGCTCGATGAGTGATTATCGCAGGTGTATCTCATTGTCAGTAGAATATTTTTATAGCCGCTTACGTATTACTAGTATGATTTGGATAAAATTACAAACCAAAACTGGCAATACATTAAGCGGCCTTGCAGCCTTGTCGAGTTTCTTATTTATTTATTTTTGAATAGTATGTAGCCTAGTCAAACTTCGTTGCAAACACAAGGGCCCTTAAACATCTAAAGATATCATTTTCTACGTATGTCATCAGTGCCGCTTGAATACGCTCGTCAACTTCAATATATTTTCTCCTTCTCTTCTCCATTGGCATTCCCAGTTCTTGAGCTAAAATAAGGCTGTTGGTCTGTTCCGCATCTTCTTTAAGTTTCTTTATCACAAGATATATATTTGGGTTATAGACAGCTATGCTCCTATTAAATTTAGAGTTCCACCCGTCAACTGGATTATTTGTCCGATGACGCTGTCCGTGCACATTCCATACTTCAATTTTCAAAGATGGATTGTCCAGCCACTGGTCAACAAAATAGTCGAGAAATTGTTGTAAATTTGCATTTTGGGGGGCAATCTCCATTATTTTAAGCCATGCATCGTCAATTTTATGTAATGGTATGAAAGCCAACGCAGCAACCATTCTACATGTCATTCGTATTGCCTCGTCATTTTTGTACAAATTTGTTAAGCCAATATTTTGTATATGTCTCCACAAACATTGATTGTAATGGTAGATACACCCATAAATAGAAGTATCAGGAAACACTTCCTTTATGGCCTCAATTGACGCTACCTCAAAATCAATATTTATTTCTTTTGGGCACCATCCTAGGTTTTTTAAAGATTGAAAAAGTTCTATATATGTATTTTTTGTCTTTTTTTCAAGTAGTGCATAGACAACGGGAAAGACTTTTATACATTCTGCTGTACTGCCAACGTCGACGTGAATTGTGTAAATTTGTTTAAACTGCTGGGGGCAGCTTTTAAATGTTCCATCCACAAAAAATTTTTCGCCAATTTTAAGACGAATGCGACCTTCGCGCCCAGAAAAAACCAGTATCCGTTCTTTATCACTAACTGTAATATGTACAGCTAGAAAACTGCTTCCATCCCGCATAGTAAGTAAAGTGTCGTTTAGAATAATTTCAGAACTCGTTTTGGGGTTCTGAGTTGTACCCAAGGCTTCTCTTCTTTCACTGCATAATACGCCTTTAATGTTTGAATAGGTTGGTACCGCAGCTACGAAATCAAAGCCTTGATCCCTCAATTTGCCGATTCCTTCTTGATAAATTACACTAACTGGAGTAGACAGTTCTTCTCTAACTCGTTTCCTACACGCGAATTTTGCTTTTTCCACTTCTACTGCAGCTATATTTGGCACGCACTGATGGGGACTTGATTCACCAAGAACCACGTAAAGTTTATTTGTTTGTACTTTACCAGTGCACCTAAAAAGGAGGAAAATCAAAATGTTATTTTAAAAACTCCCATAATATGAAACTAAAACCGCGCACTATTATTTTATTATAATTTAATTCTAAATTAAATTTACATGTATTAAATCGACGAAAAATAAAATAAAACGATTTTATAAAATGAGGATAAAAAATAAAAAATATTTTTCTCAGTTTTAAAAATTTAAAACTTGTACCTTGTATTCGCACACCTCCAGTGAATGGTATAATTACTTTGGCGATTAATTCGATAGCGATAGCCATCCCCGATAAGCGCTGGCTTCCCTTTTTGGGTTTTAATCACTTCCATACTAGTTCACTTATAACTTTACTAGTCACCGATCAACTGATTAATGATAAAAAATGTCAATGATTTTAGCCCTTTTATAACACTTTTAATATAATTAATAGCATTAACCTGCTTGTTAATCAGCAGGACATCAGATTTATTGAAAACAGACAAAATTTTTGCATTTAGGTAAAAAAAAAAACAAATATTATGAAAACTGTACTCGGTGATATTTTGAAAAGGATGAGCAGTCCAACCCTAAAGACACTTCTTATTGAAGCAAGTAAGCCGACAATCAATTAGGAAAATCCAAAATATTTTAATTGGTAATATAAAGGATCAATCAATTGTCGGCTTATCAACCAATTATCAGTTTCATAATATTTGGGTTTTTTTTATCTAAATTCAAAAATTTTGTCTGTTTTCAATAAATCTGATGTCCTGCTGATTAACAAGCAGGTTAATGCTATTAAAAGCAAAATTCGCGTGTAGGAAACGAGTTAGAGAAGAACTGTCTACTCCAGTTAGTGTAATTTATCAAGAAGAAATCGGCAAATTGAGGGATCAAGGCTTTGATTTCGTAGCTGCGGTACCAACCTATTCAAACATTAAAGGCGTATTATGCAGTGAAAGAAGAGAAGCCTTGGGTACAACTCAGAACCCCAAAACGAGTTCTGAAATTATATATATATAGTGGATTATTCGCAATAGTTAGTTAATTCGCAATAATTAGTGATAGTTTGTTCGCAATAATATTATAGAAATTCCGCAATTAATTTTCATATTAATTTAGTGTTGTTTCGCAATTATAATAGTTTTAACCGCATTTAAAATATTAGTGTAAATTCGCATTGGAGTAAAATTACACAGAAACTCATGCGAAGAAACAATCAAAATTTAATAAGGGTCATCACCTACTTTCTTTGCCTCCAAATTTTTTCGTTGATCCGATAAACATCATTAATTTATAACGGAAGAAGAACAAATTCGGTGAGTATAATTTCATTTTTGTAATCATTATTTTTTCTGGTAAGTATATCGCAATACAGTCCATAATCGTAGGTTTATATTTGTAACATAATTTTTAGAAATTAGTTTAGAATCATCCCCAGCCAAATTGTCATAAAATTTCGACGCGTACTTAACAACTATGTTAGGGTATTTTTCATAAAAAGTTTTTCCTGTTAGTATTTAATATTTTAAAACTGGTAGCGTTAAGTCGTTTTGAAAGATTAAATTTCTTATCACAGGTATTTCTAGTTTTAATTAATATTATTATATATTTCTTGTATTTTAGGAACGTTTTATTTTTAATATTTTATACTTATCCGAACAGTTTACTAAATATTGCAAATAATAAAACGATATACACTTTTCTAAAATCTTTACTTTTCAATTGTTAATTAAATTAAATGTATTCAGTTTTATTGAACTACTTGATGGAATCATAAAATCTATCTTTGTAATGTTGCTATTAATATTATGAATTTCTTAATATTATTTATTTAATTTAAAATTACTTATTTAAGTAGGTATATCATTGTACTAGCTGTGGTCCGTGGTTTTACCGACGTAAAGTTACTTTAATTATTGGTCAAATGATAAGATGAATTTTAAATTAGGTATTCGGAAAATCTGCACATCAATTATTTATAATGCCTGACTCCGCTCGTCAAACGACTCTAAAGTGGCAATCTTCATATTTCAATAGCTTGTCTAATTTCCGCACCTTTATATACCTAGATGCTCGTATCAATAGGTAGTTTTAGGAGTATTTCAATTTTAGGCCTTGCTTGGGACACCAAAATAGTTGGGGACAATTTTAATATCACAATTAATTTGGGGTTTATTTGATGGCTTGACGGACAATTCTGACCCCGAGGTTCATTCAAATTTGATATTCTAAAATTTTGAGCGTAATTCTCGCCTAAAACCCTAAATCAACCATATTCATATTTCCATAGCATATTTAATTTTCATAAAATATTGTCAAAATCCAACCGTTTAATCTTAATCCTATTAGATAGTGCTGGGGATTAATTTTGAAATCACTTTACATTAAAAATTAAATATTCTTAGTCTAAGCATATTAGGAATGTTAAGGGAAAGTTTAGTCACAGTCCTAATAATTTTCATCCTTTATGTTTTCTGGGTCGCTGAATACGAATATCAGGTTTGCTGATAGATATTTTGCCGGGAACATTGATTATTTTGCGAAAAAAGTCAAATTTTTGTTAATTTTTTAGGTTTTTAATCTTGATCTTGATAAATATACATTTTCTCGAACATGTTGTTCTTTACAAAATTACAGTTGACAAAATTTCCTACAAATTTTGTACATAACAATTCTTTCTACGACCAACCGTTACGCCGTTAGAACGCACTAAAAAACGGACGTAATTTTTTTAAAAAAAAGAACCTTAATATTACCATTTTTCTTTTGATTTCCATGGAAATGACCCATGTTACGATAGTTTTGGCCATGTATAATAAACTTAGCAAAATAAACTTAAAAATTAATAAACTATTGGGCCCGCTGATTACGAGCCTCGTCTAAAATATAGATTTGTAAAATCGTAAAATCTCGAAAAAAATTGGAGACAAATGAGTTAAAAACCAATTTTTAATTAAAATTACACAATTGATACAATTTCGGAAAGACGGCTAGCCGTGTATTTTTTGTTGGCATTGTGTCCTCTTGTCTTCATTAATAGTAAGAACCTGTGAAAATTTAAACCAGATCCTATGCGTAGTTTTCTGGCAATTTTTTTGTTGAAAAAAGCGCCTATAATAAATACATCATTTGAAGTAAAATTTTGGGAAAACGGCTAGTCGCGTATTTTCTGCTGGCATGGTGTTTTGTTGCTTATTATATTAGTAATAATCAACGAAAATTTGAACCAGATCCTATGCGTGATTTTCTGACAATTGACGGCAAAAAAATTTTTATGTTAAAAAAAGTACCTATAATACATCTTTCCAAGTCAAATTTTGCGAAAACGGCTAGCCGTGCATTTTTTGCTGAAATGACATTTTGTTGTTCATTATATTAGTAATAATCAGCGAAAATTTGAGCCATATCCTATACGTGGTTTACTGGCAACTGAAGGCAAAAAATTTTTTTTTATTAAAAATAGCACCTATAAAATATGATTCGAAGTCAAATTTTGGGAAAAAGGTTAGTCATGTATTTTCTACTGGCACGGAATTTTGTTGCTTATTATATTAGTAATAACCAACGAAAATTTTAACCAAATCCTATGCGTAGTTTTATGGAAATTGACAGCTAAAAAATTTATTTATAAAAATAAGCGTTTATAATAATGATGATTTGAAATCTAATTTCGGGAAATCGACCAGCCGTGTAATTTTTGATGGCATGGCGTGTTGTTGCTTATTATATTAGTAATAACCAACGAAAATTTCAATCAGATTCTATGTGTGGTTTTCTGGCAATTGACGGCAAAAAATTTTTTATTGACAAAAGCCAGTGACAATTGGCAATTTTTTTTTTTAAAAATTACGCCGGTTGTTTAGTGCGTTCTAGCGGCGTAGCGGTTAGTTGTAGAAAGAATTGTTATGTACAAAATTTGCAGGAAATTTTATCTACTTTAATTTTGTAAAGAACAACTTTTTCGCGAAAATGCATATTTACCAAGATTAAGGTAAAAAATCTAAAAAAATTAACAAAAATTTGATTTTTTCATAAAATAGTCAATTTCCGGGCAAAATATCTGTCAGCAAACCTCAAATTCGTATTCAGCGACCCAAAAAGCATAAAGAATGACGATTATTAGGACTATGATTGAACTTTCCGCTAACTAGTTTTAAATAAATTGACTAGCCTATCTAAATTTCTTTATAAAATCAGTTTCTTCTAGTGTTCCGCTTCGTTCGTCCAGTGACCTTAAATATATATATATATATATATATATATATATATATATATATATATATATATATATATATATATATATATATATATATATATATATATATATAGTGTACAGTGGAAACTCGATATTTCGTCACTCTGTAACTCATCATATTCTATAAAAATTCATCGCTTCTAAAAAAAAATGTAGGTAGTGTAGTTGTTTTTCTAATTAACTTTTGAAATTTAAATAGAAAAAAATTAAAGTGTATCGTACCTAGTTTTAAAAATTCCATCAAACAAAAAAATACTCAAAATAAAGGGATATCTTTCTTTAAATAAGTAAAAATATTTAATTTATTTTTCTCTTTGATTTTCGCTTTCAGACATATTTCATAATTCGTCTATTTCTGTAATTCATCACCCGTCCGGTCTTGAGCATGATGAATTGTCGAGTTTCTATTGTATTTAGTTTTTTCCGTAGACTTGCCGTAGACACCCATATTGATAACTTTAGAAGCATTTGAATTTCGAAACTTTTTTGAAGTCCGAGTGTTTTGGAGAACATTTCTGAACCTGCGTTAATTCGTCCAGCCATTAATTTATTGGGTTTTATATTACTCCAGAATCCTAGGCAATAATTTTAATCTCACTTAATTTTTTCAAAATATCAATATTGTTTAAGTAAAATTTAGTCAAGATTGGCCGTCTTTTTTAGACCATTTTTGGGTTCTCAGCACCCTACGGGGTCATTTCAACTTCACATTCGTTTATTTCAAGGCCTCAGTAATGTTTGAGCAAAATTTGGTCAAGATCCATCCATTCTAGACAACTTTCATTTTTTAGGATCTCAATATTATTTAAGCAAAATCTGGTAGAGATTCGTCCAGCCATTTACTTTAGAAGTCTATATAAGAACATAAGGTATCACGTATCCACCAGTGAACCAATTTTTGAAATTTGCTCTGTTCGTCAAACGACTCCAGCGTAGCCATATTTTTATTTCAGAAATATAGGTACCTAATTTTAACATTTTGTGACTTTTCTGTAGACAACCATACTTATTTAGAGTTTCAGGAGTGGAGTACCGTTGGTCATTTAATTTTACGTAATTTTTATTGCTTCAGACCCTTGAGGATTAATTTTAAACTGACGTTTATTTATTCCGAGATTTTAAAAGGGTTTGTGTAACATTTAGTCAAAATTCATCAAACCATTTATTTGAATTTTTTGAAAATAGTATTTTGTGCAGTAAATAAGTAATTTCATAGTAGATATAGGTAAAAATATTATTGGTGGTATCTATATAGAAATATTTATTAATACCTAAAAATTACAAAAATTATTTTTCTGCAATTACTTAGCAACTATTTAAAATTTGTATGATTTTTTGATAAAGTGGATACAGATTGCTGTATTACAGTAATAAAAAATTGATATTTTGCGATTTTTCGTAAATTTCGACGGTTAGACAAAAAATTTTGCAAAACCCTTTCTTAGCGAGCGCCTACGACTCAATAGGGACCTACGTACCAAATTTCAAGTTTGTAGGTATTGTACTTTTGGAGATTTCTTGATAGGTAAGTGAGTAGTATTTCGCTTTTATATATATATATATATATATATATATATATATATATATATATATATATATATATATATATATATATATATATATATATTATATATATATATATATATATATATATATATATATATATATATATATATATATATATATTACAACGTGGTGTATTTTTATGCATTGTATTTACAGTGCAATATTACCTGAGTGAGAGATATAAAAACTAATAGCGGGAGTTGAGTGAGAGATATAAAAACTAATAGCGGGAGTTTAGATATAATTATATCCATCTTTACTGCAAAAGTATTTTATCTTCTTAATGTAACAAAATATGTATGTATATCTCTTACTAAAAATATATCTTTCCTTTTTGTTGGACTTTGCTCCGTCCAGAATTCTGTTTAGTTATACAATGTTTAGTAATGGGAGGATTATTAGTTCACTGGCCAATTTCATTTATTCAGTTATTTGTAAATTAATTAAATTTAAGTTACAATATTTTATTTATTACCCGACTGCATCAGAAGGAGGGTAACGTTTTTCGAAAGTATGTATGTATCCTCTAATTATGTCTGGTTCTTTGGCGCAGCCTACAGCCTAAACGGCTTGACGGATTTTGGTAAAGAAGGTGGTTGTACAGGATTACCTTATGTAGCGTAAGTGAGCTCTAAGAAGGGATTTTAGGGAAAGTAGAGGATGAAAATTTATATAGAAAACCATTGAGTCTAGAAACGTGAGATTCTGCACAGGTGATTTTTAGTAACCTAAGCGAGTACCAAGTGCAGATTTTTAAAATTTCACACCGTAAGGCGGTAGGACAAGGGTTGAAAATTTATATGAAAACTAGTTTTTGTCGATGAATTCACCCGTGTGGAGTCGATGACGACAGAGTAAGTGTATGAAATCATTTAATCAACCTTCAGTGACTAAGCGAACGAAGTCGTATACAAAAGCTATTATATTAGCGCTAGTATAAAAAAAAAATTAATATCAAATTCGTGATAATTTAGGCTGCCAGCCCCAGTAATCTCCTACGCGTACCTATATATATTTCTTCTTCTAAATAATTAAACAACGCTAAAAAGATCTAAATAAAAAAATTAATTAAAAAATCAAAAAATCCGACTGCATTTAAAGTAAACTAAAACGGTGGAAACAAAATGAAATGGAGAAAAAAAAGAATGAATAAAAAGTAAAGCAGTCGGAGGCATACATATTGTAAGTAAACAGAAAAGTTTAATGCCCCCGACTGCTTTACTTTTTATTCATTCTTCTTTTTTTTCTATTTCATCTTGTTTCCACCGTTTCAATTTACTTTAAATGCAGTCGGGTTTTTTGATTTTTTAATTAATTGTTTTATAAGCTTATGTGTTTTTTAATTTATTATGATAACATATTATAACATAAAAAGAATTCCCCATAATTCTAAAATAATTATTACTTTACGTAAAATTACATTTATAAAGTTAAAATATATAAAAAGTTTAAAAATGGGAGGGTAATAGGTTCACTAGCAAAATTTAAAAAGATGTTAGGTTTTTGAAGAAAAATTTTTTTGTCATAATTGGAAAGATCATATATAAGTTTTTAAGAAAGCTCTTTTTATTTTTTTTAAACGTAATAATTTAGAAGTTATATCAAATTAAAAATAAATTTTTAAACTTAGAACCGATAACGGACTGATAGTTTCCGAAGGCTTATGTGACGTAATAAAGGTTATATGCCCTGAACATAAGTACATTAGTGTCTTTTTATTTTTAGTTAGATTATTGTTGCTGTGAAATTGTTGTTTCTATCCAAATTACTGCTTGCTATAAACATCACTGTCGAAATATCGAAACTAAAGAAATATCGAGCTTCTTTTGTACCACTTTATGATAGCAATACAAAAATAAATCCGGAAAAAATTTCCCTGTCAAAATTACTGAAACAACTACCAATAATTTTTCCTACTAAAATTTTAATAATTTTGACACTTTTGACATATTACCTTTATGACGTGACAGACATTACGATCTTTTGTAGTGCTGTTTTTAACCAAATGATATATTTAAAATTTTTCAAGTTTTAATTAATTTATTATTTATTTTATGTCATTTTAAAAAAATTTTTCGTATCGATTATCAATAATATTTATGATATAGATTTGAAATAAAACAAAAAATAAATATCTTTTTTTTTTAAATTACACTTCAACATTAAAAAAAAAAAAAAAATCAAACAAAAAAAAAAACTACAGAAATTAATATGTTATTGTTGGTAGTTGGAGTACTAACTCGGAGAAATAAATAGCGTACACTTGGGTTAACACGTTATATATTTTAGAATAGAAACAAAGTTGTAAAAATAACAATAAAACCTGACGATCTAGTCAGACCAAGATTCGCGGGCGATTGATTTCAACGGCGTGGCGTTGATACTACCGTATCCCTTTTTTCCGGAAATTCCTCTGCCGTTGCCGTGGTATGTGGTATGTTCCGTTCGTATGCGGTGTCGGGATTGGTATGTGGTCTGTTCATTGATATGCGGTATGTGGGTTGGATGTGGTCTGTTCGTTGATATGCGGTATGTTGGTTGATATGTGGTATGTTCGTTGAGTGTTTTTACAACTCTTCACGAATGTTTGGAGTCCGGTCGCTACAATTATAAAACATATTAGCTTATAAATAAAATATTAAATTTAACTAGCTGTTACCCGCGACTTCGCTACCGTGAATTTCGTAATTTAGTAAAAATAATTCTTCTTAGGTAGTTTGCTAAAATATTTTGCTTCTATTTTCTTATCATAAGCTGAAATGAATGGCTTTATTTATTGATAAGCTCACTCATCAATCTTCTCTGTTTTTAATTCTTTTCTTTGGCTAGTTATCTAGAAATAACTGAAAATTTTCAAAAACTAATTGGTCATTTCTTCAAGCATATAACATAGACTAAAAATCTAAAGTAAGCCTATTAAGAAGGTGTCAACGAATTTGGTTTAGAAGTAAAAATGTATGTTGATATAAAATACTCAAATATTATATATTTTTAAAATCTTTAATATTTTGTAGACTTTACTCTGAATAAGTATCCTCCCTATTCCTATTGGAAAATTTAAATTCCTACATCCCCTATAAGTATGCTTGCATTATATTTGAACATTTCCTAAGATAGCTGACTCATTGTTGGAGACGCTAGAACAGTAGGCGTTGAAAATGCAAGCTTTGACCTCTCCCCCATTTTTTGCGTTTAGTCCCTATTTTACTCGTACAGGATTAATTTTCAAAAAGTGTTGAAACATGTATTCATTAACTTTATTTTTGACAACTATGCCCTCTAGTTTTATTCGTGTAAAATTATCTTAACTCAGAGTAAAACTACTTTAAATTAGTTATTCCAAAACAAATCGAACAAATTTAGTTTCAAATCAGTTTTTTATAGTGCTTCGCTTCGCTCACCAAAGAGTTCAAAATTCTATAAAAGGTTAATTCTCCATGTAATGCTTCGCTCCGCTTGCCAAACGACTCGAAAGTAACCATATTAATATATCTAATTTTCACACATTGAGATCTTTCCATAGATTCTCATATTGATGGTTTTAGAATTAATTCAATTTTAGATTCAAAATTATATATAGTTCCTACATAATTAAACTTTACTACAATCCTTTTCTGAAGTGAAATTTTATTAATAAAGCTCTCCTTCTTTTATTGTTAAAGGAGTATTTTTGACCTGATATGTATATCAACTTTTGTCTTGAATATATCTACCCCCCATAAAGAATATTGTGATAATTTTAACTGGAGATGTTGTCGATGTTGAGATGGTGAGGCGTCTAAGAAATAAATTTATAAAGTTTCATTGAAATCTGTCCTGTGATTTTTGTGTCAGCCGTGTCCATAAAAAGCCAAACTGATCATTTTATTACATAAATTCTATGTAACTTCCAAAATATCAGTTTTAGGTATAAGAATATCTCATAGTACAGCAAAGATTATTTTTATAATACACCCTGGTCCGATAGAAATGCAATTATATTGCTATCTCTTTTTAAATACAAATTCATAATATACAGGTTGATAACTATGACTTGCGATTTCGATGTGTATAGAATACAAATGTATATGATAATTGTTTGTAATACATTTTAGTGCAAAATATTTAATAATCAGTTAAAAATTTATACTTTTATAAAAAATAAATGTATTTCTTATTAAAAATGCATTTCATATTTAATACATGAAACATCCTGTATACAAATTATATATATGTAGTACATGTTTAAATGAATAAAAAATATATTTCTTTCTTTCTTAAAAAGATTACGAAATATGTTTCTTTCTCGCACGTGTATTATAAAAAGAATTACTACTGTAACAGATAGACTTGACATTTTTCTACATAATTATGATAAAAAACATAGGTGATTCATTTAAAAAAAAAAAAAGATTTGCACAAATAAACAAAAAATATTAAAAAACTGCTTTATCTGACCACGCTGTATCAAGTCAAAAAGCTGAAATATCATTGTCACATAGAATATTAGTAACAATTTCCAGTGAATTTAAAATTTTGTGTCAAAAACACTTAAATAACAAATTTGGTGTCAACTTCCTGTATAACCGGAAATGGCACCAAGTTAAAAATATTTTAATTAAAATCTTCATAATTGAAAACTTCTATAACCAGATTTTCAAAAATCTACTTTATTTAGAAGACCATAAACTTTTAATGAAGATTTTATTTGAATCATCCTGTACATAACCATTTGGGAGATCACATTAAAATGTGGCTAAGATTGATTGGGAGGTTAATATCTATATTCCCTGTAAATTTCAGCTTATTAGCTTTAATAGTTTTTGAGTTAAATCGGTTCGTACAAACAGACAGACAGACAGACAAAAATTTTTTTAAAGTTATATTTGGTATATTTGTCGAATTTGCTAACTAAAAAAAAAATTAATACTTAAAAATTCGAAAATCACAGACAAACCCTTCTATTTTATTTATAGGTATTGATTAATTTACAAATAACTGAATAAATGAATTTTGGCAGTGAACTTTATTTAGATTTTTTAAATATGAATAGCTCCGCTACTATTTGAGTTCAAAGCTAAAAAATGGCGTCATTTTTCAGCGTATTAAATTCCTTTCCAGCTAACATATGACATGATAACATATAACTGTCATGTATATGTTAGATGAAAGGGAATTTAATACGCTGAAAAATGAGGCCATTTTTTAGTTTTCAACTCAATTAATAGCGGAGCTATTAAAATTTAAAAAAACCTGTCGTTGTGAGACTAATTGTAAGTGATTTTTGAAAATTTTTCATAGCCATGTTAGCCATCTGCTAAAATTTGATATTTTTTTTTTATCAATAAGGGAACCACTTATGCACCAAAATTCATTAAATTGTAAGATGATGGGGTAAAAAAAGTATTAAAACAGTATTGATTCGACATGGAATCAGCCATATCCACAAGACTTAAAACTATTTTTGTTTTCGAAGTACGATATAAACTTATACCTTTTATTAAATAGTTTAAACTATACAGGGTGTAAAATATATAACTCTCCGAAAAAATAGGGGAGAAAGGTCTCAATTTACTAATTAAATTTTGCTAGTTAATTTGTACCGATCAAGTTTCATTTCAGAAATATTTGATCGTCAAAAACGTGTTAAAAAATGGCTCCAAAAAAAAAACCTTAATCAGGCTCTGACTGCCTAACATATGTTTTTTTTTTTGGTTTTTTGAATGTTGAACTTTTTGTCAACAAAATATGTTTATGTACTTATTTATGGAATCTTTTGAAAATACCTGTACAGCAGCGTCCAAAAAAATTTGAACAAAATTTGTAGCAAAACAATTTCACCTCATATTTCATACCAAAATACGAAATTTAGTTCAGCATAAGTTAAAAAAAAAATTAAAATTTGAAATATTTATAGTAGTTAATTATAAATTAAATGAATTATTATGTTTTAAAATAGATAAAAACAATTATTATAGTTAATTAACCAGTCCAAATTGAAAATTATACCGAACATTATAGTATTATTTTTTTGTTTAGTAGATACTGTCTACTTGTTATAATCGTACAAATACTCACAGGTAATGTAGTTTCTTTAAGAGAATATTTTTTCATTATTCCAAAAATAAGATAAATATTAGTTTTTCTTGTTAAAACTTTCATTTTAAATTTGTACCTATTGATACAAAAGTAAAGAAAATATAAGTATATTGCACACTAAAGATTTCAAAAGTTTCTATAAAAAAATTGATTTTAAACAATCTGTTACCTAATTAGAATCTTTCTTAAATTTTTATGTACGTATATGTGATTACTGTTACAAAAAATTTGGGTTAGTAGTATGCGGAGTATACCTATGTCAATGGCAGTTTATGGGTCATATATTTATTTAAAATTTAAGGACAACTGATACTAGGTTTGTTCCAACATCCATTTTTCAACAAAGTATAAAACATGTATATGATTTATTTATGCCCATGCACGACAATAAACAAGTCACAAACATGTTTGTAATGTACCTAGTGCTGGTATATTTAAAAACAATTGTTGGCATTTAATACATAATGTCTTCTTCCACAGTGTCGTAAGTATAACTTTTAATTCGAATTTTTTGGTAATGAAATAATAATGGAATTATTTCGTTCTCTGTTTCAGCAGAGATGAATAGTGAAAATCAGAGTTGTTTTCTCATCTCACTCATATCGTTTATATTTTCACTAAAATTAAATCAATAAAACAAATATGGAATATCATAAAGTAACACTCTAAGTATTAAATAAAATTGTATTTCAGTTTATAAGAATTTCAGTAATAAGACATGTTAAAATAAAATTTATGCGTGTAGCTCGAAATTTTGTTAACCTACATTTTTAATATAATTATCTAGAAAACAGAAATTAATTTCTTTAATTTTTTTCTTTTTTTAAATCTCTATTAATAATTATACTTATAAAATTTGTTTATCTTGTTTGAAATTTTCAATTTCTGTACATTAAACAGTTAACCTGTAAACCGTTGTCTTTAAGCCGGAAAAAGATAGAAATAGCAATAAGTAAAAGAAAAACACTACATATATTCAAAAATCCTTCGCAAATTAGACAGTCAATAACAAGTTTGTAATTTGGTGCATGTAAACAGACGTACTGTCAAATATAGCATGCTGGAACAAACCTATAATCATATATATTTGAAAATCACAAAATGCTTATTATCCTTGAAACGATCCAAAACATGTTTGCATTTGATGGCCGATTTTATTATGATGGGAATATATCTGCTAGACAAAACACACACAAAAATATTATGTACGTAGTACAATTATCACTATTATCAGTCACATTTAAGTATCTTTTTAGTGTTCCGAAGAAAAATTTAAAAACTTATAATTGCTTGATGTAGGTTGGTTCTTTTTGTATTAGAAAGTGGAGATTAAAATTAAAACATTTTTAAAACTTACCCCATTGTATGGAGTATCGCTAGAAATTATTCGTAAAATAAGGGTTTCTTTTACCATTTTTCATTAATTTTTAACTCTGTTTACAAAATGCTGAGGTTAAAACTTTTTTTTTCTTTCCGAAAAATGTTAAATTGGTTATTCAAAAAGTCAGAAAAATTACAGGCACTAATATTTATTAAAAACACTCAATTAAAATTATTTCAGCTAATCTGTCTCAATAAGTTTCAGAGATATAAGCAACCAAATTTTCGAAAATTTAAAAGTAATTTCTAGAAAATGATTAACAGTAAATGAAATATTTTCCAAAATGCAATTCCAATAGAAATAACCTGTGGCGCAGGATAGTGTTAGAAAAATCTTTTAAAATGAAGTTATGGTCCTTTTAACAACTATTGTACACCAAAGTTTATGAACCAGAGTTAAAGAACACTCGATTTACTTTGGCATGTACGACCAATTCATTATGTTAATTTTAATTAAACCATTTTCAAACACTGTGAATTTTAATTAAATCATTCTGGCAAAATTAAACATTATTTACAATTCGAAAAATCTGTCACAGATGGCGCAATTATATCAGTGAATATATATATTACTGTAAGTGTCCGAAATACAGTGTATCTTAAGTACACTGGTGTATGTTAACAACAACCACGCTAGTTTGTGAACGACCGTTATTGATTCTCTTCATGGTGGTTTCGGTCATACAACGGAGCCTAATTTCTTCTGATATTTAAAACTTACTTCCAAAGAATCATCTTATGCACCAAATCATTATCACACCAACGACTCACTTGTTGAATAAACTAGCAAGTACCTAACAAGTACCTTACAAGTAGTTTAATTAAAACTAATCGCGAATATAATCTCATTATTCAGAATTACTTGTATTTTTCTATATATTTTCTTATTATCTTATATTGATATTTATTTTTTTCAGAAATTTAATAAGTCTGAGCAACTGCAGCTTTCAAAAATGAAACCATCGTATTCCAGTGGCTGTAAATGCGGGAAAAGATCAAAAAATCAATTTTACTTAGTTTGCTATGGACAAAAATGTTCCTGTTATCAATCAAAGAAACCTTGCCAAGATTGCAGATGTAATGGTTGTAAGAATGTTTACAATAATACGCAAGAAATTTGGTTAGTTCACAGTAACAATTGATTACAAGTATGTCAATTAAAAATTAATACAAAGGAATTTTATATATATATATATATATATATATATATATATATATATATATATATATATATATATATATATATATATATATATATATATATATATATATATATATATCTTATATTAATTTTATATTGTGTTACAAATGTATATACAGGGAGTTTCTAGTAAATAGAATTAATTTTTAACATTGAAAAACTTGTCTTTGTGATTTATTTCCTTCTTACTAGGTATTTTAACATAACAGATTATTAGATTAACATAAAGTAAGTGAGACTCTAGTAAAAGAATGTTTTAAAAGTTAAAAGCAGCCATTGAACAAATATTATCTGGAAATGCGTATTAATTTTACATTGTAACACACGTAGCCAAAATGATGGTGGGAGATGCTGAGATGATTTGAAAGTTCAAAGCATAACACATTTATTAGGGTGTGATTCAGAAAATTTAAATATTAATAGTAAGAATAAAGTGTTAAATTATTCCACAAATATGAAGTAGAGTAAATTCCACCAAACTTGTCACTGTAAAACGTATTAAAGTGGAAAATTTTAAATAGAGAGAGTCTTACTAGTCGTTTTTGGAAAACAAGGATAAAGTCATATTTCAAAGCATAGTGTGAACAGTGATGACACTTATTTTTGTAAATAATCTCTCTTCCACTTAACCCCAAAAGTTTAACCAATATTATAATAAACCATAAGTATTTACACTATTGAACAAAAGTAAAGTGTCTTTGATAAAAATTATTTGGAAACATTTTTTTTATTATTTAGATTAATCATCGAATTTAAATTTATAATTTACTATTGGTAAATATTAAATTCTGTATTAATTTAACTTATCTTTAGCTATACAGCGTGTTAGTGAATAAGTGCGAAATATTTTAATGGGTGATTGCTGAGGTTTGTTTATGTAAAAAAGTTTATATCCACCCATGTCCGAAAACGCTTAGTTTCCAAGATACAGAGTGTTCAGTTTCTCGTCTTTTTTAAATATTTTCTTAAATATTTCAAGAACGTTTTGAGATATTCCGTAAAATTTGGGATACGCTACGACAGGATAAATACCCATATTCTGAAGTAGACAGAATATTTCCATTCAAACCAGTGGCGTCCGTACGGCCATATGATGATATATTTTTGAAGAAAAAAAGGGACGCCAATGATTTTTTCTAATTTTAAAATGTTTTTTAAATGTTCTATAAATTGTTGACAAAAATGACCTCTTAGTATTTTGTCGTTCATGTGTCCGTTTTCAAGATAAAAAGCAATTTTCAATTACTGTTCTTACTACAAAATCGGTTTAGGTTCTCCTATTAACTGCTGAGGTCATTTTATGAAAAAGTCTTACCAACAAAAAGGTGAAGACGCTTCATTTCTACAGTATGATCACATAATTTGTTTTTAATTTAATATAGAAAAATATTTTTAAAAAACAAGAAAAGGGATACTCTGTATCTTGGAAACTAAGCGTTTTCGGACCTGGGTTTATATAAACTTTTTTACATAAAAAAACCTCAGCAATCACCCATTAAAATTTTTCGCACTTATTCACTAACACCCTGTATAGAAAAATTTTATTAATATTATAACAAGAATTTCAATAACTCAAATATATTTAAATTTATAAAATTTACAAAAATATACAACAGTGGTGGAATTATATAATTTATAAAAGTTAAAAAAATATACAAAAGTGGTGAAATTATATAATTTATAAAAATTACAAAAATATGTACACTAATTTCAATTTTTTTATACAAATTTATTCACTGTCTGAAATTTCTTCTGAAGAAGTGTCATCTACCGAAATAATGAAACGGTTTGTTACATTGTCCACTTTTTCATCTAAACTCCACATTTTTTCTTCTTCTTTAAGTACATGGTTAATGCATTTTTGCCAATTTTCGGCCGTAACTTGCGCAATAGCTTCATGCATTAAATTTTTGATCAAATTCGATTAATAATTCGATAAACTGTTTGGGCTGTAACGCCTACAATTTCTGTTATATAATTCACAACCGATTTTATAGACAACGGTTTTACATCATATTCTGACATTTTTTTTTTGTATAAATTAGCTATTATTACTTTTTCAGTTTCTGTTACTGGCGTTCTCTTTGGTCTTGCAAGCATTGTTAAAAAAAATTTACAAAAAAAAAAAATTATATTTACACTACAGCTTGCAAACTTTTATAAATATTGATATAAACAGAAAAATTATAAAGTACTAATAATACTATATTAAAATATGTACAGAAATTAAAAATTATATACAAAAGATAAGAATAATATATAAAAGATAAGAATACTAAAATTTAAAACTGATTAATAAAAAATAATTTAAAAATTTAAAATCTAAGACAATTATAATTATAAATATTAAAATATGTACAAGAAATTAAAAATTATATACAAAAGATAAAAGATAATACTAATATTAAAATTTAAAAATGATTAATAAAAATAAAATTTAAAAATTTAAAACCGAAGAGAATTATAAATAATATTAAAATTGAAAAAAATTATTAAAAATTACACAGAAAAAATATATCAGAATTTGATAGCAAAACTTACGCGTCAGAAAATAAATTAAAATTTAAATATTATTGAATATTTTGTTCCTAATATCGCACCCCAGTGGACTAGGTCATAAAATTTATTGGCACACGTTTTCATAAGAAATAGGCATTAATAACTTAAGAAAGGAGATGGAGTATGCACTATTAGTTCAGGTACTGTTTTCAAAAAACGTGCTTTCTTTTTTTATTATACTTTATTTTAAGCGGTTGTTCACGTGATTTTTTTTCAGAAAGAGGTTGACCTAGTTTAATTTCTATTTTTGAGGAATCTATAGTTACAGATAATTTCCAGTTA
The DNA here is from genome assembly GCA_035578155.1 of Brachynemurus nebulosus. Lineage (NCBI taxonomy): Eukaryota > Metazoa > Arthropoda > Insecta > Neuroptera > Myrmeleontidae > Brachynemurus > Brachynemurus nebulosus. The sequence continues at coordinate 6,977,620 of JAPWDM010000021.1, forward strand.
TAAAATATAATTTTTTCTACTATTTTATGTTAAAGGAGGGTTACGAGTTACAACTACTCTTTAATTAATTTTTTTTTTTTTAATCCATATTGATATTAATCTTTCAAATACGTATATCGGACGATTTAAAAAAAAATAATAGACTCAAAATGTATGTTTGAATTTATATTTAGTGTTTTTACAAAATAAGTTATACATAATGGAGGAAATTTCGATATAATTGTTAATCTTGAAATATTATCGATATTTTTAAAAATTTGAAATACGGTTGTGTCCCAGCGCATTCGAAAATGTATGCATAGATACATGAGTATAGTCACTTTATTATTTCTTATAGCCGATCCAGACTATACAAACTTTTGTTTGCGCAAACATAAGTTTGTGCAAAATGGTACGTGTGGACATGAAGTTTGCGCAAACATTTTGTAAAATCACACAAACTTTTGTTTGAATAAATTGTTTACACAAACATAAGTTTGGGCAAACGATACGTGTGAACGTGATGTTCAAAGTTTGTACCAGTGTTTGTGAATTTTTGTATCTCGCATCAAAAAGTTGGTATCTCCCCAAAAGTTTGTGTAATGTGGACGTGCTACTTTTACAAACTTTTGTTTGTGCAAAAGTTTGTACAAACAAAAGTTTGTGTAGTATAGACGAGCTATTACTGTCTTAAGCCGTGTATCAGAAAGAAATAAAATATATACTAACTCCCTCTACAAGATTGTAAACGCCAAATTCTAAAATTGGTTTCTGCGACTGTGACAACAAAAATAAAATTTTATATTTTTACTTTATTTAATAATTAAGATATATTAAATAATCATAATTTTTAATAACTGTAATACATTCTTCCTGGTTTTTTAACTTGGTATTGTTTCCTTTAATTTTCCATTTTTCTAATAAAATTAGTGAAAATGACAGTCTGTGATACTCAAGATATACATACATTTTTAATAATCAATATTCTAGATTCGAAAACAAGAACAAATCGTGTTTTTACTGTTGCTAGTATGGAGATTAGACAAGGAGACGAAACTCAACGTATTCACAAAAGTGTCCAAATCAAAGATGGCGCTCATGTTCGACGGATACGAAAGCGGTACAGTACTTATTCTCAAATGGAACACTCTCAAATAGAAACACGAGCTTCTATATTATCTTTGTGAGCTTTTGAATATAATCTTTTTCAATATTCAACTCAGTTATAAAGTGGGTTTTTTGATCGTTTTTAAAATAAACTTAACAATTTTTATTTTGCGTCGTATCATTTATATTGTATATTATATAATTCGCTGACGTCACTATGTAAAATTGGAGTCAATACCATTGGATATTCGCCGTATAAAGTAATTTAAACTATAACCCCGGGTACACACTGAGACGAACATTGTTAGCTAACACAGTTCGCTAACATTGTTCACTAACATGTTCGTTTGATTTCAGTTGTACTAACATTTTTAAATAACATTTTTATTTAAAAAAATGTTATTTAGCGTGTTATTATGTTTCCCATTGACGAGCGGTAAACTTCAAAGAGTTTGAATGTTAGCTAACATTTTTTAATGAAACAAAATATTTGTTTTGTATTTGAACAAGTTTATTTTTTTTATGTATTTGTATAATTTATATTTGCTATAATTTTTATTAAGAGTTTTTATGTTTTTATTTTTTAATTTTTTGATGATTTGCGGTTTAATGAATATTGAAAAATCTGTTTTAGACATTCTATAGAAGTTTCTGATTTTACTTGCATCTTGAATTTGAAAATTATTCTGTAATTCTAAAGCTAGACAACATTATTGCAAAACACTTTTTATCCACCATTGACGCTTTTTTTCTTCTTTATTTTGATATCCAAACTAGAGATATCGCTGAGAATTTTTATATCTTGTTCCCACCTACACCCGAAGTTAATTTGCCATTCCCCCCGAAGTTGATTTGCCAATCCTGAAAAAAAGTCAAATCCCCATAAGTCTCAATTCCACCCGATTTATCAGTTTTAATTCAATTCCCAAAGGAACTCGGTTCTTGCTTCGATTACCACCTTTAGTGCCAGTCCCAATCCCGTGAAAATTATATGTTCCCGTTCGTTTCTAAAAAAACTCAATCCTTTCTCGTTTCCCGGCCGATTGATATGTCCAATCAAAAATCACACTTAGAATACCATAACGTCAACATCACTACTTGATAATTTTTTATATCAATAATGAATAAAAGCATGTAACAACAATAAAATACCAAATGTTCTAAAAAAATTGAAATTTCAGTGTGTACATTCATGTTAGCTAACTTTGTTAGTTAACAAATGTTCAGAAACGTTGTTCGCTAACAAAAGTTAGCTAACATTTGTGTTAGCTAACAATGTTTGTCTCAGTGTGTACCCGGCATTAGAGTTTATTTCATACATATGTAATTTCTATGTATTTCCTTACTATTAAATATCATCAACCGACATTGGTGATTCTCAAATGGAAACACTCACTTCCCCAGTCCCGACGTGTTTCCATTTGAGAATAAGTACTGCAGTTACATTCTGTTTCATCCGTTTTATGTTACTATATTCGCTATATTTACATCAGTATTTGAACTTTATTAACGCTGCGAGTGGTAAAAAAAGAAAGCCTTATATTTACCATTTTCCTGATCAATTTTGTCAATTCCTCTCATATAAGTAAGATCTCCATCTTATAATACTTCATTGTTGCTAGTATGAAGAAAATTCAGTTGATTTTTTATCATTCTACAGAAATATCTTACCTTGAGATTTCAGGATGAGAAGACCCCATGACGACTTTTTTAAAGATATTTTAATATGTAGCAAATGTATTAAACAAGTTGTAGGCATGCATAGCATTGCAAAGACACCCAGTGAAATCGCTCAGTATCTAAAATTACCAGAATTTAATTTGTATACTGGTCATTGCTTTCGCCGTATATCGGCTACATTATTAGTTAACGGTGGAGATAACATGATACTGTGATACATTAAAGCGCCACAAAAGATGGAAGAACATGAGTGTAGCAAAAGAATACATTGAAAACTGTATAAAAACTAAGATTGTAATAGCCAAAAAAAATTATCGGACCCATAAACAATGGAAATTGCTAAATATAAAGCAGCAGTAAAACATACAGTTTCCAAATCTTTGACCAAAAATTAAGAATTTATTTTTTCACAGATTTTTGAGCATTCTTCTCTATGGTTAATACAAACCATACACTCAATAAATTATTTATTATTCAAAAAGCACCACTTCGATTTTGATGAAATTGGGTGTTCTGTAAGTATCTAAGATAAACAATATTTTGCATTTTAAGTATATTAGAATCACGCTAAAAAATAAAATGTATTTTTTATTCAATTATTTTAAACTTTTAAAATTTCCGGAAAAATATCCAAGAGATATAGAGAGCGTTTCAAAATCACAAAAAATGTGTACAAAAGTAAATATTGCCGCTCTTCATAAAAATGATCAGAATTACATATCAGAGACGGTGTTTCAAGAAGTAGGGTTAATCGGGGTAATTGTGAATCGGGTTAATTGTGAACGGCGTTTATAATTTCTAAAATAACATTGATATTATTAAAAATCAACTCTTACAATTAATATAATTAAGCATTAGTATTTTTCTTTTTACTTTGAAAAAACCCTTGCAAAATTTTATGTACCTTACTTCGACCAATCCACAAAAAATTTTTTTTAATTCATTTTCTTTTTTTACAAGATAAAAAATGGTTAAAAGTACTTCTAATGAAGTGATCTAATACCTGAGAGGGTTCCTTATTAATTGCTAAAGAAATTGGACAATTTATTACCAATTCACATTACTCCATGATTTTAAAATTGTGGGGTAATTGTGAACGTCATTCACAAATGCCCCCATTCGGTCAAAAATTTCAGTAATGTTCTTTTCAGAGTCGAAAATGTTGATGAAGATGATCGTGACATTATTGTACAAGTTTTCGTTATACAAACAATACAAAAACAGAGCGATATGAGTAGGTAACCAAAGCGGATACTGCAGCATGCGGATTCTGTAGCACACTGCGCGTCAAAACTATAGACCCCCATAAGGGGTGGCCGATTAATTTTGTGTCGTACTGTACCTGGTTTTATCAGACTTCCGGTGGCTAATTGATCTGTAGTTATTATCAGCGTGCAATAAGCCGTTGTTGTTTGGTTGAGTTAATTGGTCTGTGTGTGGGGGTTTTTTTATGTTCATTAAAGTTAATTGGCTAGTTTTTTGAACGTTGCGCGCTCATTAATGTTAATTGGTGCTGATAAGACATTCCGGACTTCGGAATTGTGATATCAGCTATTTTTAGAATTATTGTCCGCATGCATGTTATAACTTGTTAGCAGAACGTTTAATCGGAAATCAGTTTCTATTTTTAGTACACACGTTAAGACTTGTTATGAGAGGCCGGGTTCGGAAATCTGCTTCTACTTTTAGCATATAACAATTGTTTGCAAACGCCCACAATCGAGAAATCTGTTTCTACAACGCCGCCAGCTCTAGGTATTTTTCCATACTTTCATTCGTTATACAAAGTGTGCATTTAAACAGGCCGAAGTTAATGTATGCATGCTGTATCGCTATAAAAAATAAATTTATTGTATGTTCGGGGTATACATACATATTAATTTTATCCGCAGATAAGAATAAAAATAATTTTATAACAAAAAAAATTAAACGAGATAAGTATTATGCCTATTTATATAAGATGTAAGTTTAGGCTTTACGCTTTGTCTAGCAGTATAATAAATAAATAGTGTTCATTGGTTTGTGCTATCAACATATCTTGAGAACTTTAAGTTGCTTTAAATACTAAATTTATTAATAATATTTTGAATCGAGATATCCAATTGAATATATGAATATTATCAAAAAAGTTACACAAATTAAGCATATTTAGGTAGAACAGTCTTAGTAATTTATAATCTAATGTTCTTAGTGGTATAAACAACAAATTATTAAAAAATTGTAGCCCCCCAGCCTAGTGCGGTGGGTAGTGGGTGGCTGTGGCGGGCCGTGGTAGGTGGTAGTGGTGGTGGAAATAGAGCAACTTATGGGGACACTATTCGCTGAATGAAATAAATACTCGTCCAGCCTCAACTTCAGCTTAAACAACCAAAAAACAATGTCATCCTCATCATCATCGTCAGCCTACTGGAAACGTTTACAAGTATTTTCAAGCGAATTGGATAAATTACACAAACGAATTGACACATATGAAAAAAATGGTTGATGCAATTATGAAAATTCAAAATTTGGACCTATCATCTGAACCGATGGATTTTGAGGAAACAGATATGCCAATTGTTGAATTTTTCGAAAAAGAGCTAACGTTAATAAACGAGCTGACTCTGAGCACGTTTTTGCAAATCTATAAATACATCTATTTGAATGTGTTGAAAAGTTATGGTGCAAAAATCATACGTCGCGCATGGATTTGGTTACCGGCTGACTATCAAAAAATATTTCAAGATTGTGAACCATGCTTTGAGCACTACAATCGACCGTGGCAGCAAGATCATGTTGATGGTGTTGATCATGAACAGATTTCTCAATTCTGGACGCTTGGAAACTATTTGTCAATTAACTAAAGTTCCTGCCAACACTTAACAAATACTAAACCCAAATGCTATTAAGTTGATGATCTGTTTCTCAATATTATGGCGAGTTGAGTTGGAAATACATTCTATTGATTAAAATTGATTAGCTCATGAATGAATAGTTATACACAAAATATGGAAGTACCAATTTACATAGTTCATTTTTAAGTAGCCCCGCTACAACCAAGAGCAATACTTGCTCCCAAATATTGACCCATTTATTGATCTAAATTCGAATTTTATTGGAACAAGCTATATTTACTATATAGACCCTGTATTTTGTGAAGAACATATATACTTTGTAAACACCGGTATATTATTATTATTATTATTGTAGACTTTTACGCCAACCTGGCGCTCACTACTCAGTTGGACAGTACTGGGTAACATTCACCTATACCGGCATTATGCAAGGTATTAGGCTCTGTGGAAGGGTAATGTGCCAAAGCAATCCGTAAAAGTACCGTAGTACATTCACGGATGGGTTTGTCACATCACTCCTTATATTGTTGTTATTGTTGCTCGAAACGAGGTCTTATGTGTCTATTTTGGTGTACACTGGGTCGTACGGCGAGAATTTTGTGGGAGCGTAGATGTTGGCTCAACGACAGACGGCTGTGAAAGCGTAGTTCGTTTTCGTGTCCTCAGAGAATAGGTAGGATTAGGGACAGAGGGAAGGGAAAGGACTGTTTGTGTTTGTGTGTGTGTTCGTGTATGTGTGTGGATGTGTCGTTCTATTTTACGTTTCTTGGTGTAAATGTGTTCTGGTTATTATTATTATAGGCTTTTACGCCAACCTGGCGCTCACTACTCAGTAGGACAGTACTGGGTAACATTCACCTATACCGGCATTATGCAAGGTATTAGGCTCTGTGGAAGGGTAATGTGCCAAACCAATCCGTAAAAGTGCCGTAGTACATTCACGGACGGGTTTGTCACATCACTCCCTGTATTGTTGTTATTGCTACTTGAAACGAGGTGTTATTCGTCTATTTTGGTGTACACTGGGTCGTTATTATTATTATTATTATTATTATTATTATTATTATTATTATTATTATTATTATATTATTATTATTATTATTATTACTATTATTATTATTATAGACTTTTACGCCAACCTGGCGCTCACTACTCAGTAGGACAGTACTGGGTAACATTCACCTATACCGGCATTATGCAAGGTATTAGACTCTGTGGAAGGGTAATGTGCCAAACCAATCCGTAAAAGTACCGTAGTACATTCACGGACGGGTCTGTCACATCACTCCTTATATTGTTGTTGTTGTTGCTTGAAACGAGGTGTTATGCGTCTATTTTGGTGTACACTGGTTCGTGCGACGAGACTTTTGTGGGAGCGTAGATGTTGGCTCAATGACAGACGGCTGTGAATGCCTAGTTCGTTTTCGTGTCCTCAGAGAATAGGTAGGATTAGGGACAGAGGGAAGGGAAAGGACTGTTTGTGTTTGTGTGTGTGTTCGTGTATGTGTGTGGATGTGTCGTTCTATTTTTCGTTTCTTGGTATAAATGTGTTCTGGTTCATCAAATTGCTCATTAAGATCGGGTGTTCCTGGAATTGCGCGTTTAGATGGTACAGAGGTTGACGGACCTTGTGTGTTATTGAGTTGGGGGGGATTGTGCACCAGAGCGGTAACAGTGACAGTGCGGCAGTTGGTCGATCCTCCCTCTCCATCAGACGAATCTGGATCTGTATGTGTGTTAGGTGTTTGTGTTTCAGTGTTAGCGTATTGTGTGTTTATGTATGTGTGTTGTTATTATTATTATTATTATTATTATTATTATTATTATTATTATTATTATTATTATTATTATTATTATTTTGGAATTGCCGTTCACAATTGCCCTTTGTTTAATCCAAGTTACCCATACCTCAAATTTATACAAAAAGTGAAGGTTAAATAAAAATAACAAAAATTGTAGGAACAAATTTATGGTAAGCTAAAAATGGTATTCTAATGATATTTTGTCATTTTATTATATAAAAATTAAAAAAATTATATAATTTTCACACAAAAACAAGGAAAATGAGACTTTTTCAAGGAAATACATTTAGCTTACATGAATAAAAACCAACAATCTATCAGGCCTAACACTTTAAATAAAATAAAAATGGTTGAAAAAAAAAACAATGAGTTTGTGTTAATCCTACTGCTTTTGGACGCCCACAGAGTCATTGAACACAAGTAATTTTTCTGTTTTGTAAGTTACTATTGGGTAAAGGAGCATAGCAATGATCTCGTAGATTGATACACAAAGCATATCAGTAGGTAACCAAAGCGGATACTGCAGCATGCGGATTCTGCAGCACACTGCGCGTCAAAAGTATAGACCCCTATAATGGGTGGCCGATTAATTTTGTGTCGTACTGTACTTGGTTTTATCAGACTTCCGGCGGCTAATTGGTGTGTAGTTATTATCAGCGTGCGATAAGCCGTTGTTGTTTGTTGAGTCGGTTAATTGGTATGTGCGTTGTGCGATAAGCCCGTTGTTGTTTGGTTGAGTTAATTGGTCTGTGTGTGGGGGTTTTTATGTTCATTAAAGTTATTTGGCTAGTTTTTTGAACGTTGCGAGCTAGTTTTTTGAAAGTTAATTGGTTCTGATAAGACATTCCGGACTTCGGAAATGTGATATGATAAATATTTTTTAGAACCCAATTAGGTTAATTGGCATAAGCGCGGGATGTTGATAACCTTTTGATCTCGCCGCATTGGAATTTTAGTTAGTTGGCTCATAGCTATCTTTAGCATAAAGTTGAGAAATCTGTTTCTATATTGCCTATTGATAGTTAAGAAATATTCTTTCAATATTGCACACCTGAAATTGTATTTAGTTGAATGTGAAAAATGAATAAAAAATTATTTTATTAATTACACATTTATTTATTTAGATTGGTATATAAATAGTTGAAATATTATAAATTTTATTATATTATAAACAATCAGTAATACACCATGATAACACAGGCCTGCAAAATTAAGGTCATAAAAAACTTTTTTAATGTTAATAGGTGATCTTTATATTTTTTTGGGTGCTAAATCCAAATTTGAATTTCATTATTTTGTATCACCCACAGTTTTGTCACATTTTGGCTATGTCAGATTTAATGAAATATGCTAATATTCTATAAGAGTGAAAAAAAATAACTTGTACAAGACAAACAGAGCTTTATTTTAACACATAAAATATATTTTTATTCCTAATACTAAGTTTTATGAAGGTTTTAAGAGTCCATGGGCTTATATTTTCTTTCTCTCTTTTCTTTGAAGCTTCGGATGTGGCTTTTTTTCTGTGTGCCGCTTGCTGACTTTCTCGGTGAAAGGACCAACAGTAATCTCCCATCATCCTGGTGTTCCAACGTTCCTGATAGCGTTTTTCCATTATCTTGATGTCCTGGTGGAAACGTTCTCCTTGTTCCTCACTGACAGCTCCTAAATTGTCCAGAAAGTAGTCTAGCTGGCTGTTTAAAAAATGAACCTTTAAGCTCGTTAAACATCCCAAATTCTTGAAGCGATTAAGTATATTAGATACAATGGTTATATTATAGTCTGGGTCTTTTTTGTTACCCAAAAACTTGTTAACAACTTCCTTGAAAGCAATCCAAGCGTCTTTCTCTTTCACTGTTATATGTAATTCAAACTCAGAGTCAAACATCATTTTTCTTATATCAGGGCCAATGAAGACGCCCTCTTGTAACTTTGCTTCTGATAAATGCGGGAACTTTGAGCAAAGATATTGGAATTATGAGATATTATATTCATTATAAGATATTGGATCGCTGGCTTTCGCATATTTAGTATTATATTGATTGCATTAATTTTCTGAACTATTTTTTGAATATAAAGGTTTATGATGTAAAATGTAGGGGAATGGTGGGTGATACAGCAATTTTATTGTTATTTTCAGATTCAGCACACTAAAATCCATAAAAATATGGTTAAAGTATTAAAAAAGTTTTTTAGTCGTTGGCCTGTGTAATTAGAGTTCATTAGCAAATTATTGATGAATCGGTGGTGCATTTTGGATTCACAATATTTAATAACTCTATAAGAAAAACAATATCATAATATATAAAACTAATATACTTAACATGAATAAATATATTATGTGCAGATAAGAAATACACATATGTGTAGGCATTTATTTACCAACACATTGTTAACTGCATCATCCGCTATATAAATAAACTCGCTGAGTTTAGGCCAAGTATAATAAACCATTTGTAATTAGTACTCCAGCAATCATATAGTCTTTTATCTCAACTCAACACTCATATTCTTGCTAAAATATAGGAAACCTTAGAGATTTATACAAATAATATCATAAAAGATTTGGCAAATTGTTGGTATGTAGTTTATTAATTCTAACCTACGAAGATTGTTAATGTTTTGGTGCCAATTTTTAATTCCTCTTAAACAATAAATAAATTACAACTCTTATAAACATAATGACGTCATCAGCAATATTAAGGCTGATGTGAATCAAACAAAGGAAAAGCAAGACTTGATAAAACATAACAAATCCTATAAAGCTTACCCAGATATACTCAAAAAATTCACGGAAAATTGTATTTTATATTATTTAAGTGAAGATATAAGTTAATTGGTATAGTGCCCATGGTTTCTTCCATCAACAAACTCAATTTTAAAATTAATTAAATGCTAATTATTGAAAACGCGCACACATATCATTTGGGTTTTAATAAACAAGAATTTTATTTCTTTGCAATTACTAGTAAAGATATTCGCTTGAAGAGGGTGACGGACCTTGGGTGTTATTGAATTGGGGAGGATTGTGCACCAGAGCGGTAACAGTGACAGTGCGGCAGTTGTTCGATCCCCCCTCTTCATCAGACGAATCTGGATCTGTATGTGTGTTAAGTGTTTGTCTTTCAATGTTAGTGTATTGTGTGTTTATGTAAGTGTGTTGTGTGTCTGTAAGATGAGTGTCAGTGTATTGTTCGCTCACTGTAGATGGCTCAGATGGAGTAGAAGCAGGTCTTGTGCTTTCACATATCGCATATTATTATTATTATTATTATTATTATTATGTTGTATGCCGCTGTAATAATAATAATAATAATAATAATAATAATAATAATAATAATAATGTGGAGGGAGCACAAACTCTAAACGGGGTAACCCTCCCCCTAAAAAAGGGAATCGTCGTGGGCGTCAAGTTTTAATTGACGCCCCAAGAATGCAAGCGTCTTTTATTAAATACATTGTTATTAAGCCAAAGGAAGGTGATTTTAGCAAAATCAGCCCCTTCCTTCTGGCAAAATTAGTTAACAGCGATATCGGCCAAGTTAAAGATGCCAAAATCTCGAGCAAAGGGTTGCTCGTGGAGGCACTCTCACCGGCATAGTCGAATAAAATACAAGGCTTAGAAAAGTTAGGGCAGTACACTGTGGAAGTCACACCTCACGGTGTCTTAAATTACTCCAGGAGAGTAATAATGCACCCCTCCCTAGCGTACTGCTCCCTAGATGAGATAGTGTTGGAGATGTCTCCACAGGGGGTCATTGAGGCCAGAAGGCTGAAGTACAATAGGGGGAACAAACACCCAGAGTCCCCCTTAATATTACTAACATTTAACAGTACCAGTCTGCCCAAGCAAGTTGTCATCGGCCTCTTCAACAAAGTGGACGTTCGCCCGTATATCCCCGCACCAATGAGGTGCTACCACTGTCAGAGATACGGGCACGTTTCATAGCGTTGCAGTGTTGAACAGCACGTCTGCGTGTGCGGTAAGCCGTTACACGAAGGACGACCGTGCGGCGAACCGATTAAGTGCGTCAATTGTGGTGGCAATCACTCGGCCAAATCGAGGAATTGCCCAATATTCAAACAAGAGTCAGCCATCCAAGAGCTGAGAGCTCTGGAACGACTATCATATCCAGAAGCACGGCGAAAATTGCTCGGCAATATGCCTCGTCGTTCCGCCTTGGATGGCTATGCACGCGCTGCTGCGGCCCCCGCCCCTACAGCGGCTAAAGAACGCCACGAAATTAAAGAAATAAAGGAGACAATGCGAAAGATGCAAGAGTGTATGCAATCAATGCAAGAGAGCCTATTGCGCTCAGTAGGTGTACCTTTATCTACACCCACCTTAGCCGCTGTTGTGCCAGCCAAGGCCCCTGAGGCCAAGAGGGTGATTACGACCACCCCTCAGGGACCTGTTATTAGAACTGTGACGTCTTCTCCAAAGAAGGCTTCGTCACCGCGAAAATCACCGTCAGGTAGAAGACGTCTCAGTGAGGGGAAAAGGAGGTGGTCCAACGACGGTCCCCGAGAAAGGGACCGACCACCTCAACATCGGAGGCAGAGTCAATGCTGCCTCCACAAACGACGGCTCCGCTGCCCCAGCAGCAAAAGGCGCCGTCCCGACCGGGCACACCTGAACGCCCGGTCACCCCCCTCCAGAGTCGCTCAATATCAACACCTGTGAGCGACTCTGATATGTCGACCGCGTCGGTGCGGCCGGGCGTTAAACGCCCTACGACCGACGCATACCCGAACACCTCAGCTACCGAATCCGACAATTCGGACGCCGAGGTGCGACAGACAAAGAAAAAGAAAGGCTGGCCAAAGGGGAAACCTAGGAAGTAGCCACACTTCCTAGAGCAACCCAAGTAGTAGCAAAAATGGCGATCATACAATGGAACTGTAATGGTGTAAAACATCATTACTGTGAATTGCAGATGCTTCTGGCTGAGCACACGCCTATGTGCGTGTGCCTCCAAGAGACACATTTACGGCCGGCGGAACAATTTTCAATAAAAAATTACCATATCCGCCGGCACAACGTACAGCCAGACATCAGGGCGAGGGGGGGTGTTGCCATCGTTATAAAAGATTGCGTTCCCTTCCGGGACCACCCATTAAACACCCCCCTACAAGCAGTTGCAATACAATTTCTAAAACCGCCACAGTTCACAGTATGCTCGGTCTACTTACCAGATTTCGACTGGAATGTCGAAATCCTGACCGAGCTTACCTTACAGTTACCACGTCCATTTTTGTTACTAGGAGATTTTAATGCTCACAACCCCATGTGGGGCTGTAGCACAAGAGACGCCCGTGGTAGACTCATAGAACGGTTTTTAGACGAGTCTGAAACGGTCTTGTTGAATACCGGTCAAGGTACTTTCATCAATGCAAGAACCGGTAAGCTGTCGGCTATCGACTTATCATTTGGCTCACCGGTCATGGCACACCGTTATGAGTGGACGCTGGCGTCTAATTCATACGGTAGTGACCATATTCCCATTATATTGAATAGTACCACGCCGATGACTCCACAATCGTCTTCGCCGAGATGGCGTCTCCGTCAAGCTGGTTGGGAAATGTACGCTGATTTATTCCGTACACCCGAGCTGACTGGAGACGTAGAAGATGATGTGGAGAAAATGTCCTCCAGTGTCATTGAAGCAGCATATCATAGTATACCGAAGTCGTCCAGCATTCCACCCAAATGTCAAGTACCATGGTGGAATGAAGTCGTGAGTGTAGCAGTTACAGAGAAAAAGCGGGCGTACAACGAACTCAGACGTCGCCCCACGCAGGAAAATGTGATAGCCTACAAGCGTGCTCAAGCACGCTGTAAATGCACAATTAAAGAACAAAAGAGGCTATCATGGGAGCAATATGTTTCGGCCATAAATACCTCCACGACCACCTCAGAGGTATGGAGAAGAGTGAGGGCCATTACTGGGAAATATTCCTTCACCTATGCCCTCCCTTCTCGTCGTCGACGGTCGGAACATCACTGAACGCGCGGAAATAGCTAATTGCTTAGCTAAGCACTTTGAGCGCGTCAGTGGCTCCCAGAATTATGACCCGGACTTCCTGCGGATCAAGATCGAACACGAAAAAAAAGGATCTTGATTTTTTCTCAGATGAATCCCTCCAGTATAACCAACCGTTTTCTATGCAAGAATTACTGGAGGCGCTTCGGGGATCTGGGGACACCTCCCCTGGACCTGATGAGATCCCCTACGCCATGATCCGGAACTTGCCTTATCCTGGTAAGTGTAGGTTACTGGATCTTTACAACGAAATTTTTAGGCAAGGCGTTTACCCTCCGCAGTGGCGGGAAGCTACCATCATTCCGCTGCTAAAAGAGGGTAAAGATTCATCGCAACTATCTAGCTACCGTCCAATATCCTTGACTTGCTGCTTCAGCAAGGTATTGGAGAAAATGGTGAACAACCGTCTCGTCTGGTGGCTGGAATCCCACCTCATACCTAAACATCAATGTGGGTTCCGCCGATACCATTCGACCACGGACCATCTTGTTCGCCTCGAGAATACCATTCAAGACGCCTTTCTCCAACGAAAACACCTTGTGGCCGTGTTTTTCGATTTGGAGAAAGCTTATGATATGACCTGGAGGTATGGCATTCTCAAAAAGCTGCACGACTGGGGTTTAAGAGGTAACCTCCCTCAGTTCGTAAAAAGTTTTCTGACTGACCGTTCTTTTCGAGTCCGGGTAGGTGACACTGAGTCTGAGGCCCACTCCCAAGAGAATGGTGTCCCTCAAGGCTCCACCATTAGTGTCACCTTATTTTCCATCGCAGTCAGTCATATTGCAGCTTCAGCCCCAATTCGTCGTTGCTTGTACGTTGATGACCTCACTATATTCTATGCAGCCGATTCCATCGAGGATATTCAACAACGGCTGCAACAAGGCATCAACGAAGTGGTGACTTCTGCAGAAGCTCTTGGTTTTCGCTTCTCTCCACAAAAAACATCGGTGGTTCACTTCTGCAGAAAGCGCAACGCACATCCGGATCCTGTTCTCACATTGAAAGGATCCAATCTCCAGTGCGTTGATAGCGTCAGGTTTCTAGGAATCATATTTGATAAAAAACTTACGTGGCGCCCTCACCTCCAAGCCTTAGCTGCGAGTTGTCGCAGGACAATAAACATGCTTAAGTGCTTGGCAGGTGCATCGTGGGGCGCGGGCCGGGAGTCGTTGCTTCGCCTGTTTCAATCGCTGGTTCTGACCAGGATTGATTACGGCAGCATTGCTTACTCCTCCGCCCGGCCGTCTGCGTTTCTACTCCTAGATCCTGTTCACCATGCAGGCATACGACTGGCTACGGGAGCATTTCGAACGAGCCCTTCTATGAGCCTCTGCGTAGAGTCGGGTCTGCCTCCGCTGCGACTGAGACGTGAGCGTCTCTTGCTCAATTATGCAGCGGGGGTATACGCAACACCTACGCATATCAATCACCTGACTCTATTCAGATACCGTTTACAGGGGCTCTACGGTCGACGTCCCACCATAAGTCGACCAGTGGCCGTTCGAACGCAGGAGTTATTAGAGAGTCTGCACTTACAGTTCGCCAAGGTACTTCCCAAACGTCCTATGGAAGTACCTCCTTGGCTGATCCCTAAAGTAAGGTGTCGTTTCGACCTGACTGGTCTCAACAAGGAGGAGACCAGTTCATTCGAATACCGATCCCGCTTTTATGAGATCATTAGCGAACTTGACTCCCTCTGTATATACACAGATGGTTCCAAAACAGCTACGGGTGTGGGAAGTGCCATCGTCATTCGTGACGATCCTCACGCTTGGTCACTTCCTCCCCAGGCCACTGTGTATACTGCGGAATTATTTGCGATTTTGCAAGCCCTGCGATTCTGTCAAACATTCGAAGACAGCGCATTCCTCATTTGTTGCGACTCGTTGAACGCGTTGCAAGCGATCTGCCACTCTCATACCATCGATCCACTGGTGCAGAACATCCGAACGTGTCTCTACATGCTCCGCCAAAAGTCTATCACCTTCTTTTGGATTCCCGGACATGTAGGGATACCTGGCAATGAACTCGCCGACCAGGCAGCATGTCATGCAGCCGAAGTCGGTGAGCCACAGGACATTGCCATACGCCCAGAGGATCTGAGAGTGTGCATTAGATCCGCGATCGATCAGAAATGGCAACGTGAGTGGAACAACCTCACGGCTAAGCTCAGACAGGTGAAACCTGAGGTCTGAAGAACTCCGGCACCTGTAAATCTGAGCCGGCGAGAGAGTGTGGTCCTGACGCGTTTACGCTTGGGCCACACGGCGTTAACACATCGTCATCTTCTCGCCGGTGAGGATCAGCGAAGGTGCGCCGCCTGCGGGACGGCGCTAACCGTGAGGCATATAGTTGAGGAATCTGTAACCTTTGAGCCATTGCGCCAGAGGTTGCAGCTCCCGAATAATGTAGCCGACGCATTAAGTTATGATGCTGTCTCTGAAAGAAAGATGCTTGAATTTCTCCGAAATTCGCATCTTCTTCAGAGACTTTAGGGGCATTACATCTCTTAATTCTACAAAGCCGTCTCTTGATTCTCCCCCGACAGTATATATTTTATTTTCAGCGTTTTTTAATTTATGTGTTAAAATAATTTTGTGAGTGTCCTAATTTATTTATTTATTAACGATACCCTGTTCCAGCTGGTCTGGCAGGGTACTTTTAGTCTTTCGTTATGCCACTAAGGGCCTTTTACACCCTTTGTGGTACTGTTGTTATTTATACATGTTTTTTGTTGTTGTTATTTCTTTTTAGCCATGTACTACTGAGGGCCTTTTATACCCGAGGTGGTACATCATTTGTTTTCTTTTAAGCAAAAATAAACGATCTAAGATTACATCGACAAATTTGGATATTTGGTGTTCTGCTTGCGAGGGTAAAATCGTGGATATGAATTTTACCGGAGAACGCAATTTGCAGCAAAATTGCGTTAAAAATCGAAAAATTGTGATGAGATCGGCATTTTTAAACAAAAGAAAGCGATCTAAGATAACTTCGGTAAATTTGGATTTTTGGCATCCTGCTTGCAATGGTGAAACCGTGAATATGAATTTTACCCAAAAACACAACTTTCAATAAAATTGCGTTATAAATCGTAAAGCTGTTAAGAAATAAACATTTTTAAGCAAAAATAAACGATCTAAGATTACACCGACAAATTTGGATATTTGGTGTTCTGCTTGCGAGGGTAAAATCGTGGATATGAATTTTACCCGAGAACGCAATTTGCAGCAAAATTGCGTTAAAAATCGAAAAATTGTGATGAGATCGGCATTTTTAAACAAAAGAAAGCGATCTAAGATAACTTCGGTAAATTTGGATTTTTGGCATCCTGCTTGCAATGGTGAAACCGTGAATATGAATTTTACCCAAAAACACAACTTTCAATAAAATTGCGTTATAAATCGTAAAGCTGTTAAGAAATAAACATTTTTAAGCAAAAATAAACGATCTAAGATTACATCGACAAATTTGGATATTTGGTGTTCTGCTTGCGAGGGTAAAATCGTGGATATGAATTTTACCCGAGAACGCAATTTGCAGCAAAATTGCGTTAAAAATCGAAAAATTGTGATGAGATCGGCAATTTTAAACAAAAGAAAGCGATCTAAGATAACTTCGGTAAATTTGGATTTTTGGCATCCTGCTTGCAATGGTGAAACCGTGAATATGAATTTTACCCAAAAACACAACTTTCAATAAAATTGCGTTATAAATCGTAAAACTGTTAAGAAATAAACATTTTTAAGCAAAAATAAACGATCTAAGATTACATCGACAAATTTGGATATTTGGTGTTCTGCTTGCGAGGGTAAAATCGTGGATATGAATTTTACCCGAGAACGCAATTTGCAGCAAAATTGCGTTAAAAATCGAAAAATTGTGATGAGATCGGCATTTTTAAACAAAAGAAAGCGATCTAAGATAACTTCGATAAATTTGGATTTTTGGCATCCTGCTTGCAATGTGAAACCGTGAATATGAATTTTACCCCAAAACACAACTTTCAATAAAATTGCGTTATAAATCGTAAAGCTGTTAAGAAATAAACATTTTTAAGCAAAAATAAACGATCTAAGATTACATCGACAAATTTGGATATTTGGTGTTCTGCTTGCGAGGGTAAAATCGTGGATATGAATTTTACCCGAGAACGCAATTTGCAGCAAAATTGCGTTAAAAATCGAAAAATTGTGATGAGATCGGCATTTTTAAACAAAAGAAAGCGATCTAAGATAACTTCGGTAAATTTGGATTTTTGGCATCCTGCTTGCAATGGTGAAACCGTGAATATGAATTTTACCCAAAAACACAACTTTCAACAAAATTGCGTTATAAATCGTAAAGCTGTTAAGATATAAACATTTTTAAGCAAAAATAAACGATCTAAGATTACATCGACAAATTTGGATATTTGGTGTTCTGCTTGCGAGGGTAAAATCGTGGATGTGAATTTTACCCGAGAACGCAATTTGCAGCAAAATTGCGTTAAAAATCGAAAAATTGTGATGAGATCGGCATTTTTAAACAAAAGAAAGCGATCTAAGATAACTTCGGTAAATTTGGATTTTTGGCATCCTGCTTGCCATGGTGAAACCGTGAATATGAATTTTACCCAAAAACACAACTTTCAATAAAATTGCGTTATAAATCGTAAAGCTCTTAAGAAATAAACATTTTTAAGCAAAAATAAACGATCTAAGATTACATCGACAAATTTGGATATTTGGTGTTCTGCTTGCGAGGGTAAAATCGTGGATATGAATTTTACCCGAGAACGCAATTTGCAGCAAAATTGCGTTAAAAATCGAAAAATTGTGATGAGATTGGCATTTTCAAACAAAAGAAAGTGATCTAAGATAACTTCGGTAAATTTGGATTTTTGGCATCCTGCTTGCAATGGTGAAACCGTGAATATGAATTTTACCCAAAAACACACAAGTTTCAATAAAATTGCGTTATAAATCGTAAAGCTGTTAAGAAATAAACATTTTTAAGCAAAAATAAACGATCTAAGATTACATCGACAAATTTGGATATTTGGTGTTCTGCTTGCGAGGGTAAAATCGTGGATATGAATTTTACCCGAGAACGCAATTTGCAGCAAAATTGCGTTAAAAATCGAAAAATTGTGATGAGATCGGCATTTTTAAACAAAAGAAAGCGATCTAAGATAACTTCGGTAAATTTTGGATTTTTGGCATCCTGCTTGCAATGGTGAAACCGTGAATATGAATTTTACCCAAAAACACAACTTTCAATAAAATTGCGTTATAAATCGTAAAGCTGTTAAGAAATAAACATTTTTAAGCAAAAATAAACGATCTAAGATTACATCGACAAATTTGGATATTTGGTGCTCTGCTTGCGAGGGTAAAATCGTGGATATGAATTTTACCCGAGAACGCAATTTGCAGCAAAATTGCGTTAAAAATCGAAAATTGTGATGAGATCGGCATTTTTAAACAAAAGAAAGCGATCTAAGATAACTTCGGTAAATTTGGATTTTTGGCATCCTGCTTGCAATGGTGAAACCGTGAATATGAATTTTACCCAAAAACACAACTTTCAACAAAATTGCGTTATAAATCGTAAAGCTGTTAAGAAATAAACATTTTTAAGCAAAAATAAACCATCTAAGATTACATCGACAAATTTGGATATTTGGTGTTCTGCTTGCGAGGGTAAAATCGTGGATATGAATTTTACCCGAGAACGCAATTTGCAGCAAAATTGCGTTAAAAATCGAAAAATTGTGATGAGATCGGCATTTTTAAACAAAAGAAAGCGATCTAAGATACCTTCGGTAAATTTGGATTTTTGGCATCCTGCTTGCAATGGTGAAACCGTGAATATGAATTTTACCCAAAAACACAACTTTCAATAAAATTGCGTTATAAATCGTAAAGCTGTTAAGAAATAAACATTTTTAAGCAAAAATAAACGATCTAAGATTACATCGACAAATTTGGATATTTGGTGTTCTGCTTGCGAGGGTAAAATCGTGGATATGAATTTTACCCGAAAACGCAATTTGCAGCAAAATTGCGTTAAAAATCGAAAAATTGTGATGAGATCGGCATTTTTAAACAAAAGAAAGCGATCTAAGATAACTTCGGTAAATTTGGATTTTTGGCATCCTGCTTGCAATGGTGAAACCGTGAATATGAATTTTACCCAAAAACACAACTTTTAATAAAATTGCGTTATAAATCGTAAAGCTGTTAAGAAATAAACATTTTTAAGCAAAAATAAACGATCTAAGCTTGCATCGACAAATTTGGATATTTGGTGTTCTGCATGCGAGGGTAAAATCGTGGATATGAATTTTACCCGAGAACGCAATTTGCATCAAAATTGCGTTAAAAATCGAAAAATTGTGATGAGATCGGCATTTTTAAACAAAAGAAAGCGATCTAAGATAACTTCGGTAAATTTGGATTTTTGGCATCCTGCTTGCAATGGTGAAACCGTGAATATGAATTTTACCCAAAAACACAACTTTCAATAAAATTGCGTTATAAATCGTAAAGCTGTTAAGAAATAAACATTTTTAAGCAAAAATAAACGATCTAAGCTTACATCGGCAAATTTGGATATTTGGTGTTCTGCTTGCGAGGGTAAAATCGTGGATATGAATTTTACCCGAGAACGCAATTTGCAGCAAAATTGCGTTAAAAATCGAAAAATTGTGATGAGATCGGCATTTTCAAACAAAAGAAAGCGATCTAAGATAACTTCGGTAAATTTGGATTTTTGGCATCCTGCTTGCAATGGTGAAACGGTGAATATGAATTTTACCCAAAAACACAACTTTCAATAAAATTGCGTTATAAATCGTAAAGCTGTTAAGAAATAAACATTTTTAAGCAAAAATAAACGATCTAAGATTACATCGACAAATTTGGATATTTGGTTTTCTGCTTGCGAGGGTAAAATCGTGGATGTGAATTTTACCCGAGAACGCAATTTGCAGCAAAATTGCGTTAAAAATCGAAAAATTGTGATGAGATCGGCATTTTTAAACAAAAGAAAGCGATCTAAGATAACTTCGGTAAATTTGGATTTTTGGCATCCTGCTTGCCATGGTGAAACCGTGAATATGAATTTTACCCAAAAACACAACTTTCAATAAAATTGCGTTATAAATCGTAAAGCTGTTAAGAAATAAACATTTTTAAGCAAAAATAAACGATCTAAGATTACATCGACAAATTTGGATATTTGGTGTTCTGCTTGCGAGGGTAAAATCGTGGATATGAATTTTACCCGAGAACGCAATTTGCAGCAAAATTGCGTTAAAAATCGAAAAATTGTGATGAGATCGGCATTTTTAAACAAAAGAAAGCGATCTAAGATAACTTCGGTAAATTTGTATTTTTGGCATCCTGCTTGCAATGGTGAAACCGTGAATATGAATTTTACCCAAAAACACAACTTTCAATAAAATTGCGTTATAAATCGTAAAGCTGTTAAGAAATAAACATTTTTAAGCAAAAATAAACGATCTAAGATTACATCGACAAATTTGGATATTTGGTGTTTTGCTTGCGAGGGTAAAATCGTGGATATGAATTTTACCCGAGAACGCAATTTGCAGCAAAATTGCGTTAAAAATCGAAAAATTGTGATGAGATCGGCATTTTTAAACAAAAGAAAGCGATCTAAGATAACTTCGGTAAATTTGGATTTTTGGCATCCTGCTTGCAATGGTGAAACCGTGAATATGAATTTTACCCAAAAACACAACTTTTAATAAAATTGCGTTATAAATCGTAAAGCTGTTAAGAAATAAACATTTTTAAGCAAAAATAAACGATCTAAGCTTGCATCGACAAATTTGGATATTTGGTGTTCTGCATGCGAGGGTAAAATCGTGGATATGAATTTTACCCGAGAACGCAATTTGCATCAAAATTGCGTTAAAAATCGAAAAATTGTGATGAGATCGGCATTTTTAAACAAAAGAAAGCGATCTAAGATAACTTCGGTAAATTTGGATTTTTGGCATCCTGCTTGCAATGGTGAAACCGTGAATATGAATTTTACCCAAAAACACAACTTTCAATAAAATTGCGTTATAAATCGTAAAGCTGTTAAGAAATAAACATTTTTAAGCAAAAATAAACGATCTAAGCTTACATCGGCAAATTTGGATATTTGGTGTTCTGCTTGCGAGGGTAAAATCGTGGATATGAATTTTACCCGAGAACGCAATTTGCAGCAAAATTGCGTTAAAAAGCGAAAAATTGTGATGAGATCGGCATTTTCAAACAAAAGAAAGCGATCTAAGATAACTTCGGTAAATTTGGATTTTTGGCATCCTGCTTGCAATGGTGAAACCGTGAATATGAATTTTACCCAAAAACACAACTTTCAATAAAATTGCGTTATAAATCGTAAAGCTGTTAAGAAATAAACATTTTTAAGCAAAAATAAACGATCTAAGATTACATCGACAAATTTGGATATTTGGTTTTCTGCTTGCGAGGGTAAAATCGTGGATGTGAATTTTACCCGAGAACGCAATTTGCAGCAAAATTGCGTTAAAAATCGAAAAATTGTGATGAGATCGGCATTTTTAAACAAAAGAAAGCGATCTAAGATAACTTCGGTAAATTTGGATTTTTGGCATCCTGCTTGCCATGGTGAAACCGTGAATATGAATTTTACCCAAAAACACAACTTTCAATAAAATTGCGTTATAAATCGTAAAGCTGTTAAGAAATAAACATTTTTAAGCAAAAATAAACGATCTAAGATTACATCGACAAATTTGGATATTTGGTGTTCTGCTTGCGAGGGTAAAATCGTGGATATGAATTTTACCCGAGAACGCAATTTGCAGCAAAATTGCGTTAAAAATCGAAAAATTGTGATGAGATCGGCATTTTTAAACAAAAGAAAGCGATCTAAGATAACTTCGGTAAATTTGGATTTTTGGCATCCTGCTTGCAATGGTGAAACCGTGAATATGAATTTTACCCAAAAACACAACTTTCAATAAAATTGCGTTATAAATCGTAAAGCTGTTAAGAAATAAACATTTTTAAGCAAAAATAAACGATCTAAGATTACATCGACAAATTTGGATATTTGGTGTTCTGCTTGCGAGGGTAAAATCGTGGATATGAATTTTACCCGAGAACGCAATTTGCAGCAAAATTGCGTTAAAAATCGAAAAATTGTGATGAGATCGGCATTTTTAAACAAAAGAAAGCGATCTAAGATAACTTCGGTAAATTTGGATTTTTGGCATCCTGCTTGCCATGGTGAAACCGTGAATATGAATTTTACCCAAAAACACAACTTTCAATAAAATTGCGTTATAAATCGTAAAGCTGTTAAGAAATAAACATTTTTAAGCAAAAATAAACGATCTAAGATTACATCGACAAATTTGGATATTTGGTGTTCTGCTTGCGAGGGTAAAATCGTGGATATGAATTTTACCCGAGAACGCAATTTGCAGCAAAATTGCGTTAAAAATCGAAAAATTGTGATGAGATCGGCATTTTTAAACAAAAGAAAGCGATCTAAGATAACTTCGGTAAATTTGTATTTTTGGCATCCTGCTTGCAATGGTGAAACCGTGAATATGAATTTTACCCAAAAACACAACTTTCAATAAAATTGCGTTATAAATCGTAAAGCTGTTAAGAAATAAACATTTTTAAGCAAAAATAAACGATCTAAGATTACATCGACAAATTTGGATATTTGGTGTTTTGCTTGCGAGGGTAAAATCGTGGATATGAATTTTACCCGAGAACGCAATTTGCAGCAAAATTGCGTTAAAAATCGAAAAATTGTGATGAGATCGGCATTTTTAAACAAAAGAAAGCGATCTAAGATAACTTCGGTAAATTTGGATTTTTGGCATCCTGCTTGCAATGGTGAAACCGTGAATATGAATTTTACCCCAAAACACAACTTTCAATAAAATTGCGTTATAAATCGTAAAGCTGTTAAGAAATAAACATTTTTAAGCAAAAATAAACGATCTAAGATTACATCGACAAATTTGGATATTTGGTGTTCTGCTTGCGAGGGTAAAATCGAGGATATGAATTTTACCCGAGAACGCAATTTGCAGCAAAACTGCGTTAAAAACCGAAAAATTGTGATGAGATAGGCATTTTTAAACAAAAGAAAGCGATCTAAGATAACTTCGGTAAATTTGGATTTTTGGCATCCTGCTTGCAATGGTGAAACCGTGTATATGAATTTTACCCAAAAACACAACTTTCAATAAAATTGCGTTATAAATCGTAAAGCTGTTAAGAAATAAACATTTTTAAGCAAAAATAAACGATCTAAGATTACATCGACAAATTTGGATATTTGGTGTTCTGCTTGCGAGGGTAAAATCGTGGATATGAATTTTACCCGAGAACGCAATTTGCAGCAAAATTGCGTTAAAAATCGAAAAATTGTGATGAGATCGGCATTTTTAAACAAAAGAAAGCGATCTAAGATAACTTCGGTAAATTTGGATTTTTGGCATCCTGCTTGCAATGGTGAAACCGTGAATATGAATTTTACCCCAAAACACAACTTTCAATAAAATTGCGTTATAAATCGTAAAGCTGTTAAGAAATAAACATTTTTAAGCAAAAATAAACGATCTAAGATTACATCGACAAATTTGGATATTTGGTGTTCTGCTTGCGAGGGTAAAATCGTGGATATGAATTTTACCCGAGAACGCAATTTGCAGCAAAATTGCGTTAAAAATCGAAAAATTGTGATGAGATCGGCATTTTTAAACAAAAGAAAGCGATCTAAGATAACTTCGGTAAATTTGGATTTTTGGCATCCTGCTTGCCATGGTGAAACCGTGAATATGAATTTTACCCAAAAACACAACTTTCAATAAAATTGCGTTATAAATCGTAAAGCTGTTAAGAAATAAACATTTTTAAGCAAAAATAAACGATCTAAGATTACATCGACAAATTTGGATATTTGGTGTTCTGCTTGCGAGGGTAAAATCGTGGATATGAATTTTACCCGAGAACGCAATTTGCAGCAAAATTGCGTTAAAAATCGAAAAATTGTGATGAGATCGGCATTTTTAAACAAAAGAAAGCGATCTAAGATAACTTCGGTAAATTTGTATTTTTGGCATCCTGCTTGCAATGGTGAAACCGTGAATATGAATTTTACCCAAAAACACAACTTTCAATAAAATTGCGTTATAAATCGTAAAGCTGTTAAGAAATAAACATTTTTAAGCAAAAATAAACGATCTAAGATTACATCGACAAATTTGGATATTTGGTGTTTTGCTTGCGAGGGTAAAATCGTGGATATAAATTTTACCCGAGAACGCAATTTGCAGCAAAATTGCGTTAAAAATCGAAAAATTGTGATGAGATCGGCATTTTTAAACAAAAGAAAGCGATCTAAGATAACTTCGGTAAATTTGGATTTTTGGCATCCTGCTTGCAATGGTGAAACCGTGAATATGAATTTTACCCCAAAACACAACTTTCAATAAAATTGCGTTATAAATCGTAAAGCTGTTAAGAAATAAACATTTTTAAGCAAAAATAAACGATCTAAGATTACATCGACAAATTTGGATATTTGGTGTTCTGCTTGCGAGGGTAAAATCGTGGATATGAATTTTACCCGAGAACGCAATTTGCAGCAAAATTGCGTTAAAAATCGAAAAATTGTGATGAGATTGGCATTTTCAAACAAAAGAAAGTGATCTAAGATAACTTCGTTAAATTT
The DNA here is from genome assembly GCA_035578155.1 of Brachynemurus nebulosus. Lineage (NCBI taxonomy): Eukaryota > Metazoa > Arthropoda > Insecta > Neuroptera > Myrmeleontidae > Brachynemurus > Brachynemurus nebulosus. Next base: position 7,002,808 of record JAPWDM010000021.1, read on the forward strand.
GGATTTTTGGCATCCTGCTTGCAATGGTGAAACCGTGAATATGAATTTTACCCAAAAACACACAAGTTTCAATAAAATTGCGTTATAAATCGTAAAGCTGTTAAGAAATAAACATTTTTAAGCAAAAATAAACGATCTAAGATTACATCGACAAATTTGGATATTTGGTGTTCTGCTTGCGAGGGTAAAATCGTGGATATGAATTTTACCCGAGAACGCAATTTGCAGCAAAATTGCGTTAAAAATCGAAAAATTGTGATGAGATCGGCATTTTTAAACAAAAGAAAGCGATCTAAGATACCTTCGGTAAATTTGGATTTTTGGCATCCTGCTTGCAATGGTGAAACCGTGAATATGAATTTTACCCCAAAACACAACTTTCAATAAAATTGCGTTATAAATCGTAAAGCTGTTAAGAAATAAACATTTTTAAGCAAAAATAAACGATCTAAGATTACATCGACAAATTTGGATATTTGGTGTTCTGCTTGCGAGGGTAAAATCGTGGATATGAATTTTACCCGAGAACGCAATTTGCAGCAAAATTGCGTTAAAAATCGAAAAATTGTGATGAGATCGGCATTTTTAAACAAAAGAAAGCGATCTAAGATAACTTCGGTAAATTTGGATTTTTGGCATCCTGCTTGCAATGGTGAAACCGTGAATATGAATTTTACCCAAAAACACAACTTTCAACAAAATTGCGTTATAAATCGTAAAGCTGTTAAGATATAAACATTTTTAAGCAAAAATAAACGATCTAAGATTACATCGACAAATTTGGATATTTGGTGTTCTGCTTGCGAGGGTAAAATCGTGGATATGAATTTTACCCGAGAACGCAATTTGCAGCAAAATTGCGTTAAAAATCGAAAAATTGTGATGAGATCGGCATTTTTAAACAAAAGAAAGCGATCTAAGATAACTTCGGTAAATTTGGATTTTTGGCATCCTGCTTGCCATGGTGAAACCGTGAATATGAATTTTACCCAAAAACACAACTTTCAATAAAATTGCGTTATAAATCGTAAAGCTGTTAAGAAATAAACATTTTTAAGCAAAAATAAACGATCTAAGCTTACATCGACAAATTTGGATATTTGGTGTTCTGCTTGCGAGGGTAAAATCGTGGATATGAATTTTACCCGAGAACGCAATTTGCAGCAAAATTGCGTTAAAAATCGAAAAATTGTGATGAGATTGGCATTTTCGAACAAAAGAAAGTGATCTAAGATAACTTCGGTAAATTTGGATTTTTGGCATCCTGCTTGCAATGGTGAAACCGTGAATATGAATTTTACCCAAAAACACACAAGTTTCAATAAAATTGCGTTATAAATCGTAAAGCTGTTAAGAAATAAACATTTTTAAGCAAAAATAAACGATCTAAGATTACATCGACAAATTTGGATATTTGGTGTTCTGCTTGCGAGGGTAAAATCGTGGATATGAATTTTACCCGAGAACGCAATTTGCAGCAAAATTGCGTTAAAAATCGAAAAATTGTGATGAGATTGGCATTTTCAAACAAAAGAAAGTGATCTAAGATAACTTCGTTAAATTTGGATTTTTGGCATCCTGCTTGCAATGGTGAAACCGTGAATATGAATTTTACCCAAAAACACACAAGTTTCAATAAAATTGCGTTATAAATCGTAAAGCTGTTAAGAAATAAACATTTTTAAGCAAAAATAAACGATCTAAGATTACATCGACAAATTTGGATATTTGGTGTTCTGCTTGCGAGGGTAAAATCGTGGATATGAATTTTACCCGAGAACGCAATTTGCAGCAAAATTGCGTTAAAAATCGAAAAATTGTGATGAGATCGGCATTTTTAAACAAAAGAAAGCGATCTAAGATACCTTCGGTAAATTTGGATTTTTGGCATCCTGCTTGCAATGGTGAAACCGTGAATATGAATTTTACCCCAAAACACAACTTTCAATAAAATTGCGTTATAAATCGTAAAGCTGTTAAGAAATAAACATTTTTAAGCAAAAATAAACGATCTAAGATTACATCGACAAATTTGGATATTTGGTGTTCTGCTTGCGAGGGTAAAATCGTGGATATGAATTTTACCCGAGAACGCAATTTGCAGCAAAATTGCGTTAAAAATCGAAAAATTGTGATGAGATCGGCATTTTTAAACAAAAGAAAGCGATCTAAGATAACTTCGGTAAATTTGGATTTTTGGCATCCTGCTTGCAATGGTGAAACCGTGAATATGAATTTTACCCAAAAACACAACTTTCAACAAAATTGCGTTATAAATCGTAAAGCTGTTAAGATATAAACATTTTTAAGCATAAATAAACGATCTAAGATTACATCGACAAATTTGGATATTTGGTGTTCTGCTTGCGAGGGTAAAATCGTGGATATGAATTTTACCCGAGAACGCAATTTGCAGCAAAATTGCGTTAAAAATCGAAAAATTGTGATGAGATCGGCATTTTTAAACAAAAGAAAGCGATCTAAGATAACTTCGGTAAATTTGGATTTTTGGCATCCTGCTTGCCATGGTGAAACCGTGAATATGAATTTTACCCCAAAACACAACTTTCAATAAAATTGCGTTATAAATCGTAAAGCTGTTAAGAAATAAACATTTTTAAGCAAAAATAAACGATCTAAGATTACATCGACAAATTTGGATATTTGGTGTTCTGCTTGCGAGGGTAAAATCGTGGATATGAATTTTACCCGAGAACGCAATTTGCAGCAAAATTGCGTTAAAAATCGAAAAATTGTGATGAGATCGGCATTTTTAAACAAAAGAAAGCAATCTAAGATAACTTCGGTAAATTTGGATTTTTGGCATCCTGCTTGCAATGGTGAAACCGTAAATATGAATTTTACCCAAAAACACAACTTTCAACAAAATTGCGTTATAAATCGTAAAGCTGTTAAGATATAAACATTTTTAAGCAAAAATAAACGATCTAAGATTACATCGACAAATTTGGATATTTGGTGTTCTGCTTGCGAGGGTAAAATCGTGGATATGAATTTTACCCGAGAACGCAATTTGCAGCAAAATTGCGTTAAAAATCGAAAAATTGTGATGAGATTGGCATTTTCAAACAAAAGAAAGTGATCTAAGATAACTTCGGTAAATTTGGATTTTTGGCATCCTGCTTGCAATGGTGAAACCGTGAATATGAATTTTACCCAAAAACACACAAGTTTCAATAAAATTGCGTTATAAATCGTAAAGCTGTTAAGAAATAAACATTTTTAAGCAAAAATAAACGATCTAAGATTACATCGACAAATTTGGATATTTGGTGTTCTGCTTGCGAGGGTAAAATCGTGGATATGAATTTTACCCGAGAACGCAATTTGCAGCAAAATTGCGTTAAAAATCGAAAAATTGTGATGAGATCGGCATTTTTAAACAAAAGAAAGCGATCTAAGATAACTTCGGTAAATTTGGATTTTTGGCATCCTGCTTGCAATGGTGAAACCGTGAATATGAATTTTACCCAAAAACACAACTTTCAATAAAATTGCGTTATAAATCGTAAAGCTGTTAAGAAATAAACATTTTTAAGCAAAAATAAACGATCTAAGATTACATCGACAAATTTGGATATTTGGTGCTCTGCTTGCGAGGGTAAAATCGTGGATATGAATTTTACCCGAGAACGCAATTTGCAGCAAAATTGCGTTAAAAATCGAAAAATTGTGATGAGATCGGCATTTTTAAACAAAAGAAAGCGATCTAAGATAACTTCGGTAAATTTGGATTTTTGGCATCCTGCTTGCAATGGTGAAACCGTGAAAATGAATTTTACCCAAAAACACAACTTTCAACAAAATTGCGTTATAAATCGTAAAGCTGTTAAGAAATAAACATTTTTAAGCAAAAATAAACCATCTAAGATTACATCGACAAATTTGGATATTTGGTGTTCTGCTTGCGAGGGTAAAATCGTGGATATGAATTTTACCCGAGAACGCAATTTGCAGCAAAATTGCGTTAAAAATCGAAAAATTGTGATGAGATCGGCATTTTTAAACAAAAGAAAGCGATCTAAGATACCTTCGGTAAATTTGGATTTTTGGCATCCTGCTTGCAATGGTGAAACCGTGAATATGAATTTTACCCAAAAACACAACTTTCAATAAAATTGCGTTATAAATCGTAAAGCTGTTAAGAAATAAACATTTTTAAGCAAAAATAAACGATCTAAGATTACATCGACAAATTTGGATATTTGGTGTTCTGCTTGCGAGGGTAAAATCGTAGATATGAATTTTACCCGAAAACGCAATTTGCAGCAAAATTGCGTTAAAAATCGAAAAATTGTGATGAGATCGGCATTTTTAAACAAAAGAAAGCGATCTAAGATAACTTCGGTAAATTTGGATTTTTGGCATCCTGCTTGCAATGGTGAAACCGTGAATATGAATTTTACCCAAAAACACAACTTTTAATAAAATTGCGTTATAAATCGTAAAGCTGTTAAGAAATAAACATTTTTAAGCAAAAATAAACGATCTAAGCTTGCATCGACAAATTTGGATATTTGGTGTTCTGCATGCGAGGGTAAAATCGTGGATATGAATTTTACCCGAGAACGCAATTTGCATCAAAATTGCGTTAAAAATCGAAAAATTGTGATGAGATCGGCATTTTTAAACAAAAGAAAGCGATCTAAGATAACTTCGGTAAATTTGGATTTTTGGCATCCTGCTTGCAATGGTGAAACCGTGAATATGAATTTTACCCAAAAACACAACTTTCAATAAAATTGCGTTATAAATCGTAAAGCTGTTAAGAAATAAACATTTTTAAGCAAAAATAAACGATCTAAGCTTACATCGGCAAATTTGGATATTTGGTGTTCTGCTTGCGAGGGTAAAATCGTGGATATGAATTTTACCCGAGAACGCAATTTGCAGCAAAATTGCGTTAAAAATCGAAAAATTGTGATGAGATCGGCATTTTCAAACAAAAGAAAGCGATCTAAGATAACTTCGGTAAATTTGGATTTTTGGCATCCTGCTTGCCATGGTGAAACCGTGAATATGAATTTTACCCAAAAACACAACTTTCAATAAAATTGCGTTATAAATCGTAAAGCTGTTAAGAAATAAACATTTTTAAGCAAAAATAAACGATCTAAGATTACATCGACAAATTTGGATATTTGGTGTTCTGCTTGCGAGGGTAAAATCGTGGATATGAATTTTACCCGAGAACGCAATTTGCAGCAAAATTGCGTTAAAAATCGAAAAATTGTGATGAGATCGGCATTTTTAAACAAAAGAAAGCGATCTAAGATAACTTCGGTAAATTTGGATTTTTGGCATCCTGCTTGCAATGGTGAAACCGTGAATATGAATTTTACCCAAAAACACAACTTTCAATAAAATTGCGTTATAAATCGTAAAGCTGTTAAGAAATAAACATTTTTAAGCAAAAATAAACGATCTAAGATTACATCGACAAATTTGGATATTTGGTGTTCTGCTTGCGAGGGTAAAATCGTGGATATGAATTTTACCCGAGAACGCAATTTGCAGCAAAATTGCGTTAAAAATCGAAAAATTGTGATGAGATTGGCATTTTCAAACAAAAGAAAGTGATCTAAGATAACTTCGGTAAATTTGGATTTTTGGCATCCTGCTTGCAATGGTGAAACCGTGAATATGAATTTTACCCAAAAACACACAAGTTTCAATAAAATTGCGTTATAAATCGTAAAGCTGTTAAGAAATAAACATTTTTAAGCAAAAATAAACGATCTAAGATTACATCGACAAATTTGGATATTTGGTGTTCTGCTTGCGAGGGTAAAATCGTGGATATGAATTTTACCCGAGAACGCAATTTGCAGCAAAATTGCGTTAAAAATCGAAAAATTGTGATGAGATCGGCATTTTTAAACAAAAGAAAGCGATCTAAGATAACTTCGGTAAATTTGGATTTTTGGCATCCTGCTTGCAATGGTGAAACCGTGAATATGAATTTTACCCAAAAACACAACTTTCAATAAAATTGCGTTATAAATCGTAAAGCTGTTAAGAAATAAACATTTTTAAGCAAAAATAAACGATCTAAGATTACATCGACAAATTTGGATATTTGGTGCTCTGCTTGCGAGGGTAAAATCGTGGATATGAATTTTACCCGAGAACGCAATTTGCAGCAAAATTGCGTTAAAAATCGAAAAATTGTGATGAGATCGGCATTTTTAAACAAAAGAAAGCGATCTAAGATAACTTCGGTAAATTTGGATTTTTGGCATCCTGCTTGCAATGGTGAAACCGTGAATATGAATTTTACCCAAAAACACAACTTTCAACAAAATTGCGTTATAAATCGTAAAGCTGTTAAGAAATAAACATTTTTAAGCAAAAATAAACCATCTAAGATTACATCGACAAATTTGGATATTTGGTGTTCTGCTTGCGAGGGTAAAATCGTGGATATGAATTTTACCCGAGAACGCAATTTGCAGCAAAATTGCGTTAAAAATCGAAAAATTGTGATGAGATCGGCATTTTTAAACAAAAGAAAGCGATCTAAGATACCTTCGGTAAATTTGGATTTTTGGCATCCTGCTTGCAATGGTGAAACCGTGAATATGAATTTTACCCAAAAACACAACTTTCAATAAAATTGCGTTATAAATCGTAAAGCTGTTAAGAAATAAACATTTTTAAGCAAAAATAAACGATCTAAGATTACATCGACAAATTTGGATATTTGGTGTTCTGCTTGCGAGGGTAAAATCGTGGATATGAATTTTACCCGAAAACGCAATTTGCAGCAAAATTGCGTTAAAAATCGAAAAATTGTGATGAGATCGGCATTTTTAAACAAAAGAAAGCGATCTAAGATAACTTCGGTAAATTTGGATTTTTGGCATCCTGCTTGCAATGGTGAAACCGTGAATATGAATTTTACCCAAAAACACAACTTTTAATAAAATTGCGTTATAAATCGTAAAGCTGTTAAGAAATAAACATTTTTAAGCAAAAATAAACGATCTAAGCTTGCATCGACAAATTTGGATATTTGGTGTTCTGCATGCGAGGGTAAAATCGTGGATATGAATTTTACCCGAGAACGCAATTTGCATCAAAATTGCGTTAAAAATCGAAAAATTGTGATGAGATCGGCATTTTTAAACAAAAGAAAGCGATCTAAGATAACTTCGGTAAATTTGGATTTTTGGCATCCTGCTTGCAATGGTGAAACCGTGAATATGAATTTTACCCAAAAACACAACTTTCAATAAAATTGCGTTATAAATCGTAAAGCTGTTAAGAAATAAACATTTTTAAGCAAAAATAAACGATCTAAGCTTACATCGGCAAATTTGGATATTTGGTGTTCTGCTTGCGAGGGTAAAATCGTGGATATGAATTTTACCCGAGAACGCAATTTGCAGCAAAATTGCGTTAAAAATCGAAAAATTGTGATGAGATCGGCATTTTCAAACAAAAGAAAGCGATCTAAGATAACTTCGGTAAATTTGGATTTTTGGCATCCTGCTTGCAATGGTGAAACCGTGAATATGAATTTTACCCAAAAACACAACTTTCAATAAAATTGCGTTATAAATCGTAAAGCTGTTAAGAAATAAACATTTTTAAGCAAAAATAAACGATCTAAGATTACATCGACAAATTTGGATATTTGGTTTTCTGCTTGCGAGGGTAAAATCGTGGATGTGAATTTTACCCGAGAACGCAATTTGCAGCAAAATTGCGTTAAAAATCGAAAAATTGTGATGAGATCGGCATTTTTAAACAAAAGAAAGCGATCTAAGATAACTTCGGTAAATTTGGATTTTTGGCATCCTGCTTGCCATGGTGAAACCGTGAATAGGAATTTTACCCAAAAACACAACTTTCAATAAAATTGCGTTATAAATCGTAAAGCTGTTAAGAAATAAACATTTTTAAGCAAAAATAAACGATCTAAGATTACATCGACAAATTTGGATATTTGGTGTTCTGCTTGCGAGGGTAAAATCGTGGATATGAATTTTACCCGAGAACGCAATTTGCAGCAAAATTGCGTTAAAAATCGAAAAATTGTGATGAGATCGGCGTTTTTAAACAAAAGAAAGCGATCTAAGATAACTTCGGTAAATTTGTATTTTTGGCATCCTGCTTGCAATGGTGAAACCGTGAATATGAATTTTACCCAAAAACACAACTTTCAATAAAATTGCGTTATAAATCGTAAAGCTGTTAAGAAATAAACATTTTTAAGCAAAAATAAACGATCTAAGATTACATCGACAAATTTGGATATTTGGTGTTTTGCTTGCGAGGGTAAAATCGTGGATATGAATTTTACCCGAGAACGCAATTTGCAGCAAAATTGCGTTAAAAATCGAAAAATTGTGATGAGATCGGCATTTTTAAACAAAAGAAAGCGATCTAAGATAACTTCGGTAAATTTGGATTTTTGGCATCCTGCTTGCAATGGTGAAACCGTGAATATGAATTTTACCCAAAAACACAACTTTTAATAAAATTGCGTTATAAATCGTAAAGCTGTTAAGAAATAAACATTTTTAAGCAAAAATAAACGATCTAAGCTTGCATCGACAAATTTGGATATTTGGTGTTCTGCATGCGAGGGTAAAATCGTGGATATGAATTTTACCCGAGAACGCAATTTGCATCAAAATTGCGTTAAAAATCGAAAAATTGTGATGAGATCGGCATTTTTAAACAAAAGAAAGCGATCTAAGATAACTTCGGTAAATTTGGATTTTTGGCATCCTGCTTGCAATGGTGAAACCGTGAATATGAATTTTACCCAAAAACACAACTTTCAATAAAATTGCGTTATAAATCGTAAAGCTGTTAAGAAATAAACATTTTTAAGCAAAAATAAACGATCTAAGCTTACATCGGCAAATTTGGATATTTGGTGTTCTGCTTGCGAGGGTAAAATCGTGGATATGAATTTTACCCGAGAACGCAATTTGCAGCAAAATTGCGTTAAAAATCGAAAAATTGTGATGAGATCGGCATTTTCAAACAAAAGAAAGCGATCTAAGATAACTTCGGTAAATTTGGATTTTTGGCATCCTGCTTGCAATGGTGAAACCGTGAATATGAATTTTACCCAAAAACACAACTTTCAATAAAATTGCGTTATAAATCGTAAAGCTGTTAAGAAATAAACATTTTTAAGCAAAAATAAACGATCTAAGATTACATCGACAAATTTGGATATTTGGTGTTTTGCTTGCGAGGGTAAAATCGTGGATATGAATTTTACCCGAGAACGCAATTTGCAGCAAAATTGCGTTAAAAATCGAAAAATTGTGATGAGATCGGCATTTTTAAACAAAAGAAAGCGATCTAAGATAACTTCGGTAAATTTGGATTTTTGGCATCCTGCTTGCAATGGTGAAACCGTGAATATGAATTTTACCCAAAAACACAACTTTCAATAAAATTGCGTTATAAATCGTAAAGCTGTTAAGAAATAAACATTTTTAAGCAAAAATAAACGATCTAAGATTACATCGACAAATTTGGATATTTGGTGTTCTGCTTGCGAGGGTAAAATCGTGGATATGAATTTTACCCGAGAACGCAATTTGCAGCAAAATTGCGTTAAAAATCGAAAAATTGTGATGAGATCGGCATTTTTAAACAAAAGAAAGCGATCTAAGATAACTTCGTTAAATTTGGATTTTTGGCATCCTGCTTGCAATGGTGAAACCGTGAATATGAATTTTACCCAAAAACACACAAGTTTCAATAAAATTGCGTTATAAATCGTAAAGCTGTTAAGAAATAAACATTTTTAAGCAAAAATAAACGATCTAAGATTACATCGACAAATTTGGATATTTGGTGTTTTGCTTGCGAGGGTAAAATCGTGGATATGAATTTTACCCGAGAACGCAATTTGCAGCAAAATTGCGTTTAAAAATCGAAAAATTGTGATGAGATCGGCATTTTTAAACAAAAGAAAGCGATCTAAGATAACTTCGGTAAATTTGGATTTTTGGCATCCTGCTTGCAATGGTGAAACCGTGAATATGAATTTTACCCAAAAACACAACTTTCAATAAAATTGCGTTATAAATCGTAAAGCTGTTAAGAAATAAACATTTTTAAGCAAAAATAAACGATCTAAGCTTACATCGACAAATTTGGATATTTGGTGTTCTGCTTGCGAGGGTAAAATCGTGGATATGAATTTTACCCGAGAACGCAATTTGCAGCAAAATTGCGTTAAAAATCGAAAAATTGTGATGAGATTGGCATTTTCAAACAAAAGAAAGCGATCTAAGATAACTTCGTTAAATTTGGATTTTTGGCATCCTGCTTGCAATGGTGAAACCGTGAATATGAATTTTACCCAAAAACACACAAGTTTCAATAAAATTGCGTTATAAATCGTAAAGCTGTTAAGAAATAAACATTTTTAAGCAAAAATAAACGATCTAAGATTACATCGACAAATTTGGATATTTGGTGTTCTGCTTGCGAGGGTAAAATCGTGGATATGAATTTTACCCGAGAACGCAATTTGCAGCAAAATTGCGCTAAAAATCGAAAAATTGTGATGAGATCGGCATTTTTAAACAAAAGAAAGCGATCTAAGATACCTTCGGTAAATTTGGATTTTTGGCATCCTGCTTGCAATGGTGAAACCGTGAATATGAATTTTACCCCAAAACACAACTTTCAATAAAATTGCGTTATAAATCGTAAAGCTGTTAAGAAATAAACATTTTTAAGCAAAAATAAACGATCTAAGATTACATCGACAAATTTGGATATTTGGTGTTCTGCTTGCGAGGGTAAAATCGTGGATATGAATTTTACCCGAGAACGCAATTTGCAGCAAAATTGCGTTAAAAAATCGAAAAATTGTGATGAGATCGGCATTTTTAAACAAAAGAAAGCGATCTAAGATAACTTCGGTAAATTTGGATTTTTGGCATCCTGCTTGCAATGGTGAAACCGTGAATATGAATTTTACCCAAAAACACAACTTTCAACAAAATTGCGTTATAAATCGTAAAGCTGTTAAGATATAAACATTTTTTAAGCAAAAATAAACGATCTAAGATTACATCGAAAAATTTGGATATTTGGTGTTCTGCTTGCGAGGGTAAAATCGTGGATATGAATTTTACCCCGAGAACGCAATTTGCAGCAAAATTGCGTTAAAAATCGAAAAATTGTGATGAGATCGGCATTTTTAAACAAAAGAAAGCGATCTAAGATAACTTCGGTAAATTTGGATTTTTGGCATCCTGCTTGCCATGGTGAAACCGTGAATATGAATTTTACCCAAAAACACAACTTTCAATAAAATTGCGTTATAAATCGTAAAGCTGTTAAGAAATAAACATTTTTAAGCAAAATAAACGATCTAAGATTACATCGACAAATTTGGATATTTGGTGTTCTGCTTGCGAGGGTAAAATCGTGGATATGAATTTTACCCGAGAACGCAATTTGCCAGCAAAATTGCGTTAAAAATCGAAAAATTGTGATGAGATCGGCATTTTTAAACAAAAGAAAGCGATCTAAGATAACTTCGGTAAATTTGTATTTTTGGCATCCTGCTTGCAATGGTGAAAACCGTGAATATGAATTTTACCCAAAAACACAACTTTCAATAAAATTGCGTTATAAATCGTAAAGCTGTTAAGAAATAAACATTTTTAAGCAAAAATAAACGATCTAAGATTACATCGACAAATTTGGATATTTGGTGTTTTTGCTTGCGAGGGTAAAATCGTGGATATGAATTTTACCCGAGAACGCAATTTGCAGCAAAAATTGCGTTAAAAATCGAAAAAATTGTGATGAGATCGGCATTTTTAAACAAAAGAAAGCGATCTAAGATAACTTCGGTAAATTTGGATTTTTGGCATCCTGCTTGCAATGGTGAAACCGTGAATATGAATTTTACCCCAAAACACAACTTTCAATAAAATTGCGTTATAAATCGTAAAGCTGTTAAGAAATAAACATTTTTAAGCAAAAATAAACGATCTAAGATTACATCGACAAATTTGGATATTTGGTGTTCTGCTTGCGAGGGTAAAATCGTGGATATGAAATTTTACCCCGAGAACGCAATTTGCAGCAAAATTGCGTTAAAAATCGAAAAATTGTGATGAGATCGGCATTTTTAAAACAAAAGAAAGCGATCTAAGATAACTTCGGTAAATTTGTATTTTTGGCATCCTGCTTGCAATGGTGAAACCGTGAATATGAATTTTACCCAAAAACAAAACTTTCAATAAAATTGCGTTATAAATCGTAAAGCTGTTAAGAAATAAACATTTTTAAGCAAAAATAAACGATCTAAGATTACATCGACAAATTTGGATATTTGGTGTTTTGCTTGCGAGGGTAAAATCGTGGATATGAATTTTACCCGAGAACGCAATTTGCAGCAAAATTGCGTTAAAAATCGAAAAATTGTGATGAGATTGGCATTTTCAAACAAAAGAAAGTGATCTAAGATAACTTCGGTAAATTTGGATTTTTTGGCATCCTGCTTGCAATGGTGAAACCGTGAATATGAATTTTACCCAAAAACACACAAGTTTCAATAAAATTGCGTTATAAAATCGTAAAGCTGTTAAGAAATAAACATTTTTAAGCAAAAATAAACGATCTAAGATTACATCGACAAATTTGGATATTTGGTGTTCTGCTTGCGAGGGTAAAATCGTGGATATGAATTTTACCCGAGAACGCAATTTGCAGCAAAATTGCGTTAAAAATCGAAAAATTGTGATGAGATTGGCATTTTCAAACAAAAGAAAGTGATCTAAGATAACTTCGGTAAATTTGGATTTTTTGGCATCCTGCTTGCAATGGTGAAACCGTGAATATGAATTTTACCCAAAAAACACACAAGTTTCAATAAAATTGCGTTATAAATCGTAAAGCTGTTAAGAAATAAACATTTTTAAGCAAAAATAAACGATCTAAGATTACATCGACAAATTTGGATATTTGGTGTTTTGCTTGCGAGGGTAAAATCGTGGATATGAATTTTACCCGAGAACGCAATTTGCAGCAAAATTGCGTTAAAAATCGAAAAAATTGTGATGAGATCGGCATTTTTAAACAAAAGAAAGCGATCTAAGATAACTTCGGTAAATTTGGATTTTTGGCATCCTGCTTGCAATGGTGAAACCGTGAATATGAATTTTACCCCAAAAACACAACTTTCAATAAAATTGCGTTATAAATCGTAAAGCTGTTAAGAAAATAAACATTTTTAAGCAAAAATAAACGATCTAAGATTACATCGACAAATTTGGATATTTGGTGTTCTGCTTGCGAGGGGTAAAATCGTGGATATGAATTTTACCCGAGAACGCAATTTGCAGCAAAATTGCGTTAAAAATCGAAAAATTGTGATGAGATCGGCATTTTTAAACAAAAGAAAGCGATCTAAGATAACTTCGATAAATTTGGATTTTTTGGCATCCTGCTTGCAATGGTGAAACCGTGAATATGAATTTTACCCAAAAAACACAACTTTCAATAAAATTGCGTTATAAATCGTAAAGCTGTTAAGAAATAAACATTTTTAAGCAAAAATAAACGATCTAAGATTACATCGACAAATTTGGATATTTGGTGTTCTGCTTGCGAGGGTAAAATCGTGGATATGAATTTTACCCGAGAACGCAATTTGCAGCAAAATTGCGTTAAAAATCGAAAAAATTGTGATGAGATCGGCATTTTTAAACAAAAGAAAGCGATCTAAGATAACTTCGGTAAATTTGGATTTTTGGCATCCTGCTTGCCATGGTGAAACCGTGAATATGAATTTTACCCAAAAACACACAACTTTCAATAAAATTGCGTTATAAATCGTAAAGCTGTTAAGAAATAAACATTTTTAAGCAAAAATAAACGATCTAAGATTACATCGACAAATTTGGATATTTGGTGTTCTGCTTTCGAGGGTAAAATCGTGGATATGAATTTTACCCGAGAACGCAATTTGCCAGCAAAATTGCGTTAAAAATCGAAAAATTGTGATGAGATCGGCATTTTTAAACAAAAGAAAGCGATCTAAGATAACTTCGGTAAATTTGTATTTTTGGCATCCTGCTTGCAATGGTGAAACCGTGAATATGAATTTTACCCCAAAAACACAACTTTCAATAAAATTGCGTTATAAATCGTAAAGCTGTTAAGAAATAAACATTTTTAAGCAAAAATAAACGATCTAAGATTACATCGACAAATTTGGATATTTGGTGTTTTGCTTGCGAGGGTAAAATCGTGGATATGAATTTTACCCGAGAACGCAATTTGCAGCAAAATTGCGTTAAAAATCGAAAAATTGTGATGAGATCGGCATTTTTAAACAAAAGAAAGCGATCTAAGATAACTTCGGTAAATTTTGGATTTTTGGCATCCTGCTTGCAATGGTGAAACCGTGAATATGAATTTTACCCAAAAAACACAACTTTCAACAAAATTGCGTTATAAATCGTAAAGCTGTTAAGATATAAACATTTTTAAGCAAAAATAAACGATCTAAGATTACATCGAAAAATTTGGATATTTGGTGTTCTGCTTGCGAGGGGTAAAATCGTGGATATGAATTTTACCCGAGAACGCAATTTGCAGCAAAATTGCGTTAAAAATCGAAAAATTGTGATGAGATCGGCATTTTTAAACAAAAGAAAGCGATCTAAGATAACTTCGGTAAATTTGGATTTTTTGGCATCCTGCTTGCCATGGTGAAACCGTGAATATGAATTTTACCCAAAAAACACAACTTTCAATAAAATTGCGTTATAAATCGTAAAGCTGTTAAGAAATAAACATTTTTAAGCAAAAATAAACGATCTAAGATTACATCGACAAATTTGGATATTTGGTGTTCTGCTTGCGAGGGTAAAATCGTGGATATGAATTTTACCCGAGAAACGCAATTTGCAGCAAAATTGCGTTAAAAATCGAAAAATTGTGATGAGATCGGCATTTTTAAACAAAAGAAAGCGATCTAAGATAACTTCGGTAAATTTGTATTTTTGGCATCCTGCTTTGCAATGGTGAAACCGTGAATATGAATTTTACCCAAAAACACAACTTTCAATAAAATTGCGTTATAAATCGTAAAGCTGTTAAGAAATAAACATTTTTAAGCAAAAATAAACGATCTAAGATTACATCGACAAATTTGGATATTTGGGTGTTTTGCTTGCGAGGGTAAAATCGTGGATATGAATTTTACCCGAGAACGCAATTTGCAGCAAAATTGCGTTAAAAAATCGAAAAAATTGTGATGAGATCGGCATTTTTTAAACAAAAGAAAGCGATCTAAGATAACTTCGGTAAATTTGGATTTTTGGCATCCTGCTTGCAATGGTGAAACCGTGAATATGAATTTTACCCCAAAACACAACTTTCAATAAAATTGCGTTATAAATCGTAAAGCTGTTAAGAAATAAACATTTTTAAGCAAAAATAAACGATCTAAGATTACATCGACAAATTTGGATATTTGGTGTTCTGCTTGCGAGGGTAAAATCGTGGATATGAATTTTTACCCGAGAACGCAATTTGCAGCAAAATTGCGTTAAAAATCGAAAAAATTGTGATGAGATCGGCATTTTTTAAACAAAAGAAAGCGATCTAAGATAACTTCGGTAAATTTGTATTTTTGGGCATCCTGCTTGCAATGGTGAAACCGTGAATATGAATTTTACCCAAAAACAAAACTTTCAATAAAATTGCGTTATAAATCGTAAAGCTGTTAAGAAATAAACATTTTTAAGCAAAAATAAACGATCTAAGATTACATCGACAAATTTGGATATTTGGTGTTTTGCTTGCGAGGGTAAAATCGTGGATATGAATTTTACCCGAGAACGCAATTTGCAGCAAAATTGCGTTAAAAATCGAAAAATTGTGATGAGATTGGCATTTTCAAACAAAAGGAAAGTGATCTAAGATAACTTCGGTAAATTTGGATTTTTGGCATCCTGCTTGCAATGGTGAAACCGTGAATATGAATTTTACCCAAAAACACACAAGTTTCAATAAAATTGCGTTATAAATCGTAAAGCTGTTAAGAAATAAACATTTTTAAGCAAAAATAAACGATCTAAGATTACATCGACAAATTTGGATATTTGGTGTTCTGCTTGCGAGGGGTAAAATCGTGGATATGAATTTTACCCGAGAACGCAATTTGCAGCAAAATTGCGTTAAAAATCGAAAAAATTGTGATGAGATTGGCATTTTCAAAACAAAAGAAAGTGATCTAAGATAACTTCGGTAAATTTGGATTTTTTGGCATCCTGCTTGCAATGGTGAAACCGTGAATATGAATTTTACCCAAAAAACACACAAGTTTCAATAAAATTGCGTTATAAATCGTAAAGCTGTTAAGAAATAAACATTTTTAAGCAAAAATAAACGATCTAAGATTACATCGACAAATTTGGATATTTGGTGTTTTGCTTGCGAGGGTAAAATCGTGGATATGAATTTTACCCGAGAACGCAATTTGCAGCAAAATTGCGTTAAAAATCGAAAAATTGTGATGAGATCGGCATTTTTAAACAAAAGAAAGCGATCTAAGATAACTTCGGTAAATTTGGATTTTTGGCATCCTGCTTGCAATGGTGAAACCGTGAATATGAATTTTACCCCAAAACACAACTTTCAATAAAATTGCGTTATAAATCGTAAAGCTGTTAAGAAATAAACATTTTTAAGCAAAAATAAACGATCTAAGATTACATCGACAAATTTGGATATTTGGTGTTCTGCTTGCGAGGGTAAAATCGTGGATATGAATTTTACCCGAGAACGCAATTTGCAGCAAAATTGCGTTAAAAATCGAAAAATTGTGATGAGATCGGCATTTTTAAACAAAAGAAAGCGATCTAAGATAACTTCGATAAATTTGGATTTTTGGCATCCTGCTTGCAATGGTGAAACCGTGAATATGAATTTTACCCAAAAACACAACTTTCAATAAAATTGCGTTATAAATCGTAAAGCTGTTAAGAAATAAACATTTTTAAGCAAAAATAAACGATCTAAGATTACATCGACAAATTTGGATATTTGGTGTTCTGCTTGCGAGGGTAAAATCGTGGATATGAATTTTACCCGAGAACGCAATTTGCAGCAAAATTGCGTTAAAAATCGAAAAATTGTGATGAGATCGGCATTTTTAAACAAAAGAAAAGCGATCTAAGATAACTTCGGTAAATTTGGATTTTTGGCATCCTGCTTGCCATGGTGAAACCGTGAATATGAATTTTACCCAAAAACACAACTTTCAATAAAATTGCGTTATAAATCGTAAAGCTGTTAAGAAATAAACATTTTTAAGCAAAAATAAACGATCTAAGATTACATCGACAAATTTGGATATTTGGTGTTCTGCTTGCGAGGGTAAAATCGTGGATATGAATTTTACCCGAGAACGCAATTTGCAGCAAAAATTGCGTTAAAAATCGAAAAATTGTGATGAGATCGGCATTTTTAAACAAAAGAAAGCGATCTAAGATAACTTCGGTAAATTTGTATTTTTGGCATCCTGCTTGCAATGGTGAAACCGTGAATATGAATTTTACCCAAAAACACAACTTTCAATAAAATTGCGTTATAAATCGTAAAGCTGTTAAGAAATAAACATTTTTAAGCAAAAATAAACGATCTAAGATTACATCGACAAATTTGGATATTTGGTGTTTTGCTTGCGAGGGTAAAATCGTGGATATGAATTTTACCCGAGAACGCAATTTGCAGCAAAATTGCGTTAAAAATCGAAAAATTGTGATGAGATCGGCATTTTTAAACAAAAGAAAGCGATCTAAGATAACTTCGGTAAATTTGGATTTTTGGCATCCTGCTTGCAATGGTGAAACCGTGAATATGAATTTTACCCCAAAACACAACTTTCAATAAAATTGCGTTATAAATCGTAAAGCTGTTAAGAAATAAACATTTTTAAGCAAAAATAAACGATCTAAGATTACATCGACAAATTTGGATATTTGGTGTTCTGCTTGCGAGGGTAAAATCGTGGATATGAATTTTACCCGAAAACGCAATTTGCAGCAAAATTGCGTTAAAAATCGAAAAATTGTGATGAGATCGGCATTTTTAAACAAAAGAAAGCGATCTAAGAAAACTTCGGTAAATTTGGATTTTTGGCATCCTGCTTGCAATGGTGAAACCGTGAATATGAAATTTTACCCAAAAACACAACTTTTAATAAAATTGCGTTATAAATCGTTAAGCTGTTAAGAAATAAACATTTTTAAGCAAAAATAAACGATCTAAGCTTGCATCGACAAATTTGGATATTTGGTGTGTTCTGCATGCGAGGGTAAAATCGTGGATATGAATTTTACCCCGAGAACGCAATTTGCATCAAAATTGCGTTAAAAATCGAAAAATTGTGATGAGATCGGCATTTTTAAACAAAAGAAAGCGATCTAAGATAACTTCGGGTAAATTTGGATTTTTTGGCATCCTGCTTGGCAATGGTGAAACCGTGAATATGAATTTTACCCAAAAACACAACTTTCAATAAAATTGCGTTATAAATCGTAAAGCTGTTAAGAAATAAACATTTTTAAGCAAAAATAAACGATCTAAGCTTACATCGGCAAATTTGGATATTTGGTGTTCTGCTTGCGAGGGTAAAATCGTGGATATGAATTTTACCCGAGAACGCAATTTGCAGCAAAATTGCGTTTAAAAATCGAAAAATTGTGATGAGATCGGCATGTTCAAACAAAAGAAAGCGATCTAAGATAACTTCGGTAAATTTGGATTTTTGGCATCCTGCTTGCAATGGTGAAACCGTGAATATGAATTTTACCCAAAAACACAACTTTCAATAAAATTGCGTTATAAATCGTAAAGCTGTTAAGAAATAAAACATTTTTAAGCAAAAATAAACGATCTAAGATTACATCGACAAATTTGGATATTTGGTGTTTTGCTTGCGAGGGTAAAATCGTGGATATGAATTTTACCCGAGAACGCAATTTGCAGCAAAATTGCGTTTAAAAATCGAAAAATTGTGATGAGATCGGCATTTTCAAACAAAAGAAAGCGATCTAAGATAACTTCGGTAAATTTGGATTTTTGGCATCCTGCTTGCAATGGTGAAACCGTGAATATGAATTTTACCCAAAAACACAACTTTCAATAAAATTGCGTTATAAATCGTAAAGCTGTTAAGAAATAAACATTTTTAAGCAAAAATAAACGATCTAAGATTACATCGACAAATTTGGATATTTGGTTTTTCTCCTTGCGAGGGTAAAATCGTGGATGTGAATTTTACCCGAGAACGCAATTTGCAGCAAAATTGCGTTAAAAATCGAAAAATTGTGATGAGATCGGCATTTTTAAACAAAAGAAAGCGATCTAAGATACCTTCGGTAAATTTGGATTTTTGGCATCCTGCTTGCAATGGTGAAACCGTGAATATGAATTTTACCCCAAAAACACAACTTTCAATAAAATTGCGTTATAAATCGTAAAGCTGTTAAGAAATAAACATTTTTAAGCAAAAATAAACGATCTAAGCTTACATCGACAAATTTGGATATTTGGTGTTCTGCTTGCGAGGGTAAAAATCGTGGATATGAATTTTACCCGAGAACGCAATTTGCAGCAAAATTGCGTTTAAAAATCGAAAAATTGTGATGAGATTGGCATTTTCAAACAAAAGAAAGTGATCTAAGATAACTTCGGTAAATTTGGATTTTTGGGCATCCTGCTTGCAATGGTGGAAACCGTGAATATGAATTTTACCCAAAAACACACAAGTTTCAATAAAATTGCGTTATAAATCGTAAAGCTGTTAAGAAATAAACATTTTTAAGCAAAAATAAACGATCTAAGATTACATCGACAAATTTGGATATTTGGTGTTCTGCTTGCGAGGGTAAAATCGTGGATATGAATTTTACCCGAGAACGCAATTTGCAGCAAAATTGCGTTAAAAATCGAAAAATTGTGATGAGATCGGCATTTTTAAACAAAAGAAAGCGATCTAAG